>JANDEH010000013.1:27075871-28442562 GCA_024610705.1 Tetragnatha versicolor | reverse complement strand
TAGTTACAGTTTGACACAAAATGCTTATCCTATTACAATCCTTAACTTTGAAAATACAGTATTTTCACCAGAAAGGATACTTTGAAAAATTGAGAATGATTTAACATTTTCAGACAACCAGACATCTAATACGTTATCCTATTGGTGGAATTATTTTTTATTTTACTTTGATCAGGAAAGGATACTTTGAAAAATTGAGAATGCATTTTCAATGCAAGCATTTTCAGACCACTTGACATATAATACGCTATCCTATTGGAGGAATTATTTTACAACTTCGATTAAAAATTACTAATTTTGTTCATATTGGATAAGATCTTCAATATTTTAAGCGTTTTTTTTTAAATAAAATATACTTTTATTATGAATTCTGTTCGAGGAATTGATTTTTTTTCATAGAATGTTAGAATCATTCAAGTTAAAAATGATAAATCCATTAATTTTACTATAGTTCAATTGAAGATATTACTTATTTTATTCGCATAGTACCTTTTTCTAGATTTAAACGTGAGAATATATGATTGATCACCTAAACAAAAACTATTCCATTACTCTTTTTTCTGAAATCATTGTATAAATGAGAGAATTTTTAAATTTTTATACAAAATTTGTAAAACGATTTTCCCCACAGTTGAAAAAATTTCAATCCTTAACCTTTTATTTAAAGTACTTTATTAGGCTACCACTACAGAACATACAATATATACATTCATTTTATTCATAACTTTTACTATATTTATTAAACATGTAATATTTTTTCTATACTAAAGAGAACTGCTTCGGTTATTTTTCAATTCATGGAATGGTTACGTTGATCATTTTCAACCTTTTTTTTGAAAATAATAACTTTTTTAACCCATCGGCTATACTTGCTCTACAAGAATTTTACCCTCTGCTGTACATTTTTACTAACAATTTATATTATTCACAAAAGCAAACAATATAATAGATATAAACTAACTTATGAAAGAAATCCTTTATGGATATAATGTTTTCTCTTACCTAAAGCCTTCTTTCATCTATAATCCATTTAAACTATTCTAATAAAAATTAAAGGGGAAACAAGACTTAAAAGGAAACATACATTATAAAAACCAAGAAAATTATTACAGAATCTAAAAGAAAAACTAAAAACTCTGCTAAAAATAAAAACTTAACTGAAAATTTCGTTCAAAATTAAGACACATGCAGAAAAATAACTTAATACTTTGAAAAAAATAAAAACGAACACAGAATAACTTTCACTGAAAAACTAAAATCTTTGTTAAATATAAAAAACTTATTCACTTCGAAACTAAAAACTTAACTAAAAATTTTGTTAAAAATAAAAACTTAACTAAAAATTTTGTTAAAAAATAAAACCTTAACTGAAAATTTTGTTAAAAATTAAGATACATGCAGAAAAATAACTTAATACTTTGCTAAAAATAAAAAACAAACACAGAAAAACTTTACAAGAAATGAAAACTTATACACTGAAAAATTAAAATCTTTGTTAAAAACAAAAACTTAACTAAAAATTTTGTTAAAAAATAAAACCTTAACTGAAAATTTTGTTAAAAAATAAGATACATGCAGAAAAATAACTTAATACTTTGCTAAAAATAAAAACGAACACAGAAAAACTTTACAAGAAATGAAAACTTATACACTGAAAAATTAAAATCTTTGTTAAATATAAAAACTTATTCACTACGAAACTGAAAACTTTGTTTTAAATGAACTAGAAAATGAAAAACTTTACCCAAGAAATGAAAAATTATACACTAAAAAACTAAAATCTTTGTTAAAAATAAAAGCTTAACTGAAAATTTTGTTAAAAATTAAGACATGTAGAAAAATAACTTAATACTTTGTTAAAAATAAAAACGAACACAGAAAAACTTTCACTGAAAAACTAAAATATTTGTTAAATATAAAAACTTATTCACTTCGAAACTAAAAACTTAACTAAAAATTTTGTTAAAAATAAAAACTTAACTAAAAATTTTGTTAAAAATAAAAACTTAACTCAAAATTTTGTCTCAAAACTCAAAAAAAAGGTTGAAAATGATCAACGTAACCATTCCATGAATTGAAAAATAACCAAAGCAGTTCTCTTTAGTATAGAAAAAATATTACATGTTTAATAAATATAGTAAAAGTTATGAATAAAATGAATGTATATATTGTATGTTCTGTAGTGGTAGCCTAATAAAGTACTTTAAATAAAAGGTTAAGGATTGAAATTTTTTCAACTGTGGGGAAAATCGTTTTACAAATTTTGTATAAAAATTTAAAAATTCTCTCATTTATACAATGATTTCAGAAAAAAGAGTAATGGAATAGTTTTTGTTTAGGTGATCAATCATATATTCTCACGTTTAAATCTAGAAAAAGGTACTATGCGAATAAAATAAGTAATATCTTCAATTGAACTATAGTAAAATTAATGGATTTATCATTTTTAACTTGAATGATTCTAACATTCTATGAAAAAAATCAATTCCTCGAACAGAATTCATAATAAAAGTATATTTTATTTTAAAAAAAACGCTTAAAATATTGAAGATCTTATCCAATATGAACAAAATTAGTAATTTTTAATCGAAGTTGTAAAATAATTCCTCCAATAGGATAGCGTATTATATGTCAAGTGGTCTGAAAATGCTTGCATTGAAAATGCATTCTCAATTTTTCAAAGTATCCTTTCCTGATCAAAGTAAAATAAAAAATAATTCCACCAATAGGATAACGTATTAGATGTCTGGTTGTCTGAAAATGTTAAATCATTCTCAATTTTTCAAAGTATCCTTTCTGGTGAAAATACTGTATTTTCAAAGTTAAGGATTGTAATAGGATAAGCATTTTGTGTCAAACTGTAACTAAAGTGAATATTGAACTGTAAATTTAACGAAATAGAAATGATTGTAATGAAAATATATATATATATATATATATATATATATATATATATATATATATATATATATATATATATATATATATATATATATATATATATATATATATATTATCGCCACACATATTGCTCTGTGAAAGGTAAGAGGGGCGGTTCACCGGTGCATTGTTAAAGTGAGTCTCAATGACAGGTGATTAGTGCAGTCTACATTTTTTGAGTTTGTGATTGTCTTGGTCTTTTATTCCAGTATGGGCATTCAATAGGTAATGTATTACAGCGGTTAGTTTGTTCATTAACCTTATAATTTTATGTGAAATAACTTAAACTGCTAATTATCCTTTGTTAATAACTTTAACTATCAATTAATGTTATCTTAAAATAATTTAGAAAGTCACAATTTAGCTTCTTTTTGTTGCATGTGTTCTAGATCCACAATATAGTGGAAGAGCTGCAATTTGTCAATATTACAGTTAAACAGTTTGTTAATATTAAATACCTTTAGTAGTAATTGTTAATAGTAAAATAACTTCCTGCTGTGTCATAGTGGTAAAGCCCCAATATAGTGGTGTAGTTGCAATTTGCTAATTTTATCCATATTATAGTTAAATAGCGGTTACAGTTTGTTATTAGTAAATAACTTTAATAGTAACTGTTAATAGAAAAATAACTTTAACTTCTTGTTAATTGAATGCTCTTATCACCGGCGCAGGGGTCTTATAATCAAAAAATAATATAAACAATAAAAAAAACTGTTAATGAGCGGTTACAGTTTGTTAATAGTAATATAATTTTAAATATTTTCACATATAAGTCATAGTTCGCGTTATTGAATTGAGGCGGCAAGTTTTGCTTGTCGGGTGGTTGGTGGGACCTCAATTTAAAATACTTTAAAATATTTAATTAGGGGGTTGGGGGGATGAAGTACAAAGGAGAGGCTTCCGGTAACTTACCAAATCAAACTGATCCAGGATTTGCGTTAAGCTCTGCCAAGCGTACTTCGGTAACCAAGAATATCTTGGGCTAACTCTCCTGGGAGATATATTGATGTTAAATAACTTTAATTTTAGCTTCTTGCTGTTGTTGGAGCCGCAATTTAGTGGCAGAGCCCCAATTTAGTGGTGGAGCCGCATATTATTGGTAGAACCGCATTTTATTGGTTGAGTCGCAAAGTACCAGACACTCCGCACCTTCCCAAAGTACCGGTCCAGACACTCCGCAATCTAATAGAATGCGCAGGGAGCCCTAATCAGTAGATTGGGAGCCCCAAACTAGTAGAATGGGAAGGGAATCGCAATTTGGTAGAATGCGCAGGAAGCCCTAATCAGTAAAATGCACAGGGAGCCGCAATCTAATAGAATGCGCAGGGAATCGCAATCTAGTAGAATGCGCAGGTGCCCCGCCCCCCTGCGCTTCTGCGCAATGTCGTAGAACCGGCATTTTTACACTACTGACGACTTACATAATAAAATATTTGGCCTCCGATGTGGGGTTGTAATTGTTTTTTATTCTTCCCCCTAAAAGGAATTTAAAATTAAACGGTGATGTAAAAAATTTTTAATCCGGGACCTTAAAAGTCGAAATAACAAAATACATCAAAATTCGAATGTCAGGATTCTGATATTCAATATAATCCTCCATATGACCCCAAATATCACACTGCATATGACCACCAATGAGGGGACAAAATAGATTTATATTCGATTCCCTTAAAAATCACTCAATATTATAGGGTGGTGTAGAATTTTTTATTCTGGCCCTTCAAAGTCAACATACTCATATCTCGATGTTCGAATGTCAGAATTCTGATATTCGACATGACTCAATATGACGACTTACATAATAAAATATTTGGCCTCCGATGTGGGGTTGTAATTGTTTTTTATTCTTCCCCCTAAAAGGAATTTAAAATTAAACGGTGATGTAAAAAATTTTTAATCCGGGACCTTAAAAGTCGAAATAACGAAATACATCAAAATTCGAATGTCAGGATTCTGATATTCAATATAACCCTCCATATGACCCCAAATATCACACTGCATATGACCGCCAATGAGGGGACAAAATAGATTTAAATTTGATTACCTTAAAAATCACTCAATATTATAGGGTGATGTAGAATTTTTTTATTCTGGCCCTTCAAAGTCAACATAATCATATCTCGATGTTCGAATGTCAGAATTCTGATATTCGACATGACACAATATGACCACATATATCATAAAATATTTGGCCGCCGATGTGGGGTTGTAATTGATTTTTATTCCTCCCCCTAAAAGGAAATTAAAATTAAACGGTGATGTAAATAATTTTTAATCCGGGACCTTAAAAGTCGAAATAACAAAATACATCAAAATTCGAATGTCAGGATTCTGATATTCAATATAACCCTCCATATGACCCCAAATATCACACTGCATATGACCGCCAATGAGGGGACAAAATAGATTTATATTCGATTCCCTAAAAAATCACTCAATATTATAGGGTGATGTAGAATTTTTTTATTCTGGCCCTTCAAAGTCAACATAATCATATCTCGATGTTCGAATGTCAGAATTCTGATATTCGACATGACTCAATATGACCACATACATCATAAAATATTTGGCCGCCGATGTGGGGTTGTAATTGATTTTTATTCTTCCCCCTAAAAGGAATTTAAAATTAAACGGTGATGTAAATAATTTTTAATCCGGGACCTTAAAAGTCGAAATAACGAAATACATCAAAATTCGAATGTCAGGATTCTGATATTCAATATAATCCTCCATATGACCCCAAATATCACACTGCATATGACCGCCAATGAGGGGACAAAATAGATTTATATTCGATTCCCTTAAAAATCACTCAATATTATAGGGTGATGTAGAATTTTTTATTCTGGCCCTTCAAAGTCAACATAATCATATCTCGATGTTCGAATGTCAGAATTCTGATATTCGACATGACTCAATATGACCACATACATCATAAAATATTTGGCCGCCGATGTGGGGTTGTAATTGATTTTTATTCTTTCCCCTAAAAGGAATTTAAAATTAAACGGTGATGTAAATAATTTTTAATCCGGGACCTTAAAAGTCGAAATAACGAAATACATCAAAATTCGAATGTCAGGATTCTGATGTTCAATATAATCCTCCATATGACCCCAAATTTCACACAGCATATGACCACCAATGAGGGGACAAAATAGATTTATATTCGATTACCTTAAAAATCACTCAATATTATAGGGTGATGTAGAATATTTTTATTCTGGCCCTTCAAAGTCAACATAATCATATCTCGATGTTCGAATGTCAGAATTCTGATATTCGACATGACTCAATATGACCACATATATCATACAATATTTGGCCTCCGATGTGGGGTTGTAATTGTTTATTATTCTTCCCCCTAAAAGGAATTTAAAATTAAACGGTGATGTAAAAAATTTTTAATTCGGGACCTTAAAAGTCGAAATAACGAAATACATCAAAATTCGAATGTCAGGATTCTGATATTCAATATAATCCTCTATATGACCCCAAATATCACACTGCATATGACCGCCAATGAGGGGACAAAATAGATTTATATTCGATTCCCTTAAAAATCACGCAATATTATAGGGTGATGTAGAATTTTTTATTCTGGCCCTTCAAAGTCAACATAATCATATCTCGATGTTCGAATGTCAGATTTCTGATATTCGACATGACTCAATATGACCACATACATCATAAAATATTTGGCCTCCGATGTGGGGTTGTAATTGTTTTTTATTCTTCCCCCTAAAAGGAATTTAAAATTAAACGGTGATGTAAAAAATTTTTAATTCGGGACCTTAAAAGTCAAAATAACGAAATACATCAAAATTCGAATGTCAGGATTCTGATATTCAATAAAATCCTCCATATGACCCCAAATATCACACTGCATATGACCGCCAATGAGGGGACAAAATAGATTTATATTCGATTCCCTTAAAAATCACTCAATATTATAGGGTGGTGTAGAATTTTTTATTCTGGCCCTTCAAAGTCAACATACTCATATCTCGATGTTCGAATGTCAGAATTCTGATATTCGACATGACTCAATATGACGACTTACATAATAAAATATTTGGCCTCCGATGTGGGGTTGTAATTGTTTTTTATTCTTCCCCCTAAAAGGAATTTAAAATTAAACGGTGATGTAAAAAATTTTTAATTCGGGACCTTAAAAGTCGAAATAACGAAATACATCAAAATTCGAATGTCAGGATTCTGATATTCAATATAATCCTCCATATGACCCCAAATATCACACTGCATATGACCGCCAATGAGGGGACAAAATAGATTTATATTCGATTCCCTTAAAAATCACGCAATATTATAGGGTGATGTAGAATTTTTTATTCTGGCCCTTCAAAGTCAACATAATCATATCTCGATGTTCGAATGTCAGATTTCTGATATTCGACATGACTCAATATGACCACATACATCATAAAATATTTGGCCTCCGATGTGGGGTTGTAATTGTTTTTTATTCTTCCCCCTAAAAGGAATTTAAAATTAAACGGTGATGTAAAAAATTTTTAATTCGGGACCTTAAAAGTCAAAATAACGAAATACATCAAAATTCGAATGTCAGGATTCTGATATTCAATAAAATCCTCCATATGACCCCAAATATCACACTGCATATGACCGCCAATGAGGGGACAAAATAGATTTATATTCGATTCCCTTAAAAATCACTCAATATTATAGGGTGGTGTAGAATTTTTTATTCTGGCCCTTCAAAGTCAACATACTCATATCTCGATGTTCGAATGTCAGAATTCTGATATTCGACATGACTCAATATGACGACTTACATAATAAAATATTTGGCCTCCGATGTGGGGTTGTAATTGTTTTTTATTCTTCCCCCTAAAAGGAATTTAAAATTAAACGGTGATGTAAAAAATTTTTAATCCGGGACCTTAAAAGTCGAAATAACGAAATACATCAAAATTCGAATGTCAGGATTCTGATATTCAATATAATCCTCCATATGACCCGAAATTTCACACTGCATATGACCACCAATGAGGGGACAAAATAGATTTAAATTCGATTACCTTAAAAATCACTCAATATTATAGGGTGATGTAGAATTTTTTTATTCTGGCCCTTCAAAGTCAACATAATCATATCTCGATGTTCGAATGTCAGAATTCTGATATTCGACATGACTCAATATGACCACATATGTCATAAAATATTTGGCCGCCGATGTGGGGTTGTAATTGATTTTTATTCTTCCCCCTAAAAGGAAATTAAAATTAAACGGTGATGTAAATAATTTTTAATCCGGGACCTTAAAAGTCGAAATAACAAAATACATCAAAATTCGAATGTCAGGATTCTGATATTCAATATAACCCTCCATATGACCCCAAATATCACACTGCATATGACCGCCAATGAGGGGACAATATAGATTTATATTCGATTCCCTTAAAAATCACTCAATATTATAGGGTGATGTAGAATTTTTTTTTCTGGCCCTTCAAAGTCAACATAATCATATCTCGATGTTCGAATGTCATAATTCTGATATTCGACATGACTCAATATGACCACATACATCATAAAATATTTGGCCTCCGATGTGGGGTTGTAATTGTTTTTTATTCTTCCCCCTAAAAGGAATTTAAAATTAAACGGTGATGTAAAAAATTTTTAATTCGGGACCTTAAAAGTCGAAATAACGAAATACATCAAAATTCGAATGTCAGGATTCTGATATTCAATATAATCCTCCATATGACCCCAAATATCACACTGCATATGACCGCCAATGAGGGGACAAAATATATTTATATTCGATTCCCTTAAAAATCACTCAATATTATAGGGTGATGTAGAATTTTTTATTCTGGCCCTTCAAAGTCAACATAATCATATCTCGATGTTCGAATGTCAGAATTCTGATATTCGACATGACTCAATATGACCACATACATCATAAAATATTTGGCCTCCGATGTGGGGTTGTAATTGTTTATTATTCTTCCCCCTAAAAGGAATTTAAAATTAAACGGTGATGTAAAAAATTTTTAATTCGGGACCTTAAAAGTCGAAATAACGAAATACATCAAAATTCGAATGTCAGGATTCTGATATTCAATATAATCCTCCATATGACCCCAAATATCACACTGCATATGACCGCCAATGAGGGGACAAAATAGATTTATATTCGATTCCCTTAAAAATCGCTCAATATTATAGGGTGATGTAGAATTTTTTATTCTGGCCCTTCAAAGTCAACATAATCATATCTCGATGTTCGAATGTCAGATTTCTGATATTCGACATGACTCAATATGACCACATACATCATAAAATATTTGGCCTCCGATGTGGGGTTGTAATTGTTTTTTATTCTTCCCCCTAAAAGGAATTTAAAATTAAACGGTGATGTAAATAATTTTTAATTCGGGACCCTAAAAGTCGAAATAACGAAATACATCAAAATTCGAATGTCAGGATTCTGATATTCAATAAAATCCTCCATATGACCCCAAATATCACACTGCATATGACCGCCAATGAGGGGACAAAATAGATTTATATTCGATTCCCTTAAAAATCACTCAATATTATAGGGTGATGTAGAATTTTTTATTCTGGCCCTTCAAAGTCAACATACTCATATCTCGATGTTCGAATGTCAGAATTCTGATATTCGACATGACTCAATATGACGACTTACATAATAAAATATTTGGCCTCCGATGTGGGGTTGTAATTGTTTTTTATTCTTCCCCCTAAAAGGAATTTAAAATTAAACGGTGATGTAAAAAATTTTTAATCCGGGACCTTAAAAGTCGAAATAACGAAATACATCAAAATTCGAATGTCAGGATTCTGATATTCAATATAACCCTCCATATGACCCCAAATATCACACTGCATATGACCGCCAATGAGGGGACAATATAGATTTATATTCGATTCCCTTAAAAATCACTCAATATTATAGGGTGATGTAGAATTTTTTTTTCTGGCCCTTCAAAGTCAACATAATCATATCTCGATGTTCGAATGTCAGAATTCTGATATTCGACATGACTCAATATGACCACATACATCATAAAATATTTGGCCTCCGATGTGGGGTTGTAATTGTTTTTTATTCTTCCCCCTAAAAGGAATTTAAAATTAAACGGTGATGTAAAAAATTTTTAATTCGGGACCTTAAAAGTCGAAATAACGAAATACATCAAAATTCGAATGTCAGGATTCTGATATTCAATATAATCCTCCATATGACCCCAAATATCACACTGCATATGACCGCCAATGAGGGGACAAAATATATTTATATTCGATTCCCTTAAAAATCACTCAATATTATAGGGTGATGTAGAATTTTTTATTCTGGCCCTTCAAAGTCAACATAATCATATCTCGATGTTCGAATGTCAGAATTCTGATATTCGACATGACTCAATATGACCACATACATCATAAAATATTTGGCCTCCGATGTGGGGTTGTAATTGTTTATTATTCTTCCCCCTAAAAGGAATTTAAAATTAAACGGTGATGTAAAAAATTTTTAATTCGGGACCTTAAAAGTCGAAATAACGAAATACATCAAAATTCGAATGTCAGGATTCTGATATTCAATATAATCCTCCATATGACCCCAAATATCACACTGCATATGACCGCCAATGAGGGGACAAAATAGATTTATATTCGATTCCCTTAAAAATCGCTCAATATTATAGGGTGATGTAGAATTTTTTATTCTGGCCCTTCAAAGTCAACATAATCATATCTCGATGTTCGAATGTCAGATTTCTGATATTCGACATGACTCAATATGACCACATATATCATAAAATATTTGGCCGCCGATGTGGGGTTGTAATTGATTTTTATTCTTCCCCCTAAAAGGAATTTAAAATTAAACGGTGATGTAAAAAATTTTTAATTCGGGACCTTAAAAGTCGAAATAACGAAATACATCAAAATTCGAATGTCAGGATTCTGATATTCAATATAATCCTCCATATGACCCCAAATATCACACTGCATATGACCGCCAATGAGGGGACAAAATAGATTTATATTCGATTCCCTTAAAAATCACTCAATATTATAGGGTGATGTAGAATTTTTTATTCTGGCCCTTCAAAGTCAACATAATCATATCTCGATGTTCGAATGTCAGAATTCTGATATTCGACATGACTCAATATGACCACATACATCATAAAATATTTGGCCGCCGATGTGGGGTTGTAATTGATTTTTATTCTTCCCCCTAAAAGGAATTTAAAATTAAACGGTGATGTAAATAATTTTTAATCCGGGACCTTAAAAGTCGAAATAACGAAATACATCAAAATTCGAATGTCAGGATTCTGATATTCAATATAATCCTCCATATGACCCAAAATTTCACACAGCATATGACCACCAATGAGGGGACAAAATAGATTTATATTCGATTACCTTAAAAATCACTCAATATTATAGGGTGATGTAGAATATTTTTATTCTGGCCCTTCAAAGTCAACATAATCATATCTCGATGTTCGAATGTCAGAATTCTGATATTCGACATGACTCAATATGACCACATATATCATACAATATTTGGCCGCCGATGTGGGGTTGTAATTGATTTTTATTCTTCCCCCTAAAATGAATTGAAAATTAAACGGTGATGTAAATAATTTTTAATCCGGGACCTTAAAAGTCGAAATAACGAAATACATCAAAATTCGAATGTCAGGATTCTGATATTCAATATAATCCTCCATATGACCCCAAATATCAACTGGATATGACCACCAATGAGGGGACAAAATAGATTTATATTCGATTCCCTTAAAAATCACTCAATATTATAGGGTGATGTAGAATTTTTTATTCTGGCCCTTCAAAGTCAACATAATCATATCTCGATGTTCGAATGTCAGATTTCTGATATTCGACATGACTCAATATGACCACATACATCATAAAATATTTGGCCTCCGATGTGGGGTTGTAATTGTTTTTTATTCTTCCCCCTAAAAGGAATTTAAAATTAAACGGTGATGTAAAAAATTTTTAATTCGGGACCTTAAAAGTCGAAATAACGAAGTACATCAAAATTCGAATGTCAGGATTCTGATATTCAATATAATCCTCCATATGACCCCAAATATCACACTGCATATGATCGCCAATGAGGGGACAAAATAGATTTATATTCGATTCCCTTAAAAATCACTCAATATTATAGGGTGATGTAGAATTTTTTATTCTGGCCCTTCAAAGTCAACATAATCATATCTCGATGTTCGAATGTCAGAATTCTGATATTCGACATGACTCAATATGACCACATACATCATAAAATATTTGGCCTCCGATGTGGGGTTGTAATTGTTTTTTATTCTTCCCCCTAAAAGGAATTTAAAATTAAACGGTGATGTAAAAAATTTTTAATTCGGGACCTTAAAAGTCAAAATAACGAAATACATCAAAATTCGAATGTCAGGATTCTGATATTCAATAAAATCCTCCATATGACCCCAAATATCACACTGCATATGATCGCCAATGAGGGGACAAAATAGATTTATATTCGATTCCCTTAAAAATCACTCAATATTATAGGGTGATGTAGAATTTTTTATTCTGGCCCTTCAAAGTCAACATACTCATATCTCGATGTTCGAATGTCAGAATTCTGATATTCGACATGACTCAATATGACCACATATATCATAAAATATTTATCCGCCGATGTGGGATTGTAATTGATTTTTATTCTTCCCCCTAAAAGGAATTTAAAATTAAACGGTGATGTAAAAAATTTTTAATTCGGGACCTTAAAAGTCGAAATAACGAAATACATCAAAATTCGAATGTCAGGATTCTGATATTCCATATAATCCTCCATATGACCCCAAATATCACACTGCATATGACCGCCAATGAGGGGACAAAATAGATTTATATTCGATTCCCTTAAAAATCACTCAATATTATAGGGTGATGTAGAATTTTTTATTCTGGCCCTTCAAAGTCAACATAATCATATCTCGATGTTCGAATGTCAGAATTCTGATATTCGACATGACTCAATATGACCACATACATCATAAAATATTTGGCCGCCGATGTGGGGTTGTAATTGATTTTTATTCTTCCCCCTAAAAGGAATTTAAAATTAAACGGTGATGTAAATAATTTTTAATCCGGGACCTTAAAAGTCGAAATAACGAAATACATCAAAATTCGAATGTCAGGATTCTGATGTTCAATATAATCCTCCATATGACCCCAAATTTCACACAGCATATGACCACCAATGAGGGGACAAAATAGATTTATATTCGATTACCTTAAAAATCACTCAATATTATAGGGTGATGTAGAATATTTTTATTCTGGCCCTTCAAAGTCAACATAATCATATCTCGATGTTCGAATGTCAGAATTCTGATATTCGACATGACTCAATATGACCACATATATCATACAATATTTGGCCGCCGATGTGGGGTTGTAATTAATTTTTATTCTTCCCCCTAAAATGAATTGAAAATTAAACGGTGATGTAAATAATTTTTAATCCGGGACCTTAAAAGTCGAAATAACGAAATACATCAAAATTCGAATGTCAGGATTCTGATATTCAATATAATCCTCCATATGACCCCAAATATCACACTGGATATGACCACCAATGAGGGGACAAAATAGATTTATATTCGATTCCCTTAAAAATCACTCAATATTATAGGGTGATGTAGAATTTTTTTATTCTGGCCCTTCAAAGTCAACATAATCATATCTCGATGTTCGAATGTCAGAATTCTGATATTCGACATGACTCAATATGACCACATACATCATAAAATATTTGGCCGCCGATGTGGGGTTGTAATTGATTTTTATTCTTCCCCCTAAAAGGAATTTAAAATTAAACGGTGATGTAAATAATTTTTAATCCGGGACCTTAAAAGTCGAAATAACGAAATACATCAAAATTCGAATGTCAGGATTCTGATATTCAATATAATCGTCCATATGACCCCAAATATCACACTGCATATGACCGCCAATGAGGGGACAAAATAGATTTATATTTGATTCCCTTAAAAATCACTCAATATTATAGGGTGATGTAGAATTTTTTATTCTGGCCCTTCAAAGTCAACATAATCATATCTCGATGTTCGAATGTCAGAATTCTGATATTCGACATGACTCAATATGACCACATACATCATAAAATATTTGGCCTCCGATGTGGGGTTGTAATTGTTTTTTATTCTTCCCCCTAAAAGGAATTTAAAATTAAACGGTGATGTAAAAAATTTTTAATTCGGGACCCTAAAAGTCGAAATATTGAAATACATCAAAATTCGAATGTCAGGATTCTGATATTCAATAAAATCCTCCATATGACCCCAAATATCACACTGCATATGACCGCCAATGAGGGGACAAAATAGATTTATATTCGATTCCCTTAAAAATCACTCAATATTATAGGGTGATGTAGAATTTTTTATTCTGGCCCTTCAAAGTCAACATACTCATATCTCGATGTTCGAATGTCAGAATTCTGATATTCGACATGACTCAATATGACGACTTACATAATAAAATATTTGGCCTCCGATGTGGGGTTGTAATTGTTTTTTATTCTTCCCCCTAAAAGGAATTTAAAATTAAACGGTGATGTAAAAAATTTTTAATCCGGGACCTTAAAAGTCGAAATAACGAAATACATCAAAATTCGAATGTCAGGATTCTGATATTCAATATAACCCTCCATATGACCCCAAATATCACACTGCATATGACCGCCAATGAGGGGACAAAATAGATTTATATTCGATTCCCTTAAAAATCACTCAATATTATAGGGTGATGTAGAATTTTTTATTCTGGCCCTTCAAAGTCAACATACTCATATCTCGATGTTCGAATGTCAGAATTCTGATATTCGACATGACTCAATATGACGACTTACATAATAAAATATTTGGCCTCCGATGTGGGGTTGTAATTGTTTTTTATTCTTCCCCCTAAAAGGAATTTAAAATTAAACGGTGATGTAAAAAATTTTTAATCCGGGACCTTAAAAGTCGAAATAACGAAATACATCAAAATTCGAATGTCAGGATTCTGATATTCAATATAACCCTCCATATGACCCCAAATATCACACTGCATATGACCGCCAATGAGGGGACAAAATAGATTTATATTCGATTCCCTTAAAAATCACTCAATATTATAGGGTGATGTAGAATTTTTTATTCTGGCCCTTCAAAGTCAACATAATCATATCTCGATGTTCGAATGTCAGAATTCTGATATTCGACATGACTCAATATGACCACATATATCATAAAATATTTATCCGCCGATTTGGGGTTGTAATTGATTTTTATTCTTCCCCCTAAAAGGAATTTAAAATTAAACGGTGATGTAAAAAATTTTTAATCCGGGACCTTAAAAGTCGAAATAACGAAATACATCAAAATTCGAATGTCAGGATTCTGATATTCAATATAACCCTCCATATGACCCCAAATATCACACTGCATATGACCGCCAATGAGGGGACAAAATAGATTTATATTCGATTCCCTTAAAAATCACTCAATATTATAGGGTGATGTAGAATTTTTTATTCTGGCCCTTCAAAGTCAACATAATCATATCTCGATGTTCGAATGTCAGAATTCTGATATTCGACATGACTCAATATGACCACATATATCATAAAATATTTGGCCGCCGATGTGGGGTTGTAATTGATTTTTATTCTTCCCCCTAAAAGGAATTTAAAATTAAACGGTGATGTAAAAAATTTTTAATTCGGGACCTTAAAAGTCGAAATAACGAAATACATCAAAATTCGAATGTCAGGATTCTGATATTCAATATAATCCTCCATATGACCCCAAATATCACACTGCATATGACCGCCAATGAGGGGACAAAATAGATTTATATTCGATTCCCTTAAAAATCACTCAATATTATAGGGTGATGTAGAATTTTTTATTCTGGCCCTTCAAAGTCAACATAATCATATCTCGATGTTCGAATGTCAGAATTCTGATATTCGACATGACTCAATATGACCACATACATCATAAAATATTTGGCCGCCGATGTGGGGTTAAAATTGATTTTTATTCTTCCCCCTAAAAGGAATTTAAAATTAAACGGTGATGTAAATAATTTTTAATCCGGGACCTTAAAAGTCGAAATAACGAAATACATCAAAATTCGAATGTCAGGATTCTGATGTTCAATATAATCCTCCATATGACCCCAAATTTCACACAGCATATGACCACCAATGAGGGGACAAAATAGATTTATATTCGATTACCTTAAAAATCAACCAATATTATAGGGTGATGTAGAATATTTTTATTCTGGCCCTTCAAAGTCAACATAATCATATCTCGATGTTCGAATGTCAGAATTCTGATATTCGACATGACTCAATATGACCACATATATCATACAATATTTGGCCGCCGATGTGGGGTTGTAATTGATTTTTATTCCTCCCCCTAAAAGGAAATTAAAATTAAACGGTGATGTAAATAATTTTTAATCCGGGACCTTAAAAGTCGAAATAACAAAATACATCAAAATTCGAATGTCAGGATTCTGATATTCAATATAACCCTCCATATGACCCCAAATATCACACTGCATATGACCGCCAATGAGGGGACAAAATAGATTTATATTCGATTCCCTAAAAAATCACTCAATATTATAGGGTGATGTAGAATTTTTTTATTCTGGCCCTTCAAAGTCAACATAATCATATCTCGATGTTCGAATGTCAGAATTCTGATATTCGACATGACTCAATATGACCACATACATCATAAAATATTTGGCCGCCGATGTGGGGTTGTAATTGATTTTTATTCTTCCCCCTAAAAGGAATTTAAAATTAAACGGTGATGTAAATAATTTTTAATCCGGGACCTTAAAAGTCGAAATAACGAAATACATCAAAATTCGAATGTCAGGATTCTGATATTCAATATAATCCTCCATATGACCCCAAATATCACACTGCATATGACCGCCAATGAGGGGACAAAATAGATTTATATTCGATTCCCTTAAAAATCACTCAATATTATAGGGTGATGTAGAATTTTTTATTCTGGCCCTTCAAAGTCAACATAATCATATCTCGATGTTCGAATGTCAGAATTCTGATATTCGACATGACTCAATATGACCACATACATCATAAAATATTTGGCCTCCGATGTGGGGTTGTAATTGTTTTTTATTCTTCCCCATAAAAGGAATTTAAAATTAAACGGTGATGTAAAAAATTTTTAATTCGGGACCCTAAAAGTCGAAATAACGAAATACATCAAAATTCGAATGTCAGGATTCTGATATTCAATAAAATCCTCCATATGACCCCAAATATCACACTGCATATGACCGCCAATGAGGGGACAAAATAGATTTATATTCGATTCCCTTAAAAATCACTCAATATTATAGGGTGATGTAGAATTTTTTATTCTGGCCCTTCAAAGTCAACATACTCATATCTCGATGTTCGAATGTCAGAATTCTGATATTCGACATGACTCAATATGACGACTTACATAATAAAATATTTGGCCTCCGATGTGGGGTTGTAATTGTTTTTTATTCTTCCCCCTAAAAGGAATTTAAAATTAAACGGTGATGTAAAAAATTTTTAATCCGGGACCTTAAAAGTCGAAATAACGAAATACATCAAAATTCGAATGTCAGGATTCTGATATTCAATATAACCCTCCATATGACCCCAAATATCACACTGCATATGACCGCCAATGAGGGGACAAAATAGATTTATATTCGATTCCCTTAAAAATCACTCAATATTATAGGGTGATGTAGAATTTTTTATTCTGGCCCTTCAAAGTCAACATAATCATATCTCGATGTTCGAATGTCAGAATTCTGATATTCGACATGACTCAATATGACCACATATATCATAAAATATTTGGCCGCCGATGTGGGGTTGTAATTGATTTTTATTCTTCCCCCTAAAAGGAATTTAAAATTAAACGGTGATGTAAAAAATTTTTAATTCGGGACCTTAAAAGTCGAAATAACGAAATACATCAAAATTCGAATGTCAGGATTCTGATGTTCAATATAATCCTCCATATGACCCCAAATTTCACACAGCATATGACCACCAATGAGGGGACAAAATAGATTTATATTCGATTACTTTAAAAATCAACCAATATTATAGGGTGATGTAGAATATTTTTATTCTGGCCCTTCAAAGTCAACATAATCATATCTCGATGTTCGAATGTCAGAATTCTGATATTCGACATGACTCAATATGACCACATATATCATACAATATTTGGCCGCCGATGTGGGGTTGTAATTGATTTTTATTCCTCCCCCTAAAAGGAAATTAAAATTAAACGGTGATGTAAATAATTTTTAATCCGGGACCTTAAAAGTCGAAATAACAAAATACATCAAAATTCGAATGTCAGGATTCTGATATTCAATATAACCCTCCATATGACCCCAAATATCACACTGCATATGACCGCCAATGAGGGGACAAAATAGATTTATATTCGATTCCCTAAAAAATCACTCAATATTATAGGGTGATGTAGAATTTTTTTATTCTGGCCCTTCAAAGTCAACATAATCATATCTCGATGTTCGAATGTCAGAATTCTGATATTCGACATGACTCAATATGACCACATACATCATAAAATATTTGGCCGCCGATGTGGGGTTGTAATTGATTTTTATTCTTCCCCCTAAAAGGAATTTAAAATTAAACGGTGATGTAAATAATTTTTAATCCGGGACCTTAAAAGTCGAAATAACGAAATACATCAAAATTCGAATGTCAGGATTCTGATATTCAATATAATCCTCCATATGACCCCAAATATCACACTGCATATGACCGCCAATGAGGGGACAAAATAGATTTATATTCGATTCCCTTAAAAATCACTCAATATTATAGGGTGATGTAGAATTTTTTATTCTGGCCCTTCAAAGTCAACATAATCATATCTCGATGTTCGAATGTCAGAATTCTGATATTCGACATGACTCAATATGACCACATACATCATAAAATATTTGGCCTCCGATGTGGGGTTGTAATTGTTTTTTATTCTTCCCCCTAAAAGGAATTTAAAATTAAACGGTGATGTAAAAAATTTTTAATTCGGGACCCTAAAAGTCGAAATAACGAAATACATCAAAATTCGAATGTCAGGATTCTGATATTCAATAAAATCCTCCATATGACCCCAAATATCACACTGCATATGACCGCCAATGAGGGGACAAAATAGATTTATATTCGATTCCCTTAAAAATCACTCAATATTATAGGGTGATGTAGAATTTTTTATTCTGGCCCTTCAAAGTCAACATACTCATATCTCGATGTTCGAATGTCAGAATTCTGATATTCGACATGACTCAATATGACCACATATATCATAAAATATTTGGCCGCCGATTTGGGGTTGTAATTGATTTTTATTCTTCCCCCTAAAAGGAATTTAAAATTAAACGGTGATGTAAAAAATTTTTAATTCGGGACCTTAAAAGTCGAAATAACGAAATACATCTAAATTCGAATGTCAGGATTCTGATATTCAATATAATCCTCCATATGACCCCAAATATCACACTGCATATGACCGCCAATGAGGGGACAAAATAGATTTATATTCGATTCCCTTAAAAATCACTCAATATTATAGGGTGATGTAGAATTTTTTATTCTGGCCCTTCAAAGTCAACATAATCATATCTCGATGTTCGAATGTCAGAATTCTGATATTCGACATGACTCAATATGACCACATATATCATAAAATATTTGGCCGCCGATGTGGGGTTGTAATTGATTTTTATTCTTCCCCCTAAAAGGAATTTAAAATTAAACGGTGATGTAAAAAATTTTTAATTCGGGACCTTAAAAGTCGAAATAACGAAATACATCAAAATTCGAATGTCAGGATTCTGATGTTCAATATAATCCTCCATATGACCCCAAATTTCACACAGCATATGACCACCAATGAGGGGACAAAATAGATTTATATTCGATTCCCTTAAAAATCACTCAATATTATAGGGTGATGTAGAATTTTTTATTCTGGCCCTTCAAAGTCAACATACTCATATCTCGATGTTCGAATGTCAGAATTCTGATATTCGACATGACTCAATATGACCACATACATCATAAAATATTTGGCCGCCGATGTGGGGTTGTAATTGATTTTTATTCTTCCCCCTAAAAGGAATTTAAAATTAAACGGTGATGTAAATAATTTTTAATCCGGGACCTTAAAAGTCGAAATAACGAAATACATCAAAATTCGAATGTCAGGATTCTGATATTCAATATAATCCTCCATATGACCCCAAATATCACACTGCATATGACCGCCAATGAGGGGACAAAATAGATTTATATTCGATTCCCTTAAAAATCACTCAATATTATAGGGTGATGTAGAATTTTTTATTCTGGCCCTTCAAAGTCAACATAATCATATCTCGATGTTCGAATGTCAGAATTCTGATATTCGACATGACTCAATATGACCACATACATCATAAAATATTTGGCCTCCGATGTGGGGTTGTAATTGTTTTTTATTCTTCCCCCTAAAAGGAATTTAAAATTAAACGGTGATGTAAAAAATTTTTAATTCGGGACCCTAAAAGTCGAAATAACGAAATACATCAAAATTCGAATGTCAGGATTCTGATATTCAATAAAATCCTCCATATGACCCCAAATATCACACTGCATATGACCGCCAATGAGGGGACAAAATAGATTTATATTCGATTCCCTTAAAAATCACTCAATATTATAGGGTGATGTAGAATTTTTTATTCTGGCCCTTCAAAGTCAACATACTCATATCTCGATGTTCGAATGTCAGAATTCTGATATTCGACATGACTCAATATGACGACTTACATAATAAAATATTTGGCCTCCGATGTGGGGTTGTAATTGTTTTTTATTCTTCCCCCTAAAAGGAATTTAAAATTAAACGGTGATGTAAAAAATTTTTAATCCGGGACCTTAAAAGTCGAAATAACGAAATACATCAAAATTCGAATGTCAGGATTCTGATATTCAATATAACCCTCCATATGACCCCAAATATCACACTGCATATGACCGCCAATGAGGGGACAAAATAGATTTATATTCGATTCCCTTAAAAATCACTCAATATTATAGGGTGATGTAGAATTTTTTATTCTGGCCCTTCAAAGTCAACATAATCATATCTCGATGTTCGAATGTCAGAATTCTGATATTCGACATGACTCAATATGACCACATATATCATAAAATATTTGGCCGCCGATGTGGGGTTGTAATTGATTTTTATTCTTCCCCCTAAAAGGAATTTAAAATTAAACGGTGATGTAAAAAATTTTTAATTCGGGACCTTAAAAGTCGAAATAACGAAATACATCAAAATTCGAATGTCAGGATTCTGATGTTCAATATAATCCTCCATATGACCCCAAATTTCACACAGCATATGACCACCAATGAGGGGACAAAATAGATTTATATTCGATTACTTTAAAAATCAACCAATATTATAGGGTGATGTAGAATATTTTTATTCTGGCCCTTCAAAGTCAACATAATCATATCTCGATGTTCGAATGTCAGAATTCTGATATTCGACATGACTCAATATGACCACATATATCATACAATATTTGGCCGCCGATGTGGGGTTGTAATTGATTTTTATTCCTCCCCCTAAAAGGAAATTAAAATTAAACGGTGATGTAAATAATTTTTAATCCGGGACCTTAAAAGTCGAAATAACAAAATACATCAAAATTCGAATGTCAGGATTCTGATATTCAATATAACCCTCCATATGACCCCAAATATCACACTGCATATGACCGCCAATGAGGGGACAAAATAGATTTATATTCGATTCCCTAAAAAATCACTCAATATTATAGGGTGATGTAGAATTTTTTTATTCTGGCCCTTCAAAGTCAACATAATCATATCTCGATGTTCGAATGTCAGAATTCTGATATTCGACATGACTCAATATGACCACATACATCATAAAATATTTGGCCGCCGATGTGGGGTTGTAATTGATTTTTATTCTTCCCCCTAAAAGGAATTTAAAATTAAACGGTGATGTAAATAATTTTTAATCCGGGACCTTAAAAGTCGAAATAACGAAATACATCAAAATTCGAATGTCAGGATTCTGATATTCAATATAATCCTCCATATGACCCCAAATATCACACTGCATATGACCGCCAATGAGGGGACAAAATAGATTTATATTCGATTCCCTTAAAAATCACTCAATATTATAGGGTGATGTAGAATTTTTTATTCTGGCCCTTCAAAGTCAACATAATCATATCTCGATGTTCGAATGTCAGAATTCTGATATTCGACATGACTCAATATGACCACATACATCATAAAATATTTGGCCTCCGATGTGGGGTTGTAATTGTTTTTTATTCTTCCCCCTAAAAGGAATTTAAAATTAAACGGTGATGTAAAAAATTTTTAATTCGGGACCCTAAAAGTCGAAATAACGAAATACATCAAAATTCGAATGTCAGGATTCTGATATTCAATAAAATCCTCCATATGACCCCAAATATCACACTGCATATGACCGCCAATGAGGGGACAAAATAGATTTATATTCGATTCCCTTAAAAATCACTCAATATTATAGGGTGATGTAGAATTTTTTATTCTGGCCCTTCAAAGTCAACATACTCATATCTCGATGTTCGAATGTCAGAATTCTGATATTCGACATGACTCAATATGACCACATATATCATAAAATATTTGGCCGCCGATTTGGGGTTGTAATTGATTTTTATTCTTCCCCCTAAAAGGAATTTAAAATTAAACGGTGATGTAAAAAATTTTTAATTCGGGACCTTAAAAGTCGAAATAACGAAATACATCTAAATTCGAATGTCAGGATTCTGATATTCAATATAACCCTCCATATGACCCCAAATATCACACTGCATATGACCGCCAATGAGGGGACAAAATAGATTTATATTCGATTCCCTTAAAAATCACTCAATATTATAGGGTGATGTAGAATTTTTTATTCTGGCCCTTCAAAGTCAACATAATCATATCTCGATGTTCGAATGTCAGAATTCTGATATTCGACATGACTCAATATGACCACATATATCATAAAATATTTGGCCGCCGATGTGGGGTTGTAATTGATTTTTATTCTTCCCCCTAAAAGGAATTTAAAATTAAACGGTGATGTAAAAAATTTTTAATTCGGGACCTTAAAAGTCGAAATAACGAAATACATCAAAATTCGAATGTCAGGATTCTGATGTTCAATATAATCCTCCATATGACCCCAAATTTCACACAGCATATGACCACCAATGAGGGGACAAAATAGATTTATATTCGATTACCTTAAAAATCAACCAATATTATAGGGTGATGTAGAATATTTTTATTCTGGCCCTTCAAAGTCAACATAATCATATCTCGATGTTCGAATGTCAGAATTCTGATATTCGACATGACTCAATATGACCACATATATCATACAATATTTGGCCGCCGATGTGGGGTTGTAATTGATTTTTATTCCTCCCCCTAAAAGGAAATTAAAATTAAACGGTGATGTAAATAATTTTTAATCCGGGACCTTAAAAGTCGAAATAACAAAATACATCAAAATTCGAATGTCAGGATTCTGATATTCAATATAACCCTCCATATGACCCCAAATATCACACTGCATATGACCGCCAATGAGGGGACAAAATAGATTTATATTCGATTCCCTAAAAAATCACTCAATATTATAGGGTGATGTAGAATTTTTTTATTCTGGCCCTTCAAAGTCAACATAATCATATCTCGATGTTCGAATGTCAGAATTCTGATATTCGACATGACTCAATATGACCACATACATCATAAAATATTTGGCCGCCGATGTGGGGTTGTAATTGATTTTTATTCTTCCCCCTAAAAGGAATTTAAAATTAAACGGTGATGTAAATAATTTTTAATCCGGGACCTTAAAAGTCGAAATAACGAAATACATCAAAATTCGAATGTCAGGATTCTGATATTCAATATAATCCTCCATATGACCCCAAATATCACACTGCATATGACCGCCAATGAGGGGACAAAATAGATTTATATTCGATTCCCTTAAAAATCACTCAATATTATAGGGTGATGTAGAATTTTTTATTCTGGCCCTTCAAAGTCAACATAATCATATCTCGATGTTCGAATGTCAGAATTCTGATATTCGACATGACTCAATATGACCACATACATCATAAAATATTTGGCCTCCGATGTGGGGTTGTAATTGTTTTTTATTCTTCCCCCTAAAAGGAATTTAAAATTAAACGGTGATGTAAAAAATTTTTAATTCGGGACCCTAAAAGTCGAAATAACGAAATACATCAAAATTCGAATGTCAGGATTCTGATATTCAATAAAATCCTCCATATGACCCCAAATATCACACTGCATATGACCGCCAATGAGGGGACAAAATAGATTTATATTCGATTCCCTTAAAAGTCACTCAATATTATAGGGTGATGTAGAATTTTTTATTCTGGCCCTTCAAAGTCAACATACTCATATCTCGATGTTCGAATGTCAGAATTCTGATATTCGACATGACTCAATATGACGACTTACATAATAAAATATTTGGCCTCCGATGTGGGGTTGTAATTGTTTTTTATTCTTCCCCCTAAAAGGAATTTAAAATTAAACGGTGATGTAAAAAATTTTTAATCCGGGACCTTAAAAGTCGAAATAACGAAATACATCAAAATTCGAATGTCAGGATTCTGATATTCAATATAACCCTCCATATGACCCCAAATATCACACTGCATATGACCGCCAATGAGGGGACAAAATAGATTTATATTCGATTCCCTTAAAAATCACTCAATATTATAGGGTGATGTAGAATTTTTTATTCTGGCCCTTCAAAGTCAACATAATCATATCTCGATGTTCGAATGTCAGAATTCTGATATTCGACATGACTCAATATGACCACATATATCATAAAATATTTGGCCGCCGATGTGGGGTTGTAATTGATTTTTATTCTTCCCCCTAAAAGGAATTTAAAATTAAACGGTGATGTAAAAAATTTTTAATTCGGGACCTTAAAAGTCGAAATAACGAAATACATCAAAATTCGAATGTCAGGATTCTGATATTCAATATAATCCTCCATATGACCCCAAATATCACACTGCATATGACCGCCAATGAGGGGACAAAATAGATTTATATTCGATTCCCTTAAAAATCACTCAATATTATAGGGTGATGTAGAATTTTTTATTCTGGCCCTTCAAAGTCAACATAATCATATCTCGATGTTCGAATGTCAGAATTCTGATATTCGACATGACTCAATATGACCACATACATCATAAAATATTTGGCCGCCGATGTGGGGTTGTAATTGATTTTTATTCTTCCCCCTAAAAGGAATTTAAAATTAAACGGTGATGTAAATAATTTTTAATCCGGGACCTTAAAAGTCGAAATAACGAAATACATCAAAATTCGAATGTCAGGATTCTGATGTTCAATATAATCCTCCATATGACCCCAAATTTCACACAGCATATGACCACCAATGAGGGGACAAAATAGATTTATATTCGATTACCTTAAAAATCACTCAATATTATAGGGTGATGTAGAATATTTTTATTCTGGCCCTTCAAAGTCAACATAATCATATCTCGATGTTCGAATGTCAGAATTCTGATATTCGACATGACTCAATATGACCACATACATCATAAAATATTTGGCCTCCGATGTGGGGTTGTAATTGTTTATTATTCTTCCCCCTAAAAGGAATTTAAAATTAAACGGTGATGTAAAAAATTTTTAATTCGGGACCTTAAAAGTCGAAATAACGAAATACATCAAAATTCGAATGTCAGGATTCTGATATTCAATATAATCCTCCATATGACCCCAAATATCACACTGCATATGACCGCCAATGAGGGGACAAAATAGATTTATATTCGATTCCCTTAAAAATCACTCAATATTATAGGGTGATGTAGAATTTTTTATTCTGGCCCTTCAAAGTCAACATAATCATATCTCGATGTTCGAATGTCAGAATTCTGATATTCGACATGACTCAATATGACCACATACATCATAAAATATTTGGCCTCCGATGTGGGGTTGTAATTGTTTTTTATTCTTCCCCCTAAAAGGAATTTAAAATTAAACGGTGATGTAAAAAATTTTTAATTCGGGACCTTAAAAGTCAAAATAACGAAATACATCAAAATTCGAATGTCAGGATTCTGATATTCAATAAAATCCTCCATATGACCCCAAATATCACACTGCATATGACCGCCAATGAGGGGACAAAATAGATTTATATTCGATTCCCTTAAAAATCACTCAATATTATAGGGTGGTGTAGAATTTTTTATTCTGGCCCTTCAAAGTCAACATACTCATATCTCGATGTTCGAATGTCAGAATTCTGATATTCGACATGACTCAATATGACGACTTACATAATAAAATATTTGGCCTCCGATGTGGGGTTGTAATTGTTTTTTATTCTTCCCCCTAAAAGGAATTTAAAATTAAACGGTGATGTAAAAAATTTTTAATCCGGGACCTTAAAAGTCGAAATAACGAAATACATCAAAATTCGAATGTCAGGATTCTGATATTCAATATAATCCTCCATATGACCCCAAATTTCACACTGCATATGACCGCCAATGAGGGGACAAAATAGATTTAAATTTGATTACCTTAAAAATCACTCAATATTATAGGGTGATGTAGAATTTTTTTATTCTGGCCCTTCAAAGTCAACATAATCATATCTCGATGTTCGAATGTCAGAATTCTGATATTCGACATGACACAATATGACCACATATATCATAAAATATTTGGCCGCCGATGTGGGGTTGTAATTGATTTTTATTCCTCCCCCTAAAAGGAAATTAAAATTAAACGGTGATGTAAATAATTTGTAATCCGGGACCTTAAAAGTCGAAATAACAAAATACATCAAAATTCGAATGTCAGGATTCTGATATTCAATATAACCCTCCATATGACCCCAAATATCACACTGCATATGACCGCCAATGAGGGGACAAAATAGATTTATATTCGATTCCCTAAAAAATCACTCAATATTATAGGGTGATGTAGAATTTTTTTATTCTGGCCCTTCAAAGTCAACATAATCATATCTCGATGTTCGAATGTCAGAATTCTGATATTCGACATGACTCAATATGACCACATACATCATAAAATATTTGGCCGCCGATGTGGGGTTGTAATTGATTTTTATTCTTCCCCCTAAAAGGAATTTAAAATTAAACGGTGATGTAAAAAATTTTTAATTCGGGACCTTAAAAGTCGAAATAACGAAATACATCTAAATTCGAATGTCAGGATTCTGATATTCAATATAATCCTCCATATGACCCCAAATATCACACTGCATATGACCGCCAATGAGGGGACAAAATAGATTTATATTCGATTCCCTTAAAAATCACTCAATATTATAGGGTGATGTAGAATTTTTTATTCTGGCCCTTCAAAGTCAACATAATCATATCTCGATGTTCGAATGTCAGAATTCTGATATTCGACATGACTCAATATGACCACATATATCATAAAATATTTGGCCGCCGATGTGGGGTTGTAATTGATTTTTATTCTTCCCCCTAAAAGGAATTTAAAATTAAACGGTGATGTAAAAAATTTTTAATTCGGGACCTTAAAAGTCGAAATAACGAAATACATCAAAATTCGAATGTCAGGATTCTGATGTTCAATATAATCCTCCATATGACCCCAAATTTCACACAGCATATGACCACCAATGAGGGGACAAAATAGATTTATATTCGATTACTTTAAAAATCACTCAATATTATAGGGTGATGTAGAATTTTTTATTCTGGCCCTTCAAAGTCAACATACTCATATCTCGATGTTCGAATGTCAGAATTCTGATATTCGACATGACTCAATATGACCACATACATCATAAAATATTTGGCCGCCGATGTGGGGTTGTAATTGATTTTTATTCTTCCCCCTAAAAGGAATTTAAAATTAAACGGTGATGTAAATAATTTTTAATCCGGGACCTTAAAAGTCGAAATAACGAAATACATCAAAATTCGAATGTCAGGATTCTGATATTCAATATAATCCTCCATATGACCCCAAATATCACACTGCATATGACCGCCAATGAGGGGACAAAATAGATTTATATTCGATTCCCTTAAAAATCACTCAATATTATAGGGTGATGTAGAATTTTTTATTCTGGCCCTTCAAAGTCAACATAATCATATCTCGATGTTCGAATGTCAGAATTCTGATATTCGACATGACTCAATATGACCACATACATCATAAAATATTTGGCCTCCGATGTGGGGTTGTAATTGTTTTTTATTCTTCCCCCTAAAAGGAATTTAAAATTAAACGGTGATGTAAAAAATTTTTAATTCGGGACCCTAAAAGTCGAAATAACGAAATACATCAAAATTCGAATGTCAGGATTCTGATATTCAATAAAATCCTCCATATGACCCCAAATATCACACTGCATATGACCGCCAATGAGGGGACAAAATAGATTTATATTCGATTCCCTTAAAAATCACTCAATATTATAGGGTGATGTAGAATTTTTTATTCTGGCCCTTCAAAGTCAACATACTCATATCTCGATGTTCGAATGTCAGAATTCTGATATTCGACATGACTCAATATGACGACTTACATAATAAAATATTTGGCCTCCGATGTGGGGTTGTAATTGTTTTTTATTCTTCCCCCTAAAAGGAATTTAAAATTAAACGGTGATGTAAAAAATTTTTAATCCGGGACCTTAAAAGTCGAAATAACGAAATACATCAAAATTCGAATGTCAGGATTCTGATATTCAATATAACCCTCCATATGACCCCAAATATCACACTGCATATGACCGCCAATGAGGGGACAAAATAGATTTATATTCGATTCCCTTAAAAATCACTCAATATTATAGGGTGATGTAGAATTTTTTATTCTGGCCCTTCAAAGTCAACATAATCATATCTCGATGTTCGAATGTCAGAATTCTGATATTCGACATGACTCAATATGACCACATATATCATAAAATATTTGGCCGCCGATGTGGGGTTGTAATTGATTTTTATTCTTCCCCCTAAAAGGAATTTAAAATTAAACGGTGATGTAAAAAATTTTTAATTCGGGACCTTAAAAGTCGAAATAACGAAATACATCAAAATTCGAATGTCAGGATTCTGATGTTCAATATAATCCTCCATATGACCCCAAATTTCACACAGCATATGACCACCAATGAGGGGACAAAATAGATTTATATTCGATTACTTTAAAAATCAACCAATATTATAGGGTGATGTAGAATATTTTTATTCTGGCCCTTCAAAGTCAACATAATCATATCTCGATGTTCGAATGTCAGAATTCTGATATTCGACATGACTCAATATGACCACATATATCATACAATATTTGGCCGCCGATGTGGGGTTGTAATTGATTTTTATTCCTCCCCCTAAAAGGAAATTAAAATTAAACGGTGATGTAAATAATTTTTAATCCGGGACCTTAAAAGTCGAAATAACAAAATACATCAAAATTCGAATGTCAGGATTCTGATATTCAATATAACCCTCCATATGACCCCAAATATCACACTGCATATGACCGCCAATGAGGGGACAAAATAGATTTATATTCGATTCCCTAAAAAATCACTCAATATTATAGGGTGATGTAGAATTTTTTTATTCTGGCCCTTCAAAGTCAACATAATCATATCTCGATGTTCGAATGTCAGAATTCTGATATTCGACATGACTCAATATGACCACATACATCATAAAATATTTGGCCGCCGATGTGGGGTTGTAATTGATTTTTATTCTTCCCCCTAAAAGGAATTTAAAATTAAACGGTGATGTAAATAATTTTTAATCCGGGACCTTAAAAGTCGAAATAACGAAATACATCAAAATTCGAATGTCAGGATTCTGATATTCAATATAATCCTCCATATGACCCCAAATATCACACTGCATATGACCGCCAATGAGGGGACAAAATAGATTTATATTCGATTCCCTTAAAAATCACTCAATATTATAGGGTGATGTAGAATTTTTTATTCTGGCCCTTCAAAGTCAACATAATCATATCTCGATGTTCGAATGTCAGAATTCTGATATTCGACATGACTCAATATGACCACATACATCATAAAATATTTGGCCTCCGATGTGGGGTTGTAATTGTTTTTTATTCTTCCCCCTAAAAGGAATTTAAAATTAAACGGTGATGTAAAAAATTTTTAATTCGGGACCCTAAAAGTCGAAATAACGAAATACATCAAAATTCGAATGTCAGGATTCTGATATTCAATAAAATCCTCCATATGACCCCAAATATCACACTGCATATGACCGCCAATGAGGGGACAAAATAGATTTATATTCGATTCCCTTAAAAGTCACTCAATATTATAGGGTGATGTAGAATTTTTTATTCTGGCCCTTCAAAGTCAACATACTCATATCTCGATGTTCGAATGTCAGAATTCTGATATTCGACATGACTCAATATGACGACTTACATAATAAAATATTTGGCCTCCGATGTGGGGTTGTAATTGTTTTTTATTCTTCCCCCTAAAAGGAATTTAAAATTAAACGGTGATGTAAAAAATTTTTAATCCGGGACCTTAAAAGTCGAAATAACGAAATACATCAAAATTCGAATGTCAGGATTCTGATATTCAATATAACCCTCCATATGACCCCAAATATCACACTGCATATGACCGCCAATGAGGGGACAAAATAGATTTATATTCGATTCCCTTAAAAATCACTCAATATTATAGGGTGATGTAGAATTTTTTATTCTGGCCCTTCAAAGTCAACATAATCATATCTCGATGTTCGAATGTCAGAATTCTGATATTCGACATGACTCAATATGACCACATATATCATAAAATATTTGGCCGCCGATGTGGGGTTGTAATTGATTTTTATTCTTCCCCCTAAAAGGAATTTAAAATTAAACGGTGATGTAAAAAATTTTTAATTCGGGACCTTAAAAGTCGAAATAACGAAATACATCAAAATTCGAATGTCAGGATTCTGATATTCAATATAATCCTCCATATGACCCCAAATATCACACTGCATATGACCGCCAATGAGGGGACAAAATAGATTTATATTCGATTCCCTTAAAAATCACTCAATATTATAGGGTGATGTAGAATTTTTTATTCTGGCCCTTCAAAGTCAACATAATCATATCTCGATGTTCGAATGTCAGAATTCTGATATTCGACATGACTCAATATGACCACATACATCATAAAATATTTGGCCGCCGATGTGGGGTTGTAATTGATTTTTATTCTTCCCCCTAAAAGGAATTTAAAATTAAACGGTGATGTAAATAATTTTTAATCCGGGACCTTAAAAGTCGAAATAACGAAATACATCAAAATTCGAATGTCAGGATTCTGATGTTCAATATAATCCTCCATATGACCCCAAATTTCACACAGCATATGACCACCAATGAGGGGACAAAATAGATTTATATTCGATTACCTTAAAAATCACTCAATATTATAGGGTGATGTAGAATATTTTTATTCTGGCCCTTCAAAGTCAACATAATCATATCTCGATGTTCGAATGTCAGAATTCTGATATTCGACATGACTCAATATGACCACATACATCATAAAATATTTGGCCTCCGATGTGGGGTTGTAATTGTTTATTATTCTTCCCCCTAAAAGGAATTTAAAATTAAACGGTGATGTAAAAAATTTTTAATTCGGGACCTTAAAGGTCGAAATAACGAAATACATCAAAATTCGAATGTCAGGATTCTGATATTCAATATAATCCTCCATATGACCCCAAATATCACACTGCATATGACCGCCAATGAGGGGACAAAATAGATTTATATTCGATTCCCTTAAAAATCACTCAATATTATAGGGTGATGTAGAATTTTTTATTCTGGCCCTTCAAAGTCAACATAATCATATCTCGATGTTCGAATGTCAGAATTCTGATATTCGACATGACTCAATATGACCACATACATCATAAAATATTTGGCCTCCGATGTGGGGTTGTAATTGTTTTTTATTCTTCCCCCTAAAAGGAATTTAAAATTAAACGGTGATGTAAAAAATTTTTAATTCGGGACCTTAAAAGTCAAAATAACGAAATACATCAAAATTCGAATGTCAGGATTCTGATATTCAATAAAATCCTCCATATGACCCCAAATATCACACTGCATATGACCGCCAATGAGGGGACAAAATAGATTTATATTCGATTCCCTTAAAAATCACTCAATATTATAGGGTGGTGTAGAATTTTTTATTCTGGCCCTTCAAAGTCAACATACTCATATCTCGATGTTCGAATGTCAGAATTCTGATATTCGACATGACTCAATATGACGACTTACATAATAAAATATTTGGCCTCCGATGTGGGGTTGTAATTGTTTTTTATTCTTCCCCCTAAAAGGAATTTAAAATTAAACGGTGATGTAAAAAATTTTTAATCCGGGACCTTAAAAGTCGAAATAACGAAATACATCAAAATTCGAATGTCAGGATTCTGATATTCAATATAATCCTCCATATGACCCCAAATTTCACACTGCATATGACCGCCAATGAGGGGACAAAATAGATTTAAATTTGATTACCTTAAAAATCACTCAATATTATAGGGTGATGTAGAATTTTTTTATTCTGGCCCTTCAAAGTCAACATAATCATATCTCGATGTTCGAATGTCAGAATTCTGATATTCGACATGACACAATATGACCACATATATCATAAAATATTTGGCCGCCGATGTGGGGTTGTAATTGTTTTTTATTCTTCCCCCTAAAAGGAATTTAAAATTAAACGGTGATGTAAAAAATTTTTAATTCGGGACCCTAAAAGTCGAAATAACGAAATACATCAAAATTCGAATGTCAGGATTCTGATATTCAATAAAATCCTCCATATGACCCCAAATATCACACTGCATATGACCGCCAATGAGGGGACAAAATAGATTTATATTCGATTCCCTTAAAAGTCACTCAATATTATAGGGTGATGTAGAATTTTTTATTCTGGCCCTTCAAAGTCAACATACTCATATCTCGATGTTCGAATGTCAGAATTCTGATATTCGACATGACTCAATATGACGACTTACATAATAAAATATTTGGCCTCCGATGTGGGGTTGTAATTGTTTTTTATTCTTCCCCCTAAAAGGAATTTAAAATTAAACGGTGATGTAAAAAATTTTTAATCCGGGACCTTAAAAGTCGAAATAACGAAATACATCAAAATTCGAATGTCAGGATTCTGATATTCAATATAACCCTCCATATGACCCCAAATATCACACTGCATATGACCGCCAATGAGGGGACAAAATAGATTTATATTCGATTCCCTTAAAAATCACTCAATATTATAGGGTGATGTAGAATTTTTTATTCTGGCCCTTCAAAGTCAACATAATCATATCTCGATGTTCGAATGTCAGAATTCTGATATTCGACATGACTCAATATGACCACATATATCATAAAATATTTGGCCGCCGATGTGGGGTTGTAATTGATTTTTATTCTTCCCCCTAAAAGGAATTTAAAATTAAACGGTGATGTAAAAAATTTTTAATTCGGGACCTTAAAAGTCGAAATAACGAAATACATCAAAATTCGAATGTCAGGATTCTGATATTCAATATAATCCTCCATATGACCCCAAATATCACACTGCATATGACCGCCAATGAGGGGACAAAATAGATTTATATTCGATTCCCTTAAAAATCACTCAATATTATAGGGTGATGTAGAATTTTTTATTCTGGCCCTTCAAAGTCAACATAATCATATCTCGATGTTCGAATGTCAGAATTCTGATATTCGACATGACTCAATATGACCACATACATCATAAAATATTTGGCCGCCGATGTGGGGTTGTAATTGATTTTTATTCTTCCCCCTAAAAGGAATTTAAAATTAAACGGTGATGTAAATAATTTTTAATCCGGGACCTTAAAAGTCGAAATAACGAAATACATCAAAATTCGAATGTCAGGATTCTGATGTTCAATATAATCCTCCATATGACCCCAAATTTCACACAGCATATGACCACCAATGAGGGGACAAAATAGATTTATATTCGATTACCTTAAAAATCACTCAATATTATAGGGTGATGTAGAATATTTTTATTCTGGCCCTTCAAAGTCAACATAATCATATCTCGATGTTCGAATGTCAGAATTCTGATATTCGACATGACTCAATATGACCACATACATCATAAAATATTTGGCCTCCGATGTGGGGTTGTAATTGTTTATTATTCTTCCCCCTAAAAGGAATTTAAAATTAAACGGTGATGTAAAAAATTTTTAATTCGGGACCTTAAAGGTCGAAATAACGAAATACATCAAAATTCGAATGTCAGGATTCTGATATTCAATATAATCCTCCATATGACCCCAAATATCACACTGCATATGACCGCCAATGAGGGGACAAAATAGATTTATATTCGATTCCCTTAAAAATCACTCAATATTATAGGGTGATGTAGAATTTTTTATTCTGGCCCTTCAAAGTCAACATAATCATATCTCGATGTTCGAATGTCAGAATTCTGATATTCGACATGACTCAATATGACCACATACATCATAAAATATTTGGCCTCCGATGTGGGGTTGTAATTGTTTTTTATTCTTCCCCCTAAAAGGAATTTAAAATTAAACGGTGATGTAAAAAATTTTTAATTCGGGACCTTAAAAGTCAAAATAACGAAATACATCAAAATTCGAATGTCAGGATTCTGATATTCAATAAAATCCTCCATATGACCCCAAATATCACACTGCATATGACCGCCAATGAGGGGACAAAATAGATTTATATTCGATTCCCTTAAAAATCACTCAATATTATAGGGTGGTGTAGAATTTTTTATTCTGGCCCTTCAAAGTCAACATACTCATATCTCGATGTTCGAATGTCAGAATTCTGATATTCGACATGACTCAATATGACGACTTACATAATAAAATATTTGGCCTCCGATGTGGGGTTGTAATTGTTTTTTATTCTTCCCCCTAAAAGGAATTTAAAATTAAACGGTGATGTAAAAAATTTTTAATCCGGGACCTTAAAAGTCGAAATAACGAAATACATCAAAATTCGAATGTCAGGATTCTGATATTCAATATAATCCTCCATATGACCCCAAATTTCACACTGCATATGACCGCCAATGAGGGGACAAAATAGATTTAAATTTGATTACCTTAAAAATCACTCAATATTATAGGGTGATGTAGAATTTTTTTATTCTGGCCCTTCAAAGTCAACATAATCATATCTCGATGTTCGAATGTCAGAATTCTGATATTCGACATGACACAATATGACCACATATATCATAAAATATTTGGCCGCCGATGTGGGGTTGTAATTGATTTTTATTCCTCCCCCTAAAAGGAAATTAAAATTAAACGGTGATGTAAATAATTTGTAATCCGGGACCTTAAAAGTCGAAATAACAAAATACATCAAAATTCGAATGTCAGGATTCTGATATTCAATATAACCCTCCATATGACCCCAAATATCACACTGCATATGACCGCCAATGAGGGGACAAAATAGATTTATATTCGATTCCCTAAAAAATCACTCAATATTATAGGGTGATGTAGAATTTTTTTATTCTGGCCCTTCAAAGTCAACATAATCATATCTCGATGTTCGAATGTCAGAATTCTGATATTCGACATGACTCAATATGACCACATACATCATAAAATATTTGGCCGCCGATGTGGGGTTGTAATTGATTTTTATTCTTCCCCCTAAAAGGAATTTAAAATTAAACGGTGATGTAAAAAATTTTTAATTCGGGACCTTAAAAGTCGAAATAACGAAATACATCTAAATTCGAATGTCAGGATTCTGATATTCAATATAATCCTCCATATGACCCCAAATATCACACTGCATATGACCGCCAATGAGGGGACAAAATAGATTTATATTCGATTCCCTTAAAAATCACTCAATATTATAGGGTGATGTAGAATTTTTTATTCTGGCCCTTCAAAGTCAACATAATCATATCTCGATGTTCGAATGTCAGAATTCTGATATTCGACATGACTCAATATGACCACATATATCATAAAATATTTGGCCGCCGATGTGGGGTTGTAATTGATTTTTATTCTTCCCCCTAAAAGGAATTTAAAATTAAACGGTGATGTAAAAAATTTTTAATTCGGGACCTTAAAAGTCGAAATAACGAAATACATCAAAATTCGAATGTCAGGATTCTGATGTTCAATATAATCCTCCATATGACCCCAAATTTCACACAGCATATGACCACCAATGAGGGGACAAAATAGATTTATATTCGATTCCCTTAAAAATCACTCAATATTATAGGGTGATGTAGAATTTTTTATTCTGGCCCTTCAAAGTCAACATACTCATATCTCGATGTTCGAATGTCAGAATTCTGATATTCGACATGACTCAATATGACCACATACATCATAAAATATTTGGCCGCCGATGTGGGGTTGTAATTGATTTTTATTCTTCCCCCTAAAAGGAATTTAAAATTAAACGGTGATGTAAATAATTTTTAATCCGGGACCTTAAAAGTCGAAATAACGAAATACATCAAAATTCGAATGTCAGGATTCTGATATTCAATATAATCCTCCATATGACCCCAAATATCACACTGCATATGACCGCCAATGAGGGGACAAAATAGATTTATATTCGATTCCCTTAAAAATCACTCAATATTATAGGGTGATGTAGAATTTTTTATTCTGGCCCTTCAAAGTCAACATAATCATATCTCGATGTTCGAATGTCAGAATTCTGATATTCGACATGACTCAATATGACCACATACATCATAAAATATTTGGCCTCCGATGTGGGGTTGTAATTGTTTTTTATTCTTCCCCCTAAAAGGAATTTAAAATTAAACGGTGATGTAAAAAATTTTTAATTCGGGACCCTAAAAGTCGAAATAACGAAATACATCAAAATTCGAATGTCAGGATTCTGATATTCAATAAAATCCTCCATATGACCCCAAATATCACACTGCATATGACCGCCAATGAGGGGACAAAATAGATTTATATTCGATTCCCTTAAAAATCACTCAATATTATAGGGTGATGTAGAATTTTTTATTCTGGCCCTTCAAAGTCAACATACTCATATCTCGATGTTCGAATGTCAGAATTCTGATATTCGACATGACTCAATATGACGACTTACATAATAAAATATTTGGCCTCCGATGTGGGGTTGTAATTGTTTTTTATTCTTCCCCCTAAAAGGAATTTAAAATTAAACGGTGATGTAAAAAATTTTTAATCCGGGACCTTAAAAGTCGAAATAACGAAATACATCAAAATTCGAATGTCAGGATTCTGATATTCAATATAACCCTCCATATGACCCCAAATATCACACTGCATATGACCGCCAATGAGGGGACAAAATAGATTTATATTCGATTCCCTTAAAAATCACTCAATATTATAGGGTGATGTAGAATTTTTTATTCTGGCCCTTCAAAGTCAACATAATCATATCTCGATGTTCGAATGTCAGAATTCTGATATTCGACATGACTCAATATGACCACATATATCATAAAATATTTGGCCGCCGATGTGGGGTTGTAATTGATTTTTATTCTTCCCCCTAAAAGGAATTTAAAATTAAACGGTGATGTAAAAAATTTTTAATTCGGGACCTTAAAAGTCGAAATAACGAAATACATCAAAATTCGAATGTCAGGATTCTGATGTTCAATATAATCCTCCATATGACCCCAAATTTCACACAGCATATGACCACCAATGAGGGGACAAAATAGATTTATATTCGATTACTTTAAAAATCAACCAATATTATAGGGTGATGTAGAATATTTTTATTCTGGCCCTTCAAAGTCAACATAATCATATCTCGATGTTCGAATGTCAGAATTCTGATATTCGACATGACTCAATATGACCACATATATCATACAATATTTGGCCGCCGATGTGGGGTTGTAATTGATTTTTATTCCTCCCCCTAAAAGGAAATTAAAATTAAACGGTGATGTAAATAATTTTTAATCCGGGACCTTAAAAGTCGAAATAACAAAATACATCAAAATTCGAATGTCAGGATTCTGATATTCAATATAACCCTCCATATGACCCCAAATATCACACTGCATATGACCGCCAATGAGGGGACAAAATAGATTTATATTCGATTCCCTAAAAAATCACTCAATATTATAGGGTGATGTAGAATTTTTTTATTCTGGCCCTTCAAAGTCAACATAATCATATCTCGATGTTCGAATGTCAGAATTCTGATATTCGACATGACTCAATATGACCACATACATCATAAAATATTTGGCCGCCGATGTGGGGTTGTAATTGATTTTTATTCTTCCCCCTAAAAGGAATTTAAAATTAAACGGTGATGTAAATAATTTTTAATCCGGGACCTTAAAAGTCGAAATAACGAAATACATCAAAATTCGAATGTCAGGATTCTGATATTCAATATAATCCTCCATATGACCCCAAATATCACACTGCATATGACCGCCAATGAGGGGACAAAATAGATTTATATTCGATTCCCTTAAAAATCACTCAATATTATAGGGTGATGTAGAATTTTTTATTCTGGCCCTTCAAAGTCAACATAATCATATCTCGATGTTCGAATGTCAGAATTCTGATATTCGACATGACTCAATATGACCACATACATCATAAAATATTTGGCCTCCGATGTGGGGTTGTAATTGTTTTTTATTCTTCCCCCTAAAAGGAATTTAAAATTAAACGGTGATGTAAAAAATTTTTAATTCGGGACCCTAAAAGTCGAAATAACGAAATACATCAAAATTCGAATGTCAGGATTCTGATATTCAATAAAATCCTCCATATGACCCCAAATATCACACTGCATATGACCGCCAATGAGGGGACAAAATAGATTTATATTCGATTCCCTTAAAAATCACTCAATATTATAGGGTGATGTAGAATTTTTTATTCTGGCCCTTCAAAGTCAACATACTCATATCTCGATGTTCGAATGTCAGAATTCTGATATTCGACATGACTCAATATGACCACATATATCATAAAATATTTGGCCGCCGATTTGGGGTTGTAATTGATTTTTATTCTTCCCCCTAAAAGGAATTTAAAATTAAACGGTGATGTAAAAAATTTTTAATTCGGGACCTTAAAAGTCGAAATAACGAAATACATCTAAATTCGAATGTCAGGATTCTGATATTCAATATAATCCTCCATATGACCCCAAATATCACACTGCATATGACCGCCAATGAGGGGACAAAATAGATTTATATTCGATTCCCTTAAAAATCACTCAATATTATAGGGTGATGTAGAATTTTTTATTCTGGCCCTTCAAAGTCAACATAATCATATCTCGATGTTCGAATGTCAGAATTCTGATATTCGACATGACTCAATATGACCACATATATCATAAAATATTTGGCCGCCGATGTGGGGTTGTAATTGATTTTTATTCTTCCCCCTAAAAGGAATTTAAAATTAAACGGTGATGTAAAAAATTTTTAATTCGGGACCTTAAAAGTCGAAATAACGAAATACATCAAAATTCGAATGTCAGGATTCTGATGTTCAATATAATCCTCCATATGACCCCAAATTTCACACAGCATATGACCACCAATGAGGGGACAAAATAGATTTATATTCGATTACCTTAAAAATCAACCAATATTATAGGGTGATGTAGAATATTTTTATTCTGGCCCTTCAAAGTCAACATAATCATATCTCGATGTTCGAATGTCAGAATTCTGATATTCGACATGACTCAATATGACCACATATATCATACAATATTTGGCCGCCGATGTGGGGTTGTAATTGATTTTTATTCCTCCCCCTAAAAGGAAATTAAAATTAAACGGTGATGTAAATAATTTTTAATCCGGGACCTTAAAAGTCGAAATAACAAAATACATCAAAATTCGAATGTCAGGATTCTGATATTCAATATAACCCTCCATATGACCCCAAATATCACACTGCATATGACCGCCAATGAGGGGACAAAATAGATTTATATTCGATTCCCTAAAAAATCACTCAATATTATAGGGTGATGTAGAATTTTTTTATTCTGGCCCTTCAAAGTCAACATAATCATATCTCGATGTTCGAATGTCAGAATTCTGATATTCGACATGACTCAATATGACCACATACATCATAAAATATTTGGCCGCCGATGTGGGGTTGTAATTGATTTTTATTCTTCCCCCTAAAAGGAATTTAAAATTAAACGGTGATGTAAATAATTTTTAATCCGGGACCTTAAAAGTCGAAATAACGAAATACATCAAAATTCGAATGTCAGGATTCTGATATTCAATATAATCCTCCATATGACCCCAAATATCACACTGCATATGACCGCCAATGAGGGGACAAAATAGATTTATATTCGATTCCCTTAAAAATCACTCAATATTATAGGGTGATGTAGAATTTTTTATTCTGGCCCTTCAAAGTCAACATAATCATATCTCGATGTTCGAATGTCAGAATTCTGATATTCGACATGACTCAATATGACCACATACATCATAAAATATTTGGCCTCCGATGTGGGGTTGTAATTGTTTTTTATTCTTCCCCCTAAAAGGAATTTAAAATTAAACGGTGATGTAAAAAATTTTTAATTCGGGACCCTAAAAGTCGAAATAACGAAATACATCAAAATTCGAATGTCAGGATTCTGATATTCAATAAAATCCTCCATATGACCCCAAATATCACACTGCATATGACCGCCAATGAGGGGACAAAATAGATTTATATTCGATTCCCTTAAAAGTCACTCAATATTATAGGGTGATGTAGAATTTTTTATTCTGGCCCTTCAAAGTCAACATACTCATATCTCGATGTTCGAATGTCAGAATTCTGATATTCGACATGACTCAATATGACGACTTACATAATAAAATATTTGGCCTCCGATGTGGGGTTGTAATTGTTTTTTATTCTTCCCCCTAAAAGGAATTTAAAATTAAACGGTGATGTAAAAAATTTTTAATCCGGGACCTTAAAAGTCGAAATAACGAAATACATCAAAATTCGAATGTCAGGATTCTGATATTCAATATAACCCTCCATATGACCCCAAATATCACACTGCATATGACCGCCAATGAGGGGACAAAATAGATTTATATTCGATTCCCTTAAAAATCACTCAATATTATAGGGTGATGTAGAATTTTTTATTCTGGCCCTTCAAAGTCAACATAATCATATCTCGATGTTCGAATGTCAGAATTCTGATATTCGACATGACTCAATATGACCACATATATCATAAAATATTTGGCCGCCGATGTGGGGTTGTAATTGATTTTTATTCTTCCCCCTAAAAGGAATTTAAAATTAAACGGTGATGTAAAAAATTTTTAATTCGGGACCTTAAAAGTCGAAATAACGAAATACATCAAAATTCGAATGTCAGGATTCTGATATTCAATATAATCCTCCATATGACCCCAAATATCACACTGCATATGACCGCCAATGAGGGGACAAAATAGATTTATATTCGATTCCCTTAAAAATCACTCAATATTATAGGGTGATGTAGAATTTTTTATTCTGGCCCTTCAAAGTCAACATAATCATATCTCGATGTTCGAATGTCAGAATTCTGATATTCGACATGACTCAATATGACCACATACATCATGAAATATTTGGCCGCCGATGTGGGGTTGTAATTGATTTTTATTCTTCCCCCTAAAAGGAATTTAAAATTAAACGGTGATGTAAATAATTTTTAATCCGGGACCTTAAAAGTCGAAATAACGAAATACATCAAAATTCGAATGTCAGGATTCTGATGTTCAATATAATCCTCCATATGACCCCAAATTTCACACAGCATATGACCACCAATGAGGGGACAAAATAGATTTATATTCGATTACCTTAAAAATCACTCAATATTATAGGGTGATGTAGAATATTTTTATTCTGGCCCTTCAAAGTCAACATAATCATATCTCGATGTTCGAATGTCAGAATTCTGATATTCGACATGACTCAATATGACCACATACATCATAAAATATTTGGCCTCCGATGTGGGGTTGTAATTGTTTATTATTCTTCCCCCTAAAAGGAATTTAAAATTAAACGGTGATGTAAAAAATTTTTAATTCGGGACCTTAAAAGTCGAAATAACGAAATACATCAAAATTCGAATGTCAGGATTCTGATATTCAATATAATCCTCCATATGACCCCAAATATCACACTGCATATGACCGCCAATGAGGGGACAAAATAGATTTATATTCGATTCCCTTAAAAATCACTCAATATTATAGGGTGATGTAGAATTTTTTATTCTGGCCCTTCAAAGTCAACATAATCATATCTCGATGTTCGAATGTCAGAATTCTGATATTCGACATGACTCAATATGACCACATACATCATAAAATATTTGGCCTCCGATGTGGGGTTGTAATTGTTTTTTATTCTTCCCCCTAAAAGGAATTTAAAATTAAACGGTGATGTAAAAAATTTTTAATTCGGGACCTTAAAAGTCAAAATAACGAAATACATCAAAATTCGAATGTCAGGATTCTGATATTCAATAAAATCCTCCATATGACCCCAAATATCACACTGCATATGACCGCCAATGAGGGGACAAAATAGATTTATATTCGATTCCCTTAAAAATCACTCAATATTATAGGGTGGTGTAGAATTTTTTATTCTGGCCCTTCAAAGTCAACATACTCATATCTCGATGTTCGAATGTCAGAATTCTGATATTCGACATGACTCAATATGACGACTTACATAATAAAATATTTGGCCTCCGATGTGGGGTTGTAATTGTTTTTTATTCTTCCCCCTAAAAGGAATTTAAAATTAAACGGTGATGTAAAAAATTTTTAATCCGGGACCTTAAAAGTCGAAATAACGAAATACATCAAAATTCGAATGTCAGGATTCTGATATTCAATATAATCCTCCATATGACCCCAAATTTCACACTGCATATGACCGCCAATGAGGGGACAAAATAGATTTAAATTTGATTACCTTAAAAATCACTCAATATTATAGGGTGATGTAGAATTTTTTTATTCTGGCCCTTCAAAGTCAACATAATCATATCTCGATGTTCGAATGTCAGAATTCTGATATTCGACATGACACAATATGACCACATATATCATAAAATATTTGGCCGCCGATGTGGGGTTGTAATTGATTTTTATTCCTCCCCCTAAAAGGAAATTAAAATTAAACGGTGATGTAAATAATTTGTAATCCGGGACCTTAAAAGTCGAAATAACAAAATACATCAAAATTCGAATGTCAGGATTCTGATATTCAATATAACCCTCCATATGACCCCAAATATCACACTGCATATGACCGCCAATGAGGGGACAAAATAGATTTATATTCGATTCCCTAAAAAATCACTCAATATTATAGGGTGATGTAGAATTTTTTTATTCTGGCCCTTCAAAGTCAACATAATCATATCTCGATGTTCGAATGTCAGAATTCTGATATTCGACATGACTCAATATGACCACATACATCATAAAATATTTGGCCGCCGATGTGGGGTTGTAATTGATTTTTATTCTTCCCCCTAAAAGGAATTTAAAATTAAACGGTGATGTAAATAATTTTTAATCCGGGACCTTAAAAGTCGAAATAACGAAATACATCAAAATTCGAATGTCAGGATTCTGATATTCAATATAATCCTCCATATGACCCCAAATATCACACTGCATATGACCGCCAATGAGGGGACAAAATAGATTTATATTCGATTCCCTTAAAAATCACTCAATATTATAGGGTGATGTAGAATTTTTTATTCTGGCCCTTCAAAGTCAACATAATCATATCTCGATGTTCGAATGTCAGAATTCTGATATTCGACATGACTCAATATGACCACATACATCATAAAATATTTGGCCTCCGATGTGGGGTTGTAATTGTTTTTTATTCTTCCCCCTAAAAGGAATTTAAAATTAAACGGTGATGTAAAAAATTTTTAATCCGGGACCTTAAAAGTCGAAATAACGAAATACATCAAAATTCGAATGTCAGGATTCTGATATTCAATATAACCCTCCATATGACCCCAAATATCACACTGCATATGACCGCCAATGAGGGGACAAAATAGATTTATATTCGATTCCCTTAAAAATCACTCAATATTATAGGGTGATGTAGAATTTTTTATTCTGGCCCTTCAAAGTCAACATACTCATATCTCGATGTTCGAATGTCAGAATTCTGATATTCGACATGACTCAATATGACGACTTACATAATAAAATATTTGGCCTCCGATGTGGGGTTGTAATTGTTTTTTATTCTTCCCCCTAAAAGGAATTTAAAATTAAACGGTGATGTAAAAAATTTTTAATCCGGGACCTTAAAAGTCGAAATAACGAAATACATCAAAATTCGAATGTCAGGATTCTGATATTCAATATAACCCTCCATATGACCCAAAATTTCACACTGCATATGACCGCCAATGAGGGGACAAAATAGATTTATATTCGATTCCCTTAAAAATCACTCAATATTATAGGGTGATGTAGAATTTTTTATTCTGGCCCTTCAAAGTCAACATAATCATATCTCGATGTTCGAATGTCAGAATTCTGATATTCGACATGACTCAATATGACCACATATATCATAAAATATTTATCCGCCGATGTGGGGTTGTAATTGATTTTTATTCTTCCCCCTAAAAGGAATTTAAAATTAAACGGTGATGTAAAAAATTTTTAATTCGGGACCTTAAAAGTCGAAATAACGAAATACATCAAAATTCGAATGTCAGGATTCTGATATTCCATATAATCCTCCATATGACCCCAAATATCACACTGCATATGACCGCCAATGAGGGGACAAAATAGATTTATATTCGATTCCCTTAAAAATCACTCAATATTATAGGGTGATGTAGAATTTTTTATTCTGGCCCTTCAAAGTCAACATAATCATATCTCGATGTTCGAATGTCAGAATTCTGATATTCGACATGACTCAATATGACCACATACATCATAAAATATTTGGCCGCCGATGTGGGGTTGTAATTGATTTTTATTCTTCCCCCTAAAAGGAATTTAAAATTAAACGGTGATGTAAATAATTTTTAATCCGGGACCTTAAAAGTCGAAATAACGAAATACATCAAAATTCGAATGTCAGGATTCTGATGTTCAATATAATCCTCCATATGACCCCAAATTTCACACAGCATATGACCACCAATGAGGGGACAAAATAGATTTATATTCGATTACCTTAAAAATCACTCAATATTATAGGGTGATGTAGAATATTTTTATTCTGGCCCTTCAAAGTCAACATAATCATATCTCGATGTTCGAATGTCAGAATTCTGATATTCGACATGACTCAATATGACCACATATATCATACAATATTTGGCCGCCGATGTGGGGTTGTAATTAATTTTTATTCTTCCCCCTAAAATGAATTGAAAATTAAACGGTGATGTAAATAATTTTTAATCCGGGACCTTAAAAGTCGAAATAACGAAATACATCAAAATTCGAATGTCAGGATTCTGATATTCAATATAATCCTCCATATGACCCCAAATATCACACTGGATATGACCACCAATGAGGGGACAAAATAGATTTATATTCGATTCCCTTAAAAATCACTCAATATTATAGGGTGATGTAGAATTTTTTTATTCTGGCCCTTCAAAGTCAACATAATCATATCTCGATGTTCGAATGTCAGAATTCTGATATTCGACATGACTCAATATGACCACATACATCATAAAATATTTGGCCGCCGATGTGGGGTTGTAATTGATTTTTATTCTTCCCCCTAAAAGGAATTTAAAATTAAACGGTGATGTAAATAATTTTTAATCCGGGACCTTAAAAGTCGAAATAACGAAATACATCAAAATTCGAATGTCAGGATTCTGATATTCAATATAATCCTCCATATGACCCCAAATATCACACTGCATATGACCGCCAATGAGGGGACAAAATAGATTTATATTTGATTCCCTTAAAAATCACTCAATATTATAGGGTGATGTAGAATTTTTTATTCTGGCCCTTCAAAGTCAACATAATCATATCTCGATGTTCGAATGTCAGAATTCTGATATTCGACATGACTCAATATGACCACATACATCATAAAATATTTGGCCTCCGATGTGGGGTTGTAATTGTTTTTTATTCTTCCCCCTAAAAGGAATTTAAAATTAAACGGTGATGTAAAAAATTTTTAATTCGGGACCCTAAAAGTCGAAATAACGAAATACATCAAAATTCGAATGTCAGGATTCTGATATTCAATAAAATCCTCCATATGACCCCAAATATCACACTGCATATGACCGCCAATGAGGGGACAAAATAGATTTATATTCGATTCCCTTAAAAATCACTCAATATTATAGGGTGATGTAGAATTTTTTATTCTGGCCCTTCAAAGTCAACATACTCATATCTCGATGTTCGAATGTCAGAATTCTGATATTCGACATGACTCAATATGACGACTTACATAATAAAATATTTGGCCTCCGATGTGGGGTTGTAATTGTTTTTTATTCTTCCCCCTAAAAGGAATTTAAAATTAAACGGTGATGTAAAAAATTTTTAATCCGGGACCTTAAAAGTCGAAATAACGAAATACATCAAAATTCGAATGTCAGGATTCTGATATTCAATATAACCCTCCATATGACCCCAAATATCACACTGCATATGACCGCCAATGAGGGGACAAAATAGATTTATATTCGATTCCCTTAAAAATCACTCAATATTATAGGGTGATGTAGAATTTTTTATTCTGGCCCTTCAAAGTCAACATACTCATATCTCGATGTTCGAATGTCAGAATTCTGATATTCGACATGACTCAATATGACGACTTACATAATAAAATATTTGGCCTCCGATGTGGGGTTGTAATTGTTTTTTATTCTTCCCCCTAAAAGGAATTTAAAATTAAACGGTGATGTAAAAAATTTTTAATCCGGGACCTTAAAAGTCGAAATAACGAAATACATCAAAATTCGAATGTCAGGATTCTGATATTCAATATAACCCTCCATATGACCCCAAATATCACACTGCATATGACCGCCAATGAGGGGACAAAATAGATTTATATTCGATTCCCTTAAAAATCACTCAATATTATAGGGTGATGTAGAATTTTTTATTCTGGCCCTTCAAAGTCAACATAATCATATCTCGATGTTCGAATGTCAGAATTCTGATATTCGACATGACTCAATATGACCACATATATCATAAAATATTTATCCGCCGATTTGGGGTTGTAATTGATTTTTATTCTTCCCCCTAAAAGGAATTTAAAATTAAACGGTGATGTAAAAAATTTTTAATCCGGGACCTTAAAAGTCGAAATAACGAAATACATCAAAATTCGAATGTCAGGATTCTGATATTCAATATAACCCTCCATATGACCCCAAATATCACACTGCATATGACCGCCAATGAGGGGACAAAATAGATTTATATTCGATTCCCTTAAAAATCACTCAATATTATAGGGTGATGTAGAATTTTTTATTCTGGCCCTTCAAAGTCAACATAATCATATCTCGATGTTCGAATGTCAGAATTCTGATATTCGACATGACTCAATATGACCACATATATCATAAAATATTTGGCCGCCGATGTGGGGTTGTAATTGATTTTTATTCTTCCCCCTAAAAGGAATTTAAAATTAAACGGTGATGTAAAAAATTTTTAATTCGGGACCTTAAAAGTCGAAATAACGAAATACATCAAAATTCGAATGTCAGGATTCTGATATTCAATATAATCCTCCATATGACCCCAAATATCACACTGCATATGACCGCCAATGAGGGGACAAAATAGATTTATATTCGATTCCCTTAAAAATCACTCAATATTATAGGGTGATGTAGAATTTTTTATTCTGGCCCTTCAAAGTCAACATAATCATATCTCGATGTTCGAATGTCAGAATTCTGATATTCGACATGACTCAATATGACCACATACATCATAAAATATTTGGCCGCCGATGTGGGGTTAAAATTGATTTTTATTCTTCCCCCTAAAAGGAATTTAAAATTAAACGGTGATGTAAATAATTTTTAATCCGGGACCTTAAAAGTCGAAATAACGAAATACATCAAAATTCGAATGTCAGGATTCTGATGTTCAATATAATCCTCCATATGACCCCAAATTTCACACAGCATATGACCACCAATGAGGGGACAAAATAGATTTATATTCGATTACCTTAAAAATCAACCAATATTATAGGGTGATGTAGAATATTTTTATTCTGGCCCTTCAAAGTCAACATAATCATATCTCGATGTTCGAATGTCAGAATTCTGATATTCGACATGACTCAATATGACCACATATATCATACAAAATTTGGCCGCCGATGTGGGGTTGTAATTGATTTTTATTCCTCCCCCTAAAAGGAAATTAAAATTAAACGGTGATGTAAATAATTTTTAATCCGGGACCTTAAAAGTCGAAATAACAAAATACATCAAAATTCGAATGTCAGGATTCTGATATTCAATATAACCCTCCGTATGACCCCAAATATCACACTGCATATGACCGCCAATGAGGGGACAAAATAGATTTATATTCGATTCCCTAAAAAATCACTCAATATTATAGGGTGATGTAGAATTTTTTTATTCTGGCCCTTCAAAGTCAACATAATCATATCTCGATGTTCGAATGTCAGAATTCTGATATTCGACATGACTCAATATGACCACATACATCATAAAATATTTGGCCGCCGATGTGGGGTTGTAATTGATTTTTATTCTTCCCCCTAAAAGGAATTTAAAATTAAACGGTGATGTAAATAATTTTTAATCCGGGACCTTAAAAGTCGAAATAACGAAATACATCAAAATTCGAATGTCAGGATTCTGATATTCAATATAATCCTCCATATGACCCCAAATATCACACTGCATATGACCGCCAATGAGGGGACAAAATAGATTTATATTCGATTCCCTTAAAAATCACTCAATATTATAGGGTGATGTAGAATTTTTTATTCTGGCCCTTCAAAGTCAACATAATCATATCTCGATGTTCGAATGTCAGAATTCTGATATTCGACATGACTCAATATGACCACATACATCATAAAATATTTGGCCTCCGATGTGGGGTTGTAATTGTTTTTTATTCTTCCCCCTAAAAGGAATTTAAAATTAAACGGTGATGTAAAAAATTTTTAATTCGGGACCCTAAAAGTCGAAATAACGAAATACATCAAAATTCGAATGTCAGGATTCTGATATTCAATAAAATCCTCCATATGACCCCAAATATCACACTGCATATGACCGCCAATGAGGGGACAAAATAGATTTATATTCGATTCCCTTAAAAATCACTCAATATTATAGGGTGATGTAGAATTTTTTATTCTGGCCCTTCAAAGTCAACATACTCATATCTCGATGTTCGAATGTCAGAATTCTGATATTCGACATGACTCAATATGACGACTTACATAATAAAATATTTGGCCTCCGATGTGGGGTTGTAATTGTTTTTTATTCTTCCCCCTAAAAGGAATTTAAAATTAAACGGTGATGTAAAAAATTTTTAATCCGGGACCTTAAAAGTCGAAATAACGAAATACATCAAAATTCGAATGTCAGGATTCTGATATTCAATATAACCCTCCATATGACCCCAAATATCACACTGCATATGACCGCCAATGAGGGGACAAAATAGATTTATATTCGATTCCCTTAAAAATCACTCAATATTATAGGGTGATGTAGAATTTTTTATTCTGGCCCTTCAAAGTCAACATAATCATATCTCGATGTTCGAATGTCAGAATTCTGATATTCGACATGACTCAATATGACCACATATATCATAAAATATTTGGCCGCCGATGTGGGGTTGTAATTGATTTTTATTCTTCCCCCTAAAAGGAATTTAAAATTAAACGGTGATGTAAAAAATTTTTAATTCGGGACCTTAAAAGTCGAAATAACGAAATACATCAAAATTCGAATGTCAGGATTCTGATGTTCAATATAATCCTCCATATGACCCCAAATTTCACACAGCATATGACCACCAATGAGGGGACAAAATAGATTTATATTCGATTACTTTAAAAATCAACCAATATTATAGGGTGATGTAGAATATTTTTATTCTGGCCCTTCAAAGTCAACATAATCATATCTCGATGTTCGAATGTCAGAATTCTGATATTCGACATGACTCAATATGACCACATATATCATACAATATTTGGCCGCCGATGTGGGGTTGTAATTGATTTTTATTCCTCCCCCTAAAAGGAAATTAAAATTAAACGGTGATGTAAATAATTTTTAATCCGGGACCTTAAAAGTCGAAATAACAAAATACATCAAAATTCGAATGTCAGGATTCTGATATTCAATATAACCCTCCGTATGACCCCAAATATCACACTGCATATGACCGCCAATGAGGGGACAAAATAGATTTATATTCGATTCCCTAAAAAATCACTCAATATTATAGGGTGATGTAGAATTTTTTTATTCTGGCCCTTCAAAGTCAACATAATCATATCTCGATGTTCGAATGTCAGAATTCTGATATTCGACATGACTCAATATGACCACATACATCATAAAATATTTGGCCGCCGATGTGGGGTTGTAATTGATTTTTATTCTTCCCCCTAAAAGGAATTTAAAATTAAACGGTGATGTAAATAATTTTTAATCCGGGACCTTAAAAGTCGAAATAACGAAATACATCAAAATTCGAATGTCAGGATTCTGATATTCAATATAATCCTCCATATGACCCCAAATATCACACTGCATATGACCGCCAATGAGGGGACAAAATAGATTTATATTCGATTCCCTTAAAAATCACTCAATATTATAGGGTGATGTAGAATTTTTTATTCTGGCCCTTCAAAGTCAACATAATCATATCTCGATGTTCGAATGTCAGAATTCTGATATTCGACATGACTCAATATGACCACATACATCATAAAATATTTGGCCTCCGATGTGGGGTTGTAATTGTTTTTTATTCTTCCCCCTAAAAGGAATTTAAAATTAAACGGTGATGTAAAAAATTTTTAATTCGGGACCCTAAAAGTCGAAATAACGAAATACATCAAAATTCGAATGTCAGGATTCTGATATTCAATAAAATCCTCCATATGACCCCAAATATCACACTGCATATGACCGCCAATGAGGGGACAAAATAGATTTATATTCGATTCCCTTAAAAATCACTCAATATTATAGGGTGATGTAGAATTTTTTATTCTGGCCCTTCAAAGTCAACATACTCATATCTCGATGTTCGAATGTCAGAATTCTGATATTCGACATGACTCAATATGACGACTTACATAATAAAATATTTGGCCTCCGATGTGGGGTTGTAATTGTTTTTTATTCTTCCCCCTAAAAGGAATTTAAAATTAAACGGTGATGTAAAAAATTTTTAATCCGGGACCTTAAAAGTCGAAATAACGAAATACATCAAAATTCGAATGTCAGGATTCTGATATTCAATATAACCCTCCATATGACCCCAAATATCACACTGCATATGACCGCCAATGAGGGGACAAAATAGATTTATATTCGATTCCCTTAAAAATCACTCAATATTATAGGGTGATGTAGAATTTTTTATTCTGGCCCTTCAAAGTCAACATAATCATATCTCGATGTTCGAATGTCAGAATTCTGATATTCGACATGACTCAATATGACCACATATATCATAAAATATTTGGCCGCCGATGTGGGGTTGTAATTGATTTTTATTCTTCCCCCTAAAAGGAATTTAAAATTAAACGGTGATGTAAAAAATTTTTAATTCGGGACCTTAAAAGTCGAAATAACGAAATACATCAAAATTCGAATGTCAGGATTCTGATGTTCAATATAATCCTCCATATGACCCCAAATTTCACACAGCATATGACCACCAATGAGGGGACAAAATAGATTTATATTCGATTACTTTAAAAATCAACCAATATTATAGGGTGATGTAGAATATTTTTATTCTGGCCCTTCAAAGTCAACATAATCATATCTCGATGTTCGAATGTCAGAATTCTGATATTCGACATGACTCAATATGACCACATATATCATACAATATTTGGCCGCCGATGTGGGGTTGTAATTGATTTTTATTCCTCCCCCTAAAAGGAAATTAAAATTAAACGGTGATGTAAATAATTTTTAATCCGGGACCTTAAAAGTCGAAATAACAAAATACATCAAAATTCGAATGTCAGGATTCTGATATTCAATATAACCCTCCATATGACCCCAAATATCACACTGCATATGACCGCCAATGAGGGGACAAAATAGATTTATATTCGATTCCCTTAAAAATCACTCAATATTATAGGGTGATGTAGAATTTTTTATTCTGGCCCTTCAAAGTCAACATAATCATATCTCGATGTTCGAATGTCAGAATTCTGATATTCGACATGACTCAATATGACCACATATATCATAAAATATTTATCCGCCGATTTGGGGTTGTAATTGATTTTTATTCTTCCCCCTAAAAGGAATTTAAAATTAAACGGTGATGTAAAAAATTTTTAATCCGGGACCTTAAAAGTCGAAATAACGAAATACATCAAAATTCGAATGTCAGGATTCTGATATTCAATATAACCCTCCATATGACCCCAAATATCACACTGCATATGACCGCCAATGAGGGGACAAAATAGATTTATATTCGATTCCCTTAAAAATCACTCAATATTATAGGGTGATGTAGAATTTTTTATTCTGGCCCTTCAAAGTCAACATAATCATATCTCGATGTTCGAATGTCAGAATTCTGATATTCGACATGACTCAATATGACCACATATATCATAAAATATTTGGCCGCCGATGTGGGGTTGTAATTGATTTTTATTCTTCCCCCTAAAAGGAATTTAAAATTAAACGGTGATGTAAAAAATTTTTAATTCGGGACCTTAAAAGTCGAAATAACGAAATACATCAAAATTCGAATGTCAGGATTCTGATATTCAATATAATCCTCCATATGACCCCAAATATCACACTGCATATGACCGCCAATGAGGGGACAAAATAGATTTATATTCGATTCCCTTAAAAATCACTCAATATTATAGGGTGATGTAGAATTTTTTATTCTGGCCCTTCAAAGTCAACATAATCATATCTCGATGTTCGAATGTCAGAATTCTGATATTCGACATGACTCAATATGACCACATACATCATAAAATATTTGGCCGCCGATGTGGGGTTAAAATTGATTTTTATTCTTCCCCCTAAAAGGAATTTAAAATTAAACGGTGATGTAAATAATTTTTAATCCGGGACCTTAAAAGTCGAAATAACGAAATACATCAAAATTCGAATGTCAGGATTCTGATGTTCAATATAATCCTCCATATGACCCCAAATTTCACACAGCATATGACCACCAATGAGGGGACAAAATAGATTTATATTCGATTACCTTAAAAATCAACCAATATTATAGGGTGATGTAGAATATTTTTATTCTGGCCCTTCAAAGTCAACATAATCATATCTCGATGTTCGAATGTCAGAATTCTGATATTCGACATGACTCAATATGACCACATATATCATACAAAATTTGGCCGCCGATGTGGGGTTGTAATTGATTTTTATTCCTCCCCCTAAAAGGAAATTAAAATTAAACGGTGATGTAAATAATTTTTAATCCGGGACCTTAAAAGTCGAAATAACAAAATACATCAAAATTCGAATGTCAGGATTCTGATATTCAATATAACCCTCCATATGACCCCAAATATCACACTGCATATGACCGCCAATGAGGGGACAAAATAGATTTATATTCGATTCCCTAAAAAATCACTCAATATTATAGGGTGATGTAGAATTTTTTTATTCTGGCCCTTCAAAGTCAACATAATCATATCTCGATGTTCGAATGTCAGAATTCTGATATTCGACATGACTCAATATGACCACATACATCATAAAATATTTGGCCGCCGATGTGGGGTTGTAATTGATTTTTATTCTTCCCCCTAAAAGGAATTTAAAATTAAACGGTGATGTAAATAATTTTTAATCCGGGACCTTAAAAGTCGAAATAACGAAATACATCAAAATTCGAATGTCAGGATTCTGATATTCAATATAATCCTCCATATGACCCCAAATATCACACTGCATATGACCGCCAATGAGGGGACAAAATAGATTTATATTCGATTCCCTTAAAAATCACTCAATATTATAGGGTGATGTAGAATTTTTTATTCTGGCCCTTCAAAGTCAACATAATCATATCTCGATGTTCGAATGTCAGAATTCTGATATTCGACATGACTCAATATGACCACATACATCATAAAATATTTGGCCTCCGATGTGGGGTTGTAATTGTTTTTTATTCTTCCCCCTAAAAGGAATTTAAAATTAAACGGTGATGTAAAAAATTTTTAATTCGGGACCCTAAAAGTCGAAATAACGAAATACATCAAAATTCGAATGTCAGGATTCTGATATTCAATAAAATCCTCCATATGACCCCAAATATCACACTGCATATGACCGCCAATGAGGGGACAAAATAGATTTATATTCGATTCCCTTAAAAATCACTCAATATTATAGGGTGATGTAGAATTTTTTATTCTGGCCCTTCAAAGTCAACATACTCATATCTCGATGTTCGAATGTCAGAATTCTGATATTCGACATGACTCAATATGACGACTTACATAATAAAATATTTGGCCTCCGATGTGGGGTTGTAATTGTTTTTTATTCTTCCCCCTAAAAGGAATTTAAAATTAAACGGTGATGTAAAAAATTTTTAATCCGGGACCTTAAAAGTCGAAATAACGAAATACATCAAAATTCGAATGTCAGGATTCTGATATTCAATATAACCCTCCATATGACCCCAAATATCACACTGCATATGACCGCCAATGAGGGGACAAAATAGATTTATATTCGATTCCCTTAAAAATCACTCAATATTATAGGGTGATGTAGAATTTTTTATTCTGGCCCTTCAAAGTCAACATAATCATATCTCGATGTTCGAATGTCAGAATTCTGATATTCGACATGACTCAATATGACCACATATATCATAAAATATTTGGCCGCCGATGTGGGGTTGTAATTGATTTTTATTCTTCCCCCTAAAAGGAATTTAAAATTAAACGGTGATGTAAAAAATTTTTAATTCGGGACCTTAAAAGTCGAAATAACGAAATACATCAAAATTCGAATGTCAGGATTCTGATGTTCAATATAATCCTCCATATGACCCCAAATTTCACACAGCATATGACCACCAATGAGGGGACAAAATAGATTTATATTCGATTACTTTAAAAATCAACCAATATTATAGGGTGATGTAGAATATTTTTATTCTGGCCCTTCAAAGTCAACATAATCATATCTCGATGTTCGAATGTCAGAATTCTGATATTCGACATGACTCAATATGACCACATATATCATACAATATTTGGCCGCCGATGTGGGGTTGTAATTGATTTTTATTCCTCCCCCTAAAAGGAAATTAAAATTAAACGGTGATGTAAATAATTTTTAATCCGGGACCTTAAAAGTCGAAATAACAAAATACATCAAAATTCGAATGTCAGGATTCTGATATTCAATATAACCCTCCATATGACCCCAAATATCACACTGCATATGACCGCCAATGAGGGGACAAAATAGATTTATATTCGATTCCCTAAAAAATCACTCAATATTATAGGGTGATGTAGAATTTTTTTATTCTGGCCCTTCAAAGTCAACATAATCATATCTCGATGTTCGAATGTCAGAATTCTGATATTCGACATGACTCAATATGACCACATACATCATAAAATATTTGGCCGCCGATGTGGGGTTGTAATTGATTTTTATTCTTCCCCCTAAAAGGAATTTAAAATTAAACGGTGATGTAAATAATTTTTAATCCGGGACCTTAAAAGTCGAAATAACGAAATACATCAAAATTCGAATGTCAGGATTCTGATATTCAATATAATCCTCCATATGACCCCAAATATCACACTGCATATGACCGCCAATGAGGGGACAAAATAGATTTATATTCGATTCCCTTAAAAATCACTCAATATTATAGGGTGATGTAGAATTTTTTATTCTGGCCCTTCAAAGTCAACATAATCATATCTCGATGTTCGAATGTCAGAATTCTGATATTCGACATGACTCAATATGACCACATACATCATAAAATATTTGGCCTCCGATGTGGGGTTGTAATTGTTTTTTATTCTTCCCCCTAAAAGGAATTTAAAATTAAACGGTGATGTAAAAAATTTTTAATTCGGGACCCTAAAAGTCGAAATAACGAAATACATCAAAATTCGAATGTCAGGATTCTGATATTCAATAAAATCCTCCATATGACCCCAAATATCACACTGCATATGACCGCCAATGAGGGGACAAAATAGATTTATATTCGATTCCCTTAAAAATCACTCAATATTATAGGGTGATGTAGAATTTTTTATTCTGGCCCTTCAAAGTCAACATACTCATATCTCGATGTTCGAATGTCAGAATTCTGATATTCGACATGACTCAATATGACCACATATATCATAAAATATTTGGCCGCCGATTTGGGGTTGTAATTGATTTTTATTCTTCCCCCTAAAAGGAATTTAAAATTAAACGGTGATGTAAAAAATTTTTAATTCGGGACCTTAAAAGTCGAAATAACGAAATACATCAAAATTCGAATGTCAGGATTCTGATATTCAATATAATCCTCCATATGACCCCAAATATCACACTGCATATGACCGCCAATGAGGGGACAAAATAGATTTATATTCGATTCCCTTAAAAATCACTCAATATTATAGGGTGATGTAGAATTTTTTATTCTGGCCCTTCAAAGTCAACATAATCATATCTCGATGTTCGAATGTCAGAATTCTGATATTCGACATGACTCAATATGACCACATATATCATAAAATATTTGGCCGCCGATGTGGGGTTGTAATTGATTTTTATTCTTCCCCCTAAAAGGAATTTAAAATTAAACGGTGATGTAAAAAATTTTTAATTCGGGACCTTAAAAGTCGAAATAACGAAATACATCAAAATTCGAATGTCAGGATTCTGATGTTCAATATAATCCTCCATATGACCCCAAATTTCACACAGCATATGACCACCAATGAGGGGACAAAATAGATTTATATTCGATTACCTTAAAAATCAACCAATATTATAGGGTGATGTAGAATATTTTTATTCTGGCCCTTCAAAGTCAACATAATCATATCTCGATGTTCGAATGTCAGAATTCTGATATTCGACATGACTCAATATGACCACATATATCATACAATATTTGGCCGCCGATGTGGGGTTGTAATTGATTTTTATTCCTCCCCCTAAAAGGAAATTAAAATTAAACGGTGATGTAAATAATTTTTAATCCGGGACCTTAAAAGTCGAAATAACAAAATACATCAAAATTCGAATGTCAGGATTCTGATATTCAATATAACCCTCCATATGACCCCAAATATCACACTGCATATGACCGCCAATGAGGGGACAAAATAGATTTATATTCGATTCCCTAAAAAATCACTCAATATTATAGGGTGATGTAGAATTTTTTTATTCTGGCCCTTCAAAGTCAACATAATCATATCTCGATGTTCGAATGTCAGAATTCTGATATTCGACATGACTCAATATGACCACATACATCATAAAATATTTGGCCGCCGATGTGGGGTTGTAATTGATTTTTATTCTTCCCCCTAAAAGGAATTTAAAATTAAACGGTGATGTAAATAATTTTTAATCCGGGACCTTAAAAGTCGAAATAACGAAATACATCAAAATTCGAATGTCAGGATTCTGATATTCAATATAATCCTCCATATGACCCCAAATATCACACTGCATATGACCGCCAATGAGGGGACAAAATAGATTTATATTCGATTCCCTTAAAAATCACTCAATATTATAGGGTGATGTAGAATTTTTTATTCTGGCCCTTCAAAGTCAACATAATCATATCTCGATGTTCGAATGTCAGAATTCTGATATTCGACATGACTCAATATGACCACATACATCATAAAATATTTGGCCTCCGATGTGGGGTTGTAATTGTTTTTTATTCTTCCCCCTAAAAGGAATTTAAAATTAAACGGTGATGTAAAAAATTTTTAATTCGGGACCCTAAAAGTCGAAATAACGAAATACATCAAAATTCGAATGTCAGGATTCTGATATTCAATAAAATCCTCCATATGACCCCAAATATCACACTGCATATGACCGCCAATGAGGGGACAAAATAGATTTATATTCGATTCCCTTAAAAATCACTCAATATTATAGGGTGATGTAGAATTTTTTATTCTGGCCCTTCAAAGTCAACATACTCATATCTCGATGTTCGAATGTCAGAATTCTGATATTCGACATGACTCAATATGACGACTTACATAATAAAATATTTGGCCTCCGATGTGGGGTTGTAATTGTTTTTTATTCTTCCCCCTAAAAGGAATTTAAAATTAAACGGTGATGTAAAAAATTTTTAATCCGGGACCTTAAAAGTCGAAATAACGAAATACATCAAAATTCGAATGTCAGGATTCTGATATTCAATATAACCCTCCATATGACCCCAAATATCACACTGCATATGACCGCCAATGAGGGGACAAAATAGATTTATATTCGATTCCCTTAAAAATCACTCAATATTATAGGGTGATGTAGAATTTTTTATTCTGGCCCTTCAAAGTCAACATAATCATATCTCGATGTTCGAATGTCAGAATTCTGATATTCGACATGACTCAATATGACCACATATATCATAAAATATTTGGCCGCCGATGTGGGGTTGTAATTGATTTTTATTCTTCCCCCTAAAAGGAATTTAAAATTAAACGGTGATGTAAAAAATTTTTAATTCGGGACCTTAAAAGTCGAAATAACGAAATACATCAAAATTCGAATGTCAGGATTCTGATATTCAATATAATCCTCCATATGACCCCAAATATCACACTGCATATGACCGCCAATGAGGGGACAAAATAGATTTATATTCGATTCCCTTAAAAATCACTCAATATTATAGGGTGATGTAGAATTTTTTATTCTGGCCCTTCAAAGTCAACATAATCATATCTCGATGTTCGAATGTCAGAATTCTGATATTCGACATGACTCAATATGACCACATACATCATAAAATATTTGGCCGCCGATGTGGGGTTGTAATTGATTTTTATTCTTCCCCCTAAAAGGAATTTAAAATTAAACGGTGATGTAAATAATTTTTAATCCGGGACCTTAAAAGTCGAAATAACGAAATACATCAAAATTCGAATGTCAGGATTCTGATGTTCAATATAATCCTCCATATGACCCCAAATTTCACACAGCATATGACCACCAATGAGGGGACAAAATAGATTTATATTCGATTACCTTAAAAATCACTCAATATTATAGGGTGATGTAGAATATTTTTATTCTGGCCCTTCAAAGTCAACATAATCATATCTCGATGTTCGAATGTCAGAATTCTGATATTCGACATGACTCAATATGACCACATACATCATAAAATATTTGGCCTCCGATGTGGGGTTGTAATTGTTTATTATTCTTCCCCCTAAAAGGAATTTAAAATTAAACGGTGATGTAAAAAATTTTTAATTCGGGACCTTAAAAGTCGAAATAACGAAATACATCAAAATTCGAATGTCAGGATTCTGATATTCAATATAATCCTCCATATGACCCCAAATATCACACTGCATATGACCGCCAATGAGGGGACAAAATAGATTTATATTCGATTCCCTTAAAAATCACTCAATATTATAGGGTGATGTAGAATTTTTTATTCTGGCCCTTCAAAGTCAACATAATCATATCTCGATGTTCGAATGTCAGAATTCTGATATTCGACATGACTCAATATGACCACATACATCATAAAATATTTGGCCTCCGATGTGGGGTTGTAATTGTTTTTTATTCTTCCCCCTAAAAGGAATTTAAAATTAAACGGTGATGTAAAAAATTTTTAATTCGGGACCTTAAAAGTCAAAATAACGAAATACATCAAAATTCGAATGTCAGGATTCTGATATTCAATAAAATCCTCCATATGACCCCAAATATCACACTGCATATGACCGCCAATGAGGGGACAAAATAGATTTATATTCGATTCCCTTAAAAATCACTCAATATTATAGGGTGGTGTAGAATTTTTTATTCTGGCCCTTCAAAGTCAACATACTCATATCTCGATGTTCGAATGTCAGAATTCTGATATTCGACATGACTCAATATGACGACTTACATAATAAAATATTTGGCCTCCGATGTGGGGTTGTAATTGTTTTTTATTCTTCCCCCTAAAAGGAATTTAAAATTAAACGGTGATGTAAAAAATTTTTAATCCGGGACCTTAAAAGTCGAAATAACGAAATACATCAAAATTCGAATGTCAGGATTCTGATATTCAATATAATCCTCCATATGACCCCAAATTTCACACTGCATATGACCACCAATGAGGGGACAAAATAGATTTAAATTCGATTACCTTAAAAATCACTCAATATTATAGGGTGATGTAGAATTTTTTTATTCTGGCCCTTCAAAGTCAACATAATCATATCTCGATGTTCGAATGTCAGAATTCTGATATTCGACATGACTCAATATGACCACATATGTCATAAAATATTTGGCCGCCGATGTGGGGTTGTAATTGATTTTTATTCTTCCCCCTAAAAGGAAATTAAAATTAAACGGTGATGTAAATAATTTTTAATCCGGGACCTTAAAAGTCGAAATAACAAAATACATCAAAATTCGAATGTCAGGATTCTGATATTCAATATAACCCTCCATATGACCCCAAATATCACACTGCATATGACCGCCAATGAGGGGACAAAATAGATTTATATTCGATTCCCTAAAAAATCACTCAATATTATAGGGTGATGTAGAATTTTTTTATTCTGGCCCTTCAAAGTCAACATACTCATATCTCGATGTTCGAATGTCAGAATTCTGATATTCGACATGACTCAATATGACCACATATATCATAAAATATTTGGCCGCCGATTTGGGGTTGTAATTGATTTTTATTCTTCCCCCTAAAAGGAATTTAAAATTAAACGGTGATGTAAAAAATTTTTAATTCGGGACCTTAAAAGTCGAAATAACGAAATACATCAAAATTCGAATGTCAGGATTCTGATATTCAATATAATCCTCCATATGACCCCAAATATCACACTGCATATGACCGCCAATGAGGGGACAAAATAGATTTATATTCGATTCCCTTAAAAATCACTCAATATTATAGGGTGATGTAGAATTTTTTATTCTGGCCCTTCAAAGTCAACATAATCATATCTCGATGTTCGAATGTCAGAATTCTGATATTCGACATGACTCAATATGACCACATATATCATAAAATATTTGGCCGCCGATGTGGGGTTGTAATTGATTTTTATTCTTCCCCCTAAAAGGAATTTAAAATTAAACGGTGATGTAAAAAATTTTTAATTCGGGACCTTAAAAGTCGAAATAACGAAATACATCAAAATTCGAATGTCAGGATTCTGATGTTCAATATAATCCTCCATATGACCCCAAATTTCACACAGCATATGACCACCAATGAGGGGACAAAATAGATTTATATTCGATTACCTTAAAAATCAACCAATATTATAGGGTGATGTAGAATATTTTTATTCTGGCCCTTCAAAGTCAACATAATCATATCTCGATGTTCGAATGTCAGAATTCTGATATTCGACATGACTCAATATGACCACATATATCATACAATATTTGGCCGCCGATGTGGGGTTGTAATTGATTTTTATTCCTCCCCCTAAAAGGAAATTAAAATTAAACGGTGATGTAAATAATTTTTAATCCGGGACCTTAAAAGTCGAAATAACAAAATACATCAAAATTCGAATGTCAGGATTCTGATATTCAATATAACCCTCCATATGACCCCAAATATCACACTGCATATGACCGCCAATGAGGGGACAAAATAGATTTATATTCGATTCCCTAAAAAATCACTCAATATTATAGGGTGATGTAGAATTTTTTTATTCTGGCCCTTCAAAGTCAACATAATCATATCTCGATGTTCGAATGTCAGAATTCTGATATTCGACATGACTCAATATGACCACATACATCATAAAATATTTGGCCGCCGATGTGGGGTTGTAATTGATTTTTATTCTTCCCCCTAAAAGGAATTTAAAATTAAACGGTGATGTAAATAATTTTTAATCCGGGACCTTAAAAGTCGAAATAACGAAATACATCAAAATTCGAATGTCAGGATTCTGATATTCAATATAATCCTCCATATGACCCCAAATATCACACTGCATATGACCGCCAATGAGGGGACAAAATAGATTTATATTCGATTCCCTTAAAAATCACTCAATATTATAGGGTGATGTAGAATTTTTTATTCTGGCCCTTCAAAGTCAACATAATCATATCTCGATGTTCGAATGTCAGAATTCTGATATTCGACATGACTCAATATGACCACATACATCATAAAATATTTGGCCTCCGATGTGGGGTTGTAATTGTTTTTTATTCTTCCCCATAAAAGGAATTTAAAATTAAACGGTGATGTAAAAAATTTTTAATTCGGGACCCTAAAAGTCGAAATAACGAAATACATCAAAATTCGAATGTCAGGATTCTGATATTCAATAAAATCCTCCATATGACCCCAAATATCACACTGCATATGACCGCCAATGAGGGGACAAAATAGATTTATATTCGATTCCCTTAAAAATCACTCAATATTATAGGGTGATGTAGAATTTTTTATTCTGGCCCTTCAAAGTCAACATACTCATATCTCGATGTTCGAATGTCAGAATTCTGATATTCGACATGACTCAATATGACGACTTACATAATAAAATATTTGGCCTCCGATGTGGGGTTGTAATTGTTTTTTATTCTTCCCCCTAAAAGGAATTTAAAATTAAACGGTGATGTAAAAAATTTTTAATCCGGGACCTTAAAAGTCGAAATAACGAAATACATCAAAATTCGAATGTCAGGATTCTGATATTCAATATAACCCTCCATATGACCCCAAATATCACACTGCATATGACCGCCAATGAGGGGACAAAATAGATTTATATTCGATTCCCTAAAAAATCACTCAATATTATAGGGTGATGTAGAATTTTTTTATTCTGGCCCTTCAAAGTCAACATAATCATATCTCGATGTTCGAATGTCAGAATTCTGATATTCGACATGACTCAATATGACCACATACATCATAAAATATTTGGCCGCCGATGTGGGGTTGTAATTGATTTTTATTCTTCCCCCTAAAAGGAATTTAAAATTAAACGGTGATGTAAATAATTTTTAATCCGGGACCTTAAAAGTCGAAATAACGAAATACATCAAAATTCGAATGTCAGGATTCTGATATTCAATATAATCCTCCATATGACCCCAAATATCACACTGCATATGACCGCCAATGAGGGGACAAAATAGATTTATATTCGATTCCCTTAAAAATCACTCAATATTATAGGGTGATGTAGAATTTTTTATTCTGGCCCTTCAAAGTCAACATAATCATATCTCGATGTTCGAATGTCAGAATTCTGATATTCGACATGACTCAATATGACCACATACATCATAAAATATTTGGCCTCCGATGTGGGGTTGTAATTGTTTTTTATTCTTCCCCATAAAAGGAATTTAAAATTAAACGGTGATGTAAAAAATTTTTAATTCGGGACCCTAAAAGTCGAAATAACGAAATACATCAAAATTCGAATGTCAGGATTCTGATATTCAATAAAATCCTCCATATGACCCCAAATATCACACTGCATATGACCGCCAATGAGGGGACAAAATAGATTTATATTCGATTCCCTTAAAAATCACTCAATATTATAGGGTGATGTAGAATTTTTTATTCTGGCCCTTCAAAGTCAACATACTCATATCTCGATGTTCGAATGTCAGAATTCTGATATTCGACATGACTCAATATGACGACTTACATAATAAAATATTTGGCCTCCGATGTGGGGTTGTAATTGTTTTTTATTCTTCCCCCTAAAAGGAATTTAAAATTAAACGGTGATGTAAAAAATTTTTAATCCGGGACCTTAAAAGTCGAAATAACGAAATACATCAAAATTCGAATGTCAGGATTCTGATATTCAATATAACCCTCCATATGACCCCAAATATCACACTGCATATGACCGCCAATGAGGGGACAAAATAGATTTATATTCGATTCCCTTAAAAATCACTCAATATTATAGGGTGATGTAGAATTTTTTATTCTGGCCCTTCAAAGTCAACATAATCATATCTCGATGTTCGAATGTCAGAATTCTGATATTCGACATGACTCAATATGACCACATATATCATAAAATATTTGGCCGCCGATGTGGGGTTGTAATTGATTTTTATTCTTCCCCCTAAAAGGAATTTAAAATTAAACGGTGATGTAAAAAATTTTTAATTCGGGACCTTAAAAGTCGAAATAACGAAATACATCAAAATTCGAATGTCAGGATTCTGATATTCAATATAATCCTCCATATGACCCCAAATATCACACTGCATATGACCGCCAATGAGGGGACAAAATAGATTTATATTCGATTCCCTTAAAAATCACTCAATATTATAGGGTGATGTAGAATTTTTTATTCTGGCCCTTCAAAGTCAACATAATCATATCTCGATGTTCGAATGTCAGAATTCTGATATTCGACATGACTCAATATGACCACATACATCATAAAATATTTGGCCGCCGATGTGGGGTTGTAATTGATTTTTATTCTTCCCCCTAAAAGGAATTTAAAATTAAACGGTGATGTAAATAATTTTTAATCCGGGACCTTAAAAGTCGAAATAACGAAATACATCAAAATTCGAATGTCAGGATTCTGATGTTCAATATAATCCTCCATATGACCCCAAATTTCACACAGCATATGACCACCAATGAGGGGACAAAATAGATTTATATTCGATTACCTTAAAAATCACTCAATATTATAGGGTGATGTAGAATATTTTTATTCTGGCCCTTCAAAGTCAACATAATCATATCTCGATGTTCGAATGTCAGAATTCTGATATTCGACATGACTCAATATGACCACATACATCATAAAATATTTGGCCTCCGATGTGGGGTTGTAATTGTTTATTATTCTTCCCCCTAAAAGGAATTTAAAATTAAACGGTGATGTAAAAAATTTTTAATTCGGGACCTTAAAAGTCGAAATAACGAAATACATCAAAATTCGAATGTCAGGATTCTGATATTCAATATAATCCTCCATATGACCCCAAATATCACACTGCATATGACCGCCAATGAGGGGACAAAATAGATTTATATTCGATTCCCTTAAAAATCACTCAATATTATAGGGTGATGTAGAATTTTTTATTCTGGCCCTTCAAAGTCAACATAATCGTATCTCGATGTTCGAATGTCAGAATTCTGATATTCGACATGACTCAATATGACCACATACATCATAAAATATTTGGCCTCCGATGTGGGGTTGTAATTGTTTTTTATTCTTCCCCCTAAAAGGAATTTAAAATTAAACGGTGATGTAAAAAATTTTTAATTCGGGACCTTAAAAGTCAAAATAACGAAATACATCAAAATTCGAATGTCAGGATTCTGATATTCAATAAAATCCTCCATATGACCCCAAATATCACACTGCATATGACCGCCAATGAGGGGACAAAATAGATTTATATTCGATTCCCTTAAAAATCACTCAATATTATAGGGTGGTGTAGAATTTTTTATTCTGGCCCTTCAAAGTCAACATACTCATATCTCGATGTTCGAATGTCAGAATTCTGATATTCGACATGACTCAATATGACGACTTACATAATAAAATATTTGGCCTCCGATGTGGGGTTGTAATTGTTTTTTATTCTTCCCCCTAAAAGGAATTTAAAATTAAACGGTGATGTAAAAAATTTTTAATCCGGGACCTTAAAAGTCGAAATAACGAAATACATCAAAATTCGAATGTCAGGATTCTGATATTCAATATAATCCTCCATATGACCCCAAATTTCACACTGCATATGACCACCAATGAGGGGACAAAATAGATTTAAATTCGATTACCTTAAAAATCACTCAATATTATAGGGTGATGTAGAATTTTTTTATTCTGGCCCTTCAAAGTCAACATAATCATATCTCGATGTTCGAATGTCAGAATTCTGATATTCGACATGACTCAATATGACCACATATGTCATAAAATATTTGGCCGCCGATGTGGGGTTGTAATTGATTTTTATTCTTCCCCCTAAAAGGAAATTAAAATTAAACGGTGATGTAAATAATTTTTAATCCGGGACCTTAAAAGTCGAAATAACAAAATACATCAAAATTCGAATGTCAGGATTCTGATATTCAATATAACCCTCCATATGACCCCAAATATCACACTGCATATGACCGCCAATGAGGGGACAAAATAGATTTATATTCGATTCCCTAAAAAATCACTCAATATTATAGGGTGATGTAGAATTTTTTTATTCTGGCCCTTCAAAGTCAACATAATCATATCTCGATGTTCGAATGTCAGAATTCTGATATTCGACATGACTCAATATGACCACATACATCATAAAATATTTGGCCGCCGATGTGGGGTTGTAATTGATTTTTATTCTTCCCTCTAAAAGGAATTTAAAATTAAACGGTGATGTAAATAATTTTTAATCCGGGACCTTAAAAGTCGAAATAACGAAATACATCAAAATTCGAATGTCAGGATTCTGATATTCAATATAATCCTCCATATGACCCCAAATATCACACTGCATATGACCGCCAATGAGGGGACAAAATAGATTTATATTCGATTCCCTTAAAAATCACTCAATATTATAGGGTGATGTAGAATTTTTTATTCTGGCCCTTCAAAGTCAACATAATCATATCTCGATGTTCGAATGTCAGAATTCTGATATTCGACATGACTCAATATGACCACATACATCATAAAATATTTGGCCTCCGATGTGAGTTGTAATTGTTTTTTATTCTTCCCCCTAAAAGGAATTTAAAATTAAACGGTGATGTAAAAAATTTTTAATTCGGGACCTTAAAAGTCGAAATAACGAAATACATCAAAATTCGAATGTCAGGATTCTGATATTCAATAAAATCCTCCATATGACCCCAAATATCACACTGCATATGACCACCAATGAGGGGACAAAATAGATTTATATTCGATTCCCTTAAAAATCACTCAATATTATAGGGTGATGTAGAATTTTTTATTCTGGCCCTTCAAAGTCAACATAATCATATCTCGATGTTCGAATGTCAGAATTCTGATATTCGACATGACTCAATATGACCACATACATCATAAAATATTTGGCCGCCGATGTGGGTTTGTAATTGATTTTTATTCTTCCCCCTAAAATGAATTTAAAATTAAACGGTGATGTAAAAAATTTTTAATTCGGGACCTTAAAAGTCGAAATAACGAAGTACATCAAAATTCGAATGTCAGGATTCTGATATTCAATATAATCCTCCATATGACCCCAAATATCACACTGCATATGACCGCCAATGAGGGGACAAAATAGATTTATATTCGGTTCCCTTAAAAATCACTCAATATTAGGGTGATGTAGAATTTTTTTATTCAGGCCCTTCAAAGTCAACATAATCATATCTCGATGTTCGAATGTCAGAATTCTGATATTCGACATGACTCAATATGACGACATACATAATAAAATATTTGGCCGCCGATGTGGGGTTGTAATTGATTTTTATTCTTCCCCCTAAAAGGAATTTAAAATTAAACGGTGATGTAAATAATTATTAATCCAGAACCTTAAAAGTCGAAATAACGAAATACATCAAAATTCGAATGTCAGGATTCTGATATTCAATATAACCCTCCATATGACCCCAAATATCACACTGCATATGACCGCCAATGAGGGGACAAAATAGATTTATATTCGATTCCCTTAAAAATCACTCAATATTATAGGGTGATGTAGAATTTTTTTATTCTGGCCCTTCAAAGTCAACATAATCATATCTCGATGTTCGAATGTCAGAATTCTGATATTCGACATGACTCAATATGACCACATACATCATAAAATATTTGGCCGCCGATGTGGGTTTGTAATTGATTTTTATTCTTCCCCCTAAAATGAATTTAAAATTAAACGGTGATGTAAATAATTTTTAATCCGGGACCTTAAAAGTCGAAATAACGAAATACATCAAAATTCGAATGTCAGGATTCTGATATTCAATATAATCCTCCATATGACCCCAAATATCACACTGCATATGACCGCCAATGAGGGGACAAAATAGATTTATATTCGGTTCCCTTAAAAATCACTCAATATTATAGGGTGATGTAGAATTTTTTTATTCTGGCCCTTCAAAGTCAACATAATCATATCTCGATGTTCGAATGTCAAAATTCTGATATTCGACATGACTCAATATGACGACATACATAATAAAATATTTGGCCTCCGATGTGGGGTTGTAATTGTTTTTTATTCTTCCCCCTAAAAGGAATTTAAAATTAAACGGTGATGTAAAAAATTTTTAATCCGGGACCTTAAAAGTCGAAATAACGAAATACATCAAAATTCGAATGTCAGGATTCTGATATTCAATATAATCCTCCATATGACCCCGAATTTCACACTGCATATGACCACCAATGAGGGGACAAAATAGATTTAAATTTGATTACCTTAAAAATCACTCAATATTATAGGGTGATGTAGAATTTTTTTATTCTGGCCCTTCAAAGTCAAAATAATCATATCTCGATGTTCGAATGTCAGAATTCTGATATTCGACATGACTCAATATGACCACATATATCATAAAATATTTGGCCGCCGATGTGGGGTTGTAATTGATTTTTATTCCTCCCCCTAAAAGGAAATTAAAATTAAACGGTGATGTAAATAATTTTTAATCCGGGACCTTAAAAGTCGAAATAACAAAATACATCAAAATTCGAATGTCAGGATTCTGATATTCAATAAAACCCTCCATATGACCCCAAATATCACACTGCATATGACCGCCAATGAGGGGACAAAATAGATTTATATTCGATTCCCTAAAAAATCACTCAATATTATAGGGTGATGTAGAATTTTTTTATTCTGGCCCTTCAAAGTCAACATAATCATATCTCGATGTTCGAATGTCAGAATTCTGATATTCGACATGACTCAATATGACCACATACATCATAAAATATTTGGCCGCCGATGTGGGGTTGTAATTGATTTTTATTCTTCCCCCTAAAAGGAATTTAAAATTAAACGGTGATGTAAATAATTTTTAATCCGGGACCTTAAAAGTCGAAATAACGAAATACATCAAAATTCGAATGTCAGGATTCTGATATTCAATATAATCCTCCATATGACCCCAAATATCACACTGCATATGACCGCCAATGAGGGGACAAAATAGATTTAAATTTGATTACCTTAAAAATCACTCAATATTATAGGGTGATGTAGAATTTTTTTATTCTGGCCCTTCAAAGTCAACATAATCATATCTCGATGTTCGAATGTCAGAATTCTGATATTCGACATGACTCAATATGACCACATATATCATAAAATATTTGGCCGCCGATGTTGGGTTGTAATTGATTTTTATTCCTCCCCCTAAAAGGAAATTAAAATTAAACGGTGATGTAAATAATTTTTAATCCGGGACCTTAAAAGTCGAAATAACAAAATACATCAAAATTCGAATGTCAGGATTCTGATATTCAATATAACCCTCCATATGACCCCAAATATCACACTGCATATGACCGCCAATGAGGGGACAAAATAGATTTATATTCGATTCCCTAAAAAATCACTCAATATTATAGGGTGATGTAGAATTTTTTTATTCTGGCCCTTCAAAGTCAACATAATCATATCTCGATGTTCGAATGTCAGAATTCTGATATTCGACATGACTCAATATGACCACATACATCATAAAATATTTGGCCTCCGATGTGGGGTTGTAATTGTTTTTTATTCTTCCCCCTAAAAGGAATTTAAAATTAAACGGTGATGTAAAAAATTTTTAATTCGGGACCCTAAAAGTCGAAATAACGAAATACATCAAAATTCGAATGTCAGGATTCTGATATTCAATAAAATCCTCCATATGACCCCAAATATCACACTGCATATGACCGCCAATGAGGGGACAAAATAGATTTATATTCGATTCCCTTAAAAATCACTCAATATTATAGGGTGATGTAGAATTTTTTATTCTGGCCCTTCAAAGTCAACATACTCATATCTCGATGTTCGAATGTCAGAATTCTGATATTCGACATGACTCAATATGACGACTTACATAATAAAATATTTGGCCTCCGATGTGGGGTTGTAATTGTTTTTTATTCTTCCCCCTAAAAGGAATTTAAAATTAAACGGTGATGTAAAAAATTTTTAATCCGGGACCTTCAAAGTCGAAATAACGAAATACATCAAAATTCGAATGTCAGGATTCTGATATTCAATATAACCCTCCATATGACCCCAAATATCACACTGCATATGACCGCCAATGAGGGGACAAAATAGATTTATATTCGATTCCCTTAAAAATCACTCAATATTATAGGGTGATGTAGAATTTTTTATTCTGGCCCTTCAAAGTCAACATAATCATATCTCAATGTTCGAATGTCAGAATTCTGATATTCGACATGACTCAATATGACCACATATATCATAAAATATTTGGCCGCCGATGTGGGGTTGTAATTGATTTTTATTCTTCCCCCTAAAAGGAATTTAAAATTAAACGGTGATGTAAAAAATTTTTAATTCGGGACCTTAAAAGTCGAAATAATGAAATACATCAAAATTCGAATGTCAGGATTCTGATATTCAATATAATCCTCCATATGACCCCAAATATCACACTGCATATGACCGCCAATGAGGGGACAAAATAGATTTATATTCGATTCCCTTAAAAATCACTCAATATTATAGGGTGATGTAGAATTTTTTATTCTGGCCCTTCAAAGTCAACATAATCATATCTCGATGTTCGAATGTCAGAATTCTGATATTCGACATGACTCAATATGACGACTTACATAATAAAATATTTGGCCTCCGATGTGGGGTTGTAATTGTTTTTTATTCTTCCCCCTAAAAGGAATTTAAAATTAAACGGTGATGTAAAAAATTTTTAATCCGGGACCTTAAAAGTCGAAATAACGAAATACATCAAAATTCGAATGTCAGGATTCTGATATTCAATATAACCCTCCATATGACCCCAAATATCACACTGCATATGACCGCCAATGAGGGGACAAAATAGATTTATATTCGATTCCCTTAAAAATCACTCAATATTATAGGGTGATGTAGAATTTTTTATTCTGGCCCTTCAAAGTCAACATAATCATATCTCGATGTTCGAATGTCAGAATTCTGATATTCGACATGACTCAATATGACCACATATATCATAAAATATTTGGCCGCCGATGTGGGGTTGTAATTGATTTTTATTCTTCCCCCTAAAAGGAATTTAAAATTAAACGGTGATGTAAAAAATTTTTAATTCGGGACCTTAAAAGTCGAAATAACGAAATACATCAAAATTCGAATGTCAGGATTCTGATATTCAATATAATCCTCCATATGACCCCAAATATCACACTGCATATGACCGCCAATGAGGGGACAAAATAGATTTATATTCGATTCCCTTAAAAATCACTAAATATTATAGGGTGATGTAGAATTTTTTATTCTGGCCCTTCAAAGTCAACATAATCATATCTCGATGTTCGAATGTCAGAATTCTGATATTCGACATGACTCAATATGACCACATACATCATAAAATATTTGGCCGCCGATGTGGGGTTGTAATTGATTTTTATTCTTCCCCCTAAAAGGAATTTAAAATTAAACGGTGATGTAAATAATTTTTAATCCGGGACCTTAAAAGTCGAAATAACGAAATACATCAAAATTCGAATGTCAGGATTCTGATGTTCAATATAATCCTCCATATGACCCCAAATTTCACACAGCATATGACCACCAATGAGGGGACAAAATAGATTTATATTCGATTACCTTAAAAATCACTCAATATTATAGGGTGATGTAGAATATTTTTATTCTGGCCCTTCAAAGTCAACATAATCATATCTCGATGTTCGAATGTCAGAATTCTGATATTCGACATGACTCAATATGACCACATACATCATAAAATATTTGGCCTCCGATGTGGGGTTGTAATTGTTTATTATTCTTCCCCTAAAAGGAATTTAAAATTAAACGGTGATGTAAAAAATTTTTAATTCGGGACCTTAAAAGTCGAAATAACGAAATACATCAAAATTCGAATGTCAGGATTCTGATATTCAATATAATCCTCCATATGACCCCAAATATCACACTGCATATGACCGCCAATGAGGGGACAAAATAGATTTATATTCGATTCCCTTAAAAATCACTCAATATTATAGGGTGATGTAGAATTTTTTATTCTGGCCCTTCAAAGTCAACATAATCATATCTCGATGTTCGAATGTCAGAATTCTGATATTCGACATGACTCAATATGACCACATACATCATAAAATATTTGGCCTCCGATGTGGGGTTGTAATTGTTTTTTATTCTTCCCCCTAAAAGGAATTTAAAATTAAACGGTGATGTAAAAAATTTTTAATTCGGGACCTTAAAAGTCAAAATAACGAAATACATAAAAATTCGAATGTCAGGATTCTGATATTCAATAAAATCCTCCATATGACCCCAAATATCACACTGCATATGACCGCCAATGAGGGGACAAAATAGATTTATATTCGATTCCCTTAAAAATCACTCAATATTATAGGGTGGTGTAGAATTTTTTATTCTGGCCCTTCAAAGTCAACATACTCATATCTCGATGTTCGAATGTCAGAATTCTGATATTCGACATGACTCAATATGACGACTTACATAATAAAATATTTGGCCTCCGATGTGGGGTTGTAATTGTTTTTTATTCTTCCCCCTAAAAGGAATTTAAAATTAAACGGTGATGTAAAAAATTTTTAATTCGGGACCTTAAAAGTCAAAATAACGAAATACATAAAAATTCGAATGTCAGGATTCTGATATTCAATAAAATCCTCCATATGACCCCAAATATCACACTGCATATGACCGCCAATGAGGGGACAAAATAGATTTATATTCGATTCCCTTAAAAATCACTCAATATTATAGGGTGGTGTAGAATTTTTTATTCTGGCCCTTCAAAGTCAACATACTCATATCTCGATGTTCGAATGTCAGAATTCTGATATTCGACATGACTCAATATGACGACTTACATAATAAAATATTTGGCCTCCGATGTGGGGTTGTAATTGTTTTTTATTCTTCCCCCTAAAAGGAATTTAAAATTAAACGGTGATGTAAAAAATTTTTAATCCGGGACCTTAAAAGTCGAAATAACGAAATACATCAAAATTCGAATGTCAGGATTCTGATATTCAATATAATCCTCCATATGACCCCAAATTTCACACTGCATATGACCACCAATGAGGGGACAAAATAGATTTAAATTCGATTACCTTAAAAATCACTCAATATTATAGGGTGATGTAGAATTTTTTTATTCTGGCCCTTCAAAGTCAACATAATCATATCTCGATGTTCGAATGTCAGAATTCTGATATTCGACATGACTCAATATGACCACATACATCATAAAATATTTGGCCGCCGATGTGGGGTTGTAATTGATTTTTATTCTTCCCTCTAAAAGGAATTTAAAATTAAACGGTGATGTAAATAATTTTTAATCCGGGACCTTAAAAGTCGAAATAACGAAATACATCAAAATTCGAATGTCAGGATTCTGATATTCAATATAATCCTCCATATGACCCCAAATATCACACTGCATATGACCGCCAATGAGGGGACAAAATAGATTTATATTCGATTCCCTTAAAAATCACTCAATATTATAGGGTGATGTAGAATTTTTTATTCTGGCCCTTCAAAGTCAACATAATCATATCTCGATGTTCGAATGTCAGAATTCTGATATTCGACATGACTCAATATGACCACATATGTCATAAAATATTTGGCCTCCGATGTGAGTTGTAATTGTTTTTTATTCTTCCCCCTAAAAGGAATTTAAAATTAAACGGTGATGTAAAAAATTTTTAATTCGGGACCTTAAAAGTCGAAATAACGAAATACATCAAAATTCGAATGTCAGGATTCTGATATTCAATAAAATCCTCCATATGACCCCAAATATCACACTGCATATGACCACCAATGAGGGGACAAAATAGATTTATATTCGATTCCCTTAAAAATCACTCAATATTATAGGGTGATGTAGAATTTTTTATTCTGGCCCTTCAAAGTCAACATAATCATATCTCGATGTTCGAATGTCAGAATTCTGATATTCGACATGACTCAATATGACCACATACATCATAAAATATTTGGCCGCCGATGTGGGTTTGTAATTGATTTTTATTCTTCCCCCTAAAATGAATTTAAAATTAAACGGTGATGTAAAAAATTTTTAATTCGGGACCTTAAAAGTCGAAATAACGAAGTACATCAAAATTCGAATGTCAGGATTCTGATATTCAATATAATCCTCCATATGACCCCAAATATCACACTGCATATGACCGCCAATGAGGGGACAAAATAGATTTATATTCGGTTCCCTTAAAAATCACTCAATATTAGGGTGATGTAGAATTTTTTTATTCAGGCCCTTCAAAGTCAACATAATCATATCTCGATGTTCGAATGTCAGAATTCTGATATTCGACATGACTCAATATGACGACATACATAATAAAATATTTGGCCGCCGATGTGGGGTTGTAATTGATTTTTATTCTTCCCCCTAAAAGGAATTTAAAATTAAACGGTGATGTAAATAATTATTAATCCAGAACCTTAAAAGTCGAAATAACGAAATACATCAAAATTCGAATGTCAGGATTCTGATATTCAATATAACCCTCCATATGACCCCAAATATCACACTGCATATGACCGCCAATGAGGGGACAAAATAGATTTATATTCGATTCCCTTAAAAATCACTCAATATTATAGGGTGATGTAGAATTTTTTTATTCTGGCCCTTCAAAGTCAACATAATCATATCTCGATGTTCGAATGTCAGAATTCTGATATTCGACATGACTCAATATGACCACATACATCATAAAATATTTGGCCGCCGATGTGGGTTTGTAATTGATTTTTATTCTTCCCCCTAAAATGAATTTAAAATTAAACGGTGATGTAAATAATTTTTAATCCGGGACCTTAAAAGTCGAAATAACGAAATACATCAAAATTCGAATGTCAGGATTCTGATATTCAATATAATCCTCCATATGACCCCAAATATCACACTGCATATGACCGCCAATGAGGGGACAAAATAGATTTAAATTCGATTACCTTAAAAATCACTCAATATTATAGGGTGATGTAGAATTTTTTTATTCTGGCCCTTCAAAGTCAACATAATCATATCTCGATGTTCGAATGTCAGAATTCTGATATTCGACATGACTCAATATGACCACATATGTCATAAAATATTTGGCCGCCGATGTGGGGTTGTAATTGATTTTTATTCTTCCCCCTAAAAGGAAATTAAAATTAAACGGTGATGTAAATAATTTTTAATCCGGGACCTAAAAAGTCGAAATAACAAAATACATCAAAATTCGAATGTCAGGATTCTGATATTCAATATAACCCTCCATATGACCCCAAATATCACACTGCATATGACCGCCAATGAGGGGACAAAATAGATTTATATTCGATTCCCTAAAAAATCACTCAATATTATAGGGTGATGTAGAATTTTTTTATTCTGGCCCTTCAAAGTCAACATAATCATATCTCGATGTTCGAATGTCAGAATTCTGATATTCGACATGACTCAATATGACCACATACATCATAAAATATTTGGCCGCCGATGTGGGGTTGTAATTGATTTTTATTCTTCCCTCTAAAAGGAATTTAAAATTAAACGGTGATGTAAAAAATTTTTAATCCGGGACCTTAAAAGTCGAAATAACGAAATACATCAAAATTCGAATGTCAGGATTCTGATATTCAATATAATCCTCCATATGACCCCGAATTTCACACTGCATATGACCACCAATGAGGGGACAAAATAGATTTAAATTTGATTACCTTAAAAATCACTCAATATTATAGGGTGATGTAGAATTTTTTTATTCTGGCCCTTCAAAGTCAACATAATCATATCTCGATGTTCGAATGTCAGAATTCTGATATTCGACATGACTCAATATGACCACATATATCATAAAATATTTGGCCGCCGATGTTGGGTTGTAATTGATTTTTATTCCTCCCCCTAAAAGGAAATTAAAATTAAACGGTGATGTAAATAATTTTTAATCCGGGACCTTAAAAGTCGAAATAACAAAATACATCAAAATTCGAATGTCAGGATTCTGATATTCAATATAACCCTCCATATGACCCCAAATATCACACTGCATATGACCGCCAATGAGGGGACAAAATAGATTTATATTCGATTCCCTAAAAAATCACTCAATATTATAGGGTGATGTAGAATTTTTTTATTCTGGCCCTTCAAAGTCAACATAATCATATCTCGATGTTCGAATGTCAGAATTCTGATATTCGACATGACTCAATATGACCACATACATCATAAAATATTTGGCCTCCGATGTGGGGTTGTAATTGTTTTTTATTCTTCCCCCTAAAAGGAATTTAAAATTAAACGGTGATGTAAAAAATTTTTAATTCGGGACCCTAAAAGTCGAAATAACGAAATACATCAAAATTCGAATGTCAGGATTCTGATATTCAATAAAATCCTCCATATGACCCCAAATATCACACTGCATATGACCGCCAATGAGGGGACAAAATAGATTTATATTCGATTCCCTTAAAAATCACTCAATATTATAGGGTGATGTAGAATTTTTTATTCTGGCCCTTCAAAGTCAACATACTCATATCTCGATGTTCGAATGTCAGAATTCTGATATTCGACATGACTCAATATGACGACTTACATAATAAAATATTTGGCCTCCGATGTGGGGTTGTAATTGTTTTTTATTCTTCCCCCTAAAAGGAATTTAAAATTAAACGGTGATGTAAAAAATTTTTAATCCGGGACCTTCAAAGTCGAAATAACGAAATACATCAAAATTCGAATGTCAGGATTCTGATATTCAATATAACCCTCCATATGACCCCAAATATCACACTGCATATGACCGCCAATGAGGGGACAAAATAGATTTATATTCGATTCCCTTAAAAATCACTCAATATTATAGGGTGATGTAGAATTTTTTATTCTGGCCCTTCAAAGTCAACATAATCATATCTCGATGTTCGAATGTCAGAATTCTGATATTCGACATGACTCAATATGACCACATATATCATAAAATATTTGGCCGCCGATGTGGGGTTGTAATTGATTTTTATTCTTCCCCCTAAAAGGAATTTAAAATTAAACGGTGATGTAAAAAATTTTTAATTCGGGACCTTAAAAGTCGAAATAATGAAATACATCAAAATTCGAATGTCAGGATTCTGATATTCAATATAATCCTCCATATGACCCCAAATATCACACTGCATATGACCGCCAATGAGGGGACAAAATAGATTTATATTCGATTCCCTTAAAAATCACTCAATATTATAGGGTGATGTAGAATTTTTTATTCTGGCCCTTCAAAGTCAACATAATCATATCTCGATGTTCGAATGTCAGAATTCTGATATTCGACATGACTCAATATGACCACATACATCATAAAATATTTGGCCGCCGATGTGGGGTTGTAATTGATTTTTATTCTTCCCCCTAAAAGGAATTTAAAATTAAACGGTGATGTAAATAATTTTTAATCCGGGACCTTAAAAGTCGAAATAACGAAATACATCAAAATTCGAATGTCAGGATTCTGATATTCAATATAATCCTCCATATGACCCCAAATATCACACTGCATATGACCGCCAATGAGGGGACAAAATAGATTTATATTCGATTCCCTTAAAAATCACTCAATATTATAGGGTGATGTAGAATTTTTTATTCTGGCCCTTCAAAGTCAACATAATCATATCTCGATGTTCGAATGTCAGAATTCTGATATTCGACATGACTCAATATGACCACATACATCATAAAATATTTGGCCTCCGATGTGGGGTTGTAATTGTTTTTTATTCTTCCCCCTAAAAGGAATTTAAAATTAAACGGTGATGTAAAAAATTTTTAATCCGGGACCTTAAAAGTCGAAATAACGAAATACATCAAAATTCGAATGTCAGGATTCTGATATTCAATATAACCCTCCATATGACCCCAAATATCACACTGCATATGACCGCCAATGAGGGGACAAAATAGATTTATATTCGATTCCCTTAAAAATCACTCAATATTATAGGGTGATGTAGAATTTTTTATTCTGGCCCTTCAAAGTCAACATAATCATATCTCGATGTTCGAATGTCAGAATTCTGATATTCGACATGACTCAATATGACCACATATATCATAAAATATTTGGCCGCCGATGTGGGGTTGTAATTGATTTTTATTCTTCCCCCTAAAAGGAATTTAAAATTAAACGGTGATGTAAAAAATTTTTAATTCGGGACCTTAAAATTCGAAATAACGAAATACATCAAAATTCGAATGTCAGGATTCTGATATTCAATATAATCCTCCATATGACCCCAAATATCACACTGCATATGACCGCCAATGAGGGGACAAAATAGATTTATATTCGATTCCCTTAAAAATCACTCAATATTATAGGGTGATGTAGAATTTTTTATTCTGGCCCTTCAAAGTCAACATAATCATATCTCGATGTTCGAATGTCAGAATTCTGATATTCGACATGACTCAATATGACCACATATATCATAAAATATTTGGCCGCCGATGTGGGGTTGTAATTGATTTTTATTCCTCCCCCTAAAAGGAAATTAAAATTAAACGGTGATGTAAATAATTTTTAATCCGGGACCTTAAAAGTCGAAATAACAAAATACATCAAAATTCGAATGTCAGGATTCTGATATTCAATATAACCCTCCATATGACCCCAAATATCACACTGCATATGACCGCCAATGAGGGGACAAAATAGATTTATATTCGATTCCCTAAAAAATCACTCAATATTATAGGGTGATGTAGAATTTTTTTATTCTGGCCCTTCAAAGTCAACATAATCATATCTCGATGTTCGAATGTCAGAATTCTGATATTCGACATGACTCAATATGACCACATACATCATAAAATATTTGGCCGCCGATGTGGGGTTGTAATTGATTTTTATTCTTCCCCCTAAAAGGAATTTAAAATTAAACGGTGATGTAAATAATTTTTAATCCGGGACCTTAAAAGTCGAAATAACGAAATACATCAAAATTCGAATGTCAGGATTCTGATATTCAATATAATCCTCCATATGACCCCAAATATCACACTGCATATGACCGCCAATGAGGGGACAAAATAGATTTAAATTTGATTACCTTAAAAATCACTCAATATTATAGGGTGATGTAGAATTTTTTTATTCTGGCCCTTCAAAGTCAACATAATCATATCTCGATGTTCGAATGTCAGAATTCTGATATTTGACATGACTCAATATGACCACATATATCATAAAATATTTGGCCGCCGATGTGGGGTTGTAATTGATTTTTATTCCTCCCCCAAAAAGGAAATTAAAATTAAACGGTGATGTAAATAATTTTTAATCCGGGACCTTAAAAGTCGAAAGGGGCCGTTCAAATATTACGTAAGCACTTTTTTGGTCAATTTTAACCCCCCCTCCCCCCTTGTCAGCAAAGATAAGCAAACCTCAACCCCCCCCACCATAATTACGTAAGAAACTGCCGGACCCCCCCCCCCGAAATTTTTACATACTTTTAGTAAGTACTGTAATTTTTTCGCCTTGAAAATTCGGCGACTTATACAAGGAGCTGTCCTTTTTGGGTGTAACCCTAAGGGTTCAAAAATGGGTCAAAACACTACTTTTCGGGGTTAAAATTTAAAAATCCTCAGAAAAAAGTGCTTACATCAGATTTCCTAATTAAAATTTTTGTTAAATTTATTTTTGGTTGATTTTTGAAATTATTTATGCAAGAAACAAGAGATTTTCGAAAATGCAGTATCTTACGTAAGCATCACTCATAACCCCCCTCCCCCTTGTCAGGAAAAATAAGCAAAGAGCAAACCCCCTCCCCCCCCTTAGGTGCTTACGTAATATTTGAACGGCCCCAAATAACAAAATACATCAAAATTCGAATGTCAGGATTCTGATATTCCATATAACCCTCCATATGACCCCAAATATCACACTGCATATGACCGCCAATGAGGGGACAAAATAGATTTATATTCGATTCCCTAAAAAATCACTCAATATTATAGGGTGATGTAGAATTTTTTTATTCTGGCCCTTCAAAGTCAACATAATCATATCTCGATGTTCGAATGTCAGAATTCTGATATTCGACATGACTCAATATGACCACATACATCATAAAATATTTGGCCGCCGATGTGGGGTTGTAATTGATTTTTATTCTTCCCCCTAAAAGGAATTTAAAATTAAACGGTGATGTAAATAATTTTTAATCCGGGACCTTAAAAGTCGAAATAACGAAATACATCAAAATTCGAATGTCAGGATTCTGATATTCAATAAAATCCTCCATATGACCCCAAATATCACACTGCATATGACCGCCAATGAGGATACAAAAAAGATTTATATTCGATTCCCTTAAAAATCACTCAATATTATAGGGTGATGTAGAATTTTTTATTCTGGCCCTTCAAAGTCAACATACTCATATCTCGATGTTCGAATGTCAGAATTCTGATATTCGACATGACTCAATATGACGACTTACATAATAAAATATTTGGCCTCCGATGTGGGGTTGTAATTGTTTTTTATTCTTCCCCCTAAAAGGAATTTAAAATTAAACGGTGATGTAAAAAATTTTTAATCCGGGACCTTAAAAGTCGAAATAACGAAATACATCAAAATTCGAATGTCAGCATTCTGATATTCAATATAACCCTCCATATGACCCCAAATATCACACTGCATATGACCGCCAATGAGGGGACAAAATAGATTTATATTCGATTCCCTTAAAAATCACTCAATATTATAGGGTGATGTAGAATTTTTTATTCTGGCCCTTCAAAGTCAACATAATCATATCTCGATGTTCGAATGTCAGAATTCTGATATTCGACATGACTCAATATGACCACATATATCATAAAATATTTGGCCGCCGATGTGCGGTTGTAATTGATTTTTATTCTTCCCCCTAAAAGGAATTTAAAATTAAACGGTGATGTAAAAAATTTTTAATTCGGGACCTTAAAAGTCGAAATAACGAAATACATCAAAATTCGAATGTCAGGATTCGGATATTTAATATAATCCTCCATATGACCCCAAATATCACACTGCATATGACCGCCAATGAGGGGACAAAATAGATTTATATTCGGTTCCCTTAAAAATCACTCAATATTATAGGGTGATGTAGAATTTTTTTATTCTGGCCCTTCAAAGTCAACATAATCATATCTCGATGTTCGAATGTCAGAATTCTGATATTCGACATGACTCAATATGACGACATACATAATAAAATATTTGGCCTCCGATGTGGGGTTGTAATTGTTTTTTATTCTTCCCCCTAAAAGGAATTTAAAATTAAACGGTGATGTAAAAAAATTTTTATCCGGGACCTTAAAAGTCGAAATAACGAAATACATCAAAATTCGAATGTCAGGATTCTGATATTCAATATAACCCTCCATATGACCCCAAATATCACACTGCATATGACCGCCAATGAGGGGACAAAATAGATTTTTATTCGATTCCCTTAAAAATCACTCAATATTATAGGGTGATGTAGAATTTTTTTATTCTGGCCCTTCAAAGTCAACAACAACAACAACAACAGGCCTCAGCTGCCAGCTAACCCGCGGAGTGGGTTTATAGCCTCTTAGTGGCAGCCGAGGATGAAAATCCTCCAACCAGCGAGCCCCCATCCAGGGCAGCAGGCCCAGAAGGTCAGACGGCATTTTTTGAAAACTTAAAGCATGTTACATTTTTTTTCTCTCTTTTTCCCCTTTTTTTTTTTTTTTGCCGTTCCGTCGGTAATCACATACACAAAACATTAATACAATATTTAAAAGTTATACTTCAAAGTCAACATAATCATTTCTCGATGTTCGAATGTCAGAATTCTGATATTCGACATGACTCAATATGACCACATACATCATAAAATATTTGGCCGCCGATGTGGGTTTGTAATTGATTTTTATTCTTCCCCCTAAAATGAATTTAAAATTAAACGGTGATGTAAATAATTTTTAATCCGGGACCTTAAAAGTCGAAATAACGAAATACATCAAAATTCGAATGTCAGGATTCTGATATTCAATATAATCCTCCATATGACCCCAAATTTCACACTGCATATGACCACCAATGAGGGGACAAAATAGATTTATATTCGATTACCTTAAAAATCACTCAATATTATAGGGTGATGTAGAATTTTTTTATTCTGGCCCTTCAAAGTCAACATAATCATATCTCGATGTTCGAATGTCAGAATTCTGATATTCGACATTACTCAATATGACCACATATATCATAAAATATTTGGCCGCCGATGTGGGGTTGTAATTGATTTTTATTCTTCACCCTAAAAGGAATTTAAAATTAAACGGTGATGTAAATAATTTTTAATCCGGGACCTTAAAAGTCGAAATAACGAAATACATCAAAATTCGAATGTCAGGATTCTGATATTCAATATAACCCTCCATATGACCCCAAATATCACACTGCATATGACCGCCAATGAGGGGACAAAATAGATTTATATTCGATTCCCTTAAAAATCACTCAATATTATAGGGTGATGTAGAATTTTTTTATTCTGGCCCTTCAAAGTCAACATAATCATATCTCGATGTTCGAATGTCAGAATTCTGATATTCGACATGACTCAATATGACCACATACATCATAAAATATTTGGCCGCCGATGTGGGTTTGTAATTGATTTTTATTCTTCCCCCTAAAATGAATTTAAAATTAAACGGTGATGTAAATAATTTTTAATCCGGGACCTTAAAAGTCGAAATAACGAAATACATCAAAATTCGAATGTCAGGATTCTGATATTCAATATAATCCTCCATATGACCCCAAATATCACACTGCATATGACCGCCAATGAGGGGACAAAATAGATTTATATTCGGTTCCCTTAAAAATCACTCAATATTATAGGGTGATGTAGAATTTTTTTATTCTGGCCCTTCAAAGTCAACATAATCATATCTCGATGTTCGAATGTCAAAATTCTGATATTCAACATGACTCAATATGACGACATACATAATAAAATATTTGGCCTCCGATGTGGGGTTGTAATTGTTTTTTATTCTTCCCCCTAAAAGGAATTTAAAATTAAACGGTGATGTAAATAATTTTTAATCCGGGACCTTAAAAGTCGAAATAACGAAATACATCAAAATTCGAATGTCAGGATTCTGATATTCAATATAATTCTCCATATGACCCCAAATATCACACTGCATATGACCGCCAATGAGGGGACAAAATAGATTTATATTCGATTCCCTTAAAAATCACTCAATATTATAGGGTGATGTAGAATTTTTTTATTCTGGCCCTTCAAAGTCAACATTATCATATCTCCATGTTCGAATGTCAGAATTCTGATATTCGACATGACTCAATATGACCACATATATCATAAAATATTTGGCCGCCGATGTGGGGTTGTAATTGATTTTTATTCTTCCCCCTAAAATGAATTGAAAATTAAACGGTGATGTAAATAATTTTTAATCCGGGACCTTAAAAGTCGAAATAACGAAATACATCAAAATTCGAATGTCAGGATTCTGATATTCAATATAATCCTCCATATGACCCCAAATATCACACTGCATATGACCACCAATGAGGGGACAAAATAGATTTATATTCGATTCCCTTAAAAATCACTCAATATTATAGGGTGATGTAGAATTTTTTATTCTGGCCCTTCAAAGTCAACATAATCATATCTCGATGTTCGAATGTCAGAATTCTGATATTCGACATGACTCAATATGACCACATACATCATAAAATATTTCGCCTCCGATGTGGGGTTGTAATTGTTTATTATTCTTCCCCCTAAAAGGAATTTAAAATTAAACGGTGATGTAAAAAATTTTTAATTCGGGACCTTAAAATTCGAAATAACGAAATACATCAAAATTCGAATGTCAGGATTCTGATATTCAATATAATCCTCCATATGACCCCAAATATCACACTGCATATGACCGCCAATGAGGGGACAAAATAGATTTATATTCGATTCCCTTAAAAATCACTCAATATTATAGGGTGATGTAGAATTTTTTATTCTGGCCCTTCAAAGTCAACATAATCATATCTCGATGTTCGAATGTCAGAATTCTGATATTCGACATGACTCAATATGACGACATACATAATAAAATATTTGGCCTCCGATGTGGGGTTGAAATTGTTTTTTATTCTTCCCCCTAAAAGGAATTTAAAATTAAACGGTGATGTAAAAAATTTTTAATCCGGGACCTTAAAAGTCGAAATAACGAAATACATCAAAATTGGAATGTCAGGATTCTGATATTCAATATAATCCTCCATATGACCCCAAATTTCACACTGCATATGACCACCAATGAGGGGACAAAATAGATTTAAATTCGATTACCTTAAAAATCACTCAATATTATAGGGTGATGTAGAATTTTTTTTTATTCTGGCCCTTCAAAGTCAACATAATCATATCTCGAAGTTCGAATGTCAGAATTCTGATATTCGACATGACTCAATATGACCACATATATCATAAAATATTTGGCCGCCGATGTGGGGTTGTAATTGATTTTTATTCTTCCCTCTAAAAGGAAATTAAAATTAAACGGTGATGTAAATAATTTTTAATCCGGGACCTTAAAAGTCGAAATAATAAAATACATCAAAATTCGAATGTCAGGATTCTGATATTCAATATAACCCTCCATATGACCCCAAATATCACACTGCATATGACCACCAATGAGGGGACAAAATAGATTTATATTCGATTCCCTTAAAAATCACTCAATATTATAGGGTGATGTAGAATTTTTTATTCTGGCCCTTCAAAGTCAACATAATCATATCTCGATGTTCGAATGTCAGAATTCTGATATTCGACATGACTCAATATGACCACATACATCATAAAATATTTCGCCTCCGATGTGGGGTTGTAATTGTTTATTATTCTTCCCCCTAAAAGGAATTTAAAATTAAACGGTGATGTAAAAAATTTTTAATTCGGGACCTTAAAATTCGAAATAACGAAATACATCAAAATTCGAATGTCAGGATTCTGATATTCAATATAATCCTCCATATGACCCCAAATATCACACTGCATATGACCGCCAATGAGGGGACAAAATAGATTTATATTCGATTCCCTTAAAAATCACTCAATATTATAGGGTGATGTAGAATTTTTTATTCTGGCCCTTCAAAGTCAACATAATCATATCTCGATGTTCGAATGTCAGAATTCTGATATTCGACATGACTCAATATGACGACATACATAATAAAATATTTGGCCTCCGATGTGGGGTTGAAATTGTTTTTTATTCTTCCCCCTAAAAGGAATTTAAAATTAAACGGTGATGTAAAAAATTTTTAATCCGGGACCTTAAAAGTCGAAATAACGAAATACATCAAAATTGGAATGTCAGGATTCTGATATTCAATATAATCCTCCATATGACCCCAAATTTCACACTGCATATGACCACCAATGAGGGCACAAAATAGATTTAAATTCGATTACCTTAAAAATCACTCAATATTATAGGGTGATGTAGAATTTTTTTTTATTCTGGCCCTTCAAAGTCAACATAATCATATCTCGATGTTCGAATGTCAGAATTCTGATATTCGACATGACTCAATATGACCACATATATCATAAAATATTTGGCCGCCGATGTGGGGTTGTAATTGATTTTTATTCTTCCCTCTAAAAGGAAATTAAAATTAAACGGTGATGTAAATAATTTTTAATCCGGGACCTTAAAAGTCGAAATAACAAAATACATCAAAATTCGAATGTCAGGATTCTGATATTCAATATAACCCTCCATATGACCCCAAATATCACACTGCATATGACCGCCAATGAGGGGACAAAATAGATTTATATTCGATTCCCTTAAAAATCACTCAATATTATAGGGTGATGTAGAATTTTTTTTTCTGGCCCTTCAAAGTCAACATAATCATATCTCGATGTTCGAATGTCAGAATTCTGATATTCGACATGACTCAATATGACCACATACATCATAAAATATTTGGCCGCCGATGTGGGGTTGTAATTGATTTTTATTCTTCCCTCTAAAAGGAAATTAAAATTAAACGGTGATGTAAATAATTTTTAATCCGGGACCTTAAAAGTCGAAATAATAAAATACATCAAAATTCGAATGTCAGGATTCTGATATTCAATATAACCCTCCATATGACCCCAAATATCACACTGCATATGACCACCAATGAGGGGACAAAATAGATTTATATTCGATTCCCTTAAAAATCACTCAATATTATAGGGTGATGTAGAATTTTTTTTTCTGGCCCTTCAAAGTCAACATAATCATATCTCGATGTTCGAATGTCAGAATTCTGATATTCGACATGACTCAATATGACCACATACATCATAAAATATTTCGCCTCCGATGTGGGGTTGTAATTGTTTATTATTCTTCCCCCTAAAAGGAATTTAAAATTAAACGGTGATGTAAAAAATTTTTAATTCGGGACCTTAAAATTCGAAATAACGAAATACATCAAAATTCGAATGTCAGGATTCTGATATTCAATATAATCCTCCATATGACCCCAAATTTCACACTGCATATGACCACCAATGAGGGCACAAAATAGATTTAAATTCGATTACCTTAAAAATCACTCAATATTATAGGGTGATGTAGAATTTTTTTTTATTCTGGCCCTTCAAAGTCAACATAATCATATCTCGATGTTCGAATGTCAGAATTCTGATATTCGACATGACTCAATATGACCACATACATCATAAAATATTTCGCCTCCGATGTGGGGTTGTAATTGTTTATTATTCTTCCCCCTAAAAGGAATTTAAAATTAAACGGTGATGTAAAAAATTTTTAATTCGGGACCTTAAAATTCGAAATAACAAAATACATCAAAATTCGAATGTCAGGATTCTGATATTCAATATAACCCTCCATATGACCCCAAATATCACACTGCATATGACCGCCAATGAGGGGACAAAATAGATTTATATTCGATTCCCTTAAAAATCACTCAATATTATAGGGTGATGTAGAATTTTTTTTTCTGGCCCTTCAAAGTCAACATAATCATATCTCGATGTTCGAATGTCAGAATTCTGATATTCGACATGACTCAATATGACCACATACATCATAAAATATTTGGCCGCCGATGTGGGGTTGTAATTGATTTTTATTCTTCCCTCTAAAAGGAAATTAAAATTAAACGGTGATGTAAATAATTTTTAATCCGGGACCTTAAAAGTCGAAATAATAAAATACATCAAAATGCGAATGTCAGGATTCTGATATTCAATATAACCCTCCATATGACCCCAAATATCACACTGCATATGACCACCAATGAGGGGACAAAATAGATTTATATTCGATTCCCTTAAAAATCACTCAATATTATAGGGTGATGTAGAATTTTTTATTCTGGCCCTTCAAAGTCAACATAATCATATCTCGATGTTCGAATGTCAGAATTCTGATATTCGACATGACTCAATATGACCACATACATCATAAAATATTTCGCCTCCGATGTGGGGTTGTAATTGTTTATTATTCTTCCCCCTAAAAGGAATTTAAAATTAAACGGTGATGTAAAAAATTTTTAATTCGGGACCTTAAAATTCGAAATAACGAAATACATCAAAATTCGAATGTCAGGATTCTGATATTCAATATAATCCTCCATATGACCCCAAATATCACACTGCATATGACCGCCAATGAGGGGACAAAATAGATTTATATTCGATTCCCTTAAAAATCACTCAATATTATAGGGTGATGTAGAATTTTTTATTCTGGCCCTTCAAAGTCAACATAATCATATCTCGATGTTCGAATGTCAGAATTCTGATATTCGACATGACTCAATATGACGACATACATAATAAAATATTTGGCCTCCGATGTGGGGTTGAAATTGTTTTTTATTCTTCCCCCTAAAAGGAATTTAAAATTAAACGGTGATGTAAAAAATTTTTAATCCGGGACCTTAAAAGTCGAAATAACGAAATACATCAAAATTGGAATGTCAGGATTCTGATATTCAATATAATCCTCCATATGACCCCAAATTTCACACTGCATATGACCACCAATGAGGGCACAAAATAGATTTAAATTCGATTACCTTAAAAATCACTCAATATTATAGGGTGATGTAGAATTTTTTTTTATTCTGGCCCTTCAAAGTCAACATAATCATATCTCGATGTTCGAATGTCAGAATTCTGATATTCGACATGACTCAATATGACCACATATATCATAAAATATTTGGCCGCCGATGTGGGGTTGTAATTGATTTTTATTCTTCCCTCTAAAAGGAAATTAAAATTAAACGGTGATGTAAATAATTTTTAATCCGGGACCTTAAAAGTCGAAATAACAAAATACATCAAAATTCGAATGTCAGGATTCTGATATTCAATATAACCCTCCATATGACCCCAAATATCACACTGCATATGACCGCCAATGAGGGGACAAAATAGATTTATATTCGATTCCCTTAAAAATCACTCAATATTATAGGGTGATGTAGAATTTTTTTTTCTGGCCCTTCAAAGTCAACATAATCATATCTCGATGTTCGAATGTCAGAATTCTGATATTCGACATGACTCAATATGACCACATACATCATAAAATATTTGGCCGCCGATGTGGGGTTGTAATTGATTTTTATTCTTCCCTCTAAAAGGAAATTAAAATTAAACGGTGATGTAAATAATTTTTAATCCGGGACCTTAAAAGTCGAAATAACAAAATACATCAAAATTCGAATGTCAGGATTCTGATATTCAATATAACCCTCCATATGACCCCAAATATCACACTGCATATGACCGCCAATGAGGGGACAAAATAGATTTATATTCGATTCCCTTAAAAATCACTCAATATTATAGGGTGATGTAGAATTTTTTTTTCTGGCCCTTCAAAGTCAACATTATCATATCTCGATGTTCGAATGTCAGAATTCTGATATTCGACATGACTCAATATGACCACATACATCATAAAATATTTGGCCTCCGATGTGGGGTTGTAATTGTTTTTTATTCTTCCCCTTAAAAGGAATTTAAAATTAAACGGTGATGTAAAAAATTTTTAATTCGGGACCTTAAAAGTCGAAATAACGAAATACATCAAAATTCGAATGTCAGGATTCTGATATTCAATATAATTCTCCATATGACCCCAAATATCACACTGCATATGACCGCCAATGAGGGGACAAAATAGATTTATATTCGGTTCCCTTAAAAATCACTCAATATTATAGGGTGATGTAGAATTTTTTTATTCTGGCCCTTCAAAGTCAACATAATCATATCTCGATGTTCGAATGTCAGAATTCTGATATTCGACATGACTCAATATGACGACATACATAATAAAATATTTGGCCTCCGATGTGGGGTTTTAATTGTTTTTTATTCTTCCCCGTAAAAGGAATTTAAAATTAAACGGTGATGTAAAAAATTTTTAATCCGGGACCTTAAAAGTCGAAATAACAAAATACATCAAAATTCGAATGTCAGGATTCTGATATTCAATATAATTCTCCATATGACCCCAAATTTCACACTGCATATGACCACCAATGAGGGGACAAAATAGATTTAAATTCGATTACCTTAAAAATCACTCAATATTATAGGGTGATGTAGAATTTTTTTATTCTGGCCCTTCAAAGTCAACATAATCATATCTCGATGTTCGAATGTCAGAATTCTGATATTCGACATGACTCAATATGACCACATATATCATAAAATATTTGGCCGCCGATGTGGGGTTGTAATTGATTTTTATTCTTCCCCCTAAAAGGAAATTAAAATTAAACGGTGTTGTAAATAATTTTTAATCCGGGACCTTAAAAGTCGAAATAACAAAATACATCAAAATTCGAATGTCAGGATTCTGATATTCAATATAACCCTCCATATGACCCCAAATATCACACTGCATATGACCGCCAATGAGGGGACAAAATAGATTTATATTCGATTCCCTTAAAAATCACTCAATATTATAGGGTGATGTAGAATTTTTTTATTCTGGCCCTTCAAAGTCAACATAATCATATCTCGATGTTCGAATGTCAGAATTCTGATATTCGACATGACTCAATATGACCACATACATCATAAAATATTTGGCCGCCGATGTGGGGTTGTAATTGATTTTTATTCTACCCCCTAAAAGGAATTTAAAATTAAACGGTGATGTAAAAAATTTTTAATCCGGGACCTTAAAAGTCGAAATAACGAAATACATCAAAATTCGAATGTCAGGATTCTGATATGCAATATAATCCTCCATATGACCCCAAATATCACACTGCATATGACCACCAATGAGGGGACAAAATAGATTTATATTCGATTCCCTTAAAAATCACTCAATATTATAGGGTGATGTAGAATTTTTTATTCTGGCCCTTCAAAGTCAACATAATCATATCTCGATGTTCGAATGTCAGAATTCTGATATTCGACATGACTCAATATGACCACATACATCATAAAATATTTGGCCGCCGATGTGGGGTTGTAATTGATTTTTATTCTTCCCCCTAAAAGGAAATTAAAATTAAACGGTGATGTAAATAATTTTTAATCCGGGACCTTAAAAGTCGAAATAACAAAATACATCAAAATTCGAATGTCAGGATTCTGATATTCAATATAACCCTCCATATGACCCCAAATATCACACTGCATATGACCGCCAATGAGGGGACAATATAGATTTATATTCGATTCCCTAAAAAATCACTCAATATTATAGGGTGATGTAGAATTTTTTTATTCTGGCCCTTCAAAGTCAACATAATCATATCTCGATGTTCGAATGTCAGAATTCTGATATTCGACATGACTCAATATGACCACATATATCATAAAATATTTGGCCGCCGATGTGGGGTTGTAATTGATTTTTATTCTTCCCCCTAAAAGGAATTTAAAATTAAACGGAGATGTAAAAAATTTTTAATTCGGGACCTTAAAAGTCGAAATAACGAAATACATCAAAATTCGAATGTCAGGATTCTGATATTCAATATAATCCTCCATATGACCCCAAATATCACACTGCATATGACCGCCAATGAGGGGACAAAATAGATTTATATTCGATTCCCTTAAAAATCACTCAATATTATAGGGTGATGTAGAATTTTTTATTCTGGCCCTTCAAAGTCAACATAATCATATCTCGATGTTCGAATGTCAGAATTCTGATATTCGACATGACTCAATATGACCACATATATCCTAAAATATTTGGCCGCCGATGTGGGGTTGTAATTGATTTTTATTCCTCCCCCTAAAAGGAAATTAAAATTAAACGGTGATGTAAATAATTTTTAATCCGGACCTTAAAAGTCGAAATAACAAAATACATCAAAATTCGAATGTCAGGATTCTGATATTCAATATAACCCTCCATATGACCCCAAATATCACACTGCATATGACCGCCAATGAGGGGACAAAATAGATTTATATTCGATTCCCTAAAAAATCACTCAATATTATAGGGTGATGTAGAATTTTTTTATTCTGGCCCTTCAATGTCAACATAATCATATCTCGATGTTCGAATGTCAGAATTCTGATATTCGACATGACTCAATATGACCACATACATCATAAAATATTTGGCCGCCGATGTGGGGTTGTAATTGATTTTTATTCTTCCCCCTAAAAGGAATTTAAAATTAAACGGTGATGTAAATAATTTTTAATCCGGGACCTTAAAAGTCGAAATAACGAAATACATCAAAATTCGAATGTCAGGATTCTGATATTCAATATAATCCTCCATATGACCCCAAATATCACACTGCATATGACCGCCAATGAGGGGACAAAATAGATTTAAATTTGATTACCTTAAAAATCACTCAATATTATAGGGTGATGTAGAATTTTTTTATTCTGGCCCTTCAAAGTCAACATAATCATATCTCGATGTTCGAATGTCAGAATTCTGATATTCGACATGACTCAATATGACCACATATATCATAAAATATTTGGCCCCCGATGTGGGGTTGTAATTGATTTTTATTCCTCCCCCTAAAAGGAAATTAAAATTAAACGGTGATGTAAATAATTTTTAATCCGGGACCTTAAAAGTCGAAATAACAAAATACATCAAAATTCGAATGTCAGGATTCTGATATTCAATATAACCCTCCATATGACCCCAAATATCACACTGCATATGACCGCCAATGAGGGGACAAAATAGATTTATATTCGATTCCCTAAAAAATCACTCAATATTATAGGGTGATGTAGAATTTTTTTATTCTGGCCCTTCAAAGTCAACATAATCATATCTCGATGTTCGAATGTCAGAATTCTGATATTCGACATGACTCAATATGACCACATACATCATAAAATATTTGGCCGCCGATGTGGGGTTGTAATTGATTTTTATTCTTCCCCCTAAAAGGAATTTAAAATTAAACGGTGATGTAAATAATTTTTAATCCGGGACCTTAAAAGTCGAAATAACGAAATACATCAAAATTCGAATGTCAGGATTCTGATATTCAATATAATCCTCCATATGACCCCAAATATCACACTGCATATGACCGCCAATGAGGGGACAAAATAGATTTATATTCGATTCCCCTAAAAATCACTCAATATTATAGGGTGATGTAGAATTTTTTATTCTGGCCCTTCAAAGTCAACATAATCATATCTCGATGTTCGAATGTCAGAATTCTGATATTCGACATGACTCAATATGCCCACATACATCATAAAATATTTGGCCTCCGATGTGGGGTTGTAATTGTTTTTTATTCTTCCCCCTAAAAGGAATTTAAAATTAAACAGTGATGTAAAAAATTTTTAATTCGGGACCCTAAAAGTCGAAATAACGAAATACATCAAAATTCGAATGTCAGGATTCTGATATTCAATAAAATCCTCCATATGACCCCAAATATCACACTGCATATGACCGCCAATGAGGGGACAAAATAGATTTATATTCGATTCCCTTAAAAATCACTCAATATTATAGGGTGATGTAGAATTTTTTATTCTGGCCCTTCAAAGTCAACATACTCATATCTCGATGTTCGAATGTCAGAATTCTGATATTCGACATGACTCAATATGACGACTTACATAATAAAATATTTGGCCTCCGATGTGGGGTTGTAATTGTTTTTTATTCTTCCCCCTAAAAGGAATTTAAAATTAAACGGTGATGTAAAAAATTTTTAATCCGGGACCTTAAAAGTCGAAATAACGAAATACATCAAAATTCGAATGTCAGGATTCTGATATTCAATATAACCCTCCATATGACCCCAAATATCACACTGCATATGACCGCCAATGAGGGGACAAAATAGATTTATATTCGATTCCCTTAAAAATCACTCAATATTATAGGGTGATGTAGAATTTTTTATTCTGGCCCTTCAAAGTCAACATAATCATATCTCGATGTTCGAATGTCAGAATTCTGATATTCGACATAACTCAATATGACCACATATATCATAAAATATTTGGCCGCCGATGTGGGGTTGTAATTGATTTTTATTCTTCCCCCTAAAAGGAATTTAAAATTAAACGGTGATGTAAAAAATTTTTAATTCGGGACCTTAAAAGTCGAAATAACGAAATACATCAAAATTCGAATGTCAGGATTCTGATATTCAATATAATCCTCCATATGACCCCAAATATCACACTGCATATGACCGCCAATGAGGGGACAAAATAGATTTATATTCGATTCCCTTAAAAATCACTCAATATTATAGGGTGATGTAGAATTTTTTATTCTGGCCCTTCAAAGTCAACATAATCATATCTCGATGTTCGAATGTCAGAATTCTGATATTCGACATGACTCAATATGACCACATATATCATAAAATATTTGGCCGCCGATGTGGGGTTGTAATTGATTTTTATTCCTCCCCCTAAAAGGAAATTAAAATTAAACGGTGATGTAAATAATTTTTAATCCGGGACCTTAAAAGTCGAAATAACAAAATACATCAAAATTCGAATGTCAGGATTCTGATATTCAATATAACCCTCCATATGACCCCAAATATCACACTGCATATGACCGCCAATGAGGGGACAAAATAGATTTATATTCGATTCCCTAAAAAATCACTCAATATTATAGGGTGATGTAGAATTTTTTTATTCTGGCCCTTCAAAGTCAACATAATCATATCTCGATGTTCGAATGTCAGAATTCTGATATTCGACATGACTCAATATGACCACATACATCATAAAATATTTGGCCGCCGATGTGGGGTTGTAATTGATTTTTATTCTTCCCCCTAAAAGGAATTTAAAATTAAACGGTGATGTAAATAATTTTTAATCCGGGACCTTAAAAGTCGAAATAACGAAATACATCAAAATTCGAATGTCAGGATTCTGATATTCAATATAATCCTCCATATGACCCCAAATATCACACTGCATATGACCGCCAATGAGGGGACAAAATAGATTTATATTCGATTCCCTTAAAAATCACTCAATATTATAGGGTGATGTAGAATTTTTTATTCTGGCCCTTCAATGTCAACATAATCATATCTCGATGTTCGAATGTCAGAATTCTGATATTCGACATGACTCAATATGACCACATATATCATAAAATATTTGGCCGCCGATGTGGGGTTGTAATTGATTTTTATTCTTCCCCCTAAAAGGAATTTAAAATTAAACGGTGATGTAAAAAATTTTTAATTCGGAACCTTAAAAGTCGAAATAACGAAATACATCAAAATTCGAATGTCAGGATTCTGATATTCAATATAATCCTCCATATGACCCCAAATATCACACTGCATATGACCGCCAATGAGGGGACAAAATAGATTTATATTCGATTCCCTTAAAAATCACTCAATATTATAGGGTGATGTAGAATTTTTTTATTCTGGCCCTTCAAAGTCAACATAATCATATCTCGATGTTCGAATGTCAGAATTCTGATATTCGACATGACTCAATATGACCACATATATCATAAAATATTTGGCCGCCGATGTGGGGTTGTAATTGATTTTTATTCCTCCCCCTAAAAGGAAATTAAAATTAAACGGTGATGTAAATAATTTTTAATCCGGGACCTTAAAAGTCGAAATAACAAAATACATCAAAATTCGAATGTCAGGATTCTGATATTCAATATAACCCTCCATATGACCCCAAATATCACACTGCATATGACCGCCAATGAGGGGACAAAATAGATTTATATTCGATTCCCTAAAAAATCACTCAATATTATAGGGTGATGTAGAATTTTTTTATTCTGGCCCTTCAAAGTCAACATAATCATATCTCGATGTTCGAATGTCAGAATTCTGATATTCGACATGACTCAATATGACCACATATATCATAAAATATTTGGCCGCCGATGTGGGGTTGTAATTGATTTTTATTCTTCCCCCTAAAAGGAATTTAAAATTAAACGGAGATGTAAAAAATTTTTAATTCGGGACCTTAAAAGTCGAAATAACGAAATACATCAAAATTCGAATGTCAGGATTCTGATATTCAATATAATCCTCCATATGACCCCAAATATCACACTGCATATGACCGCCAATGAGGGGACAAAATAGATTTATATTCGATTCCCTTAAAAATCACTCAATATTATAGGGTGATGTAGAATTTTTTATTCTGGCCCTTCAAAGTCAACATAATCATATCTCGATGTTCGAATGTCAGAATTCTGATATTCGACATGACTCAATATGACCACATATATCCTAAAATATTTGGCCGCCGATGTGGGGTTGTAATTGATTTTTATTCCTCCCCCTAAAAGGAAATTAAAATTAAACGGTGATGTAAATAATTTTTAATCCGGACCTTAAAAGTCGAAATAACAAAATACATCAAAATTCGAATGTCAGGATTCTGATATTCAATATAACCCTCCATATGACCCCAAATATCACACTGCATATGACCGCCAATGAGGGGACAAAATAGATTTATATTCGATTCCCTAAAAAATCACTCAATATTATAGGGTGATGTAGAATTTTTTTATTCTGGCCCTTCAATGTCAACATAATCATATCTCGATGTTCGAATGTCAGAATTCTGATATTCGACATGACTCAATATGACCACATACATCATAAAATATTTGGCCGCCGATGTGGGGTTGTAATTGATTTTTATTCTTCCCCCTAAAAGGAATTTAAAATTAAACGGTGATGTAAATAATTTTTAATCCGGGACCTTAAAAGTCGAAATAACGAAATACATCAAAATTCGAATGTCAGGATTCTGATATTCAATATAATCCTCCATATGACCCCAAATATCACACTGCATATGACCGCCAATGAGGGGACAAAATAGATTTAAATTTGATTACCTTAAAAATCACTCAATATTATAGGGTGATGTAGAATTTTTTTATTCTGGCCCTTCAAAGTCAACATAATCATATCTCGATGTTCGAATGTCAGAATTCTGATATTCGACATGACTCAATATGACCACATATATCATAAAATATTTGGCCCCCGATGTGGGGTTGTAATTGATTTTTATTCCTCCCCCTAAAAGGAAATTAAAATTAAACGGTGATGTAAATAATTTTTAATCCGGGACCTTAAAAGTCGAAATAACAAAATACATCAAAATTCGAATGTCAGGATTCTGATATTCAATATAACCCTCCATATGACCCCAAATATCACACTGCATATGACCGCCAATGAGGGGACAAAATAGATTTATATTCGATTCCCTAAAAAATCACTCAATATTATAGGGTGATGTAGAATTTTTTTATTCTGGCCCTTCAAAGTCAACATAATCATATCTCGATGTTCGAATGTCAGAATTCTGATATTCGACATGACTCAATATGACCACATACATCATAAAATATTTGGCCGCCGATGTGGGGTTGTAATTGATTTTTATTCTTCCCCCTAAAAGGAATTTAAAATTAAACGGTGATGTAAATAATTTTTAATCCGGGACCTTAAAAGTCGAAATAACGAAATACATCAAAATTCGAATGTCAGGATTCTGATATTCAATATAATCCTCCATATGACCCCAAATATCACACTGCATATGACCGCCAATGAGGGGACAAAATAGATTTATATTCGATTCCCCTAAAAATCACTCAATATTATAGGGTGATGTAGAATTTTTTATTCTGGCCCTTCAAAGTCAACATAATCATATCTCGATGTTCGAATGTCAGAATTCTGATATTCGACATGACTCAATATGCCCACATACATCATAAAATATTTGGCCTCCGATGTGGGGTTGTAATTGTTTTTTATTCTTCCCCCTAAAAGGAATTTAAAATTAAACAGTGATGTAAAAAATTTTTAATTCGGGACCCTAAAAGTCGAAATAACGAAATACATCAAAATTCGAATGTCAGGATTCTGATATTCAATAAAATCCTCCATATGACCCCAAATATCACACTGCATATGACCGCCAATGAGGGGACAAAATAGATTTATATTCGATTCCCTTAAAAATCACTCAATATTATAGGGTGATGTAGAATTTTTTATTCTGGCCCTTCAAAGTCAACATACTCATATCTCGATGTTCGAATGTCAGAATTCTGATATTCGACATGACTCAATATGACGACTTACATAATAAAATATTTGGCCTCCGATGTGGGGTTGTAATTGTTTTTTATTCTTCCCCCTAAAAGGAATTTAAAATTAAACGGTGATGTAAAAAATTTTTAATCCGGGACCTTAAAAGTCGAAATAACGAAATACATCAAAATTCGAATGTCAGGATTCTGATATTCAATATAACCCTCCATATGACCCCAAATATCACACTGCATATGACCGCCAATGAGGGGACAAAATAGATTTATATTCGATTCCCTTAAAAATCACTCAATATTATAGGGTGATGTAGAATTTTTTATTCTGGCCCTTCAAAGTCAACATAATCATATCTCGATGTTCGAATGTCAGAATTCTGATATTCGACATAACTCAATATGACCACATATATCATAAAATATTTGGCCGCCGATGTGGGGTTGTAATTGATTTTTATTCTTCCCCCTAAAAGGAATTTAAAATTAAACGGTGATGTAAAAAATTTTTAATTCGGGACCTTAAAAGTCGAAATAACGAAATACATCAAAATTCGAATGTCAGGATTCTGATATTCAATATAATCCTCCATATGACCCCAAATATCACACTGCATATGACCGCCAATGAGGGGACAAAATAGATTTATATTCGATTCCCTTAAAAATCACTCAATATTATAGGGTGATGTAGAATTTTTTATTCTGGCCCTTCAAAGTCAACATAATCATATCTCGATGTTCGAATGTCAGAATTCTGATATTCGACATGACTCAATATGACCACATATATCATAAAATATTTGGCCGCCGATGTGGGGTTGTAATTGATTTTTATTCCTCCCCCTAAAAGGAAATTAAAATTAAACGGTGATGTAAATAATTTTTAATCCGGGACCTTAAAAGTCGAAATAACAAAATACATCAAAATTCGAATGTCAGGATTCTGATATTCAATATAACCCTCCATATGACCCCAAATATCACACTGCATATGACCGCCAATGAGGGGACAAAATAGATTTATATTCGATTCCCTAAAAAATCACTCAATATTATAGGGTGATGTAGAATTTTTTTATTCTGGCCCTTCAAAGTCAACATAATCATATCTCGATGTTCGAATGTCAGAATTCTGATATTCGACATGACTCAATATGACCACATACATCATAAAATATTTGGCCGCCGATGTGGGGTTGTAATTGATTTTTATTCTTCCCCCTAAAAGGAATTTAAAATTAAACGGTGATGTAAATAATTTTTAATCCGGGACCTTAAAAGTCGAAATAACGAAATACATCAAAATTCGAATGTCAGGATTCTGATATTCAATATAATCCTCCATATGACCCCAAATATCACACTGCATATGACCGCCAATGAGGGGACAAAATAGATTTATATTCGATTCCCTTAAAAATCACTCAATATTATAGGGTGATGTAGAATTTTTTATTCTGGCCCTTCAATGTCAACATAATCATATCTCGATGTTCGAATGTCAGAATTCTGATATTCGACATGACTCAATATGACCACATATATCATAAAATATTTGGCCGCCGATGTGGGGTTGTAATTGATTTTTATTCTTCCCCCTAAAAGGAATTTAAAATTAAACGGTGATGTAAAAAATTTTTAATTCGGAACCTTAAAAGTCGAAATAACGAAATACATCAAAATTCGAATGTCAGGATTCTGATATTCAATATAATCCTCCATATGACCCCAAATATCACACTGCATATGACCGCCAATGAGGGGACAAAATAGATTTATATTCGATTCCCTTAAAAATCACTCAATATTATAGGGTGATGTAGAATTTTTTATTCTGGCCCTTCAAAGTCAACATAATCATATCTCGATGTTCGAATGTCAGAATTCTGATATTCGACATGACTCAATATGACCACATATATCATAAAATATTTGGCAGCCGATGTGGGGTTGTAATTGATTTTTATTCCTCCCCCTAAAAGGAAATTAAAATTAAACGGTGATGTAAATAATTTTTAATCCGTGACCTTAAAAGTCGAAATAACAAAATACATCAAAATTCGAATGTCAGGATTCTGATATTCAATATAACCCTCCATATGACCCCAAATATCACACTGCATATGACCGCCAATGAGGGGACAAAATAGATTTATATTCGATTCCCTAAAAAATCACTCAATATTATAGGGTGATGTAGAATTTTTTTATTCTGGCCCTTTAAAGTCAACATAATCATATCTCGATGTTCGAATGTCAGAATTCTGATATTCGACATGACTCAATATGACCACATACATCATAAAATATTTGGCCGCCGATGTGGGATTGTAATTGATTTTTATTCTTCCCCCTAAAAGGAATTTAAAATTAAACGTTGATGTAAATAATTTTTAATCCGGGGCCTTAAAAGTCGAAATAACGAAATACATCGAAATTCGAATATCAGGATTCTGATATTCAATATAATCCTCCATATGACCCCAAATATCACACTGCATATGACCGCCAATGAGGGGACAAAATAGATTTATATTCGATTCCCTTAAAAATCACTCAATATTATAGGGTGATGTAGAATTTTTTTATTTTGGCCCTTCAAAGTCAACATAATCATATCTCGATGTTCGAATGTCAGAATTCTGATATTCGACATGACTCAATATGACCACATACATCATAAAATATTTGGCCTCCGATGTGGGGTTGTAATTGTTTTTTATTCTTCCCCCTAAAAGGAATTTAAAATTAAACGGTGATGTAAAAAATTTTTAATCCGGGACCTTAAAAGTCGAAATAACGAAATACATCAAAATTCGAATGTCAGGATTCTGATATTCAATATAACCCTCCATATGACCCCAAATATCACACTGCATATGACCGCCAATGAGGGGACAAAATAGATTTATATTCGATTCCCTTAAAAATCACTCAATATTATAGGGTGATGTAGAATTTTTTATTCTGGCCCTTCAAAGTCAACATAATCATATCTCGATGTTCGAATGTCAGAATTCTGATATTCGACATAACTCAATATGACCACATATATCATAAAATATTTGGCCGCCGATGTGGGGTTGTAATTGATTTTTATTCTTCCCCCTAAAAGGAATTTAAAATTAAACGGTGATGTAAAAAATTTTTAATTCGGGACCTTAAAAGTCGAAATAACGAAATACATCAAAATTCGAATGTCAGGATTCTGATATTCAATATAATCCTCCATATGACCCCAAATATCACACTGCATATGACCGCCAATGAGGGGACAAAATAGATTTATATTCGATTCCCTTAAAAATCACTCAATATTATAGGGTGATGTAGAATTTTTTATTCTGGCCCTTCAAAGTCAACATAATCATATCTCGATGTTCGAATGTCAGAATTCTGATATTCGACATGACTCAATATGACCACATATATCATAAAATATTTGGCCGCCGATGTGGGGTTGTAATTGATTTTTATTCCTCCCCCTAAAAGGAAATTAAAATTAAACGGTGATGTAAATAATTTTTAATCCGGGACCTTAAAAGTCGAAATAACAAAATACATCAAAATTCGAATGTCAGGATTCTGATATTCAATATAACCCTCCATATGACCCCAAATATCACACTGCATATGACCGCCAATGAGGGGACAAAATAGATTTATATTCGATTCCCTAAAAAATCACTCAATATTATAGGGTGATGTAGAATTTTTTTATTCTGGCCCTTCAAAGTCAACATAATCATATCTCGATGTTCGAATGTCAGAATTCTGATATTCGACATGACTCAATATGACCACATACATCATAAAATATTTGGCCGCCGATGTGGGGTTGTAATTGATTTTTATTCTTCCCCCTAAAAGGAATTTAAAATTAAACGGTGATGTAAATAATTTTTAATCCGGGACCTTAAAAGTCGAAATAACGAAATACATCAAAATTCGAATGTCAGGATTCTGATATTCAATATAATCCTCCATATGACCCCAAATATCACACTGCATATGACCGCCAATGAGGGGACAAAATAGATTTATATTCGATTCCCTTAAAAATCACTCAATATTATAGGGTGATGTAGAATTTTTTATTCTGGCCCTTCAATGTCAACATAATCATATCTCGATGTTCGAATGTCAGAATTCTGATATTCGACATGACTCAATATGACCACATATATCATAAAATATTTGGCCGCCGATGTGGGGTTGTAATTGATTTTTATTCTTCCCCCTAAAAGGAATTTAAAATTAAACGGTGATGTAAAAAATTTTTAATTCGGAACCTTAAAAGTCGAAATAACGAAATACATCAAAATTCGAATGTCAGGATTCTGATATTCAATATAATCCTCCATATGACCCCAAATATCACACTGCATATGACCGCCAATGAGGGGACAAAATAGATTTATATTCGATTCCCTTAAAAATCACTCAATATTATAAGGTGATGTAGAATTTTTTATTCTGGCCCTTCAAAGTCAACATAATCATATCTCGATGTTCGAATGTCAGAATTCTGATATTCGACATGACTCAATATGACCACATATATCATAAAATATTTGGCCGCCGATGTGGGGTTGTAATTGATTTTTATTCCTCCCCCTAAAAGGAAATTAAAATTAAACGGTGATGTAAATAATTTTTAATCCGGGACCTTAAAAGTCGAAATAACAAAATACATCAAAATTCGAATGTCAGGATTCTGATATTCAATATAACCCTCCATATGACCCCAAATATCACACTGCATATGACCGCCAATGAGGGGACAAAATAGATTTATATTCGATTCCCTAAAAAATCACTCAATATTATAGGGTGATGTAGAATTTTTTTATTCTGGCCCTTCAAAGTCAACATAATCATATCTCGATGTTCGAATGTCAGAATTCTGATATTCGACATGACTCAATATGACCACATACATCATAAAATATTTGGCCGCCGATGTGGGATTGTAATTGATTTTTATTCTTCCCCCTAAAAGGAATTTAAAATTAAACGGTGATGTAAATAATTTTTAATCCGGGACCTTAAAAGTCGAAATAACGAAATACATCAAAATTCGAATGTCAGGATTCTGATATTCAATATAATCCTCCATATGACCCCAAATATCACACTGCATATGACCGCCAATGAGGGGACAAAATAGATTTAAATTTGATTACCTTAAAAATCACTCAATATTATAGGGTGATGTAGAATTTTTTTATTCTGGCCCTTCAAAGTCAACATAATCATATCTCGATGTTCGAATGTCAGAATTCTGATATTCGACATGACTCAATATGACCACATATATCATAAAATATTTGGCCGCCGATGTGGGGTTGTAATTGATTTTTATTCCTCCCCCTAAAAGGAATTTAAAATTAAACGGTGATGTAAAAAATTTGTAATCCGGGGCCTTAAAAGTCGAAATAACGAAATACATCGAAATTCGAATATCAGGATTCTGATATTCAATATAATCCTCCATATGACCCCAAATATCACACTGCATATGACCGCCAATGAGGGGACAAAATAGATTTATATTCGATTCCCTTAAAAATCACTCAATATTATAGGGTGATGTAGAATTTTTTTATTTTGGCCCTTCAAAGTCAACATAATCATATCTCGATGTTCGAATGTCAGAATTCTGATATTCGACATGACTCAATATGATCACATACATCATAATATATTTGGCGGCCAATGTGGGGTTGTAATTGTTTTTTATTCTTCCCCCTAAAAGGAATTTAAAATTAAACGGTGATGTAAATAATTTTTAATCCGGGACCTTAAAAGTCGAAATAACGAAATACATCAAAATTCGAATGTCAGGATTCTGATATTCAATATAATCCTCCATATGACCCCAAATATCACACTGCATATGACCGCCAATGAGGGGACAAAATAGATTTATATTCGATTCCCTTAAAAATCACTCAATATTATAGGGTGATGTAAAATTTTTTATTCTGGCCCTTCAAAGTCAACATAATCATATCTCGATGTTCGAATGTCAGAATTCTGATATTCGACATGATTCAATATGACCACATACATCATAAAATATTTGGCCTCCGATGTGGGGTTGTAATTGTTTTTTATTCTTCCCCCTAAAAGGAATTTAAAATTAAACGGTGATGTAAATAATTTTTAATCCGGGACCTTAAAAGTCGAAATAACGAAATACATCAAAATTCGAATGTCAGGATTCTGATATTCAATATAATCCTCCATATGACCCCAAATATCACACTGCATATGACCGCCAATGAGGGGACAAAATAGATTTAAATTTGATTACCTTAAAAATCACTCAATATTATAGGGTGATGTAGAATTTTTTTATTCTGGCCCTTCAAAGTCAACATAATCATATCTCGATGTTCGAATGTGAGAATTCTGATATTCGACATGACTCAATATGACCACATATATCATAAAATATTTGGCCGCCGATGTGGGGTTGTAATTGATTTTTATTCCTCCCCCTAAAAGGAAATTAAAATTAAACGGTGATGTAAATAATTTTTAATCCGGGACCTTAAAAGTCGAAATAACAAAATACATCAAAATTCGAATGTCAGGATTCTGATATTCAATATAACCCTCCATATGACCCCAAATATCACACTGCATATGACCGCCAATGAGGGGACAAAATAGATTTATATTCGATTCCCTAAAAAATCACTCAATATTATAGGGTGATGTAGAATTTTTTTATTCTGGCCCTTCAAAGTCAACATAATCATATCTCGATGTTCGAATGTCAGAATTCTGATATTCGACATGACTCAATATGATCACATACATCATAAAATATTTGGCCGCCGATGTGGGGTTGTAATTGGTTTTTATTCTTCCCCCTAAAAGGAATTTAAAATTAAACGGTGATGTAAATAATTTTTAATCCGGGACCTTAAAAGTCGAAATAACGAAATACATCAAAATTCGAATGTCAGGATTCTGATATTCAATATAATCCTCCATATGACCCCAAATATCACACTGCATATGACCGCCAATGAGGGGACAAAATAGATTTATATTCAATTCCCTTAAAAATCACTCAATATTATAGGGTGATGTAAAATTTTTTATTCTGGCCCTTCAAAGTCAACATAATCATATCTCGATGTTCGAATGTCAGAATTCTGATATTCGACATGACTCAATATGATCACATACATCAAAAAATATTTGGCCGCCGATGTGGGGTTGTAATTGGTTTTTATTCTTCCCCCTAAAAGGAATTTAAAATTAAACGGTGATGTAAAAAATTTTTAATCCGGGACCTTAAAAGTCGAAATAACGAAATACATCAAAATTCGAATGTCAGGATTCTGATATTCAATATAATCCTCCATATGACCCCAAATATCACACTGCATATGACCGCCAATGAGGGGACAAAATAGATTTATATTCGATTCCCTTAAAAATCACTCAATATTATAGGGTGATGTAGAATTTTTTATTCTGGCCCTTCAAAGTCAACATAATCATATCTCGATGTTCGAATGTCAGAATTCTGATATTCGACATGACTCAATATGACCACATATATCATAAAATATTTGGCCGCCGATGTGGGGTTGTAATTGATTTTTATTCCTCCCCCTAAAAGGAAATTAAAATTAAACGGTGATGTAAATAATTTTTAATCCGGGACCTTAAAAGTCGAAATAACAAAATACATCAAAATTCGAATGTCAGGATTCTGATATTCAATATAACCCTCCATATGACCCCAAATATCACACTGCATATGACCGCCAATGAGGGGACAAAATAGATTTATATTCGATTCCCTAAAAAATCACTCAATATTATAGGGTGATGTAGAATTTTTTTATTCTGGCCCTTCAAAGTCAACATAATCATATCTCGATGTTCGAATGTCAGAATTCTGATATTCGACATGACTCAATATGACCACATACATCATAAAATATTTGGCCGCCGATGTGGGGTTGTAATTGATTTTTATTCCTCCCCCTAAAAGGAAATTAAAATTAAACGGTGATGTAAATAATTTTTAATCCGGGACCTTAAAAGTCGAAATAACAAAATACATCAAAATTCGAATGTCAGGATTCTGATATTCAATATAACCCTCCATATGACCCCAAATATCACACTGCATATGACCGCCAATGAGGGGACAAAATAGATTTATATTCGATTCCCTAAAAAATCACTCAATATTATAGGGTGATGTAGAATTTTTTTATTCTGGCCCTTCAAAGTCAACATAATCATATCTCGATGTTCGAATGTCAGAATTCTGATATTCGACATGACTCAATATGACCACATACATCATAAAATATTTGGCCGCCGATGTGGGGTTGTAATTGATTTTTATTCTTCCCCCTAAAAGGAATTTAAAATTAAACGTTGATGTAAATAATTTTTAATCCGGGACCTTAAAAGTCGAAATAACGAAATACATCAAAATTCGAATGTCAGGATTCTGATATTCAATATAATCCTCCATATGACCCCAAATATCACACTGCATATGACCGCCAATGAGGGGACAAAATAGATTTAAATTTGATTACCTTAAAAATCACTCAATATTATAGGGTGATGTAGAATTTTTTTATTCTGGCCCTTCAAAGTCAACATAATCATATCTCGATGTTCGAATGTCAGAATTCTGATATTCGACATGACTCAATATGACCACATATATCATAAAATATTTGGCCGCCGATGTGGGGTTGTAATTGATTTTTATTCCTCCCCCTAAAAGGAATTTAAAATTAAACGGTGATGTAAAAAATTTGTAATCCGGGGCCTTAAAAGTCGAAATAACGAAATACATCGAAATTCGAATATCAGGATTCTGATATTCAATATAATCCTCCATATGACCCCAAATATCACACTGCATATGACCGCCAATGAGGGGACAAAATAGATTTATATTCGATTCCCTTAAAAATCACTCAATATTATAGGGTGATGTAGAATTTTTTTATTTTGGCCCTTCAAAGTCAACATAATCATATCTCGATGTTCGAATGTCAGAATTCTGATATTCGACATGACTCAATATGATCACATACATCATAATATATTTGGCGGCCAATGTGGGGTTGTAATTGTTTTTTATTCTTCCCCCTAAAAGGAATTTAAAATTAAACGGTGATGTAAATAATTTTTAATCCGGGACCTTAAAAGTCGAAATAACGAAATACATCAAAATTCGAATGTCAGGATTCTGATATTCAATATAATCCTCCATATGACCCCAAATATCACACTGCATATGACCGCCAATGAGGGGACAAAATAGATTTATATTCGATTCCCTTAAAAATCACTCAATATTATAGGGTGATGTAAAATTTTTTATTCTGGCCCTTCAAAGTCAACATAATCATATCTCGATGTTCGAATGTCAGAATTCTGATATTCGACATGATTCAATATGACCACATACATCATAAAATATTTGGCCTCCGATGTGGGGTTGTAATTTTTTTTTATTCTTCCCCCTAAAAGGAATTTAAAATTAAACGGTGATGTAAATAATTTTTAATCCGGGACCTTAAAAGTCGAAATAACGAAATACATCAAAATTCGAATGTCAGGATTCTGATATTCAATATAATCCTCCATATGACCCCAAATATCACACTGCATATGACCGCCAATGAGGGGACAAAATAGATTTAAATTTGATTACCTTAAAAATCACTCAATATTATAGGGTGATGTAGAATTTTTTTATTCTGGCCCTTCAAAGTCAACATAATCATATCTCGATGTTCGAATGTCAGAATTCTGATATTCGACATGACTCAATATGACCACATATATCATAAAATATTTGGCCGCCGATGTGGGGTTGTAATTGATTTTTATTCCTCCCCCTAAAAGGAAATTAAAATTAAACGGTGATGTAAATAATTTTTAATCCGGGACCTTAAAAGTCGAAATAACAAAATACATCAAAATTCGAATGTCAGGATTCTGATATTCAATATAACCCTCCATATGACCCCAAATATCACACTGCATATGACCGCCAATGAGGGGACAAAATAGATTTATATTCGATTCCCTAAAAAATCACTCAATATTATAGGGTGATGTAGAATTTTTTTATTCTGGCCCTTCAAAGTCAACATAATCATATCTCGATGTTCGAATGTCAGAATTCTGATATTCGACATGACTCAATATGATCACATACATCATAAAATATTTGGCCGCCGATGTGGGGTTGTAATTGGTTTTTATTCTTCCCCCTAAAAGGAATTTAAAATTAAACGGTGATGTAAATAATTTTTAATCCGGGACCTTAAAAGTCGAAATAACGAAATACATCAAAATTCGAATGTCAGGATTCTGATATTCAATATAATCCTCCATATGACCCCAAATATCACACTGCATATGACCGCCAATGAGGGGACAAAATAGATTTATATTCAATTCCCTTAAAAATCACTCAATATTATAGGGTGATGTAAAATTTTTTATTCTGGCCCTTCAAAGTCAACATAATCATATCTCGATGTTCGAATGTCAGAATTCTGATATTCGACATGATTCAATATGACCACATACATCATAAAATATTTGGCGGCCAATGTGGGGTTGTAATTGTTTTTTATTCTTCCCCCTAAAAGGAATTTAAAATTAAACGGTGATGTAAAAAATTTGTAATCCGGGGCCTTAAAAGTCGAAATAACGAAATACATCGAAATTCGAATATCAGGATTCTGATATTCAATATAATCCTCCATATGACCCCAAATATCACACTGCATATGACCGCCAATGAGGGGACAAAATAGATTTATATTCGATTCCCTTAAAAATCACTCAATATTATAGGGTGATGTAGAATTTTTTTATTTTGGCCCTTCAAAGTCAACATAATCATATCTCGATGTTCGAATGTCAGAATTCTGATATTCGACATGACTCAATATGATCACATACATCATAATATATTTGGCGGCCAATGTGGGGTTGTAATTGTTTTTTATTCTTCCCCCTAAAAGGAATTTAAAATTAAACGGTGATGTAAATAATTTTTAATCCGGGACCTTAAAAGTCGAAATAACGAAATACATCAAAATTCGAATGTCAGGATTCTGATATTCAATATAATCCTCCATATGACCCCAAATATCACACTGCATATGACCGCCAATGAGGGGACAAAATAGATTTATATTCGATTCCCTTAAAAATCACTCAATATTATAGGGTGATGTAAAATTTTTTATTCTGGCCCTTCAAAGTCAACATAATCATATCTCGATGTTCGAATGTCAGAATTCTGATATTCGACATGATTCAATATGACCACATACATCATAAAATATTTGGCCTCCGATGTGGGGTTGTAATTGTTTTTTATTCTTCCCCCTAAAAGGAATTTAAAATTAAACGGTGATGTAAATAATTTTTAATCCGGGACCTTAAAAGTCGAAATAACGAAATACATCAAAATTCGAATGTCAGGATTCTGATATTCAATATAATCCTCCATATGACCCCAAATATCACACTGCATATGACCGCCAATGAGGGGACAAAATAGATTTATATTCGATTCCCTTAAAAATCACTCAATATTATAGGGTGATGTAAAATTTTTTATTCTGGCCCTTCAAAGTCAACATAATCATATCTCGATGTTCGAATGTCAGAATTCTGATATTCGACATGATTCAATATGACCACATACATCATAAAATATTTGGCCTCCGATGTGGGGTTGTAATTGTTTTTTATTCTTCCCCCTAAAAGGAATTTAAAATTAAACGGTGATGTAAAAAATTTTTAATTCGGGACCCTAAAAGTCGAAATAACGAAATACATCAAAATTCGAATGTCAGGATTCTGATATTCAATAAAATCCTCCATATGACCCCAAATATCACACTGCATATGACCGCCAATGAGGGGACAAAATAGATTTATATTCGATTCCCTTAAAAATCACTCAATATTATAGGGTGATGTAGAATTTTTTATTCTGGCCCTTCAAAGTCAACATACTCATATCTCGATGTTAAAATGTCAGAATTCTGATATTCGACATGACTCAATATGACGACTTACATAATAAAATATTTGGCCTCCGATGTGGGGTTGTAATTGTTTTTTATTCTTCCCCCTAAAAGGAATTTAAAATTAAACGGTGATGTAAAAAATTTTTAATCCGGGACCTTAAAAGTCGAAATAACGAAATACATCAAAATTCGAATGTCAGGATTCTGATATTCAATATAACCCTCCATATGACCCCAAATATCACACTGCATATGACCGCCAATGAGGGGACAAAATAGATTTATATTCGATTCCCTTAAAAATCACTCAATATTATAGGGTGATGTAGAATTTTTTATTCTGGCCCTTCAAAGTCAACATAATCATATCTCGATGTTCGAATGTCAGAATTCTGATATTCGACATGACTCAATATGACCACATATATCATAAAATATTTGGCCGCCGATGTGGGGTTGTAATTGATTTTTATTCTTCCCCCTAAAAGGAATTTAAAATTAAACGGTGATGTAAAAAATTTTTAATTCGGGACCTTAAAAGTCGAAATAACGAAATACATCAAAATTCGAATGTCAGGATTCTGATATTCAATATAATCCTCCATATGACCCCAAATATCACACTGCATATGACCGCCAATGAGGGGACAAAATAGATTTATATTCGATTCCCTTAAAAATCACTCAATATTATAGGGTGATGTAGAATTTTTTATTCTGGCCTTTCAAAGTCAACATAATCATATCTCGATGTTCGAATGTCAGAATTCTGATATTCGACATGACTCAATATGACCACATACATCATAAAATATTTTGCCTCCGATGTGGGGTTGTAATTGTTTTTTATTCTTCCCCCTAAAAGGAATTTAAAATTAAACGGTGATGTAAAAAATTTTTAATTCGGGACCTTAAAAGTCGAAATAACGAAATACATCAAAATTCGAATGTCAGGATTCTGATATTCAATAAAATCCTCCATATGACCCCAAATATCACACTGCATATGACCACCAATGAGGGGACAAAATAGATTTATATTCGATTCCCTTAAAAATCACTCAATATTATAGGGTGATGTAGAATTTTTTATTCTGGCCCTTCAAAGTCAACATAATCATATCTCGATGTTCGAATGTCAGAATTCTGATATTCGACATGACTCAATATGACCACATACATCATAAAATATTTGGCCTCCGATGTGGGGTTGTAATTGTTTTTTATTCTTCCCCCTAAAAGGAATTTAAAATTAAACGGTGATGTAAAAAATTTTTAATCCGGGACCTTAAAAGTCGAAATAACGAAATACATCAAAATTCGAATGTCAGGATTCTGATATTCAATATAATCCTCCATATGACCCCAAATTTCACACTGCATATGACCACCAATGAGGGGACAAAATAGATTTAAATTCGATTACCTTATAAATCACTCAATATTATAGGGTGATGTAGAATTTTTTTATTCTGGCCCTTCAAAGTCAACATAATCATATCTCGATGTTCGAATGTCAGAATTTTGATATTCGACAAAACTCAATATGACCACATATATCATAAAATATTTGGCCGCCGATGTGGGGTTGTAATTGATTTTTATTCTTCCCCCTAAAAGGAAATTAAAATTAAACGGTGATGTAAATAATTTTTAATCCGGGACCTTAAAAGTCGAAATAACAAAATACATCAAAATTCGAATGTCAGGATTCTGATATTCAATATAACCCTCCATATGACCCCAAATATCACACTGCATATGACCGCCAATGAGGGGACAAAATAGATTTATATTCGATTCCCTTAAAAATCACTCAATATTATAGGGTGATGTAGAATTTTTTTTTCTGGCCCTTCAAAGTCAACATTATCATATCTCGATGTTCGAATGTCAGAATTCTGATATTCGACATGACTCAATATGACCACATACATCATAAAATATTTGGCCTCCGATGTGGGGTTGTAATTGTTTTTTATTCTTCCCCCTAAAAGGAATTTAAAATTAAACGGTGATGTAAAAAATTTTTAATTCGGGACCTTAAAAGTCGAAATAACGAAATACATCAAAATTCGAATGTCAGGATTCTGATATTCAATATAATTCTCCATATGACCCCAAATATCACACTGCATATGACCGCCAATGAGGGGACAAAATAGATTTATATTCGGTTCCCTTAAAAATCACTCAATATTATAGGGTGATGTAGAATTTTTTTATTCTGGCCCTTCAAAGTCAACATAATCATATCTCCATGTTCGAATGTCAGAATTCTGATATTCGACATGACTCAATATGACCACATATATCATAAAATATTTGGCCGCCGATGTGGGGTTGTAATTGATTTTTATTCTTCCCCCTAAAAGGAAATTAAAATTAAACGGTGTTGTAAATAATTTTTAATCCGGGACCTTAAAAGTCGAAATAACAAAATACATCAAAATTCAAATGTCAGGATTCTGATATTCAATATAACCCTCCATATGACCCCAAATATCACACTGCATATGACCACCAATGAGGGGACAAAATAGATTTAAATTCGATTACCTTAAAAATCACTCAATATTATAGGGTGATGTAGAATTTTTTTTATTCTGGCCCTTCAAAGTCAACATAATCATATCTCGATGTTCGAGTGTCAGAATTCTGATATTCGACATGACTCAATATGACCACATATATCATAAAATATTTGGCCGCCGATGTGGGGTTGTAATTGATTTTTATTCTTCCCTCTAAAAGGAAATTAAAATTAAACGGTGATGTAAATAATTTTTAATCCGGGACCTTAAAAGTCGAAATAACATAATACATCAAAATTCGAATGTCAGGATTCTTATATTCAATATAACCCTCCATATGACCCCAAATATCACACTGCATATGACCGCCAATGAGGGGACAAAATAGATTTATATTCGATTACCTTAAAAATCACTCAATATTATAGGGTGATGTAGAATTTTTTTTATTCTGGCCCTTCAAAGTCAACATAATCATATCTCGATGTTCGAATGTCAGAATTCTGATATTCGACATGACTCAATATGACCACATATATCATAAAATATTTGGCCGCAGATGTGGGGTTGTAATTGATTTTTATTCTTCCCTCTAAGAGGAAATTAAAATTAAACGGTGATGTAAATAATTTTTAATCCGGGACCTTAAAAGTCGAAATAACAAAATACATCAAAATTCGAATGTCAGGATTCTGATATGCAATATAACCCTCCATATGACCCCAAATATCACACTGCATATGACCGCCAATGAGGGGACAAAATAGATTTATATTCGATTCCCTTAAAAATCACTCAATATTATAGGGTGATGTAGAATTTTTTTTTCTGGCCCTTCAAAGTGAACATTATCATATCTCGATGTTCGAATGTCAGAATTCTGATATTCGACATGACTCAATATGACCACATACATCATAAAATATTTGGCCTCCGATGTGGGGTTGTAATTGTTTTTTATTCTTCCCCCTAAAAGGAATTTAAAATTAAACGGTGATGTAAAAAATTTTTAATTCGGGACCTTAAAAGTCGAAATAACGAAATACATCAAAATTCGAATGTCAGGATTCTGATATTCAATATAATTCTCCATATGACCCCAAATATCACACTGCATATGACCGCCAATGAGGGGACAAAATAGATTTATATTCGGTTCCCTTAAAAATCACTCAATATTATAGGGTGATGTAGAATTTTTTTATTCTGGCCCTTCAAAGTCAACATAATCATATCTCGATGTTCGAATGTCAGAATTCTGATATTCGACATGACTCAATATGACCACATATATCATAAAATATTTGGCCGCAGATGTGGGGTTGTAATTGATTTTTATTCTTCCCTCTAAGAGGAAATCAAAATTAAACGGTGATGTAAATAATTTTTAATCCGGGACCTTAAAAGTCGAAATAACAAAATACATCAAAATTCGAATGTCAGGATTCTGATATGCAATATAACCCTCCATATGACCCCAAATATCACACTGCATATGACCGCCAATGAGGGGACAAAATAGATTTATATTCGATTCCCTTAAAAATCACTCAATATTATAGGGTGATGTAGAATTTTTTTTTCTGGCCCTTCAAAGTCAACATTATCATATCTCGATGTTCGAATGTCAGAATTCTGATATTCGACATGACTCAATATGACCACATACATCATAAAATATTTGGCCTCCGATGTGGGGTTGTAATTGTTTTTTATTCTTCCCCCTAAAAGGAATTTAAAATTAAACGGTGATGTAAAAAATTTTTAATTCGGGACCTTAAAAGTCGAAATAACGAAATACATCAAAATTCGAATGTCAGGATTCTGATATTCAATATAATCCTCCATATGACCCCAAATTTCACACTGCATATGACCACCAATGAGGGGACAAAATAGATTTATATTCGATTACCTTAAAAATCACTCAATATTATAGGGTGATGTAGAATTTTTTTATTCTGGCCCTTCAAAGTCAACATAATCATATCTCGATGTTCGAATGTCAGAATTCTGATATTCGACATGACTCAATATGACCACATATATCATAAAATATTTGGCCGCCGATGTGGGGTTGTAATTGATTTTTATTCTTCCCCCTAAAAGGAATTTAAAATTAAACGGTGATGTAAATAATTTTTAATCCGGGACCTTAAAAGTCGAAATAACGAAATACATCAAAATTCGAATGTCAGGATTCTGATATTCAATATAACCCTCCATATGACCCCAAATATCACACTGCATATGACCGCCAATGAGGGGACAAAATAGATTTATATTCGATTCCCTTAAAAATCACTCAATATTATAGGGTGATGTAGAATTTTTTTATTCTGGCCCTTCAAAGTCAACATAATCATATCTCGATGTTCGAATGTCAGAATTCTGATATTCGACATGACTCAATATGACCACATACATCATAAAATATTTGGCCGCCGATGTGGGTTTGTAATTGATTTTTATTCTTCCCCCTAAAATGAATTTAAAATTAAACGGTGATGTAAATAATTTTTAATCCGGGACCTTAAAAGTCGAAATAACGAAATACATCAAAATTCGAATGTCAGGATTCTGATATTCAATATAATCCTCCATATGACCCCAAATATCACACTGCATATGACCGCCAATGAGGGGACAAAATAGATTTATATTCGGTTCCCTTAAAAATCACTCAATATTATAGGGTGATGTAGAATTTTTTTATTCTGGCCCTTCAAAGTCAACATAATCATATCTCGATGTTCGAATGTCAAAATTCTGATATTCGACATGACTCAATATGACGACATACATAATAAAATATTTGGCCTCCGATGTGGGGTTGTAATTGTTTTTTATTCTTCCCCCTAAAAGGAATTTAAAATTAAACGGTTATGTAAAAAATTTTTAATCCGGGACCTTAAAAGTCGAAATAACGAAATACATCAAAATTCGAATGTCAGGATTCTGATATTCAATATAATCCTCCATATGACCCCAAATTTCACACTGCATATGACCACCAATGAGGGGACAAAATAGATTTAAATTTGATTACCTTAAAAATCACTCAATATTATAGGGTGATGTAGAATTTTTTTATTCTGGCCCTTCAAAGTCAACGTAATCATATCTCGATGTTCGAATGTCAGAATTCTGATATTCGACATGACTCAATATGACCACATATATCATAAAATATTTGGCCGCCGATGTGGGGTTGTAATTGATTTTTATTCCTCCCCCTAAAAGGAAATTAAAATTAAACGGTGATGTAAATAATTTTTAATCCGGGACCTTAAAAGTCGAAATAACGAAATACATCAAAATTCGAATGTCAGGATTCTGATATTCAATATAATCCTCCATATGACCCCAAATATCACACTGCATATGACCGCCAATGAGGGGACAAAATAGATTTATATTCGATTCCCTTAAAAATCACTCAATATTATAGGGTGATGTATAATTTTTTTATTCTGGCCCTTCAAAGTCAACATAATCATATCTCGATGTTCGAATGTCAGAATTCTGATATTCGACATGACTCAATATGACCACATATATCATAAAATATTTGGCCGCCGATGTGGGGTTGTAATTGATTTTTATTCTTCCCCCTAAAATGAATTGAAAATTAAACGGTGATGTAAATAATTTTTAATCCGGGACCTTAAAAGTCGAAATAACAAAATACATCAAAATTCGAATGTCAGGATTCTGATATTCAATATAACCCTCCATATGACCCCAAATATCACACTGCATATGACCGCCAATGAGGGGACAAAATAGATTTATATTCGATTCCCTAAAAAATCCCTCAATATTATAGGGTGATGTAGAATTTTTTTATTCTGGCCCTTCAAAGTCAACATAATCATATCTCGATGTTCGAATGTCAGAATTCTGATATTCGACATGACTCAATATGACCACATACATCATAAAATATTTGGCCGCCGATGTGGGGTTGTAATTGATTTTTATTCTTCCCCCTAAAATGAATTTAAAATTAAACGGTGATGTAAATAATTTTTAATCCGGGACCTTAAAAGTCGAAATAACGAAATACATCAAAATTCGAATGTCAGGATTCTGATATTCAATATAATCCTCCATATGACCCCAAATATCACACTGCATATGACCGCCAATGAGGGGACAAAATAGATTTATATTCGATTCCCTTAAAAATCACTCAATATTATAGGGTGATGTATAATTTTTTTATTCTGGCCCTTCAAAGTCAACATAATCATATCTCGATGTTCGAATGTCAGAATTCTGATATTCGACATGACTCAATATGACGACATACATAATAAAATATTTGGCCTCCGATGTGGGGTTGTAATTGTTTTTTATTCTTCCCCGTAAAAGGAATTTAAAATTAAACGGTGATGTAAAAAATTTTTAATCCGGGACCTTAAAAGTCGAAATAACGAAATACATCAAAATTCGAATGTCAGGATTCTGATATTCAATATAATCCTCCATATGACCCCGAATTTCACACTGCATATGACCACCAATGAGGGGACAAAATAGATTTAAATTCGATTACCTTAAAAATCACTCAATATTATAGGGTGATGTAGAATTTTTTTATTCTGGCCCTTCAAAGTCAACATAATCATATCTCCATGTTCGAATGTCAGAATTCTGATATTCGACATGACTCAATATGACCACATATAACATAAAATATTTGGCCGCCGATGTGGGGTTGTAATTGATTTTTATTCTTCCCCCTAAAAGGAAATTAAAATTAAACGGTGTTGTAAATAATTTTTAATCCGGGACCTTAAAAGTCGAAATAACAAAATACATCAAAATTCAAATGTCAGGATTCTGATATTCAATATAACCCTCCATATGACCCCAAATATCACACTGCATATGACCACCAATGAGGGGACAAAATAGATTTAAATTCGATTACCTTAAAAATCACTCAATATTATAGGGTGATGTAGAATTTTTTTTATTCTGGCCCTTCAAAATCAACATAATCATATCTCGATGTTCGAATGTCAGAATACTGATATTCGACATGACTCAATATGACCACATATATCATAAAATATTTGGCCGCCGATGTGGGGTTGTAATTGATTTTTATTCTTCCCTCTAAAAGGAAATTAAAATTAAACGGTGATGTAAATAATTTTTAATCCGGGACCTTAAAAGTCGAAATAACATAATACATCAAAATTCGAATGTCAGGATTCTTATATTCAATATAACCCTCCATATGACCCCAAATATCACACTGCATATGACCGCCAATGAGGGGACAAAATAGATTTATATTCGATTCCCTTAAAAATCACTCAATATTATAGGGTGATGTAGAATTTTTTTTTCTGGCCCTTCAAAGTGAACATTATCATATCTCGATGTTCGAATGTCAGAATTCTGATATTCGACATGACTCAATATGACCACATACATCATAAAATATTTGGCCTCCGATGTGGGGTTGTAATTGTTTTTTATTCTTCCCCCTAAAAGGAATTTAAAATTAAACGGTGATGTAAAAAATTTTTAATTCGGGACCTTAAAAGTCGAAATAACGAAATACATCAAAATTCGAATGTCAGGATTCTGATATTCAATATAATTCTCCATATGACCCCAAATATCACACTGCATATGACCGCCAATGAGGGGACAAAATAGATTTATATTCGGTTCCCTTAAAAATCACTCAATATTATAGGGTGATGTAGAATTTTTTTATTCTGGCCCTTCAAAGTCAACATAATCATATCTCGATGTTCGAATGTCAGAATTCTGATATTCGACATGACTCAATATGACCACATATATCATAAAATATTTGGCCGCAGATGTGGGGTTGTAATTGATTTTTATTCTTCCCTCTAAGAGGAAATCAAAATTAAACGGTGATGTAAATAATTTTTAATCCGGGACCTTAAAAGTCGAAATAACAAAATACATCAAAATTCGAATGTCAGGATTCTGATATGCAATATAACCCTCCATATGACCCCAAATATCACACTGCATATGACCGCCAATGAGGGGACAAAATAGATTTATATTCGATTCCCTTAAAAATCACTCAATATTATAGGGTGATGTAGAATTTTTTTTTCTGGCCCTTCAAAGTCAACATTATCATATCTCGATGTTCGAATGTCAGAATTCTGATATTCGACATGACTCAATATGACCACATACATCATAAAATATTTGGCCTCCGATGTGGGGTTGTAATTGTTTTTTATTCTTCCCCCTAAAAGGAATTTAAAATTAAACGGTGATGTAAAAAATTTTTAATTCGGGACCTTAAAAGTCGAAATAACGAAATACATCAAAATTCGAATGTCAGGATTCTGATATTCAATATAATCCTCCATATGACCCCAAATTTCACACTGCATATGACCACCAATGAGGGGACAAAATAGATTTATATTCGATTACCTTAAAAATCACTCAATATTATAGGGTGATGTAGAATTTTTTTATTCTGGCCCTTCAAAGTCAACATAATCATATCTCGATGTTCGAATGTCAGAATTCTGATATTCGACATGACTCAATATGACCACATATATCATAAAATATTTGGCCGCCGATGTGGGGTTGTAATTGATTTTTATTCTTCCCCCTAAAAGGAATTTAAAATTAAACGGTGATGTAAATAATTTTTAATCCGGGACCTTAAAAGTCGAAATAACGAAATACATCAAAATTCGAATGTCAGGATTCTGATATTCAATATAACCCTCCATATGACCCCAAATATCACACTGCATATGACCGCCAATGAGGGGACAAAATAGATTTATATTCGATTCCCTTAAAAATCACTCAATATTATAGGGTGATGTAGAATTTTTTTATTCTGGCCCTTCAAAGTCAACATAATCATATCTCGATGTTCGAATGTCAGAATTCTGATATTCGACATGACTCAATATGACCACATACATCATAAAATATTTGGCCGCCGATGTGGGTTTGTAATTGATTTTTATTCTTCCCCCTAAAATGAATTTAAAATTAAACGGTGATGTAAATAATTTTTAATCCGGGACCTTAAAAGTCGAAATAACGAAATACATCAAAATTCGAATGTCAGGATTCTGATATTCAATATAATCCTCCATATGACCCCAAATATCACACTGCATATGACCGCCAATGAGGGGACAAAATAGATTTATATTCGGTTCCCTTAAAAATCACTCAATATTATAGGGTGATGTAGAATTTTTTTATTCTGGCCCTTCAAAGTCAACATAATCATATCTCGATGTTCGAATGTCAAAATTCTGATATTCGACATGACTCAATATGACGACATACATAATAAAATATTTGGCCTCCGATGTGGGGTTGTAATTGTTTTTTATTCTTCCCCCTAAAAGGAATTTAAAATTAAACGGTTATGTAAAAAATTTTTAATCCGGGACCTTAAAAGTCGAAATAACGAAATACATCAAAATTCGAATGTCAGGATTCTGATATTCAATATAATCCTCCATATGACCCCAAATTTCACACTGCATATGACCACCAATGAGGGGACAAAATAGATTTAAATTTGATTACCTTAAAAATCACTCAATATTATAGGGTGATGTAGAATTTTTTTATTCTGGCCCTTCAAAGTCAACATAATCATATCTCGATGTTCGAATGTCAGAATTCTGATATTCGACATGACTCAATATGACCACATATATCATAAAATATTTGGCCGCCGATGTGGGGTTGTAATTGATTTTTATTCCATCCCCTAAAAGGAAATTAAAATTAAACGGTGATGTAAATAATTTTTAATCCGGGACCTTAAAAGTCGAAATAACGAAATACATCAAAATTCGAATGTCAGGATTCTGATATTCAATATAATCCTCCATATGACCCCAAATATCACACTGCATATGACCGCCAATGAGGGGACAAAATAGATTTATATTCGATTCCCTTAAAAATCACTCAATATTATAGGGTGATGTATAATTTTTTTATTCTGGCCCTTCAAAGTCAACATAATCATATCTCGATGTTCGAATGTCAGAATTCTGATATTCGACATGACTCAATATGACCACATATATCATAAAATATTTGGCCGCCGATGTGGGGTTGTAATTGATTTTTATTCTTCCCCCTAAAATGAATTGAAAATTAAACGGTGATGTAAATAATTTTTAATCCGGGACCTTAAAAGTCGAAATAACAAAATACATCAAAATTCGAATGTCAGGATTCTGATATTCAATATAACCCTCCATATGACCCCAAATATCACACTGCATATGACCGCCAATGAGGGGACAAAATAGATTTATATTCGATTCCCTAAAAAATCACTCAATATTATAGGGTGATGTAGAATTTTTTTATTCTGGCCCTTCAAAGTCAACATAATCATATCTCGATGTTCGAATGTCAGAATTCTGATATTCGACATGACTCAATATGACCACATACATCATAAAATATTTGGCCGCCGATGTGGGGTTGTAATTGATTTTTATTCTTCCCCCTAAAATGAATTTAAAATTAAACGGTGATGTAAATAATTTTTAATCCGGGACCTTAAAAGTCGAAATAACGAAATACATCAAAATTCGAATGTCAGGATTCTGATATTCAATATAATCCTCCATATGACCCCAAATATCACACTGCATATGACCGCCAATGAGGGGACAAAATAGATTTATATTCGATTCCCTTAAAAATCACTCAATATTATAGGGTGATGTATAATTTTTTTATTCTGGCCCTTCAAAGTCAACATAATCATATCTCGATGTTCGAATGTCAGAATTCTGATATTCGACATGACTCAATATGACCACATATATCATAAAATATTTGGCCGCCGATGTGGGGTTGTAATTGATTTTTATTCTTCCCCCTAAAATGAATTGAAAATTAAACGGTGATGTAAATAATTTTTAATCCGGGACCTTAAAAGTCGAAATAACGAAATACATCAAAATTCGAATGTCAGGATTCTGATATTCAATATAATCCTCCATATGACCCCAAATATCACACTGCATATGACCACCAATGAGGGGACAAAATAGATTTATATTCGATTCCCTTAAAAATCACTCAATATTATAGGGTGATGTAGAATTTTTTATTCTGGCCCTTCAAAGTCAACATAATCATATCTCGATGTTCGAATGTCAGAATTCTGATATTCGACATGACTCAATATGACCACATACATCATAAAATATTTGGCCTCCGATGTGGGGTTGTAATTGTTTATTATTCTTCCCCCTAAAAGGAATTTAAAATTAAACGGTGATGTAAAAAATTTTTTATTCGGGACCTTAAAAGTCGAAATAACGAAATACATCAAAATTCGAATGTCAGGATTCTGATATTCAATATAATCCTCCATATGACCCCAAATATCACACTGCATATGACCGCCAATGAGGGGACAAAATAGATTTATATTCGATTCCCTTAAAAATCACTCAATATTATAGGGTGATGTAGAATTTTTTATTCTGGCCCTTCAAAGTCAACATAATCATATCTCGATGTTCGAATGTCAGAATTCTGATATTCGACATGACTCAATATGACGACATACATAATAAAATATTTGGCCTCCGATGTGGGGTTGAAATTGTTTTTTATTCTTCCCCCTAAAAGGAATTTAAAATTAAACGGTGATGTAAAAAATTTTTAATCCGGGACCTTAAAAGTCGAAATAACGAAATACATCAAAATTGGAATGTCAGGATTCTGATATTCAATATAATCCTCCATATGACCCCAAATTTCACACTGCATATGACCACCAATGAGGGGACAAAATAGATTTAAATTCGATTACCTTAAAAATCACTCAACATTATAGGGTGATGTAGAATTTTTTTTATTCTGGCCCTTCAAAGTCAACATAATCATATCTCGATGTTCGAATGTCAGAATTCTGATATTCGACATGACTCAATATGACCACATATATCATAAAATATTTGGCCGCCGATGTGGGGTTGTAATTGATTTTTATTCTTCCCTCTAAAAGGAAATTAAAATTAAACGGTGATGTAAATAATTTTTAATCCGGGACCTTAAAAGTCGAAATAACAAAATACATCAAAATTCGAATGTCAGGATTCTGATATTCAATATAACCCTCCATATGACCCCAAATATCACACTGCATATGACCGCCAATGAGGGGACAAAATAGATTTATATTCGATTCCCTTAAAAATCACTCAATATTATAGGGTGATGTAGAATTTTTTTTTCTGGCCCTTCAAAGTCAACATTATCATATCTCGATGTTCGAATGTCAGAATTCTGATATTCGACATGACTCAATATGACCACATACATCATAAAATATTTGGCCTCCGATGTGGGGTTGTAATTGTTTTTTATTCTTCCCCCTAAAAGGAATTTAAAATTAAACGGTGATGTAAAAAATTTTTAATTCGGGACCTTAAAAGTCGAAATAACGAAATACATCAAAATTCGAATGTCAGGATTCTGATATTCAATATAATTCTCCATATGACCCCAAATATCACACTGCATATGACCGCCAATGAGGGGACAAAATAGATTTATATTCGGTTCCCTTAAAAATCACTCAATATTATAGGGTGATGTAGAATTTTTTTATTCTGGCCCTTCAAAGTCAACATAATCATATCTCGATGTTCGAATGTCAGAATTCTGATATTCGACATGACTCAATATGACGACATACATAATAAAATATTTGGCCTCCGATGTGGGGTTGTAATTGTTTTTTATTCTTCCCCGTAAAAGGAATTTAAAATTAAACGGTGATGTAAAAAATTTTTAATCCGGGACCTTAAAAGTCGAAATAACGAAATACATCAAAATTCGAATGTCAGGATTCTGATATTCAATATAATCCTCCATATGACCCCAAATTTCACACTGCATATGACCACCAATGAGGGGACAAAATAGATTTAAATTCGATTACCTTAAAAATCACTCAATATTATAGGGTGATGTAGAATTTTTTTATTCTGGCCCTTCAAAGTCAACATAATCATATCTCCATGTTCGAATGTCAGAATTCTGATATTCGACATGACTCAATATGACCACATATATCATAAAATATTTGGCCGCCGATGTGGGGTTGTAATTGATTTTTATTCTTCCCCCTAAAAGGAAATTAAAATTAAACGGTGTTGTAAATAATTTTTAATCCGGGACCTTAAAAGTCGAAATAACAAAATACATCAAAATTCAAATGTCAGGATTCTGATATTCAATATAACCCTCCATATGACCCCAAATATCACACTGCATATGACCACCAATGAGGGGACAAAATAGATTTAAATTCGATTACCTTAAAAATCACTCAATATTATAGGGTGATGTAGAATTTTTTTTATTCTGGCCCTTCAAAGTCAACATAATCATATCTCGATGTTCGAATGTCAGAATTCTGATATTCGACATGACTCAATATGACCACATATATCATAAAATATTTGGCCGCCGATGTGGGGTTGTAATTGATTTTTATTCTTCCCTCTAAAAGGAAATTAAAATTAAACGGTGATGTAAATAATTTTTAATCCGGGACCTTAAAAGTCGAAATAACATAATACATCAAAATTCGAATGTCAGGATTCTTATATTCAATATAACCCTCCATATGACCCCAAATATCACACTGCATATGACCGCCAATGAGGGGACAAAATAGATTTATATTCGATTACCTTAAAAATCACTCAATATTATAGGGTGATGTAGAATTTTTTTTATTCTGGCCCTTCAAAGTCAACATAATCATATCTCGATGTTCGAATGTCAGAATTCTGATATTCGACATGACTCAATATGACCACATATATCATAAAATATTTGGCCGCAGATGTGGGGTTGTAATTGATTTTTATTCTTCCCTCTAAGAGGAAATTAAAATTAAACGGTGATGTAAATAATTTTTAATCCGGGACCTTAAAAGTCGAAATAACAAAATACATCAAAATTCGAATGTCAGGATTCTGATATGCAATATAACCCTCCATATGACCCCAAATATCACACTGCATATGACCGCCAATGAGGGGACAAAATAGATTTATATTCGATTCCCTTAAAAATCACTCAATATTATAGGGTGATGTAGAATTTTTTTTTCTGGCCCTTCAAAGTGAACATTATCATATCTCGATGTTCGAATGTCAGAATTCTGATATTCGACATGACTCAATATGACCACATACATCATAAAATATTTGGCCTCCGATGTGGGGTTGTAATTGTTTTTTATTCTTCCCCCTAAAAGGAATTTAAAATTAAACGGTGATGTAAAAAATTTTTAATTCGGGACCTTAAAAGTCGAAATAACGAAATACATCAAAATTCGAATGTCAGGATTCTGATATTCAATATAATTCTCCATATGACCCCAAATATCACACTGCATATGACCGCCAATGAGGGGACAAAATAGATTTATATTCGGTTCCCTTAAAAATCACTCAATATTATAGGGTGATGTAGAATTTTTTTATTCTGGCCCTTCAAAGTCAACATAATCATATCTCGATGTTCGAATGTCAGAATTCTGATATTCGACATGACTCAATATGACCACATATATCATAAAATATTTGGCCGCAGATGTGGGGTTGTAATTGATTTTTATTCTTCCCTCTAAGAGGAAATTAAAATTAAACGGTGATGTAAATAATTTTTAATCCGGGACCTTAAAAGTCGAAATAACAAAATACATCAAAATTCGAATGTCAGGATTCTGATATGCAATATAACCCTCCATATGACCCCAAATATCACACTGCATATGACCGCCAATGAGGGGACAAAATAGATTTATATTCGATTCCCTTAAAAATCACTCAATATTATAGGGTGATGTAGAATTTTTTTTTCTGGCCCTTCAAAGTCAACATTATCAAATCTCGATATTCGAATGTCAGAATTCTGATATTCGACATGACTCAATATGACCACATACATCATAAAATATTTGGCCTCCGATGTGGGGTTGTAATTGTTTTTTATTCTTCCCCCTAAAAGGAATTTAAAATTAAACGGTGATGTAAAAAATTTTTAATTCGGGACCTTAAAAGTCGAAATAACGAAATACATCAAAATTCGAATGTCAGGATTCTGATATTCAATATAATTCTCCATATGACCCCAAATATCACACTGCATATGACCGCCAATGAGGGGACAAAATAGATTTATATTCGGTTCCCTTAAAAATCACTCAATATTATAGGGTGATGTAGAATTTTTTTATTCTGGCCCTTCAAAGTCAACATAATCATATCTCGATGTTCGAATGTCAGAATTCTGATATTCGACATGACTCAATATGACGACATACATAATAAAATATTTGGCCTCCGATGTGGGGTTGTAATTGTTTTTTATTCTTCCCCGTAAAAGGAATTTAAAATTAAACGGTGATGTAAAAAATTTTTAATCCGGGACCTTAAAAGTCGAAATAACGAAATACATCAAAATTCGAATGTCAGGATTCTGATATTCAATATAATCCTCCATATGACCCCAAATTTCACACTGCATATGACCACCAATGAGGGGACAAAATAGATTTAAATTCGATTACCTTAAAAATCACTCAATATTATAGGGTGATGTAGAATTTTTTTTATTCTGGCCCTTCAAAGTCAACATAATCATATCTCGATGTTCGAATGTCAGAATTCTGATATTCGACATGACTCAATATGACCACATATATCATAAAATATTTGGCCGCAGATGTGGGGTTGTAATTGATTTTTATTCTTCCCTCTAAGAGGAAATTAAAATTAAACGGTGATGTAAATAATTTTTAATCCGGGACCTTAAAAGTCGAAATAACAAAATACATCAAAATTCGAATGTCAGGATTCTGATATGCAATATAACCCTCCATATGACCCCAAATATCACACTGCATATGACCGCCAATGAGGGGACAAAATAGATTTATATTCGATTCCCTTAAAAATCACTCAATATTATAGGGTGATGTAGAATTTTTTTTTCTGGCCCTTCAAAGTGAACATTATCATATCTCGATGTTCGAATGTCAGAATTCTGATATTCGACATGACTCAATATGACCACATACATCATAAAATATTTGGCCTCCGATGTGGGGTTGTAATTGTTTTTTATTCTTCCCCCTAAAAGGAATTTAAAATTAAACGGTGTTGTAAATAATTTTTAATCCGGGACCTTAAAAGTCGAAATAACAAAATACATCAAAATTCAAATGTCAGGATTCTGATATTCAATATAACCCTCCATATGACCCCAAATATCACACTGCATATGACCACCAATGAGGGGACAAAATAGATTTAAATTCGATTACCTTAAAAATCACTCAATATTATAGGGTGATGTAGAATTTTTTTTATTCTGGCCCTTCAAAGTCAACATAATCATATCTCGATGTTCGAATGTCAGAATTCTGATATTCGACATGACTCAATATGACCACATATATCATAAAATATTTGGCCGCCGATGTGGGGTTGTAATTGATTTTTATTCTTCCCTCTAAAAGGAAATTAAAATTAAACGGTGATGTAAATAATTTTTAATCCGGGACCTTAAAAGTCGAAATAACATAATACATCAAAATTCGAATGTCAGGATTCTTATATTCAATATAACCCTCCATATGACCCCAAATATCACACTGCATATGACCGCCAATGAGGGGACAAAATAGATTTATATTCGATTACCTTAAAAATCACTCAATATTATAGGGTGATGTAGAATTTTTTTTATTCTGGCCCTTCAAAGTCAACATAATCATATCTCGATGTTCGAATGTCAGAATTCTGATATTCGACATGACTCAATATGACCACATATATCATAAAATATTTGGCCGCAGATGTGGGGTTGTAATTGATTTTTATTCTTCCCTCTAAGAGGAAATTAAAATTAAACGGTGATGTAAATAATTTTTAATCCGGGACCTTAAAAGTCGAAATAACAAAATACATCAAAATTCGAATGTCAGGATTCTGATATGCAATATAACCCTCCATATGACCCCAAATATCACACTGCATATGACCGCCAATGAGGGGACAAAATAGATTTATATTCGATTCCCTTAAAAATCACTCAATATTATAGGGTGATGTAGAATTTTTTTTTCTGGCCCTTCAAAGTGAACATTATCATATCTCGATGTTCGAATGTCAGAATTCTGATATTCGACATGACTCAATATGACCACATACATCATAAAATATTTGGCCTCCGATGTGGGGTTGTAATTGTTTTTTATTCTTCCCCCTAAAAGGAATTTAAAATTAAACGGTGATGTAAAAAATTTTTAATTCGGGACCTTAAAAGTCGAAATAACGAAATACATCAAAATTCGAATGTCAGGATTCTGATATTCAATATAATTCTCCATATGACCCCAAATATCACACTGCATATGACCGCCAATGAGGGGACAAAATAGATTTATATTCGGTTCCCTTAAAAATCACTCAATATTATAGGGTGATGTAGAATTTTTTTATTCTGGCCCTTCAAAGTCAACATAATCATATCTCGATGTTCGAATGTCAGAATTCTGATATTCGACATGACTCAATATGACCACATATATCATAAAATATTTGGCCGCAGATGTGGGGTTGTAATTGATTTTTATTCTTCCCTCTAAGAGGAAATTAAAATTAAACGGTGATGTAAATAATTTTTAATCCGGGACCTTAAAAGTCGAAATAACAAAATACATCAAAATTCGAATGTCAGGATTCTGATATGCAATATAACCCTCCATATGACCCCAAATATCACACTGCATATGACCGCCAATGAGGGGACAAAATAGATTTATATTCGATTCCCTTAAAAATCACTCAATATTATAGGGTGATGTAGAATTTTTTTTTCTGGCCCTTCAAAGTCAACATTATCAAATCTCGATATTCGAATGTCAGAATTCTGATATTCGACATGACTCAATATGACCACATACATCATAAAATATTTGGCCTCCGATGTGGGGTTGTAATTGTTTTTTATTCTTCCCCCTAAAAGGAATTTAAAATTAAACGGTGATGTAAAAAATTTTTAATTCGGGACCTTAAAAGTCGAAATAACGAAATACATCAAAATTCGAATGTCAGGATTCTGATATTCAATATAATTCTCCATATGACCCCAAATATCACACTGCATATGACCGCCAATGAGGGGACAAAATAGATTTATATTCGGTTCCCTTAAAAATCACTCAATATTATAGGGTGATGTAGAATTTTTTTATTCTGGCCCTTCAAAGTCAACATAATCATATCTCGATGTTCGAATGTCAGAATTCTGATATTCGACATGACTCAATATGACGACATACATAATAAAATATTTGGCCTCCGATGTGGGGTTGTAATTGTTTTTTATTCTTCCCCGTAAAAGGAATTTAAAATTAAACGGTGATGTAAAAAATTTTTAATCCGGGACCTTAAAAGTCGAAATAACGAAATACATCAAAATTCGAATGTCAGGATTCTGATATTCAATATAATCCTCCATATGACCCCAAATTTCACACTGCATATGACCACCAATGAGGGGACAAAATAGATTTAAATTCGATTACCTTAAAAATCACTCAATATTATAGGGTGATGTAGAATTTTTTTTATTCTGGCCCTTCAAAGTCAACATAATCATATCTCGATGTTCGAATGTCAGAATTCTGATATTCGACATGACTCAATATGACCACATATATCATAAAATATTTGGCCGCAGATGTGGGGTTGTAATTGATTTTTATTCTTCCCTCTAAGAGGAAATTAAAATTAAACGGTGATGTAAATAATTTTTAATCCGGGACCTTAAAAGTCGAAATAACAAAATACATCAAAATTCGAATGTCAGGATTCTGATATGCAATATAACCCTCCATATGACCCCAAATATCACACTGCATATGACCGCCAATGAGGGGACAAAATAGATTTATATTCGATTCCCTTAAAAATCACTCAATATTATAGGGTGATGTAGAATTTTTTTTTCTGGCCCTTCAAAGTGAACATTATCATATCTCGATGTTCGAATGTCAGAATTCTGATATTCGACATGACTCAATATGACCACATACATCATAAAATATTTGGCCTCCGATGTGGGGTTGTAATTGTTTTTTATTCTTCCCCCTAAAAGGAATTTAAAATTAAACGGTGATGTAAAAAATTTTTAATTCGGGACCTTAAAAGTCGAAATAACGAAATACATCAAAATTCGAATGTCAGGATTCTGATATTCAATATAATTCTCCATATGACCCCAAATATCACACTGCATATGACCGCCAATGAGGGGACAAAATAGATTTATATTCGGTTCCCTTAAAAATCACTCAATATTATAGGGTGATGTAGAATTTTTTTATTCTGGCCCTTCAAAGTCAACATAATCATATCTCGATGTTCGAATGTCAGAATTCTGATATTCGACATGACTCAATATGACCACATATATCATAAAATATTTGGCCGCAGATGTGGGGTTGTAATTGATTTTTATTCTTCCCTCTAAGAGGAAATTAAAATTAAACGGTGATGTAAATAATTTTTAATCCGGGACCTTAAAAGTCGAAATAACAAAATACATCAAAATTCGAATGTCAGGATTCTGATATGCAATATAACCCTCCATATGACCCCAAATATCACACTGCATATGACCGCCAATGAGGGGACAAAATAGATTTATATTCGATTCCCTTAAAAATCACTCAATATTATAGGGTGATGTAGAATTTTTTTTCTGGCCCTTCAAAGTCAACATTATCAAATCTCGATATTCGAATGTCAGAATTCTGATATTCGACATGACTCAATATGACCACATACATCATAAAATATTTGGCCTCCGATGTGGGGTTGTAATTGTTTTTTATTCTTCCCCCTAAAAGGAATTTAAAATTAAACGGTGATGTAAAAAATTTTTAATTTGGGACCTTAAAAGTCGAAATAACGAAATACATCAAAATTCGAATGTCAGGATTCTGATATTCAATATAATTCTCCATATGACCCCAAATATCACACTGCATATGACCGCCAATGAGGGGACAAAATAGATTTATATTCGGTTCCCTTAAAAATCACTCAATATTATAGGGTGATGTAGAATTTTTTTATTCTGGCCCTTCAAAGTCAACATAATCATATCTCGATGTTCGAATGTCAGAATTCTGATATTCGACATGACTCAATATGACGACATACATAATAAAATATTTGGCCTCCGATGTGGGGTTGTAATTGTTTTTTATTCTTCCCCGTAAAAGGAATTTAAAATTAAACGGTGATGTAAAAAATTTTTAATCCGGGACCTTAAAAGTCGAAATAACGAAATACATCAAAATTCGAATGTCAGGATTCTGATATTCAATATAATCCTCCATATGACCCCAAATTTCACACTGCATATGACCACCAATGAGGGGACAAAATAGATTTAAATTCGATTACCTTAAAAATCACTCAATATTATAGGGTGATGTAGAATTTTTTTATTCTGGCCCTTCAAAGTCAACATAATCATATCTCCATGTTCGAATGTCAGAATTCTGATATTCGACATGACTCAATATGACCACATATATCATAAAATATTTGGCCGCCGATGTGGGGTTGTAATTGATTTTTATTCTTCCCCCTAAAAGGAAATTAAAATTAAACGGTGTTGTAAATAATTTTTAATCCGGGACCTTAAAAGTCGAAATAACAAAATACATCAAAATTCAAATGTCAGGATTCTGATATTCAATATAACCCTCCATATGACCCCAAATATCACACTGCATATGACCACCAATGAGGGGACAAAATAGATTTAAATTCGATTACCTTAAAAATCACTCAATATTATAGGGTGATGTAGAATTTTTTTTATTCTGGCCCTTCAAAGTCAACATAATCATATCTCGATGTTCGAATGTCAGAATTCTGATATTCGACATGACTCAATATGACCACATATATCATAAAATATTTGGCCGCCGATGTGGGGTTGTAATTGATTTTTATTCTTCCCTCTAAAAGGAAATTAAAATTAAACGGTGATGTAAATAATTTTTAATCCGGGACCTTAAAAGTCGAAATAACATAATACATCAAAATTCGAATGTCAGGATTTTTATATTCAATATAACCCTCCATATGACCCCAAATATCACACTGCATATGACCGCCAATGAGGGGACAAAATAGATTTATATTCGATTACCTTAAAAATCACTCAATATTATAGGGTGATGTAGAATTTTTTTTATTCTGGCCCTTCAAAGTCAACATAATCATATCTCGATGTTCGAATGTCAGAATTCTGATATTCGACATGACTCAATATGACCACATATATCATAAAATATTTGGCCGCAGATGTGGGGTTGTAATTGATTTTTATTCTTCCCTCTAAGAGGAAATTAAAATTAAACGGTGATGTAAATAATTTTTAATCCGGGACCTTAAAAGTCGAAATAACAAAATACATCAAAATTCGAATGTCAGGATTCTGATATGCAATATAACCCTCCATATGACCCCAAATATCACACTGCATATGACCGCCAATGAGGGGACAAAATAGATTTATATTCGATTCCCTTAAAAATCACTCAATATTATAGGGTGATGTAGAATTTTTTTTTCTGGCCCTTCAAAGTGAACATTATCATATCTCGATGTTCGAATGTCAGAATTCTGATATTCGACATGACTCAATATGACCACATACATCATAAAATATTTGGCCTCCGATGTGGGGTTGTAATTGTTTTTTATTCTTCCCCCTAAAAGGAATTTAAAATTAAACGGTGATGTAAAAAATTTTTAATTCGGGACCTTAAAAGTCGAAATAACGAAATACATCAAAATTCGAATGTCAGGATTCTGATATTCAATATAATTCTCCATATGACCCCAAATATCACACTGCATATGACCGCCAATGAGGGGACAAAATAGATTTATATTCGGTTCCCTTAAAAATCACTCAATATTATAGGGTGATGTAGAATTTTTTTATTCTGGCCCTTCAAAGTCAACATAATCATATCTCGATGTTCGAATGTCAGAATTCTGATATTCGACATGACTCAATATGACCACATATATCATAAAATATTTGGCCGCAGATGTGGGGTTGTAATTGATTTTTATTCTTCCCTCTAAGAGGAAATTAAAATTAAACGGTGATGTAAATAATTTTTAATCCGGGACCTTAAAAGTCGAAATAACAAAATACATCAAAATTCGAATGTCAGGATTCTGATATGCAATATAACCCTCCATATGACCCCAAATATCACACTGCATATGACCGCCAATGAGGGGACAAAATAGATTTATATTCGATTCCCTTAAAAATCACTCAATATTATAGGGTGATGTAGAATTTTTTTTTCTGGCCCTTCAAAGTCAACATTATCAAATCTCGATATTCGAATGTCAGAATTCTGATATTCGACATGACTCAATATGACCACATACATCATAAAATATTTGGCCTCCGATGTGGGGTTGTAATTGTTTTTTATTCTTCCCCCTAAAAGGAATTTAAAATTAAACGGTGATGTAAAAAATTTTTAATTCGGGACCTTAAAAGTCGAAATAACGAAATACATCAAAATTCGAATGTCAGGATTCTGATATTCAATATAATTCTCCATATGACCCCAAATATCACACTGCATATGACCGCCAATGAGGGGACAAAATAGATTTATATTCGGTTCCCTTAAAAATCACTCAATATTATAGGGTGATGTAGAATTTTTTTATTCTGGCCCTTCAAAGTCAACATAATCATATCTCGATGTTCGAATGTCAGAATTCTGATATTCGACATGACTCAATATGACGACATACATAATAAAATATTTGGCCTCCGATGTGGGGTTGTAATTGTTTTTTATTCTTCCCCGTAAAAGGAATTTAAAATTAAACGGTGATGTAAAAAATTTTTAATCCGGGACCTTAAAAGTCGAAATAACGAAATACATCAAAATTCGAATGTCAGGATTCTGATATTCAATATAATCCTCCATATGACCCCAAATTTCACACTGCATATGACCACCAATGAGGGGACAGAATAGATTTAAATTCGATTACCTTAAAAATCACTCAATATTATAGGGTGATGTAGAATTTTTTTATTCTGGCCCTTCAAAGTCAACATAATCATATCTCCATGTTCGAATGTCAGAATTCTGATATTCGACATGACTCAATATGACCACATATATCATAAAATATTTGGCCGCCGATGTGGGGTTGTAATTGATTTTTATTCTTCCCCCTAAAAGGAAATTAAAATTAAACGGTGTTGTAAATAATTTTTAATCCGGGACCTTAAAAGTCGAAATAACAAAATACATCAAAATTCAAATGTCAGGATTCTGATATTCAATATAACCCTCCATATGACCCCAAATATCACACTGCATATGACCACCAATGAGGGGACAAAATAGATTTAAATTCGATTACCTTAAAAATCACTCAGTATTATAGGGTGATGTAGAATTTTTTTTATTCTGGCCCTTCAAAGTCAACATAATCATATCTCGATGTTCGAATGTCAGAATTCTGATATTCGACATGACTCAATATGACCACATATATCATAAAATATTTGGCCGCCGATGTGGGGTTGTAATTGATTTTTATTCTTCCCTCTAAAAGGAAATTAAAATTAAACGGTGATGTAAATAATTTTTAATCCGGGACCTTAAAAGTCGAAATAACATAATACATCAAAATTCGAATGTCAGGATTTTTATATTCAATATAACCCTCCATATGACCCCAAATATCACACTGCATATGACCGCCAATGAGGGGACAAAATAGATTTATATTCGATTACCTTAAAAATCACTCAATATTATAGGGTGATGTAGAATTTTTTTTATTCTGGCCCTTCAAAGTCAACATAATCATATCTCGATGTTCGAATGTCAGAATTCTGATATTCGACATGACTCAATATGACCACATATATCATAAAATATTTGGCCGCAGATGTGGGGTTGTAATTGATTTTTATTCTTCCCTCTAAGAGGAAATTAAAATTAAACGGTGATGTAAATAATTTTTAATCCGGGACCTTAAAAGTCGAAATAACAAAATACATCAAAATTCGAATGTCAGGATTCTGATATTCAATATAATCCTCCATATGACCCCAAATTTCACACTGCATATGACCACCAATGAGGGGACAAAATAGATTTAAATTCGATTACCTTAAAAATCACTCAATATTATAGGGTGATGTAGAATTTTTTTATTCTGGCCCTTCAAAGTCAACATAATCATATCTCGATGTTCGAATGTCAGAATTCTGATATTCGACATGACTCAATATGACCACATATATCATAAAATATTTGGCCGCCGATGTGGGGTTGTAATTGATTTTTATTCTTCCCCCTAAAAGGAAATTAAAATTAAACGGTGTTGTAAATAATTTTTAATCCGGGACCTTAAAAGTCGAAATAACAAAATACATCAAAATTCAAATGTCAGGATTCTGATATTCAATATAACCCTCCATATGACCCCAAATATCACACTGCATTTGACCACCAATGAGGGGACAAAATAGATTTAAATTCGATTACCTTAAAAATCACTCAATATTATAGGGTGATGTAGAATTTTTTTTTTCTGGCCCTTCAAAGTCAACATAATCATATCTCGATGTTCGAATGTCAGAATTCTGATATTCGACATGACTCAATATGACCACATATATCATAAAATATTTGGCCGCCGATGTGGGGTTGTAATTGATTTTTATTCTTCCCTCTAAAAGGAAATTAAAATTAAACGGTGATGTAAATAATTTTTAATCCGGGACCTTAAAAGTCGAAATAACGAAATACATCAAAATTCGAATGTCAGGATTCTGATATTCAATATAATCCTCCATATGACCCCAAATTTCACACTGCATATGACCACCAATGAGGGGACAAAATAGATTTAAATTCGATTACCTTAAAAATCACTCAATATTATAGGGTGATGTAGAATTTTTTTATTCTGGCCCTTCAAAGTCAACATAATCATATCTCGATGTTCGAATGTCAGAATTCTGATATTCGACATGACTCAATATGACCACATATATCATAAAATATTTGGCCGCCGATGTGGGGTTGTAATTGATTTTTATTCTTCCCCCTAAAAGGAAATTAAAATTAAACGGTGTTGTAAATAATTTTTAATCCGGGACCTTAAAAGTCGAAATAACAAAATACATCAAAATTCAAATGTCAGGATTCTGATATTCAATATAACCCTCCATATGACCCCAAAAATCACACTGCATATGACCACCAATGAGGGGACAAAATAGATTTAAATTCGATTACCTTAAAAATCACTCAATATTATAGGGTGATGTAGAATTTTTTTTATTCTGGCCCTTCAAAGTCAACATAATCATATCTCGATGTTCGAATGTCAGAATTCTGATATTCGACATGACTCAATATGACCACATACATCATAAAATATTTGGCCTCCGATGTGGGGTTGTAATTGTTTTTTATTCTTCCCCCTAAAAGGAATTTAAAATTAAACGGTGATGTAAAAAATTTTTAATTCGGGACCTTAAAAGTCGAAATAACGAAATACATCAAAATTCGAATGTCAGGATTCTGATATTCAATATAATTCTCCATATGACCCCAAATATCACACTGCATATGACCGCCAATGAGGGGACAAAATAGATTTATATTCGGTTCCCTTAAAAATCACTCAATATTATAGGGTGATGTAGAATTTTTTTATTCTGGCCCTTCAAAGTCAACATAATCATATCTCGATGTTCGAATGTCAGAATTCTGATATTCGACATGACTCAATATGACCACATATATCATAAAATATTTGGCCGCAGATGTGGGGTTGTAATTGATTTTTATTCTTCCCTCTAAGAGGAAATTAAAATTAAACGGTGATGTAAATAATTTTTAATCCGGGACCTTAAAAGTCGAAATAACAAAATACATCAAAATTCGAATGTCAGGATTCTGATATGCAATATAACCCTCCATATGACCCCAAATATCACACTGCATATGACCGCCAATGAGGGGACAAAATAGATTTATATTCGATTCCCTTAAAAATCACTCAATATTATAGGGTGATGTAGAATTTTTTTTTCTGGCCCTTCAAAGTCAACATTATCAAATCTCGATATTCGAATGTCAGAATTCTGATATTCGACATGACTCAATATGACCACATACATCATAAAATATTTGGCCTCCGATGTGGGGTTGTAATTGTTTTTTATTCTTCCCCCTAAAAGGAATTTAAAATTAAACGGTGATGTAAAAAATTTTTAATTCGGGACCTTAAAAGTCGAAATAACGAAATACATCAAAATTCGAATGTCAGGATTCTGATATTCAATATAATTCTCCATATGACCCCAAATATCACACTGCATATGACCGCCAATGAGGGGACAAAATAGATTTATATTCGGTTCCCTTAAAAATCACTCAATATTATAGGGTGATGTAGAATTTTTTTATTCTGGCCCTTCAAAGTCAACATAATCATATCTCGATGTTCGAATGTCAGAATTCTGATATTCGACATGACTCAATATGACGACATACATAATAAAATATTTGGCCTCCGATGTGGGGTTGTAATTGTTTTTTATTCTTCCCCGTAAAAGGAATTTAAAATTAAACGGTGATGTAAAAAATTTTTAATCCGGGACCTTAAAAGTCGAAATAACGAAATACATCAAAATTCGAATGTCAGGATTCTGATATTCAATATAATCCTCCATATGACCCCAAATTTCACACTGCATATGACCACCAATGAGGGGACAGAATAGATTTAAATTCGATTACCTTAAAAATCACTCAATATTATAGGGTGATGTAGAATTTTTTTATTCTGGCCCTTCAAAGTCAACATAAGCATATCTCCATGTTCGAATGTCAGAATTCTGATATTCGACATGACTCAATATGACCACATATATCATAAAATATTTGGCCGCCGATGTGGGGTTGTAATTGATTTTTATTCTTCCCTCTAAAAGGAAATTAAAATTAAACGGTGATGTAAATAATTTTTAATCCGGGACCTTAAAAGTCGAAATAACATAATACATCAAAATTCGAATGTCAGGATTTTTATATTCAATATAACCCTCCATATGACCCCAAATATCACACTGCATATGACCGCCAATGAGGGGACAAAATAGATTTATATTCGGTTCCCTTAAAAATCACTCAATATTATAGGGTGATGTAGAATTTTTTTATTCTGGCCCTTCAAAGTCAACATAATCATATCTCGATGTTCGAATGTCAGAATTCTGATATTCGACATGACTCAATATGACGACATACATAATAAAATATTTGGCCTCCGATGTGGGGTTGTAATTGTTTTTTATTCTTCCCCGTAAAAGGAATTTAAAATTAAACGGTGATGTAAAAAATTTTTAATCCGGGACCTTAAAAGTCGAAATAACGAAATACATCAAAATTCGAATGTCAGGATTCTGATATTCAATATAATCCTCCATATGACCCCAAATTTCACACTGCATATGACCACCAATGAGGGGACAGAATAGATTTAAATTCGATTACCTTAAAAATCACTCAATATTATAGGGTGATGTAGAATTTTTTTATTCTGGCCCTTCAAAGTCAACATAATCATATCTCCATGTTCGAATGTCAGAATTCTGATATTCGACATGACTCAATATGACCACATATATCATAAAATATTTGGCCGCCGATGTGGGGTTGTAATTGATTTTTATTCTTCCCCCTAAAAGGAAATTAAAATTAAACGGTGTTGTAAATAATTTTTAATCCGGGACCTTAAAAGTCGAAATAACAAAATACATCAAAATTCAAATGTCAGGATTCTGATATTCAATATAACCCTCCATATGACCCCAAATATCACACTGCATATGACCACCAATGAGGGGACAAAATAGATTTAAATTCGATTACCTTAAAAATCACTCAGTATTATAGGGTGATGTAGAATTTTTTTTATTCTGGCCCTTCAAAGTCAACATAATCATATCTCGATGTTCGAATGTCAGAATTCTGATATTCGACATGACTCAATATGACCACATATATCATAAAATATTTGGCCGCCGATGTGGGGTTGTAATTGATTTTTATTCTTCCCTCTAAAAGGAAATTAAAATTAAACGGTGATGTAAATAATTTTTAATCCGGGACCTTAAAAGTCGAAATAACATAATACATCAAAATTCGAATGTCAGGATTTTTATATTCAATATAACCCTCCATATGACCCCAAATATCACACTGCATATGACCGCCAATGAGGGGACAAAATAGATTTATATTCGATTACCTTAAAAATCACTCAATATTATAGGGTGATGTAGAATTTTTTTATTCTGGCCCTTCAAAGTCAACATAATCATATCTCGATGTTCGAATGTCAGAATTCTGATATTCGACATGACTCAATATGACCACATATATCATAAAATATTTGGCCGCAGATGTGGGGTTGTAATTGATTTTTATTCTTCCCTCTAAGAGGAAATTAAAATTAAACGGTGATGTAAATAATTTTTAATCCGGGACCTTAAAAGTCGAAATAACAAAATACATCAAAATTCGAATGTCAGGATTCTGATATTCAATATAATCCTCCATATGACCCCAAATTTCACACTGCATATGACCACCAATGAGGGGACAAAATAGATTTAAATTCGATTACCTTAAAAATCACTCAATATTATAGGGTGATGTAGAATTTTTTTATTCTGGCCCTTCAAAGTCAACATAATCATATCTCGATGTTCGAATGTCAGAATTCTGATATTCGACATGACTCAATATGACCACATATATCATAAAATATTTGGCCGCAGATGTGGGGTTGTAATTGATTTTTATTCTTCCCTCTAAGAGGAAATTAAAATTAAACGGTGATGTAAATAATTTTTAATCCGGGACCTTAAAAGTCGAAATAACAAAATACATCAAAATTCGAATGTCAGGATTCTGATATGCAATATAACCCTCCATATGACCCCAAATATCACACTGCATATGACCGCCAATGAGGGGACAAAATAGATTTATATTCGATTCCCTTAAAAATCACTCAATATTATAGGGTGATGTAGAATTTTTTTTTCTGGCCCTTCAAAGTCAACATTATCAAATCTCGATATTCGAATGTCAGAATTCTGATATTCGACATGACTCAATATGACCACATACATCATAAAATATTTGGCCTCCGATGTGGGGTTGTAATTGTTTTTTATTCTTCCCCCTAAAAGGAATTTAAAATTAAACGGTGATGTAAAAAATTTTTAATTCGGGACCTTAAAAGTCGAAATAACGAAATACATCAAAATTCGAATGTCAGGATTCTGATATTCAATATAATTCTCCATATGACCCCAAATATCACACTGCATATGACCGCCAATGAGGGGACAAAATAGATTTATATTCGGTTCCCTTAAAAATCACTCAATATTATAGGGTGATGTAGAATTTTTTTATTCTGGCCCTTCAAAGTCAACATAATCATATCTCGATGTTCGAATGTCAGAATTCTGATATTCGACATGACTCAATATGACGACATACATAATAAAATATTTGGCCTCCGATGTGGGGTTGTAATTGTTTTTTATTCTTCCCCGTAAAAGGAATTTAAAATTAAACGGTGATGTAAAAAATTTTTAATCCGGGACCTTAAAAGTCGAAATAACGAAATACATCAAAATTCGAATGTCAGGATTCTGATATTCAATATAATCCTCCATATGACCCCAAATTTCACACTGCATATGACCACCAATGAGGGGACAGAATAGATTTAAATTCGATTACCTTAAAAATCACTCAATATTATAGGGTGATGTAGAATTTTTTTATTCTGGCCCTTCAAAGTCAACATAATCATATCTCCATGTTCGAATGTCAGAATTCTGATATTCGACATGACTCAATATGACCACATATATCATAAAATATTTGGCCGCCGATGTGGGGTTGTAATTGATTTTTATTCTTCCCTCTAAAAGGAAATTAAAATTAAACGGTGATGTAAATAATTTTTAATCCGGGACCTTAAAAGTCGAAATAACATAATACATCAAAATTCGAATGTCAGGATTTTTATATTCAATATAACCCTCCATATGACCCCAAATATCACACTGCATATGACCGCCAATGAGGGGACAAAATAGATTTATATTCGATTACCTTAAAAATCACTCAATATTATAGGGTGATGTAGAATTTTTTTTATTCTGGCCCTTCAAAGTCAACATAATCATATCTCGATGTTCGAATGTCAGAATTCTGATATTCGACATGACTCAATATGACCACATATATCATAAAATATTTGGCCGCAGATGTGGGGTTGTAATTGATTTTTATTCTTCCCTCTAAGAGGAAATTAAAATTAAACGGTGATGTAAATAATTTTTAATCCGGGACCTTAAAAGTCGAAATAACAAAATACATCAAAATTCGAATGTCAGGATTCTGATATTCAATATAATCCTCCATATGACCCCAAATTTCACACTGCATATGACCACCAATGAGGGGACAAAATAGATTTAAATTCGATTACCTTAAAAATCACTCAATATTATAGGGTGATGTAGAATTTTTTTATTCTGGCCCTTCAAAGTCAACATAATCATATCTCGATGTTCGAATGTCAGAATTCTGATATTCGACATGACTCAATATGACCACATATATCATAAAATATTTGGCCGCCGATGTGGGGTTGTAATTGATTTTTATTCTTCCCCCTAAAAGGAAATTAAAATTAAACGGTGTTGTAAATAATTTTTAATCCGGGACCTTAAAAGTCGAAATAACAAAATACATCAAAATTCAAATGTCAGGATTCTGATATTCAATATAACCCTCCATATGACCCCAAATATCACACTGCATTTGACCACCAATGAGGGGACAAAATAGATTTAAATTCGATTACCTTAAAAATCACTCAATATTATAGGGTGATGTAGAATTTTTTTTTTCTGGCCCTTCAAAGTCAACATAATCATATCTCGATGTTCGAATGTCAGAATTCTGATATTCGACATGACTCAATATGACCACATATATCATAAAATATTTGGCCGCCGATGTGGGGTTGTAATTGATTTTTATTCTTCCCTCTAAAAGGAAATTAAAATTAAACGGTGATGTAAATAATTTTTAATCCGGGACCTTAAAAGTCGAAATAACGAAATACATCAAAATTCGAATGTCAGGATTCTGATATTCAATATAATCCTCCATATGACCCCAAATTTCACACTGCATATGACCACCAATGAGGGGACAAAATAGATTTAAATTCGATTACCTTAAAAATCACTCAATATTATAGGGTGATGTAGAATTTTTTTATTCTGGCCCTTCAAAGTCAACATAATCATATCTCGATGTTCGAATGTCAGAATTCTGATATTCGACATGACTCAATATGACCACATATATCATAAAATATTTGGCCGCCGATGTGGGGTTGTAATTGATTTTTATTCTTCCCCCTAAAAGGAAATTAAAATTAAACGGTGTTGTAAATAATTTTTAATCCGGGACCTTAAAAGTCGAAATAACAAAATACATCAAAATTCAAATGTCAGGATTCTGATATTCAATATAACCCTCCATATGACCCCAAAAATCACACTGCATATGACCACCAATGAGGGGACAAAATAGATTTAAATTCGATTACCTTAAAAATCACTCAATATTATAGGGTGATGTAGAATTTTTTTTATTCTGGCCCTTCAAAGTCAACATAATCATATCTCGATGTTCGAATGTCAGAATTCTGATATTCGACATGACTCAATATGACCACATATATCATAAAATATTTGGCCACCGATGTGGGGTTGTAATTGATTTTTATTCTTCCCTCTAAAAGGAAATTAAAATTAAACGGTGATGTAAATAATTTTTAATCCGGGACCTTAAAAGTCGAAATAACATAATACATCAAAATTCGAATGTCAGGATTCTGATATTCAATATAACCCTCCATATGACCCCAAATATCACACTGCATATGACCGCCAATGAGGGGACAAAATAGATTTATATTCGATTACCTTAAAAATCACTCAATATTATAGGGTGATGTAGAATTTTTTTTATTCTGGCCCTTCAAAGTCAACATAATCATATCTCGATGTTCGAATGTCAGAATTCTGATATTCGACATGACTCAATATGACCACATATATCATAAAATATTTGGCCGCCGATGTGGGGTTGTAATTGATTTTTATTCTTCCCTCTAAGAGGAAATTAAAATTAAACGGTGATGTAAATAATTTTTAATCCGGGACCTTAAAAGTCGAAATAACAAAATACATCAAAATTCGAATGTCAGGATTCTGATATTCAATATAACCCTCCATATGACCCCAAATATCACACTGCATATGACCGCCAATGAGAGGACAAAATAGATTTATATTCGATTCCCTTAAAAATCACTCAATATTATAGGTTGATGTAGAATTTTTTTTTCTGGCCCTTCAAAGTCAACATTATCATATCTCGATGTTCGAATGTCAGAATTCTGATATTCGACATGACTCAATATGACCACATACATCATAAAATATTTGGCCTCCGATGTGGGGTTGTAATTGTTTTTTATTCTTCCCCCTAAAAGGAATTTAAAATTAAACGGTGATGTAAAAAATTTTTAATTCGGGACCTTAAAAGTCGAAATAACGAAATACATCAAAATTCGAATGTCAGGATTCTGATATTCAATATAATTCTCCATATGACCCCAAATATCACACTGCATATGACCGCCAATGAGGGGACAAAATAGATTTATATTCGGTTCCCTTAAAAATCACTCAATATTATAGGGTGATGTAGAATTTTTTTATTCTGGCCCTTCAAAGTCAACATAATCATATCTCGATGTTCGAAAGTCAGAATTCTGATATTCGACATGACTCAATATGACGACATACATAATAAGATATTTGGCCTCCGATGTGGGGTTGTAATTGTTTTTTATTCTTCCCCGTAAAAGGAATTTAAAATTAAACGGTGATGTAAAAAATTTTTAATCCGGGACCTTAAAAGTCGAAATAACGAAATATATCAAAATTCGAATGTCAGGATTCTGATATTCAATATAATCCTCCATATGACCCCAAATTTCACACTGCATATGACCACCAATGAGGGGACAAAATAGATTTAAATTCGATTACCTTAAAAATCACTCAATATTATAGGGTGATGTAGAATTTTTTTATTCTGGCCCTTCAAAGTCAACATAATCATATCTCGATGTTCGAATGTCAGAATTCTGATATTCGACATGACTCAATATGACCACATATATCATAAAATATTTGGCCGCCGATGTGGGGTTGTAATTGATTTTTATTCTTCCCCCTAAAAGGAAATTAAAATTAAACGGTGTTGTAAATAATTTTTAATCCGGGACCTTAAAAGTCGAAATAACAAAATACATCAAAATTCAAATGTCAGGATTCTGATATTCAATATAACCCTCCATATGACCCCAAAAATCACACTGCATATGACCACCAATGAGGGGACAAAATAGATTTAAATTCGATTACCTTAAAAATCACTCAATATTATAGGGTGATGTAGAATTTTTTTTATTCTGGCCCTTCAAAGTCAACATAATCATATCTCGATGTTCGAATGTCAGAATTCTGATATTCGACATGACTCAATATGACGACATACATAATAAAATATTTGGCCTCCGATGTGGGGTTGTAATTGTTTTTTATTCTTCCCCGTAAAAGGAATTTAAAATTAAACGGTGATGTAAAAAATTTTTAATCCGGGACCTTAAAAGTCGAAATAACGAAATACATCAAAATTCGAATGTCAGGATTCTGATATTCAATATAACCCTCCATATGACCCCAAATTTCACACTGCATATGACCACCAATGAGGGGACAAAATAGATTTAAATTCGATTACCTTAAAAATCACTCAATATTATAGGGTGATGTAGAATTTTTTTATTCTGGCCCTTCAAAGTCAACATAATCATATCTCGATGTTCGAATGTCAGAATTCTGATATTCGACATGACTCAATATGACTACATATATCATAAAATATTTGGCCGCCGATGTGGGGTTGTAATTGATTTTTATTCTTCCCCCTAAAAGGAAATTAAAATTAAACGGTGTTGTAAATAATTTTTAATCCGGGACCTTAAAAGTCGAAATAACAAAATACATCAAAATTCGAATGTCAGGATTCTGATATTCAATATAACCCTCCATATGACCCCAAATATCACACTGCATATGACCGCCAATGAGGGGACAAAATAGATTTATATTCGATTCCCTTAAAAATCACTCAATATTATAGGGTGATGTAGAATTTTTTTATTCTGGCCCTTCAAAGTCAACATAATCATATCTCGATGTTCGAATGTCAGAATTCTGATATTCGACATGACTCAATATGACCACATATATCATAAAATATTTGGCCGCCGATGTGGGGTTGTAATTGATTTTTATTCTTCCCCCTAAAAGGAAATTAAAATTAAACGGTGTTGTAAATAATTTTTAATCCGGGACCTTAAAAGTCGAAATAACAAAATACATCAAAATTCAAATGTCAGGATTCTGATATTCAATATAACCCTCCATATGACCCCAAAAATCACACTGCATATGACCACCAATGAGGGGACAAAATAGATTTAAATTCGATTACCTTAAAAATCACTCAATATTATAGGGTGATGTAGAATTTTTTTTATTCTGGCCCTTCAAAGTCAACATAATCATATCTCGATGTTCGAATGTCAGAATTCTGATATTCGACATGACTCAATATGACCACATACATCATAAAATATTTGGCCGCCGATGTGGGGTTGTAATTGATTTTTATTCTTCCCCCTAAAAGGAATTTAAAATTAAACGGTGATGTAAATAATTTTTAATCCGGGACCTTAAAAGTCGAAATAACGAAATACATCAAAATTCGAATGTCAGGATTCTGATATTCAATATAATCCTCCATATGACCCCAAATATCACACTGCATATGACCACCAATGAGGGGACAAAATAGATTTATATTCGATTCCCTTAAAAATCACTCAATATTATAGGGTGATGTAGAATTTTTTATTCTGGCCCTTCAAAGTCAACATAATCATATCTCGATGTTCGAATGTCAGAATTCTGATATTCGACATGACTCAATATGACCACATACATCATAAAATATTTGGCCTCCGATGTGGGGTTGTAATTGTTTTTTATTCTTCCCCCTAAAAGGAATTTAAAATTAAACGGTGATGTAAAAAATTTTTAATCCGGGACCTTAAAAGTCGAAATAACGAAATACATCAAAATTCGAATGTCAGGATTCTGATATTCAATATAATCCTCCATATGACCCCAAATATCACACTGCATATGACCGCCAATGAGGGGACAAAATAGATTTATATTCGATTCCCTTAAAAATCACTCAATATTATAGGGTGATGTAGAATTTTTTTATTCTGGCCCTTCAAAGTCAACATAATCATATCTCGATGTTCGAATGTCAGAATTCTGATATTCGACATGACTCAATATGACGACATACATAATAAAATATTTGGCCTCCGATGTGGGGTTGTAATTGTTTTTTATTCTTCCCCCTAAAAGGAATTTAAAATTAAACGGTGATGTAAAAAATTTTTAATCCGGGACCTTAAAAGTCGAAATAACGAAATACATCAAAATTCGAATGTCAGGATTCTGATATTCAATATAATCCTCCATATGACCCACTAGCGGATCCAGGGGGGGGGCTAGGGGGCTCAAGCCCCCCCCAAAATGAAAAGTTTTACTATAATATGACATTTTATGCACCAAAATGAGTTAAAACCCTGTTACTTAAAGGTCAAATTTTAAAAAAATTCTGGGGGAGGACCTCCAGACCCCCTTGGCACTTGTAACTCTGTTATTACAACTATATTTTTCTAAGTTTGTGTCAAAACGCAAAAAATCTATATCCAAAATTCGGATGAGGCGTAGCAAAAAGGGATGAAAAAGTGGGGTTTTGGACTTAAATTTCCAAAAAATTTCTGGGGGAGGACCCCCAGACCCCCCTTTTGGTAATTGGAGCAGGATAATCCACTACCTTTCCCGTATTAACATTAACAAGAAGATTCAATTGGATTATGAAAATTCTTAGCCCCCCCCAAAACTAAATCCTGGATCCGCCACTGATATGACCCCAAATATCACACTGCATATGACCACCAATGAGGGGACAAAATAGATTTATATTCGATTCCCTTAAAAATCACTCAATATTATAGGGTGATGTAGAATTTTTTTATTCTGGCCCTTCAAACTCAACATAATCATATCTCGATGTTCGAATGTCAGAATTCTGATATTCGACATGGACCGGTTTCGCCCGAAACCGGTCCACGGTTGGAGGCGACGCTTGAGAGCTGGAGTTTTCTCACATATTCCTCTAACCAGAGGTAGTGGTAAAGCACTCCGTTTTCATACTTGTCCTGTCGGGAATTAAATCTGTTCTATGGAATGCGAAGTTCATTCCGGCAGATAGTGGCGGACTGATCAATGGTCAACACTTTTTCCGCTATAGTCGGCTAGACTAAAAGCTCTTCCTCCGCTCTCTTGCGTTGCCTTCCTATACCGTGCTGATGAGCCCTAACAAGGGCGAAACCGGTCCACGGTTGGAGGCGACGCTTGAGAGCTGAAGTTTTCTCACATATTCCTCTAACCAGAGGTAGTGGTAAAGCACTCCGTTTTCATACCTGTCCTGTCGGGAATTAAATCTGTTCTATGGAATGCGAAGTTCATTCCGGCAGATAGTGGCGGACTGATCAATGGTCAACACTTTTTCCGCTATAGTCGGCTAGACTAAAAGCTCTTCCTCCGCTCTCTTGCGTTGCCTTCCTATACCGTGCTGATGAGCCCTAACAAGGGCGAAACCGGTCCACGGTTGGAGGCGACGCTTGAGAGCTGAAGTTTTCTCACATATTCCTCTAACCAGAGGTAGTGGTAAAGCACTCCGTTTTCATACCTGTCCTGTCGGGAATTAAATCTGTTCTATGGAATGCGAAGTTCATTCCGGCAGATAGTGGCGGACTGATCAATGGTCAACACTTTTTCCGCTATAGTCGGCTAGACTAAAAGCTCTTCCTCCGCTCTCTTGCGTTGCCTTCCTATACCGTGCTGATGAGCCCTAACAAGGGCGAAACCGGTCCACGGTTGGAGGCGACGCTTGAGAGCTGAAGTTTTCTCACATATTCCTCTAACCAGAGGTAGTGGTAAAGCACTCCGTTTTCATACCTGTCCTGTCGGGAATTAAATCTGTTCTATGGAATGCGAAGTTCATTCCGGCAGATAGTGGCGGACTGATTAATGGTCAACACTTTTTCCGCTATAGTCGGCTAGACTAAAAGCTCTTCCTCCGCTCTCTTGCGTTGCCTTCCTATACCGTGCTGATGAGCTCTAACAAGGGCGAAACCGGTCCACGGTTGGAGGCGACGCTTGAGAGCTGGAGTTTTCTCACATATTCCTCTAACCAGAGGTAGTGGTAAAGCACTCCGTTTTCATACCTGTCCTGTCGGGAATTAAATCTGTTCTATGGAATGCGAAGTTCGTTCCGGCAGATAGTGGCGGACTGATCAATGGTCACCACTTTTTCCGCTATAGTCGGCTAGACTAAAAGCTCTTCCTCCGCTCTCTTGCGTTGCCTTCCTATACCGTGCTGATGAGCCCTAACAAGGGCGAAACCGGTCCACGGTTGGAGGCGACGCTTGAGAGCTGAAGTTTTCTCACATATTCCTCTAACCAGAGGTAGTGGTAAAGCACTCCGTTTTCATACCTGTCCTGTCGGGAATTAAATCTGTTCTATGGAATGCGAAGTTCATTCCGGCAGATAGTGGCGGACTGATCAATGGTCAACACTTTTTCCGCTATAGTCGGCTAGACTAAAAGCTCTTCCTCCGCTCTCTTGCGTTGCCTTCCTATACCGTGCTGATGAGCTCTAACAAGGGCGAAACCGGTCCACGGTTGGAGGCGACGCTTGAGAGCTGGAGTTTTCTCACATATTCCTCTAACCAGAGGTAGTGGTAAAGCACTCCGTTTTCATACCTGTCCTGTCGGGAATTAAATCTGTTCTATGGAATGCGAAGTTCGTTCCGGCAGATAGTGGCGGACTGATCAATGGTCACCACTTTTTCCGCTATAGTCGGCTAGACTAAAAGCTCTTCCTCCGCTCTCTTGCGTTGCCTTCCTATACCGTGCTGATGAGCCCTAACAAGGGCGAAACCGGTCCACGGTTGGAGGCGACGCTTGAGAGCTGGAGTTTTTTCACATTTATTAATACTGTCACTTGAGTGTGTTTTCCATAGCCCAGTACTCTCTATTGATAGCTATTCTTTCCTCCTCGCTAAATTTACCAATACATCTTGTAGTGTGAGCTACAATCTGAGCCACCTTTAATCTTAAACTTAAACGTTGTAACTGTAACACTAACTATATCTAGTTTTGTTTTGTAATCCTGGCGTGTGTATTTATTTTCGATTTATTAAAGCCTATAGTAGGGGAGCCCAGAGTGTTTTTGGGGATTTACTCGAGCGCGTCAGATAAACATAGGGGGATACCTTGCATGCTTTTGAGTAACATGGAGTTACTGAGTAACTCCACCAAATATAAGCCCTCCATGTAGGGGGGTTTGTTCAGAACAGCCCGTCAGATTTGTAAAAAAAAATCTGATCCCTGGATTTACTCGAGCGCGTCAGAAAAAGATAAGGTAGGTTAATTACCAGCTAAAAAGTTTTCTAAAATCTGACGATTTGAGCGTAACGCAAGGGAGTGGGAGGGTTACAAAGTTCCAAAAAAAATCGTTGTCTGTACATTCTCGAGCTTGGTTGAATTTATTTTATTTTGAAGGAAATAATGCAAGAGTCACGAATATAATATAATCTGCCGATTTTCACATGCCGAACTAATAAAAATTAGGGATTTCCATTACGGCCTATGGCCGTGGACTCTGGGTTTTAGTACTCTGTGTCTGAGACTTTAAAACAGGTAGAGGATGAAGTATTGAAATATGTTGGCATTATTTATTTATTAGTATTTAGGCTAAGCGCGCACTAGAGACTTTTTTGTCACGGCGACAAAGACAAAATTGTCTCCCTGGCTATTGCAAGAAGCTAGAGTGCGCGCACAGGCGACGAGACTCTTTGGCCGATTGCCAAGAATCTCACCATAGAAAAGTATTATCTCCAGTGAACTAGTGTTTATAGTCACCGTGACAGAAGTCTCTAGTGCGCGCTTAGCCTTATTGTTGTAAACACTAGTTGTAACACTAGTACTTCCCTTTCAAATGTAAATTTATCTGTGTTGTGTTACACACAGAGTATAGAGCTTAACAGAGATGCCAAACGGCCGTTTTCCTCTTTAGGTAATTAATTTAATTCAGCTCGCAGATTATCATTCAGTTCACTAGCAGCCAATCAGAAAAAGCTAAATGTGAAAGTTATTCCTAATTGGATATGGAACTTCTATCAAGCGATCGGTGTTGTTTTTCTCCTCCAGTTCCGATTTGGATTTGAGTGACAGCTTCAGTGGGCAAATGACAGAATTAGCAGGAATGATGTGGTATTAAAGGAGGCGGGTCCGTTTGGCCTAAAGTTTGTCTATGGGAAAAGCCCTGTTAAAAAAGTTGCCATTATAGCGTCTATGGAGGTGAACGCTTTAACTTCGACTTCTAGCTGTTCCCCAAACATTTTTATTATTAGTTAAAATTTCCGGTTAGTTTTGTGAATAAAAGAATGTATGTTTATTTTATGTTGCAAAGATGAGTTAGAATATAAAGTGTGTTTTTTGTGCACAAGAGAGATAATAGAACAAAAATCGTTAAATTAAAGGTACAAACAATTAAAAAATTTAAGACGGTTTTGGTATATCTTCGCAGCAAACCGATTCTTTAGAAATCACGGACAAAGTACGATGACGTAGGAAACTAGTCCTAGAGCCAGGAAACTAGTCTCAACTGGTGGTTTAACTAGTCTTGGTAGCCAACGGCGATGGCAGATGTTCTAGCTGTCAGATTAAGAATATCCCTCAACATAATCGTGAGATTTTTGGCGATTCATGACTGGAACATCAAGCTGCACCTACTGTATAAAAATCTGACGCGCTCGAGTATTTCAAGTTTGCGATTTTTTTTTTTGCATTTTCAAAAATTCACTACGTGCTTGCGTCACTTTCAAAACGTCAGAAATTTGAATGGGAACATTTTTAGGGTTCATTTAACACCCCCTCTAAATATCTGACGCACTCGAGAAAATCCATTTTTTTTTCTATTTTCTACCGCTCTGGATGGCCACCCCCACCACGCAAATCGGCAGATAAACATACCTTTAGTATCAGAGATACGTTGGAGCATCAAAAATATTGATATCTGACTTTTTCTCGATTTTGATGACGCATTAGTGCGAAAAAGTTGTCTAAGGTGCCAGAGAGTACCTGTGAATTTTTTCAGAATTTTTGAATAATTTCTTATGGTGCCACATTGGCCCTGAAGTTCCCCTTGTTAATCCAAAGGGGCGCGCCACCAAAAAGGCCGAAAATTCGTTTTTCGCCCCTCATTTCTGCCCTAATCACACGAGGAAGGTCTTCCCTCGAGTTATGGACTATGATGTATGCTACCCGACAAAACTTGAATAATAACTTAAATCTCTATATTATGTTGATTGTGGGCTCTGATTTGAACGAGGAAATACGCGATTTTCGACGAAATTTGAGCATACAAAAAAATCAAGTTTTGTCGGATAGCCTAGGACAGTGGCGGATCCAGGATTTGGTTTTGGGGGGGGCTAAGAATTTTCACAATCCAATTGAATCTTCTTGTTAATGATAATACGGAAAAGGTTGTGAATTATCCTGCTCAAACCACCAAAAGGGGGTCTGGGGGTCCTCCCCCAGAAAATTTTTGGAAATTTAAGTCAAAACCCCCACTTTATCAACTCGTTTTGGTACGCCTCATCTGAATTTCGGATATAATTTTTGTCGTTTTGACAAACTTAGTAAAATATTAGACGTTTTGGGGGGCTTCAGCCCGAAAGCCCCCCCCGTAGATCCGCCACCTGGTAGTTAGTTAGTTTTATTATATACTTATCAGTGGCGGATCCAGGATTTGGTTTTGGGGGGGCTAAGAATTTTCACAATCCAATTGAATCTTCTTGTTAATGATAATACGGAAAAGGTTGTGAATTATCCTGCTCAAACCACCAAAAGGGGGTCTGGGGGTCCTCCACCAGAAAATTTTTGGTAATTTAAGTCAAAACCCCCACTTTATCAACTCGTTTTGGTACGCCTCATCTGAATTTCGGATATAATTTTTGTCGTTTTGACAAACTTAGTAAAATATTAGACGTTTTGGGGGGGGCTTCAGCCCGAAAGCCCCCCCGTAGATCCGCCACTGGCCTAGGATAGTGCCTCCATCGCACAAGGTTACGCCTCCGATTTGAGTCAGGTGACGAGCTTTTTTAAACACTTTTTGCGGTTAAATAAAAACTTCCGTGATTTAAAAGTTGATTTTCGGGTTTTTCATGATCGAATTAGTAAATTGGGTGAGTTTTAGTATGTTTCGTGACATAGTGCATATTGTCTATTGGATTGATTCATCTGTATTCTTATTTTTCCTAAATATTTTTACTCTGTGAGCTTGAGATGAATAGATGGATGAAACGTGAGAAGGGAAGAGAAGAGATTTCACCATTGTTTTGGGGGAAAATATAAGTTCGGAAAATGGAAAATCCATTGTATATTTATATTTAATTTAACAAGGCGAAATAAGTTAACTTTTTCTTCTTTGCAATCTTCTTTCTCTCTGGTGTTTACAGTAAATTTATCTAGTTTTGACTTGCTGGATTGGTCATGATCTGAGGTGATCTTGTTTTGTGTATGAAAATGGTTGGCCACATTGATAGATATTCTTATGGAAATATGAGTTCCGAGGTAGGGTATAATTCTTCGTGTGTAAAGGTATTTCGGTTCAATTCCGTGAACGTTACCGCTAAGTATTTCCCATATCGGTGAGCTCTTAAGGACGGTAGGCCAAATTTTACCTGTGGAAGTACACAAACCACCATGTGTTAGTTATTGAGTTGAAGCTTTCCCAAAATTTGTTTCGCACATCTTTTGAGTTTTGAGGATATATTTATGTTTTCTTATTACAGAAGTTCCAGGATTGCATCTGTGATTCTCTCCCATCATCGCATATCTCTCAATTCGCAATAAGCTTTTAATGCGGGAAATCTTTTCACGCTTTCCAACTGTAGTAACATGTTGATGAGAATTTACAATTATTTTTGAAAAAGTCAATCATAATTGGGGCTGTGATTTTTATGTAATTATAAACTCAAAATATGTAGGGGAGACCGGGGAGGCTAGGACACTTTTTACAAGAATATTTTTTTAAAATTCAGTTTTCCTTGCATTAATTTGAAACTTTCATAATAACATCATGAAACATTTTAACATGTGTAAAAAATATAACCAATGTGAGAGCAAATAAAACTCAAGACCTGTTAGACTGGCACAATTAAATCCACACCAAGTCCCTTCACCTGTTGGACAGGAACCATGGTTGGGATCTGTATCAGTCGAGTCTTTATGGAAAAAGGTAGCCCAAATTGCCTGCCTCATTGACTCCAGATCTTCACAGTTATTTCTTATGGCTGAACCCTAGTACCGTTGCAGCTTATCACAATCTCTGCATCGGTGAGGCGCCCACCACCACTCAGCTTTATGGTCTCCTAATTTTTTTCCTTTCAGCTTTTGTTTTAATCAGCTGGAGAGTTCTTTTCCACGGATTGCAGCAAGTACTGCATCTTATCATCATTTTCTATCGTTTTTTCTTCGTGGATCTTCTTAAATTGACCCCAGAACTTTAAATAGTTCTTAGGGTTTCCATCGAATTTGACTAATTAGATGGTCGGTAGCATGAACTTACGTTCACTGAACAGGTTCTTCTCACTTATATCATCACTCGGAAGAGTCGAATGTTCTATTCGCTGATCAATCAGTACGCCGATTTCGACGTACCTATCTCTATATCCTTCAGCGTCTTCGAAGTCCTCAGAGAACTGTTGTTCCCCTTCATCGATGAGGATTTCGGAGAGTTGGTCTTGGCACACTTCGAGTCGTTGGAATTTTTCTTTCAATTGGAACTTCATTACCACGAGCTCCTTTAGATCCGGTACTTCTTTTTGAAGTTCGGACTCTATCTTCTTCAAGCAGATGGAATAAAGCTGCTCTCCGGCCTTTCCTTTGGGCTTTCAGCTTAGCAGCCATTCTCAAGAAATCTTCAAATCAATGAAACAGTTCGTAATTCAAAGCTCAGTGCACAGAGGTCAGTTCAAAATACTGTTTCAGTTCACACAAACACCGGTCCCGCCGAGGGTACCACTAGAAATTATGTTGGAAAACACAATCTCATAGATCATAAAAGTGCGGGCGAATCTACCCGATGCTGGTGTTGTGGTCATTTCAATAAAAACTATTCCAAGTTTAAAACTGAACAAATAATAGCTTTATTCCATTCCATCTGCCTTTCTCGAATATCTTACCAACTCTGCCCTCTCGAGTGGAGAGAGAGCTACACCCACACATACAAAAAAAACTTCTTCGATCTAAGATCACTTCCTTGTGATCACTTCCTTTCCAGCCTATGTGAGCCTGGTGTTTACCTCGTAAATTTTAGTACTTTTGCCATGGCATTCAGCTAAAGTATATTTAGTGTTTAAAATTGGCTGGCTAAATCCACAAGACACACAAAATACATTCAGTTCTGTAGCCAAACCTTGAAGTTTCCTTCCAAATCAAACCTTAATACCATTACTTTTGCACATTTTGCAGAGAACAGAATCGACCAAGGCATCAGATAACAAATCCAGGTTAATAATTTCGTTCAGATATCCATCGTCACTTGGATAATCACAATAGTCAACATCAGGATTTAGTTTCTTGGCTGAAGAGAAACATTCAAAATTTCAGATTAATCAAGATTTTATTTTGAAAGTTTCAAATTTATACAAGGAAAACTGAATTTTTAAAAAATATTCTTGTAAAAAGTGTTCCATCCCTCCCTGGTCTCCCCTAAATAAACCAAATATGTAAAAGTATGTAAAATAAACATGGTCTTAATCAATCCAAAATTTTTTGAAACTTGTAGAATTTGAGAGATCTCTGCAGTTTGTTTTTGAAAAGATACTACGGTAGGGGAGACCAGTGTACCTAGGGCCACCTTTTTTCAATGTACAATATCAGAGCTACTAACCTGTTTTAAAGAATGAAACTGATATGCACACATCATTATACTAATTACATTCCTATTGTTATTAGTATAAATACTTTAAATATTAAAATCTATGAAATAGAAGGGTTTTCAAGAAACTTCAGAAATGGCCCTAGGTGTAAACCATCATTGTACCTAGGGCCCTTCCCTTAAAGTTTAATTATATCCTATAATGAATAAATAATAGACATTATAAACATAAATTTTATCAAAGAAGCAATATTTTCATTTGAGTATTTTTATTTAAAAAATTATTCAACATTATAGTTTGGAAAACTGATTCCATAATCGAGCTGCATACATTGTCGCTCTGAAGCACCAACAGATTGTGGTTTGGGTAATTTGAAGACAATATTTTTACTCTCAATTTCATATGTGACATCTTTATCATATAGAGATAGAAACTTATTGGAATGTGCAATTCTTTTCAGGTATTTAACACAGGTTGCACATTGATGTTGACTATCATAAATTTAATCAGATAGGTCTGTCCCAGAAGAACCCATTTTAACACACATTCACCCAGAAGGAAAGTTCATCCCCAGTGTACATGCACACAATTGTTGATGTTGGCTTAGGCTCAGGATAGTTACTCATCTTTTTGAGGATAGCTGCAGGTAACACATTAACTTAAGCACCTGTGTCAAGTTTAAAAGTCACTGGAAGGTTGTTTACATTTATTTCTTGAAGCCAATCCCCAGAGCTGGAGCTAGATAGAGCTCCAATGTAAACCCCATCTTGAGCATACTTATGATACCACAAAAATAGCTTTCTCTTTCTACGTGATATAAACTTCACGAATCGTGTATAATTTTTTAAAGGCTAAGGTATATAGTATGTCTTGTGTTTGGTGCGGAATAGCCAAATATGTCTCTTGCGCCATAAAAACCCACCAACCAATCACCATGTGCAATAGATTTGACCAGGAACTCTTGAAAGGGCTGCAGATGCTTGCTAGATGAACTCTGCTTTTGCAGCTGCTGACTTGTTTGGCGCAAGTCGTCTAGTCTTTAGATAATAAAATCACTGACCAGATCTGAAGTTATCTATCATGGTCATTAGTGCTTGAAATAAGGTGGCCTGGTCCACCGGCGACAGGTTCTTCTCCTCCATAGTCATGGTCAATATCCGGCCGTAGTGGCTGGCCACTTTCCCTGGGTGCCTCCGCCAACCGCTTTATGGCCCGATCCACATCCGTTACCTGACTTTTCCGTTTTGCAGGATTCTTTTCTGAAGGGAATGTAATTTTTTATTTTATTCATATGAAATGGAAATCAAACTAAAAGAACTCTCCTCTTAAAGTTCATTTTAAAACAGAACACCTAGCTTAGGGTTAGACTGTGGGAGTTATAGTTAAAAAATCTTTCTTCGGTTCTCCAAATGATCATACACAGATCGAATTGGGGTGGCTAAATACTCTGGAACTAAAATAAATGTTTTAGCATGATGCACATTCATGAATAAATTTTTGTATTAAAAACTGAGAAAACCTACGCCTACCTGTTAATGAGAAATTCGGCGGGTTCTTTTCTTCCACGCTAGTTCCAGGCGTTTCGGAGAAAAAATAAAATTAACTAACTTAACTTAAAATGCATTTTGTGTGCACATTTTAAATTTTCACCTTGATAGTTTTCTATGCTACTAATTGAAAACATTGATACAGCCCTCGATCTGCAGGGTTCTTTAAATACATTACCTTGGCATGTTACTTCATTGCCCGCTAAAACTATGTCGTTTCTAATATTCATTATTGACTTCACCATCATTATTTTGTTACCTTTCAACAGTAAGGTCTTGAATTATTTATTGTAAGTATACCGAGTTTCACAAAGACATATTCCTACCCATGGCCTGACTCAAGTTTTCTAGTTAAAATTTCTTTCCCCAACTTTCCTGTACTTGGATCTTCTCCATCTCCAATTTCTATTCGTTCTGACAATCTTTCATACACCTGTGATAGATGGTCAGTTGGGGTTCTTACCAGCTTCTTCAGTTGTCCCATGAAATTCTCGAAAGGATAGCATGAAAAATTACTCAGGACAACATGAATACGCACTTCGTTAGCCAAGTGTAAAAGATTGTGAACATTATATACAATAGCTTTCTGCCCATATATTTCCATCATATCTTCTACAAAAGATTTCATTAGGTCTTCAGCATATATTTTCTTCACTTATTAAAGGTCATTCTGATATTTTAAATTGAAATGTTAAAGGAGAAATTTTAGTGAAAAATGAACTCATTTCAAATTCCAATATTGCTGATTTGTTTAATATAATTTTTACTCGTAATAAGAAAAAGATTAATGCAACTGGAATTCAAGATTTTTTAGAAGCTCTAAACTCTATGAATATACCTAAACATTATATAAAAAACAAACATGTTCCTGTAAATAGAAATTTTGCTGCAAAATCACCTGTAAATAAAAATATTGTATCTCCTGTAAGAACTTGAATAAAATCCCTAACTTTTCATTTGAGTCATGAAATACACAAATTTTAAAAAATTAACTACATTTATTATGAAATAAACAAACAATCAAACAAAACTTGACTATACTACTTCATTTCGAAGTCTTAAAGTGTTATGAATTATACCCTGCAAAATATCCACTTCAGTGTAATCAAGTTCGAAAATTAACGTCTCTAAGGAAAAACCATCATTTATCGTGCGAGGACACATCTTCTGCAGAATAACTTTGGAGTTATTTACTGTTTCAAGGAGTTCATTGTTCGCAATGAAGCCCGTTTCATTCATGTCCGGTACTATACTCACAAATTTATCAAAAAATTGGGCATACCCCTCCTCCATCATAACCACACCGTTGTTGATTGTGGTTATCTCAGCCTCGTGATGAATCTGTGTTTTATTAACTGATTCATGAACAATTTCACTAATGAAAAGGTCGTCGGTAATTCCATAAGTCACGACGACACGTTGCACAGTGGAGTTAACGATGCGAGGCTTAATAACCGCACATGGACCCATGGACGATGTGGTAATGAAGGAGGAGATGGTACAGAAGATGTCGCAGGAGTAACTGTAGGAGATGACACAGGAGATATCACAGGAGAAACCGAAATTCTTAGTCTTGCCGAAGGAATTGTTGTGAATACAACTTCACACAATCTGAATCGTAATCTGCTTCTCGCTTTGGCATGATGAGCTATTATGTAAAGTTAGAGGTTCTACACTAATATATATATGTCAACACTATGACATCACTGAAATCTTGTTGGCGCGGTATGCCCCAATGGGGTTTTGTGCCATATAACTCAAGTCAAATCAAAATCATCACTGAAATCCTATCAGAATCACCCTACTCCAACCAACCTGGGAAGAGTTTACGAGAAGTGAACCTAGTATTGGCCAACCCCAATGACATCACTAAAATCCTATCAGAATGATCATACACAAACTATTCAGAAAAGAGTTGATAGGAACTAATCCATCATGTACCAGCCTCCCTCTCCCCCTTAAGGGGTTGCAAGGGAGTGATCCCTCACTTGCTTTTCACAAGTTTTCTCCGCCCTCTGTACCATTCATCCTGTTCGAGGTACTTTATTGTTTAATTTCAGTTGCATGTTTGTTGCTGGTTAACTATAACTTAATTCTATGATTTCTAGTTAAATGACTTAATTTTTATTTCAGTTTAGTGATTTCATTATATTTGAAACTAAATTTCACAAACTCCTAACTCTATGAAAATACCTAAACACTATATTATAAACAAACATGTTCCTGTGAATAGAAGTATTGCTGCAAAATCACCTGTAAATAAAAATTTTGTATCTCCTGTAAGAACTTGGCTGAAATATAAATAACTTGAATAAAATCCCTAACTTTTCATTTGAGTCATGAAATACACAAATTTTAAAAAATTAATTACATTTATTAAGAAATAAAAATATTTACAATAATTTTATCAAACATTTGCAAAAATATATCAACACTTAAATTTAACAACGTGTCTTCATTGTATTCTGTTAATCTATCACATAGATTTTAAACTCGGATGGAAAATGGCTCTCTCCCCCTCCCTACTATACTTCTCCATAGAAGAGAACATCAGGCATTGATGATGTCTTTGAGAGGGGTGATCATATATACATCTGTCACAATGGAAGAGTTTACCCGCTTGGGCCAACACTTCATCGAAAACTGCTTGGAAGAAAGAGTCCGAACTTGACTGAGAGGCGGTTTGGTTGCAGTTCTTTCGTACACAATTGGGGAGGGCGATGCACAAAATAGTCTCTTTCACACACTCTAGAACGCTGGGTAGGGTTTTACGCAACTCACGAAGTTGCGCACGCTCTACCATTAAGCACTGGGGTTTCATTGTGAAGCCTGCACCCGGTCTTTGATAGATCTGCTGAAGAACACACAACTCAGTTAGAAAAAACCCTGCGTGTTGCAGATGAGGGATTTTGAGGGGGAAACGACGTTAAACTTCCCCATATTTCTGATGAATTCACTAAATGTAGCGGGTACCATCTCCAACGCAACATTTGCTGAAGTATCAACGATTCGGAGACGAACCTTGACATCAATCAGGACGACGTTAATGGTGAGGAAAGTGGCGATATTCCACTGTTGGATGATTTTGTGTTCGGATACACGGGGTTTCTTAGCGGCAGGCATTTCACGGGACAGACATCATAGGGCTTGAGTGGACGAACAATGCAGGCAGACGGTCAGCGAGTTCATTCTTCTATAAGTGCTCAGGGTGCACTTATAAGAATGGACTCTATGCAAATAACATTATACAGACGAAGTAATAATCACAATATACAACAAGTAGCATCCTAATCATAATGGTTTCTCAATGTCTCTCGATTGGATTTCGGATATTTTTTACGATAATCCTGAACAGTTTGTAAGATGAACTGTTTTTGAGATTCATCTTTGCTAAATTGGTGGTTAAGATCCTCAATCAGTTTAACCCCTCTTTCTGCACAGTCATTGACTATTACCTATAAAGGGATTGCCTTTCATTTTCAGCCATTTTATTTTCCGCTTTGCGCAGCCACCTCCAAACAGCCTGCGAAATATGGAAGTGGCAAAGGAATCTATTAGTTTCCCCATACTGTGTTGATGGCTTCCCTCTCGGCATCGCTGTCATCTGTCGTAAAGTTTTTGGGGAAGCCTGCACCTCCAAAAGGTTCTATGACTGTATCTTGTAATAGTCGGAACCCTGCAACATAATCCTTGGTGGTTTGTCCACTAGTAATTATAATTCCCAAGGGGACCGCACCTGCAGCACAAGGAGTTAGCAAAAAGTGACAGCACTATTCTCTGCATTGCAGGAGGAAGTGCTGTCAATGAAGACAACATCCTCTCTCTTGGCAAATTGTAGGCCCTTTGCATCAATGGTGTCACCACCACAATTGCCTGGGAATCCTTAGAGAAATTAAGGATAATTATTTTTTCTTTGTAAGCAGCTTGCTTATTTGCTATAACCTATAAAAAAGAGGATACAATTATTAAAAACTTAATACTGGTGGAATTTGTCAACCGACATAAAAGTTATTTTCCAAAATATATTCTTTAAATTACAACACAGTAAATGCTTATAATGAGTATGTTAAGACCAACTATCTTTTGATCATTGAATTCTCAATAATGGTATATTATCTCACATGCTAAAAACTTGGGTATAATAAAATAATTCTGTACACCTCAGGATTAGCCAGGGACAATCACCAAGTCAAATACTACTAGCTCTGTGTTATGCATAATTATAAATGTCACCAATAAAGTGAGAATGTAATGATTTGCAACTGGCATATGAGTTGGATAATCCTTGGGTTCCTCACTTTTAAAATATTGCTTTCATATCTCATTTCAGACCATGGGTGCCATTCTTCCATACTGGGGAAAAAATTCCTGCAACCAGACATTCATTTCGGGGGGTGGAGTGTTGCCTCAACATTATTTCTAAGGTACCCTAGAAATACCCCTCATTTTAGATCACCGTGTCAGAATGGCAGAACCAGACTCAAGGTATCCGTTTCAGTATGACTGGTTTCAAGTGTTCTGTTCTGGACCACTTATGTGGGCGAACAAGCCTCTTTTACTCTGATACAGCAGCTTTAAATTTAAGAAACTATTTAACTACTCATCTGCATTTTTGAAAAATTTGCTTAACTGGGGGAAATGATAGTTTAAAGTTGCGTCTTACAATTTTTGAAGAGTGGCACCTGTTTCAACTAGTATAAAGTAGAAAATTAAAATGAATTGTATCTTTGTGGTTTATAGTTATAAAGGAGTGTTTGTGTTCTGTATTTATGTCCTAGCCTGTAAAACCATACCAGCACAGCTATAATTCCATTAACAAGACTGTTTGCTACGATATTCTGCTATTATTATTTTTAGTAAAGTTTTCAGATTATATTATGCAATGAAAATAAATTGTTTTTTTTTTACCTCGTATATATCTTTGCCAGTTCTTGTCCCAAAATTCTTCTTCCTCCATTCATCATGCCAGTGTTCAACTGTCCTTCGTTTTGGATTGAGACTAGCATTTGCTAGGCAATCTTCAATGTGGTACCCCCCATTGTATCGAACCCTAACCCATGGTATCGAAGGTTGTTTCATGAAAGCTCAATGCCTCTCCAATGTTCAACCCATGTGAAAAATAGTTTTCAAAAGTTGTCTTAATGGTTGGGCCAGGCTTCCAGTAATCCTAAAGCTGCAGCAATATTAATAGTGTGCAAATGCCTCAGATTTACAGAAATTTTCACAATTCTTCAAGTTCTTTCAAGGCAAAGAGTCTGTCACAAACAGAATGCATTTGCAAAAAACTATTGTCAATGGGTCTAATAGGTTTTAAATTCCTAGGTAAATTTAAATAGCGCTGAATTCTGATAAACAGCTCAGTGGCTTTAGGGGATTCATTAATATCACTAAAAATATTATTTGCTAAATCTTCTATAAATCTCCCAAAATGACTAAAAAATAGTCTTGCAGTATTATGAAATTTATGGGCTAAGTCCCCGTCGATGTTCAGTAAATTTTTATTCATATCTCTTAGTAGTTTTTCAACACCATTTTTGCAACCTCTCATAGTGGCACAATTGGCAAAGAGACTGCTAACTATTTTAGAGGTACTTATTTTGTTGCTTATAAGAATATCTTTTATTTGGGAAAAGATGTTGGTTGCGGTGGAAAAAAACCATTATGTACCGAAAACCAAATCGTTAAAAACCAACATGTGATCAAGTATTGGAAATCACTATAAACATTATTGAGGAGAAATATGTAAACTCAAAATTTGCACGCCTTTTGAAACAGGAAAATCCAATTAATGTTCTTTATCATTAAGAAATTACATTTTTCCGTGTTCTTGATAATAGTTTATACTTCTCTCCTTCTCCAATTTTTTTACTTCTCTCCTTCCGATTTTCTTTTTAATATTAACAGAAAAACCACAAAATATTTATCTTCATATTCATACACACATTTACCTTTGGCCTAAAAAGAGTTATGAATTCTTTGTTAGTACTCAAAGTTACATCCAATACATGTATTTTATTTAAATAAATAATTTTTAGTTGCAATTTAAAGTTCTACCTTACTTGTATTTTAATATCTAAAATTATTAACCTTTTACAGGCCAATGTTCCCAATTGGGAACATCTTGTTTGAAAATTCATAAAAAAATAACTACTATCAGTATACTGTTGAAAATTTTACCATGTAAAGTTGAAAGATGACTTGATTTTTAAAAATTTAAACAAAGTTGCTATCTTTAAGAGAAAAAAATACAAAAAATTTTAAAATAGGCCATTTTTACGCTTTTTGATAGAGGTACACAAAATAATTCATGAAAAATCGAAATATTGTCCTAAGTTTCCAAAATTTGGTTAGGATATTGGAAAAGACTTACCTTAAAGAGATATCCTTAGTTTAATTTATAACTATGAAAAACACGCTTGTAGTAGCTTGCGAAACATGCATATTCCCAATTGGGAACATTGGCCTGTCGCCGCTATACACGGGAAACCCGAGTTTGTAGTATGGCGTTGTACTATAGAACTCAGTAGAACGGGAGTATTTCTTTTTCGTAAATAATAAAAAGGTTATATAATTGCTTAAAGGGGAATTCCCTTTCAGGAAGGAAGTAGCCGGTTTGTTTTTTGTTTTGATTGTATATTTTTTTTCGTTTGAATCTACGATATTGTGTCCAGAGAAATGATGAATGTGTATAAACATTGAATAAGTCGGCTTCTAAAGTTAATAACTTATCGCAGAGAATTTATGCCAGTAAAAAAGATAGGTTAGTAGTTTCACAGTCTTGTATTGTGTTATTTATTATCCATAAGAAATAAATTTCGAAAATATGGGATCCAAAATGCGTTTTGTATAAGATTATAAGGATGCAATGTTTCAGACTTTATTTAGTAATGACAGTGAAATTTTCTTATAAATGTATTAATGCTACATTCAAAAACCAATTATTTCATTCATTACTCAAATGTTTGATCATTATTTTTGTACAAATTATTATAATCCATTTTAAATCCTATTTATAAGAGTACAATAATTTCAATATTTTTCTTGTGTGTAATAAAATAAAAACTTAGCCTTCAATGATAGGAAAATAAAAATTAATTACTCCCTCATATATATTTTAGTTGTTTTAGATATCCAAAACTTAACATTGTATTTTTAAGGCTAGTGTATAAAATTTACTTACATAAGATATAAAATTTTGGTATTTTGCTTATGTATCACATGAAATTGCCATTAAATTATTTTCAAATTTCCGAAATTTCTATAGAATTACAGCTTAAACACAAAGATAACCTATAATTAAGGTTGATTTTGTTAGTTATTCCCCAAAATTTTGGTTTTATTTGATTTGTTTATCTTTTGAGTCTACGCTTGTTTCCCCGGTCGAAGTATAGTCGGAAGTGGCCAATGTTCCCAATTGGGAACATGGTGAAAATCACACTTAAAAATTTTTTACCGCCTTCTAATTAATAATTTCTCTTAATTGAACCATTAGAAGGTATTTTATGTAAAAAAATAATTAAAATATACCTGGATCTTAATTCGGCCTGTAAAAGGTTAAATAACACGTAAATTTCTACCATCTGCAAAAAAAATTGACTGAACAAAACTCTGAAAAAACCCATACAAGTTTATTTTTTTATAAAATCTATAATTTTTTTAAAACGTTCTTTAATAAAGGCTCGGACTCTTAGAAATGTATACATGGAGAAGAGCATATTCCTTCTCAGTTATAAGGATATGCCAAGAAAGATACTTAAGAGTTGCTGATAATGTTAATCTTGTTTATATGTATGCGTTACTATAGTACGTTCTTATCATCACACATTCTTATTATTTGAAAATAAAAAAATGTGTATCGGTGAAAAAAGTTCTAAATTTTGTAAACTAAGTTCATATATCTTATAAACACGACCATCCACGAAACAATATCTGAGGGGCAGTTGATGGAAGAACGAATTTCTGAAACTTCTTCCTCCGTGTTAGTTATAACATTTAAAAATTTAGAGGCAAATCCTTTTCAGATATCTGCATGAGCATATCCTCCATGGCTAATTTGAAAAGAAAAACAGCGTGGCTGCAAAAAAAAAGACGTAAAGGCTCGTTGACTCACACAAAGACAAAAAAAGTCGCGGACCAAAAAGCAAAGAAAAAAAAGCGGCAAGCGAGCGAGGGTGGTGTCAGGTTTCGCTACGCGCGGTGGTCACGTAACCATCCTTGTTAACATGTGTATTGGTAGTCAAAGCGCATGCGCGGGATCAGGTTCCTGAGGTTGCCTGGCGTGCCAAGCGGGCTCAATCGACCGTGCGGTATGAGAATACGCATCCGGGATATACGAGGGCGATATCTTGCAGAAATGCCCAAATCTTCTCTCCCAAGGATTTCAGACCGCCAAATCTGAACCGTCGGTAAAAATAAACGGCCATCATCCTGTGGAGAGCATTTTTGGGGAACAGTGTTTTCAAGGTTGCCTTGATCAGTTTGTTCTGGTTTTCCTGGTCATTGATGGCGTTTGACCTGTCAGACGAATTCGTCTGCTTTTGAACCGCTCTTGTGAAGAGCTTCTCTACACCGACACTACTGCTTAGTACCTTTAGTCTCTACACCGACACTACTGCTACCGTACCTACTGCTTAGCAGAGTCGGTACAGATAACCGAGGTTCGCTCATCACAGTAACGGCTCATAAACGGTCAGAGAACCCGCTTGCATTTGGCCGGCACCTCAAAAAACAGTCCCTCCTTATCTTTCCAAAAATATATTCCGAACACGGTGACTGTCATACCCCCTACCAGTCTCGGCAACATTGTAAATGTCATTGGGAACAAACTTGTACTTTTCATAGAGAGAGGCCAATAGGTTATGAAACCTTTTGCTCTTGCCATTCATGTAGCTTCAGGGTTTCTCAGACTAAGGGTTTTATTTCTTCCAAGAAAATTGTACAACCAGTGCTTATCCGCCATTTTTTAACGGTGTTCAAACAACAGCTAACTCAAAAGCTAGGATTCTAAAGTCGGTTAGGGTAATTCCAAAGAGCCTCTCTTCTAATATATAAGTACATGTTGAGCTAGCTGTTTTTCCTGATCTGCAGTAAAGAAGTTTCCAAACCTGCCCAGCTTTTTTACAGCAGCCATTTCTTGTGTCAAAGCATTTAAGCGAGCTTTTTTTTCACTCCAGTGTAGATTTGGGGACAATGAAAAAAATTTAATTTTCAAAGATTAAATTTAACGGGGGGTTGGGGGGGGGTTTTGTCCCCCACCACAAAAGCACAAAATAATATGAAAAATTCTGCTACATACCGTTTGATGGAAAGTTTTCGTTTTCCGGCGGAACGGCGAGTCACCTAAGGTAAAGGTTCAATAAATATTGGATTTTAATTGGAAATGCAAAATAAGTAAGTAATTGCGATTTGCCACTAAGATAGGTCCCCCGAATAAGTATATACATAAATATCACAGTTAAAAATGGGGGTAAAAACCACAAAAATTGTCCGTTCTTAGTACTGGAGTAAATATCACAAAAAAAATTCTTAGTAATGGGGTAAATATCATAAAACACACAAAAATTGCACATTAATTAATATTCTAGGTTAAATATATTATTGCTGAAATAGCTTCATTTCTCCTCCAGAAGAGACCTGCTCTGCTCACCCCATTGATACAAAAATAACATAATGCAAAATATCAAGGTTTTAAAAGAAAAACTAGATGCAATGAGCATTCTGAATTTTACCACAGCATTCTTTCACCGCCCAAGGACAGTGAAACTTCTTTAATGTTTGGCTTGCTTGAACATGGCAAGTCATAACACATATCTGCAAAGCATTGTCTCTTTACACTCTTGTGTCATGAACTTTACCACTCAGGATGAAGTTATAGTATTCCAAACCTTTAATCAAATAGAAAATAAATTTATACACGAGACGATTGTAAGATAGAACTTAAGAACTTCAAACTCTATTATTTACAACTTTTTTGTAAAAAGTTCATCAAAATGTGAATTAAATTCTTGAAAATGAAAGTCCGGATTCAGGATAAGGTGTACCAACACGAGTTTAAAATCTGCTTTTTAGAATTAAATTTTCAAAAATTTTCTGGGGGAGGACCCACAGACCCCCTTTAGGATATCGGAAGACGATTTTGATATTGAAAATTCTTAGCCCCCCAAACCAAATCCTGGATCCGCCACTGGGCACAGGACCTTAGCAGAGGGGGTGTTAAAAAGTTCATAATGACATCTGTCTTGCTATTCTACTCTTCCAAACCTTTGTAATTCTCGAATGCTTCTTGAGTGTAATGGCATTCCTTTATCACCAAGTACATGTATACATTTCCGAAAGTTACTTGTGGCCATTTTTTGATATCATTCCTCTTGAATAAGTTATCCCGGAGCTGTTCATCATAGGGGTCCGGTAGCTCTTGATCTTTCCACTGTAATTTTTCACAGTACCTTTTTTTGCATCGGCATCTAAACCTTTGAAATAATCAATAGACGTCTAGAACGGAATAGGTGTATAAAAATATTTAATTTCTTATATAAACCATGATAATTTAACTTATGAGCAATAGTATCACTTTCTTCTTTAGAAGATTATACAATCATCAATGAACAGGCTCCTATATGCATATTTTTAACTATAGCACAATTTAGTGAATAAATTTTGATAAAAGCAATAATTTCATAACAAAGAAGAAAGAAAAATTTAATACCTCAAACTTATTTCGTGATCCGTAAAACAGGTGTATTATATTATTAACATTTTACAAACGTAAATAATATATAACTACATGCATATTAAATACATACCTATCGCAAGGAAATTCCAAAGCATGCTCTATCTTCGATAGAACATACAAAGCAGTGGTTTTGTACAACCGAAATCTCATTCGAAATTCAGTGTCATTTAATTCCGTGAAGTAATCTCTACGCTGTATGAATATCCTTATACAATATGTCTTAGTCTTCATCCGAAAGAATAATTTCTTCATCAACTGATCCGTACGCCATGTCGTTTGTGTAAACAACAAATATTTAACGAACACCTTAATGCCCTAACCAGGACTCAAAGTTCTGATTACTTTAGCAGGAACTTTATCGAACGGTTAACGCTATTTTGTGTTGGTGAGACGCAAACGTACAGTTAAAACGATGTAACCGTTAATTATCTTAAACGGAAGGTTGGTGAGATCGGCCCTACCTCAATCGAAGGCGCCTCAAGGCATACCTCAAAGGTCTGACATTGAATAATTGAATTCGCTCTAAGACACAACTTATTTTTGATGCACTTCCTGTCGGCTAGAAATTTTATGGTCCCTAATTTTTCCTCCGTAGAAACCCGCACTGCCTTTGTATGGACTGAAATTTGTTGAAATTCAACCGTAACTTGACCTGCCTGACAAATGGATGGGGACCACCACACATGGCCCCCTGGTGAATCTGGCGATGGCGCGACGAAGTGGCTCATATTTATCCATCTTGGTCTTCCTCGCGTGATCAAATGCTCCAGGGCCGTTCTCGAAGGGAATCGTGATGTCGATGAGGTATGTTGTCCCCTCCGATGAGAAGGTAATGTCGGGCATCAGTCCCGTTGATGCCCCAGGGGCATTTCGCAAGGAGGGGATGGCAGCGACAGAGACTGCCACTCCTAGGATCTGTCCCTGGTTCCTGAGCATGTCGATCACCCGTTGCTGCACCATGTTATGTCGATTGATCATGCCCTGCTTCCCGAAGTTACAGTGGCAGATGACATGAGGGAGGGTCTCGGTGTGGAAATTACACCTCCTGCAGCGACGGCTACCGGCAGAACTCCCGATGGGCCTTGAACCGTTCAGTGGTAAAGTGTTTGTCCTTGCTTTATGGATAAACTTGTGGTCCGTGAATCGGGTGTATCTGCCGGTATGGAGGAAGAACGAAGAGGCCCGGGACTGGGAGAGGAGATGAAAGGTCTTCCCTTGGTCCGGGCACGCAAGTAGCTTGTCAGTTCTCGGCTTCCTTTTCTGAGCCCGGAGGAGGCTCGCCACTTGACGCCGTTGATGGGGGCCGATGGTGATGGAATACATCCCAGAAGGATCCTCATACGTGATAGTTGGTGATCTGTTCGAAAATCTCCATTTTATCTTGTTCCGGGTGGAGGCAGATCGGGCTGCAGACCAGACGGTGTGGCGGGAGTTGGACTGGAGCGCGTATAGGCCACTGTTGTATCCCGAGAGGAACTCTGCAGGGTCAGGCGGGATGAGGGCTCCAGTTCGGCGTTTGCAGTGGTGGAGCAAATCCTCGAAGGCAGCATTGGCGACATAGCTATCATTCGATGTAAGAAGTTTAAAAGCGTTGTCGATAAGGAAGAAGTCACTGTCCTCAGCTGCCTTCGGGATGCCGAGGGCGCCTGATCCATATTCTGCATAGAAGTAATCATCAGTTACTCTCGGGGGGAGCCCAAGGGCCTTCTTATATTGTGGTCGAAGGTGGTCGTCCAGGTCCTTCCACGCCGTCTTTCCAAACCTCTCCGTGCGGTAGGCAAAAGTAAATGTGGTATATATGAATGCCTTTGCTGCATCCAGTTTTTGCCAGGGGGCAAGTTTTGACGTGAGAATGGTGTCGGCACGGTTGGCAAGCTCAGCCATGGAAAGTTTTACAGTTTCTTTATGCAGGAAGCCAACCGGCTTTCCAAGATACTCTTCGTACTCGCCGTCACGGAGAGGTGTGATTGTTGAGCCGTCAACAGTGAATATCGATGGTCTGCAGCCCACTGGAACTTCTGATGAAAGATGCATACCGGAAGGTCATCCGGTGCTAAAAGTCCACACGAATAACATCTTGTTGGTAGATTTACACATACATCACTGATCTGAGTTTTGGGTGTTCCGTAAAATGTACAACTTCCAACACATAAAAATTTCTTATGGTGTTTGGACTTGAAATTTATTTTATTGATAAGATTAGATACTTCAGTATTGTTAACAGCTACATTATTGCAAAGTTCGTTATACAGTAAAAACCTCCTTACCGATTGGGATTTAATGCCACAAGTGCCCATGATGAAAGATTGTAAAGTGGCATTATATCCTTCATACACAAACATTGAGTGGCACCAAAGTGGGCCCCAATTTGCCACACTAGCAGTATAATGCAGAATAAGATGTGTATTAAAGGTCATGAAATCATTTCCGTACAAAATCTGCTCTTGGGCAACAAACTCTATAAGTAATTCATCAGCAATTTGTAAGTTTTCAAGAGAAATCGAACTTCTCATTAAGAGATCAACTGCACCCTCTAACAAGCTCATATGTTTCAGGAATGGTTCCTTCAATATACCCTTCATGCAGGGTAGACACATATACATAAGGAAATTCCTCCACTCCGAAGCTTTGTACGAATTCCTTTCGTGGACTGACCTTGGTATTCTGCCAATATTCCGTGGCCAAACAATTTTACTTGCACGTTCATTAATAATATCAAGAACTGAACCTGAACCAAGGTAAAAATCGCAGGATTTGTTCCGATTATCAAACCATGAAGTCACAATATATTTAGTTACTCCCAAAAAGATACCATGCATGTAATCCGGTACAAAACTTGAAACTATATTAAAAAAAGGTACCGGAAGCATTGCACTGGGACCTTTAACTCCATGTATACTTTTTCCAATAGTCGCTGCTTCACACATCAATTTTATGGTATCAGCCTCAGTTCGGTCAGCATGAAGGAGAGTATCATTATAAGAATATTTAACGGTGTTGTTGATTGCAAACCCTGGGTGTTTACACCAACTGCAACAACAAAAAGGATTTAGTGTAGGACACATTTGTCATTATTCATCCGGAGCTCCCACTTCCCCTATCTTGGGATTATTCTTTAGTGATGTAGGGATAAGGTATGCTTCATTTGGGTTCCCACCCGCTGCACAAAAGATTCAGTCAAATGTATCTGGTTGACTGAATGCACCTAAAATTTTAATTCCTGATGATGTTACCATTAGGTCTTTAAGTGTAACAGTGTGGCTATCTACATGTTCAAGGGATAAATGATATGAACAAGTGTGCCCAGTGATTTTCTAGACCTCGAAAGATTCCAACAGCTCCGGGACGTACCAAACCCTATAAAAATTACAAGAACTACTTGTATAAAGAAAACAACCGTTTTCCTATGAACCAGGGCTGCAACTGCTCCTGCCGCTATATTGACGGCCTGCCTCAGTCTCTGCTTTTGATGAAAGACTATTGAGAGGAACTTTAAGAAATAAGAGAAGAGCTTTTCAAAGAAGAAAAAATGAGTTGATCAGAACTTTTTGAGGTTTAGGAGAGAGTTTTTTTCTTTAAAAATTTTTTAGTAACAATTCTTAATGATCTTTTATTTGCATTTTCTTCTGAATCTGCGTATGAATTATCTTCATCTGAAGATGATTCTTTCTTAATGATTTTCTTACCTTTCTTTACTGTACTTCGTGCAAAATCTACAATATGCTTTTTCTTTTTTAAAAATTCTGAAATTGGACTTTTTTAGAGTGAATGGTTAGATAAATTTACATATGATGGACATTTATGTAAATTAGAATTTGCAATGGTGGGTAATTTACCAATATAATCTAGGGACACTAATTCTCCAAGGAGACTAGGAATATTATTCCTTTGTAGGGGTAATGGTGTTAATCGATTTGGATTCCGATAGCCTATACAATGAGTGCAACTTTGAATAAAATTTTGGACGCCCGTATACATATTTTCCCCAAGTAATTTACCCTAATATTGTCATATGTTTTTGTTAGGCCAAATTGTGCTCTATGCCCCAATTTTAGAATAGTTGATTTAAGTTTGTCTGGAATTACTATTTGTTCTACTAAATTTGGTCATACTGATCATAATCGGGGTGAATTAGTATGGGAGGTTCAGATAACTTAGTTTTTAAAATTTCGAAAGCTTTTTGAGCTTCCGGCGTCCAAATAAACCGCTGCCGTTTTTTAGTCAAGGGGTACGTTTACACTTGACAAAATATTTTGATCATTAATTTAAAAAATTCTGATTTTTGCACAAAATATGTAAAACACATTAACTAGGCCATTTTCCAAAAACAAATTAAGATGTATAGATCAGATAATTATCTAATTGGCATCATTTTGTAAATGTTAATTACACAAGGCCAAATTATGAAAATCAGATAATTTCTTTTGGATATCAATCCTTACACTATTCTTCATGTTTTGACTATTTTATTTTTTGGATAAACCTATTAGTTTATTTTTTATGATTTTTTGTATCACTAAAGCATGAAAATTCGTGTTTTTTTCTGAAATTTACACTTTAAAAATTCATAAAATAATAATGCTAAATTTTAAACAAAAAACAAAACAGTCAAAACATCTGCTATTTTATACAGATTATGAAGGTAAAAAATAATCACAATATACCAATTTACTGATGAGTAATTACCGTTTGAATGAACCATCGTAACACAATTCTTCAGAAATTGTGTTTTAAGATTTGTTTTAATGTTTTTCATTAAAAGCGTTGCAAAAATACTTTAAAAACTAGTTTGTATTTAATTAGAAATTCCCTGCAGCACATGGTGATCCTTCCTTTTCAATTATTTTGTCATCTTGTATCTTTTTGGCCCCTCGCAAGCACCTTCGTCTCTGCTTTGCCCCCGGGGTGGAGTGATGGATGCTCTCGCTGATCCTTAGTTTATCCCTCTCTTTAATGCCAGCAACCATATACTTTCCCGGAACGATGTACATTCGTCGCATCACTTCCAACTCAGGCTTATACCCACAATTGTAATGCATGGCAGCGTCATACATGGCGAGTTTCACACTTGCAGCACCAGAGAATTTGGTTTTTGGAGACCGCTTCCAAATTAACGAGTGAAAACTTTCGTTGTTGTTTTGTGTCATCCCGTGTAGACACTTCTCAAGCAAGTCTGGAGCTGTAAGACGGGTGTAGATATGTTATATCACTGGCAACAGCTCCAGAGGCAAACCGGTTTTATGCTTGAAGCTCTAGTTTTACCAAAACGATTTTCTAGCAAGTCCGTTTGTATTTTCCCAGTTAAAAAGTACGTAAATCCCAGTTCTTTAAAACAATAATCGCACAATTCAATAACGCTATATGTAGTGTGCGATAGAGCAGTATGTCTCTCGAGTTAAAAAACCAGAATCGTACTTAGCCGCTTTCCAAACATCCAGCCAATTTAAAAATTTATTTAAAAACACAATTTTTTCATCATCTGGATTGCATGTAAGTGGCTCCATGAGCTTATCCCTTTTGTGCTTACCCTTATACAAACTTTTAAATCACACAGCTTGGGAGTCTCACCTTAGTTCTGCAGGAATATTTCAAGGGAGCTGCTCTCGAAGAAAAATCTTAGTTCAGCCTACAGCGATCACTCGTAGAGGAACTGGTGTCACCAGAAGATCAGAGAATACTAGCTGGGCGTCCTCTAAAGACAAAGAGGCTGCTAAAAAACTTATTTTGTCGGAAGCATTCGTATGTTATCATTTCAGTTCATCTTCTGTAAATCTTAGTTTTTACAGAAAATTTAATAACGATTAATCGTTTAATTATGAAGTTAATCTTTATGACAGCAAAAAAGAGAAAATGACCACTTAGTATTAAGTATCAGAATAAATGTATGTTACAGGCAAAGAGATTAATTGGGCATTATTAATAATGCCCGGGCAATGTGATAAATTCAATGAATGATGAATGAAATTTATCACTTTGCCTGATTCCACTCTGGGCTTTATTGATAATACCCAATTAATCACTTAGCCTGTAACATATATGCAATCTTGTATTTTAAAACAATAAAAAAATTTCTGGGCTAAAGTATTCAAAAAATGCCTCGAACACATAATACAAATAAAGAGTTACGTCTGGTATTATGACACAAGGTAGTTAAACTTTCATTTTGAAAAATCTAAAACAATGTTACAAACAGTTAGAATTTAAGGGCCTAAAACCATATAATTACACTCAAACATGTTTTTGATTGCAAAAACCTTTTTTTGGTCCTTTTAAGTGCGATTTTTCATTTGTGCAGAAAATAAAAATCACAGTAAAAAATATCGCAGTAAATAGAAATGGGAAATCGCACAGAAAAGGTGTGACGGCATGAAGTGTAAAGGAAAAAAATATAACAAGGATCTTAACTTTAGTTACACATTTACTAGAGCTATTATTTACACTTATGATTACATCAACATCACACTACTAAAATATAAATTTAAAGTTATTTTTGATATCTGAGGGAGCAGAGCTCCAAAGTCTGGTGTGGTCCACACGCCTCCAAAAACCGTTCTCTCTCAATCTCTCCCGCGTCTCGAAGCGCGTCCTTTTTTTAATCACTCAAGATACGAGGGGAGAGAAACATAAAAAGTTCCCGCCATTTGTGTGGGTGGTCCAGCTCCAAGAAAAGACCCCCTGTTTCTTCTCGAACCCTCCATTTATGACAGTTTTATGAGGTTGTTGACGAAAGTCAAGCAGCTGGGAGAGAGTACCGCCGGTACAAAAGGACCACACAAACACAGTTTTGAGTGTAATGTAATGTTAATAATAATTTATTCCAAAGAAAAAAATTTTTTCAGGCCGGGAATGACCACATAAAAAAATTAGATACTATTAAGAAAACAAATTTTTATGGTAATTCTTTTTACCATTTTTATAACTAGTGAAAAGAGTTAATAGGAATATTGCAAAAGGATAATAAGCATTGACAAGGTATTAAAACTTGTTCCTAAAATTATAGGGAATTTAATTGTAAAGTCATAATTACCAGACGTAACTGAATTTAAACATCCCCTGTGAAAGGGGCCACAACAGAAGACCCTACAATACTAGCCAAGGCCTCGGCAATTGTCGTTAAGGCATCGGCCTTCTGTTGCTTTATTTGAATCTTCTTCTCGCAATACTCTTTGGACAAAGTATATTGCTGTTGCATATTGAAGGCTATCTCCTTTAGGGCTGTTGCGGACTCCTCCGTCCCCGCAACTAGCTTCTCACAACACGCCTTCCCCAAGGTCATACAATACTAGCCAAGGCCTCGGCAATTGTCGTTAAGAAGGCATCGGCCTTCTGTTGCTTTATTTGAATCTTCTTCTCGCAATACTCTTTGGACAAAGTATATTGCTGTTGCATATTGAAGGCCATCTCCTTTAGGGCTGTTGCGGACTCCTCCGTCCCCGCAACTAGCATCTCACTACACGCCTTCCCCAAGGTCATACAATACTACCCAAGGCCTCGGCAATTGTCGTTAAGAAGGCATCGGCCTTAATCTTCTTCTCGCAATACTCTTTGGACAAAGTATATTGCTGTTGCATATTGAAGGCTATCTCCTTTAGGGCTGTTGCGGACTCCTCCGTCCCCGCAACTAGCATCTCACAACACGCCTTCCCCAAGGTCATACAATACTAGCCAAGGCCTCGGCAACTGTCGTTAAGAAGGCATCGGCCTTCTGTTGCTTTATTTGAATCTTCTTCTCGCAATACTCTTTGGACAAAGTATATTGCTGTTGCATATTGAAGGCTATCTCCTTTAGGGCTGTTGCGGACTCCTCCGTCCCCGCAACTAGCATCTCACAACACGCCTTCCCCAAGGTCATACAATACTAGCCAAGGCCTCGGCAACTGTCGTTAAGAAGGCATCGGCCTTCTGTTGCTTTATTTGAATCTTCTTCTCGCAATACTCTTTGGACAAAGTATATTGCTGTTGCATATTGAAGGCTATCTCCTTTAGGGCTGTTGCGGACTCCTCCGTCCCCGCAACTAGCATCTCACAACACGCCTTCCCCAAGGTCATACAATACTAGCCAAGGCCTCGGCAACTGTCGTTAAGAAGGCATCGGCCTTCTGTTGCTTTATTTGAATCTTCTTCTCGCAATACTCTTTGGACAAAGTATATTGCTGTTGCATATTGAAGGCTATCTCCTTTAGGGCTGTTGCGGACTCCTCCGTCCCCGCAACTAGCATCTCACAACACGCCTTCCCCAAGGTCATACAATACTAGCCAAGGCCTCGGCAACTGTCGTTAAGAAGGCATCGGCCTTCTGTTGCTTTATTTGAATCTTCTTCTCGCAATACTCTTTGGACAAAGTATATTGCTGTTGCATATTGAAGGTTATCTCCTTTAAGGCTGTTGCGGACTCCTCCGTCCCCGCAACTAGCTTCTCACAACACGCCTTCCCCAAGGTCATACAATACTAGCCAAGGCCTGGACAATTGTCGTTAAGAAGGCATCGGCCTTCTGTTGCTTTATTTGAATCTTCTTCTCGCAATACTCTTTGGACAAAGTATATTGCTGTTGCATATTGAAGGCTATCTCCTTTAGGGCTGTTGCGGACTCCTCCGTCCCCGCAACTAGCTTCTCACAACACGCCTTCCCCAAGGTCATACAATACTAGCCAAGGCCTGGGCAATTGTCGTTAAGAAGGCATCGGCCTTCTGTTGCTTTATTTGAATCTTCTTCTCGCAATACTCTTTGGACCAAGTATATTGCTGTTGCATATTGAAGGCTATCTCCTTTAGGGCTGTTGCGGACTCCTCCGTCCCCGCAACTAGCTTCTCACAACACGCCTTCCCCAAGGTCATGCCTCTGACACGGGCGGAGAGGTAGGGGGCGGGAACGGCGGAGAGGTAGGGTGCCGTGGTAGGCCGTGCCGTATAGGCCTGCGGTGTGGTAGGGGAGTGGAGGTTGCCTCGGCATCATCACTTTCAATTTGGTAGTTCTCCATGATGAAAGGAGGTGGATTAAAGTTTCCAAGAGGCAAGGTGGAAGAGGTCTGAGAGGGTCCAAGAGGGTCAAAGGTGGAGGACGACTGAGAGGGTCCAAGGTTGTAGACGGTAGAGGGTCCATGGAGGTGGCTGTAAAAGTGTCTGAGGGCAAGGAATCCCACTAAAAAAATTGTTTTAAGAAAACAAATTGAACCAAGTAATAAGAGTTACACTAATTCATAAAGTGTAAATATATTTTATGCATAACTAATACATGTTCCATTAATAAATTTATTGAAACAGGAAATGAGAAAATATATTAATGAATCAAGATAATGTTTTATTAACTAAAACAAAGTGAATGCTTTTATCTGTAACAAACTTTTAATTAGATTATAAGTACGAGCCAAGAAGAAAAGCAAGGGAAAGCAGGGCAGTAAATACCCGAAAACACTCTTAAAACATGCTCGGTTGAGTTTGAGGTGAAGTTAGTTAATAGAAAAATTTTCACAAATTAGCACTTAATTTTCACAAAATAGGTACCTCTTAAAAAATCTACAAAGACCCCAGTGTAGTATACCTGAAGAGGCCAATATACCTGAATTTCTTTTACCTCACCAGGTTTCTTTCCCTCAAACACAGTTCTGTGTAAAAATCTACCCAGAATTTTTTTTAAAAGAGAGAAAAGCTCATCATGTAACAAATGAATTAGGGGTTCTTCTCTCTGAAATAAAGTCAGAAATCCAGTGAACAAATCGGAAATATTTTTTAAAAAATGCCTTTGGATATCTTGTCCTGCAAAGCAAGGCATACTCTTTTCCATCGGTCAGTTTCTCTAGACGTAAACTTCTTGCTTTCATTAGCAAAGAAAGACTTCAGAGCTAGATATTGTTCAATAAACCTGCATACTGACTGGTTCAAAGTAAGCCACCTACTATTGGTATGCCGAATAAAAATATGCTGAACAATATCCAGCTCTGCTTGGACCTTTTTAAAATCCTCAGAAGATACAGGGGTTCTTTTAAAATTGTGATATATATCCATCAGTAAACTTTCCACATCCCCTCCAAATGTATCTGAAGCTGATGTAAAGGCATTGTGAATTTTATGCAGGGAACATTTCCCTATATGTAAAAGTTGGGGGATTTTGCACTTTTAATTTGGATTTCAGACTTTTCATCACATTCATCTTCTTCCTTATGGGGAATTAAAAACTTAGTCTTGCATTCTCTCAAATAATTCGAATGAAGTTTTCTCCCTAGCTGTATGGGGACGTTTTACTTCAACTAGGGCATCTTCGTCTTCAATAATGCCGTCAGGAGATGCTTCCAGGAAATTTCTTAATCTACGAAGAGTCCACACTTGCGTATTTTGACGGATAGCCTCTCTTCTGTTAATTTTATGCCTATCTCTTCATTAGCCTGCCCGTACTTTGTCGCAGCATTTTCGAAACTTCCATACAACAAAGTTTTAACAAATCTGCCACATCCAAATGCTGGGAGCATTTTACACACTCATCCAAAGTTGGAGGTCGTGAGGCGTTTCCTTGATCGCAAGTGTAGTTTTGAAGGGATTCGCGTGGCTTGAGCTACATCAGGCGGCAAGTCAGGTCGTTGAGAAAGAACTCCATATTATCTTGTCTCGGAGGTCTCGGCTTTGTCATAGTCTAGCTCGTGTTTTTTGGGCTCTGTTCAGCTTCCTGAATTCTCTCTTAGTTTAGTAAACTTCCCAGGACTTGATTGCATAATTGCTTTGTGAATCGGCCTCATACGGGAAAATCACTATTGTGGCTCACAACTGCGGAATGGCACCTTGACTAGTAGGAGCCACGTAGGCCGAAATTAATTCTCTTCCCACCCGCCTTCTTGCAAATTTTTGAATTAAAATGTTCTACGGGGTTATTATTAGCCCCGTAGAGAATGCTTTCCGTATTATCTTCAATTGAGATAAGGTATTCTTTTACTTTGTAAAAGATACGGTCAGCCTTCATCTCGGGGACATAATTCGTTTCACCACTGTGTTTTGGATTACAAAAGTAATCTTGGCAATTTGAATGGCAATGTAAAATTTTCCTCACTCTTTGCTACTTTATCATCGAATTCTGTTTCATTCAATTCAAAACCAGAGAACTTTCATCTCTATTTTTTCTATCCCCTTCATTTCCAAAGAGGAAAATTATGCAAAATTCTAATTTTGCAGTATTTGCGAAGTTTTATAACATATAAACAGATAATAATATGATCATAATATACACACACACGAAGTATTGATACAGAGTTATTATACCGTCGACTTACAAGCGAAAGCCAAACTGGAAATCTGGGAATATAGTTACCTACCATAAACGGTTGGTTGGTTGATCTTGGCAGAGTTGTTTTTCGTAAGTAAAATCGATTACGTTTTTGTTTTAAACCAGAAAGAATTTATGCAGTAAAAAAATGTTTGTTCGCGCTTAATGATTTATTAAATTGAAATTGAGAAAAAATATGACAGCAAATTTAATCATTTGTACGTTTTATTGGAACAACAAAACTAGTATATCAATACACACAAGCCTTTGGTTATTAAAAAACAATTATGGAGAAGTTTTCATAAACACACCCATTTAAAATAATCTAGCGTATTTCTGAAAAATGCTGTAATACTTAAAATATTGGCCAAAAGGTAATAAAATATTAATAGACAAAGGGGTCAAAACTTTGTAATAGTTGCTTTTCAAAATGTTTCAAAAATGCTAAAAATCCTTTCATTACTTTTGAAAACTAGTAAATAAATTCCAAGCAGACTTCAAAATTTATAGCTAAAAAATCAAAAATTTAAGTGCGTATGCCACAGATTCATCATACATTAAAGTGTGGTATGTGCAGGGTTCGTACACACTTTGAGGAAAAAAATTCAAGGACTTTCCAGGCTGACCAATATATGGTTTGCAACCATTTTTTAAGTAGTACTTCTTTCATTTGTACAATTTTATCTTTTAAAGAGTTTAATAATAGCAAATTTTATATACAAGTTTCCAGTTACAAAAAAGGGTTTGAATAAAAATTTAAAAGGGTTTGAAAGATATAGAATATTATAAAAATATTTTCAAGTAATTTTCAAATACACATGAACTTATTATGACAAATTTAATCTCAAAAATAAAAAACTACCATATATGTTCAATAAAACTTTGAATAATTATCAATAGCCATTCTAATGCATTGAAAAAAAATGTGTGAATTGAAGATAATGAAAAATTAAAAGTATCTAACGAAAAAATTTTTAATCCAAGAAGTTTAATTTCAACCCCACGAAAATTATTTTTATGAAAGATTTTGTTAAGATGACTTTTTCTGAAAAAAATATAATAATATAATATAATGCCTAAATAATATAATTTGCCTTACAATTTTCATATTATCTACACACCTTATAATTCTTTGATATTAAAACTCATAAGTTCAAGCTATAAATTTCTATTTGCCTTCTTTCAAAAACAAGAAATTCCTTTCATAATGCCTTTAATTTCCATCTAAATATTGGTAACATATGAAAATACTAAAATCAATGAACACTTTATCCAAAAACAAGCATTTAAAGCCAAGGACTTAGACGCAAAGTAAGAAAACGCGATAGCGAAGCGATTGTCAAGTTGTTTTTCCTGCCTTAGTCCCCGCCGTCAAAATGCCAACTTTACAGGCAAACGTATGAAAATTCGAGGTTTTTCATTGAAATACCGGACCGAGGACCGTCATAGGCTTTTCGGACTTTAACCATAAGTTGATACCCTGAAATCTTTTCATCCTTTTAGGAATTAAAATTCAAGGATTTTCCAGGACTTAAGTACAAAAATTTGCTTTTTCCAGGACATTCCAGGCCTTGAAAATTAAATTTGAAATTCCAGGACTTTCAAGGTTTTTAAGGCCCCGTACGAACCCTGGGTATGTGCAGTATTGAACATCCTTAGTAACTTTAGACAAAAAGTAGGGTCCCAGTCCATGAGATACCAGATACCTCGTATGATATCTGTAATGACCGAATGGACACACACTAAAATAATCACTACAACTAGTAGGAATTAAAAAGGACATTAATTCCGTTCTTCTTTCTCTTACACCAATACACAACACTTCCAAAGACACTTCAAAATGGACACTACCGCAATCACAGCCCGAACCCCACGCATTCCCCGCGTGTCTTTTTCGGGTTCTCCCCTCGTCCAGACTAAAGCCCTGGATGGAGCGAGCCGTACCTCGCTCAAGTAGCGACAAGCGCAATCGTCCGCCATTTTGAGGACTAGCGCTACTCCCTCCGGCAGTCGGCAATGTAAAAAAACGGATGATCGCTTTTCGAATTGGCCACAGAAAAATTGTCAGGAAGCTTTTTAGCAACACTTAAGAATTTTTTCACCCCTAAATAAAATAAATTACTAAATTGCGGACACTGTAAGGTGTGTGGAGTTTAATTTATTATGGATCACGGAGAAGTCAAAGCTGACCATTTAGGTCTTTAAGAACTTATCACATCACTTCTAAACATCGCCTCAAATATTCTTAGCTGCAAAATAAAATAAAAACACTTATCAAACTATATAATTAGGTTAATAGTGCGACTTATACAATAATCTCGCATTTCTGGGAATTTCATTATAGAATAGAAAACTCTACTTTTCTTGCACATTTCATCCATGTATAGTATGAAAAATGAAAATGCAAGTATTACATTAGGGATAAGTTTACCATCTTTATAAAGTTATGAATGATTAATAAATAAATGATTTTATTTTAACTTCAGAAGTGACTTATTTTTGCCACTTTGGAATCAAAATAAGAAAAAAAAGTTATATACCTATATTTACATCATTCCTGAAAAACTATGCAATCCAATTCTATCCCTATTATCAATGCAAAACTAAGATCGTTGTATTAATTTGTTTATCAGCTTGGTAAACGAAGGATTAATATCAATCAATAAATGTTTATTTTAATTTCAGGATAGATTTATTTCTTCCCCTTTTGGGTATCATTAGAACAAAGAGTTTTATCATTCCCTAATGATGAATCCAACACTACGTTTTTATCATAATGCTAATTAGTTCATCATCTTGATAAAGATTAATATTAATTGTTTTTCTTTTTAATTTCAGTAGTACTTAATTTTTTTACTATCAAAGTAAGGAAACTGATTTTCTTCAATACTCTTAGTAATAATATGATTATTTTATATATGCAGCAAAAAATATTTAGTTTATCCTTCACTTTCATAAAAGTGTAATTACCTATATTAGTAATTAATTTGAATGAGACAACAATCCATCAATAAAATTTCATATTTTATTCCATATAAATTAATAGTGCTTTTCAAACTATTAGTTATTATCACTAATTACAAACTTAGATACTTAAACCCATGACAAAGAAAATAATTGTTTAAAATTTAAAACAAGAAAATATTTCTTCCCTATTGATGGAAAGTGAAACACTGCAAACAAAATATCTTTCAAACAATAGAAAAAATATGGTTAAAATATACAGACAAAAATTATTTTATTGATTGAAGGTAACATTACATCAATAAAATTTAGTGCTTTTTAAAAACTACACTAATAAATTTTCACTACAGTAAAACAACATCACACAAAAAATATTATTTGAAATTTAAATATTGCAAGAAAATAACTCTTCTGAATTAATTGCAAGTGGAATACTACAAACAATTGAAAAAAATATGGCTAAATGCATTCAAAAGAATAAATATTGTTTTTGCATTATTTTATTTCAGAGGCAGCAACTCGCATGCCGATGCTCTTACTAGAGCATTTTTTAACTCTATTTTGTTCCAACTCTTTATTTTTTTTTCTGATCATAAAATGAATCCTAAAATTAACAAAATTACTTATGAGTTTGCACATCAAGTTGCAACACTGGGGAAAATCGTTATAGTAGTTAATTGCAGATTTCAATAGCAATTTTTTTAATTACTTCAGAATACTCTTACAGTTATCCTAAATATTGTTTAACAGCGGAGCATTAAGAAGCTAAAAAAATAAATATGAATAAAGATATACACCGTTTGTGAAGCCAAATGTACCATTACATTACATTATTTGAAAGGCGAGTATTTAAATCGAAATATATTTGCACTACTTAATTCACAAAAAAAAACATTAAGAAACTTGATAGAGAATATAAATAATTCAAAAAATTCAAAATTACCTCACACAATCTGCTATGTTTATCTGGAATCCATTTTTCTCTTCCAATCTGATGAAGCCACTTTTTTCGTCTCCCAGCATTTCTATTACCAGTCGGTAAACGATACAATTTATACCCTTTTTTCGTAGAGTTCGTGCATTCAAATGCACAACAAGTCGGCATCTTCAGAAATTTGTATAATGAAGCCTTGTACAATAAGTAATTACAATTCGCAAGAATTCATAAGAACACGCATTCGACTCAAAGCAATAGTCCTCAATATGGCGCTGTTTATGCACGTGACTCTGACGTCCCATAAAAATCGAAGGCGGCGTGAGGCGCCAGTGGAAAAGTATTTCGCTACTTGAGAGAGTACTCGGCTCGCTCCATCCAGGGCTAAAGTCCAGACCAGACCTTTTGTACAGGGACACCTGTCGCCGAAGGCGACGTATTCCCTTCCCTTGAGGTGTCTTTTCTTTGAGCTTAGGGACTTTGAGCACAGTAATTCTTAGTTCTCCACTGAGGTGAAGGGTAGTTGGTCTGACGTGGAGAGGGTAGGTTAGGTGAGCGCCGGCAACCCAGGTAGCTCCGGATCCAAGGATCATCGAGCCCGCCGATCCGACGTCCGCTCGCATTTATTAATCAAATCAGAAAATATATACAAATGACATGTCCTCCCTGATCTATCAGGGGCATCTTGAGTATAGTACAATTCTTGTTTACATTGATTTCTATTACATGCAAGCACATAAACAAGCATACTGATTCTATATGACTTTTGAGCCTGGTTTTCATTGACATATTATTTGGGTAGCTATCCCCCTCCGTTTTAATTACTTTACTATATTATCTTATGTTACATTTATTGTTAACCTTGTGGATGGTTATGACTTTTGCTGTCTTCCAGCATAGTGTTGGAGAGGGAATACTCCAATGAATTAAAAATATGATAATCTATTCTCTCAACCTTAATTTTCCCTATTTTCTTACTTGGCCGGATCTTAGTGTAACTTAATTTGGACAGCACAGAGAATAAACACACCAGAGTTACTATTTAAATTAAAATTTATTAAATTAAGAATGAAAGATATATACACAATAAAATACAGTTACAAAATTAAGAATAATAGTCTATTAGATTTTATGCTCCAATCAGTTAATATTATATTAATATACTTAATAGTCATTTGGTATCAACTCTAAATTCTTATTCTTCAATTCAATTAATAGATCACTATAGTAATAGATTACTTCAATCACACATACAATTCCATATTTTATACGTTAGTATTCCAAGGGCATGATATTAACAGATTCAATTCTAATTTTCTACATCATAACCATCATACATGCTAATAAGGAAATTATTTTAGGAAAGACATACATGTTATATTATTTAATAGGACCAAGTGGGAGTTTCTCTTAAAGAGTGCACATACCGTTTGTTGAGCAGAAGTTTCCATGTATAATCCATATGTTTTAGCTGGCACACACAAATACTTATTTTATCTTATTGCTCTTAGGCATATTGGCCCTCGCGGGCATTCTTTGCCAAACGGCACCCCTGTACTTCACTATCCGAGAATTTTTATATCCAGAGCCCCGTTTCCTCGCCCCCTTCAGTTTTATATGTTGCTATCCCCCTTCTGGGTGGTGCTTAGGTTAACCATTCGGGTGGTGTATCCACGCCCAAGGCCTGTCCTGGGGGCACATCACCCAATCTTGGTGTTCCCTATTGTGTCTACTATAGCCTATGGTAAGCCACCCTTTTACTTTGGTGTCCTTAAATTTATAGGTGACTATCACCCTGCTTGCCGCTTGCCCCCAGGTGCGCGTACAAAATTTCTCATTATTTAATCTAACTTTGCCCTATTATTCTGGGCCGCCTTGTGGCGCCTGCCGTCCGAGGCAACTTTTGTGAATCCCAGACTCTTTGAAACCCCCTTCTTATTCCTGCGGTCTGCTTGTCTCGTAATTCCATCATCGTGTTTTCGTGCGGCTCCCTTTCCTCTTGTTATCCCCGAGGTGCAGCATTTTTGCGCCCTTTCGCGGGGAAGCTTTTTGTGTTCCTTTCGAGGGTAAGTGATGCAGGTGGCCGATGGAATGAATTTTGATTCCAGCTGGCCAACAATAGGGGAAAATGAGATAGCTTTAGTACCGAGTTTATTATTTTGGTTAGGACACAGATTGCGCTGGGGGGTAGGTTTTTTGCTGCTTTGTTGGTTATCTCATGGAGACCTGGCGCCTTATTCGGTTTCAGCTTACTTAAGAGGGGAATTACATCAGATGGGAGTATTTGAGGGGGGATGGACGGCGGATTATCCGCGAAATATTCCTCGATTCCCTCGCTCACTTCCTCTTCCATGGCTGCGTCTTTAGGTGGATTGGGCTCAAACTGCCTTTCAAGCGAGTCCGCCAAGACCTCGGCTCTCTCGCTATCCGAGAATACCATAGTTTGATCCTTCATTAACCCCTCCATCTTTACTTCCCTATTTCTCTTTAGCGCTCTCGCCATTTTCCACACGGAGCCGTTCTCGGTGCCCAGGTTCTCAACTAGCGCCTGCCATTGCCGGGAGTTATGAGCAGCAAGTTCCTTTCGGACAATTTTTTTGGCCAATTTTAGTGCCTGATTGTCGCCCGGCGACCTAGTTTCTTGCCACTTTTTTCGAAGTTTATTCCTCCATGATATTTGTGCCCTCAGTTGTTTGGGAATAAATATTTGCTCCGCAGGTTTGGGGGGGAGTTGGGACTCTTTGTGGGCTTTTGTTATTGCCTCCGTGTATGACTGTACTAGAGTGTCTAACTCCTCTGTTGTGGACGGGGATTTTTCGACCACTAGGGGAGCAACCTTTATTCCGACCAGCCCATGGAATTTCTTCCAGCCTGTGACCGCCTGTTTTTGGGTTTTTCTAGCCAATTTCAGATTTGCAAACAGGAGCCTGACGGGGTTGTGGTCCGAACTGAATTCGTTAAGAGACACCGCCTCCGCCGTACTATACTCGGCTCTGAAGAGAGCAAAGTCTATAGTATTACCCGCTCTGGTTTTGTAGATCGTGGGGGTCTCTGGGAATGCCATTTGGAGGTCTTTTTCTAGTATGTATTCGCTAAGTTTAGAGCCAGCATTAGAGATCCTTGTGCAGTTCCAGTCAGTGTGGTGAGCATTAAAGTCACCCACAACGATGACTTGACTGTCAAGAGAGAAAAGGGGTTCTAGGTCCTCTACAATTCCCGCCCCTCGTTGGCATGGGACATATATGGACACAATGGACACTGATTTACCATTGTCAAGGGTTATTTTTATGGCCGTCGTTTGTGACTGTGTTACGGGGGTGGGCACTAACTGATGGGTGATCCCTTTCTTTACTAATATTGCCGTACCTCCGCTGGCTGGGACATAGGGGACTTTTGGTTTGTCAGTCCTGTGGACTATGTAATTTGGTACCTTTAGCTCAATTGTTGGGGAGAGTTTTGTCTCTTGGAGGCAAACTACATCGGGGTTGTGGTCCGTCAAGAATGCCTTGAAGTCGTTAGACTTATTTTTAATCCCATTAGAGTTCCAAGTGACTAAGCCTAATTTATTTTTTAAGCTCCTACTGGCCATTTCCAAGCATTTGATAATATAATGAAGGGAGTCTACAGGGTTGGTTTTCTATTTTAGTGTCGCTAGGACCTTTTCTGGGCCGCCAAATTGGTCGAAAATGCCCTTGATAATTCCGAAGATGCTCAGTATAGTCTTTTCGTCGCTAGAGTTAGAGACTGGGTTTCCCGAGAGAGAGGGGAATTCGCTCTCCGCGAGCTCGTTCAACATTGGTTCACCGCCGCGCAGAGCGCTGGCGAATGAGTGACCTTTGGTGACGTAGCGGCTAGCCGCGAAAGGGGGGTTGCTGGGCCGTTTAGTGGGCTTTGGGAATTTGTCACAACCTCTCCAGGCTGCTGTATGGCCTAGTTTGCCACAATTTATGCACTTTGGGTTTTCGATCCTCCCTAATTTACAGTCCCTGGTGGGGTGGACCCTATCTCCGCATTTCAGGCAGTGCGGTCTGCTTAGGCATTTAACGGCCGTATGGCCAAACCCATTGCAGTTGTAGCATTGGACGGGCCCGTTGTATCTAGCGGGTTCTACCGTGACAATTAGTCCACAACAAGTGTTTACATTGAAAATTCTCTGGTTTTCCTCTCTCTTTTCTAGGATTACCGTTACCATTGGAATAGGATGCCTGGCCCCTGCCTATTTTCCTAATGGCCCTGCCCACTGTAAAGCCTTGTGCAGTTAAGTCCTCTTGTACTTCCTCATCCGTAATCATTGTTGGGATACCCTTTACTACAACTACAATGGGTCTCTCTGCCACCGGAGTTACCATGAAGGCCTCAAAACCTCCTTCCCTTAAATAGTTAGAAACCTGGGAGTGCTGGTCGCTATCCACAGCGAATAGCTGCAGATATTGCCCAGCTAATTTAGCCTTTAAACCCTCGCCAAACTTCTGTTTAAGGGAGCCAATTAATTTTACAGAATCCTTATCAGCCCTCACATTTATCGGTGATTTACCATTAAGCAGAATATTGGGTTTTTGTTTACCTTTAGGGTTTTCTGTTCATTTAAATTTAGATCTAAATTTAGGTTTTCATTGTCATTTAAGTTACTAGATACTACACTAGAGGCTTTTTTAGGGGATTTTGATTTTTTATTCAACACAGTGAATTTGCCTACATATACACTATTATTTTTACTTTTACTTTTTACTGGGCTCTTTTTTACAGAGGGGGAGTAACTAAACACAGGCTCTGGCTCTAAATCGTCCAGAGGAGCATAACGATTTGACAACAATAAAGAAGAACATTTTGAGGGGGAGGAGCTTAAATCAAGAGCGCCTTCCAAGTGTTGACCCCCGGGAGAGACATAGTTTTGCCTGTTGGCTTTTTGGATTACTGGACTGTTGTCCTCGCATTGCGATTTAAAATCGGATCCTTTATAGATCTTACTCTGTAAGGTCTCCCGACTGCCATCACTGGGAAGAGTCTGTGCGTAACATGTAAGATATCTTAACTCACCAATGAGTTGCTCGACCTGGCTTTGAAGCTCGCCGGCACAGGAGCGGGACGATGGGCACCCACTGATATACACATGGTTAGAGGTTTTTAACATGTTTATGATTAGGTTTAAATGGTCGATTTCTTCTTCAATTTCACCGTGGTTCCGTGGTTTTTATCACCTCTGGAGTTCCTTCTCTTCTAATCGGGCTAGTATCTAACTGGCTGGCAAGGGACATGACAGAGCTGTTTTCGCTGGCGTCGGAACCGATACTGTCTCTTCTCTGAGTTTTATTTACCTCATCTTCGCGAGTCATTTTTGATCGCCGCTCCTTCCTTCTGAGTCGTCCGAGTGGACTGAGAAGCTTCCGCAGGAGCGCGATCTTTTCCTGCTGTTCTCGTTGGCATGGGGTAGTGGTAAAGTGAGCGCATAATCCATTTGGTCGTCAACTTTGCTGACGGGTCCTTTTAGGCCTAGCTGTGCGACGTCAGCCCGCTGACTGACGTCGGTGAGGCCATGGTAATCCAGGGTAGTATTCCTAACGCCCGGCTGCGCGTCACCAGCCCGCTGACTGATGACGGTGTGGCTGCGGTTTTCTTGGCTTTTACCACTCTCGCCCGGCAGCGCGCCATCAGCCCGCTGACTGATGGCGGTGTGGCTGTGGTGTCCATGATAAGTTCCCCTCTCGCCTGGCTGCGCACCATCAGCCCGCTGACTGATGGTGGTGTGGAGGTGGTTACTTGGTGGCAGGTACGTCGTCGCGCCTGGCTGCGCGCCGCCAGCCCGCTGACTGACGACGGTGGGGCTTGTTGGCCTTGGTTCCTGAGTAGTTGTATAAGTATCATCGGGGTTTCGAGTATCATTAATGGGACATTGTGCAGTCCGCGAGGCCTGTAAATTGCCGGCATAACCTGGCTGGTTAGAGGACGCGTGGGAAGACCCACGTGCAGTCGGGCTCATCGCCCTCGATGCAATGCTAGGCAATGGAAAAACAGAGTCCGAGCCCGTGCCGAGTATAATCGTGCTTGAAGAGAGCAGTAAAATCCGGAGCGCTGAGAACGAACGTCCGCTGCGGTCGAGCGCTGCTCACCGAATGAATGCAATTACGCTTCGACGATAAATATCTTTAATGGAGTACACTTCGTACCCGCATTTGCTCCGATTGACCATGGCCATGAATGTTATTCACTTTATTACATCTATGATTAGCCAATAGTTGGCTGACTTTACAATATTACTTAGATTTTAATTTTACTTTCTTTATTTTCATAAGTTTTAAGAACCGTTTAATATTTATTTTTAGACTTTATTTGATTTTTTCATATTAGTTAATTCTTTATATTCATTGGTTTTAGGAACCGTTTAATTATGTTTAGACAGTTAATTGGTTTTTACAAGTTTTATTTCTCTGAGGACGAAACCCTTTTGGGCTTTTGTGACTTATGATGGAATCTTAGGGAGGAGGGGCTTGTTTTTGGGAGGCTCAGATCGGGTCGAGGTACTTTTTTTCAACCGATCTGAGGAAGTGCGTGTGGGGGAGTGCATAAAATATCAGGCCGGGTGGAGTGCTAAGTGACCACTAGGTGTCTTAAAAAGCATAAAATACCCAGCCAGCGAAGGAACACCGCAATCCAGCGAGTCTGATAAATTATGTGTGAGAAGTTTTCTTGTTAGATTCAATTTTTCCTTTTCGGGTTAGTGGGCTGTGATTGGTTGGGGGGAGGAGCCTAGTGCCCATCGCGCGTCTCTTGTACATGAGTTTGGGTAAGTTTGGTCGTGGAGGGAGATTAAATTGCTGTTTTTGATTCTATTTATTGATTTTGATAGAGATTTTTATTTTTACTTATGGGGGGTGAAACCTTTCTACGATTCTCGTAGTTGAGAAGGGGAATTTCCTCGCAAAGTCTGGATCATTATGAATTGTTTGGATACTAATTACAGGGTTTGGGTGGTTTTCTAGGGATCGGAAAAAGGTCACTGAACTAGCTTGAATGAAGGCTGGGATTTCCTCCACCTTTAAGTCTTTTGCAATTGATTAATTTCTCACGTAATCCGGAGCGTCCGTGATCATTCGCAAGGCCTTACTCTGGACAACTTCAAGTCTCTTGATATTTGGGATGCTTGCCGTTGCCCAAATGGGGCTTGCATATGTCATACCCGGATGCACCACTGCCTTATAGAGAACTTTATTTTTCAGTGACAGCGCAGATTTTCGGTGAAGAAGTGGGGACATTTGGCCTATTTTTTTGTCAGTTTTCGCTATTATTTCATCAATGTGATGAGCGAAGGAGAGGCATTCGTCGAGGTGAACACCTAGATATTTGGCCGATTTTGACCATTCGAGGGTGTCACCAAATAGTTTTAGAGGGCGGATTATCGACTTCTTCCTTACTTGCCTTTTAAATAGAACCGCTTGAGTCTTTTTCGTGTTTATCGCGATTTTCCAATCAATGCACCATTCTTCAATGGCGTTAAGCGCTGTTTGAAGAATGGGGCGAATACTCTGGGTTTTAAAATGCTGCGCTATCACTGCTGTGTCATCTGCGAAAAGGTGGAGGAATGTGTCGGGGGATTTGGGGATGTCATGTGTGTAAATGTTGTATAGAATAGGTGAGAGTATAGTTCCCTGAGGTGTTCCGGCGCTGATCCTGAAACAGTCAGAAAGTTGACTTCCAACTCTAACCTTGAATTCACGACCGCTTAGGAAGGAGTCTATTAGGTAGGGAGGGAATTCAAGTTTTATTATTTTATAGATTAAACCGTTGTGCCACACTTTGTCGAACGCTCGTGCAATATCCAAAAAGACTGCTCCTGTATATCGTTTGTGGTGGAGACCTGACGTCACCGCGTTTACTATCCTGAGCAGCTGGTGGTTTGTCGAGTGCTTTTCTCGGAATCCAAACTGCTCAGGCGGGATTACATTTTTTTCCCTGCAGTGCTCTGTGATTCTGGTCAAAAAGACTTTTTCGAATACCTTAGAGAGAGTGTTGGGAAGGGAGATTGGCCTGTAATTCGTAGGACTGTTTTTAGGCTGTCCTGGTTTAGAGAACATGATTACGGTGGCCTCTTTCCATCGGTCAGGGAAATAATTTTCTCTAAGGCACGCGTTGTAAATCTTAGTGAGGTTGGTCAGGACGTTTATAGGGACTTTTTTGAGGGTGCTATTGCCTATTGAGTCTGGTTCCGGAGCTTTTTTGTTTTTCAATTTTTGGATTATATTACCAATTTCAAGAGGGGTAACAAAAAAGGGAGCAGGGGTGAGCGGGGTGTCTCGGAGGAACGCCTCTATTGTGGAGTCCACTTCCGTTGCTGGGTCACTTAAGTGATTATTTAAGGTAAATGTGGACTCCAGCGTTTCACCGAACAAGTTAGCTTTTTCAAAGTCGGTCAGGGCAGGTTTATCGGGGTTATTTTTGTTCAACAAAGGTGGCACGGGTTGATATTTGTTGGATAGTTTTTTATTTAACTTGAAAAGGGAGTTGTCCTCGGTAGATAGAGACGAGAGAAACTCTCCCCACGAGTCATTGCTAAATTCTTTTAGCCTGACTTTTATTCTCTTCTGTAGACTGTTAAGTAGTGTTTTTAGAGGGGGGAAGCCTGTGCGCTGCCAGTCCGCTCGCACTTTGTTTTTTCTCTTAATGAGATCAACTATGTGAGGAGGGACTGGTTTTTGGGAGCTATAGACGATTTTTGGCTTGCTCGCCTTGTTTATGGCGTCCGTGATGGAGTGGGTCAGCGCTGCAATGGTTATATCTATCTCTATCTTGGAGTTTATTGGGGGGTTTCCTGCGACAGTTGTTGCTAGGATATCGTGAAATAAGCTCCAGTCAGTTACCTTAGTAACTTTCTCATCAGCTGGAATGAAATCAGCGTCATGGAGAGTTATTAGAACTGGGTTGTGGTCACTACTTAGTGCCGCATCGCTTATGATTTTGGATGCCACTATCCCTTTTACGAGGCCTATATCTAGGGTTGAGGTTCCAAAAGCTGAGCGGTGAGTGGGGGAAGCTGGGGCAATTATTTCAAAGTTATTATCCTGACTAAATTGGAACAATTTGGTACCGTCATGGTTATTTATACCAAGGTTCCAACTGCTATGCTTGCAGTTAAAGTCCCCGAATAGCACGAATTTAGGGTTTAATTTTGCTAGTTTTTCTAGCTCGTTCGTTTTTAACACTGACTTAGGAGGTTTGTATACAGAAGAGAATGTAGTGAGAGTTGTTTCTCGCCTCTATGGCTACAGTCGTGTGTTCGAATGAGGTGGTATCGAGCTGGAGCAAATGGTGTTTAAGCTTATTTTTGATGGCCACCGCTGTGCGTGAGACGGTCTGTTGCGGTGGGTCGCGTAATTTGGAATGGAGAGACCATCACAAGGTCTTAGTTTTGTTTCTTGTAACAAAATTATGTCTGGATTTACCAGCTTAATGTAGTGTCTGAGTTCCAAAATTTTTCCTTTAACACCATTTGCATTTCAGGAGAGCACATTGATCACACATTTCTTTTTGTCACATTTCGATTATTGTAATAAACCATAGTGGGATCCGGTGAACTCAATGTTGTTTTTGTTGCATGCTTTTGAATTGTGAGCTAATTTGGGTATCAGGTCACGGCCAGTTAGATTTAGCAGGGGGATGGACCTTTTTATTGGCTTTATTCCAGTGGAGATAGTTTCTACTAGTACTGAAATTTTTTCCAGTAAGGTGGGGGAGTTTCTCCATTTTGCGGAGAAGTTTTTTATTATCGTGAAGATTCCGTGCATTGTCCCAGTATCTCGAAGAGCTTTGACGAGTTTGCGCTTTCCGCTGCGGGAGGGAATTCCGTTGCCTGATTGGTCTCCGCGGAGGAGAGAGGGGGAAATGCTTCGATTGGAGGGACGGGAGCGGATGCATTCGCGGGAGATAGTACCTTTTTTGGATTTGGCATAGCTTGCCTGGCTTGCTCGCGTTCTACCCACGCATTTGACTTGGGAGGCTTCGAGGGAGGAAGGTTGTGGGGGTGTTTTGGGCATCCCGAAAAGTTGGCCGGGTGTTCGCCGGCGCAGTTTATGCATTTCGCGGGTTCTGATGTTGGCTTTACGCAGTTTTTTGTCAAGTAGCTTCCGGCGCACTTGACGCAAAAGGGGTCGCGAGTGCACATTAATGAGGAATGTCCCCAGATCTGGCACCTATAGCATTGATTTGGTCCTAACTTTCGGCGAAGGGGTTCAATTTTGACTTTCAAGTAAGATATATGGGTTAACAGATGAATTTTCTTACTTTCAGGGGTATTTCTTAGTACTACTATGTAGTGAGGGAGTGTAGTTTTGATGGGTGCGCTTTTGGCGCTTTCTCTTTTTGGGGGGCCTGGCATCTGCTGCACATAAAGTGTGTGAAATCCTAGCTGTTTCAGCTCATCGTGTAGCTCATCTAGGTCATAGTTTGGGCCTAATCCTTTTATCACAATTTTCAATTGCCTGTCCTCCTTAAGGAGGTAAGAGTGGCTTTTTATTTCATGTTGGGTTAAGAATTGGATTATAGCTCTGTGAGCACTAGGGGAGGGGGTGAGATCTTCTGATCCTTTCCTTCATATTTCCCTTCAATTTTTGTTCCCGCGACATCTGAGAGTCTTTTTAGGAGGGCATTTACGTTTTTCGGCTCCTGTAAGTAGATGGGGGGTCCTTTCTTTGGTTTGGGCAAGTCAGACTCGATATCGTCCATTACATCGGACTCGTTATCGTTAGGGGTGAGATCTGAGTCATTGTTGGCTGAGCTAGCCAGATGGCTGAATTTGTTGCTCAGTGAGATTCCTGGGTCTGAAGCCGCGCTATTGCGTCTACGTTTATGACTTTTGGTTGGAATTTTAAATCCGTCCTTGTCTATTTTAGGATTTTGTGGAGCGTATATCTCCAGGGAGGGAAGATTTTGTGTTGCTACGTGGTGAACGACATCCATTAAGCTATCCATTCGCGCGGAAACAACATTGAGTGCGGATCCCAGCTTTTTGTTTAACATTATTAGTTTAATCAGATTTTCTCTATCTGCAGTAGGAGATAGGTTTGACATGGCTTTAATCACGTAGTTTGAAATTTCTACCAGTGCATTCCTTTTGGATTGCAAGCTACTATGGTTATTGCAAGCCTTAATGGCTTCGATGCTTCGGTCATGGTCAAAATTGAGCAGAACTGAGTCAACAATGTACTTACCATTGTCGTCTAGTGGATAGATGTATTCTGCCTTTTCGGTGTTCATCATTGGCGTGGCTATTGGAGGAGTCCGTATCAGTGGAGTCTGGGTCTGGTTGGTTGTTGCGTCCATTAATGGACTGTCATCTGGAGTAGGTTGGCCGTGGGAGGCCATTGCTGGTAGTGGAGTCGAGGCTCCAGCCAGAAGAGAGCTTTGAAGTGGCGGTCAGGGGAGAGACTTCTAGCCGGTAAAATTACACGGCCTCTGACAACTTTAGAGGATATTTATACTAGCTTATATGAGGCCAAATTAATGGAGGCGCGAGTAGCTCTAAAAAGAGCTCGCCCAATACTCAAGCTGTTTAGCAGTCGAGGGGAGCGCTAGGCATACACCTATATCCTTTTGAAGAAGAGAGCTTGCTAGAGACATCCGTACTCGATCAGCGCTCAAGAGCGAATCGTCATCAAAATCATCTCATGCAATTACGCTTGTTTCGCTGTTAAGCGGAATTCCAGCGGCCTTGGGGCCGCTCCAGTTCCAGTTGGAATGGTAACTCATGACAGACAACCATCGGAAGGATCCACTGAAAAGTAACGTTAAGGGGGAACACAGGGGACAACACAAAACAACACAAACACAAAATTTAAAAAGTAAGTTTTAGGGTGGAATTATGGTAAGAAAATGTGAGGAATTTAAATTAATTGGGCTATTTTATTATGCTGGTTCGCAGGGAGCAGCACGCGATGGAGATCACTCCTGTATCTGGGGCTTGATGAGATTTTCTTAGGATTATAATGATTTCTAGGATGAGGAGAGACGGTTCTTTCGGAGCTCCGTTCGCTGGCGCGTTCAGCACCGTTGTGAGGATCGAGGGTCACCAGTGACTGACGCTGATTGGTTGATCGGGGGGGAGGGCGGGCTTTGGGTTCCTCGCATCTGATTGGGGGTTCAGGGCAGCTAGCTTTACCTGGTTTGGAAAGGGACTTAGACGAAATTTTGATGACTATTTTTGAAGCTTTTTCAGGTTTTTTAGCAGGAATTTACTTGGGTTTTTATTTGATTAAGGGGGGTGAAACCTCTCAGCAATTACTGTGGTTTGAAAAGGGAATGGGAATCTAGCATCTAAAGTGGTATGGATATTCTGGATTCGGATTAAAGGGTTGGGATGGGTCGCTAATTGGTTGTAGAATTTGGTTGCTAATTTTTGGATGACTGATAGGAGGGAGGGCATATTTAGATCCTGTCTTATGTATTCATTTCTTGCGTATCTGGGGGCATTTACTATCCTTCTCAGGGTTTTGCTTTGGGCAGATTCTACTCTCAGTACTCTGTGCTGGGCAGTATTTGCCCAGACAGGACAAGCATAAGTTAGTATGGGTCTGATTATTAATTTGTATACTAAGAGTTTATTTTTAAGTGAGAGCTCTGCTTTTCTATTTATTAGGGGGAAGGTCAGGTGGAGTCGCTTAGATATTTTTGAAAGAAGGGATTCTATGTGCTCTTTAAAGGTTAGATTAGCGTCTAGGATTACTCCTAGATACTTCGCTGACTTTGTCCACTCGATTTCATCATCGAAAAATATTAATTTCCGTTCTGGAAAGTCTCTATATTTTTGCTGTTTAAATATTACTGCTTGAGTTTTCTTTGTATTTATGGCTATCTTCCATTGCTTACAATACTTTTCGATTACTTTTAGGGCATTTTGAAGCCTGCTGACGATGTACCGGATTTGGCTATCTTGGGCTATTATTGCTGTATCGTCAGCGAACAAGTGGAGGGTAACTCTATCTGGTTTTGGGATGTCACTGGTGAAAATATTGTACAATATGGGGGAGATGAGGGCTCCCTGCGGGGTACCAGCCTGTATACTGAAATAGTCTGATAACAGACTTCCAACTCGAACGCGGAACTTCCTGTTGCTAAGGTAGGATTTTAGTAGGTGGATTAAATGGGAAGGGAAGTTTAATGTGATTAGTTTGTAGATTAGACCAGTGTGCCAGACCTTGTCAAAGGCCCTGGCGATGTCTAGGAAGACGGCACCGGATTTTATTCTGTGATTAAAGCCAGCTGTTATGGTGTTCACGGCCCTGAGAAGCTGATGAGTTGTGGCGTGAGACTATCTGAATCCAAATTGTTCAGGGGGGAGAATGTTGTTGGCGTTACAGTGCTCTTTTATTTGAATTAGGATTGTTTTCTCGAATATTTTGGATAGCGAATTTAGAAGGCTTATTGGTCTGAAATTAGTGGGGAGTTTGTGGTTCTGGCCTGGTTTTGGCAACATTATCACTGTGGCCAGTTTCCATTTTTCTGGGAAGTAGTTTAACTTTAGGCAGGAGTTGATTATTTTTGTGATATAGGTTATTGCATTTAGGGGGATATTCTTTAACATTTTATTATTTATGCTATCAGGGCCAGGGGCTTTATGAGTATTTAGGTTTTTATGATTTTGATGATTACTTGAGGGGAGATTATAGGGGGTTTTGAGTTGCATGGGGTGAGGAAGAACTTTGTGGTTACTTAGGAAACCGTTTTTTCGAAGGAGGGAACTGACAGGTGAGAGTTTATTTGGAATGTTTGCTCTAGAGTTTTTCCAAACAAGTTTGCTTTTTCTAGGTCCGTGAACACCACGCCAGTTGGCGACATTAGTGGGGGAACAGGTTGGTATTTACGGGTTAGTCTTTTGTTAATTTTAAATAGAGAGTTATCTTCAGGATTAAGGGTTTGGAGGAAGTCCTTCCAGTCTTGGTCTCGTAGCTCTTGCATCAGTCTTTGGATTTCTCTTTGGGATTTGTTTAACTCTTGCTTTACTTGGGGATCTAAGGTTACTTGCCAGAGTTTTCTTAGTCTATTTTTTGCTTTTATTTTTAAAAGGATGTTTCTAGGGACGTTCTTTTGGTATGAAAGTTTAGGCTTTACTGTGCTAGCAGAATTTAAGGCTTGGTTTATATACTGTTCTAGATTGGATATAGCTGTATCAATTTCAAATATATTTTCTATTTTAGGGTTTCCCGGCACTTTGCTGTGAAGAATTTCATGGAAAAGCTCCCAATTAACTATTTTTAGAGTAGTTAGTTCTGGTGGTATGAAATTTGGATTATGAATTTTGAACACCACTGGGTTGTGGTCGCTGCTTAGTTCAGCCAAACTATTTACATAAGAGTGTGTGATTCCAAAAGCTAATGCAAGATCTAACGTAGAGTTTGAATTTGGGGTTATTCTAGTAGGGGTAAGTGGGGCAATTATATTGAAATTTTTCTTATCTGCAAATTCATACAATGTTGTACCATCCTTATTATTAGTACTGTTATTCCAGGAGGGATGCTTTGCGTTAAAGTCTCCACATATGAAGAAAATTTTGTTTAATATGGTTAATTGTTTTAATTCTTTAATTGATAGGTTTAATTGGGGGGGTTTGTAAATAGAAGAAATTGTGATGAATTGACTTCCTCCAAGTTTGAGGGCAATAGAAGTATTTTCAAAGGAGTTCGCATCGAGTTGGAGCAAATGGTGTTCAAGTTTACATTTAATACAGATCGCTGTCCCACCTCCTCGATGGGTCAGACGATCTGTTCTTAATATTATATAGCCTGGTATTTTAAAATTTTGAGAAGGTCTTAATTTAGTTTCCTGGATACATAGAATATCTGGTTTATGAATTAGTACAAAGTTTCTTAATTCTAGGATTTTACCTTGGACACCATTAGCATTCCAGCTAATTATAGTTAGACAATTAATGACATTTTTTCTAAACATAGAAGGTCTCTAATACCATCGATAGTTCCTTAAGGGCATGACTTCGAGCAGGGTGAGAAGTAGGATATTTGGCCATAGTGACGGTAAATTTCTTACCAATTTCAGTTTCTCCTCCCAGTGGTTGTCTGTCTGAGATTTCGTCTCTGAAGTTGATTCGATGTCGCTGGCGTTATCACCGATATCAGGATCACAAGCAACGACGTGACCGAAGACTTCGGTTTGGCCTGGCTTTGATTTATGTTTGTTATCCATATTACGTTTCCGTTCGTCCCAGAAGTTTTTCTTTGGGGGTGGGGTGGTTTTCCACTTATCCGGATAGTGTTCGCAGCCTGTCCAGCTGGCCGGGGTCGCTCCTCCACAGTTGGCGCAGATGGCGTCGGTTTTTCTATCTTTCGTGCACTCGGGGGAGAGATGATCCTGCGCGCACTTTACACATTTAGGGTCCCGCGTACAGAGACGGGACGAGTGGCCCCATCTCTGGCAGCGGTAACACTGCTGGTGGCCCTTTCTTTTTCTAGAGGATTCGATTTTTATTTTAAGTTGTCCGATCGAGTCGATGTTGAAGATCTGTTTCCCTTCTGCTGTGCGAGGGACCGTCACCTGATAGAGGGGCATCATATGGCGGATGCCATTTTCGTCCTTTTTGCCCGGCATCTGATGGATGTCGATTGGTATGATTCCCATACCGTCGAGGGCGTGTGCGATTTCATCTACTGGGAAGTCATATCCAAGGCCTCTGACGACGTCTCGAATATTTCGGTCTTCCGGGAGCTGGTATGTATGACACTTCTCCTTTGTAGAGGTGAGCCAATTTCTTATTTAATTAATTATCCGGTAATTATCCGAAGTGTCCGGGAGGATTTTTATATCCTTCCCTTTCAGTTCGCCTTTAATTGGAATTCCTAATTGTTCAGACAGCTGTTTTAGGGCTTCCATAGGTGATTTCGAGCTAGCCCAGTAGATCGGAGGGGGTGGGCGGAGCTTCTTTCCCGCAGTGGGCGGAGCTTGCTTCACTGGTTTGGAGCGCTCGGTCCGGTCCGCGCTGGCCTCGCTCCTCTCCTTGTGGATCATCTTCCCTCTCTTCTTTGGGCTGTCCGTAGTCTGAGTCGCTCCGCTGCTTTCACTTATGCAATTACGCGTCCGGCGTCCCTTTTTATAAACAAGTTGCTCCTCCGCTCAGTTCCGTTCCTCCCCCTATACCAGTTGGGACAGATGGGTTATTAGGAACACGGACCCTGGGCAGAGGTAGCGACACCTTACTCCCAACTGCCAGACACTACAATATCTTTCGTGCTGACAGTTTAATATCCTTGGCTGTTTTACATTCCGGAAACATTCTTGACAGCAAATTGGATAGGGTGGGTTGGGGTAAAATGGGTCAGTTTTAATTAACTCGATCTAAGTTAAATTTAAATTGAATTATTTTCGCTCATTTTTTTGTATTATAATATTTTATCTGTTGGCAACATTTTCCAACTGTCAAAAATTTAGATTCATGAATTTAAGAACTAAAAAAATATTTTATTTGAACGGTAAATGGCGTTGTCGAAAAAACAGGGTTTACTAACTTCCAAAATATCTATATATTGTAATAAATTACAGCAGATTTTTGTAATATTTTTCCATAAAAGAAAGTCCGAGAGGCATTTCAAGCCAATCATGTTAGAAAAATATAAAATAGTTAATCTTTTATAACAATACTTTGGACTTGGGGTAAAATGGGTCATAGGAGGCCTTCTGTATTAAGTAAAAACAATGTTTTTAACTTATTTCCTTCAAATATATATTGAACTGTCATACAAGTAGGGATTGTCGTTTTAGGGCATTTTGGTCATCCCGGGATAAAATTCGACATCATCCCGGAAAATCCCGAAAATTTAATTAATGCCAGAATTTCAAGAAAAAAAATATTTTTAGGCTTTAAAATCAAAACTTGCATAAAGATTAAATTGGAAAAAAATTATGGGTAGAAATTATTCATTTTTAATGCTACAATTTTTCAGTTCTAGGCTCATTATAATAGTTCACACATTCCCATAAAACCTTATGAAATGACACGAACTTAATATTTTAAATTTGTTTTAAAAATACTCAAGTTTTAGAAGTGTACTTGCCCTAAAAATACTTTTGAATTCCCTTTATAGATATATCTTGCAAGGCTCGGCTTATCAATGGAATGCATGTTTTTTAAATGACGGAGCAAACCACTCTTGGAACCTCCTTTACACTTAATTATCAAAGAACACTTTTTGAATTTTGCTTCTGAGTTCGGTCTTTTTATGAAGTGCTCCCATGCAAATTTACTAGCTTTTTCTGACATAATACAAAATCAGAATATTCTCTGCCTGATCTTTAAAACGCATGTGATCTCTTTAAAAGCTGGCGACATATTGAGATGACGAGTGCTGCAGTGCTGTATTCATCTGGAAATAAGGTTCAAACTATCCTCATAAATAATTATTCCTCACATGAATAAAGATTACGAGTTTCTTGCATATCTGTTAGAATTACTATCAATACTTTGCGTTGGAAAATGGCCTCGTGCTGGGAGTAATTACGATTTGTATCTGTTGTCACTAACATACTAAAGAATTAAATTCGTTGATGAGTAACCCAAATTTAACCTTTCATGCCAAAATGCGAGCATTGCATGCATTATACAAATCCGCAAGTTCCTTGTTTATTAGCAGATGATTGACTTAAACCACCTCACTTCCTTTAATTTATAAGTGTCTTCCAAGGAAAAGAAATATTTTTTTATGCCATTAGGAACGATTTTCAAGCGTTTGTTAGCAGCGTTAAAGAAATTTAAAACTTTGAGGGAATCACGGGACGTGTCCCGGCCTAAAAATTCTACGGGATCCCGGTTTCCCGGGAAACAATCCCTACATACAAGTTTATTTTTTTCTCCAAATGAAGTATTTTAATTGCTACATTTGAACAATGTTCATTAACTTCGGACTTTTACAATTACATTAAAGTACAACTTAAAACAAATTTTTTCAGATAAAAACGGCTTAGGCGATTGCCTTTTTTCTTATTTTCATGTATATTTAGTAATAAATATATTTTTGACATCTTTTTGCAATGAGACCCATTTTACCCCTAGTTGGGGTAAAATAGGTCATTATTTTGATGCTAAGTTTAACCAACTTATAACTAAAAAATATTTGATAAAATTAGATGAAAATGTTCTGAAAGATTGTAATGTCAAGATCCACTTGAAAGAAATAGTTAAAAAGTAATAGTTTTGATGAAATAAAACTTAGAATGTGAAAGTACCTTAAAAGTGACCCATTTTACCCCAACCCACCCTATCCCATTACAGGCCGAAGAAGAAAAAGAAAGTTCACTGGAGCATGAAGAAAGTATAAAATCTCAGATATTACTTTCTTCTCTTCACTATAATTCCATGTAGTAGTACTTGAAGAATTATTTTCAGACATAATCCTTTTTCCCCGGAAGCAGTTGATGAGATAGTTAACTTCGCTTGACAGGGATCTATAAAACCAGCAACTGCTCTTTTGTGCACTTGCAGCATGTTGCAGTAATTGCAGTTTACCACTATTTCCGACCGCTAACTCTTTGTGGCAAAAGCAGCATACACAGTGAAAATCATCCTTCCCTTCTTTACACCAAAAATCTATCACCTTTCCAAAAGAGTCTTTTAAAGAGATCCAGTCTTGGAATTTAGTTAATCGAGGCATTTCAAGTTGTACGAGTGAGAACGTTTTTCTTCATAACTTTCCAAACAGTAACAATGGGAATTGATCAAGTTAAACAACCAACTATAGTATCGAATTACTTATATTTAATGCTAGTTAAACATCTTTCAGCACTTCAAACAATCACCACAACAAAAAACACATTTTTAAACAAAAATAATACACACGTGCTTAAAATATGAGGTGTGTTGAGTAGTATCTTTCCTTCTTTCATGAAATCAATATTTAGTTATAAACAGAGTTTGCATAGTGACTAGTCCAGACAACGAAGGGTTATAGAGGGAAGTCCTTGGAACACAATTTTTGACTTTAGAACTTTGTTTGGACTAGTTTGGAGGTAAACATATCAAAAGTCCCCAACCCTAGCCCCTGAGCTTAATGTAGGGGGGGCGTTTAAAAGTCTCATTTTCAGTTTTTGGCTTATTACTCTTAGTAAATGCATCCCTACGAAAAAGTTTCAATTATCTTTTTTAAAGTAGATAAAATTACCAACAATTTAAGACCATTCCCAGGATCATAGGTCCAATAGATCCCGAGTTTCATCTCTTCAAAAATGGACAATTAGTTAAAAAAGTTCGAAAAATTGAGTAAAAGTCGTATTTAAAGCAATTTATTGGCTATATTACACTTTTAAGAGTGAAGTAAGAGCTAAAACCTTATAACACAATTATTTAGCTTTAATTTAAGCCCTGAACCAAGTCTGCGAGATCAATAGTTCTAACGCTATCTGAAAAAAAAAATTGGGAAAATGATTTTCCCAGAAAGGGGACCTAGAGGTTTGAGAGTATACAGTAAAAGAAGAAAAGTGGTATAAATTAATATACCAATATTGAAAACAGTAGGGGAGAGTGTTGTACCTACGGACGGTTGTACCTTCAGCCACCTCATTTTAAAATTCGGGAAAAAATGTAAATTTGAATTTGTGGTCGATTTTGAATGTAAACAGATGCTATCTAGTTGCTAACGAGAAATCAGTTGTTTAAAATATTATTTAAATTTTCTATAGTAAAAATACTGTTTTTAGGTACTCAAAGTTTTTTTTAGTGCATCACTACATTAATTATTTTCTTCCTCTATGATTATGATATGATAAAATGGGATATATGGGGGGAATCCCCGAGATTTTGACTTTTTACTTTTGATATTAGAAATCGTCAGATCTCAATTCTTTTATCTTTTATAGAACTTTGAATGCAAAAACACCTGATGCTGTACCTTCGGACACCATAAGTGTTGCACCTACGGACACGTTCTTGTGGGTGTCTGTAGCTAATCGGCGTTTTAGAATCAGGTTTCATTTAACTGAATACATTTTAATAAATGTTAAATTAATTCTAAATGGTAATCTATTTGTCAGCGATTATTTTCAAGTGAGTTTTTGATGAAAAATCAAATATTTTGTGATCTAAACTACTTTTTAAAATTTATGATTCTACTTGGAATTTAATTTAAAATATGGTGTAAAACCCTAAGCACCCTATCTCATTTAAGTATGATGATTAAAAAAACTTAAAATTTCCCCTGAAGAAGATTTACCACCAAATTATTGTTGTTATTACCACCAAATGCTTGCACAACTAAGTGTCGATCGAATTGGGTTTTTTTTGGATCAGTGAAGTTGTCAGATCAATCAGCATGATTGATGAAACTATTACCTTAAATTCTGATCTGAAAATACTATGTGATTTTTGTGTTTTTGGTAAAAAATCAAGACTTTTATAATTCAACTTCGTTTTAATGATCATTTACGATCTAAAACTACATTACTTTAAAAAATATATTTTCAATTTTAAAAAGGCTTGAAATAGGTTATTAAAAGGTAATTCATCAATAAAAATGTTCATTCTTAGCTTTTTTCAAGTAAAACTCCCCTTTTTAAGGGTGTCCACAGGTACAACAGGTTGTTGTACCTTTGGACACAAATTTTTCCAAGTTATTATAAATGATTAAAAATCCAATTTTCAAGATTTTGACTAATAAAAAATATCTCTATACTCACAAAGGTTAGGACTATAGGTTGGGCACTTTAAATGGTCAAAATGTGATTTTACCTGTCTTAGAAAAATCCAAACGTGATTTTTGTCCATAGGTACAACACTCGCCCCTATTTATTTGTTTGAAGTATTCCATTTTTACCTTATAAAATTTATTAACTACCTATTTGTTAATTATTAATTATTTCAATTTAATTAATTTTTTGTTCTATTTTTATTGAATTTAAAAAATGAAGGTCATATTTATGAATTTTGCACCCAAAAAACGAACTTTAACAGGATCTCAAGCGTTAAATATATTGATTTTTTTACGTCAAACTTTGGACTTAAGGGTTTACAACTATGATCTTTCATATTATAAAATCAAAAGAAAGGATTTCGAAATACAAAATGAGGGTTCTCCATTTTTAACTCCCTGGGATTTTGTCTGGGACCCCCCTTACTATACCGATTCTTGTTCGTCCTGATGAGTACTATTGTTTAGGACTGTATCAACGAAAGTACGACGAAAGAAATCCATAGGTAGCTTTAATATAATTTTAATTATAACTTAACGAACAAAGACATACATCACTCACGGACAACACAAGAACACGAAGAGAGGAAGAAAGTAATACCGAATCGAAACCAAAACTAAAAGCAGCGGGAGAGAACCGTCTCACGAACGTAACGAGCCCTGCTAAATGCGCATGCTCGGGTTAAAGGCGTGGTTTTAAAGTATTTAGGATTGGAATCAGTGTGGCCCGGATGGGGCAGTGGTATCGCGTCTGCCTGGCGTGCGGAAGATCGTGGGTTCGAATCCAGTTATTATTTTTCAGTAAATTTAATTTTAATTTTTATTATTCCATTAAAAATTGCAATTAATTAATTGCTCTTGTTTAACAGTAATTCCTTGTTTAATTAAATTCATTGTGGTTTTTTAAATGTTTTACTTTGTCTAATTTTTTTTTTAAATTTTAAATTATTAATTTATTGAAAATAAAATTATTTCGCTAAAATATTTTATAGAAACAGAAAGAATCAATTCCACATGGATGCGCATTGCTAATAAAGTATAAAAATCTTGCAGGGATTGTGAAATACAGTACACATAAAGTCCAAACGCATGCGCATTTAGCACGGCTCGTTACGCTCTTGAGTCGTACGTCAGCGGGAGGAGAAACGATCCAACAGAGCAAACCGGAAGGGGGAAATAAACTTACAAAAAGAAACCTACCGAAGCGCTCCAGTGGAGGAAAATATAACTAAAGAAGGAGGCGTAAACATCCCGGCCCCCGTTGAATGGCTTCTCCTTGAACATTCAACAAATCAATCAATAAGCTGCTACAATAAAACACAACCAACTACAAGTTAATTACGACGAAAAATAAAATTAAGAACTGTATGCAACAGACTGAAAGTTAGCTCTACAATAAACACCAAGTTCAAACATTGAGAAAATAGTTACAAAGCTTACACAAAACAAAATTTAACATCTTACTTAGTATTTAAAGGAAGAACACATAATTTAGATATAGATCTGGTATACAATCCAAACGCTGTGCGTACATTTACAACACGTACACACCCATCCTTTCCTAAAATGACATCGGTGATTCGACCAAGAATCCATTTATTTTTAGGAAGATTATCTTCCTTTAGAATCACCATGTCGTTAGGTTTTACATTTTTTTTTGTAAATTGCCATTTCTGCCATTGCTGGAGATGGTTTAGGTAGTCCAATCTCCAACGTTTCCAAATGAGTTGAGTAACCTTTTCAACCCTTCTCCATCGGGAGAGACGGTTGTCAGGTATTTGAGTTACCTCAGGGAAAGCCACAGAACTCGGGGGTCTGCCAATAAGGAAGGCTTCTAAATCATTTATGTGGGAAGACATCGGGGTTAAGGGCCTAAAATTTAGAATACCTTCTATTTCATTGATTATAGTTAGAAACTCTTCATAATTAAAGTTAGAGTTACCAACAGCCCTTCTAAAATGATACTTGAACGATTTTACACCAGCCTCCCAGAGGCCCCCAAAATTAGGTGCCCTGGGAGGGATAAATTTCCAGGATACATTTTCAGTTGCCAAAAAGGCTCCCAACCTCTCATCTGGATTTGAAACTAACCTGTGGAGCTTCTTTAACTCCAAGTGGGCTTCAACAAAAGTCGTAGAATTGTCACTGAAAAGAGTATTACATTTACCACGTCTGGCAAAAACCTTTTTAGTGTTGCAACGAAAGCTTCTGAGGTTAAATCACTTACCAACTCAATGTGTATGGCTTTAATAGTCATGCAAACGAAAATTGCAACATACACCTTGTGAAGTGGACCCTTTCGCTGGTTTTTATATTTAATATAAAAGGGTCCAGCATAGTCAACACCAGTATTTAAAAAAGGAGAGCTTACATTAACTCTTTCAAAAGGGGGACTACCCATCAATTGGTCTACAACTAAGGGTTTGTTCTTTACACAAACAATACAATTATGAACAATTTTCCTAGCCAAATTTCTACCATTAATTGGCCAAAATTGCTGTCTGGCATAATATAACAGAGTTTGTGGGCCAACATGAAGATACCTTTTATGAAGGTTTTCTAAAATTAAACAAGTAATTTTACTCTTTGGTGGCAATATAATTTGATGTTTTTTATCAAAGTTAACATTTGAATTTTGTAAACGACCACCCACTCTAATAATATCATTTTCATCACAAAAAGGATTTAAAGATTTCAAAACACTGTTACCTGGAAGTGATTTACACATTTTCAAACATTTATATTCAACCTTAAATTCAGTTTGTTGAACCCATCTTAACAAAGCATTTTGTGCCCTTTCAAATTCAACAGCTGTTATAGGGCCATTTAAACTTACATCTTTTTTCTTACATTTATCAAGAAACCTGTAAACCAAACTCAAAATTCTAACTAGTTTTGCATAATTATTACTAATAGAAATTATATGAGAAAACACTGAATTTTCAATACAAGAGGTTAAACTAATTTCCACTGGTTTTTTAAGCTCACTCTTAAAGTCATCAAGATTATTAACAGATTCTGGAACATCAGATTCCTGAAAGGCAATGGATTGAGTTAGAAAGGTGGGACCATACCACCACAAACCCTGGTCCTTCATCTGGTTTGGCAAAAGACCTCTGGAAACGAGGTCAGCAGGGTTTTGGCTAGAACCTATATGTCTCCACTCAAAGTCCTTGGTCAGTTCTTGGATTTTCATTACTCTGTTGGCTACAAAAGTTTTTAGTTCATGGGGAGATTTTCTCAGCCATGCAAGAACTATAGTCGAATCAGACCACAGTACAATGTTCTTTGGGGTAATGTCAAGAGCTTGTAGAACTTTACGCAATAGTTTGTAGAGTAGAAGACAGGTACACAGTTCAAGTCGAGGAACTGAGAGGCACTTAATAGGCGCCACACGAGATTTACTGCACAAAAGTCTCACTGCAGGGGATCCAGAAGTGGGTACGGATTGAGCATAAACAACCGCACCATAAGCCGAAGTCGAAGCGTCTGCAAAACCATGGATGATGATGGATGATGATGCATGGTTCACGAAGAGCAAGTCTTGGAATCTCAAGAGACTCAAGTTCAGGAAGCGTGGAAACGAAATTATTCCACTCTGTAGATAGGGATTCCGAGGGTACTTCATCCCAGTTCAACTTGGACAGCCACAGATTTTGCATAAAAATCTTTGCTCTAGAGATGACAGGGCCAATCAATCCCAAGGGATCAAATATTCGCGAAATGTGAGATAAAACATCTCGCTTACTGTAAGAGTCACGAATGGGCATGTTTATCTTGAAGCTAAAGCAGTCAGCCTGGGCGTTCCATAACACACCAAGAGTCTTATTCATTGGGGTAGTCTCTAGCTGAGATGCAAAGTTGAATTCCAAGTCCTGGTTGTGGTTGGAAACACGAAGCAAATCTGGGTGGTTGGCACACCACTTGTGTAGTTCCATACCTCCACGGCCCAACAATTCGATCAATTGTTGCTGGAGGATTTTAGCTCCATCCAAGGTTGATTCACCAGACAGAACATCATCGATGTAAAAGTCACTCAAAGTCTCTGATGCCGCAAGGGGGAAGTTAAGAGATTCATCTTGGGCTAGCTGGTGAAGTGTGCGAGTAGCTAAATATGGGGCACTCGCAGTACCATAGGTGACTGTATTCAGTCTATAAATCTGAATAGGTCGATCAACACTGTTCTTCCACAAGATTCGAAGAAGGTCCCTCTGCGATGGATGAATGAGGATCTGTCTATACATCTTGGATACATCGGCAGTAAAGGCATACCGATGCTTACGAAAACGAAGCATGATGGAGAACAAGTCTTGTTGAGGTATTTTACCCAACTTTTGAAGTTGATTTAACGACACACCATTTGAAGTTGCAGCAGAGCCATTAAAAACGACTCTCAATTTTGTCGAAGTCTTTTCTGGACGGTAGACACCGTGATGGGGCAAATAATAACAGTTGCCTGGCTCCTGGATCCTCAAAAATTTCCTCCATGTGTCCCAAGGTTTCATATTCACTAATAAAGTCTGCATATAAGGAATGCATAGTTGGATCACGATCTAGTCTTTTACTAAGAGAGCCTAACTGTTTAGATGCCATGGTTTTTGATTCCTCTAATTCAATGTCTGATTTCAAAGGCATTTTTACAATGTACCTACCATCTGGCATTCTAGAATGTGTTTCTAAGAAATGCTTTTCACATTCAATTTCCTCATTACTTAAATTAACCTTAGTCTCGTCTGTGGACTCAATTTCCCAGAATTGCCTCAAGGTATCCAAATTTACTGACTCACGAACAAAGCCACAATAGAGTTCCTGATTAGGACCCTTTACAGAAGTTGAACCACTAACCAAAAAACCAAAAGCACTTTCTTGCAAAACCAAATGGGAATCCTTAACATAAATTTTCCTAGTTCTTAACATATCAAAGAACAGCTCCACACCAATTAAACCATCTACAGTTGGGGAAATAAAAAACGACTCAGTTGCGATTTCTGGCGAACCACTTGGGTTAGGAAGACAAATGAGGTGTCATTTTTCATTGTTTAAAGTATTCTTTAACCAAAAAAATTTTCGAGTCCTTAGGGGGTCGTCTTCATATTAAACGAAATACTAACTTTTTTTTTCAATGGGGACCCCCAATTATTATATTTTCTGGGCCATCCCTCAAAACCCCTAAATACCCAGTTTCATCCAGATTGATTCACAATTAAAAAATTTTTGAAAAAATTAAAAAAAATTAATTTTTAAAATCGTGAAATATTTTGAAGGTAAACGATTCAGGTAGTAATTTTATGTATAAAGCCAAAATTTCAATCGATTTCACCGAATAGTTTTTGATAAAAACGAACTTTAATCTTAAGGGGCGGTATACCGTTGCCGAATGCCCATACCGTCAATATTCTTTCTCGTTCGTTTTCATCAAAAAATATTCGGTGAAATCAATTGAAATTTTGGCTTTATACATCAAATAACTTCCTGAATCGATCGATTACCATCAAAATATTTCACGATTTTAAAAATTAATTTTTTTATAATTTTTTCAAAAATTTTTTAATTGTGAATCAATCTGGATGAAACTGGGTATTTAGGGGTTTTGAGGGATGGCCTTTCAGAAAATATCATAATAATTGGGGGTCCCCATTGAAAAAAAAAGTTAGTGTTTCGTTTAATATGAAGACGACCCCCTAAGGACTCGAAAATTTTTTTGGTTAAAGAATACTTTAAACAATGAAAAATGACACCTCATTTGTCTTCCTAACCCAAGTGGTTCGCCAGAAATCGCAACTGAGTAGTTTTTTATTTCCCCAACTGTACCTTCCCAGGCCTAAAGAATTCTGGATCAGCAAATTTAATATTTGGACTGAAATCGTGAAGATTTATGGCTAAACGTTTTGCAGGGGTGATACTAGTTATCTTAGAAACTACAACAAACTCTGAGACCCTCACAAAATCACTAGCAAAATTTGATACCTCTACACTAACCTTAGCTTTAACAGGAATCTTAGCATTATTTAATCCTGATATGGTCATATCTAACTTATGCTCTTTCACTTGCAACAAGTTAACTGCCTCCTTACTAAAAGCATTTATCATGCTCCCAGAGTCACATAAGAACCTTAAGGGTTGTTTATTCCCATAAGCATCCCGAACATAAGCAATAGCTGTAGCAAGCACAACCTGAGGTTTATCTAAACAATTTGCACTAGCACAAACTGACTCAAGGGGCCGATTATGCCGGTTATTGCTCCTCACCGGGTTACTTCGTTGACCCGACGGGAGGAAGTCTTGATTATCCGGCTACGTATTGGGCACACTCGATTCACTCACCGTCATTTACTTTTGGGGGAGCAGGCTCCTTCGTGCCATCAATGTCAAGTGTCTCTTTCTGTCCGACATATTCTATGTGAATGTCCTCTTTTTAATGGCCAAAGACTACAAGCTTTTAAACGAACAGATTTTAACCTCTCAGAAATTTTACATAACTATGATTTTAAACTGGTTCTTGGTTTTATCCAACATATTGGTTTTATTCATCATGTCTGATTTTTAATGATTACATAATTTTCATTGTCCACGTTCCACCTTCTTTTATCCTGTTTTTAATAATGATGTATAGATTACATCCGACAAGAGCTAATTGCTCGCTGCATTCTTAACTTCAATGTCTGTCTTTCTTGGGATAGAATGGCCTGATCTGGCCCTTGTCCCATAAAATCCAACAAACCAACTATTGGGGAAAAAGAAAAGCTCGCGGAAACTAAGCTTATCGTTAACAGATTTACGCATGACTAAGTCCCCTTACCTCTTCGTTGTGTGTTTTCAAACTATTTTTTTTTGTAAAAACGTGAAATCCCGATCCTTCTTTAAACTATTATCAAGTTTAGTGATATTTGGACCAGTAGTTTTTTCTTTATTGGCACTTAAGTAAAAGTGGTTTTTAATCAGAACCACTTTCTAATTTTCAACGATCCAAAAAGACCCTTTAAAACCCAAACCCCACTGATTTTTTTTCACTGTTTGAAAGCAAATTTCCTCTTTTTTCTATTAATGCATAGTTTATAAGAAAATATTCATAGAGATTTGTGCTTCATGCGTTTTTGTAAGACACTATAAAAAACACTTTTTTAGGGTTTAGACGACTTTTTAACCACGATAAAGTTTTTTAATTTTAAATTTTACTCCACCATTTTATTTTGTAGACTATTGTCTGTAAATAAATGAAATTTAAAGCTTTTACCTTCATAAATAAAAATTTGGTAAGGTAAAACGCAATTGAACACCAAACCTAGTCTTCGGCTCAAGACAAAAATGGGTAAAACTTTAAGGAGCCATAACTCCGAAAGTAATTGATGGAATTGGATAAAATTTTGTATTTCTTCTTATCGTTATGCATACATTGAACACACAAAATTTCATAAAAATTTGCGGTAGGTGGGGTATACCACCCTGGATGATTTGGCGTGGAATGACCCAAAACTGTTATGTATTCTTATTTTTCACAATAAATGTTTTAAATTTTACTTTGAAAAATGATATTTACTAATAATAAATATACAACATTATTTTCACAGTATTTAAAAGACACTGGTAGAAACAAGAAAATTGGTTAATATTTTCGCACGGGACATATTGGAGGATGATGTCCATGATAGAGTTCAGATTAGGGAAATTCCAAGTTGACACCGTTTCATTCAATGCACTTGCTTCTTTTTTTTCTTTCGTCCAGCGCGCGAAGTTGAGGGTGAAGATGAGACTGGAGCCGGTGGATCAAGAGGTGGTTGAGCGAGCTCGGCAGGATGAGGAGAAGAATCTACTGCAACAGTGGATGGAGAAGATCGAATATTTCCTCCTCCGATGTGATCGAACCCCGTCTGAATTTCTGAACGCGGAGAGGAATCTACTGCATCGGGGAGTGAAGTAGATGGAGCATTCGGGATCTCCTCGTTAGCAGCCGGCGTTGAAGAAGAAGGAGCATCGACGAGATGAGGAGAGGACTCAGACCGTTGCTTCTTGTTCTGTACATCATCATCCGTGGTAACTGAAGCATTTCTCTTTCTATGCACGTTCGTCTTATGTTTCAAAAGAACGTCTTTCCGAGAATAGAGTTTTGTACATTCGTAGCATCTATACCCATCCTTTGCGTGTACGGACTGTTCGTGCCGACGACGGGAATATTCACTGGTGAATGTTTCGTCACACTGAGAGCACTTAATTTTGTCTCATGGATCGTAGCAACGTGTCGATTTAAATTTGATTGATTTAAAAATGTTTTTGAACATATCGTGCAAGTTTTCATGATGACCTTGTAGTTCACTGTGATAATGTAAATAATCAGCTAGCTAGCTAGCTCTGGTATGAAGAAGTCAGAGACCAGGTTAGAAATGAATTAGAACGTGCCAATTCTTAAAAATAACGGTCACCTGCCCCCCGAAGGGGGGCGCATACCGGACCTGGTGCTGGATTTTCCTAGGCTTATGGTTCATAGATGATTAGTCTGCCTTAATGGTGAACATGCCCCCGAAAACCCCCCTAGCGTAGCAAAGGAAAGCCGCAAGGTCCCCCATCCGTGGAGGAGAGAGAGGGGCGACACGCCCATATCACTTCCCTAGTTTTTTCCCCTAGTATTGTTGCGTCCTGCCATCTTATCATCCACAAAGTCCCCCCCCCCGGTTACACCCCTCCCCTGGCTCAATTCTTTTATTATCAGTATAAATAACATACAAAGGACAATCATCCCCCGATCCAACGGGAGGAAACTGTGCAACTCTATGCACAGCTCGCTTTCTGCTATATATCTTTCCATTCCTTATATTTGTATCATCCACTTTAGTTCTTTGTTTACACGTTATGTTTACATTTACCCATCATGTTTACATATTCATGGCTTTGTGCGACAAACTAAGAGCCTCTTTTTACTTTCTCCTTACCCTAACAGTATGGCTTTTGGCCGATACCTGTTTTGTGGTAGCGTCGCATCGTAATGCGCGTACATATTGATCGTTGGGTTGTCATGGTTCTCTACTGATCTGAAAAACCCCTCTGCCAGGGAGGCAGTAAACTCCCTTATTGAGGGAACCCCTAGTGCCGCCCTTACTTGTACGTTTCTAAGATACCGAGGGGCTTTTGCTACCCATTTTAAGACCTTGTTTTGGGCTGTTTCTAGCCTTTTAAACTGCGACTTGCTGACCAGCCCCCATACTGGTATGGCGTATGTGAGCAGGGGTCTTAGATAGGCCAGGTACAGTAACTTTTTGTTGCTTAAGCTGAGCTTTGTATGCCCACTTATCAGGGGGTATAGAATGGCTTTGCATTTGTTAAATGTTTTTAAGACATTGCTGATGTGAGTGTTCATTATCAGGTGCCTGTCTAAGGTTATGCCCAGATACTTTACCTCGTTTGCCCATTCGATGCTTTGCCCGTATACCTTTAGCGTTTCGACTTCGGATTTGTTGTTGTTGAATAGTATGGCTACCGTCTTCCCCACATTTAACTTGATCTTCCACGAATGGGCTCTTCCCAAAACCGTAACCGCCGTTAACTTGATCATATGGTGTTGGAATAACAATCCACCACTCGTATTAGTTTAACATTGCATATTGTTATATTTCGACTCGAATTTAGAAAAATATCCAATCATTTTCCTATTTCTTGTTGCAGTAAGTATGAAATGATAGTAATTTTTAAAAATGTATTCTATTTTTCCACTTTTTCCTATTCCGTTCATTATTTTTTCCATTTCAAAATTTGGCAATTGTAACGCGGTAATTGGTAAACACGCGGTAACGGTCTAAAGTTTTTTAAAAACAGGCAAATATAAGGTTTTGATATTTTTATTTATGCATTCTTAACGGGGATAGAGTACATAATAAAGATAATGCATTTTTTGTGTTTCTTTATATTAGGAATTATTAAACATCTTGTAACTAATGTTTACAAAAACTATTTCAATAAATTCCAAACTTGCTGCATGGTTTTCTAACAAGTATTTAAGAATGAATATATCTTTCATTTCTACAATACACCTAAAATGGTATTTTGGAAAATATTTTTATTCAAATTTGATATTGATAATTGTTAGAATGGCACTTCCTTCAGTACATGGTCTTACCACTTAATATTTTAAATAAAAAGTTATATGTGTATAGTTCTTTATTTTGCTGAATTTAACCTTTATTTTTTTATTCAACATCCAACACATTGCTTAAAATTAATTAACTGATATACTTATCCATTATTTTGGCGTTAATGTCACCAATTGTGATCCAAACACTATGGTTGAATAAAACAAATTACTTTCTAATTAAAGTCTTATGACCTTTCAGTAAAAATTGTAATGCCATTTAAAGCTATTAATTTTTTTGGTTAGTGTTTCATCGTTGATAAATATAGGATTATAAATTATATGTTTTTTCGCAATTTTGTGTAAAATTATATTAAGTATTTTATATATGTGTTTTTAAACTTCTATTAATGTGTTTAATTTTTTAATTAGGTCCCATTATGCCATCTTTTTGTTCGGCTGTGGGATGTTCGAATTCCTCGGCAAAACAAGAATGCAAAGACAGGAGTGTGTCATTTCATCATTTTCCAATGAAAAACACTACTTTGGTGAAGGAATGGGTGGTGAAGATGAAAAGGGCAGGGTTCTATCCCACACAGTATTCCCAGTTATGTTCAGACCATTTTGAAGAGTCTTCCTTCAAGTATCAACCCTTTACTCATAAAAGACTCCTGATTGATGGTGCAGTTCCGTCAAAGTTTAAGCACAGTAAACCCCCTTCAAAGAGAAAGTGTACTTCATATGAATTTCAGTAAGTTACAGGGTTTTTTTCAATTTAGCCATCTAACATATCGACAGCCATGTGGCAAAAGCCTGTAAGAACATTTTTTTCGAAAATAAGGTTTTTAGTTGTACTTGTTAAAGATGGCCTTGCGCACATCTCAGTGCTACAAAAATCGGCCAAAGACGCTTCATAGCTTCTCCATGACAATTTGTAATAATAACCTGTAAGTTGGGAACCTATCATAGGGAATTCTTGATAGTAGATAATTTTAAGTTTGAGGCAGTTGATAGTTTTACCTATCTAGGTTCAGTTATTAATACTGTTAACAATCCCTCTGAAGAAATTAAGTCCCGAATACAGAAGGGAAACAGATGCTACTTCACCTATCAGCATCTTTTTAGAAATAAGTTAATACCTAAAGAAATAAAGCTTAAGTTGTATAAGACAATACTAAGACCAGTTGTAACTTATGGTTGTGAAACTTGGACCTTATCTCAAAAAGATTTAAATAATTTAGAAATTTTCGAAAGGAAAATTCTCAGAAAAATTTACGGCCCGATTATGAATGATAATGGATTCCAAATTAGAACAAACAGAGAATTGGAGATCCTAGTAAAAAATGAAACTATAACCCGTTTTATTAAAGGACAGAGACTGGCTTGGTTGGGTCACATTGAAAGATCGGATGACAAAAATAGAGTTAAAAGGACATTAAATTGGAAGCCAATGAGCAATAGACCTAGAGGGAGACCCAAAATGAGATGGTTGGATGATGTTCTTAAAGATCTTAGAACAATGAAAATAACCAACTGGAAAAAAAGGCGTGCAATAGAGTTGCCTGGAATAAAGTAGTACAGCAGGCCAAGGCCCATCAAGGGCTGTAGGGCGACCAAAGAAGAAGTTGGGAACCTCCCAATCACCAAGCAAAACTCTAGTTGCAGTGATGCTGAGGGGAAGCCGTGTCGTCCTCAGTTTCATAGCTGCCTTTAATGTACAATAAAAACGGGACAGAAAAAGTACAGTTCATAAGACGAAAATTATGCAGTTTTTTTTCGTCTCCTGAAAACTTTGCGGTTTTGCACTTACAGGCTTTTGCAACGTGGCTGTCGATATTCAATATAAAAAATATTGATCTCTAATAATTCTTTTTAACTAAATTTTAATAGCTACCTTATACTAGTGGTAAGAAATGGCCTATAAAATCTATACTATTAAAATCCGAGAGTAAACAAAGTGTATGTATGTATGTCTAGCTATCCTCCAAAACCACTGAACGCAGAATTTTCATTCCGAAATTCGAAATACTTTTCGAGATATTTGCGTTTTTCTGCATTTTACGCTTATTTCTCCATTTCTCTACTACAATAGATCTGCTTGACTCGCTATTGTGAGATGAAATCCTCAAAATAAAATGTTATTAATAGGAAAAACTCTATAATTGTGGATTTAAAAACAATATCAGCTATGAAAACATCAAAATAAATTCAAATAATTTATTTTCAGCCGTTATTTAACTGCATTTTAAGATTTTTTTCTTTAAAATAAAAATATTTATGAAATAACTCTTAAAACATAGTTCACTAGACTTAAAAATTTACCAACGTAGGTTTTAAATTTTTCTCTACTAGAGTAAATCTGCTTCACTCACTGTTGTAAATAAGATAAAAACTTCAAAATTAAATACATATTTTGTGGGAAAAAAATCCTATAAATGATTATTAAAAACTATTTTCAGAAATAATTTATCAAAATGACCAACTGATTTATAACTGTGAATTGTTTATCATTCATTGTCTATATTATAACTTTTTTACAGACCAGCCAACATTTCTGAAGATGATTCGAATACTGATCCTGATCCGATAAAACAAGATGCCATTGTACAAACCGATGAGGACGTTATTTCCACCTTATTAGGGAAACTTGAAATTGCCAGTCTACAAATTGTAACTTTAGAAAATGCTCTTTCCCAAAGAAAAGTTTGTCATATTCTTAGTAAGAATAAAATCTGGAGTGACACTAGAATTTCTAAGTGCTGCAACATCAGTCCCAACAAGTTCTTTAAGCAGGTACCTGTCAGAAATGATTTCATGTGTATACAGAAAATTAAAAAGCATTGACATTTGGCCCTCAAAAAGCCAAGTGGCTGAATATATGCCTGAAGCGTTTGCACGAAAATATCCAAACTGTAGGATAATTTTGGATTGCACAAAATTTGCAATTCAAAAACCATCCAATCCCAGGCTTCAGCAGATAACATTTAGCCATTACAAAAATAAAAACACACTAAAAGCTCTTATAGGTATAACCCCGTCTGGTGCTGTATCTTTTATTTCAGATCTTTGGTGTGGCGGCATTTCCGACAAGGAACTTTTTTTACAGTCAGGCTTGTTGGACAAGTTATCGAATGATTTGGTGATGGCAGATCGAGGTTTCTTGATAAAAAAAGAGCTGCTAACTAAAAACTGCGAACTTGTCACCCCCCACTTTTTAAAAAACCTTATACAGTTCTCAGTGCAAGAAAGAGAGGATAATAAAAAAGTGTCGAACCTACGAATTCATGTGGAGAGAGCAATATCCAGAATAAAAAATACCGATATTTTAAAGGCCCTGTGCCATCTCAATGTTTTCACGAAGTTTACAAGATATTTTTTATTTGTGCATCATTCACTAACTTCTCCGATCCTCTAATTAAAATTCTTTAACAAATGTTTAATTGATTTTTTCTCTTCCTGTCCATCTCCACCTTCTTAAAATTTCCTCTTGTTTCGGTGTGATAGTTAAGCGTTTATTAATAAATCTCCATTTGATATTTTGTTTGGCCAGAAAATTTTACAAATAAATCTTAAACCTTTGTTCTGGAATGTTTCTAGTTTCTCTATTTCTGTTTTGCAGAGGTTCCAACACTCATTAGGGGACATCCATAAATTACGTGAGGTCAAAAAGGGGGAGGAGGGGTCTAGCAAAATCTCACCTGGGGGGAGGGGGAGTCAATTAAAATCTCACGTCAACTTGCAGTTTAGAAAATATAAGGTTTTTCTATTATAATTTTTACCACAACTTCAGGAAAAAGACGCAGATCAGTCAAAACAGTGGAGTTAAGACCATGTTTTTGATTGCAACACTTATTTGTATATAAACTTTTGAAAGTGCAATGTCGATAGGACGGAAAAAAGGACCTTTCAAAGAAATTTATTTGTTTAAAAATGTTTGAGAAAATCTCACCTGAGGGGGAGGGGGGTCCACAGAATTTCGAAAAAACACCTCACGTAATTTATGGATGTCCCCTTACCATACAAAAGTATGGAGCTGATTGTAGCTTTGAATGCCTTTAATTTTGTGTTGATTTTTATACTTGAAGCTCTCCAAAATTTTTACTTCTGAAACATGTTCTAGCTTTAATTATTCTATGATTTATATCTTCGCTGCTTCTTCCTTGTTTATTTACTAATGCACCAAGATATTTGAAAGAATCAACTTCCTCCACTTCTTCAGAATTAAATTTTTATCCTTTTCTTGGATTTATTAAATTTGTCTGTTTTCTTTTCGAGAATTTCCATGTATACTCCTATTGAAATTTCATGCATATGTATTGTACGACTATATTGTAATGCCTTTTTATAAAAATTGTCAGAAAGGTAGTTTATTTCTACCTTGAGTGATGGAAAAATATTCAATAAACATAAAACTATGTTATAAAATAGCCTGTTTCATGGTTTACTAATGTTTTATTTTTGTTAAGTCACAGCTTACTAGATACTACTACAGGCTGACCAAGTTTTGAATAATTGTTAAAAACGTTTGACAACTTTTCCCCCTAGAATCGCCACATACCAAGTCTATAACCTTCTACCAGTAGTATTAGTTGATAGGATGTTAGCTAGTGCCATCTATATTTTTAAAGATTTCAGCAACTCGGTCAGGCTATAGTAGGATCTAGTAAGCCGTGGTTAAGTCGAATAAGATAATTATTTTAACCTTAACTAGTTGATATTTGCGGCCTCTCACGGGGGGAAGGTATAGCTTCCTTCCTTAATTTAATTGGTTGAAAAGTGCTAAAATCCAATCAGTTCTAAACCTATGTAAATTTTAAACAATTTTTATATGTTCAACATTATTACTACAAAAAAGAAAAACAAATCTTTAATATTCAATAATTAAAGCCTATTACATCTTGCAATTCAAGAAAAAATTCAATCTTTTCCAGTTGCAAGAGCTTTAACATTTTCAATAGGTTTTGGTTTGTTAACCAACTTTTTTTATAAACTATTTTGAATGATCATCTTTTGATTTTGCATCCTAGTTTTACCATGGATACTATTTTAATATTTTAGATTTCATGTAATTTTATTTTTCGCGAATATTGTTATAATTTTTAAATATACTTTATTTAATTTTTTTATAAAACTTGTATTTTTCATTACATTTTTTCTAATAATGGGGTGAGCAGATCTTTTGGAGGAAAAATAAAGCTAATTCAGCAAAAGGACCATAAAAAGGTTCAGTTAAATTTTTCAACAAATATCAATAGCCTATGTTTTTTCTCGATTTTTTACGTAGGTATACCAAGTTTGGTGCAGATTGAAAGAAAACAGTGGATTTGAAGACACACACATATATATATATATATACACACATTGAATTTTATTTTATTAGATATAAGAAGGTATTTGTAAAGAAACAAAATCACCAGGCAAATATTTAAACAAAATTTTAAGTATAAATATGCACAAGTATAAAATAATTCTAAGCATTAGTTACCAATCATGTGATTGCTGTAGCATGAAATTAGCTGAAACTTTTTAGGCAGATTTTACACTCTGTTCATTTAGAACTGGCGCCTGAGACGTAATATATAAGAAGCAGTTACTATCGTAATTATCATCAAAAAAATTTTTCTTCTGCAATTAAGAGGCATAACAGAAGTAGATAAATTACTGTAAAAATTGGTCACTGAAGTTTTGTAATGAGCGTTATAAAAAATTATTGAGCGTTTTTGATCCTTTTTCAGGCGCCAGTTCTAAATGAACAGACTATAGTTGGTTATTTTCATTTTTATAACCATCATTGATAAACAGCTTTATTGCTTAAATTTTTAATTTATTTTAGCATATCATAAAGAAATATTTTCTTTCACTTACATTATACAAATACAGTAGGATTTGCAGTAAGTATAAAAACAAAAATTTAACCATAAATATAAAATGAAACAAATTAATATTTTCCAGGGTTGTTCCGTTTAAAACACATTTTTAAAAAGGAGAAAAAAACATATTTTTTATTAGTTGCTCACTTTATTTAGGCAACAAACTCGCCATTTTTAAGTGTTGATCTCTCAGAATTTAAAAAGATGGTGTATCAAGTATATAACTGACAGGGTAAATTATCAGCATTAACATTGTATGACGTTAACTTTGTCAACCGATAGATAGCAACCTTAGTTAATGAAATCTAAGTTAATTTTCAATTTTAGTGTAAATAGCTCTTAAACAAGCAATTTTAAATAATAATTTTAAAAAAAACTCTTTAAAACAGGTAACATAGTATTCCAAAGTGCATAGTCGAATGAAATTATTTCTTGATGCACCTCATTAATATCATAGTGTAAAACAAAAAGGCATTTATTCAGGCTACAGACAGCCATTTGTCCTTGAATTTGATAGTAATAATTGTGGTTTACCTTAAGTCGGTATTCCACCTTATTACTATCAAACCTTAGACAAAAACCACTGCGGTTACATAACTCACCTAATGGCTGCCTTTTAGGATTAAAAACACACTTTATCTCCAACAAAAGAGGTTCTTCTGCTAGAGAAAAGATTAATCCATCAGGGGAACAACCCAAATATGGATAAAGTGGGTTTACCACCAATCCCACCCTTCTCACATATCGATCGGGGAATTGGTTTCGAACCTTATTTCGAACTACTGGCTCCATCCTTCTTCCCCATTCCACAGCAGGGAGCTTCGATATGTCTGGGGGATTAAAGAGTTGAGATGCCAAAGTCCCATAATCTTTAGTATACTTAACTACTTTGGCGAAGTTTGAGGCAGTGACTCTTGCTCTCCGCTCCTTAATCCACAGAGGATTTTCTGCCTGTCCAATAGTTTCTCCTTCAAGCAAGTTGCATGTCTCTATTTCATAGGACAAATTGTCCTTAATGAACAATATTTCCTCCAGGCTTAACTGGTCTGTAAAATTCTCATTCACAGATCCAGAAAAAGCCATGGCTGGGAGAGGAATGGTAAACTGCAATGCATTCCAAGGTTGCAGGACATGAAAAATTGAGCAGTTCTGCCGAAGGGCTTTCAAAGCGTCATAATTAACTTGACACCTCTCTTCCAAATCCACACTGCTCTGGGCAGCACTGAATGCATTCTCCGCCTCACAGAGTAAAGATTATTCAGAGAGTCCATTTCCATAGACGCTAATGGCAACTTTTTTAACATGGGTTTTCCCATAGACGGTGGCGTTTCTATGTGATAACGGTGGAACTAACCAGAGAATATGACGTAGCGTTGTTGACTCTCTACAATCGAGCTACAGCCGCATACACTCTCTCAATTAACCCCGCCCACTTTCAAATCGCTAAAGAGGGAAATAATTTTTATATATTTCTCCGGTTATTAAAACAGTTGCGTGTATCTTTCTTTCGAGCATGCGCTGGGGATAATTTCATAGACATTACAAGTCTCTCTGATGTCACGCTCTCCAGGGACTCACCCAATGTTCTGGCCAGCGGAGATCTCTCGCTGGCTTATATATGCTTGATCTGCCCGTGACGTCACTATCTCTCATCTTCTTTAAAGTGGCAATGGATCGGGAGCTACTCTGGAATCGAACTCAAAACTCCAAGTCCACATTTAATACAATTTAAACATATAACGTCATATTTAATGATAATTTCTGCGACCACAATCACTGATAAGAGATATTAGACGCCAGAACAAACTATATCAATGTTTATAATAGGGAAAGTTTAGTTACTGTCAGGGAAAGTTTGCAACCATAGGGGAAAAGTTTCATTGAACAGGGGAAAAATAGCAGAGATTGAGAAATTCAAATGCAGCCTCCATACAAAGTTTTAAGTCCAATGAGAATCACTCGTTTCCTTTAGTCCCGCCCACACTAATGATTGACAGCTGGAGGGTCGAAACGCCACTATGCGATAACTGTAGAACTATTTTAGTAAAATCGCGTTTTGGACTCTCTGTGAATATCTTTACTCTGTGCTCCGCCTTCTTTAGAGAAAATTTTTTTTTGCACGGCTGGTGCCACGACTGGATCTTTTCGGTGGGAGCAGAATAAAGCTCCCGCCTGCTGTAGTCTTCCAGAAGGGCTGCTAATGCAAAGAAGTGCTTGCATATAGAGGGATTTGATCCATACGGACACTCACATACTCCACTTATGATCTAGAAAAAGAAAATACCCTCATAAACAAAAATTTCTTACAACTTACAAAAATATTAAGCAGCATTTATCTTCTATTATGAAACATGAAAGTCAAACACTAATGGTTGGCTATCCCAATTGAATCCTATTTTTAACATCTTAGGAAAGGCTAATATTAAGAATTAGTCAGTCCTAAGCTAGTTTGCTAAATATAATAAGTATTTAAATGAAAAACCATTAATATATCTCATTAAGAAGTGGTTTATTTTAGTTTCACTTGTATTTTTATGTGCATAGACTGACCGGAGAGATTTGCTCCTGGTCAGGGCCGTGTTAAGGGAGGGGCAAAGGGGTCGCCTACCCCGGGCGCTGTATTCAGGTATTCAAGAGGGGCGCCAAAGTTGTGCCCAAACTTTTTTCCCCATTTATTATTATTTTAGGGTTTTGCAATTAAATATTATTTGAATATTGGACTTGGTTCACTTGGACTTCACGAGTTCAGGAGGCGCCAAATTTGGGCCAGAACCTTTTTTTCATTCAAACTTATTTTAGCATTAGACTTTGTAAAGGGGATTCAGAACAGCTTTCGTCTACGGGTACAGCGATTTTTAATCCATTTGGCGCTTTTAGAAGACGCCAAGTAGCCATATATCAATACCATGAATCCAAGGGGTTATCGCCCATGGCGACTTTCAAAAATCGCCGTACCCGTAGACGAAAGCTGTTCCGGGGATTCTTCAATAGTTTCAAACGGAGCTACAATAAACGTGATTAGGGGGCACCAATAAAGCCACCTGCCCCAGGCGCGATTTTTCCACAACATGACAGCCCTGCTCCTGGTTAATACTCAAGAACCAATTTGTCTTTATTTAAAAAGTTTCCTACATGAAGCATCTCTTATGCAAAACTTTTTAACTTCTAAAAAGATATATTCCACCAAAAAATTACAGCTGCTCCTTTTCATACATTATACATAACATTTTTATTTCATACATTGTGGAGATAAATAACACAGAAGCCATTGAGAAGAGAATATTACTATTTAATAAATACTTAAGTGAGGAATAATAATTTAAATTACGCAGGGAAAAATATATATTATTTTGAGGTAGTTAAAACAGAAGATTGATAAATTACTTACCTCACAGTCACTTTGTTTCACATCCATCTCTACTTTGTACTTATTCCCCTTCTTCATTTCGGCTCGAACTGTCGAATGTATGGTGAACATTAGTTCTCCATCTTCACTTGAAAGTTCAGTAAACTCAACATTATCTACAAAACGTTCAGCATACATCTTGTATCCTTTGGTGTTTTCGTTCAAAAACATGGTGTCACTATTGCAATTTTGTTTAGTGTCGTTTATTTTTGTTCTGTAGTTTAAAATAGTTAAGGAATTAAAATTTGGAATATAAAGAGGGGTTTCAGTTAATTTGTTCATGATTTATGAGGTTAATAACGAAAAGAATCATCAATAACTTTTACCATAAGTGCACGTGCTATACAAAAGCAAGGTAAACACCCAGTAGGAATAGGATTGTTATTCCGACATCAGGTGACTGTGACGTCACGTGGGAAGAGCCCATTAGAACGTGAACACCTAACCTGTTTTATACCAGAGAGATGTTGCCACTACCTTTTCTACAAAAAGAATGAATTATTTTTGTTGCCAGATACCTTCGGAAAACTCTTTACTTATAATACAGACAAAACCTGAGGGACTCCAGGTAGTGAGGGGTAACGGAAGAAGAAAGGGTAGAGCCACCAAACCCAAGTCTTTCTTGCCTCAGTCGTAACATGATAGGGGATGACCCCTCACCCTTCTGATAGGCCAAGAAAAAAAAGGAGTGGCCCAATGACAGCAATCCTTAACAATCATTGGATACCCCTATCGAAAGCCAAACCTCCCCCTGACCAGACAAGATCCAACAAACCGCCTTCAAGGGAGGGTATGATGAGGCAAAATTTTCTCATGACTGAACTCCATCAAGTTGGTCCCTGTTCGAACATGTTCTCGCAACTTTATCACTTGGAATGGATTAAAGTATAACTAGACCAGTAAATGGTGACTAAGCTGGTAAAAAGAGTTCAGAAAAATAAAAAAGATTAGAAATTAGTATTAAAACGATCAAATTAAGAATAATACCGATATTAAGAAATAATAATAATACAAGTGGCCATGTTTAGATAAAATCACGTCTACTGTTCAAGTGTTCTTGGTTTAGTCGGTATGGTATGGAATCATTTCACTAAACTAAGAATACTTTTTAAGCATGCGTTCGAACCCAACTAAATCCTATTTAAAAAATAAATTAATTAAATGTTATTTCTTTCCAAAACCCTCTAGTAATTAATGTAATATATACATGCTAGATGGCGCCAGCAAAATTATGTTAAGCTCTATACAAGTTGGTCCCTGTTCCAACATGTTTAAATCAAATCAACTCAAAGCAGCAAGCGGTAGAGGGTAATTCCATGGAAATGTTACATTAGTCACGCATATATTCTCCCTTATTTCATACAAGATAACCTCCTCCTTCCTAAAAATTGGTGGGTTAGTCTAACCCACCAGGTTAGACTAACCTAGGAGGTTATCTTGTATGAAATAAGGTAGAATATATGCGTGACTAATGTAACATTTCCATGGAATTACCCTAGAGCAGCTTTTTTTTTCTAGAAAAAATTACAAGTCCCAGCGGTGGAGTTATGACGTCATACTAAGGGGTGGAGTTAAGCGGTGGAGTGATGACGTCATACTAAGCGGTGGAACTGTTCTAAGTCCATAATTCGAAACTATTTATGGTGTTGCCATTCGAGGAAAAATAAACTTTAAAGCGGTGGAGTAATGACGTAACTGATAATAAAACAACTAAACTCAACTCGAAGCAGTAAGAAAACAACTAAACTCAACTCGAAGCAGTAGTCGAACAACTCAACTCTAACATGCCACGCCCCTAATCAAGTAATTAGGGGGCATGACTAAATAATTAATGAGGGGCGTGGTTAATTAATTATCCACGCCCCTAAGACAATGGATGGCCATGTCCACTGCCACGCCCGCTGATCCACCGCTGTTTTAGAAACCGCATTTTCTCCCTACTTACAGTTAAAAACATAGCTATGGATAATCAGAGAATTACAATTCTTTGCACAGGAAACAAATTAAGATCACAGCCTTTCTTAATATAAAAATTTACTTACTCATAGCTGCTTTAGATATATTTAGGGATTTGAAGCAGCTTTTACCCCTAACCCCCAGGAAACCGAAGGTAGACGCAAATTCATCCGTCATGAGTTTTCTCATCATAAATTTGATAAAATGGGGACAGGTTCCACCTTCCATTTTCTTCAGAATTTGCACCTGAAAAGGGAAGAATGTACTTGGCAAAAATTTACAAATTAGCTTTTAAAATAAGTTACCAGCAGATTTAACATGATTTTATTTTTAAAAACTAGCTTATCTTGCTAGGCGATTAGACAAAATCAGACAAGGCCAGGCCATTCCCTCTGTAGGGTTGAGAAGGAGGTATGGAGAAGAATGCCCGTTTTTCTTCTAAGAGCCACCTCTCCTTTAGTTTTTATTGCAAATGATTGCAGAAGCAGCCAAGCTTGTTACCAGTATTTCCCCCAACCAAGGTTAGCTGTCAAGCAAAGAATCTTTTCGTAAAAAATTAAATTAGCAGGTGCTCTACAGATGTAATGAAAGTACTAGCAATGGTTCTTTCTATGTAATTAAATTGGGTAACGCTAGGGTCAGGAATCTCAATAACGGTTCCTACTGTAATTAAAAGAAAATTCAAGAACTTCTACAGGACCTTAAGTAATATTTTCAAAGACCAAGGTAATATTTTCAAGGCTTAAAGTCAGAGAAATTAGATGTAATGCAAATTTTGGGTAATTTATACAAAAATTGAAATTTTGTCGAACTTAATTTTGAAATCTTGTGTAATTTTGACGATTCCAAGTTAAGTTGCGAATCTTGGGGTTTCTTCCTAACAAATTGTTTCGAAGTTCCACTCTTATAAATATTTTTTGACTCAATTTGAGACTATAGGGTAGATGGCTAAGTGAAAAATTCAAGGACTTCCCAGGACATGAATGTTTTTCAAGGACTTTCAAGTACTAAAATTTAGCTCAAAAAATTTCAAGGACCATGGGAACCCTGTCAAAATTGAAAATATTTTTCTCACCAAATCATTAAACGCAGATTCGCTCTCAAGCTCTGTCTCTATGTTGGTTAAAACCTCTTTACTTTTTATCGGCAGCCACATACTGATCTTTTCCGAAGCATCAGCTCCTGGGGCAACCATTCTCCCTTGACTTGTAAGAAGTCTGATCAGTGTTTCTTGATTGTCAAGAATACTCCTCTGATTCGCTTTTATTGTATTCAATTCCCGAAGGAATACTTTTTCAGCACCTAAACATATAAGCAAAGGTTCAGCTTACTTTCCCACGCGGTGAAATATCAGTATTAACTTAATCAGTATTGCTTATAAAAATTTATACCTTGTATTGATTGCTAAGGAAAGATTTGAAAATATTCAGTTGACTAGGCAATTACATTTTATATTCATTACAAGTATGCTCTTAGAATATTTTTTATAAATTGAGTTCATATAGTTTGTTTAAATAAAAATATTAAAAGTTTAATAATTTACTTTTAAACGCCTCATGTTGGGAAAAATAACATGCCTAATTAAATTAGAAATCCATAAGGAAATTTCATTTTACCTCTCAAAGATCTCTTTTTATGGTTTGATTGGTTAACCATGTTTGCAGAGCCCAAACACCCAGAATCTTGCGAGCCTAAAAGAAATTGTCAGTAAATTAAATACTCGATTCCAAAAAACCTCATTATAATTTAAACACCAAACTCATTTATTTATTAAGTTCAGCAAGATACAACTTTTATCCCCTTGATTATACCAATATTATAGTATCATCGAATCAAAAATATTTTTCTTTTTTATTGAAAGAAAGGTTAAGAAATAATGAGCAGAGCCCTCCAAGACAAACACCCGATTACATGAAGGTGCAATGTTCATACACCTTTTTAGGGAAAAAAAATCAAGGACTTTCAAGGCCCTTAAGTTTGAACGTTAAGGTAATAATAGGAATATTTACTATAATTTGCATTTTAGTTAATGCAAAAGAGAAGTTTTTGTGTGGGAGAAGGGGGCAACAAACGGGATTTAAACTTGTTTTGATCATATAGCTAAATTTTTTGGGAGAGGGTTGGGGACCTAATATCATGATCCGAAACATATTATAATCTTAAAATATTGAAAAAGCACTGATTCATTATCTTATAAAGTTGCTTCAAAGCCATTTTAAGTAAAAATTTACAACTTAGAAAATCCTTAAGTAAAATCTGGAGAAATGCTGACTAAAATCGGGAAAAATATTAAAAGAAATTTTTACGAATGAATTAAAAGAAATTTTAAAATTCAAGGAACCCTGTGTAGGTGACAAGCTAGTGAGCTTTAATTTGATATTAAAAGTCACAAACCCAATATACAGGGTGTTTCAAAATTGCGTTGCACGGCTTTTATTCGAAACCAGCGCCTCCTAGGGTCATGGAAGTAAGGTCTACCCCTAAGTAAGTGACCCTGGAGAATCCATTGAGATGACTTACAGCGCCCCTAGCGGCGAAATTAAAAAGTTAAAAAAATTAATTTAAAAACTAGAGGAGATAGAGCAAAAACCTCAATAAGAGTATTGTTGCCAACGTCAAGAAGAACTCATTGAAAAAAATTTGATCAAAATATCTTGAATATTCGCGGAGATATTAGCATGTGAAAATACACTGCTGGCCATTAAAATTGCAACACCAAGAAGGAATTTTATGACGAACGTCAAATTTACATGAAAGGAAGAAGAAATTAAAATATGCAAATGATGAGAATTTCAGAGCATTTTGGCAACGCAGGAGGGAGATACGATACCTGAAGCACTGCATAAAAGGAAAATTGTGAGGGGATTTCTCCTTCGGAAAGCGCTTTATAAGGTTGAATTTTGCTCAAAATATCGTGTAATGACTCCAACAAGAAGAAGACATGCTTACCAGCATGTTTCGGTATTCGATAAAGGCAGGGTCGTAGCCTATCGAGAGTGTGGATTATCGTTCCGTGATATCGGCCGTCGCATTGGTCGAAATCCGACCACTGTCATGAGGATATGGAATCAATGGGTTGCTGAGGGTCATTGTAGACGGCATGCAGGATCTCAACGCCCTCGCATGACTAACGAACGAGAGGGCAGGCATATCGTGAGGTCGGTCCTGCAAGACCGTACAACCACATCACGGACCATTAGTCAGGAAACTGGCATGTTTGCAGCACGTCCAGTGTCCTCTCGTACGGTCCGACGACGTTTGCAGAAGCGGGGATTCTCAGCTCGGCGTCCATTACTTCCGATTCCATTGACAATGGAATCGGCGAATGGAATGGAGAAGGTGGCGACTCTGGTGCACCGAACGACAAAGATGGACACAGGAGTGGCATAATGTCGTCTTTTCAGACGAATCCCGGTTTTGCGTGCAGCATTCTGATGGCCGTATACGTGTCTGGAGGTTACGAGGAGACCGCACATTACCTGCTTGCATTCGATACCGGAGGAGGGGCCCTTCACCTGGAGTGATGGTTTGGGCAGCCATTGGGTATACGACCCGGACACCTCTAGTTCGTATTGACGGTAATTTAAACGCAGATCGATACATTTCTGACGTCTTACGTCCAGTGGTTGTACCCTATCTTCAAGGCTTACCGAACGCCATTTTCCAACACGATAATGCTAGACCACATGTTGCAAGTCGTGTTCTGACCTTCCTCGGCACACAGGGCATTCAATTATTGCCCTGGCCTGCACGGTCTCCAGACCTTTCACCCATAGAAAACGTCTGGTCTTGGGTTGCTGAAAGACTGACCCGCCATCCGTCTCCAGCTAATACGGTTGATGAAGTGTGGCATAGACTTGAAGCAGCATGGAATGAGATACCCATTTCAGTCATTGAAGCCGAATTTCACTCAATGCCTAATCGGATAAGGGCCGTTTTAGCAGCCAAGGGCGGTAGCTGTCCTTACTGATTTCACCCCCTTAAAAACCCCTAAACTCTGTATAAATTTCATCATTTTGTCTTCATACCATATTGTTTCCATACAATAAATATCTTTTTTCTATTTGCTTTCTTTCATGGTGTTGCAATTTTAATGGCCAGCAGTGTAGCACTTTTTCGGGGGTCAAAAAGGAAAAAGTTCGCATATTTGCAAATTTTTCAGCGTTATTGTGTCGTTTTGTGTTTTTTTAGTTGAAAGAACACAAAATTTTATCAAAAAATCAAAAAAATTTGCAAATATGCGAACTTTTTCCTTTTTGACCCTCGAAAAAGTGCTATTTTCACATGCTAATATCTCCGCAAATATTCAAGATATTTTGATTAAATTTTTTTCAAAGAGTTCATCTTGACGTTGGCAACAATACTCTCACTGAGGTTTTTGCTCTATCTCCTTTAGTTTTTAAATTAATTTTTTTAACTTTTTAATTTCGCCGCTAGGGGCGCTGTAAGTCATCTCAATTCATTCTCCAGGGTCACTTACCTAGGGGTAGACCTTACTTCCATGACCCTAGGAGATGCTGGTTCCGAATAAAAGCCGTGCAACGCAATTTTGAAACACCCTGTATAAAAAATTGCCATTATTCAAAACTTAATGAAAATACAAACCTTTTCCCCCTAAATTCAATCTCCCATACGATTTTGCTCCCATACTTTCCATATCTTCATTTCTATTTAGAAAATCAGTTTTTTTACTTACCCAAAAAGTTATTTTCTACTTCCCAATAAATTATTTGTCAAACCGAATAAATTATTTTTGACCTTTTAGAACACTTCAATAAAAGCGTTTTTTAAAAAATCTTTTTTTTTACATATTTTATTTATCTTTTGAGTTATTAGTTATTGATTTTTTTAAATGTGTCGGTCTTTTGGGACACCCTGTAGAATGGTGGCTAATCTTTGTGAATAGTGATAATTATTAGTGATAAAAAGTTGTATGTATGCTTAGGGTGGTCCTAAGTATAACGGTAAAAAATTTTTTTCGGAATTTTTGAAGTCGCACCCCCTAAATTTTTTACTTATGGGGTAGTAAGTAACTAGTAAAAATTTTATCCGAATCGGTAAATATTAACACGTGCCGCAAAAGGGATGAAAATCTGAAAAAACATCAAAATTCTCAAAACTTTGAAAAATCATAAAATTCATTTAAAATATATTATTCGATTTATTTCAATACTTTTTTAACAGAAAATGCATAAACATGAAGAATATTTGACCTTATAGCCTTTGACCATTTTTTAAAGGTGTTGTATTTGCTCCTCATTATGCGTTAAAATATCGTTTTACTCCTCAATGAGCTTGATTCCCCTTTCTGCAGAATCATTTACAACAGACTATTACTGACGACTTTAAATCCTCCCTGATAATATCATCACAAGTTTCACGTTAAAGTATGATTTCTAGAAATAAAGTCTAAAGATAACTTAAAAACTTTCGAAAAAAGTTTTTGTTTCATTTTGCCCCAAAATCGACTAGATTTATCTCAGAGTTCTGCCAGTTTTTCACAACTAATTTGCGACCACTCTGATACATGGGTGGATTCTTTCTCTTTAAACTCTTTGGCAGCTCATTGTTGTGTGGGGAAAATTGCATCGAAAAAGGCTAAGGCAACTGTCTCCTCCATCAAGAAACCCTCCATGACTAATCATTTTCAATGCTGCCATAGACATGTTTTCATTAATTCCTCTGTAGAAAAGCAGGCCTTCATGAATTTCAAATCTTTAAATGTGGCTTTGTGAGCCATTTACACATCAAACCAGACCCAATAAATATACTTGTACCTTTTAATCCTTGTAGTTCTCGATTATCCAAATTAACCTCGTTTCTAAAAATAAAAAATGTTTAAACAATAAATTGCGTTAGTCATCCACCTAGCACAGTGGTTCCCAACTCAAATATTCCGCGGACCACTTCACGTAAATTTGAACCTCCGCGGACCATCTCTATCCCTATTTTTATCTTCAAAATTTTAATCATTTTTTCAATGCATTCAATTCTCACAGATGGTCCAAAGTTTTGTCTTTTTTATGAAGTAAGGGGCCATTCATTAATTACGTAAGGATGATTTTGGCAATTTTTGACCCCCCCTCCCCCATGTAAGGGTACGTAAGATTTTTCAAACCCCTCCCCCCTATTCTTACGTAAGATTCCATTATGTTTTTCAAAATAATAAAATGTTAGAAAACTCTCCGTATGACGTAAATCAAAGATTTTTATTTTTCAACAGATAAGTAATATTCTTGCTGTCAACAACATATTACTATTATATTATTATCTCTTGATTAGAATAATTGGAATTTGTTTATTTTAACTAGGAAAATCTTACGTAAGAATTGGTTTGACCCCCCCCCACCCCCCAAGTAAGGGTATGTAGAGATTTTTCCAACCCCCCCTCCCCCTCGGGACCCTTACGTAATTAATGAATGGCCCCTATAGTCCAGGCAACGAAGGGTTATAGAGGGAAGTTCTTGGAACACAATTTTTGACTTTAGAACTTTGTTTGGACTAGTTTGGAGGTAAACATATCAAAAGTCCTCGACCCTAGCCCCTGAGCTTAATGTAGGGGGGGCGTTTAAAAGTCTCATTTTTCAGTTTTTGGCTTATTACTCTTAGAAAATGCATCCCCACGAAAAAGTTTCAATTATCTTTTTTAGAGTAGATAAAATTACCAACAATTTAAGACCTTTCCCAGGTTTATAGGTCCAATAGATCTCGAGTTACATCTCTTCAAAAATGGAAAATTTGTTAAAAAAGTTCGAAAAATTGAGTAAAATTCGTATTTAAAGCAATTTATTGGCTATATTACACTTCTAAGAGTGAAGTAAGGGCTAAAACCTTATAACACAATTATTTAGCTTTAATTTAAGCCCTGAACCAAGTCTGCGAGATCAATAGTTCTTACGCTATCTGAAAAAAAAAATTGGGAAAATGGGATTTTCCCAGAAAGGGGACCTAGAGGTTTGAGAGTACAGTAAAAGAGAAGAAAAGTGGTATAAATTAATATACCAATATTGAAAACAGTATTTATTTGTTTGAAGTATTCCATTTTTACCTTATAAAATTTATTAATTACCTATTTCTTAATTATTAATTATTTTCAATTTAATTAATTTTTTGTTCTATATTTATTGAATTTAAAAAGTGATCATCATATTTATGAATTTTGCATACTTGTCATATATAAATTACATCTTATAACATTTAGGAGGCATAGGTTCATGTTGGTATAACGGTTAAGAGGAAATTTCGAGAGGCTTTTGTCCCCTCCAAAAGGAACGGATAGGGCTATGTTGGTGTAAAAAAGGAAGAACACTGAAAAAACAGCAGGCTACAGGTTTGTAGGAATACAGTAAAAGAGAAGAAAAGTCGTAAAACATAAAGGACATGACCACTCTATACAAAATGAAAGCTGATTAAATTTCCCCAAGATTTACTCAGTACAAGTGTAGGCCCGATAACCAGGTTCCTCACACTTAATTAAAGAATATCTAGACATGGGAAAATATTTTGCTATGACCGACCATGTTTGTGCATATAGGATAGGCATTGTGATAGTTTTACAAAACAACCGTTTAGTGAAAACGAAGTTTATTGGCATTGAAAAGTAAACATAATACATTACAATAGTAGGTATCATTCAGTTAATTTCTTGCTCTCTTAGGGCGGGGAGGACCTTGATCCTCGATTTTGTTTTCATCTTCTGTATCATCCTCTCCATCGGATCCCTGTAGGGAAACAGTTAGAGGATCCTCCTGTTCTTCTTCACTTTCGGAATCAATTTGAGAGACCCCATTCAGGCAGTTCCCCTGGTAGTTTTGGCATGCTGGGGAACATTTGAGGCTTGCTTTTTTACAACCACACTTCGCGCTGGCAGTCTTTCACGCATCGGCAGAAAATTGTTTTTAGGATATCGTCCGGTGCAGGTGCTAATTCACTATGCACTGGGACCAGGCAGTTATTCTCCATCTTCTATACATACATCTAATTCCAGCCCGAATTACAAGTTTGAGGGGGGGGCAGGACAAAAGACTCACTTGGAGCCTTCGACATGTCTTAAAGTAAAATTTAAATTTATTAGACTTGGAATATCACAGCACAGACGACATTTAATTTACAGAAGAATATTAAATTTAAGTAAAAATGCTAGAGGGTTTCGATATGTTCAGCAAGGAATCGAATCGGAATGGCGCTCCCGGGAAAAATCAAAACATGAACAGCTTCAAAAAAGTTATAGAGTAAGAACTTTTGATCTCACAGACTTGGTTCAGGGCTTAAATTAAAGTTAAATAATCAGCTTTCATTTTGTATAGAGTGGTCATGTCTTTCATGTTCTACGACTTTTCTTCTCTTTTACTGTATTCCTACAAACCTGTAGCCTGCTGTTTTTTCAGTTTTCTTCCTTTTTTACACCAACATAGCCCTATCCGTTCCTTTTGGAGGGGACAAAAGCCTCTCGAAATTTCCTCTTAACCGTTATACCAACATGAACCTATGCCTCCTAAATGTTATAAGCTGTAATTTATATATGACAAGTATGCAAAATTCATAAATATGATGATCACTTTTTAAATTCAATAAATATAGAACAAAAAATTAATTAAATTGAAAATAATTAATAATTAAGAAATAGTTAATTAATAAATTTTATAAGGTAAAAATGGAATACTTCAAACAAATAAATACTGTTTTCAATATTGGTATATTAATTTATACCACTTTTCTTCTCTTTTACTGTACTCTCAACCCTCTAGGTCCCCTTTCTGGGAAAATCCCATTTTCCCAATTTTTTTTTTCAGATAGCGTAAGAACTATTGATCTCGCAGACTTGGTTCAGGGCTTAAATTAAAGCTAAATAATTGTGTTATAAGGTTTTAGCCCTTACTTCACTCTTAGAAGTGTAATATAGCCAATAAATTGCTTTAAATACGAATTTTACTCAATTTTTCGAACTTTTTTAACAAATTTTCCATTTTTGAAGATATGTAACTCGGGATCTATTGGACCTATAAACCTGGGAATGGTCTTAAATTGTTGGTAATTTTATCTACTTTAAAAAAGATAATTGAAACTTTTTCGTGGGGATGCATTTTCTAAGAGTAATAAGCCAAAAACTGAAAAATGAGACTTTTAAACGCCCCCCCTACATTAAGCTCAGGGGCTAGGGTCGAGGACTTTTGATATGTTTACCTCCAAACTAGTCCAAAAAAAGTTCTAAAGTCAAAAATTGTGTTCCAAGAACTTCCCTCTACACCCTTTTTAGGGCATTCGTTGCCTGGACTACTAAGAGAAACCGAGTATTAAGTATGTTTCTAAATTGGAACTGAAAATCAAATATTCTATTAAACTTCAAAGGAAAATTAACATTAATTTTATATCAAATTATTGATAAATATATTCGATTCTTTATTTGCCCCACCCTAGCGCCTCTCAGTTTTAATTCATCTGATGTGTACTTTGCCATATCAATCACATTTCCCCGTATCTACTATGAACTATGTAATAAACTACTTTGAATAAAGTAAGTGAAACGAACAAATATGATTCATAGGATAAAAGAGAAGATTTTTTTACTTATGACACAGTAGAATTTTTTTATTTATATTTTTTGCATCCATGGTTTTTTACTACTTCCTGAAAAGTGTTGTAATAAGGAAAACTATTTTTTTTAATTTCCACACATTTTTTTTGGATAAGTTTAAAAATCTTCTCACGGACCACTCCAAAGGCCTCACGGACCACCAGTGGTCCGCGGACCACCTTGGGAACCACTGACCTAGCATGATGGAAAGCATCAACGTTGTCTAAATTTAATCATTTCTGCTTCTCGATTTTCTATAAGTGCTATAGTCAACTGTAGAAATCTTTATAGCCATACATCGGTCGGTATTCATGAGCACTCAAAGTTCAACCTTAAGAATTTCTTCTTTGTCTCTTCCGATTGTGTTTTTCCCAAGATTTTTGAAAATATTTCAATAAAAGTACATAAGGTCCAAGGGATACAGTAACACAAGCTTCAAAGGGCTTTTTTAACACAAATTCATAAATTAATTGCTAAATCTGAAAAAGCAAAATATTAACGGAATATTTCAAGGGGGAAACTTTTAAAAGAACGTGACTTGATAAAATCAAAAAGTAATTCCTATAAAAAAAATAACTCTCCTTATTACTAAGTCCAGTAGCTTTATGTGAAGCAAAGCAAATTTGCATAACATGACACAGTTTTGGCAGTGCTGGGGCTGTCCAGTCTGTACGACGACACACAAAACAAGCTCCGGGGCACCCGTGATTCTCAATGTGGTCAAATGGAGCTTCACATGTCTCGCAGTAAGAATTACTGTTAAAAGACTTTCATGGACTCTGACGTCATAGTGACTATTATGTAGCCATAAATTTATACGCTGTGCCCTTTTGACTCCCTGGTATGTGACCTAAAAATAGGGAAAATGATTATTATAAATGTACTGATAAATTTTAGTAAAAAGAAAAAAGATGTTCGAGAAACCTTGTTTAAATTTTTTGTTAAAAACACGACAATCTGCACTCAACAGTGGGCTTCGAATGCAGCCACCTCGTTGAATGTACAAGGATTTAAAAGTTGAATGTACAATGCTACAAGGTACAAGTTGAATGTACACTTTTTGCACGTGTCCTTAGGAGACGATGTCACACGTCGGTTGGGATGATCAGTCCGAAGCATATGTTTTTCTTTAGGTTTGGGAAATGGTCTTTTCTTAATTAGGTCCAGTTCAGGATGCACTATCGCGCACTGTTTTTTGCTTTCCTCCTCAGCATGGCAGACCTTGGAAGAAAGGTTAATAAGGTTAATAAGCATTGAATAATTAACTGGAACAAACATTAGTAAATACAAAGGCAGCAGCCTGCTGCTTGCTCGGTCGATCGATAAAAAAAGGTCGAAGTAGGTACTTTTATAGTGAGATCTCCTATCAATAGTGACTGCCATTAGTAGTGCACAAAAGTGGGAAAAGGTTGAAGAGGTGGTCTCGACACGGCACTGAAAGGTTCGATTCCAACAAAGGCATCGTCGCTACGGTAGGGTTAGAGTCCGAACAGGTAAAGTCGCTACAAATCCATGCAGTTACCACTAGGGGAACCTTTAACAGCATTGGGGAGCATGAGCCTCTCTTGTAGCAGCTTTCAAACTGTCTGCAAGTAGGGTTATTATTATTGTAGTGGACTCCAGCAAACACAAGGGATGTTTAGTTAAATTACTTTAATTAAAGATACTAGGAACTATTTTACATAATAGAAAGGGGGACATTCACGGACGAAGAAGTTAGGTTTTTAACAAAGAAATGTGAGCGCTCTCGCTCATCTCTCTCTCTCTCTCTCTCTCTCTCTCATATCTCTGGAAGCTCTGCCGGCTCATGCGCAAGGGCGTGGTTTTTACAAGGACAGTCTTTGTTGGAGCCTCGGCGCGTGTGGTGAGAGGAGCGGAGTTGAGTGGTGGGGATCCTGCTCCCCACATTTTTATACCCTCCACGAGCTCGAACAGCACTATAAAAGGTCTCCAAATGATCCTGAGAAACTTGGTACGCCAAGAACCCAAAACAACATCTTGCTCATACTCATTAACATTCCTAATGAAATCAGGCTGTTCTTTCAGATCTTTGGCACAGTCAGTTCTGTGTCTTTTACAGAAGCGACAATAAAAATTGGTTGAAAATCCAAGGACTTCATTTAAACCCTTATTGTCCCCCAAAATCAGGCCAAGAACAAAGTAAATTGTTTTTTCCTCACCTTCAGGACTCTTTAGCACAATTCCTTCTCGGGCAAGGAAATTTAATTCTTTCCGGTCCTGGGAGTGATACAAGTACATAAGAAAAATGTTTTGGAGTTGAGAAGAGAATTCTGGAGGCAAACAGGGTAAGGTGGCATACACTGCACCTATTTCACTGCATCCAGCATGCGAACCCAGAGCATTGTTAATCTGGAGGTCATCAATGCCAATCCATATCAATTTTTCGTTTTTTTTACTTGTTGATGGTATTGATGGGGAAGCATTTCGTGGTGCTCGTACGGGAGGCAAGGTGAGGTATTTCGGCAAATCCGGGAACACAGTGGGGAAAGCACCATCTTTCAATATTGGTTTTGTTCTGGGAAGAAAGACTTCTTTTCCATCAATTATATAAGTGTAGCTTCTTTCAATGAAGCGTTCGTCAAAATGTGCTTCGCACACTACTGCAAACTTGTCCAAGTTTCGATCGCTTCAAGGGATATCTCTCTCTTGCCCATTTTCCAAACAATTCCTCATCTTTTGGAGTAGAAAATAATGTTTTTTTCACTTTGTTACTTTTGTATCCGGATCTGCACCCGGGAACAAAACATGATCGGTCGATATTTTTTTAATAGCCGTAGAATTATCCATTTTTTAACGCTCACGATCTAAACATGCATTGACTCGTACACAAAACGAACGTAAACATAACCCCACGGGGAGAACCGATGCGCCTTCTTGCGGTTTTCCTCTTCTTCGAAGCACGAATTTTATACAGAGCCTATGGAGCGGTCAACACACTATCCCTTTCTAGCCACTATAGCAAAACTGTCTTTCCTTTGGTCTCATATGGATCAGATTTTTTGGCCCACAAACTGCCTTGCATGAAGTTGCAAAGAACAGTCTTGTTCTGCTGGAGGCTTTCTACGTGATGCAGAACTGCAGACACATTTCCAGAAAGGCTAAAAAAATGTTTTAATGGCGACTCCAAGGAAATCAACGTAGCCAAACATGGAACGGGAACTTTCAGGATTCTGTTACCCACGAGTTTATGATTATATCTTACGACTACTTGACAGTCTTTAGCACGCACCAGACAACCAGATTTTTCAGCCTTCGATATTCTATTGAAAACTGATTCAAAGTATCGGAAAAACTGTCAAATAAGCGTGTAACGTCCTGAAGGGGAATCTTTTTTTAAAGTTTTTGGGAGAGAAATATTGCGTGTTACGGACCCCACAAAATGGAACAAACCATGTGAAATGCCCTATAAATAAATTTAAAGCCAAGTTAATATTATCACTGCTATAAAGATATTTTTATACGCGTTATTTGCACACATTCTTTAGATAAATTGGGAGAAAACAATTAAGGAATAGGGAAATATTCGTAAATATCATACTCAACTTAAAATAAGTACAAATCTTATAATTTCTAAGGAAGATTTTTGTATTATGTAAAGCAATAAAAATTTTTCGTAAAAATTAAAAAAGGTAGAAAAATAAAAGCATACGATTACCATTTCACATGAATGTGTAGCATAAAACCCTCTTGTATAACCTTCCTGTGTATTTCCTCTTAGTAGACAGGTTGCCAACAATTAATTTTGGCTTGATGAGCAATGAAAAGTTCATCAACACCTTTGCATCACTGTCATCTGCAAAACCACAAAAGCTAATGATAGAATTAATTTCTTTTGAAAACGAAGAACGTAAGTACTTTTAACAAAATGAGGACAAATTTTTTTCAGTCTTACTTTTAGAATTGAAAATGTATGCTTTTTTAAAAACAGTTAAGCTAAAGGTATGAAAAGAAAAAAATATTTCAATCCAATAAGTACAAAATCCACAAATTAAAAAAGGATTATTATACACAGAAAAATCATAAAAAGAAATTTGCATGAAAACTACAAAGAAATTTTTCAGAAACCTTCAGAAAATTTTGGGAGGATACCCCTTTTTTGAGGTAGTATTTAATGCCCATATTAATTTCTTCTTAAAGGTTGGCCAATAAGACAGGAGGTTTTCTTCAGTGCCCAGATATAGGAACTTGTAGTTTATCTCCAACTGTTTGAACAATACTTATTGTTAAGACAATATTCCAAGAAAGGCAGGATATAACAATTGTTGTTAAGGTGCAGAAAAAGGTAACTTACCAAAGTATATCCAAGAGGTTCTTAGTCTTTTAAGGGGAGTTAGTACCTTGTGAACCAAGCGTTGTTTGAAAAAACATACTTTTTTCGATTTCTTATAAACAAAAAAGTTTTGTATATTTTAAGCATGCATTTTTCACAGAATGTACAAACAGTGTAGGGATATGTTTAACGTTTCCGACCATACCGAGAATACTCTTGTGAATTAGAATAGGAGACTTATCTTTAAATGTTCCATCTTTCCTTTTAATGATATAGAACTTTGCATTTACTACAGTTAATTTCTTTGGTTGCTCCACTGTAGGAGAAGGAGAAGAGTTCGTGGACTCACCACCATGCTCAGAAGGAGAGGGGTTGGGGATTTTGGGTTCTGCGTTTTGACCCGAATCACTTTTTTCGACTTCCATAATTTTTTAATTTAGGGAGGGAGGAGGAGAATCCCTTCCCAACTTCCAGAGGACCAGTTTGGTGGGGCTACCCCCAGAATCAACAGCCAGCAGTGGCCTCGGGAAAGCCCCCCGCTCTGCCATGCAGGACCCCGTCCAGGCACCACCTGGAACTGCAAGACAGGCGAGATTATTCGCCAGCTGATAGAGCAGCCAGGTTATTGCTGGTTAGGCTGCCCCGGGCTCCTGTACTATCTGGCGGCCTGAGACTCAAAACTCAGTTTTTGACCTGTACCCTCTGCATGGCTGCTTCCTCCAAGACCCCACTTCACCAGTCATAACAGTATAGGGATTATAAAGCTGCAGTCAAATATCTAATTAAATAGACCAATTTTTTATAAATCTTGTAGGAACTTGTACTTTTTTGTTTTGAAATTTGCTTGGCTAACTTTCCGGCATGATTATTTTTTTGATATGCCATGAAAAACTAAAACTTTTGAACCAAATTGGAGCAAATGAATGCATTAATGGTATGACCCTTGGATATTGAAATATTTGCAGTAGAAAATTTTTTAAAAATGAAAAACTTTGGAATGCATGAAATTTTGAAATAAAAATTGCTTTATGGGTTCATAAATAAAAACTATACACTTTTACACACTGTACACTTTTCCAAGGCTCTTTCTATAAAGATCTATGTCTAGAATAAGCATATAAAATTTCAGAACTCTATGTCCAATAGTTTTTTTAAAAGTTGCCGGAAAGTCTAAAAATTTGAAACCGAGAAAGAGACGTTGAAAGATAAAACTTTGATTCTTTTTTTAATTATAAACTATTTACATAAATCAAAGGTTCGGAGAATCGATTATAAAATTGTAATCTGACACAAAAAATTTCACAACTCTAGGTCTGTTGTATTTTAATAAAAATTAGGGGAAAGTCTAAACTTTGAAAATCAAAAAATGCTCGTAATGAGAGACGTCGTTTTTTAAAATCTTGAAAAATACAATTCAATAAACCTTGGCTTTTAAATTAAAGGAAAACTCAACAGTTAGCTTAGCTCTAAATTTATGGGATTTTCTATTAATTTAACTCTCAATTTGTTTAAAATACATTGATTTTAAATTAAAGAAAGACGGTGCATATATGCAACGACAGGAGCAGTAAATGTAATAAAATAGCAAATACCTGGTTGCAAATTAATAAATATATTGCATAGAGGGTGCTTCAGAGGGATTTAATAAAATTAAACAATTTAATTACTATGAAGGCGAAGGGATTTTCTTCAGAAGTTCCATTTCATGCTCCATTCACAAAAACAAGAACTTGTTCAATGCTTCTTAAAAATATTTTTTGTAAATAAATACAACTTATTTATTAAGTTTTTTTTTTAATTTACTTTAAGTTTTTAAAGTTAATATGAGTAATAATAAACATATTAATGTCGAATTACATATATTTAATGCTAGTTAAACATCTTTCAGCACTTCAAACAATCACCACAACAAAAAACACATTTTTAAACAAAAATAATACACACGTGCTTAAAATACGAGTTGTGTTGAGTAGTATCTTTCCTTTATGAAATCAAAATTTTGTTATAAACAGAGTTTGCATAGTGACCTTAAAAGAAGAAATCTCAATTCGTATTCTGCTTTCAAACCAAAACCAGCAGACACGTGCGTCTGTTTACCGGGCTGTCAAACGAAACGTCACTGTTTTAAATCACTGTGGGCTTAATTATGGACCGATTTTGATCCGGTTTGTTTTAAAATGATCTAAACACTCTAAAATATTTTTAAAAAATAAATTTGAAAAATCGATTTTTCGAAGGTTAAAGGTACCAACTCCCCTTAAGAAGGTTGAGACTTTCTCCTCGTGAAGAGTATTCTCTCCCTTTCTGGCCAAGGGATTGAAGTTCCGCAGCTGCTCAATGCGAAACTAATGGGTGTCAACCCACTTTTCCACGTACATCTGCCATGGAACACAAGAAATTTTCAAGGAGTTCACTTTATTCAAGGTCTCCTGACGATGGGTTTTCTCTAAGTTTTAAATCAATATAATTTCAAAATCAATGTTAAATGAAATGCACATAGAAGAAAAAATAACAACTCGAATAATTTCTGTGTCAGAAGATTTTCCTGCCTTAACAAGGAGTCCAGCTTTCGATGCTCTTTTTCGGATATTATAGTAGTGGTACCAGATGCACAGAATTTCTGTTATTGAAATCTTTATGATAAGGCATGTAGTACGTTGTCTGCAAAGAGAACAATTTTGAACCAACTTCAATGAAAGCACAATTAATGGACACAATACTGTAACTAGTAAACAAAAACTTTTTTCAAATGACGGTGAAGAGGTGGCCTCTCCATGGCACTGAAAGGTTCGAGTCCAACAAAGGTATCGTCGCTACGGTAGGGTTCGAGTCCGAACAGCTGACATCGTTACAAATCCATGCAGTTACCACTAGGGGTACCTTTACTAGCATTGTAGGAGCTTTCAAACTGTCTGCAAGTAGGATTATTATATACCCTCCACGAGCTCGAACAGCACTAAAAAAGGTCTCCAAATGATCCTGAGAAACTTTGTACGATAAGACATACTTCAGGATCTTTTGCGACATACTTCAGTATCTTTTGCTCTTACACTAAGGAGTCATAGAGGGAAACAATGCTTCTCAACGATATAATCAACCCCAAGAATCCTGTTCTTCTAGGACTCTTTGTTACTTCCATGTTGTTAAGTTTCAGTTGGCTTATGTATGTTTCAAATTCACTTGCAAAAGTTTTGAACTTATCTTCATTCTTCTCATTGAAGGGAGCTTTGAAATGTTTTCCCTAAAAGGTTTCTGCTATTCGGCAAATCGAAGCAATTTTTCATCATCCTTGAAAACTGAGAAGTAGCTTCACTCCCTGAAAAGTCATATAATCCCAGGCTTTTCAGGTAATCTAGTGCATTAGCTGCACTGATGCGCCCTCCTTCACCATCCTGATTAATTTTATCATAAGTGGTGGATAAAAAAAACGCATATATTGGCCCCTTCGATGAAGGGTTTGGGAACAGTTTTCAGCCTTTGAACATCACTAAGGCAGCGTCCAAGATTTTCCGCCATGGCAATATTCGTTGGAGCACCATCAAAAGTAAGGCTGACAATCTTTATTCCCGTTGGGGACAAATGTTCAAGGCAATTTTTCACCAAGTTTGCTATCTCAACACCTGTCAAGCTGTGGATACTGAAGTATCCAACAGGAAGCTTCCAACTACCATTCATACAAGTTAGAAGAAATATCAAAGCATACCTTGCTTCTGGCAGGCTGTCATAATTTAATCCAGTCCCATAATCTATCAGTCCACTTAATTTGCTCGCGGTCCATTCTACCTTTTTGCGTATGGACACCTCATCGCAAAGAACATAGGGTGGGTTGGGGTAAAGTGGGTCTTGGGGAAAAATGGGTCAGTTTTAATTAACTCGATATAAATCAAATTTAAATTGAATAATTTTCGCTCATTTTTTTGTATTATAATCTTTTACCTGTTGGCAACATTTCTCGACTGTCAAAAGTTAATATTTATGATTTTGAGGACTGAAAAAATATTTAATTTGAACCGTAAATGATGTCCTGGAAAAAACAGGGTTTACTAACTTCCAAAATATCTTATATTGTAATAAATTACAGCAGACTTTTGTAATATTTTTCCATAAAAGGAAGTCCGAGAGACATTTCAAGCCAATTAGTTTAGAAAAATATAAAATATTTTATCTTTTATAACGATATTTTGAGCTTGGGGTAAAATGGGTCATAGTAAAGAGGCCTTTTGTATTAAGTAAAAACAATGTTTTTAACTTATTTCCTTCAAATATACATTGAACTGTCATACAAGTTTATTTTTTTACCCAAACGAAGTATTTTAAATGCTAAATTTGAACAATGTTCATTAACTCCGGACTTTTACAATTTCATTAAAGTGCAACTTAAAACAATTTTTTTCAGATAAAAACGGCTTAACCGATTGCTTTTTTTCTTATTTTCATGTATATTTAGTAATAAATATATTTTTGACATCTTTTTGCAATGAGACCTATTTTACCCCACATTGGGGTAAAATAGGTCATTACTTTTGATGATAAGTTTAACCAACTTATAACTAAAAAATATTTGATAAAATTAGATGAAAATGTTCTGAAGGATTGTAATGTCAAGATCCAATTGAAAGAAATCATTAAAAAGTAATAGTTTTGATGAAATAAAACTTAGAATATGAAGGTACCTTGAAATTGACCCATATTACCCCAACCCACCCTACTATTTGGTGCTCACTTTTGTCAACCATGTCTTTCAGTATGGGAATGACCTCTTGAGAGTGAACCTAAAGTTCTGTACCATAGACGGATTGTTTTTGGATGTGGTAAACTATTGAGGAAAGTTTCTCTAACAAGTTGTATGCTTTATAGAAGAATAAAAATTCAAAGTTAACGCAAAAGCCTTCAAAGATGGAGGAAAAGCTTCCTTAGACCCAGATGATTCCTTAAGGGTTCTCTCAAATAATTCTCTTAATGTTTCAGGTACAGTGCTCTGAAATAAAAGGTTTACGATTTTATTGGCTATTATTAAAACTAATTTAGACAAATATTTATCTGCAATAAATATTTCCTTTAAACTACTTTTTCGTCCCTAAGGTTCCTATAAATTTACTTTTTAATTTGATGTATTAGTTTAGTTGAATTTTCTTGGTGACCCTTTCAGCTTTAAATTATCAACATGATACCATGGATGCATTCATGATTAAGGGGGTTCTCATTGACATTGTAATAAAAAAAACATCACAGGCTTAATCAAAGGCATCTCCTACCTTATTTACACGCGTACACACCTTTATTCTTACCAATCATAACATTCGCATTATCACATGCTAAAGATGAAGCCATCAGACACAGCTCGTTTGCGGGGGTTTTCCGTACTCCGCAAAGACTGCGTTACAGGGGATCGAGTGTGTGGCGGAGTGGCTTTGCTTGTCTCCCACTCAACGCCCTTTACCCCCGTTCCTCCACGCACGTCCCTACAGGCAGTAGCTGCCCGTGTGTCTAGTCTCTTTGGTCACTATCTGTAGTGTCTATTTTCCACCCAGCTTACCAATTACCTTTAATGAGTTAGAGGACCTCATTGACCAGCTCCCTTTGTACTACTCGGTGACTTCAATGCTCACCACATGCAGTGGGGATGCAGAGACATCAACTCAAGGGGAGAGACTGTTCAGAGATTGCTCTCCGATTTGGATTTGGCCCTGTTGAATGATGGGTCACCCACTTACATACATGCTCCAACACAATCTTACACTGCTATCGATCTTTCCATTTGTACACCTGCACTCTACTTAAATTTCAACTGGAATGTTTTGGATGACCCTATGGGTAGCGACCACTTCCCCGTGGTGATTTCGTCGATTACTTCAACAGCGTGTGAGCCAAATCGTATACCGCGGTGGAAGTTTGAGTGTGCAAACTGGACAGCTTATCAGAACCATGCCACAATTACTGATAATATGGCTCTATCTGGAACTATTGACGAGGCATACATACAGACGAGACACACATAACATCTTGTATCATATTGGCAGCTGATTTATGCATACCCAAAACATCCTCACGATTTCCGCGATTTCCAAAGCCTTGGTGGAATGAAAAATGTTCCGAAGCAAAGAAGGCTCAGAACAAAGCCTGTAGTAGGTTCAGGAGAAACCCTACCCAAGAAAACATGATAGCCTTCAATCGGGCACGGGCGAATGCGAGGAAGACGAGAAGGCAGAGCCAAAGGGAGTCATGGCAAGCATATGTGAGTGGAATCACTTCAGCCACACCTATCAAAAAAGTTTGGGACAAAGTCAAAAAGATAAGTGGAAAACGGGGCTCCGACCCTGTGTCTATGCTAGTAGTGAACGGAGATACAGTCAGCGACATTCCCACTATTGCCGATACTCTTGCTGAGTCTTTCTCCGGAGTCTCGAGCAGTGCGAACTATTCTCCGACGTTCCGGGCGTTCAGGAGGAGAGCTGAGCGTGTGAGGTTCAACTTCAACTCTTCAAACGAAGAGAGTTACAACACTCCGCTCACCATGCTCGAACTTTTGACTGCTTTGAGTCGCTCGGGGAATACTGCAGCTGGACCCGACGGCCTTCATTACAACATGATACGCCATCTCTCTTATGATTCTTTGACTGCCATTCTTACCCTATTCAATCTAATATGGTCGACACAAGTGTTTCCTTCACAATGGCGTCATGCCCATGTTCTTCCTTTTCCGAAACCGGGAAAGGACCCCACATTAGCAGAAAACTATAGGCCAATCGCTCTTACTAGTTGCCTCTGTAAAATCCTAGAGCGCATCGTAAGTGGCCGATTGATGTGTTATATAGAACGTAACAGCCTGCTTTCTCCTTTTCAAAGCGGTTTCAGAAAGGCTCGCTCAACAAATGATAACCTTCTCAGACTAGAAACGGCTATACGTGAAGCCTTTATACGTAAACAGCATCTGGTATCTGTTTTTTTCGATATCAAAAAGGCATACGACATGGCCTGGAGGTATGGCATCATGCAAGACCTACACTCCATGAATCTGAGAGGAAATATGCCAGTTTTTATACAGAATTTTTTAACCAATCGCTCTTTTCAGGTTCGCCTTCGCTCTATTTACTCCTCTACTTTTTCACAAGAGCAAGGCGTTCCACAAGGTAAGTCATTAAGTGTCCTTTTATTCATCATTAAACTCGATAGCATAACGCACTATATCAACCAAGGCATTCAATATTCATTGTATGTTGATGACTTGCAAATTACATTTTCATCTCAAACTTTAAACGTTGCTGTGCGACAAGTTCAAACAACTATTAATAGACTCTGTGAGTGGTCTGAACGGAACGGATTTACCTTTTCCGCTGAGAAAACAGTATGCGTTTGTTTTAGTCGACGACGAGGTCTGTTTCCAGACCCAGAACTCCGGCTTGGTTCTAACCCTATTCAAGTGGTGGAGCAGACCCGGTTTCTTGGCGTAGTTTTTGACAAGAAACTCAGGTTTCATACCCATATCAGGGAGCTCAGAGTCAAATGCTCGAAAGCACTCAACATTTTGAAGGTGTTATCCAACACCCAATGGGGTACTGACCGTATTTCAATGCTAAGACTCTACCGAGCACTGGTTCGCTCTAAACTGGATTACGGTGCAGTCGTGTATAGTTCAGCCTGTTCTTCTCTTTTGCGGCATTTGGACCCTGTGCATCACCAAGATGTTGTTAATTTTAACAATTTGTATACGATTTGATAAGTAGGATTTTAAAAAATTGTAGAAGTTTCCTCTGATTCCCGTTGATGACAGTTTATGTAATAAAATACCATGATTCCACCGAGTCAAACGCCTTAGATATATCTAAATAAAGAGCAGCAGTTATTTTACAAGAATTTATACTATTATGAATAAAATCTGTCAACTCCAGTAGAGCTTTTTCGGGATTTGATTTAGGTAGAAAACCGTATTGATTATTTGAGAAAAAATTTGAATTTTCCAAGAACGAAATTAATCTATCCTTAACTAATTGTTCAAATATTTTAGAAATCAGGGGCAGGACAGATAGGTCTATAGTTTAAGAAATCATTTCTGTTTCCCTTTTTAAAAATGGGTGTTATTATTGAGGTCTTAAATGACTTTGGGAAAATACTTTCATTTACTAAGCTGTTAAAAATATTAGTGAGAATATTTATATGGGAAAACGGGTCATATATATATATAACAAATCCTTATTGAGGGAAAAATAAGGAAGTGTGCAAAGAATAGAACGAGAATTTAACCCATATTCTTTGGATAAATTATCTCTCTCGCTGCTATTTTCAGCATTTTCTATTGCCTGAAGCTGTTGTTCAATTTCTGTATCGCTTCTTAACTTGCACATTGAGTGATACATGATGTGTCGATATTCTGGCTGTGTCACTTTGCAGGATCGACAAGGTTGTTTCACAACATGTGAGAATCCTTCTTTGAACCCTCCCATGTTGTGGCAGGCTAAAGAATCTCCGGTGTATGCCAAAAGCAATCCGTGAAACTTTTGGTCCCCAAATATCTCACCTTCATTTCTCAGGAGTAGAAGGGTGTCTAGGAAGTCCTTCAGTAACATGGATTTTGCAGAAGGAGTTTTGACGGAGTTAGCTTGAGCAACTGCCAGAAGATGAATATGGGCCAATTGCGACCGGAGATGGGTGGGGATATTCAGGAAAACAACATAAAACATAGTTTCCCCTTACGTGAACGCTTCATTCCCAAAGGATTAGCAACTTCCACATCATCGTGGTACAACAGAGCAATGATGATATTACTTGGATTATTACACAAAACCGGATGGCTGGTATACCGCATTCCACTGAAAAAATCAACAAGTATTCCATTTCCGTACTGCCCATCTCCTGTAAATGGTTTTTGGAAATATTTATTATAACCTGGGCTTTTGAGCAGATTGGTGATTAATTTTTTAAAGGGAATAAAGTATCCTCTATTAGTCAACTGGCACTCTTCAGGTTCAATATACAACCCTAAGTTAGTATACTTTTTTTTTCGTAAATAATTAGAGCCCAGTTCATCTATAGTAACATCTGAGCCAACATCCTCAAGAACGCTCTGGACTTTTGATACAACTGTATCAATCAGCACTTTTGAAGCTCTGTGCCTTCCCTCAAGCTCAACACAGAGTTCTTTCACTCTTTCAACAACAAGTTTGGCCTCTTGTTGGACAAAACCGGAACTTGTTGAAGGTAAGGGTTCAGTAGTAGTAGTAGTAATAGTAGAAGGAGGAGGAGGAGTAATGGGAGAAGCAGGGTTATCAAGCTCAGGGTATGTGAGGATCATCTATATTTTTTTACATTCTGAACCATGCATCTTGTATGCCTTTTTAGAAAAAATATTGATGGCACTTCATGCATTCCAGGTAATATTTCCCCTCATGATACTTTTTGATGTGCCAATCAAAGACATTGAAGCTTCGGGTGTTGAATTTACAAGTGCCACATATATGAACAGAACAGTATTCTTACCTGGATTGCAGAGGTTGATGAAGCAGCATCAGGCACAGACACTAAAATTAAAATGCACAAAGTGAATCAACTATTTATATAGTAGAGAACATATTATTAACGATAACTAAACCTAATCAAAACAAAACAGTAGAACTCCAAATCAATCGGGAATGGATGATGTCATTGGAATAATAAAAAATTTGGATAATTAGATTTTTTCAGAAAAAGATCCATTTAAATAATTTACTATATGTATGGTAAAAATGGGTGAAGAAACTATTTTTAAAGAGCTTTTAATTTGTTAATGAAAAAATAACATTTTGGATAATCAAAGTTTGAATAATTGGAGTTCAACTGCACATGATTAAAAACTTGATTATGATTATTATTTATGGGTGTACCCTAGCTATCCTCAGTATGACAATGTAAACAAGAACAAGTTTGAATGTACTTTACTTCCGAGTTCTGATAAGTACTTAACTTCTCCCTCAGAATAATATCAGTTTTTTAACCTTTTTCAGGCAGAGCGTTTTGGACAAGGTTCCGAATTGGAAGATAAATAGTTGGAAGAAGTGTTTGGAGATAAATAATAATTTAAACACACTGGGGCCGTCAAAAATGTTAAGTTTTTAAGCCATTCAAGTTTTTGGACATCTTATAATTTTTGGCAGTCGACTGACAGTACCTTAATTAACTCTTTTTGGACCAAAAGATGGTCGAAACCAGATAATTCATGCATAAAAACCTGAAAAAAGATGCAGTTCACTGAGAGATAATTTCCTGGGGAAAACAAATGATGTGAGGAGCCATGCAGAGAGAGACCATTCACACTTTTTCGGGTTAACACCAAATATATGACAATTCTTACCATTATTTATCTCATGTTCTCCTTCTCTTTCTTTCCTGATGGGCTCAGACACTGAAATTAAAATAATGCACAGAGTGAAGCAATTTATTTTAACTTCAAGGAATAAACTTTTATTACTATAAAATTTAAGTTAATGACATAGTATTAACAAACTTTTCAATTCCTTAAGCTCAAAAAAGCCAGTCAAAGTAAAAAAAATCCTCAATTCACTTCATCATTACAATAAAAATGGGACCCAAGGTTAATTATATAATAACACCTTGATTAACTATATCTTTGGGACCAAAGGGTGGTCAAAACCATGAATTGGAAAGAAAATTTCCCAGATAGAACAACAAATGATGAGGAGCCAAGCAGACCATTCACACTTTTTCAGGTAACATCCCTAACATATGACAACTATTTCTTACTTTTATTTGTCTCATGATCTCTCATCATGTTCCCGTTATTGATCTCATTCCTTTCTTTCCTGATGGGCTCCGAAACTGAAATTAAAATAACAGAGTAAAGCAATTTATTTTAATTTCAAGGAACAAACTTTCATTGCCATAAAATTTTAGTTAATGACATAGTATTACCAAACTTTTCAATTCCTTAAGCTCAAAAAAGCCTGGCACAGAAAAAAAAATCCTCAATTCACTTCATCATTACAATAAAAATGGGACCCAAGGTTGATTACACTAGCGGAAATAAAAATCCCAACACCAAGAAGGAAAGGAGATATCAAAGTAAAATTTATTTCTATGATTGCACATAGTGTTAATGTGAATTGATTAAAAAATCAGCCTTTCTGGATGTTAGGGGGCCGAGAAAATCGGTGAGGAGTGTTGTCTCCATAGGTGTCCATTACCGCCGTCACACGTCATGATATTGAGTGACAGGGGATCTAAATGACTTTTGAGGGATTGGAGGACCGTGTTGCCTCCTCAGGTAGTCCAAATTCATATGGTGCACCAGTGGACGTTGCATACCGGGATAGGTGATTTCTCCTCATTGACCGGACTTGTTTTGTGGGTGTTGGTTCTAGAGAACGGGAAAGACGGGGTAAAAAGGCAAACTAGGGGGTTAAGAAGAAAGCTTGAACATTGCATACAACATGTGGTTGTGCATGTTTCTCTTGCAATTTTTCCCCAGGACAGGTCTGAAGGTAAGGACGGTCTACCGGTTGCAAAATCTCAATGACGCAGCTCTGGTTGGAAAAATTACTGGTGAATCATACTCAGGAGTTGCAGAAATGGAATCCAATGCATCCCCACTCCGCTACCCTTCATCAACACTCCGTGGAACGATTAGAAAATCATCAGCTGAGTGCGCTCTCTCCATTGTGTCTTCAAACTCATACCCAACCGTCGTGGTGCTCCAAACCGAATCAGGATTCTCTCATAAACACAATATCATGAAATTGGGATTTTCATTTCCTTATTTCGTGCACTATTGGAAACAGAAATGCCCATTTTCAGCCCCTTGTTTATAGACAAAGATGTAAGAAGCTATGCGGACCGAACGGACGATCCGCAGTACTGCAAACGACATCCATCCCACTGCCGCTTGTCCTCAGTATGATCTACCGGTATTTTGGCCAACCAAAGCTGCTTCATTGAGGTTTTTTAGCCGGTTGTCCGTCCTTACCTTCAGACCTGTCCTGGGGACAAATTTCAAGAGAAAAATGCACAAACACATGTTTCATGTACTGTCCAAGCTTTTTTCTTAACCCCCTACGTTGCATTTTTACCCTGGCCTATCCGTTCTTAAGAACCAACACTCACAAAACATGTCCGGAGAAAGAGGAGAAATCACCTAGCCCGGTATGCAACGTCCGCTGGTGCACCATATGAATTTGAACTACCTGAGGTGGCAACATGGTCCTCCAATCCCTCAAAAGTCATTTAGATCCCCTGTCACTCAATACCATGACGTGTGACGGCGGTAATGGACACCTATGGAGACAACACTTCTCACCGATTTTCTCGGCCCCCTAACATCCAGGAAGGCTGATCTTTCAACCAATTCACATTGATACTATGTGAAATTATAGAAATAAATTTGACTTTGATATCTCCTTTCCTTCTTGGTGTTGGGATTTTTATTTCCGCTAGTGTATATAATAACACCTTGATTAACTATATCTTTGGGACCAAAGGGTGGTCATGAAGTGGAAAGAAAAATCAAGGACTTTCAAGGCTCTCAAATGTGAAATTCAAGGCCCCAAATGCAATCGAGGCAAAAGCACGTAGTAGCACTAATATAATTTTCATAAACGTATTTAGCGCATTAGCAACTAAAATAAATTATTTTACATCTTTCAAAATTTAAAAGGATAGTTACTAGATTATGCATTTTGTTACAAGCATTTCACAATTAAGTGAATGCAAAAGAAAGTTTTTGTGTTGGAGAAGAGGGGCAACAATATCCAATCTCATAGTAGAAATTACATTTAAGTTAAGTTGAAACGTAGTTAATTTTAGTGAAGTTTTTTTAACATGAAAAATATTCACATGCTTCCAAAATTTTAAGGGTTTTATCAATATCACCTTTTTATTTGATTAGTTTGCAATTTTATGTGGCACTTCTAATATTTGGCTTTTCAAACAATTAGGCAATATTTAAAGGCAAAACTAACAGAGTTTGCTAATAACTTTGCTAATAACTTAACTTTGCTAATAAAATTAAATATTACCTGCTTTGAAACTTTCAGAAAAAATTACACTAGAAAATTCGATACTAATAACAATGATAAACAACTAAATTAGTATGACCATTACGGGGGAAAAGGAAGAAAATATATGTTTCGTACTTACAAATTAATCTCTCAAACTCAAAAGTTGAAAAAAAATCCAATATTTTGACACTATTTGACTAGTAGTTGACTTAATACAAAAAAATTAACACAAATTCTTGATTACATACTATAAATTCTTGACTAAGGACACTTTTGATACATTATTGGGTAAGTAATTTTTCCTTCTCTAGAAGCTGAACTTCCAGGTTTTTAACAAGGTCCTGCTTTTCAGAAGCTGTTTTTCTGAAACTGTTTGACTTAGTCAAAAGAATGAAGGATTTGTTTTTTTCAGCTTCAAAACCAAGTTCATCAGCAGATTTATGCAATTCTGCAACTTCCTTTTCTAGAAATTTTTTCTTTTTTTTTCATCTGTGAAATGTCCTCCATCAAATGTTTTCTTTTTTTGCACTGTGCCGATTCTTCTCTCTCCTTCTTCTGATCTTCCAAGTACATCATATATTTTTGCCTGGCTGAGCGAACACTCTGCAGTAGGCCCTTGGCCATAACCACATTTTTTATACCTCCAACTGCATTAATGTGGTCGCAAATGACCCTCTTGGCAATCAAGGATTTCTCTTTAAGGTTTTCAACAATCAACTCTTTGTTGGTCGAAAATCCTCTTTCTACAGAGGCCTGCCCATGGGATAGCATTAAGAGCTTTTTAATTGTCTCCCAGAGCAGAGGATAATTGTTACCATTAAGAAACTGATGAAACAGTTCATCTAGTCTCTGGTCGGACTGGTCAAAATTTAAAAACTCTAACCTAACTTTAGCAACGTCACTCAAAAATCCTCTGAACTGCCAAACTATCAAATCGCAGTCTTTGGAGTTTATTTTGCCAGCATCAGATAGGGCATTTAAACAAAGCTTGAAACTCTTATTGCAAGTTTCAGGATCAGTTGCCATGAGATTTGGCATTAAGCATTTAATATTCCGAACCAAGGAAAACTTCAATGGACCCTTTTCGAGCAAATGGTTCGTTAAACTTTTCAAAAAGTCCCGGCATTCAGTACGATATTCCATGACGCGGCGATCACTTAAGGATTTGCCCAAACTTCTTAATTGCTTCTCTGCCATAAATCCGACATCTATTTTAGAATAAGTAACGCACTCATCGTTCGTGATTACCATCTTAGAGAGTTTGAGCGAAGCATTAGACGAATCTAATACATCTGGTTTAACAAACCTTCTCATTAGATCCTTTATCAAGTTCTCAAGGTATCTGCCCAAGAACGGTAACACAGGCGAATCGGTTTGATAAACAGTGAGGAAGGGCTTCATTTGTTTAGCAATTGAGTTAAAAAATGGAGTTTAGCGAGAGCTAATGGATCTTTCAGCCAATTTTTGACGGTTTCAAAGGAAACACAACCGGGATTCGGGAGTTTCTTTTTAGATACTTCTCCTTCATACTTCTTTACTGCTTCCCATACATCAATTGCTCGTTCGCAGACCGGAGAATTCTCCAGCCATCTGTGGGAACAAAACTTAAGGGGTAATTGAAATCCTTTTCCCCCTGTCTTATAAAACTTACAAAAGACCCCAAAAAATGTGGTCTTGACAAAACCACAAAAGATGGGTTGATAATTTGGTGTTTTGTGGTGCAAAGTCCCTGCTAGAACATTCTGCACCAAAACTAAGCACAAAAGATGGGAAAAGATAGAGCTGTAAGCTGGAAAATATAACCAGAAGATAGCCAGGGGATTCTTTTATAAAACTATAAGCTGGAAAACATAAAAGATAAATAGTCAGTGTCGAAAAAATACTACTATAAATTTCGTCGTTTCTATATCAGTCAATGAGGCAAATTGGAAAAATTCACCCAATTTTTTGATTCTCCAAAAGGGTCCCTGTTGAGCAGTTGAACTGTTTTCTTCGAGTTCTTATTTCTGGACGTAACCTGGTGTACCGTATTCCGAAAGGATTCAGCCGTTTTAAATTACATCTATTTATTACGGCACACTAAATTACAGCACAGACGACATCTAATTAACAGTGAACAATTAGTTACATAAGAACGTTAAAGGTATTCAATACGCCAGCGGCGTTCATCGATCTCGATTCGAAAAAAGTAATGGCGCTCCCGCGCGAAAACAAAACCAAAACTCCATCGAAAAAGTTATTAGTTCCAAAGTCAGTAGAGGGCGCGCCGCAAGCCAGTAACAGGCCGAATTTAGCGACACTCCCCCCTTGAGTTTTTGGGTGTGTGAACACAAAAAACTCAATGTCTATATCGATGAGGTAGTCTAACGTTGCGTCCAGTTCTAGTTGTCACAGTTCGATACAAACCATGACGTGTCTCTGAGGCTCCTCCGCAATCTCCATCATGTTCCCCGGTAGAGTCGGATTGACTCTCAGGAATGGCAGCCGGTGTCACATCATCAGGGTCGGGGTGACCCTCAGCATGGGCTCCAGGCGTCTCAGAAGAGTCGGGTCGACTCTCAGCAAGGGCTCCAGGCTGCATCGGTATTCTTTCCTGCTCCGACATCTCAATGGGATAGAGTCTCTGTACGGGTCTCAAGACGACGCTTGATTGGGTTTTCAACTCGACGACTCTGATCTTCCCATCCTTTCCAGGAAAAAGACTAAGAATCCTGGCTAAGGGCCACTGTTGTCTCTTCAGGTTACTATCTCCAATGAGTACTTCATCTCCTTCTTTAAGCTGGGAGTGGTCTTTCTTGTGAAACTCTTTTAGTTGGCCCAGGTATTCCACTCTGAATCGTCTTCTCAAATCTTCTCGTAGTTTCAGCTTTAAGGCGAATCTTCTCTTTAGTCTTTTGACATCAATTTGATCTAAGTCAGGAACTCCGGTTTCTTTGATATCTTGCATAAACATGGCCGGGGTTAAGGCTATGAGATCTTCAGCCTCTTCTGACAGATATGTCAAGGGTCTTGAGTTGATGATACTCTCTACATCACAGAGTATGGTACAAAATTCTTCTTGCTGTAAGCAAGCATTAGCCAAAATTCTGCGTAACAGTCTTTTGTGATTAGTCCAATTAATCTTTCCCAAAAACCTCCCCACCAAGGTGCAGAAGGGGGATTGAATATCCACTGAATTTTCTTATCTGTTGCAAATTCTGTAATTTTGTCCCATTTAACGGATTTTAATTCGTTTGAGGCTCCTACTAAATTAGTCCCGTTATCTGTATAGATCTTCGAAGGTCTGCCACGACGTGAAATAAATCTTCTTAAAGCTAAGATGAAATGTTCCGTTGACAAAGAAGTCACTAATTCTAGGTGTATAGCACGATAAACTGCACAAGTGAAGAAAGAAGTTTTTCCAAGTCTATGTCATCACGTGTAAAGAATTGAGATCCAGCTGGAAAAATTTTTTTGGGCCGGAACCAACCTTTTATGATTCCGTTTTGAACCCCCACCTGATTAAATTCTCTTTGGTCTGTGATGACACAAACAATGTTCTGGGGGTCATTTGGGCCACGATCGAGTTTTGGTACTGAAAGAAGTACGTAGGTACCAATTTTATACTTAGGAAGCGCTGGGATCGCATCTACATCACGAGAAAAAAATGCCTGATTGGGCGAGAAAAACCCGTTAGGATTTTGCTTTGTGTATTACACGATCGGCAAAATAGCTATTAGACATTTCATGAACTGTCTAAAAAATTTAGACATTTCATGTAATTCTGGAACATTTCACGATCTGTCTAAGGCTCAATTGCATTTCATGAACTGTCTAAAAATTTTAGCCACTTCGTGTAACTGATCGACCATTACACGATCTGGCTGCAGTTCATGAAATGTCTAGACAGTTCACGAAATGTCCAATTTCACGATCTGTCTACGACATATATAGGGGAGAGTAGTACACAGTGAGACAAAAAATGCTATTTCTTTACTTACGGCAACAATTTTTATTTTTAACAAATATCTTTGCTACATTTTTAAGCACCACAAATGTGCTACACATTAATGTATAAATGGTTTCAAAAAAGTTATTTTTAAAACAATAGAAGTATGACAAAGGAGCACTGAAAATTGTCTCACTGTGTACCACAAGTGGTACACAGTGAGACAATGTATATATTTTTTTACATCTTGCTTCTTTTAATAACTATTCATAACTTTCTTAAGAAAATAACATTTAAACTTCTGCCTAAAAACGTGGTAACTCACTTGGAGCTCAATAAAACATTTTTGAGGTTGAGTTAAAGTGAAAAAAGAACATTTTCAAATTCAAACTTATTAACACAAACAAACACATCAATTCACTTACAAAAAAGACACGAAACAAAATCAAAGGAAATACATGGTGCGAAAAATCTCAAGGTTTAAAAAGGTTTGAAAATAAAAATACTAACAACTCCAAAGGAAAAATAATAAAAGTGATTAAATAATAAAAGTTATTTAATAATAATCAACGCACATCCAAATTTCCGAAGGAAATTGGAAACTGGTGGTATCCAGAGAGTCTCTTCGTTTTCATGAGTTGGGGTCTAGGCAGTAACATTGCAATGTCTGGTTCAGCAACTGATGCTATATCAGGAACATGAGGCATTACGAATCCTGCAGTTTTCATACTTTTTCGAAGATAACTTACTTCAAAGTCACCATTTTCATCTTTGCCGGTGAGGATTTTACCTACATAAAAGACATTATTTGGAAATCGCACCAGAACAAAATCATCTATGACCGGTTCCCGATTTGGTTCCTTGATCTCAAATGAATCATCTTCCTCACAAGATGAATCATCTAGAACCATCTGCGTATCTTCATCAGATGTGTTATCTGACGAATCATTCAGAACCGTCTGGCGCCTTTTTAAAGACTTCAAAGCTACACTTTTGGATGCTTTGTTGGCTTTTTTTAGTTCTTTCAGGTGCTTTAGGTTAGATTTCTCCTCAATTATAGCTTTTTCAGGGGTGTCGGTTAATATTATGCTTCTTCCTGGTTTTCTTCTACCACTTTTCCTCTTCCTGGGGCCAGCTTTTGGATATCCTGCAATATCCTTTGGCGAAACAAAGGTTAAAGCTGCTGGTTCAGGAATATCATCAGGTATGTGGGAGCTGGGACCATCATCCTGGAACATTCCGCTGCAGTTTGGTGTAGGGTCTTGAATTTCCGGGCGATCTGTCACAGATGACGGTAGGAAATCTGAATCTTGAAATATGATATCATCAAATGGGTAAATTCCACTCTTCTTGAACCCAGAAATAATATTTGTAGGAGTCATTGCTTTTATGTGAGCTACCCCCACACATTCAGCTATCTGATAAATTGTCATCGGTACACCAGGGTTTCTCATCATCCAAGAATCCACAGCAGCATTATAATAGGTCTTGAAAGGGCCAAACACAGCAATGTCTAAGGGTTGCAACTTGTTGCTGCAATGAGGAGGAAGTGTTAATAAAGTGACTCCTGCTGATCTTGCCATTTCTAGAACTTCAATACTCATGTGGCTCTCATGATTATCTAATATCAACAATGTTGGAGCCTCCTTTGAGCTATGAGAATGCTTAATGAAATGTTCCATAACTTTAATAAACAGCTCAGCATTCATCCATCCAGTGGGGCTTGCAAGACCAAGAGTTCCAGGGGGTGAGCCATTTAGCATGTGAGTTTTAAAGTTCTAACGGGGAAATGTCAAAACAGGAGGTAGAAATGTTCCTAACGCAGAAATTATTGCTGTAGTTGTAACCAAGACACCTGTCTGTACTTGTGCACTGATTTACTTGTTTTACACCTTTCCTGGCTATTACTTTCTTAGGCTTTTGAGCTGTAGTTGTGCCTGTTTCATCTAAATTATAAATCCGGGAACCATCAGCTAATTGGGTATGGCGATCTAAGATTTTGTGTAGATTTTCAAAGAACTTCTTCACATTGTGCTCATTAAATGATGTTAACCGTGACAGGCTGCATCCTTCAGGTTGTCTAATAGAGAGCGTTTTATGCCTATGTAAAAAACCTCTCATCCATTCCAGTCCAGCAGATTTTGTAGCTATCCACGATGATGGCAATTTTAGGTTATTTCTTTCGGCCATTTGGAATGCAAGTCGTCTAAGGGCTGTTGTAGACAAGCCATATGCCATTTTGCTGCACGTTTCACAATATTCACAAAGGGCTAGTTCCTGCTCATCTGTGAAAATTTTTCCAACAGCATAATTTGGCCCCATCCGTACATTTTCTTCAGGCTGTGTTTTCTTTTTCTTCACATATCTGAACAAGGTTTGATGAGGTATCCCCATTTTTCTTGCAGCCTCTCTAATAGAATGATTTTCTTCAAGGACTAAATTAACAGCTCTAGCCATTTTGTCCTCATCAATGTTTCCGATTTTTCTTGGAATATCTCTAGGTCTCACCATTTTTCAATCTGTAAGTCAAATAATAAAATTAATAAAGTTAATAATAATAAATAATAATAATAAAATTACTTAGGTATTAATATTGTTTATTTTTCTTAATATTAAAAACATACATAGGCAGTGCAAAACTATCGTTAATTATTTGAGAAAATATGTTAATTTTACCATTTAAAACTACTTATACCTATTTCAGAAAAAAATTACATCGTATGTACAAAGAAAGACACATCGCACTTAGTTATGGTACACAGTGAGACGCGTCTCACTGTGTACCACAACTGGGTGTCTCACTGTGTACTTTTGTTTTGTTGTACAAAAATGGATGCCATACATGTTTCATCAATTTCATCACTTTGAAAGTTTGTGTTGTTCCATTAAAATAGTTGTTTATTGGATATAGCTAAGTTTGGTTGAGTAAATATATTCCAAAAGGAAGGAAATAAACTCTAAAATAGGCGTTAATGTAACTTTGACCATTGTGAAATAAGGAATTACTTACCATTCTGTTGGACGAGTACCGATGGCGCCAAAACTACATCTACATGTTGCTTATGATTAGGTTGTTATGTGATAGCACCATCTAGTGGAAAAAGTAATAACTATATGTCAACAAGACCGATGTCTCACTGTGTACCACGTCTCAGTGTGTACTACTCCCCTAAGCTTTTAATTGCTGGCTCAGGAAAATTAGAAATGTTCATACTCTTTACTGCAGAAAGCTTTGATTTCATATTTTTTAATGTCTCCTCAAAAACTTTTACCTCTTCTTCCGATGCTAAATTATTTATTAGAGTTGAACACTCAGAGTGAAATTTTTTTTATATTCCTCTAACGTTGTTGATGGCAATACACCTTTCTTTAGTTCTTTTTGCAGTGCCTCTTCTTCTTCATCTTCAACCTGGTTCTCATTCAAATTTATAATTAAATCATCATCACCAAATTCTTCCTGAACAACAACAGGCCCTACAATGAAATGCGAGCACACTAAATGTATATGCTTGCAAATTACAAATCTAATACAAAAATCAATACACGTGCATGATAATGAATGAATACATGTTACATTTGTCTCACTTGATATCGCAGGAACATTTTTTTTCATAGGTAACATTATATGTTTCCAATAGCATATTGGAAGTAGAGGCTGAGCTTGAAAACACAGTCCATTTTTTGCCTTCTGTAAGTTCTATAATAGACTCCTTTCCCATCTCCAGGCTTTTTTATGCCTATTTCTAATTTCACTAATTTTCCTAGTTAATTTCCCCCTTTCTAGGGATATTACTCGTCCTATAAATTTTTTGGACACAGCATTTAAGACAAGGCAAAGGGATGCATCCATCCTTTTAATGGACCTTCCACCTCCTTCTTCATATTTTAATTGACGGTGCCACCGTTCGACCTTCATGTTTGTATTGACACCACAGTTTACTCTGAAGCAATATGCCCATAGTTCTTTACGATTCATGTAATAGGTATCTAGATATTCCCCAAATTGTCTCAATTCCTCATTTGCCATTAGCTTTTGTAATAGGTTTCTGCTCAACCTTTCAAATGTAGTAATATCAATTTCATACAGCAGAGCATTCAAATCTTTTATCAAACTAGTGCGCTCATCCTTATTACGTACTTTAGCACATAACTGTCTTTTCCAAGATCGTTGCACATGCCAAGCACATAAGAGATTATGGTTCACTCTACCAAACACTGCTACCCAGGCATTGTAAAATGCCGGGTCGTCATCCGTCATGAAAACTTTTGGATGCAATGAGGGGCATTTGCTTTTTATTACCTGGAAAAAAGCAGTAAATGTTTCTGTGGTGACTTTGGTAGAATAGAGAATAGCAATAGGGAAACCTTCTAAATTACCATCATTTACCATAAGTGTTGTAAGTTGATAACCATATCGGTTCATTCCGTGAGTGGAATCCATCATTATGATGTCATTTCCTCTGAGTTCCAATATTTTCAGCTGGGCATCTGACATAAGAATTAAAAAAAAGTCATCGGGTGCTATCATGGGATATTCTTCCAAATGTTTGCCAACAGGCTTATAAAAAACGACTGGATTGCCCTCTTCAGATTCTAGCTGCTTTACACGGAGGTCAACAGACAATGTATCCTCTTTATCTAATTCTATGCTATTCTTTATCCCATAATCTCTTTCAATGTTATCAAGGTCTTTGCGATGAGTGAAACTAATTCGTTTACTTGGAGAGTAACTTTTTTGCAAGTCCCTCAAAATTGTTGATTTGGGAACATCCATATACAGCTTTACAGCTAAAACATCTCGATCAGGTTTTGAAAGAGGAATTCTTCCTATGTCCATTGTGTGGCCCACATGAACACTCTGAGATGAACCTTAATTTCCATCAAATCACCAGCCTCTTCATAATATACAGTAATGTGAGCGGGACATGACTTTTCTATTTTATTTGACCCCATTATTTTTAGATGCCGTTCCCCTTTCCCCTCTGCTTGGTATGTGCCACTCCTGTGGCAGAAATAATGTTCCACCCTACGGCCATCAGCCAAATCAGATGGGGGTCGTCTCTTAACAAACCTGGAGAGAGACTTTTGTTCCATATTGGTTTTCCATTCATTCAAATCTTCTTTCGTATAAAACGAATGCTCCTCAAACTTAAGAGTTATATCTGAATGCTCTTTAAAATGGCTATGGAGATCACATATTGAAGAACTTCTGGAATTGCATATAGGACATATTACACCAGGTTTATTTAAAATTCGCCCTACATCCTCAGGATGTTTTTCTTTGGTATGACGTAGTAATCCTCTTCTATATGTAAAATTTCTATCAGACTTTAAGCAGAGAAATTTATTTTTTCTTCTGCATACACACAAGAACATGATCGGTAAAGGAGAGTTATCAAAGGAATACTAGAACATTCCGCCCTTTTATTACCCTCTTACCCCCTATAGGGTGAGAATAGAGATATACACCTGACAGTTTTATGGTCCCGGCGGTTTCTTTGTAGGACCAATTAGCGAATGAAAGAAACCCCCCTTCTATGTGAGGAGTGTGAGAGGAACCCCCAAATCACACCCCCAAACCAGATATCGCGACTATATAATTGACAGTTGTAAAATTTTCCCACGCGAAGAGTGTTTTCCACAAAAAGGAGTGTTTCCCAAGCGAAATGCCATCTTAGACTGAATTGAAAAAAAAGTAGGTATCGGACCGTTGTCCTATTTATAGGACAGTTAGAAAACACATGTGAAATACCTGTCCTATTAATTTTTTTCATGGATACTTTTAATGTTTTGGACTAAACAAAAACTCTACTTAAAAATTTAATATGTTTGCTTAAGAAAAAATCCCTCTTCAACTCAAAAACTCCATCCAACTTAAAGTTCAGACGAAGGGAAGATCCCTCCAGGGAATCATCGAAATCATCCAAAAATGTCTTGATCCCTTGTTAATCTGGCCTGAATAGTTCCTCTCTTCCTATTCAACTGGGTTACAAATTCCTTCTTTTCAGCCATCAAACCAGATAAAAATCCCCGATTAAAACAAAAATGACGTGGCGAAATCTTTCAAGAATTAATGACAAACCCTCAAAGGCCGATTGCCTCAAATTATATTCGCTGGTTTGGACGAAATGACGGGTTGACGGACCAAATGTTCCAAGGGGAACAAGACTCAGTGGTGAGTAGACTGTAGTACGACGAGAAATAAATTATCCATAGGTTCAAAGCTTGTTTATTCACAGTGAAAGGCAATATATATATATAGATTTCGGGACATCAACATTCTTCACTTCGAGTTTCAATATAAAAGTAAACAGAGTAATAAACCCGAGCTTCAGTGGCGCCAACATGTGTCAAAAAGCTGATCTTCCTCAGGAAGATCAACCTGTTCCCATTCCAGGTTTTCCAGAATGCACAAATTATGGATAATTACACAAGAATTTGTGATTCTTCTCCTGCTGTTTCGGGACTGTAGTGTAAGGTGCGATGCTTAAGGAGGCACCGGAACCTGTTCTTAAGCACTCCGTTGCACCTTTCAATCACACAACGCCCTCTTGAATGAGCAGCATTGTATCCGTTAGCTTCAGCTCCCATTTGATTCAAATTGTACTCCGAGTATGAAATGTGCAGATGAAGCTCGTGTGGATAACCACTGTCCCCTGAAAATGATAAGGGTATTAATGAAATATTTTCACTTCTTGTAGGATACTTTCTGTGGGAGGGGAATCCACTGAAATCCCATCTTGGATTTGGACCCCTTGAAGTACAGTCCAGAATTTTGTTTCGGAGGTAGTTGACTCTAACAGGGTTGTTCCCACTCAATTTTATAAATAAAATTCCTTAATTTTTCCAGGTCAATTTTTAAGATTTCTCTGTAAAAAAAATAGCAATTTACGGCATTTTCGGATACTTCTTACATTTTTGAACACATTACTTTCTTTAATTTGACTATTCTTTCCCTTTCTAGTGACAGTGGCCACATCTGGTTTACACAAAAGAGTGACGCTTTTCCTGCTTTTTCTTCTGGAGACCAATGACCCCCTATAGGGGGTAAGACTCCCCATGGATTGGAATTTCATGAAAGAAGTCCGTTTTTGGGAATCGAAAACAGAGATGTTCAAAAATTCAGTATCTTACGTAAGCATCACTCATACCCCCTCCCCCCTTGTCAGGAAAAATAAGCAAAGTGCAAACCCCCTCCCCCCCCCAGGTGCTTACCTAATATTTGAACGGACCCTTTCCAGGTATTTTTTTTATGATTTTCCAGGTTTTTGGCCAAAATTAGCAATTTTCCCCGACTTTTTAAGTGGAATTTAAATTCCCTGACTTTTCAAAGATTTCCAGGTATTCCCCAACACGTGGGAACCCTGCTCTAAGTTATTTTACTTCCAAGTTACCCTCTAACCTAACCAGTACATCTATATGTAACTATTAATGTGTTTGTGGTTTTTGAAAATTTATCTTTGTTAGATGATCAAAACACTTAACCTTCATAAAAAATATATATACTTGCCCAGCAACACCTATCACCGCGGATCTTGTTGCCACTCAAAAGAGCCCTCTTAAATTGCTTGAGTGCCAGATGAAAGAATCATGGGTGCATCGTGGAAATCTTGCCACAATATTCATTATTACCATATTTATGTCGCAAACTTTTAAGAATAAAAAATAAGAGGATTAATAAAATATATCATGATATTTCTTGTTTTAACCAAACATAGTGTAAAGAGTATTTGAAATTCACTGAAAACAATTTCTTGTTAAACTGACTATAAGAGCTATAAAAATCTCTTGATAGAAAAATTTCCCATTGTACATAAACAAATTAAATGTTTTATCTTAAAGGTAATTTACTCTTATGTAAACAGAAAAGCGAGTTAATGAAGGAAATAATTCCTTCCCCAATTTGAAATTACCAATTGAACATTTAAGGAGTGCCATCCTTTCCGATTCACGTAATTTTTTTCCTGGTAGTATTTATCGTCTGGAGGGGCAGTGATGGCAACATGGGTGCAGTCGATTGCACCAAAAAAATCCTCCGATTCCACAATAATCAAAAAACCTTGTTTGATGCCTAATTGGGATCTAAAAGTAAAAAGGTTGCAAGTTATTTTTAAACGGGGATTATACATGTTGTATTAAGGGTTAATTTTATCCTATTAAGCTTCTGGTTCTTGTGCATTATCCCATTGACTGTTCATATACTGAAAAGTTAATGGGCTATAATTTATCCTCTTTGACTCGCAACATTTTATTCAGCGGCACAGTTTATGTGATTGGTTTTTAGGATTCGACCAAATTTTCCAAGATTTCAATCTAATATCTTTTCAACATTTAATAGCAAAATTAAATAAAGTGATAACAAAACTATTACATAAAAATACATTAACAAATACAAACATATTACAAGCAAGAGCATTTTTGATTAAACATTACCCTTGATCATCTGGAAACTTCACGTATCTTTGGAGAAGATAACGTGACATTGCTTGAGACACTTGCCTGATACAGTTGCTCACGCTTCGTTGTGATATCAATATGTTGATATCATTTGCAACTTTTCTCTGATAACACCAATGTGCAAAAACATTAAGAGCACAAAACACCTTCAAAACATGTAATATTAGATTAAAATTCGAATAGAGGAACAGGTAATGTTAGTTTTGAACTTACATATTAGCCTATTGCTGATTCCCTAAAAACTGTTTAAACCTATAAACCTTATTCTCGCTGTACCGCAGAATCAGAAGGTGCCTGAACCGTCAACAGGCAAATATATAAGTACAGTTCAATCTTAAAAATTTGCTAGGATACTCGGTAAAATTCTAGAAGTGGCCTCAGGTTGGCGCCTCTTGGCTAATTTTTTGTCGTCAACTTCCCTTTGATATTTAGGCGCACTGTGGCGCTACTACTTCGCTTGGCGATTGAACCCACTTCTAGATTTGAGCCGGATATACCTTGTGATATAAAAACAAAATAATCCACAAAATAGTGTGAGCTCTCGTAGGTTTAAGTGTCAAAGTCTCAGAGCATTATTAAAACAAAAAATTGTTCAAAATGCAGGAATTATATGAAGTGGTCGGCCTAGTGTGGGTCAATCGCCAAGCGAGGTATTAGCGGCGGTAAATTTTAAGAATCCGGGCCATGGCGATTTCTTGGCGAAATGCTGTCCCGCCAATGCTTGCCAAGCACTTCGCGCCAAAGTATCAAAGTAAGGTTGGAGACTAAAAATTGGCCAAGACGCGCCTGCCCGAACCTACTTCTCGATTTTTACTGAAGTGGCCATTGCTATAAAATATTGCTTAAATCTTTAACGAATCCAAGATTTCGGTTAGGTGAGGTCCTACCAAACTTTGTATCCCTCAACTTCTAATGTTATATGAAATCAAAACTTTCTAAAAAGAAATACAATCTGAATGAAAAGTTGTTTCACAATAGAATGACTAGGAATATGTTTAGATAGATTGTTCTCTTTTAAAATAAAGTGCTATTTCAGTTATGAGGACTGTACATAACCTTCATGGATTCGTCTAATAATGAGAAAAACTTTAACTTTTATTTCGGTGCTGAGGGCAGACTTTCTTAATGTCCTAGGCTCCAAATATTGTTTTAATTCTTGAATGAGCCTTGAAGCCAGTGATTTGTTTACTCTGAAAATATCAACAAAATCTTGTTCCCTCAAATCAAAGGCTGGGCTCCGAAAATTGGAAATTCTAGCTAGACCGAGGAACTCTTAGTCGATCATCTTCCTCGGCTATTCCAAGGATTAATAATAACACTGGGCAACAGTGAAAATGTAAAAATGATGAAAATGTTAAATTTTAATAGATTTTGACATGCTGAACACGAATATGGCAATACAAATTGGAAATTGGTTCGGGTTTTTTGTAATGTTCAGATATTGCTCTAAATAATAGGGTGGGTTGGGGTAAAATGGGTCAATTTTAAGTTACTTTCACATTCTAAGTTTTATTTCATCAAAACTATTTCTTTTTAATGATTTCTTTCAATTGGATCTTGACATTACAATCCTTCAGAACATTTTCATCTAATTTTATCAAATATTTTTTAGTTATAAGTTGGTTAAACTTAGCATCAAAAGTAATGACCTATTTTACCCAAATGTGGGGTAAAATGGGTATCATTGCAAAAAGATGTCAAAAATATATTTATTACTAAATATACATGAAAATAAGAAAAAAGGCAATCGGCTAAGCCGTTTTTATCTGAAAAAATTTGTTTTAAGTTGCACTTTAATGAAATTGTAAAAGTCCAAAGTTAATGAACATTGTTCAAATTTAGGAATTAAAATACTTCGTTTAGATAAAAAAATAAATTTGTATGACATTTCAATGTATATTTAAAGGAAATAAGTTAAAAACATTGTTTTAACTTAATACAGAAGGCCTCCGAACTATGACCCATTTTACCCCAAGCACAAAATATTGTTATAAAAAATAAAATATTTTATATTTTTCTAAGCTGATTGGCTTGAAATGTCCGTCAGACTTTCTTTCATGGAAAAATATTACAAAAGTCTGCTGTAATTTATTACAATATATAGATATTTTGGAAGTTAGTAAACCCTGTTTTTTCGATGACATCATTTACGGTTCAAATTAAATATTTTTTCAGTCCTCAAATTCATAAATCTTAATTTTTGACAGTCGAAAAATATTGCCAACAAATAAAAGATTATAATACAAAAAAATTAGCGAAAATTATTCAATTTAAATTTGATTTATATCGAGTTAATTAAAACTGACCCATTTTACCCCAAGACCCACTTTACCCCAACCCACCCTACCTAAAACACATTAAATTTCACTTTGAGTTTTTTTCACTTCATAATTTATAAATAAATTAAAATAACAGAATTAAGTACTACCAAATCATGATTGACGAGTTCTCTTTCGGCTGTATTCCATATCTGGATCATCTCTAAAAAGCCTTCAGCAGTAGTCCCCAAGCATAGAGGCAAACAACTTTCCGTTATACCGTAGCTCTATTTCAGACATAACTTAGTGGAAACGTTCCACATGCTTATCGCTGAATTTTCCATAGGTAGAAGGGAAGAAATCAAGGTGAGAATCCAAAAAATGCAGCTTTAAGAACATTCGACAACCGAATTTCTGGTATAAGGCTAACATGTCCTGAACAAGATCTTTATAATACTCCAATCTTGCGTTGCCCAGAAAGTTAACACAAACTTGACAGAGTGCATCCCACACTTGTTTTTAATCACAGTCTAGAAGGTTTTCAAATTTTGAATCTTTAAAACTGTCTCTAATCTGAGGACCTATAAGAATTCCTTCTTTGATTTTTGCCTCACTCATATGGTGAAATTTTTCGTGCAAGTAATTGAAAGCTGGCTTAGTCTTATCCATCGCTTTAATCATTTGCTTTACAATGCCAAATTTAATGTGTAAAGTAAGTAAAATTATTTTCTCTTGAGGAATAGGAAGAGAGTTCTTGGCATTCATTATTCCAAATATATCCTGGGAGGCCAGTCTTTTTGGATGTAGTGTAATTCTGTTGCACGACTGTTCCATTCACAAAGGAAGCAGCAATATTTTTTGAATCCCTGTTGAAGGCCCATCAATAACACCACTACTTTCAAGTCGACACAGACACCCCATTCATATTTTGCGTATTCAGTTCGATGAAGAAGTAATTGCATGTGTTCGTATATGAGCAGCAAATGCAATGGGAATTGAAGGGAGCTTATTGCCATTGAGGAGAAATACCATCTTTAGACTCAATTTAGAGGAATCTATGAACAAACGCCACTCGTTAACATCAAGAGGTAGATGTTAATGTATTATTAGTTTTATTATTTCATGAATGCATGGGAATATTTCTTATGAAAACATCTCCTAACTTTGTGGACCACCTGGCGACTCTTATCGACAAATTCTTTACCAAATATTATTTTTATTATTATTTTATGAATGTGTATATGTTAGAGAACATCTCAGATAAAATACTGCGCAATTAAATGGGTAATAGAGTATTGTATATTAAAATATTCTTAAAAAACAGTGGCATTTCAGCATTACTTACGCTTCATCAGACCCCCCTTGTTTCTCCAAAACTCGAACCAAACCAGATTTTTTAAGGTGATATTCGGGTTCAGAAGGTCAAATTGAGTAGGAATTGGCTATTTTCATCATTTTTACACGAACTTTGTCAAAAATTGTTGCCCAGTGTAATAAATGCCCAGCCATGATGAAAAATGGTAAAAGAATTTGAAAATTAAAAATGTAAATAAAACACTTAAAAAGTATGACCGCATCACTACTTTTCACGAATTAAACCCGTACGCTGACAGAGAAATAGTTCGCAAACAAAATATTAAAAAAAGGCCATCGAAGAGATTTCAGTATATTTCAAAGATTGATTGTGGTTAAAAGATGAAAAACAAACCATAATATATGGAAATAATAAGGAAAAAATAATACATACAGTACTCGACCCCTTAGACAAGAGCTTCTCGCCTGCTCAGTAGGTATCGTTTAAAAAGTGTTGACTAATCCGGAGTAAACGATGGTTGGAAAAGTAGTCGCTAGCTTCGTGCTGTGTCATTTTGCCGATCTATCATAATGTGACGTCATGAGAGCGAAAAGCCTGGTTTTGACTGTAAACGATAGGATCATGCTGGGGCCCCTGATTGGGGTTGGTTCTTAAAGGATAGCAAGTTAAACCCGGTTCCCTCAAATCTTCCTGCAGCTCCTGATACACTTTTTCAGCTAGTTTCATGTGTACAGCTAGTTCAGTTTGTACAGCTAGTTTCAGTTAGTACTAATAAAGACCATGTGAAAGTGACCATGCTAAAAAGCTGACCTTCAATGTACAAAATGACTCTTTAGGAAATCGCTCATTAATATTCTCTATAACCTTACTGATGAAATCAGTCCTTACACTTTCTAAATTTCCCCCATCTGCTCTGTGTCTGATCTTGAAGAAATAAATAAGGGAGTCTCAATGTCTCATCGCCTTCATCATTGGCACTTATACTTGTGGATTCAAAATTGGTATGTTCCTTTTTCGGTTTTCAGAACCTCTAATGTAGAAATACATAAAACAACAAGTGGCCTAATCTTAGAAAACACAACATTTTCGTATTGAAAAATATTTGTTAATTTTTTAATTGGATCTAGGATGTCCAAACATATTGCTACCAAAACAGGGAAATACTTTTTTTTCAGCTTTTGTAGCAACCGATATCCTTCGAGTTTTCAGCAATATGTGACAAAGTTTCTAATATAGAAGGGTAAGCTTTGTGGACAGCTAAAGCAACTTCGAAAAAACTAAGCCATCTTATTTGTTTACACTCTTTTAATTTAATACTGCAATTTTGGTTAATTTCATGTATTTCTCTGAAAACATTTTCTCGTACAGGACTAGCATCAAAAAAATTAAAAAACTGATTCAAAATCAACTCTATGTTGTAAACAGTGGGTACTGCCTGAGATAATGCAAGCGAAATTCTGTGAGCCGCACAATGGATGTGAATCAGAAATTCAGCACCAGACTGCTTGAGTTGGGCCCCTACACCATTCTTCCATCCTGTCATCACTCCCAAAGCCCACAACTTTACTTATATTAATATTTAATGCATTTAGTTTCTCTAATATAGCGTCCTTGATTGTTTCAGCCTTCCCATCAGAAATGTTTACATTTTCAAGAAAAGCTGTTTGGCGCCTTTAGCTTCTCTGTTTACGAAAGTCATGTATATAATATAAGTTTTTTTTATTAGACACATCGCTTGACTCGTCACAAATTAGACCAACGACTGCAGATTCTTTAATTTCCCCAAGTATATCCTCTTCAACAGCATCTGCCAGAGCTTGCGTCATTTCCGAAATCACGCTATGATGTTTGGATGGACCATTACGGCAGCAAACAAACCTGAAGGATCAAAAATATCAACTGATTTGCTTGATTTTTCTATATGAGCGTGCACACTATCGGAATGATGAATGCAATGATGAATTTCGGGAATATAAAGATTTGGAACACAATACAGAAACATCGTAGCGGTCAAACAATTACGGTTCTGCCCTCCACATGTATCGGACATAAATACAATTTTTTTTCGAATTGAGGCATTGGTTTTAAAAGACAGGGGCTTACTTCCACTCCCCCACGACCAGCTTCTCCCTCATGTCACCTAAAATTGTAAGCATCTCTTGAATCCACGTTGTATGCTGTCATACACAGCTAGACGGCGTTTGTAAAAAGGAGCATTCGATTTAACTTTTGGCAAACACCGAACAGCCTCAAAATCAAATTCGAAGAAATTAACATCTCCTTCTGAAGCAATGGTCTTTAACTTATCCCGAAATTTTAGTTGCATTTTTTTAACATGTGAAGATCGTGAGCAGTTTGATTAACTACTTTTTCTTCTTGGGACATCTGATTAAATATTAAGCACTTATCGCACATTCAAACTCATTCTCATTTATTTGTGATCAGTGTGGAAAACAATTTAGAGATGACCATAACTTGACTCGCCATGTTAAAACCCACTCATCTCTCATTTTCAAATTTCCATTTTTTTTTTGCGAAAAATGCATTTTTTTTTCAAATTCGTGCCAAAAACTTAAGAGGCTTTTGAAAAGGTCATTTTTCGGTGGATATTGTCCACAGATAGTTATATAATGAAAAATCGGTGGAATTGACCCTCAATGAATTAGTTAATTATTTTAAATTCTGATGTAAATATACCAAAGTATTACCTACAAAATTTTACCAATTTCAAAATTTTAAATAATAAATAACATAAAATTTAAACAACACAGATGTATATATAAACTTCAGTTTCTTCCAAACAACATGTTTGTATCTTATTTGGAACTTTTATAATCGTGTTTGGCGTAACGTGAAAATTTGCCTTTATTTTCGTACAAATGTCTCAATATTTTGAAAAATTATCTTTAAAAATTTTGCTTTTTAGTTTTTTTGTGCAAATTTTGGGTACGGTTTAAATTACAATTCAACGGTAATATTTAAAAGAGAAGGTGGGAAAAGGTTTTTTTCCCGTTGATTTGTGTCCAAATAAGTGGCTAAAATGAAATCTGGGCTCCTGACGTATGTTGCAAAAGTTAGAATGTGGTTCTTTTTAAGTGCGTAGTTCTATGCAAATTACTATCCATATAGTATGGAGAGGGCATTCAAATTATCTTGGTTATTTAATATAAATGACAAATACCGAAAAAAACACTTCAAAAAGTATTTAAAAGGACTTTTTTGCCATTAATTGAAGGGAAACACAAAGTCAGTATGAACCTCTGATTAAAAAAGGATTCAAGACCTGGCTTTTGAAGGAAAATTTAATAAAAACTTATTATGAGCTTGGAAATGGATTTTAGGAGAGTGGTAGGATAAGTTTTAGTAAAAAGGACCGATAAAAATGTTTTAATGCCAATAGAAGGTTCTGCTTTATTCTTACCAAGCCATGGAACGTTGAACATCACTCAAAAATCATATTTCACATCCACGTTTGAATTTATTTCCGGAAAATCTCACTGTATTCAATCGTAAACAATGGTATATATTAGGATGGGCCGAAAATACACTTTATTTTTTATTTATGTTCTAATAGCGCGGAAAGGGTGCCACTTGGGCCCAATAAGAACGATGTAAAATATTGTTTCGATTGGATAATATCTTCAGCTCCCGCATCGCACTTAAAGTTTGAAAAAATAGATGACTTTTTTACAAAACAACTAAAAACCAAAGATTAAACTCTCAAATATTGTTCATGATTTTTTTATGAGGAACTAATATAGTTATAGACATAATGTCACAGGTTCCATTCTTCTATCTCCCTTCTTTCGTTAGATATAATTTTTTAATGTTCAAAGAAATTTGGTAAAGTTGTTTTTCCTGCATTTTTAAAACAGCTAATAACTCTAGAACTAAACAACTTAAAAACCTAAAATCAGTCCCATTTTGTTCGTAATTTTTTCCCCTTAATTTGATGTGCATCATGACCATCATTTCAAAAAAAAATTTCAAAATTAAAAAAAATGACAAAAAAATTTAATAAAAAAATTTTTTTTGAAAATTTTTTTTAAAAAATATTAAAAGCCTTTTAACTCTTAAAATGAACATTACTACTAAATTTCAAGGAGAAAATTAAATTTAATCATGTTAAAAAAAATTAAAATATTTGAAATTTAGGCAAATCCTCTAAACTATCCCTAAAATTATATAGTCACTCATGGAAAATTCATAAACTCGCTTGAGGGTGTTCATATGACTTAAGACATGCAAAAAATGTCAAATTAATTTCAGAAAATACGACAATTAATAGATTCCATACAAAATCTTACAGTGCTAATTCCCAACTTTAAGTTAATTCAATTTGCATGACTTTTACCTGAATATTCCTTAGAAATGTGTTTATATCCAAATTTTTTATGTTCTAAAACTTTTATTTACTTTGGTTTGACTTGTTAAAAGTAAATAAAATTAGATATAAGCATAAATTTTAGGAATTTTTAGGAGAAATGCATGCAAATTGAATTAACTTAAAGTTGGGAATTAGCACTGTAAGATTTTGTACGGAATCTATTAATTGTCGTATTTTCTGAAATAAATTTGACATTTTTTGCATGTATTAAGTCATATGAACACCCTCAAGCGAGTTTAGGAATTTTCCATGAGTGACTGTATAAGTTTAGGGCTAGTTTAGGGGACTTGCCTAAATTTCGAATATTTTAATTTTTTAAACATGATTAAATTTAATTTTCTCCTTGAAATTTAGTAGTAATGTTCATTTTAAGAGTTAAAAGGGTTTTAATATTTTTTCAAAAAATTTTTCAATTTTAATTTTGAAATTTTTTTTTTGAAAATGATGGTCATGATGCACATCAAATTAAAGACAAAAAATTACGAACCAAATGGGACTGATTTCAGGTTTTTAAGTTGTTTAGTTCTAGAGTTATTAGCTGTTTAAAAATGCAGAAAAAACAACTTTACCAAATTTCTTTGAACATTAAAAAATTATATCTAACGAAAGAAGGGTGATAGAATAATGGAACCTGTGACATTATGTCTATAACTATATTAGTTTCTCATAAAAAAATCATGAACAATATTTGAGAGTTTAATCTTTGGTTTTTTAGTTGTTTTGTAAAAAAGTCATCCATTTTTTCAAACTTTAAGTGCGATGCGGGAGCTGAAGATATTATCCAATCGAAACAATATTTTACATCGTTCTTATTGGACCCAAGTGGCACCCTTTCCGCGCTATTAGAACATAAATAAAAAATAAAGTGTATTTTCGGCCCACCCTAGTATATATTCCCTTAGGACATTGACTCGATACACTGAGAAATCACTGAGAAATAGCAATTTTGGGCTACAGCTCTTGGTTCATTAAAAGAGGAGATTTGATGCCACCTAAGAGGCAAAAAGTGATAAAATTGCATTGTATTTAATGAATGTTTAATGGTTTTTAGTTTTATATTATCTGAAACATGTATATAATCTCAATTATGATAGTATTTTATGCTAAAGTAATGAGATTAACTGTTAAAAAACGAGTGGTTTCAACGCTTTTTTCCTTTCTTACAGTATTTGTGCTATATTTGTAACAAAAAAAAACTGTACGTGCTGCAGCTTTTTTACAACTATTTCTGAATTCTACACCCTCAAATTATTCGGAAATACCTAATCTCATTTTTGTTAGGGAAAAAAAGTTTAATTTTGTCGACTAGTGTAATGAAAAGATCAAAATTAAAATTACAAATCTTTAATATATTCCACACTGTGTAATAATAACTTATAATAATATAACCTATCAATGCATATTTTAATCTGAATACATTAAGCGTAAGATGTGTTAGTAATAGAAGCCCCAATTACAAAAAAAATTTTAAACTTTGACATTAAAAACAGGGTTTTAGTTACAACTGCAGTTCAAATTTCGGGGAGGGCCAAGGCCCCCTTTATCCACTTTATATACGCCTTTGAATTTCAGTTCAGACTTTATTTGTGACGTTTTACAAATTACTTTTCTGAAAAGAAAAAAATTAAAAGCAATACTGCGAGTTAAGGTATTTTGATTGTTTTTTTATTTAATGTTTTTTTATATTAGATTTAAATTGAGACTATTGTTAGGCTTACCATACATCTAATACATTACCATAATACATCTAGTTAGCCACTACAGATGCAGTTTGGATTACTTTTAAAAAATTAATTAAAAATACTTTACCAAATCTAATTAAAATCTTTAATGGTAAAATCGAAAGAAGATCCAATTAACTAAAAAATAGGATAACCGTTTCGAAGCAAATGGGTTTTCCAATTTTGATAAAAAAAAAGTAAAAATAAAATTTTTATTTTGATAACTGCATGGATTTAGCTTTTAAATGACCCCAAGTTAATAAAAAAAGCTTGAACCGCTGCAAATTTTTTATTTGCTTGCCAATATGTACCAAAACCACCAATATTTAATTGTTTTAAGTAGTGTAATAATCAGAGTTTTCAGCTTAAAGCGGAAGTTAAACGGCGAGGTGTGACTAACGACCGGTTGACACCGTCCGTATACTTGTATTTTTTCCTCTCAAATAGAATTTTGGTTAAAGATAATAAGTTTTCAAAACACTAATCATTGACAGATTATTAGAAAAATTCTTCATTCCTAATTCTAGTAAAAGTATACTTTCTAGGCCCAAATCATATATTAACAGCATTATTGATAATAAGTTAGAGCAGAGTTTCTCAAGCTGTGGGTCGCCAGTCAGTTATGATCGCGAGAAGATTTTTAATTTTTCTGAATATGAAGTATCCTTTTAAATTTTTACAAACGTGTTATTGACTTTTGAATTATCAAACTTATATTTGAACTTTTGAAATTTATCAAATAATCATATAGTAAAAAGAATAAAAATTTGAGGAAAAACTACACTACTGGTGTCGAACGGAAAAGGCAACTAATGTAAATACGTACTATGTGTGTCACTTTAATGTGCCGATAATTCAAATTTAGTCGGTTATTGAAATGAGATTTGAAAAAAATATTCAGTGTTTCTCCCCAGGGGAGCAATACAAATTTTAAGAATTTTCTTAGAAAATGATGCAACTGCAATTTATCCCATATTGCTAAAAAACAAGTTAAAACTATGTTTTTAAGGGTCAAATTTTACAATTTTCTCTGGGAGAGAACGCCCAGACCTACCTTTTTATTGTAGGGATCATTGTAAGCCCACAATTAAACTATTACATGCGCTCAAATTCAAATATTTACTGTTAATTTTCTAAAAAGTTAAAAACTCTTCTACTACGTGCATGTAATAATATATTGTTGTAAACTAAATGGTGAACACCGCCCCCCCCAGTCAGAGAAGTTAAAATTCTGTAGGGGGGCATAATATAATTATCTCAGTTCAGTTACTTATAACACTGGCACAAAACAAAAAAGAAGTGGAATGTACTTTGTACCGGACCTACCTACCAACATGTTTTTCGACCCGCTGAATCTGAATTTCCAAGTCCGTTTGGCCCGGTCCCTCCAGTTTTGAGTAAAATGCAAAAAACCTCAAAAAAGGCCAAAAATTGCAAAAAACTGCAGTCACAGCAATGAAAAAAGTTTTGTTGACCCGGATCACGTATGATTTTTGTGTATTCCAAATAACTGAATCTAAATCTTAAAGTAAATTAGCCCGGTGAGCCGTCCAAATTTGAAAAAAAAAACGAAATGAACCATGAAGTTAGTCACCAGTTGAAGTTTTTGAGAAAAGTTTACAAGAATGTTAATTTACCATACTTCCAAACTTTTCTCAAAAACTTCAACTGGTGACTAACTTCATGGTTCATTTCGTTTTTTTTTTTAAATTTGGGCGCACCGGGTGGCATTTGACGGCGCACCGGGCTAATTTACTTTTAGATTTAGATTCAGTTATTTTGAATACACAAAAATCCTATGTGATCCGGGTCGCGCAATTGGAATCACTACAGGCCTAGACGATAGTGTTTCTACGGGCCACGGCGAAACCGCCGAGAGAGCGATATTTGGCGATAAAAGGTATAATTCGCGCGCAATTCATACTAGAACAACCCCAGAGAGAAAATATTTCTTCACAACTGTGTGTGTCATTATACAGATGTTATTCCGATTTCCTTATTGAATTTATTTAGAACCTTTTCGCTTTTTTTTGTTGATTTCATTCGATGCTTCACGAAAACAAAAAATTATTCTGTGAATGCAATATTTAATTTTTTTACGAAAAACTTTTACAATTGATTTAGAACATTTTTTCTCTTGTAGTATTTTGCATTGTTTATTTTAATCCAAAGTGCATATATTAGAAAGTTAGACTTCCTTCTTGGTTTATTAAAATACTAGTTAATATTAAACTTGATATTGTTTATTTAAATTTTTCAACAAATCTATAATAATAAAAGAGCTTTACGGTTCATTCATTCATCGATCGATTCATTCACCTATCAACGCACAGCAAAATCTACCGGGGCTAAAGAGTCGAAACTTGGTGTGGTGGAAGACTTTACGGTGTATGCGCGCACTAAGAAGGGATTTTTCGAAATTCTTTTTTTCTGACCCACAGGGGTGCTTGGAGTGTTTTCTACGTTTTTGAGCCTACCACCGTCCCAAATGACCCGAGATCTTCGTAACTTCGCAGGAAGGTACCTAGCCACAATATCTAGAAAGGCATTTTTCGAATTTTCGATGTTCGAATTTTAAGGGGTCTAAAAATTTCAAAAACCCGATTTTACTGAGCATAAACAAAGTTTTACATTTTAGAAGAAAAACATACTAATAATTTGATATTTCGAAGCGACCGGTTGGTATTATCTTCTTAAGAATATTTCAAAGAAAGTAATTTCTGGATTTTTCGATATTTCATTCTGGAGGGGGTGCACGGGGGTTTGAATATTTACTCCGGTTTTTAGTTTTTGCTTTCTATCGCCCACCTTATTAATGCGATTGGTATGAAATTTTAGCATGTTGTTCCTCACACAATCGGGAAGGTTTTCAAAAAAGAATTTTTGAATTCAAACCATTCTAAGCTGTCTTTTTTGGCCCTTTTCTAAATTCTTATGCGTAGCTTCAATGTTAAATTGATAACGGTTATTGCTCCTTCCAAGTGACGCAAAACCTCTATTGTTAGAAATATTTGCTTAAAAATATTTTATAGCGATCAGAATTTTTAAAATATCTGATAAAGAAATAATTTGTGATAAAATAAATTTTTACAATAAATTAAAACTATTTAACCGAAAATTTTTAACTTTTTTCCATTCAATAGAAATTTAAAATAGCAATATTTCATCAGCAGCATTTTAGATAGTTGATACCAATAATTCAAATAATGTCTACTTTTATTTCATGTTTGAAGGCGATTTCTTTAATGAATGAGTTGGTAATAAATCAATCAAGGGGAGTTCAGGGGGTCTCCCCCTGACCTTTTTTTAATTTTAATTTTAAAAATCGGTTATTAACACTTTAATTCCAAAAAAATTTTGTCAATCAACCAAGGGGGGTTCAGGGGGTCTCCCCCTGACCTTTTTAAATTATAATTTAAAAAATCGGTTATTAACACTTTAATTCCAAAAAAAATTTTGTCAATCAACCAAGGGGGGTTCAGGGGGTCTCCCCCTGACCTTTTTTAATTTTAATTTAAAAAATCGGTTATTAACACTTTAATTCCAAAAGTTTTTTAATTTGTTTTAGATTTCAGGAAAGTATTCATTTCTTATTTGCTTTGAATTTTATGAAAACAGCGGGATGAAGGGGGTTGATAAATGGAGGGTTCAGAATAGAAATATGGACCAAGTCCACTTTAGCTACTTTTGAGCTACAGACGTTTAAAGTTAAAGCTTCATAGGAAATTACATGTTAACGCAACAGAACTTGCTGCTGCCAAGCGGATATTATCAGAACTAGGACTTGGTTCATTATTGCACTGAAATTTTACATAGTTGGTGCATGTTATAGCGTTGCTTACTCAAAAATGACAAAAAGTGGACTTGGTCCATTTTAATTCTGAGCCCTCCAAATATTAAGTATAGGGAAGAAAATAATTCTTATTTATTTTATCACCCAGTTTGAAAATCCCTTTTTTCCCGAGCAACGGCGGGTATATCAGCTAGTAATTAATAAAATACTCAGCTTCTCTAATTACAATATTCTCTAATTACTTAAACAATTACATTTTCTCTATTGCAATTATTGGTCCAAGTTACATTCATGATGAATATTTTCTACTTAATCTTTGCTTATTTTCGAGTCCTTTTACTATTTACTTTGATTAAACTTGTTTTTTAACTCTGATATTTTTATTACTTTGCTTTTTGATATAGATAAAAAGGTGACATCCCATTTTAAGAAATCAGAGGGAACTAGTAAAATGTGATTGATTTTATTCTCTGGGGCATTTTTGGAATCTAATTTTTGTAATTAAAGAAACCTTTTCACATATTTTGTAAGACAATTATTTTTAAAATTTTAGCATTATAATTTAATAAAGAGAGAAGAGAGAGTCTATACCCCCATAAACCCATTCTATTCTATTAAAAAATACTGTTTTGTGAAGGCTGAAATTTTTTAATACTATTTTTTCAAAATTGCTTCAGGGGAAACAAAAATGGGTTACAGTAAAAAATGCAATAAAAACTCAAATTGTTAATTTGAATGACTTGAAAATTTAACTTTAAACTTATGTTTTGGTTTAAGTGGTAATTTTATATAAATTTCATATTTATGGTAAAATAAGTTTATACACATCCAAAATACCATAATTTTATTCTGTTACGCTTGTGAATTTCATACACTAGTCTGAAAAATAGAGGGCATGAATAAAAATATGAAAAACCATAAAAAGTGAGTAAAATCAATTCTTTTAAATTAAATGGGTTCTTTTATTACACACACAATCAAAATATCATATATTTATTTAGAAAACATATTCAAAACAAATATTGAAACCTGAAACATATGTATGAAATTAATCAGTACATTTCTATGATAGAAAAGTAAATTCAAAGTTAGTCTTACTTTTTACGAAATTATTTCCATTGTGTTAAAATTAAATAATCAATTTAGATAGTATTTGTCTGATGGGAAATTAACTCCAAAGGGCTAAAGGGAATCATACACAATTATTTAAATTATTTTTCATAATTTGTAAATTAAAGTTAAATTTGTTTTCTTAAATACATATTTTTTAAAAGAGAGAAATGATATTAAACGCAGATTAACCCCTTCTTGGTCATCGTCACATGTTATATGTCCAATGCTATGAGTCACTCAGGGGATAATACAAAAAAAAAGAGAGAGAGAGAGAGAATGTAAGGGGCAGTTTATCATAAAATTGTCTCGGGGTTTCTAGTGAAAGTTCTTGCACCTGTTTCTTCCTTACTTTTCCCTGATCAGAAGATGATTTTATAAGGTCATAAAAGTTTAAAGGACTACGGCGATTTTCAAAAGCATAAATTTGGTGTAGTGAAGGAAATACTCGAACAAAGAGTTCACTTCAATGAATAAATAAACATAATTTCTTATAAATTTATCCCACTTAATAAAAAGTACTTAGAGAAGATACGCAAAGATACTTTTGGGAAGTAAGAAAATCGGAAGCTTTTGTGTGTAGTCACACAAAAAGTCGTTTCACAGTTTGATAAAAAAAAATTAAACTTTGAAAAAGGAGTTAAAATCCTAATGTGTCTTAAATTTTTAGATAAAACATCAGCATAAATAAATAATTTCCTTAATACCCTGATAGAATAAATAATAATAACCCTTAATACCCCCTTAGATTCCCTGAGTAATGGTAGATATCCATTCTGTGTCTGTTATTTGCCCATAACGCATTCGAAACTTCTCCACGTATTCTTCATTTCCTAAATCTAATCGCAAAACGATTTCGTTTGCTGAAGATTTGGTATCATCCTTTATTACATTAGGATAATATTTCCTTAATTCGCATAAAATGTAATCCATTGTCTCGTTCTCTACTTTTAATTTAAAAACGCGCGCAAACATAACTAGCGCAAACCATTGAGAGGACCACGGCGCATGCGTCGAAATACACTCCGCCAAACATGTGCTCATTCCTGCGGTTTCGCCGCGCCTCACCAACTTTCGTCTAGGCCTGTAGTGTTTCCAATTACACATACGGGTCCACAAAATTTTTTTCATTGCTGTGACTGCAGTTTTTTTGCAATTTTTGGCCTTTTTTGAGGTTTTTTGCATTTTACTCAAAACTGGAGGGACCGGGCCAAACGGACTTGAAATTCAGATTCAGCGGGTCGAAAAACATGTCGGTAGGTAGGTCCGGTCCAAAGTACATTCTATTTCTTCTTTTTTGTGTGCCGGTGTAATTAACTGAAGCCGGTGGGTCGCGTTAGATTTTGTTTCTCAAAAGTGGATCGCATTGTTAAAAAGTTTGAGAACCCCTGAGTTAGAGCATTAGTCATTGAATGAAGCCTTAATTAAAATAAAGCACGTTTATTTCTATCATACATTCAGACTTACTGTTGTCAGTTTCTATTCACATAATTCTACTTTTAAATGTTACTTGATTAATAATATAACGAATAATAATATGTAACAAGCACTAGATAATAATAAAAGTTACTAAATAATAATTACTAGAATAATAGTAACTATTATAGTAGATCTAACACTAATATAAAAAACTTAAATTTTTTATGAAGAAAATATTACGTTGCAATCCAATTTATCCTTGGGGGGTCATTCATAAGTAATCTCACAATATGAAGGGAGGAAAATGGTTTACCAATTTAAACGCACTTTTGTGACGATGGAGAAGGAGGGTTACAAGAATTGGGACAAATTATAAAGCAAGATTGGGAAGAATTACAAAGCAATAAGTCAAACCAGTTAAACTTTTATTCTCTCTTTCTATGCCATTTAAAGTGGCAAATATGTAACTGTAAAAACAAGCCACTGAACTGTTATTTTTTTTAATAAGAAAATATGTAGAATTTTGGAAAAACTTATGCTACAGTTTAACAGTTTCTATGAGGTAAAACTAGTAATTTCACACTTCCATTTAACAAACTAACCATAGGTAAGAAAATTGAGTGCCGACTAATGCAGTGGTAAATAATTTCAAACTCTAAGATAAAAATGTTTAATTAGATCAGTAAATGTTCAAAATTTCAGATATATGTTCGGTTTATGATTAAAAATCTGAAAATAAGGTCGATATTTGAATGTATGGCATTCAAAAAAGGAAGGTTAAGGGAATTGAACCAAATACTTAAAGGAATTTCATATTTGTATAACGTCGGTAATTTGAAAATGAAATAGTACAATTTTAGCTCAAATTTTACAGGCCCAATTATAATAATCATTAATTGATTAGCGAATTTGTAATGTAGAGTTGGGGGCTAAGCGTTAAACAAACTGCTAGATATACAAAGATAAAAATAAAAAATTCAGTTACAGGAAAGGTCAAAACACATCTAGTCCAGTAAATCTACTGAAAAAAAGGGGTCAAACCGGGAACAAATTGATACATTTAGTTTTTCAACGGTTTTCACTTGGGAATGACCTAAATAATAACATACTAAAAATCGGACAAAATCGGTTAGCGGGAAGTTTAATTTTTATTTTATTTTTAAAAAATGGCCAAAAAAAATTTCAAAAAATCCAATTATAGTAATCGAGACTTATTATACATGTTTATAGGCTATTTTTCAGTGCTAAATACGAATATACCATTTAAATTTTAAAAAATTATTTCAAAATTTGGAAAGTCTAAAAAATTAAAACATCGCTCAAAACCACAAAATTATAGCAAAAGAAGTAATTTAAAGGGTTTTCTATTAGAAATGACTTGAATAATAACATACTAAAAATGGAAGAAAATCGGACAATAAAAAGTTAAATTTTTTTCAAATTTTCAATTAATTTGCTGTTTACGAATATCAAGCCAACTTTTCAATAAAATTTAAATTTACTGTGGAAAAATTGAAGCATAAAAAACAAAATTATAGAGAAAAGTGCTTCAATTTTTCCACACTTATTCTAAATTTTATTGAAAAGTTGGCGTGATATTCGTAAACAGCACTAAAATATAGCCTAGAGACATGTATCACATGCATATACTACAAAATTTAAAATTTTTAAATTAATTTAAAATTTAAATTTTTTGAAATATATTTTGTCTTTTTTCAATTTAATTATTTTTAAAATGATTTATTATCAAATAGTGTCTAAATATTTTCTGTATTACTTGATTGAAAGATTTTACCTGTATTTTCAACATTAATTTTTATAAATTAATTAATGATTTAATCACCAATTGTGGTTTTTTTTTAGGTTTTAGAGGTATATACCTACAACATCCATGGAAAAATAACCTTGTAAAATGCTTCAAACGTTTTTAACAAGAATTTTTAAAAAGGTCGATTTTTGAGGGCAAAAAAATTTAACTTTTTATTGTCCGATTTTCTTCCATTTTTAGTATGTTATTATTTAAGTAATTTCTAATCGAAAACCGTTTAAATTACTTCTTTTGCAATTATTTTGTGGTTTTGAGCGATGTTTTAATTTTTTCTACTTTCCAAATTTTGAATTAATTTTTAAAAATTGAAATTTTTTAAAATTTAAATGGTATATCCGTATTCAGCACTGAAAATAGCCAATAAACATGTATAATAAGTCTCGATTACTATAATTTGATTTTTTGAAATTTTTTTCCGCCATTTTTTAATAATTAAAAAAATTAAACTTCCCGCGAACCGATTTTGTCCGATTTTTAGTATGTTATTATTTAGGTCATTCCCAAGTGAAAACCGTTGAAAAACTAAATGTATCAATTTTTTACCGGTTAAGTTACACATTGCCTGGACTAATCCAGGTGGGGCCATGTTTAGATTGTTGGAAGTGCTAGGTTGGTTAAGTTGATTTGGAGAATTACGAAATGAATCATTCAGCGAATAATCGCTGAAGGAGGAATTATCCTTCTGCCTCTGACTTTAAAAGTTCTTGCAGGTGAGTCATGGTAGATATCCTGAAGTCCATCACATTATCGGCGCTCAATTTTCTTACCTGTGGCAAGAGGGATTTGAAAAAAAAGAAATGGTCATCCTCTTCTTCTTTTTGGCTCGAAAAGTTTTTCAGGTACTTAATAAGTTCGGTTTTAATAGGGGATTCAGGTTTCTTTTTTTTAGAAAAAGTTTTTCTTTCTCCGAACTTCCGGAGAGATGGTAGGGACTGAAGGAGATTCACCCGTCAAATTGTCCTCTGTACCTAGGTGATGGAGTGTATCATCAAGAAAAGACATAACATCTGCACATACAAATTTGGAAGGAACATTTCTTCCGGATCCAATTCTTGCAGTTTCCTTCTCTTTCCTTTTAAAGGTCCGGTAATGATCTTCTAAGGTAACCCATTTTCTGATAATCAACTTTACTGAAAATACAAAATAAAAACCTTAAAAATAAAATACATTAACTTAAAGCAATATACAGGGTGTTTCAATCGTCCGTTTCGTGGCTTTTATATGGAACCCCAACGTGTCCTAGGATCACGAAAGGAATGAAGGTCTACCCCTAGGTAAGTGAGCCTGGAGAATTTATTGAGATGACTTACAGCGCCCCTAGCGGCGAAATTTAAGTTTAAAAAATTAATTTAAAAAGTAAAGGCGATAGATCAAAAAGTCCAGTGAGAGTATTGTTGCCAACGTCATGAAAAAGTCACTGAAAAAAAAATTGACCAAAATATCTGGAATATTCGCGGAGATATTAGCATGTGAAAATAGCACTTTTTCTTGGGTCAAAAAAGTTTTTTCAGTTTAAAGAACACAAAATTTAATAAAAAAATCAAAGAAATTAGCAAAGCGAACCTTTTTCTTTTTTTGACCCCTGAAAAAGTGCTATTTTCACATGCTAATATCTCCGCTAATATGCAAAATATTTTGATCAACTTTTTTCTGCGAGTTCTTCATGGCGTTGTCAACAATACTCTGATGTTTTTGCTCTATCTCCTTTTAGTTTTTAAATTATTTTTTATTTCGCCTCTAGGGCCGCTGTAAGTCCTCTCAATGGATTCTCAAGGGTCACTTACCTAGTGGTAGACCTTACTTTCTTGACACGTTGGTTCAATATAAAATTCGCGAAATGGACTTTTGAAACACCCTGTACATAGTATTTTTATAGCAATACACTTAAATGGGGAGGGTTTATTATTTAAATAACACTTAAAATGAGCAACCTCTAACTTTACCTAATATTTAACTTTCTCATTATTATGTAATTTATGAAAAAAAAACAAAATTTGGAAATATTTTATTAAATAGTCGAAGTTTAAAAGTTGCATATTCAAAATTGTTGAAATAAGTAAGCATTTTTAACTTTTTCAATTTAATTATTACCTTTCACTCTTATTTAAGATTTGGTACTTTGCATTATACAGGGTGTCCCATAAATAATGGGTCACACTTCTAGGGTGGGTCACACTTCTAGGGACACCTAGACGAGTCAGAATCACATAGGATTCGGGGGTCCCAGACCAAATCCCAAGGAGTTAAAAATGGAGCGACACCCCAAAACAATTATTGAAAAATTCAATTTGTAGAAGAACTACTATTGGTAAAAATTTAATCATGGTCCCAAATTTTGTGGTTTAATATGATTTTTAAAATTATGCTGAAAGTTTTCACTTTAAAATTTTTTTCTACAAAAAAAAGTCAAAAAACCACAAAAAAATGTGAAAAATCTGCCAAAACTTTATTTTGTATTTGGAAATCCTTTCTTTTGATTTGATAATCTGAAAGATCATATTTTAAAACCCTTAAGTCCAAAATTTCACGTAAATACCATCAATATTAAACGCTTGATATCCTGTTAAAGTCTGTTTTTTGAGTGCGAAACGAACGTTCAGGGAGAATCTACGAGTTACGGAAAGATAATCGCTAACTTTCTTTTCTCTCCCAGTTTGGCGAAACATACCAAGCTCCTACAGATCGCCAAGACAGCTTGGGTGATCTGTTGTTGGCGAGGAATCTCGTATCGCAAATAATGGCGAGAAATTTAGCGAGCATCAATCCGTAATTCGTAGATTTTCCCTCAACGTTTCTTTTCTGGATCTGTTTTCCCAAGCAAAAATCAAACTTTAATTAGATCTCAAGCGTTTAATATTGATGGTATTTACGTGAAACTTTGGACTTAAGGGTTTTCAACTATGATCTTTCAGATTATCAAATCAAAAGAAAGAATTTCTAAATACAAAATAAAGTTTTGGCAGATTTTTCACATATTTTTGTGGTTTTTGAATTTTTTTCGTAGTAAAAATTTTTTTAAAATGGAAACTTTTAAAATGATTTTAAAGATCATGTTAAACCACAAAATTTGAGACCATGATTAAGTTTTTACCAATAGTAGTTCTTCTACAGATTGAATTTTTCAATAATTGTTTTGTGGTGTCGCTCCATTTTTAGCTCCCTGGGATTTGGTCTGGGACCCCCAAACCCTATGTGATTCTGACTCGTCTAGGTGTCTACTATCCCCCCTAGAAGTGTGACCCAACATTTATGGGACACCCTGTATAATTAGAATTTAGTCAGAAATTTTAAAAATTTATAAGTAAAGCACCGTTTACAAGTTTCTCGTTTATACGACACCTATTATTCGTCGTTTTCGAAAATTACTATTTATTTTAATGCATTCATTTTCTGCTACTGAGCGAAAGAATAAAGGTAAAAGGGAAGACAAAAATTAAGAAATCAGATTCATAATTTGTTCACTTTTAAAGATAAGAAATATTGTTTAATTAAGGGAGAAATGGGAATTTGTTTTTAACTATTGGAACGAGTTTCCATTTATTTCTAATGAATTCCCAATATTAGTTTATATTTTTATACACTTGTAATTAAAAATTATAATATATTGCACCTTTTTCGGTTCAAAACAAAGAAGGTAGCACAAATACAAAAAAAAGACCGGGGTATTTTTTACATGTGAAATGTAATGTTTTCTACAGAGTGTCCCATAAATAATGGGTCACACTTCTAGGGGGATAGTAGACACCTAGACGAGTCAAAATCACATGGGATTTGGGGGTCCCAGACCAAATCCCAGGGAGTTAAAAATGGAGCGACACCCCAAAAAAATTATTGAAAAATTCAATTTGTAGAAGAACTACTATTGGTAAAAATTTAATTATGGTCTCAATATGATCTTTAAAATTATCTCAAAAGTCTTCACTTAAAAATTTGTTTTATTATGAAAAAAGTTAAACAACCACAAAAAGATGTGAAAATTCTGCCAAAACCTCATGTTGTATTTCGAAATCCTTTCTTTTGATTTTAAAATCTGAAAGATCATAGTTGTAAACCCTTAAGTCCAAAGTTTCACGTAAAAACCATCAATATTTAACGCTTGAGATGCTGATAAAGTTCGTTTTTTGCGTGCGCAAACTGGTTTCCTATAGCCGTTTCCAAACGACAGTTTGCGGACGCAAAAAACGGACTCATACCATGCTTTAACAGGCTCTCAAGCATTTAATATTGATGGTTTTTACGTGACACTTTGGACTTAAAGGTTTTCGACCATGATCTTTCAGATTATTAAATCAAAGGAAAAAATTTCGAAATACAAAATAAAGTTTTGGCAGAGTTTTCCCATTTTTTTGTAATAAAAAAATTAAAACTTATAAAAACTTATAAGATAATTTTAAATAGAAAAATTACAAATTGAATTTTCCAATGATTTTTTTGGGGTCTCGCTACATTTTTAACTCCGTGCGACTTGGTCTGGGACCCCCAAATCCTATGTGATTCTGACTAGTCTAGGTGTATACTATCCCCCCTAGAAGAATGACCCAACATTTATGGGACACCCTGTATATGATAAATCATTCATAATGTGATAAATCGTTAAAATTTGTTGTTATTCATCGTTTTTTATTGTTGTTTAAAAAAGGTTAGATAAAATTTCTTTTAATTGAAAAGACCGAAAAAAATATCCGGTTTAATTCAGTGGCGGATCCAGGGGGTGGCACTCTGGAAAGTGCCCCCTTGGAGACCAAAAAGGTTCTCAAAATGAGTAAAAGTCCAACTTTTACCGGTCTAATTTCAAAATTTTTATGGGGGAGGATCCCCATACCCCCCACTAGTATCAAAATAGGGTATTTAATGTATAATTTTAGGAAATCCCCAAAATTTTGACATTTTGGGTTAAAAAGTAATAGTGTTGAAAAGTGACCCCCTTAGACTCAAAACATTTTTAAGAATGAGTTAAAACTTTCTTTTAACGTCAAATTTCAATTTTTTCTGGGGGAGGACCCACATACCCCCAATGATACCACAAGGGGATTTTGTCTGGAAAAGTGCCCCCCTTACTTGATCTTGACTTACTTGACCTGGTCTTGATACTTATTTTGTAGCTAGGTAAGCCTGATTAATATTTTTATGGGCCAAGTGTTCGGTACAAATATAGCAGATTGCGCACGCCGAAAATTTTGTTGTTGAATGTTTAGTCACTTAACTGTTTTCATCTTGTCTTGAACATAGACTGTGTTTTTAGAAACTGATTATAATCCTAATTTCTGTATTAAGGAAGCTTATTTTGTGTATTGATTGTTTAATTTTTAAAGGTGCTGTGAAGCTACGTTTTCCACAAGATGAATCTTATGAAAACAAATAAAGAATTGGTGTTGCGGCATTCTAAAAACAGATATGAGAAAAAAAGCATTGAATAAAGAAAATTAAAAATTTTATTTGTGTTTTCTTGACTGACTGTTGCAACTCGAGGATTAACTAGTGAACTAAAAACATTTCAGGAATAGCTTTTGGCAATGTTTTAAAAATGATGTGAAATTGTGATATGATTTTTATTAGGAATTTGAAATTTTAGTAGGTTAGGTTAGTTTTAAATTATAGTTTTGAATTTTAGGAAGTTAGTTTAGTTTTAAATTTAATGAATTGATTTGTGTTTAGTTTAGGTTATTAGTTTTGAAATTATTAGTCTGATTTGAATTGTTTGGCATGTTAACTCTAAATTAATAAAGTAGGAATATGAAGTTCACCTCTCTGTTTGGTCTATCATCTTTCCACTCCGGGTGAGAAGTAGAGTCAAGGAAAACAGACCTTACTCTACTGCTCTTCGACTAACGCGCTATTGGAACATTGTGGCATCCCTGCCTGGGATGTGAGAAGGATGACTTCGGAAGCCACCTTAAGGAAGCAGAGAGGTAGAGTTAGAAGTTTGATCCAGAGTCTAATAGAGTCGTTAGAGTTTAAGTTAAAGGAACCTCTATTAGACCTGGATTCATTGGAGAAAGATTTAGAAGTTTTAGAAGTACAATCAGGATGTTTAAAGCAGATGGAGGAAGATTTACTACTATGGTATACTGAGGATAATGTAGATAAAGAAATAGACGAAGCTGAAGAACTGAAGGAAATAATTATTAGATGGAAATTCAGAGTAAAGAAAGCTATAAAAGTGAAAGATTCACCTCGAAGATCAGACACGAAGCTGTCTGAATTACGGAATTTAGACATAATAGGAATCTACAATGAAGATAAGATGAATGGGAACAGAGAAAAATCGAGGGTTTGGACCAAGGAAGACGAGACCAAGAAAACATCGAAGGAGAGGTTCCACAAGAATGAGGAAAAAGAGCCGGATATCTCCGTCATTGGAGAAGTTACAGAGAAGTCGGATAACGTGGGCTCTACTGAAACAACTGAGGGTGCTGCAGTGATGGTGGTAGAGCCAGATCCCTCTACTAGCATGGTGAACAGCAAAGAACACGAAAAGGAGGAAATTAAAGAAACTGATGTTCCCAGAGCTAGAACCCAACGTAAAGATAGAAGAGGAGATAGAAGAAGTAGAGTAAAAGGAAAAGATAGGATCAGAAGTAAGGGATCAAAGCGAACTAACATGAGTGCAGCAAGTACAGAGCCTAGAGGATCAAGGACCGACTTGCATTCAATTGCTGTGCCAACAGTTACTGAACAAAGTTTTGTAAAGGAAATCGTGCCGCGTTTCAGATCTTCAGCTAGCAGACCCCTTCGTCGAGTTGTACTAGATTGAGCTCCAATGATCGGACCTCAATGGCGGGAGTGTGTTGCAACTCGAGGATTAACTAGTGAACTAAAAACATTTCAGGAATAGCTTTTGGCAATGTTTTAAAAATGATGTGAAATTGTGATATGATTTTTATTAGGAATTTGAAATTTTAGTAGGTTAGGTTAGTTTTAAATTATAGTTTTGAATTTTAGGAAGTTAGTTTAGTTTTAAATTTAATGAATTGATTTGTGTTTAGTTTAGGTTATTAGTTTTGAAATTATTAGTCTGATTTGAATTGTTTGGCATGTTAACTCTAAATTAATAAAGTAGGAATATGAAGTTCACCTCTCTGTTTGGTCTATCATCTTTCCACTCCGGGTGAGAAGTAGAGTCAAGGAAAACAACTCTACTGCTCTTCGACTAACGCGCTATTGGAACACTGACCATTGTTCTTGCATAATTTCTTATAAGTACACAAAGTACTTCTTTTATTTCAATTTTTCCAGCATTATGAATTGTTTGAAAGGTTTATTATGAGTTATTAAGGGGGAAAAGGATGCTATCAAAATTGTTATCCATTTCTTGGTAAGAATTATCAGCAAAGTTGTCAAATCTTAATAACAGGCTTACATAACAGGGATTAAAGTTGTTTAAAGAATTTAATACTACTACAGTGTAATAAAATTTAATAGATTTTTTCTTTGATTACTACTGATTTTTATTTGTTATTTATTTAAATTAATTTTTTTCTAATAACTTAAACCCCTGTCAAATTAACTATTGTACTTTTACCAACATTTTTATAAGTAACCTTTTCGATAATAATTTTAGGCTTTTTTAAATCGAATCAATGTTTATAATTGTGGCCTAAAAATTTAGACCCTATTCAAAATGGCCTAAAATTATTATAAAAAATATACTTAATTGTAAAAGTACAATAATTAGTTTGGTAGGGGTTTAAGTTATTTGAAAAAAATTATTTTAATCAATAACTATTAAAAATCAGTAGTGTAAGAAAAAAGGGGCGGAGCCGTATATGGTCACCTTGAATTCGTCTAATAGACGTCTATTAGATGTTCTATAAGTGGACCAAGTAAAGTCTGTTTGAGTTCCATAATAGGACCACACTTGTCTACTTTTGGACGTATAGTAGTCCATGGGAGGACGTCTAATTAGACGACTATTGGAATGACATTTCTACAAATCTACTAGGTTTAGAGGAGCTTTCAATGAGTCTTGGAACAGTTTTAGACGAGTGGAACTGGTGGATAAGACGTCGATTCTACTTGTATTCTACCAGTTTTTGCTGTCTGGGCTTGGAGCCATGGTGGATCCGCGCCTGGTTTAATTCCATTATATGTCCCGTTTATGACTTAATTGTTTTGTTCCACAAAGATTATAAATATCATAAAAATTGAAAACAAAACTAACTAGGAAAAATTTAGCTTATTTAGGGAAATAGGCCTAAGATACCAGTAAAATACTACCGATAACATTTTTAGTTAAATACTACGCGATATTTGACAATCGAACCAAATGCCCTCCCTGTTCTATATTTTATCATGGTCAGGGTAGCAAGTTGAAAAGGGCAAAATCACGTTAATAATTTTTTGATGGTCTAATGTCTAATGGATTTAATAGTCAATACAGAGAATTTTTTTGCATCTAAGATTTTTTAAAAATGGCCAAAAAATGTGAACAATTTTATTAATATTATTCGAGACTTTTAATACATGCTTATTTTTCATAGCTAAATACGAATATTCCATTTAAATTAAAAATAAAATCCAAAATATCAGTTTTTAAAAATTAAAATTATTTCAAAAATTGGACAGTCGAAAAAAATTAAAACATCGCTCACACAAATTCAGAAATAACTGCAAGAGAAGTAATTCAAATGGGTTTTCCTTAGGAAGGACTTATACAGGGTGTTTCAAAATTGCGTTGCACGTCTTTTATTCTGCACCAGCCCCTCCTAGGGTCATGGAAGTAAGGTCTACCCCTATTTAATGACCCTGGAGAATCCATTGAGAGGACTTACAGCGCCCCTAGTGGCGAAATTAAAAAGTTAAAAAAATTAATTTAAAAACTAAAGGAGATAGAGCGAAAACCTCAGTGAGAGTATTGTTGCCAACGTCAAGAAGAACTCATTGCAAAAAATGTGATCAAAATATCTTGAATATTCGCGGAGATCTTAGCATGTGAAAATAGCACTTTTTCAGGGGTCAAAAAGTAAAAAGTTCGCATATTTGCAAATTTTGCAGTGAAATTGTGTAGTTTTGTGTTTATTTAGTTGAAAGAATACAAAATTTAATCAAAAAATCATAAAAATTTGTAAATATGCGAACTTTTTACTTTTTGACCCTGAAAAAGTGCTTTTTTCACATGCTAATATCTCCGCGAATATTCAAGATATTTTGATCAAATTTTTTGCAATGAGTTCTTCTTGACGTTGGCAACAATACTCTCACTGAGGTTTTTGCTCTATCTCCTTTAGTTTTTAAATTAATTTTTTTAACTTTTTAATTTCGCCGCCAGGGACGTTGTAAGTCCTCTCAATGGATTCTACAGGGTCAATTATCTAGGGGTAGACCTTACTTCCATGAACCTAGGAGGGACTGGTTCCGAGTAAAAGCCGTGCAACGCAATTTTGAAACACCCTGTATAAAGACATGTTAAAATAATAAAAAATTAGAATACAAAAAGATTTTAAAAGCATTTAAAACAAAAGTATTATGAAAAAGTCTTCACTTTTCCCACACATTCTAAATTTTATTGAAAAGTTGGCCTGATATTTGTAAACAACAGCACTAAAATATAGTCCATGGAGATTAGGGTGGTTAAAAAAATCAACTTTTGAAATCCTTAGGTTTCACCCCCCTAAGATGTGCCAATAGGCTATAAAATGAGATTGGCCAAGTTTCAGCTCAATCCGATAATATTAACCCGTGCCTCATCGAGGTCAAAGTTCAGAAAAACAGCGATTTTTAACAAAAATCGGTAGTTTTCGCCCCATAAATCTAGAACCGTTTGCCCCAGAAACCCGTTTAGGGTGTCATTTAATAGGTAATTTTATACACTTTAACTTTGATATAGTCAGATTTTATTTACTCAAATGGATAGGGCGCTATTTAGCATTTTCATAGTGAAGGTCCTCGAAAGCGAATTTCCTTGCAAGAACCCTAGAACATTACGAAGTCACGAAAAACTATCTTTCGTGTCTTTCCCTATTCATTTTGGCTCCAATAGATAGTATATGAGTTTTTAGACCCCCTAAGAGAATTCTAGGGTATAATTTCAACCCCCCTAGGTTTCGGTAAAAAGAGAAAAAAATATATTTTTAAAAATTTTTTTTGACTGTTAATGTGTTATAGTTGGTTCAAATACATTATTAAAAGTTAAATTAGGTATAAGATCAATGATAAAGGGGATTAACCTTCCGTTATAACCCCTATAATCTAAGCAAAAGAAGCGCGACTGTGACAGGTTTTGCTAAAACCCATTAATACCTATTAAAGTGATAAAAATGGCTAAATTACAAATTTTTTCATAAAAACATCTAGAAAATAGTCTCAAAATTGTTTGATAACTACAATAAGGTTTTTCTATAAACTAAGCAGGGGTAGATCCAGGTTTTATATTTTGGGGCCCATTTCATTATTTTTTGTGAAAAGAAATTGTTTTTGTGAAAAATTGAAGCAGTGATAGTTAGCAGATGAGTGCGTAAAAATAAAATTGACTCGCAAACCAAGAAAATCATGAAAAATTCAAGTATTTTGTGAATGTTTTCTTGCAAATTATCACTAAAGCTAATTTGAATTTCATGAAAGGGGCGTTTTTATGAATTTTTATTTTTGTGAAGGAGCAGATTTTAAGGGGGAATTTTTGTGAAGGGGCAGCAAAAGGGCCCCAATTTTTGTATGGATCAAACCCTGCTAAGCTTATCCATTTTTACGCGATTAGGATTATAACTTAGATGTTACTTACAGTAATCCAGCGGAAGCTTAAAAGTGATATACTGTTGGAATTACTCAACCATAGTATTTTTCAGAGAAATCTTGTTTCCAATTTATATCAAATATTTATCATGGGGAGACAATAACTTTTACTGAATATATGAAAATATTTTGAATATTTTCTATTTTACGCGCTATTTTTGTCTCCTTCAACACAGGTGTGAATATAATTGGCGACTAAAGAATAAAATATTAAGTAATTCGATTATATATCAAACATATGTTATGAAACCTTTACCTTTTTTTATGAACCAACTTTAACACATTAACAGTCGAAAAAATTTGTAAAAAATATTTTTTTCTCTTTTCTAGGGTTCTTCCAAGGAAATTCGCTTTCGAGGACCATTCACTATGAAAATGCTAAATAGTGCCCCATCCATTTGAGTAAATAAATTTTGACTATATCAAAGTTAAAGTGTATAAAATTGCCTATTAAATGACATCCTAACCGGGTTTCTGGGACAAACGGTTCTAGTTTTATGGGGCGAAAACTATCAATTTTTGTTAAAAATTGCTGTTTTTCTGAACTTTGACCTCGACGAGGCACGGGTTGAGCGGAACGGTTATCGGATTGAGCTGAAACTTGGCCAATCTCATTTTTTAGCCTATTGGCACATTTTAGAGGGGTGAGACCTGAAAAAGTCGAAAAAAATTTTCCCCAGGTTACTTGTGACCACCCTAATGGAGATGTATCACATGCCTTACTAAAAAATTTAAATTTTAAAAATGTTTTTAAATTGAATTATTGTTTAGATTGCATTGCAGGACCTTTTGGAATTGCTTCGCAATTCCCACAAATTCGGAAACTTTTCACCCAAAACTTTTTTTTTTGAATAGAGAGAAAATTGTTTCAATATTGTTGAAATTGTGAGAAAATTGCGTACAATTATTGTCAATATATTTTCTGCTACTTTGACTGAAGGATTTTGCCTGTATTTTAAAAGTTCATTTTAATTAATAAATTAACTAATGATTTCAATTTTTCAAATTTATTCAATTTTTGAAATAATTTTTAAAAAATTTAAATTGATTACTCGTATTTAGCACTGAAAAATAGCCTATAAACATGCATCATAAGTCTCGATTACTGTATTAAATAATGTTTTGATTCTTTTGACTATTTAAAAAATTATTTATTATTAATTTTTTTTAAAAACCTCACGATTTCAAGAAAGCCCCCTTCAACTAGTATCTTCAATAAAATATCTCGGCCTAAATGTAGACTCAAACCTGAAATGGAAATCACACGCTAATTACCTTACTTATAAAATACGCTTAATATAAAATACGCTCTATACTAACTTTACTTTATTAAAAAATAAGAACTTTTTGCTCCAACTATACCATTTATGGGTAAATTCAATTATAAGCTATGGCATTCTTGTCTGCGGTGGGGATTACTTACAAAACAATAATCTAATAGTTTCAATTCAAAATGAAATAATTAAATTTCTGAGCGGGGGCAACCAGCTCCCTTTGATTGATCTTTATAAAAAAAATGTTTTACCAGTTCGACACCTTATTTCCATGAACAAGACAATGCTTCTTACCCAAGAAGGTTTAATTAATAAGATAAATAACGATAAAAAATTTATATTTAGAACCTAAAGCCAATAAAGAAATTTTTCATAAAAATTTGGGTTTTTTATCGCCTTAAGTTTTAAATATTTTGCCCGAAAATATAAAATCTGAAAAATCCCCTTTCAAGTTTAAAAAAATTACTAAAGCTTTTTTTCACAATGGAAAAAAATTGAACCTTTTTGAAAAAAAATGAAACAAACGCTCCCAGCAATTTCCTTCTTAATTAATCCTCTTGAAGCTTGTAACTATGCGTATTTATACGTGAAATAATTGTCTTGTTTGCCGCATAATATGATGTGGATAATAATAACAAACCAACAACGCCATAAAACTCCAACCAACCATTATATGTGAAATATCTGTATTTATGTATGCTTTTTTCTCTTCTCTAATTATTGTACTATTTCTTTTAGGTCTCCCATATGGGTTTCTGACCCCTAGGGAACTAGTGTGTGTCTTTCTGCTTTTTTATATTTTGTCATTTTGTGTGTGTCTTTTCAGTTTTAAATGTTTACATTGTCTCTCTATTCTAAAAAAAAGTTTTTGGTGAACGGTTTCCAGGGAAAGGCTTTTTAATTACTGATCCGTATAACACATATTTGGTATCAAACTGTCCGGATTCTTTTGAGGATGTGCAAAGTGCCTTTAGAATTTCTAAAAAAAATCTCAATTTTAAAATATTTCCATTTTTTTAGATTATTACGGATAAGGTTGCAGTTATAAAGCAAGAAACTATGAATTTCAAAAAAAAAATTGAAAACATATTTCACTGGTTTTTAATATTCAAATAAATTAAATAATCATCTTTCTATTTATAACACGAATTTAAAAAATATATTTTGGGTTATTTTTAACAATATTTATATTTCTGTTGTTTAAACGGTTTTAATTATATTTAAAACTTATGTAGAAAAAAATTTAACTTTTATTTTTTAAATAACGAATTAATATTTTTACATTTATCTTTGTCGTTGTGGCAACCTAATCATTACCATATTTACAACAAAATATAAACTCGCTTGCGGAAATTTTGAACTTTTGCATTTATTTTTTACAATTATTATTATTTTTATATTCTTTTGCAAGTATGTTTTTTTAAGGTAGTAAAATGTGACACCTTATTTCATAATGCCAAAACGCAAACAACTAGATAACACGGGGGACTGTTTTAGAAATTAAGATAAAAATCAAAAAATGTTTGAAGTCTAAACATTCGTGTCATTGCTATGAATCTGACAACTTCGACGTTTGTTTGTTCTCATGAAGATAAAATTCTAAATTTTCGTGATGTTTACGGTAATTACTACATTTTTCACAGCCAATCGATGAAAATAGTTACAAATTTTAAGAACGTTAAATTTATTTCTGAGATGTTTCAGTGCTTCTTAATGGTTCGATGAAAAAAACATTACCTTGGGGAAATGGTAAAGGAATGTTACATTGCTGTGTTGTTAATTTTCTTGGAATTATAAGGCGACCCGCCAATTAATGTTACCATAAAGGAACTGTTAAATTTCCGCTACTGAATGTATATCCACCATTTTTGAAAGAATACCCCGGAGAAGTACTAACCCTGTTATAAGAATGTTTTATAAAGTGAGTAAGTGCAGTGAGCAGGGTTTTGTGAGGAATTGCGAAGCGGTTCAAACGTGTCTGCGTCAGCAGTTAACGGGGGTTGGCGAGCGATAGCGAGCAGGGGGCGGTAGCTCCCTAGTGTATTAAATAAAGAATATTTATTAGTATTTGCAGAGTGGCATCCACCGGTTTACCAATCTACACTAGTAACTTTATCATTAACTATCCAAAAATTTGTAGACGCGATTTCGAGGTTTACCCATTTTTGCCATTCGCCACCCTCACCAACAGAAAATATATTTTTTGTTATTTGACTCACCCAGTTTTTCCTTTTCCGTCATTTCGTTGAAATCTCCTACGAGTTGGCTGCAAACATCCCTCCAGGCGTTATTTCTCTTCGATTCATCTTTGTATTCTTCACTGGACGGGTCCCATAGCTCCGGATGTGATCTGACTGCGTAAATCAATAGGTCGGTGTTGATGTGGAAGTTTGCATCATCCATTCTCGACTCCATCCTCTACGTCTACGACGTCTAGCAAGCGAATGCAATGCGAGGCCCCCGATCCCAGTCCCTAGTTGACATTTTCCCCTGACCCGTTGTTTTGAAGATCCCTCCCCCAAAAAAATTCCTCCCGCTAGTTCCCACACCGACTTGGGGACCGCGCGCTGAGCATTCCGGTTCGGGATTCCCATAGGCCCCGTTTACATGGACACAAATCCCGGGATTTAGCTGGGTTTAAACCCGGCATTCCCTACGAAAGGGAAAAAAAGGTGGAATTGTCAATTCCACCTCCGAAGCTGGGTTCAAAGCTGGAATTTCTGAAACCGGCTTTCCCATGATGCATTGCGCTTTGTAAAATCCTCCATGTTAGTTTACAGCTTTAACTTGTAGATGAGAAATTTATTTTTCGAATTAAATATTGTGAAATTAACTTTAAGAAATAACTAATCCAGGTTTTTATCGTAAACAGGATTTCCTCTCCAAGTAAGGAAAGTTTTTCAATTCCTTTAAATCGGAGACAAAAATTGCATACTACCGATCACAAGCACAACTAACCATTCTAATTTTTCTTATTTCTTATAAAATTTATGTTGGAACTTTTAAGTTTCTTGGTAAATTAAGGGCTATATTGTTTCCACTATGATAAATCATGGTAAAACAATAATTCTAAGATGGATTACTTGTACTATCATGTATCTGCATACCTGCCAACCTGTTCCGATTTTTATGGTTTCTTTTCCAATTTTCAACCCGGTTTTCCATTTTTTAAATTCGGAACAATTTAATAAAAGATAGCTGTAGTCTATTCTCTACGGTTGTAATTTGTATTATATTCGTTACAAGAATTGAAAATGGGAACGGTTGGCAGCTATGTATCTGAAATCTCATCATGTTAGAGAAGTTGGATATTTTTTGTTTACACTAAAATATTGTCCTATGCTAGGTTTTTGGCGTTTTTAAGTTTTGAAAATCAAAAGCACACACATTAGTATATACTTTATATTAACATTTGTTGTCTTTATGCCATCTAACCCCCTCAAAACTGGGAATAATGAACTCGTTAAAATTACTATATCCTTTTAAAACCAATGCAGTTTAAAATAGTGATGGGCAAAATCGATAATTTTAGGTATCGAATACTTATAGGTATCGGATACTTTGGTATCGAATACTTATAGGTATCGAGTACTTTTAGGTATCGAGTACTTTTTTTCAATATCGGGAAATGAACCTGAAGGGACAATTTTTTTAGGGCCTATCCATAATCAGACTAATATTCAAAAAACTGAAAGCGATCCATCAAAAAGCCCCGTAGCTACAGGCCTGGAGGTGGATAGAGGCGAAGGATTTGGCGGGGGAAAAACCTAGCCGCGTCAAATTTCTCTCGCGGATGATAACGACTTGGGTTTGAGCGTTGCAAAATGAAAACGGAAACAGGCTGCGTTTGATCTACAGTAGGTATTATAAAGATTACTTCATTGAAAAATTTAAAACGAAATATGTCAATAAAGTATCGATACTTTTGTGGGTATCGAATACACTCGATACCTATAGGTATCGAGTACTTAAGTATTTGGTATCGATACCTGCCCATCACTAGTTTAAAACAATGCAATGATGAGATAACAACTAAAGTTATCTCATCCAGTTTTATCTGACCCCTTTCTTGGTGAACAATATAACTGCAGTCAAGTCTGCTTAATGTGATCACTGTTAATGTTAACGAAATCAACAGGTCCTGATCATTCCTATTTAATTTAATGTAAAATACATCGTTTACTGGGATCTATGGATCGGGATCAACACGACACTTAAATATCAAAATTTGTCAATATGCCCTAAAAAACACCTGCTTTCGAGTTTTGTAGTGAAGGTCAATTACTTTTTCCGAAACTCGGTATAAGTTCACTGTTACACTGTTATGTTTCTTTGCTTTGATTGTTAAAAGAAAACGTTCGAAGGTCTCTGATACATTGAAAGAAAACGGTAAAAGGGGGGGGCGAATCCATGCTAGTCATTGAATATCACCATCGGCGCATTGCAGATATTTCTGAAAAGAGAATTTGATTTTTTTTGTGTTATTTGAAATCACATGAGTAGTATACGGCGCACTCTACGGGACGGAAGTGACGTCATCAAAAGGGGCGTGGCTTATGACGTAATAGCGAATGGCGTTGCAGGGGGCGTGTCCGGAGTTGAGTTGTTTACCTCCTGCTGCTAGTTTTAGTTTCGTTTTAACGGAGTTGAGTTGTTTTTAAAGTTTAGTTTTTCGGGTATGGCAACGGTATTTTCGCGTGCAACTTTAACCGACATTTTTTACATTTTTCTTTGAAGTTAAAGTTGTTTTTTTCGGTAGAGGGCGCTACTGTATATTTTAAATATTAGTATTTTCGGATTGGCAACGTGTTGTTCGCGGAGGAATACATTGTGATCGACCAATAGGATTGCAGGAAAATTACGTCACCTTGTTTCAACCAATGAGAGCCACCCAGATAACGTTATCAAACCCTATGCGTGATAAGATTCGGAGTTATAAAGCGGGGTGCAATCAGTTCGGTAGTCATTCTTCTGCAGTTACTGTTAGTAAAAAAATGAGCCTGAAACGTCAGCTGAGTGAGGAAGAACTTCCTTTTTTCGACGATATGTATAATCTCCCACCCCCACAAGCATGCCTGCCAAGACGCCGTTTCGCCAGAGCGAATCCTTACCAGACTCCTAGACCCAAGGGGCCCCAGCCTGAACCCTCAACGGCTCCCGGAACCTACAAGACCGTTGACCCTGGATTGCACAATAAGTTCGAGACATTGAAAACGTGGATATCAGTATAATCACCCAAGAGCTGCGGGTGTCTTTTGTGGCTTGCAACGAGACGGATTTTAAAATCCACCTTCGGCGCTTTGACGGTAACATTGCCACCCCTCAGGGAGTGACCATGACTTCAAAGTCCTGGCCAGATTTCGCCCAAAAATTTGCCAGGTTGGACGTTTTAAGCACCGACACCGGCTTCGTGTGCAACAACGAGGTGCTGGCCTTAGTGAATTCACAGGAGCAGGTAGCACTGCAGAACTTGTTTCCCTGCAGGCAAGGAAAATTCGGACTAAAATATTTGGCCCTAGTTCTTAGCAGGTGGGAAATAGAGTGTATTTTAGCCTCACTCGAAATGCTGCAGACGGAGATATCCGAGGTAGAGGATAACTTGAAACATTTCTGTGCAAGAAAATGAATGTATTGTATTTTTTTAATTGTGTTCAATAAATATGTTGTTTTAAATTTTAACTTGGTTTTCTTATTTGTGTTTCTATTTCAGTGATATTTTATTTTCCAGATTAGGTTTCTTTTTCAGGGATAACTTAAAATATTTGCAGATTAGGTTTTCTTTTTTTCAGGGATAACTTTAATATAAATAGGAATTATCTTTGAATATTTTTCATTCTAGCATTTGACCACCATGGAAGAAACTTATCAAGATCCAGCTCTGCCAGGTAATTACATTAATAGTTTACAGAGAGTTTTGAAAGGACGTGTTAAGACAAGAGAGATAAGGAAATGGTTGCAATCTAAGGAATCTTATACTTTGCATAAGCCCCTAAGGCACAAATTTCAAAGAAATAGGGTGATAGTAGGAGACGACCATCCTAAATCAAGTCGAAGCGACTTTAAACTCACGACCTCTATGCCCCCTAACAGACGACCCAAAAGATCTTGACGCCCTAACCCCCGGACATTTTCCAGATCCTTAATTGCAGCTCAGTAAGATCCTGTTACTAAGGAACTCCGTTTATTTGAATAGCAAAATGAAACATCAATTAAGTTCTGAAGAAGGATATCCTGAACTGACTGTTATCAAGTATTCAAAGGATTCCTTATCCTATAAAAATGTTCTCGGATTGCATAGCATGGAAAATATTTGCGTCTTTTGGAAAAAGAATTAACTAATTTGTAAAAAGAAGAGGCAATGATAGAAATATATGGTAAAAAATATTTTGTTCCTCGTCAAGTAGTAGCCTACGGTGACCACGTAATAACGTATAAGTTTAGTGGAACAACCATGTTCGCGAAGCCTTGGATACCATTATTGAAAGAAATTAAACAAATGGTAGAGCTTAAATGCAAAGCTCATTTTAATTACGTGTTGGTAAATCGATACAAAGACGGCACAAACTGTATAGGTGCTCATAGGGACGACGAGAAGGATTTGGACAGGAATGCACCTATTGCATGCGTTTCTTTTGGGCAGAAAAGAAAATTTACGTTTTCGAGAAAAAAGTTCGAGTCTAAAAATTTGTTTCTTGAAAATGGAAGCCTTTTAATTATGAGGCCTCCAACTAATTCGTTTTGGTTCCATTCCATTCCAAGAGAAAAAATGTAAACTGTCCAAGAATAAGTTTAACATTTAGAAGAATAGTTAAATAATTTTAATAGAAAAGAAGAATTGAGGCGGTAAGTTAATCTTGCCGGGTGGTTGGTGGGCTCAATTCTAAAAACAAATAATTTCATTAATAATAATTTAATAATATAAATTATAATTTCTTTAATAATATAAATTATAATTTCTTTAATAATATAAATTATAATTTCTTTAATAATATAAAATATAATTTCTTTTATAACATAAATATTACGAAATAATTTTATTTAAATTTAATTATTTTACAGTTATCTTACTGGGATTTGAACCTGCAACCTAGCAAAAGAGAGACGAAGCTCAGTAATAAGTGATACCTATCCTACTGAGCTACGTCCCTCTGACTACTTGAGTAAAACTTTAATTTCAAAAGGCAAACTAACCAATGAATTCAAAAGTTTTTCTTGAGAACTTATATTACGCCTTAACGAATCGGGTACTGATGGCCTAACGGGGAGTGCATAGCGTCGGAGATCCGTTAGGTCAAGTACCTTTTTTCGGGTTCGAATCCCCATTTTACAAAAATATTATTTTATTCACTTTAAAAAAATTAAATTTAACAAGAACTTAAAATTCGCCAGATAGATGGCAGCACGGGTACTCAAAACCTTTAAATATTTAATTAAAATATCTTACAAATAAACCTTTCTGTTACCGCTAGATGGCTGTACGAACGCCAAAAAAAATGTCGGGAAAAACACGCGAAAATACCGTTGCCATATCCGAAAAATTAAACTTTAAAATTTCCGCTAAAACGAACTAGCAGCAGACAAGAACAACTCAACTCCGGAAAACCAGCAGCAGGAGGTAAACAACTCAACCTTCGACACGCCCCCTTCAACGCCATTGGCTATGACGTCATAAACCACGCCCCCAACCGGTCACGTGATATGACGTCACGAATCAACCCCTTCCGCCCGGACCCGCCCGAAATCCCATGTTAACCTATGGCCGGTTCGGGCGGGTCAGTTTGTCTCACATAGCGCCCTGCTTACTACTCACATGGATTTCAGTGGTTATGTTTCTGAGCCTTTTCTGTGTAAAATTTTGAAAGCTAGCCATAATATATCTTGTCTGGAAGTCGAAAGAAAACAAATTTATGAGCAGAATCGCATAGGTATAGTGCTAACGAAAATACTAAGTAAGCGACTATTTTTTTATTAATTGGACCACTCGGAATTATAAATTTTACCCTAAAAAATTCACGTAGCCAAGTACATATTGTGTAAAATTGTTTTTAAAACTTGAATTAGGATTATATAATTTTAATATTAAAGCAAACAATCATCTAGTTTTACTGTTTGCTTCTTTTTATATGAAATTATAACTGAATATATGATATATACTGAAATTTGATTATGTTTTTTTAAATTTCAATCTTAAACCGTTTTTATCGGGTGTTAATATTACTTGGGTTTCTATTTTGAAAGTAAACAAATTTTGGGTACAAAAGTTAGCGACGTACCATTTCAGCAATAATTAAATTTGTTGTAAAACATCTAAAGAAATATGTTGTGTATTGTTGAACTTTTGTTCTCGAAACAGTTTCTGTGTTTGCAAATGGGCTGATAGCTTAGTAAACAATTAGTACTAGCAAGAATTTTCAGTAGAAAGAATGTGATAAGAAATGTGCAAAATTGAAAAAGAAATTAGAGATAACTCCTGATAATTTTTATGCATTGTTAAATTTGAATTTAAGGTTTTTTAAACAATATTGTTATAAATGCCTTGGTATTTTCTGTGATTTATGTTTGATTTCAGAAGGAAAACAACATAAAACTGGGTGAGGTTTGTTTTTGAATGCTTCTTTGGAACATCCAATAACAAATCTTTCTCGGTGTTGTCAATTGTATCATCAGAAGAGTGTCCAATATGTGGCATCCCCAACAGCTTGACAATATTTAGCCTTACAGATTACAGAATATTGAACTGAAATGTTTCTATACTTTGTTCGAAGTTGATTCTAAAACTTCTTTGTTTTAATCTGGTTTTAATATTACTTTTGTTGGCTTCTATTAAGATAATTTTATCTATGATTTTCTGATTTTTTACAGACTATTTTATCTATGATAAAACTATTGCTAAAAAATCTGAAAAAGTATATATAAATCAGTTATGCAAGTTTCTATGTTGACGAGTTGGCCAATCCCTTAATGAAAAAGTAGTACACAAATTTTTATATACCTTTATATTTTATTTTGTGTTGTGAGAACTTTGAGTAGAATGAGTGTGATGTGTTCAAAACTGAAAAAATAAAATATTTTCTAGAAGAAAAGTCTTGATATTTTTTAGTATTGGAAAAATTCCATTTTAATTTTAAGGTATTTTTTATAAATATTGTAATAATTAATCTTTTTATTTTTAATGAATAATGATTATTTTAGGAGGATGGAAACTGGATGCCTCATGTGAATTTAAACATTTTCAGTCGACCACTTAAACATAAAACTGAGTGACCACACATAAAACTGAGTGAGGTTTTTTTCATGTTTAATTGGAACATCAATTATTGCAAACTTTTCTCGGTTCACCGATACATCTTGTTTTAATTACCTATGTCTTAATTTCTTATTATTAGTAATATCCATTCACCTTTTATTTGTTCATCACTGTTTTTTCTAGAAATTCATTTGTAATAAAATGAAAAACACACATGGCAAATTTCACCAAGTTAAAATTTTTTTTCAGTACATATTACCCCCTTTAATACATAACCAGATCCCAAATATTATGGCAACTTACATGCTGTGGAACATGCTTTTTTAATAAAAATTGTTTTCTTTCTGTGATATCATTAGAACCAAATAATATTGAAAGTTAGGATTTATTTTCTTGAATATAATACATAGCGTTAGTACTATTTATTGCAAGATTTATTTTTCTTGCTTCTGTTCGCTAAACAAAAAGGGATGTTAGGCGAGTTATACCTCAGCACATAAATCTTTTAAATCTTCATATTTTTATTGTGCATCTATTCATTTTGAACCCATGAGCTACTACTCTATACCAAAAAATTTTGGAATTCTCTAGAATCTAAATTTGATTGACATTATTAAATTGACACACAGTTAATTTTTTTATTTAAAAAATTCCTTTTTTAACTAACTACATTTTTAAGGTTTGTGGAGGTGTCTAAATCCTAATCATCCATAGAATTTGGGAGAGTATTTTTTATTGAGTAATCGAAATGTTAGCTAATTACATTGTTCCTAGTATAAACCTTATCATTTTGTTAATATTAATTATATTTTGTTGATTTAAAGGAATTTCTTCCCCGTTAAATTTTTAGTCTAATTCTGCATCATGCGAAATTAAAATAGAAAATTTCGAGAATTGAAGAGAAACCCGAATTAAGCAATCGGGATTTTTGTTGATTAACCATCAGTTTAAGTTATTTGTCATAACTGACATAAGAAGCCCTTTAACATCAATATAATTTGGAAGTAAGTCTATTAAAATCTGAAAAATGCGGAACTGAGGAGGGACTGAGCGAAAACTCACGGATTTATATCAGTCAATATTTTTTTAAAAGCAGCAGCATTTTTAGAGTTTTTTTTATAAAAATTGTTCTATGAAGTATTTATTTAATAGGTCGTTTTAAACATCCGATAAAAAAAATAGCTAAAAACAATAAAAAGCTATTATCGAAGTGTTTTGAAGACAAACTTTTGCGAAGAAAAACTTATCATAGTTTTAATTTTAGAAATAATTTGTAATAAACTAGGTTTTAATTATCTTATTTATTCTCTTTTCCATTAAAAAACAATTTTAATTATATTTTTCTTAATTTTTGAGTGTTTAGGAAGATTGCTTTTTTTTAATTCTTGACTATCAAAAGTAGAAAGTCAATTGAACTTATATTTTATTTTTAATGGAAATAATTATTCAATATAACATGCATACAGTTGCTTAACAGTTTTAAATTCAATCTCTAAAGAAATTAAATTAAGAAGATCTCAAAGAAAACAACTCAACGCGAAACCAGCAATTCTTTAGATTAGGAATATCAACTGGGGCATAGTTTCTGGCGGGAGAAATAATAAGTTGGCGCGCAAAGGCCATTCTAACCACTCCCCCAAAAAGTAAAGCGTCCCGTTTCTCCTACCCAGCTAGAAAATGTGTGCACTTTTTATGCAAAAAAATGCGCTTTGTGCACAATTTGTGCATAAAAAGTGGATAATTTTTGAATACTTAACAAGTATTCACTTTTGCTGTGCACAATTTGTACATAAAAAGTTAATATTTTTTGAATACCTAAAAATGCATACACTTTTGCTGCAAATTACACTGTTCAACAAATTTGACCTTCAAAAATTTTTCCTGGATGAAAATAGTCATTTCTTATAGATTTTGGGTCGCTGAATACGAAAATCACCATTAAAATTCTCAATTGACTCAGGGTTTTCGGGGAACAGCCCCTCCCCCTTTTTACGCTTTTCGATGACTTCATAACTTTAAACTCGATTTTCAGGGTTAAAAAGCATTGCTTTAGTCTTCAAATTGCCCCCCAGGGAACAAGAAAGGCTCAAATTAATAAAATATGATAAATGTATAACAAATGGATAGGTTTAAGGGGTAATTACCCCCCTAAAAATGCAAAAAATAGCTAAAAATTATAGAGGTTTTTATACGCTATTTTTCCTCTTGTTTTTTACGTAATTCACGTTTGAAGGGTCCTAACCTTTCCCCCAAGGACCCAAATTTGATGGCAATATGCAGCAATAATTTTTACTAAAAGCGGCTGAGGTGTTAGCCTCCCAGAAGCCCCCGCTGAAGAGTTCTGAACACTTCCAGAATCGCGAAGGCGCTCGCGAGCTCAGGAATTAATATTGATGATTTTGAAAAGATTACAAATGACGTTTTTCTTATATTTTGGGTCTATCCTAAGTAGAAACTCTCCAGTTCTCTAAAAACTGACCGGTTTTAGGGAGTGAGGATTCCATGTTTCAAGATGTTAATAGATGCACGGCTGTGGGTAAGAATTAAGGGGGCATCCCCTTAAAAACTGAGGGTGATGGAGGAAAATGGGTGTCATATTTGAACTCAGCGGATCATTTTACACTAGAATCAGCTGAAATTCAGTTAGTGGTTTAAAATTTTGTTTTTGTACAGCACAGTTTAACTCTAAGTGCGGCATTGAAACCCTGCCGTGGGTGTTTTGGGGGCACTCTCAGCTCAACCGCTTTTAGTAAAAATCATTGCTGCATATTGCCATCAAATTTCGGTCCTTGGGGGAAGGGTTAGGACCCTTCAAACGTGAATTGCGTAAAAAATAAAAGGAAAAAATAGCGTATAAAAACCTCAATAATTTTTAGCTTTTTTTTTTGCATTTTTAGGGGGGTAATTACCCCTTAAACCTATCCATTTGTTATAAATTTATCATATTTAATTAATTTGAACCTTTCTTGTCCCCTGGGGGGCAAATTGAAGTCTAAAGCAATGCTTTTTGACCTTGAAAATCGAGTTTAAAGTTATGAAGTCATCGAAAAGCGTAAAAAGGGGGAGGGGCTGTTTCCCGAAAATCCCGAGTCAATTGAGAATTTTAATGGTGATTTTCGTATTCAGCGACCCAAAATCTATAAGAAATGACTATTTCAGCAAGGAAATTTTTTCATTGTTGAACAGTGTTATTTGTACTTTTTGTGCATACAAATAAAGTGCATTTTCTATGTTGCAAAACACTTTGCAAAAATTTTGCATACATAATTAACCATTTTATTTGTTTACAAAAATTTTACATTTTTTTGTACTGAAATGTAGATTACACATTTTCAAAAACAAACTTCATTTTTACCAGATATTTGGTTAATTAATTGTCTCTGCATGGAAACTCCAAATTTTGTGACTTTAAGGGGATGGTGGACCTTCAAATAAGGCAAAATCGGACAAATTTCGGCAAAAAATATTGTTTGATTTTATAATACTCAAAACTAATCCAAATAAGTATCTGAAAACGGAATTTAAAAAAGTGAATAAATCAAAAAGTTATAGCAGTTTAAAGTTTAGCTTCACGTGTTAAAACACGTACCTAATCACCTTAGAACAGCTTTTTCTTGCACAGTAAGTTTTTGTAATGTTCCCGCCGTTAAAATGTTCCTTGCGACAGAGTTTTCAAGGAAATCAAACGAAACTTTCAACATAGCTTCCTAACGATTAGTTGAAAAAAAATTCGTATTTTTTAAGTAATTGATCAACATTAAGTTTGTCAAATTCTGGCATAAGTTCCAGAAAAAGTGAAATTTTTATAAAATTTGAGTGTAAGTGTAAAAAATATTTTCTAGCAAAAAAACTACTGAACCAAATAACTAAATAATACGAATTTTTGTTATTTATGTACTTTTGAACAATTATTTAATAAAAGCAAGAAGAAATGTAAAAAATTATGTCGCAAGGGAGATTTTAAAAATTTGTCATAAAATTTTCGTTTTTTTAATCTAAAAAATTTATTTTTTATTTTTTTATAAAATTTTAAATGGATATGACGTTTTTATACTGTACTGCATTTATATACCAAACATGAGAATCCTTAAGCAATAAATAAAAAAAAGTTTTGAATGTCCACTATCCCCTTAAGAATTAAAATAATAGCCTAAGCATTATTTACTATATTTGTACAGATAGAGTATTATATACTATTCCTCATAAAGCAGAATATGCGAGATTGAAAGAAAAAAAAAGAAAAAAATTTACATTCAAAAAACATTTATTTTAAGAAATATTTAAAACTTCATCAATTTATTTCCTTTTTAAAAAATGTTCTTCCTATTAATATTTTTACTAGTTATATTAGATTTATATTTTATCTACAAGTTTTTTTAATTAAATTCTGTACCATATCGGAGTTCCATATTGGAGAAATAAATTAGGTCTTGAAATTATGATAGGGTTATAAAAAGTGTAACAGAATAATCTTATTAAAATTATAAATAAAAAGAACTTAATTAAAAAAGAAATTACTAAAACTGATTTTAATACTTTTGTTATCTTATTTAACAACAAATTGTGATAAAGTGTGTAAAACAAAATCAAATTTATTGACTAGAAACAGAAAAAAACAGTACAAAACAGTTTGTTTTCTATTCGAATACCAGACAGTTGTTTTGCTCTTTTCGTCTACAATTAATAAGTTAACAAACAACTAATGGTGATGCCACTAGAGAAATTTCAAAATTTAAAGTAATTAAAATTAAAATAAGTAATAAAAAAAGAATTAAATAAAATATAAGATATATTTTATAAGATAATTAAGATATAATTAGAAAATAAAATGATATATTTTAAGGCTTTTAAATAAGATAATCGGGTAAAAATAAATATTTTCTTTAAAAAATATTGCTCAATATCTCGTCGCTTTAAACCAGTGTTTCCCAACGTGGGGCGCACGCCCCACCGGGGGGCAATATCATTTTCTAGGGGGGCAATTTGAAAATTTTCAACCAAATTGCCCCCCAGGTGGGGCCAATCCAGGGGGAAAATTAAAAAAAAACTTTTGAAAAAGAAGTTTATCAAAATCTGATCCTATTATCCTATCTGAGAATGTATGTCTGAAATCTGGACCAGTATGTATCAAAACCAAGTTGAAACCCTGTTTTTAGAGTCTAATTTCCAAACGTTTTTCTGATGGGGGATGATCTTTTGTTATCTTTATTATTATTGAAGTTATTATTGTTGAAGATATCTTTGTTTTTAGAACGCTTATATTTGAAACTTTTTTACATAAGGTTCATCAAAATGCAAATATTACCTAAAAATTTATATCCAAAATTTCCCAACTAGGGGTACCAAACTAGTTAAAAACCTGCTTCCTAGAGTCCAATTTCCGAAAATTTGCTGGGGACCCCCCTTGGTACTTAGAACTTAATTACTCATAACTTGATTAGTTCTTTAGGATGTAAATTCTGCCTAAAAATGTTCTGAAAAGCTTCATAACTTATTAAATATAATATACATAGCAGGGGGCTAAGAAATAATTTTGGCTCCCTCTCAAAATATCTTTCTATATATGCCACTTAGACCGGGGGGCCTGGAAAATTTAGAAAGGCTTTGGTGGGGCATGGACCGAAAAAGGTTGGGAAACACTGCTTTAAACTAATACTGCATTATCTGCAAACGTACTTTTCTGTTATCCTGGCGCAAACGTCGCCAATATCGAACCAGAGAGTGCGTCGATATCACGACTGTCAGAATTCCGACAAGGTCAAAATCCCGACAGGATCAGAATCCCGACAAGGTCTAAATCCCGACAGGTCGAAACCCTGACAGGGTCAAAATCCCGACAGGTCGAGACCCGACAAGGTCCAATTCCCGACAGGGTCAGAATTCCGACTGGTCGAAACCCCGACAAGGTCAAAATCCCGACAGGTCGGAACATCGACAGGATCAGAATCCCGACAGGTCGAAACCCCGACAAGGTCAAAATACCAACAGGTCGAAACCCCGACAAGGTCAAAATACCGACATGTCGAAACCATGACAGGATCATAATCCCGACAAGGTCAAAATCCCGACAGGTCGGAACATTGACAGGATCAGAATCCCGACAGGTCAAAACCCCGACAAGGTCAGAATCCCGACAGGTCGGAACATCGACAGGATCAGAATCCCGACAGGTCGAAACCCCGACAAGGTCAAAATCCCGATAGGTCGAAACCCCGACAAGGTCAAAATCCCGATAGGTCGAAACCCCGACATCGACAAGTTGAAACCCCGACAGGGTCAAAATCCAGACAGGATCAGAATTCCGACAGGTCAAAACCCCGACAAGGTCAGAATCCCGACAGGTCGGAACATCGACAGGATCAGAATCCCGACAGGTCGAAACCCCGACAAGGTCAAAATCCCGATAGGTCGAAACCCCGACAAGGTCAAAATCCCTATAGGTCGAAACCCCGACAGGTCAAAATCCCGACAGGTCGAGACCCCGACAAGGTCCAATTCCCGACAGGGTCAAAATCCCGACAAGTTGAAACCCCGACAGGTCGAGACCCCGACAAGGTCCAATTCCCGACAGGGTCAAAATCCCGACAAGTTGAAACCCCGACAGGGTCAAAATCCAGACAGGATCAGAATCCCGACAGGTCAAAATCCCTAAAGGGTCAAAACCCCGACAGGGTCAGAATCCCTATAATATCAAAATCCTGACAGGGTCATAATTCGGACATGTCGAAATCCCGATAGGGTCAATATCCCGACAGGGTCAGAATCCCGACAGGTCGAAACCTCGACAAGATCAGAATTTCCAGCATTTTCACCCTGTCGGGATTCTGACCCTGCCGGGATTTCGACCTGTTGGGATTCTGGTCCTTTCGGGATTTCGACCTGTCGGGATTCTGACCCTTTCGACCTGTCGGGATTGCGGCCCTCTCGTGATTTCGACCTGTCGAAATTATGACCCTGTCGGGATTCTGACCACCGGTATGCACCGGTTCAGAACCCACCGGTATGCATTTCAGAGGGAATGGCCAATCTGCTGAACAGAAGACAGATCTATTGCGCAATACGCCAGTCCCTTCAAAACCAAGGAGGAAACATGGAGGAAGGAGTGGGTGGAGGGAACATGAGCAGCATTCACTGAAGTCACGGGTTAACTGTCATTTTGACTGTCGGCCATCTTGTTATATGCAAAACATTGCATTCTCACGTGTTGCTGCCGTAGCTGTGGTTGGATTTTCGCGAACGGGATCTTTGATTTTTAGATTTTTAATATAAAATGACAAGCTGTTCAGCCTACAACTGCACGAGTCGATTTACGAAGAAAGAACCTGGAGTTACATTTCACAGGTAAGTCTCTCATGTACTTCTTTTTTAATTAGATTGAAACCATTGAATTCGTATTCGAAATTGAAAACATGCAGTTTTTCTTGCTTGTTATGCACGTTATTTTTAAAAGTTTATACGTACCAATAAAACAAGAATATTCTATTAACGAGTCTTGTATAAGCTCAATCACATAAGTCGAGTTAATGTTGTTATTGAGCAGCAAACTCAATCAGAACTTTCTATTTCTACAAACAATGAATGGTGTTTTGTACAAATATTTTTCAGTTTATTAACCCTTTACAAATATTCATAAACTTCATAAAATATTTTCCTTGCTATTATTTTATGAATTAGTTAAAAAAATCTAGCACACATTATTGTTTCTTTAAGAATGAACTAATTTTACTTATCCTATTTTTATGACTACTGTAGTTTGTGTATAAAATTACCTCATACTTATTACATTTAAGCTGTCTAGAATATCTATACATTTGCAAAAAGGTTTCTAACAGGTCATTTAATTCAATATATATTCTTATAATTTGTTCAGTTGAATTTAAATGTTAAATAATTTGTCTTATTATTCCATTTATATATAATATTAGTTGGTTTAGATTTTTTTTTCATTTTTCAAAAAATTAATTGAGACTAGATGATTGTGGAAATTACACTGAGGTTGAAAATAGCAAGTTGCAAAAATCCTAAATGGTATAGTTAGGAAAAGTTTTTTGCGATTTTTTTATAAATTAAGAAGTTTATACTGTTAATTCTCTTTGTTAGTAGCATATTTAATTTCTATTATTACCTATCTTATTTTACTAAAGATAACAAACAATTATTTTTTATAATTATTAAGGTTATGTGATAAACATTCTTCTTTAGATCATAAGGGGACATCCATAAATTATGTGAGGTCAAAAAGGGGGGAAGGGTATGGAAAAATCTCACCAAGGGGGGAGGGGGGTCGATTAAAATCTCACGTTAACTTTTTTAGTTAGAAATTATATGATTTTCTTTTTTTTAAGTATGAGGAAGGAATAAACACAGATAAGATACTGTGGTGATGTATCAGTTTGAGCGAACCTTTGGCTTTTTTCATTCAAAATTATGCGGTTTTGCGTTGAGGTTACGTTTAAAAGTTGTAGGTTTGTAGGTAAATCTCGCATGGGGGTCCAGATTTTGGAAAAAACACCTCACGTAATTTATGGATGTCCCCTAATTTGTATTTTTTAAACAAGAACTTAGCAATTTTCTCAAGAAATTTAATGCATCTAAGATTATTAAGTTCATAACTTTGTTAATCATAGTTTACCTACCACCAATATGTTCTTGTTCAGTTTGTTTGGCTACCATAGACCATCTGCTTTAGTGTGTAATAAAATACTGTATTTTATGCTTCTAGTTTCCCGAAAGAAGAGAAACGCAGAGCTCTATGGATTAATGCAGTGAGGAGAGAGAAATGGGTACCAACCAAGAGCAGCAAGCTATGCTCAAAACACTTTCGAGCAGAGGACTTTGACAGAACATCCTTACGTTATTTAAGACTACGGGAAAATGCAGTTCCAATTGAATTTGATTTCCCTCCTCATCTGCGACCGGTATAATGTTTTTATGTAATCATAAACTGAAACAAACTTATATTTTAGTTAAAATGAGTTAGTTGTTACAAAAATATTTAGATAGTCCTTTTGTCAGGTGGATTGGGGCTAAATTGGGACAAGACAAACCATAACTTTACAAAGATGTACATGTAATAGAAAATAGTTTATTATGTCCTGGTCTTTCACTCAGGCTATAGTTATTTCTAGTCAATATTAATTGTTCCTGAAGGTACTTTCGTATTAGCCCGTCCATCGTTTTCGCCAACTTCACCAAATTTCGCCAAAACGCGCCAAAATACGGGATTTCATCAGAATCGCCGAAAAACACATTTTTTAACATCAGAAACATCTTTATAACATCAGAAAATAACATCATCATGTAGTGGCCGTTGGGGCGCCTTAAATGAGAACTACGGAATAAATCCAAACAATGGTTTATTAAAAGTAACAAATACGTTGAAAACTGATGAACTTCTGAATAAAATCGAACAAAGGTGATTAAAATGGGAATTATCTTCGCCGCTGCGCCGCCTTTACCCACGATGATTCTCAGTCACCTCTCTGGTTCAACTTCTGGCGCTCCACCAGTCTGGATCTCCAATTCCACCGCAGCTCAATTCCGGATCCTCTCTCTCCGAATCTACTGTCTCAAGCTCTGGCTTCTCTCTGGATCGGCAGTCTCAGGCGCTCAGCTCTGAACCCATTCCGCTGTCCTCTCTTTTATAGCTTTCAGTCTATAGCTAAGTTGTAGTCTTCTTCCGAAACCCGGTTACTCTCCCACGCGGCACCTCTTCGCAAGAGAAAGAGTCAAATGCTCGAATCCCACAGTTGAGTCAAGTGTTCCAATCCCACAGCTCGGCCGTCCTGCACATCAGTCGTCCTCGGCTGGTAACGCTTAAATTTAACTTGAAACTAAAAGAGAAACACACATCATCATGGGAAAACTTAAACACTTGTCGTCCATGGTTTCATAAAGTCTGCTGCCGTTGATGTAACTCGTGGACCCTCTGTATTTCCCATCCGTTCGACATCGTAGCGGTCTTTTTGTTTGACTGTCACAATTTTATAAGGCCCAAAAAATTTCTGTCTCAGTTTCAGACCCGCCCCAAACTGTGTCCTTTTTATTGCCACTAGGTCTCCGACTTCGTATTTTCTAGCGACTTTCCTCCGCTTGTTGTATTGTTTACTGTTTTCCTCTTGAATTTTTAAAATATTCTTCTTCGCCTCCTCTCTCATATCATTCCTCTCGATAAGAATCTGATTAAAGTACTCTTCCTGTAGAACCTCCCTTACCCGAATGTCTTCCCTATTCCTCATCTTCGTCCCCATCATGAGCTCAAACGGGCTAAAACTAGTGCTCCTGGCCTGGGTACTATTTATGATCCTCTGCACATCTCCCACAAACCTAAACCACTTAGTCGGGTCTTCGTGAGATAACTTGGAAAGTACGGGGATTAAAGTTTTATGCATCCTTTCCACCTGACCATTTCCTCTCGGTATCCCTGTTGTTATAAGGACGTGCTCTATTCCTTCAGTTTCACAAAACTCCCTGAATTCCTTACTTGTAAATGCTGATCCCCGATCCGTGACTATACAAGCTGGATTCCCAAAGACTGTCTGTTGTAATCTCAGTTTTTGCAGTGCTTCCTGCGCTGATGGGGTTTTAACAGGGTGAAACCATACGAACTTCGTAAACGCGTCCACTACAGTGAATATGTGCTGGTATTTTTTATTTGTAGATGGCATGGGTCCCACAAAGTCTAAGTGATAAGTTCCTAAGGGTGCATTTTCCTTTGGTATTGGATTTAACCAACCCTCTCCCTTACCGTTCTTCTTATTGTACAAGATACACATCACGCAGTTACCTATAACCTTCTCTACCTTTGATTTTAGCTTTGGAATAGAAAACTCCTGTTCTATTATTTGCTCCGTTTTTGCTACCGCAAAATGACCCCTCTCATGTATTTTTCTTATAACCTCCACTTGTAAATCTTCCGGAACAACAACCAGTTCCCTATCCCTTTCGATTTTGTACAAAATCCTATTTTTAACAAAATATTCATTTTTCTCACCCTTTTCCAGGAGTGCTTTTAGAAGTTTTACTTGCTCGTCTTTTTCCTGCTCTAAAGCTATTCTGTCTGTTAGTTCATTATTGCAGCTGTTAACCTCCGTGACTGGCAAAACCGCATTTCGACTCAATGCATCTGCATGTCTCATTTGTTGACCGGTTCTGTGGACTACCTCAAAATCAAACTCCTCTAGTGCCAACGCCCACCTAGCGATTTTGGGTGTAACGTCTTTCTTATCCAAAGTTCTCTGTAGTGCCTGACAATCAGTTACAACTTTAAATTTTGCCCCCAATAGGTAATGCCTAAATTTTTTAACTGCTTCCACTACAGCTAGTGCCTCTAACTCATAACTACCCAGCTTCTCTTGTGTTGCCGTAGTTTTTCTACTCATGTAACTTATGGGATGCAAATCTCCTTCCTCTGACTCTTGGAGAAGTACTGCCCCGAAACCTTGGCTACTGGCATCTGTATGCAGTTCTAACCTTGCCCCCTGCCTATACATATGTAAGACTGGATTTCTAGACAACATCTTCCTCAGTTGTTCGAATGCATTTCTTTGCTCTGGCCCAAATTCAAAAACCGCACCACCCCTCAGGAGGTCACTCAAAGGTTTTGCTATTTTTGCATAGCCTGGGATAAATCTTCGAAAATATCCCGCCAAACCCAAAAAGCTTTGTAGTTGTTTTTCCGATTTCGGCTCAGGGAAATTAGCAACTGCTGCCGTTTTATTCTCCGATGGTTGTATCCTTCCCTCCTCAATTATAAAGCCCAGGAACTCTATTTTTCTTTTCAGAAACTTACATTTTTGGAAATTGATCTCAAGCCCATATTCCGCAGCTACTTCCAAAACTCTCTTCATTTTCCCCAGACCCTCTTCCTCATTTTTTGATGGTATTATTATGTCATCCATGTAAATCACTACAACTTTTTCTCTAAGTAGACCCCTAAACACCGTATTAATATACCTTTGAAATACGTTTGCACTCGTGCACAACCCAAATGGCGTTCTCAGAAATTCATAATGTCCCTCATGTGTTACAAAAGCTAAGTATTTAGTTGAATTTTCATCCACCCTGACGTGAAAATAAGCGTTTTTTAAATCGAGTGAGGTGAAAACTCTTGCTCCCTCAAGTTGGTCTAAAACATCCTCTATTAATGGTAGTGGGAATCTGTCTTTCACAACTTTTTTGTTTAGCTTCCTAAAATCGATGCATAGCCTATGTTTACCGTCTTTTTTCTTGCAAAGGACTACCGGAGCTGCGTAGTCCGAGCAACTTGGCCTTATGATCCCCTCCTTCAACCATTTCTCTATTTCCCCTTCTATCACCTTCTTTTCACTTAAGGAAAAACGTCGTGGATGTGATGAGACCGGAATGTCATCTGAGAGAACAACCGCCAACCTCAGATCAGTGTTCTTAGTCCCTCGCGGTGTGTAATTCTGAACTAGGCTTCGTAATTGTCCTCGATATTCAATCGGTACCTCATTAATCTCCTGTTCCCAAGGATTAGTTACTTCAGCCAAATGAGCAAAAACAAAGGTACCCTGTTCTGCCTCGATAGGTCCTCCCTTCTCTACAGTGGTAATCCCTGGGGTTTCGTTTGGACTTTTACAAACAGACTTGACCTGCAGAATGCCCACATTAGCTACCTGCTTAATATGGCACTGGCCACCCACCAACGAGATATCCAATTGCGAAAGAACGTCTATACCCAGTATCATATCAGCACACCCATTCCTCAAAACATGTATTTTAGATGGAATCCTTATCTCATCAATAAAAATATCAGAGTAAAAGTGTCCTAAAGGCTTAACCTCCTCATCTCCAACTCCTGTTAAAGTTACATCGTTATTTGCTAACGCCGGAGAATTTAAAGTCTCATGAACACTTTTCGTGATCAAAGTAAGATCACTACCCGTGTCTACCAAAGCTTTTATTCCTTTACCCAGAACCCGTACAGTTTTATAAATCTTACCCGCTCTATCACACCTATTGACATTAACTTGTCTGTTTGGACAGCCGCTCTCCTTGTGCCCGAATTGCCTACATCTCCAACAACGCACTCCTTCACTTTTGTTGTTACATTGAATTGCTTTGTGACCCCTTTCTAAACACTTGTAACATCTATCGGAATCCCGGCTCTGAAAGAACGTTTCCCTTCTTTCCCCATTATTTTCTCTTCTACTTTGGTATTGTTGCCGATTTAACCCTGAATTGGTTCCTCCTCTATTTTTGCCTAGGAAACGGTATGTTAACTCGCATTCGTCCAGTTTATCTACCAGTTCTTCAACTTTCCTGACGGAGGGCAAAACATCTGCTAATCGGTTTCGAGCCTCTTGAGGTAATCGCCTCCTGATGTGGTCAACTATCATGAATTCTTTAAGGTCTTCAAATTTTTCAATACCAACACCCTCCACCCACTCCTCGAAGTAAATCTTTAATTTGAACGCGAAATCTCTCCAGGATGTACTGTCATCTTTGTGGGAATTCAAAAAGTTATGCCTAAACTGTTCTGAGGTAAGTTTAAAACGCTTCAGCAGCATATCTTTAATATGATCATAATCATTTGATTTTTCATCTGGTTCGCGGCTAATAAAGTTAATAATCTCTAAGGGAAGCAAACCTACAAGGTGCATAACCCAATCTTTCTTGGGGATCCCAACTCTTTGCACTTGTTTTTCAAATAGAGCCAGATACAGGGATATATCATTGTTACTTTCGAAACGCGCTATCAATTTGGCTAGGTCTTTAGTGCGTTCTGTAGGGGTTACACTCTGTCTTTTCTGAGCCTCCAATTTCAGCTTAGCCAGTTCATGTTCCCGTTGTTCTAATTTTTCGCGTTGTTCCTCTTCCCGCTGCTCCCTTTCCTCCCTCTCCACTATAATTTCCTTGATCATGTCCCTTAGAACATCGTCAGCGTATTTCTTTTGAGCCGCAATAGCATCAGCCAGTGTATTTTTAGTGCTGGACTCCTTTACCTCAAGCCCTAAATCGGTCCCCAACGTCAGCAAGTCACATTTGCGTTGCCTCATCAGGAAGGACATTTTCATAAAAAAAAGTACTTACACCAACAGGACGAAAGTTTCACAGTGCAACTCACACACTTGCCTTTACGGTACCCTCTTCACTGTACTAAGTTCTTATCCAATGGGTCGGCGATCCAGTCCAGTTGGCCACAGGTTCCTCTTGCCGAGCCCCCAGATGTAGTGGCCGTTGGGGCGCCTTAAATGAGAACTACGGAATAAATCCAAACAATGGTTTATTAAAAGTAACAAATACGTTGAAAACTGATGAACTTCTGAATAAAATCGAACAAAGGTGATTAAAATGGGAATTATCTTCGCCGCTGCGCCGCCTTTACCCACGATGATTCTCAGTCACCTCTCTGGTTCAACTTCTGGCGCTCCACCAGTCTGGATCTCCAATTCCACCGCAGCTCAATTCCGGATCCTCTCTCTCCGAATCTACTGTCTCAAGCTCTGGCTTCTCTCTGGATCGGCAGTCTCAGGCGCTCAGCTCTGAACCCATTCCGCTGTCCTCTCTTTTATAGCTTTCAGTCTATAGCTAAGTTGTAGTCTTCTTCCGAAACCCGGTTACTCTCCCACGCGGCACCTCTTCGCAAGAGAAAGAGTCAAATGCTCGAATCCCACAGTTGAGTCAAGTGTTCCAATCCCACAATCATATAACATCAGAAAATAAAAAATAAAAGTTTCATGTGGTTGGGGGGGGGGCTGCCGCCCCCCCCAAACCCCCCCTGCCCTATCTATAACCAAACTCGTTGTGGGGGTAATCAGACACAGTAAGGATTCAGAAAAATGGGAATCAGTATTCTTGGATGAACCAAAACTACGGATATCACTCGGTAAGAGCATAAAAATAACTTTTTTAGCACTAACTTACTTTCAAAATGGTCTCTGGGCTCGGCAAAATGGCGCAACAAAGTTCACCGTGGAACGACACGAAAGCATTTAGACTCCTACCTTTCAGATGCAGTCTTCGTTCTTACCTTGTAAACACTGTTGAATTTACGTTCAAAACAACCTACGCGGTGCGCACACATTATTTCACCCATGGGCTTACCGATTTAAATTGCGCGCGCATGCGCCAGTGATCGGAACTAGCGCGACTTCGCTACGTTTACCAGGGTTACCAGAATCAACGGTAGTGTTGCGGGGTTTACCAGACTTGGCGACTTATCGCCCCTGTTGGCGAATGGACGAGCTAATACGAATGTACCTTCCTGAATTTTTTACTTATCATGTAAACACTTATTTTGCTTAGTTATGTATAAGTGTGTATTATCAGGTTTTAATTTTATTTCTAGAATGAGGTAATATTTATTAACAAATGTGTGAATGGCATTTTTCTGTTATAGTTTTTAGCTATTTTAATTGCTAAATCAACTGGAATTCATAAATAATACAGAGAAGACAATAAACCATAAAAACCCTAAAATTTACACATAAATTTAATTCTTTTAAATATATACACTAGCGGAAATAAAAATCCCAACACCAAGAAGGGAAGGAGATATCAAAGTGAAATTTATGTCTATGATTGTACATAGTATCAATGTGAATTGATTAAAAAATCAGCCTTCCTGGATGTTAGGAGGCCGAGAAAACTAGGGAGGAGTGTTGTCTCCATAGATGTCCATTACCGCTGTCACACGTCATGGCATTGAGTGACAGGGGCTCTAAATGACTTTTGAGGTATTGGAGGACCATGTTGCCTCCTCAGGTAGTCCATATTCATATGGTGCACCAGCGGACGTTGCATACCGGGCTAGGTGATTTCTCCTCATTGACCGGACTTGTTTTGTGCGTGTTGGTTCTAGAGAATGGGAAAGACGGGGTAAAAATCCAACCTAGGGGATTAAGAAGAAAGCTTGGACATTGCATACAACATATGGTTGTGCATGTTTCTCTTGAAATTTTTCCCCAGGACAGGTCTGAAGGTAAGGACGGTCTACCGGCTCCAAAACCTCAATGACGCAGCTCTGGTTGGAAAAAGTACTGGTGAATCATACCCAGGAGTTGCAGAAATGGAATCCAATGCATCCCCACTCCGTTACCCTGCATCACCACTTCGTGGAACGATTAGAAAATCATCAGCTGAGTGCGCTTTCTCCATTGTCTCTTTAAACTCATACCCAACCGTCGTGGTGCTCCAAACCGAAGCAGGATTCTCTCATAAACGCAATGTCATGAAATTGGGATTTTCATTTCCTTATTTCGTGCACTATTGGAAACAGAAAGGCCCATTTTTAGCCCCTTGTTTATAGGCAAAGACGTAAGAAGCTATGCTGACAAAACGGACAATCCGCAGTACTGCAAACAACATCCATCTTACTGCCACTTGTCCTCAGTATGATCTACCGGTACTTTGGCCAACCAGAGCTGCTTCATTGAGGTTTTTTAGCCGGTTGTCCGTCCTTACCTTCAGACCTGTCCTGGGGACAAATTTCAAGAGAAAAATACATAAACACATGTTTCATGCAATGTCCAAGCTTTCTTCTTAACCCCCTATGTTGCATTTTTACCTTGGCCTATCCGTTCGTAAGAACCAAAGCTCACAAAACATGTCCGGAGAAAGAGGAGAAATCACCTAGCCCGGTATGCAACGTCCGCTGGTGCACCATATGAATTTGGACTACCTGAGGAGGCAACATGGCCCCCCAACCCCTCAAAAGTCATTTAGATCCCCTATCACTCAACACCATGACGTGTGACGGCGGTAATGGACACCTATGGAGACAACACTCCTCCCTGTTTTTCTCGGCCCCCTAATATCCAGGAAGGCTGATTTTTTACGCAACTCACATTGATACTATGTGCAATCATAGAAATAAATTTGACTTTGATATCTCTTTTCCTTCTTGGTGTTGGGATTTTTATTTCCGCTAGTGTATATTATGGGCAAATTGATTAATCGGGCATTATTAATAATGCCCGGAGTGAAGGCGGGCAAAGTGATAAATTTCATTCATGAATTCCATTGAATTTATCACATTATTAATAATGCCCGATTTATCACATTGCCCATAACATATATACCTTTTATTAAATAGCCTTTTTTAATGATAATTTCTTTTGCAGAAAAATAAACCACCTCGCACAAACCTCCTAGGAATCGAAATCCTCCTACCCCTGTTTCATCTACACCAGCACCAGTCCCTCTTTCATCTGCTGCACTAATACCTCTTCCATCTACTAGTAGCAGTCCTTCAGAACCTGCAGAGTTTTCACTGCCTGAAACCTTTAGTTACTCCTCACCTACGAAACAACAGTTGAAGAGGAAAATTGACACCCTCCAAGATATTGTTGAGGAGAAAAACAAAAAAATCAAAGTGCTGCAGCAGAAAGCGAGACGTGGGGAAAAAAGGATTACAGAACTCAAGTCAATGATACAGGAGTTAAAGGATAAAGACTTAATGAAAAGCGATGATGTTTATGTGTTGGAAACTGTGGCCAAAATCAATAAGGAATTTCTTTCCCGTCAACTGGCTAGAAGCAGGAATGAAGCGTTGCCCAATTCCTATTCTGAAGAGTTAAGAGCTTTTGCTCTTACTCTTCATTTTTATTCACCGCGGGCATATGAGTATGTCCGACAGACATTTAGTTTAGCTTTGCCTCTCCAGAAAACTCTATCCAGGTGGTATAGGGGGATTGATGGGGATCCCGGCTTTACAAAAGAAAGTTTTAAAGCTCTCGAATCAAAGATTCAATCTGCCACCCACCCTCTTTTCTTTGCACTCGTCATTGACGAGATGGCTATCCGAGAGCAATCAGAGTTTACTGGAGATGAATATGTAGGCCATGTAACTCTTGGAGCAGGGAAAGGCGATGATACACTTCCATTGGCAAAGGAAGCCTTTGTTCTGCTAGTGGTATGTATTAACGACTGCTGAAAACTTCCTATTGGATATTTCCTGACATCAGGAATCAGTGGCAGCCAAAGAAAAAATTTAATAACTGCCTGTCTACAACTTTTAAAAGAAGTCGGAGCAAAAGTTGTATCGTTAACATTTGATGGACTTTCGGCAAATCTCAATATGATGAGGGATTTTGGAAGTTCTATAGAGCCTGATGAGCTCATCTCCACTTTCACAAATCCTGTTGATGTTGATTCACAAATATCTGTGTTTTTAAACCCTTGCCACATGTTAAAGCTCATTCGCAACACTTTTGGTGATAAAGGGTCTCTTTATTATGAAGATTCAGCGATTGACTTCAGGTACATCAAAGAACTGCATAATCTACAAACAGCTGAAGGGCTACATTTAGGAAATAAAATAAGATCTGCACACGTAAATTATTCAAAACAAAAAATGAAGGTGAAATTGGCCTCACAGCTTTTTAGCCGAAGTGTGGCTGATGCCATAGAGTACTGCAGAGTAAAATTAAAACTACCCGAGTTAGAGGAAAGTCAAGCTACGGTTGAGTTCTTACGCATCTTTAATGACTTTTTCGATGTATTGAACTCTAGATCCCCTAAAAGGTATGGTTTCAAACAAGCTATTAAAAAAGATAACTATGATGAAATCAGAAGTTTTTTGTTAATGGCTTATGACTATACAGGGTGGTCCTTAATTCATGGTACAAACTTCTAGGGGTGTTAGAGTACACCTAGACGAACAAGAATTGGTATAGGAAGGGGGTCGCAGTTACACCGTTAAAGAGCTAGGTCCTAATGTAGTGCGAGAGCGTTACAAAAGGACGTTTTGCCAAGGCCCGTTTAACGAAAAAAAAACAATGAAATGAAAAAATTTATTGCATGAGGTACAGCAGTATCCGTACTACTTACATCATAAATTTGATAGAAATTGAACCACTTTCTAAACCGCGGAGATAGTTTCAAAAGTGCAATATTAATCTTTTAGTCAAAGAATCACATTCCTTAATGGTATTTAGAAAAATGATGATCGGGGAAGGAATTTTCAATGATCGTAACATGGATCATTGAAACTGTTTGATCATTGAAAATTCCTTCCCCGATCATCATTTTTCTAAATACCATTAATGGAACTCCATTGTTTGACTAAGAGCACGTTTTAAAACTCACCCCACGGTTTAGAAAGTGGTCCACTATCTTAAGTGAAAGGAAAGTATTGGATCGTGTCGGTCATGATTTCTGATGAAGGATGATCGACACGATCCCGGCTTATTAGACGAAGTAAGGGCTAACCACCCGGGCCGTAAGGACGATCCCGGCAAGGGCTAACCACCGATTGTTTTTAACCTACTTCCTCTAGAAGTTTTTCCCATTCATAATGATACACCCTGTAGATATTTTTTTTTAAATTTTAGAATGTGAAGTTACTGCACCAACGATGACTGACTTGACTGAGGTACATCCGGTAGACGTTTCAATAGAGCAAATGATACGGGAAGCTCAGCAGTCTGGTTTGGCCGATGATATTCTTAAGGGTCAATTAATGGGGCCTGAAAGCTACAGTATTAACGAAAGTGACTGTAAAAGTAGTGATGAAACGGCGACTGGTATTGAACTCAAAAATGCAAACGAACCAATTACAAGAAAAAGGAAAAGATAATCAAAGAAAAGATAATAAAAGATCATAAAATAACTTTAGCAAAGAAGATGCGAAACTGCGGTGAGGAATACGAGTCTAAAACCGGAGAAAGAATGAACAAACGAAGCATGAAGCCTCCTTGCCACAACTGTAAACTCAAGTGCACTGAAAAAATTGATGAGAACTATCGGAAAGAGATTTTTGCAACGTTTTGGAGATTGGGGGACTTGCAAAGACAAAGAGAATTCATAAAAGATTGCACACAGGAAGTTGTTCCAAAGTATCAGAGGATTACATTGAATTGTAAAAGGAGTAGGGGCTCTAATCAATCATACTCAGTACCGAAAGATGGAGAAAAAATACGGGTGTGCAAAAAATTTTTTAGAAACACTTTTGACCTATCGGACACAATTATTCGTACAACCATTAAAAAAACAGACAAAAGCACAGGTGTGCTAAGCTTGGATATGAGAGGCAAGCATGAAAGGGATCAAAAGTCGGATATAAAACTCGTGAAGAGTGTAGAAGTTCACATAGAGAAAATTCCTAGAATTCCTAGTCATTACTGTAGATCTCAAAGTTCTCGGGAGTATATCGATGGTGGAAAATCTATCGCCGAACTTCACTGAGATTATCTTATAGAAAGAAAGGAGTCAAACCTTGCTGGTGTCAGTTACTTCCAGTACCGAGCAATTTTCAAGTCATACAATCTTTCTTTTTTCACACCGAAGAAAGATCAGTGTAATGTTTGTCTTATATACCAAAACACGAAACAAAATACGACATAATATGAAAACCATATTTTAGAAAAGGACTTATCCAGACTGGAAAAGGAGAATGACAAGAAAACCACAGATTCAACCGTTGTAGCAGTATACGACTTACAGGCAGTGATGTCATGTCCGCAGGGGGGAGGCTTCTTCCTACTACTATATTTCCAAGTTAGCCGTTTATAATTTAACGATTGCTGAACTAAACGGCGACAAAACGGTTAACTGTTACACTTGGAATGAGACACAGGGGAAGAGAGGCGTGAATGAGATTGGGAGCTGTGTGATGAAATATCTGCAGCATATAAATCACAAAGCTGACTGTCCAATAGACGTCGTCTTTTACAGCGATAATTGTTGTGGACAACAGAAAAATAACTTTATGATGGCAATGTACCAATATGCTGTCACATCATTAAACAACATAAAATCTATCACGCACAAATTTTTAGTAAAGGGGCACACCCAAAACGAGGGAGATTCGGCTCACTCAACCATTGAAAAGGAAGTTAAAAGAGCACTCCGAAGCGGACCAATATACTTGCCTTCCCAATACACCGTGGCCATGAAAACGGCAAAGAAAAGTGGCAAGCCTTACCTGGTTCATGAGGACTTTATGACATAAAAGCTCTAAAGAACTCCCAAGTAATTTTACCCATGTCGGACATTCGAGTGTTTCAAGTAGTTAAAGACGACGACAACTTTTACTTCAAAACATCCTACTGGAGGATGGATATCCCATCCTGGGAGGAGGCGAAGAAAAGGAATAGACGGGGCAATGGGAACGTGAATCCTGTTCTGATGCAAGCTTATTCAAAGATTTACTATTGATGAGAGGAAAAAAAACTGTATTCTAAAGTTACTTACCAGTGGAATTATACCATCTGTTTATTCAGATTTTTATAAAAAAATTGTAAAAATTTGAAGAAGAGCAATATTATGTTAATTAATGTTTTTAAAAATTGCGGAGCAATAAATTATTTTATTTTATTCTTAGTATAATTTTGTTTCTACCTAAAACAGGTTCCAAAAGAAGAAGCCACTTACATTAGTTTTAAATTCAAACAGGCATATCTGCATAATTCTCTTAATTTAAGCAATTTTTGATTTATTTGAAACTACTACTTCAATAAGCAGTATTCGTCTAAATTTTATTCATGCTTAAAAGGAAAATATCACAAGCGAAAACTTAAAAGCGCTCTGGTGAAAAATGTGCATTTCGCAGACATGCCGGTATGATTTGACAGCGACGAAATGTTAGTAATTCACAATATTTGGTTACCAATTACAAATAAAAAAAGAGAGAACTCAACCATATTATATCTCGGAACAAAATTCTTATTGTGATAAAACAAGGCTGGATCATTGGACGCGGTGATCGCGAAGCATTGAAGGGGATTGACGAATGCGACACAAGCAGCAGGTTAAATCTCTAATTTGTTAAAAAAAATCTTTATAAATAATCCCTAAATGTGAGGTTTAGTTCTAATAGATAAAAAGATAAAGTTTATCATTAAAACAATAATCCAATAAAATCTCTAAAAATTCGGTACTCCATCCTATCAGGATTTCTACTCTTTTGAGGTTGATGAGCTGTTGATTCTGGTTATTGATTCTGACCCTGTCGGGATTTTGACTTCTCGAGATTTTTACCCTGTCGGGATTTTGACTTCTCGGGATTCTGATCCTGTTGGGATTTTGACCTGTCGGGATTCTGACCCTGTCGGGATTTTAACTTGTCGTTATTTTGACCTGTCGGGATTTTGACCTGTTGAGATTCTGATCCTGTCGGGATTCTGACCTTATCGGGACTTAGACCCTGTCGGGATTTTGACTCCTCGAGATTCTGACCCTGTCGGGATTCTGACACTGTCAGGATTCTGATCCTGTTGTGATTTTGACCTGTCGTGATTTCAACCCTTTCGGGATTTTGACCTGATGAGATTCTGATCCTGTCGGGATTATGACCTGTCAGGATTCTGATCCTGTTGTGATTTTGACCTGTCGGGATTCTGATCCTGTCGGGATTTCAACCCTTTCGGGATTTTGACCTGATGAGATTCTGATCCTGTCGGGATTATGACCTGTCAGGATTCTGATCCTGTTGTGATTTTGACCTGTCGGGATTCTGATCCTGTCGGGATTTCAACCCTTTCGGGATTTTGACCTGTTGAGATTCTGACCTTGTCGGGATTATGACCTGTCAGGATTCTGATCCTGTTGTGATTTTGACGTGTCGGGATTTTGACCCTGTTAGGATTTCGACCCTGTCAAGATTATGATCCTGTCGGGATTTCGACTTTATCGGGAACCGTTGGAATTCTACATTATTTGGCGATTTTTCGCTTGCGGGAAGCTAACGAAAATAACGTTTGCAGATAATGCAGTATTAGTTTAAAGCGACGATCTGCACATTAGAAATTAAATTTTCCTTATCTGGACCTGGCATCGGATAATTATTATTGTCAATTATCGTGTGATCAGCGAGAAAAGAACGTTAGGGTTAATATTTAAAGGGAAAAATGAATTTAAATAAACTTTACATACTTGTAAAGTTTGTTGAAGATGAAAAGTTTGACGTTCTTAATCTAAAGAACTCCACTTCAGTGTCATTTAATACAGAAAAGATAGAAGAATGGGACCGTGGAGAACTTACCAATATTATTTGGAATGGACAAACTTACAGAGGATACATTATACAGTTTGGAGGTAAAAAAGTTGAAAAATTAAAAAAGAAGTACAGTTATTCCAAGGACATTATTAAGAAACATGAGATTACATCACAAGAAAACAATGAATTTTCGAGCATAGGTCCAAACACCAGAGTTCCGACAGACAAATTAGCTATGTTGAGTTCATCTAACGTAAGTAGATTCGTCATTTTCGGTAGACACGAGTTGGCGAATAGTGTGATTAAAGGCATCAAAGGTGGTGTCTCTAAAAAACAAATGTACTAAATCCTGATAAAGTTAAAGATATTCAAGTTTATATTAGTAACAAGTTCAATGTAGATCAGTCTGTGGTGAGATCTGCTATTCGCAGAAAATTGAATATTTCGGATAGAATGATGGTTTAGGAAACCCTCATCGATGATGAGATGATAGTGTAAAAATATAGAACTATTTTTGTAATCTCATGTGTTCTAATTTATACTTATGATATTTGAAAAGATCTTCATGTAATTTAAAAAAGAATGGCATTAATTTTTTTCAATTTACCTCTTTTGTTATGTCATGTCTTTATAAATATTTAGTGATTTTGTAAAATTTATTTTGTTCTTATTTTTGTCAGGTTTGGTAAAACTCAGCTAGAAAAGTGTAAAAAAATTGTGCACAAAAAGATAATCATTTTACAATTATATTATTCTTGGGTAAACTCAATCTTAAGTTATGGACTTAATATTTGGGGTGGTGATTACTTGGAAAATATTAATCCTGTAATAAAAATTCAAAACAGAATTATTAAGTTTTTAAGTTGTAGCAACCAGCCAACTTTAATTGATTTATACCGAAAATTGAATATTTTGCCGATTCGCCACCTTTTTTTCTTTAAAACTGTAATTTACTTTGTTAAACAGGACAATAGCTCTGAATTACGAAACATCAGTTATAATTTACGATCAAAAAACCTATATACCGTGCCTAAATCAAAAAAAGAAATATTTCATAAAAATGTTGTTTATTTATCACCTAAATTTTTTTTTAGACATAGACAAGACTTTATTGTAATGGGCTCGTGCCCGTTTACAAAGTAACAAAAATAAAGGAACAAAAAGTACAAATGAGGAAATAAAATAACACTTAATTATCATTGAACATTAAAACTATGAAAGATAAACGTAAATATACACAAATTCAAATATATATAAAAAGTTGTTGGAACATTGGGCTAACTCGATTCATCTAATAAATTTTTACGGACTTTTAAAATAGAAATTGTAAAATAAAAAATTCTTTCGTATTGACTTTGAGTTAATATTAACGGAAAAGGTTTTAAACCGGTTAAGTATTTGTTTCTGTATTGATTATAAAGAGGACAAGTGTTGAATATATGATTCCAAGTCTCATTTTCTTCATTATTACAGAAAGTGCAAAGGTTTGAAGGCAAAATTTCAAAAATTTCGTTTTTGTAGAAAATTCGGCTTTGATTAAGACGTAGTTGAAAAATAAATCTTTTAATGGTTATATTTAAGGGTGATTCAATATAGGTTTCAGGGGAGGCGCTGTTTAAGATTTTATAATGGGGAAAGTTAGTACTATTTTCCATTCGAGACAGGTCATTTTGAAGGGTCTGATCTCGGAGAGATTGTAACACCAGGGGAAGAAAATAAGAGGCTATATATGGGTACTGCGAGACAAAAATGAAACTATAACCTGGATTATCAAGGATTTTTTTTATAGATAAAACCCAGTTAAATTCTGTATTGCTAGAAAATTGTGCGTTTAGAAGTAGTTTGTTGTAGCAAATTTTTATATATCTGTCATTTTATCACCTAAATTCTTTAATGCTTAATAGTCCAGTCAAATTGTCCTAAAATAAGGCCATTTTGGGAAAATTTTGGGGTAGAAGATATTTTTCGCTATCTGTATGTTTTTTGGGGTGCTGAATCCGAATCTAAGGTTTGCCAACAAAATTTCGTGACGGAACATTGTGAAAATTCGAAAAAATGGCAAAAATTCGCCCCTTTTTTTCGTTTTCGGTCCCTAGAACATTACCTTTGCGCTTCTGAGCTAAACAGTCAATTCAAAAAATAAAGAACACTAACCAAGCTACAAAAAAGTCAATTACAACTTTTCTCTCAGACGCATAGTTTCGCCGATAGAGCACGTTGAAAAAAGGGCTATTTTCGTTCGATTGGTAAGAAATCCAAAAAAATTCACTAGTATCTCCAAAAAACCACATTTTTGGAACAGGATACTATAAAAACTGCCTAAATAATATTTCACATGAAATAAGCCATCTAAAAACTCCAATAATGATAACTAAATGCATTTTCGTTCGGTGATTTCTCTAAAGAACGAAAGTTCAACAGGAGATAATAGTATTTCTACAACTATGTTGCTTCTTCGAAATTACATGCAAAATTTTTCTATTGACTGCTCTACATGTTTTTGAGGGTGCTGAATCCGAATTTGAGGTTTGCCAACAAAATTTCATGACGGAACATTGAGAAAATTCGAAAAAATGCCAAAAATTCACCACTTTTGTTCGTTTTCTGCCCTTAGAACATACACTTTGCATTTCTGAGCAAAACAGTCAACACCAAAATAAAGAAGAAAAAACAAGTTACAAAAAAGTCAATTACAACTATTCTCTCAGATGAAGGGTTTGGACGCTATAGAACGCTGAATATTGGGAAGTTTTTGTTCCATTGGTGGAAAATTCATAAAATGTCACTCGTATCACCGAAAAGCGGCCTGTTTTGGAACAGGATACTATAAGAACGGCTTCAATTATGTGTTATGCCCATGAAATCAACGTTCTGCATACTCAAATGTTAATTGAAAAATAATTAAACATAACAATAACTTACGACCATTAGGAGCATTTTGGAATTATTGTAATATTGCTCATTGTTAAAGGCTTTAATCGTGCATTAATTAATTAAATGCACGATTTATTTCATGTAGTACCTATTTTTCTATATTAAAGTTCTATTTTCCTTGATTAAAGCCTTTAACAATGAGCAATTTTACAGTAATCCCAAAATGTTCCTAATGGTCGTATGTTATTGTTATGCTTAATTATTTATCAATTAACATTTGAGTATGCAGAACGTTGATTTCATGGGCATAACACATAATTGAAGCCGTTCTTATAGTATCCTGTTCCAAAACAGGCCGCTTTTCGGTGATACGAGTGACATTTTATGAATTTTCCACCAATGGAACAAAAACATCCCAATATTCAGCGTTCTATAGCGTCCAAACCCTTCATCTGAGAGAATAGTTGTAATTGACTTTTTTGTAGCTTGTTTTCTCTTCTTTATTTTGGTGTTAACTGTTTTGCTCAGAAATGCAAAGTGTATGTTTTAAGGGCAGAAAACGAACAAAAGTGGTGAATTTTTGGCATTTTTTCGAATTTTCTCAATGTTCCGTCATGAAATTTTGTTGGCAAACCTCAAATTCGGATTCGGCACCCTCAAAAACATATAGAGCAGTCAATAGAAAAATTTTGCATGTAATTTCGAAGAAGCAACATAGTTGTAGAAATACTATTATCTCCTGTTGAACTTTCGTTCTTAAGAGAAATCACCGAACGAAAATGCATTTAGTTATCATTATTAGAGTTTTTAGATGGCTAATTTCATGTGAAATATTATTTAGGCAGTTTTTATAGTATTCTGTTCCAAAAATGTGGTTTTTTGGAGATACTAGTGAAATTTTTTGGATTTCTTACCAATCGAACGAAAATAGCCCCTTTTTCAACGTGCTCTATCGGCGAAACTATGCGTCTGAGAGAAAAGTTGTAATTGACTTTTTTGTAGCTTGGTTAGTGTTCTTTATTTTTTGTACTGACTGTTTAGCTCAGAAGTGCAAAGGTATTGTTCTATGGGCCAAAAACGAAAAAAGGGGTGAATTTTTGCCATTTTTTCGAATTTTTACAATGTTCCGTCACGAAATTTTGTTGGCAAACCTCAGATTCGGATTCAGCACACCAAAAAACAAACAGATAGCGAAAAATATCTTCTACCCCAAAATTTTCCCAAAATAAATACTATTTGACTGGACTATAACCTGAAGACCTAAAAACAGAAAGATCTCCTTTTAAATTTAAGAAACAACTAAAACTCTTTGTTATGACAATAGATAAAATTGAGGATTTTTTTTTATTTTTCCCCCACAAACGCTCTTTTATTCTGAGTTATAATACTGAAGCTCACCTCGCGATAGTTTTCACTTGTATTTAATTATATATAATTTTTTAATAATATCTTAAATTGTATTTATAATTTAAAAATAATTTTAATTTTTAAATTAAGTAGTTTTAGTTACTCGTATGGGTCACTGCGCTGACCCCTGAGTAATACAAACAACTTTATTAATATTTTTTTCTCTATTGTTTATAGTAGATATGTATTCTTATGTACATTTTTAGTTTCTGTGTTTTGTTCGTTCCTTTTATGTTCAATGTAAAATTGCTACATAAAATAATAAACGTTGTTATTTTAGCCCATTTGTTTTTGCATAAAAAGTGTAAAATAAATTGTGCACAAATAGAGTATCATTTTGGCTCATCTGTTTTTGCATAAAAAGTGTAAAATAAATTGTGCACAAAAAGAGTATCATTTTGGCCCATCCGTTTTTGCATAAAAAGTGTAAAATGAATTGTGCATACTTAAGTTGGCAAATTTTTTGCAAAATTCAGTTTACACTTTTTATGCAAAAACAGATGGGCCAAAATGATACTCTTTTTGTGCACAATTTTTGTACACTTTTTTGTACACTTTTTCTAGCTGGGTAGGGCTGCCAAGCGACAAAATCTCGATGGTGATATCTAGATCTGGACCGTAAATGAAATTTAAATAGGCCAACATGAAATACATATTTTGTCTTCTGTTAAAAATAAAATAAATTTGCGAGATCGTGCTAAAAATAACGGGCACAGAAACATCGCTTTGAAAGCATAGTAGGACTAAAAATAAAGTCCGGGTTTTTTTAATTTAATATTTTTATGCGAAACTAATAGCTCACTACGCTCCAGAAAACCAGCGTGTGGGATATATTAAGCGGTATTACGAATTTCATTTAATGTAATTCAAATCAAAGTCTGCCCGGGCCTAGTGGCCCATCAGGCGGTGCCCATCATTTAATGTAATTATCAACATTTAAATAAAAATATTTTTACTTTTTAAGCTTTAAAATAAATAAGTACCTTATAATTTTATAGAATTTTCATAAAAATTCTATAAATTAATTTAAGTATTCTTAATAAAGTATAAAGATTAGTCCTAAACTGTTTTTGTTTAGTTTATAGTTCGGAGATAATTCCAATTAGCCTTCACACGAGAATTATCTTAAGAGAATTCCAAGTTTCTTAAAAGAAGGTTAATATCCATTAAATAAGAAATAAACTTAACTTTTTTACTTGGGTCCAATATAGAATACCCTTTAACTCAAGATACCGGTGTGACCTATTTTTAATTTTTCTTTCATTAATTAAGAACTGAAATGCTTCTCTTAAAATCCCGAAAAAATGTGTATGAAAGGCTTAAGTATCGAGGGGAAGTTGTTTCATCAGTTTGTTTTCAATAAATGAAAAATACTGGGTTATAGGTAAAAATGGATTCATGTTAGAATACCTTCCCCTATAAAATTCTTTTAAAATAGTATTATTTTTATTATTTTTTATAGCTTTTTAACATAATTAAATATCAGTTACTAAGATGAGAGTATTTCTCAAATTAATGAAAAATCAATCCCTTCAGTCCCACTAGTAATTTCTGAAGATCGGATAATCAGGACGACCAGACGCTGATGGGCCAACTACACAAAAAGTGAAATCAACACCCTAAACCAATCCTGGGCAATTGTTTTCTCTTGTGGGCCACATAATCGAAACAGAAGTTAATGGCGGGCCGCAAGTTATATAAAAGGATTGCATTACGAAGTTAACTTGGCGCAATTTTTATAAAGCTTTAGTTCCACCTACAACAAAAAGAGGCTATAACCAAACAGAAGCACCAGCCCCTCCCATAGTTCCAGTATCTCGAGAAGGAGCCATACTTAAACACAGCTTGGCATCACAAAAGACGCCACTTCTGGTAGTAAAAGTAAGTAATTATTTTACTTGTTTAAATAGTATGAAAAAAAGAGCTTAATTTTTAACCATAAGATGTCCTTCAGTGAACCATACATTTAAAACATGAATTTTGCCATGTTGGAAATTATAAGTTAGGGGAACAGAAAACTTAAGCTAGAAAGTTGAAAAAATTAGTTCTCAGAAGTCAGGTTGGTTGGTTGTTTTGGGTTTTATGGCGCAAGGTCCCTATAACGAACATTCCGCGCCAAACACAAGACCAATAGTTAAAATTATATTTAAAATTAAAAGTCATGTCGGTTTCCAACCAATATTAAAAACATGATGTTTATTTAAAAGGTTTAAAAGATGCGGGCGTGAAGCCCGTAGTCGAGCGTAGTCTATACGCCGTTCATAAAAAATTTATACGGTAAAATCAATTTGAGATGCTAGAAATATGGAATTAAATATCGTGGATTATTCTAATTACATTTAAACACATAAATAATGATGGATGATGAGGAGTACCTAAAAGTTCAGCTAAAATGGGTGATGGAGTTTTAAAAAAGCGAACGTAGTATAAAGATAAATTAGGGCATGAGGTTAAAATGTGCTTGATAGTTAAAATACTTTGACAATGAGGGCAAGTCGGTGGCGGTTCCCCAGCCAAAAGGAACCGATGCGTGACTCTGGAATGACCTATTCTTAGACGTGTAAGAGGACGACTACACTGTAAAAAATATCTGTTGTTTTTACAAAAATTAACCGTATTTTCTAGCAGAAAATATCTGTTTTTAAGAAAAACAGTTTTTTTCTGTTTTTTTAATTTGTAATGTAGTAAAGCTTATTCTCCAAAGATGGCGCTGCTCAAAGGATTTTACGTCTCTTTCTATTTAAAGAGAATAATATTAGATTTATGTTTCTAAATTACGAAACAGAAGTTTAGAAAGAATTTTAAAATTATTCTTTACGTTTAAAGTTCATGTTCATGACGTTTTTTCCCCCAAAAATTTAACTTGCCACATTCATAAAATATTAAACACGGTTTGAAAATCACTGTAACTGTTTTACAACACCGGACCGCACGCACGGGGGCACGGGTTTCGATTTCGGATTTCATCAATCAATTTCCGTTCTTAAAGGTAGTGTGTGTAATAGTGTTAGGTTTGTAAGTTAGGTATTAATTTTGAAAAAGTAAGTTTGAAATTAACACTCCTTAGTTTCATTGATTACATTTTTATGTTTTAAAAGTGTTCTAATCTTGAAATTTTATTATGGGCTAATATGGACTTGCACGTTTCGTTATGCTGTTAATTCAGGAATTTTTTTGATATTTCAATACTTGTCTAAGACTTTTTTCTGTTTTAATTTTAACGATGGTGGCCCAAGTATTTAAATGTGTACAGTGTTCCTACTCAACTCGTAACATTAAAATATATATGCTTCATTGTCGGGTACACAGGAATAGGCATAACTACGAGTTTCCTTGTGGTTTTTCAACATGTAGTCGGCGATTTAAAACATAATCTGCTTTCAGATCTCATTTGCAGAGAGATCATGCTGATATAAATAATACAATAAAAAATTTTGAACTTAAGTGCCCTTTACAGTTTTGTAAGCATTTAACTTTCAAAAAAACTACTTTACTTATATCACATCTTAAATTACATATAGATAAGGGTGTGAAGATTCAATGTCCCTTTTCGAATTGTTCGGTGAATTTCTCCTCAAAATCATCTTTTACGAGTCACTTAAGTCGATATCATAAAAACCATTCTGTTGAAAAAATATCCAACTCTTGCATACACAGACATGTCAGTGATGTGATGGAGCAAAAAATTGCAGATTCTGGTGTAAATAAAATACCTCTGGCAAAATCTGCTGAAAATGATCTCATTTATCCAACCCAAGTAGTAGGGGCCCCACTATGTGCCACGGAAGTGACGTCACATCACGTGACCGGAAGTGGGCGTGGCCTGTGACGTCACCCATTGTCTCAATTACTTAATTACCCCTAATTAATTAATTACCCCTAATTAGTTAATTACCCCTAATTGGATGATTTATGACCCTAATTAATGGGCGTGACGTCATGGTTGAGTTGTTTACCTTCTGCTGGTAGGGGGCGCTGCGATATTTTTTATTTTGGACTTTAACTTTTTTTTCGTTTTAAAGTTTGGTTTTTATGGAATGGCAACGGTATTTACCTTTGGATATTTTAATGACTGTGACGTCATCGAAACATGTTCGAACAGGGACCAACACGTTCAAAACAGGATGTTCACAGAAAATAGAGTCGTCATCTAGTGAGTGAATTTGAAACTAATTATTGGAGTTGTATTTTTTTCGAAGAAAATAGTGTCGCCATCTAGTAAACAAATATTTAACCATTTATTGATTAGTATTTTTCCAAAAATAGAGTTTTTAGGTGGATTCGAACTCGCGACGTGCTTAAAGTGATGGTGGCCTAGCAATATTCTTCGATATACAAGCCAGGCCACCACCACCTACCATTTCATTAGCTTTTTATCTAAACATGTCCATTTTTTCGAGCCTAGAGTAGAGTTGTATATATATGTTACCGCTAAAGTTGATAATTAGTTAATCTGAAGAATCCCTAGGTAAACTTAAGATTAACTGATTTCTGTCGTTAATGTGCGGATTTTTGAGTTTTTCGCATTTTACCTAGGGAATCTACACTATAACGGCCTCTTGATAGTTAAAGTTCAAAATAGTTTGTTTCGTTCAATACTTTCTGTTAAAATGTTGAGATGCTTACTGCGCCATGCGCTTACCCCTGCGCAGTTGGGTTTCAATACGTAGTTTGTTGTCATATTTGGTGTTTTGATTTCAAATTTAGTGCGTAGCACTGGTAGTTGTCATGCTGAATGTTAAAACAAAATAATACAAGCAAGTAAGTACTGTAAATTTACATGATTAAGTACAGTATATTACTACTAAAACGGGTATTTTGAAACAATTGTGTTGAAGCTCCGACTTCAGAGTGACAGAGATTTCTTTTAACGAAAGCAAATGTCCCAGCTGTTGAAATATCTTTTCAACAAACGTTAATTCAACAATCTCTGGAACCTGGGCAAGGGTTTGACATATGTAATCGATCGCGAATCCTAGCAATAGTTCAGGGCAGGCTGCCAGCCGATTACACCGCGCTTTCATTAAGATTTGCTAGTTTAAGTGCTCACTGAAATACTCTGTCAAATCGAGATCGAAAACCACAATTGATACAAATCTCAGTTGGTACTTTAATATTCTATTATTATTGTTTTTATATTCTAGTTTTAAAATTGCTATTTCATTACTATTTTTGTGGGATTTGCGTGTTTTGTGCAATATGAAAAAAGTACCGATCCCCCTTTTTTGATTCGTCATTGTTACTGTTTACCCCCCAAACGAGTTTGGTTATAGTTAGGGCAGGGGGGTTTGGGGGGGCGGCAGCCCCCCCAACCTCCTTAAACTTTTTATAAAATAAAATAAAATTTTGTACTTTAACGGATCACCCTCGTTAATATGTAAAATAACTGATTACAGGTAGTATGCAGATTAACGAGTGTCTAGTCGGTAGGGTGCAGAATACCTAGGTAATTTCAAGATTACCTAGGTAATCTTTGAAATTGAAAAAAAATTCGCTCTTTAACGGATCACCCTCGTTAATCTGCAAATTACCTAGGTTATCTGTAAATTAACTGATTTCCGGACTTTAACTGTAACATATATACTACTGCTTATTTTAGTTTCGATTTATCGGAGTTGAGATGTTTTTTAAGTTTCTTTTTTGTACGGTACTTACCTTTGGGATTTTACAATAAAATTTATGTTTTACGTAATGGCAAACGCTGAGATGTCGTTTCAACAGGTTTAAACAAGGACGAACACATTCAAGACAGGTTCGAACAGGGACCAACACATTCAAGACACAATTAAAGCCTAATTACACAACTGTCGCGTAATAATACATGCCTTCGTCCAATGAAATTGCAGGATAGTTACGTCATCTCTTTCAGCCAATAAGGGCATTTCCCCAGGTTGTCGTCATCAACCCCATGGCATTTACCTGCTTGATCCAGGAGAAAACCTATTATAAAGGTTTCGAGTAAAGAGGTTCAGATCTTTTACGCATTCCTTATCTGGATTTTCTTCAGCTAAGTTGCTTGTAATTTTTTTCTCTTTTAACGAAAAAATGAGTTTGAAAAGACGTTTAAGTGAGGAAGATGCTCCTACTCCTCCGTGGTTCTCCAAAGACCTGCCGTTCGAGGAGTACAATATTCCCCAGCCTGATGAGCCAAGACGCCACCGCTTTGATAAAGTGGCCAGCGCACACAAGCCTTCAACCAGTGCAGAAGAGTTCCAAACTCTCAATACGTGGGATATAACGCCTGAACTTCGTGTATCCATTGTGTCTCACCGAGGTCAGAATCTTCGAATCCATCTTCGCCGTTACGAGGGTATCCGTGCAACAAACCAAGGAGTCACCATGTGCCGTAAGACCTGGGCCGAGTTCGCCGGTAAATTTAGGGCCTTCGACATCGCCTTGAAAGACAGTGGGTACGTAGCCAATAACGAGGTTTTGGTATGCGTTAATGAGAATCAAGCGATTCTCCAGAACTTGTTCTCCTTTTAAAAAAGGAAATTTTGGATTGAAAAGTGCATTTCTTGTGTTGAGTAAATGGGAAGTTGAAAAAATGTACCATGAACTTGAAGAACTCAATAATGAACTGTCCCAAGAAAAATTGAAATATTATTTTTGTTATAAAAATGATTGAAATAAATATTGTTGTTTTTAACTTGGTGTTCTTATTTGTGTCTTTCATTGTAGTTTGCTTGTATTTCAGGATTTTCTTTTTACAGGGATAACTTAAATTATTTGCTGATTAGGTTTCTTTTTTTCAGGAAGAACTTCAATATTTGCAGATTAGATAGTTTTCTTTTACACTATTAACTTTGATAGTTTTTTATTAAGCTTACCATAAAAAATACTTTTATTTAAAATTACTTAAGAACATGTAATTTTTTACATATTTTTCGGAAAAAAAATATACAAAAGTATTTCTTTACAGAATTATTAACGTAAACTTTTATGAAAGTTTTTATTTGTAGCTTTTTCTTATTCGAGAAACCTTTCACATGCTATGATTGTGCTTATAATTTACAACATTAGTGAAATTTATTCTTATGAGTTAAATTTATTTTCCATTTTTTATGAAAAAAAAATTAAGAGCATCACTTTATATTTTAGATATATATTTTTAAAATTACAATTTAATATTCTTACACTTTAAATTATTTTCTTTGCAACTAATGCACGTAAGTTATTACTAAGGAAAAATATATCACGTTTCCAATGACATTTATTTTAGCTTATGAAAATAACAATCTTTGACGAAATCACCCTGTGACAAAGAGGACAAACATTTAAATTTTCAACACATTTTCTACAAGCAACAAGGTGTCCACAAGGTTGAAATACAACATTCATTTCTAGATTCATACATATTTTACATAAAAATGAATTTCTAACTATAATTTTACATTCATTACTATCAAGGTGTCTATTTTTAGAGATTTCGATTCCAACACGATCTTTCACTTTTTCTAACGAAACAGTAGTCTTTGAAGCACTTATCTTTTCCACTGCATGCTTTTGAGACGTTTTACACACTCGACGGCAATAATTTTCCTTTCTTCTCACTATATGTTGAATATATTTACAATCAGAGAAAAACTTTCTATGCTCAACCAACGGATCATCAGCATTCTCCCAATCCCCAATAATCCACCACAAGTAAAACAAACAACAATATCGTCAACGCCTGAATAATACAATCCAGACTCTGCCATGTCCTTAACATCGGGTTTATCTTCAGGCCAATCTTTAAAAGTCTCAAGACGTTTTTTTCAAAGTCCAACATAGTAGGATGTTTTGGGGCAATATCTTTTAATTTTTCAGGTGTTTTAGCTGGTTTAGACTTGTTTTCTAGATGCACGATTGGTATGTTTTGAGAACCAGATATTAGAAATGAGCATTTCGGGGATTTTCTCATGTGCTCTCTTATCGGCTTTTGTCCTCTAACCCAGTCACGGATAATAACTCGACAAAATGCACAATGTACTTCATCATTGAATTTCAAGTAAAAAAAAAATCCAGCTGCTGCTGCTAGGTCAGCTGATTTGATGTACGATAGAGGCCAAACTTCAGAAAAAGAAATCATTCTATTCGCTTCAATATCTCATTACTTCACAGATTTTTTCAACAGTTTCAGAATTGTTTAGTATATGTTCTTCTCCATGAATGTCTGCCATTTCACGTTTGAAATTATTCATTTTAACAAAGTTGCTATGAATGACTACCTATACGTGTACTAAAATCATTTTACTAAAAACATTTTTACAAATTTTTAACTGGTGAACAAACAATTTGGAATAGTTTCTATGTTCAATTAAAGAAAAAAAAACTATTAAATACGTTTTTCTTACATTACATATCGAATAAAACTATTTTTTGGCTTTTAGTATTAAAATTTGTTTACTGTATTTGATGTTAAACATTTTTTATTATTTTATGATCTATTTTTTTATGAGCCAGTGTAGATTACTGAAGATATTTCTAAATGTGATATTATAGGTATTGTTTGATTTTTTAGAAATGAAGGATTAAGTAAATACTTTTTTTCATGTTAGCTACATGGATTGAAATTTATCTGAAAACAATGTTCTTTTATCAAAAATTTAAACGAAATGTTTTGATAGGATTATATAAAAATAACTATTTCTAATTGTTTATCAATATTCGGACCAAACAAAAAAAAACCTTTTTATTTAAAGTAACTCGTTAGTATAATATGCCTAGTGTTTATCATTCATATTTTTTAAGTCCAGACTTGTTAACCCAAACAATACCGTTTAAGAAATTGAAAATAATAAGAGACAAAAACATCACTATGTTTACAATTAATTTTGATAAAAGCAGACTAAAAATTATAAATATCGGACAAAAACTGTGAAATTTTAGTATAAAATGGCGTTCATGTTAGTTTTTAGAATATGTTTTTATCAGTCTTTGAGTGATATTTCATCAAGAAAGTACTTTTTTAAAAGGTGAAAAATATAGCGTCAATCGGTCGTTGTGAATGATGCATAATATTTTGAATGACAGTACTTGCTTTGTAGCTACGACCTTATCCATTATCTAAAAAATGAAAATATTTTAAAATTGAGAAATTTTTTTTTGAAAAAATCCGGACATTTTGATACCATATATGCACTACTACACATGACAACAAGAGAAATCAATTTCCCAAACAACAAACGTTTCACACAGATGTTTTCCCCCAAACTGCTTCATCCTTACTGTAATATGTCTAAATTGATCAAACCCCCTTTGAACTTCAACCGCTCAACGATACGCCGCATTCATGCGGATAGATGAAAGTAAATAATCAAGCAATTACACTGTAAACGAAGACGTTTCAGGCGCTCACATGAATAGAATCACGCGTGTGCGTTTTATTAGGGGGAGGGGGTATGTATGGTACCAATACGACACGGCTTTGTATCGTGGAGACACACTACAAAAGCTACAGAAAATGCGGCTGCTTTGACGGAGACATGAAAGGTTTTAGAAAAATATCCAGTAAGTTGTAAATAACCAGATCACAATACCTATTCTAATCATCCAATTGACACCTAAAAGCTACTGACGCCCCGTTTTGCAGCGGCTTGCGAAAAAACTGTCTTGAACTACAATGAAATATGACCACTAAACATTCAAAGTCAAGAAAATGGATGAAAACAAACACAAGGCGTTTTTGTGTGTTAAAAGTCCTCTATTATGCTATGGTTATACTATTTTTTCCCCGCAAAACATCAAAAATTTTTTTTATTCTATTGCAAATCTACCGTTTTTTTTAAATTAAACTTTTTTCACAATGATACCTTGTTATCAACTAACATAGCAGACATTTTATTATAGACATATTTCTTTTTACTTGTATCAATCTATCTTTTCTATCTTTTATATATTTTACAACATATCCAAATTATTTACTCTCACCCCCCCCCGATGATCATTTACTTTTCAAACATCAAATTAATTTAAATCGTCCTATATATCAAATTTCCTTATTTCATTTTTTTATTTTACTCCACCTTAACAGTCTATCTCATCACCCCAATAGTTCCTCTTATACACTTTAATGTTTCCTTCCTTATCAATTCAACCAAATTACTTTTATTTTTCTAGGAAATAAAATTGTTTTTTAATAATTTCACTTATATCTTCAAATAGCATCCTACCATTCTAAAATCAAAATAAAATAAGCACTTACCTGTTTTTATTCTTATTTCAAAAAATAAATTTTAATTCTGTTTGGTGCTACCTTTTTTCTCAACATCTGAAAATCAAGCTACCTTTCACTGCTATTACCACCCTAGTATCGATAAATAAAAATTGACACATCTTTAAAAAAGGTGCATCATTCGTTTCAACACCTAAATTTAATTTACTAACATATTCATAATTATGTACTAGATTCTGATTATTAAGCTTAGAAAAAGATCAAATGTTAATTATTTTTTTCTGGATAGTTGATATTAAAGCATGAATGACTTTATTGCATAAGGGATAGTTACGAATGGTCAATAGAAGATTAATCATCAAAAAATATAACATGTTTCAAACAAATTTAAAAATTTTGAGTGTCGATGAGTTAAAAGTTCAGCAATATCATTTTCAAAACATTAACTAGGAAAAAGGGTGTTTTCGAAAAGACGGAATAAAGAAAATCTTGCAAAGAATCAAATAGAAGCCTCAACAAGGGATCGTGTTGGAGAAAAACATACCCAGATTTTTGCGACTTTTGTATAGCCATAAATACTTTTCAACTGTAACAATTTAACAGGCCGCCCCCTTTGAAGTCCAACCGGTCTACTGAAGCGTTGGGGATAGCGAGCGTTAACAATACATGAATAGAAATCTTATACCTAAACTACTGAGAGGTCCGACAAAAATATTTAAGTTATAGTTTTCTTTATAACGAAATACTAAAAAACATCGTTTTTAAATTAAGACAAATGCTGAAAAAATAACTTAATAACTTGTTAAACACACTGATAAAAAAACTTTACGAAAAGAAATAATTACTAAAGCTTTTAACAAAAAAGAATTTTCAATTTAATATACTGAGAAATTTCTTTTCTTCATCTTGATAAATAAATGAAAAATCCTGAATTTTTTAATGTCTTACTTACTTAGGGATTATGCAATGTTTAAGATACCGTACGTCGAATTAATTTTAAGATTTTCTTAACAAGTTCTTTTTAAAAAAACATGGTATAGTTGTAAATTAATATTTCAAGGAAAAAGTTAGATTTTTTACATGCTATTCAATATTTATCGAATTATCAGAAGAGAAAAAATATTTTAAAAAGAAAAAAAAACTATTTCAAACTTTAATTTTACACTCATGTCTATCCTAATACACTAGCGGAAATAAAAATCCCAACACCAAGAAGGAAAGGAGATATCAAAGTCAAATTTGTTTCTATGATTGCACATAGTATTAATGTGAATTGATTAAAAAATCAGCCTTCCCGGATGTTAGGGGGCCGAGAAAATTGGCGAGGACTGTTGTCTCCATAGGTGTCCATTACCGCCGTCACACGTCATGGTATTGAGTGACAGGGGCTCTAAATGACTTTTGAGGGATTGGAGAACCATGTTGCCTCTTTAGGTAGTCTAAATTCATATGGTGCACCAGCGGACGTTGCATACCGGGCTAGGTGATTTCTCCCTATTGACCGGACTTGTTTTGTGGCGTTGGTTCTAGAGAACGGGAAAGACGGGGTAAAAATGCAACCTAGGGGGTTAAGAAGAAAGCTTGGACATTGCATACAACATGTGGTTGTGCATGTTTCTCTTGAAATTTGTCCCCAGGACAGGTCTGAAGGTAAGGACGGTCTACCGGCTGCAAAATCTCAATGACGCAGCTCTGGTTGGAAAAAGTACTGGTGAATCATTCTCAGGAGTTGCAGAAATGGAATCCAATGCATCCCCACTCCGTTACCCTGCATCACCACTCCGTGGAACGATTAGAAAATCATCAGCTGAGTGCGCTCTCTCCATTGTGTCTTCAAACTCATACCCAAAGGTGGTGGTGCTCCAAACCGAATCAGGATTCTCTCATAAACACAACGTAATGAAATCGGGATTTTCATTTCCTTATTTCGTGCACTATTGAAAACAGAAAGGCCCATTTTCAGCCCATTGTTTATAGCCAAAGCTGTAAGAAGCCATGCGGACCGAACGGACAATCCGCAGTACTGCAAACGACATCCATCCCACTGCCGCTTGTCCTCAGTATGATCTACCGGTACTTGGGCCAACCAGAGCTGCTTCATTAAGGTTTTTTAGCCGGTTGTCCGTCCTTACCTTCAGACCTGTCCTGGGGACAAATTTCAAGAGAAAAATGCACAAACACATGTTTTGTGCAATGTCCAAGCTTTCTTCTTAACCCCCTATGTTGCATTTTTACCCTGGCCTATCCGTTCGTAAAAACTAACGCTCACAAAACATGTCCGAAGAAAGAGGAGAAATCACCTAGCCCGGTATGCAACGTCCGCTGGTGCACCATATGAATTTGGACTACCTGAGGAGGCAACATGGTCCTCCAATCCCTCAAAAGTCATTTAGATCCCCTGTCACTCAATATCATGACGTGTGACGTAGGTAATGGACACCTATGGAGACAACACTCCTCCCTGTTTTTCTCGGCCCCCTAATATCCAGGAAGGCTGATTTTTTAAGCAATTCACATTGATACTATGTGCAATCATAGAAATAAATTTGACTTTGATATCTCCTTTCCTTCTTGGTGTTGGGATTTTTATTTCCGCTAGTGTAATTCACCCTGTAAAACAAACGAGTATATTGAAAAAAACACTTAAATAATATAATCCAGACTCTGTCATGTGTTTAACGTAGTTTTTTGTCTTTAGGCGAAGCTCTAAAAGTCTCAAGACGTTTTCAAAGTCCATCATATTAGGATATTTTGGGACAATATCTTTTAATATTTTCAGATGTCTTCGTTGGTTTAGGGAGAAAAAAGTGATTTTTCCCCTGAAATAACCCTCAATGAACAGTAAATATATTCCTTAACAAGTGAACCTGCACGGGTTGAATTTATTAGTTTATTTTAAACGATTTATGAAGTTGCATATCTTTTCTTTTCTGCATTATCAGCTACCTGTCACCCCTGATTAATTTATTTAGTATTATGAAACATGCGAAAGGTGGATTCTCCTTTTTAAAATTGAAATAATACAAAATAAATCAGTTCAACTGTGTTGGTGAGATCAGTATCACGATTGTATTATGTAAGTTTTTAACGTGAAATTGATTCTTTTTTCTAAATAAATCACACTCTAAATTTCAGTATATACTCATAATTATTTGATAGCATTCTTATATTCCAAGAAAACTGAATATAAAAACCTATATACAAGCCATGGATTTATATATTTTAAAGAATTTGTTCAACAGGGAGTCATGACAACAGTTGTCTGAGTTATTTTTTTTGCTTCAACTGCTACATACTCAAAAGATTTCTATAAATAGTATATATTTTTCGTAGAATATGAAAAAAAAAATAAAGAAACAGCAAGTAATTCAATGTACTTTACAGCAATCTTCTTTTTTGTAAAAAATTACAATTTTCTACGAAAATATGTTTCTAACCAATCTCTCTAAAGGTATTAAACAAACATAAAAACCATGTTTGATCAATAATAAGACAATAATGTGGACCATACGCCATAAAAAGTCAATCATCCAACCAATAATAAGACAAAAAATTTAGCTTTATTCGATATTGTTTTGTACCGCCATTCATGCCTGGGGATCTCAGAAGACCCATAGGGGGAATAACTCCAAAATCTTTACCTATTGTACAACTTAGCGTAATTAAGGAATACAGGTATTCGAAAATGTCAAAACAAAAATACACGGGAGATATCAAGCGTCAAAAGTGCGCTTGGGGGGTATGAAAAGATCCCTTGCAGGGGGTAGGAAGGTTAACTCAAATTTCAATTTTATTACTTCTGAGAAAAGTGCAGAATCTTCTCCTAATAGCCCTTCAACAAATCACAGTGCACGGTTCTAGTGTAAACATCCCTAGCACATCCCTGATAGGTCGTATAGGTGAACGATCTTAACTCTGGAGTATTGGTTCTTATTTTGCACCCTTCGTATTGGACATGTTAAAATGTACATTGTTACCCCCCTCTATAGGAGATATCAGCCATTGGTTAAGCAGTTGATCCAGGAGGTGTGGACACAGGGTTCGATACGTATTTATAAAGCAGTTAGATTCTCTCTGTCTACCATCTTCTTCTGTCTACCATCTTTTAAAAAATGTATCGAAAATCTATAATAGAAGTGTCCGAAGAGGAGATAGAAAACATCTATCCACAACTCTACAATATGTCACAGTTGCGTACTAGTCATACTGTATTTGTGTCACCTGTGCAGCCGCCTGTAGTAACTTTGTACAGTGACGATGACGAGTGTTTGATAGTTCAGGAGAACTATGTCTCCAGTGACGACAGCGTTATGAATTTAACGCATAGTGACTGTGACGACAGCGACAGCGTTATGGAGTTAACGCCTAGTGAATGTGACGACAACGACGACGACAGCGTTATGAATTTAACGCTTAGTGACTGTGACGACAGCGACAGCGTTATGGAGTTAACGCCTAGTGACTGTGACGACAGCGACAGCGTTATGGAGTTAACGCCTAGTGACTGTGACGACAGCGACGACTATAGTGACGATGATTGTATAATTCTGTATGAAACATACGGGGATAATGATGAGGATGACAGTATCATAATATTAGAGACCCCTCCGAAGCCCCAACCTGTCATTATAACCCTTGAATAAAAGGATAAGTTTTATACCTTATATTGGCTTTCTTATTTATATATCTTTTAATGTATAGGTATTATGATTTCTCTCTATTTCAGGATTATCTTTACAATTTTTTTTAGGGTTTACTTCTTCAGTAATATATTTATTGTTTATGTTTTTTTCTTTTTAAAATATTTTTTCTCTTCTGATAATTCGATAAATATTGAATAGCATGTAAAAAATCTAACTTTTTCCTTGAAATATTAATTTACAACTATACCATGTTTTTTTAAAAAGAACTTGTTAAGAAAATTTACTAACATATTCATAATTATGTACTAGATTCTGATTATTAAGCTTAGAAAAAGATCAAATGTTAATTATTTTTTTCTGGATAGTTGATATTAATTCTTATGAGTTAAATTTATTTTCCATTTTTTATGAAAAAAAAATTAAGAGCATCACTTTATATTTTAGATATATATTTTTAAAATTACAATTTAATATTCTTACACTTTAAATTATTTTCTTTGCAACTAATGCACGTAAGTTATTACTAAGGAAAAATATATCACGTTTCCAATGACATTTATTTTAGCTTATGAAAATAACAATCTTTGACGAAATCACCCTGTGACAAAGAGGACAAACATTTAAATTTTCAACACATTTTCTACAAGCAACAAGGTGTCCACAAGGTTGAAATACAACATTCATTTCTAGATTCATACATATTTTACATAAAAATGAATTTCTAACTATAATTTTACATTCATTACTATCAAGGTGTCTATTTTTAGAGATTTCGATTCCAACACGATCTTTCACTTTTTCTAACGAAACAGTAGTCTTTGAAGCACTTATCTTTTCCACTGCATGCTTTTGAGACGTTTTACACACTCGACGGCAATAATTTTCCTTTCTTCTCACTATATGTTGAATATATTTACAATCAGAGAAAAACTTTCTATGCTCAACCAACGGATCATCAGCATTCTCCCAATCCCCAATAATCCACCACAAGTAAAACAAACAACAATATCGTCAACGCCTGAATAATACAATCCAGACTCTGCCATGTCCTTAACATCGGGTTTATCTTCAGGCCAATCTTTAAAAGTCTCAAGACGTTTTTTTCAAAGTCCAACATAGTAGGATGTTTTGGGGCAATATCTTTTAATTTTTCAGGTGTTTTAGCTGGTTTAGACTTGTTTTCTAGATGCACGATTGGTATGTTTTGAGAACCAGATATTAGAAATGAGCATTTCGGGGATTTTCTCATGTGCTCTCTTATCGGCTTTTGTCCTCTAACCCAGTCACGGATAATAACTCGACAAAATGCACAATGTACTTCATCATTGAATTTCAAGTAAAAAAAAAATCCAGCTGCTGCTGCTAGGTCAGCTGATTTGATGTACGATAGAGGCCAAACTTCAGAAAAAGAAATCATTCTATTCGCTTCAATATCTCATTACTTCACAGATTTTTTCAACAGTTTCAGAATTGTTTAGTATATGTTCTTCTCCATGAATGTCTGCCATTTCACGTTTGAAATTATTCATTTTAACAAAGTTGCTATGAATGACTACCTATACGTGTACTAAAATCATTTTACTAAAAACATTTTTACAAATTTTTAACTGGTGAACAAACAATTTGGAATAGTTTCTATGTTCAATTAAAGAAAAAAAAACTATTAAATACGTTTTTCTTACATTACATATCGAATAAAACTATTTTTTGGCTTTTAGTATTAAAATTTGTTTACTGTATTTGATGTTAAACATTTTTTATTATTTTATGATCTATTTTTTTATGAGCCAGTGTAGATTACTGAAGATATTTCTAAATGTGATATTATAGGTATTGTTTGATTTTTTAGAAATGAAGGATTAAGTAAATACTTTTTTTCATGTTAGCTACATGGATTGAAATTTATCTGAAAACAATGTTCTTTTATCAAAAATTTAAACGAAATGTTTTGATAGGATTATATAAAAATAACTATTTCTAATTGTTTATCAATATTCGGACCAAACAAAAAAAAACCTTTTTATTTAAAGTAACTCGTTAGTATAATATGCCTAGTGTTTATCATTCATATTTTTTAAGTCCAGACTTGTTAACCCAAACAATACCGTTTAAGAAATTGAAAATAATAAGAGACAAAAACATCACTATGTTTACAATTAATTTTGATAAAAGCAGACTAAAAATTATAAATATCGGACAAAAACTGTGAAATTTTAGTATAAAATGGCGTTCATGTTAGTTTTTAGAATATGTTTTTATCAGTCTTTGAGTGATATTTCATCAAGAAAGTACTTTTTTAAAAGGTGAAAAATATAGCGTCAATCGGTCGTTGTGAATGATGCATAATATTTTGAATGACAGTACTTGCTTTGTAGCTACGACCTTATCCATTATCTAAAAAATGAAAATATTTTAAAATTGAGAAATTTTTTTTTGAAAAAATCCGGACATTTTGATACCATATATGCACTACTACACATGACAACAAGAGAAATCAATTTCCCAAACAACAAACGTTTCACACAGATGTTTTCCCCCAAACTGCTTCATCCTTACTGTAATATGTCTAAATTGATCAAACCCCCTTTGAACTTCAACCGCTCAACGATACGCCGCATTCATGCGGATAGATGAAAGTAAATAATCAAGCAATTACACTGTAAACGAAGACGTTTCAGGCGCTCACATGAATAGAATCACGCGTGTGCGTTTTATTAGGGGGAGGGGGTATGTATGGTACCAATACGACACGGCTTTGTATCGTGGAGACACACTACAAAAGCTACAGAAAATGCGGCTGCTTTGACGGAGACATGAAAGGTTTTAGAAAAATATCCAGTAAGTTGTAAATAACCAGATCACAATACCTATTCTAATCATCCAATTGACACCTAAAAGCTACTGACGCCCCGTTTTGCAGCGGCTTGCGAAAAAACTGTCTTGAACTACAATGAAATATGACCACTAAACATTCAAAGTCAAGAAAATGGATGAAAACAAACACAAGGCGTTTTTGTGTGTTAAAAGTCCTCTATTATGCTATGGTTATACTATTTTTTCCCCGCAAAACATCAAAAATTTTTTTTATTCTATTGCAAATCTACCGTTTTTTTTAAATTAAACTTTTTTCACAATGATACCTTGTTATCAACTAACATAGCAGACATTTTATTATAGACATATTTCTTTTTACTTGTATCAATCTATCTTTTCTATCTTTTATATATTTTACAACATATCCAAATTATTTACTCTCACCCCCCCCCCGATGATCATTTACTTTTCAAACATCAAATTAATTTAAATCGTCCTATATATCAAATTTCCTTATTTCATTTTTTTATTTTACTCCACCTTAACAGTCTATCTCATCACCCCAATAGTTCCTCTTATACACTTTAATGTTTCCTTCCTTATCAATTCAACCAAATTACTTTTATTTTTCTAGGAAATAAAATTGTTTTTTAATAATTTCACTTATATCTTCAAATAGCATCCTACCATTCTAAAATCAAAATAAAATAAGCACTTACCTGTTTTTATTCTTATTTCAAAAAATAAATTTTAATTCTGTTTGGTGCTACCTTTTTTCTCAACATCTGAAAATCAAGCTACCTTTCACTGCTATTACCACCCTAGTATCGATAAATAAAAATTGACACATCTTTAAAAAAGGTGCATCATTCGTTTCAACACCTAAATTTAATTTACTAACATATTCATAATTATGTACTAGATTCTGATTATTAAGCTTAGAAAAAGATCAAATGTTAATTATTTTTTTCTGGATAGTTGATATTAAAGCATGAATGACTTTATTGCATAAGGGATAGTTACGAATGGTCAATAGAAGATTAATCATCAAAAAATATAACATGTTTCAAACAAATTTAAAAATTTTGAGTGTCGATGAGTTAAAAGTTCAGCAATATCATTTTCAAAACATTAACTAGGAAAAAGGGTGTTTTCGAAAAGACGGAATAAAGAAAATCTTGCAAAGAATCAAATAGAAGCCTCAACAAGGGATCGTGTTGGAGAAAAACATACCCAGATTTTTGCGACTTTTGTATAGCCATAAATACTTTTCAACTGTAACAATTTAACAGGCCGCCCCCTTTGAAGTCCAACCGGTCTACTGAAGCGTTGGGGATAGCGAGCGTTAACAATACATGAATAGAAATCTTATACCTAAACTACTGAGAGGTCCGACAAAAATATTTAAGTTATAGTTTTCTTTATAACGAAATACTAAAAAACATCGTTTTTAAATTAAGACAAATGCTGAAAAAATAACTTAATAACTTGTTAAACACACTGATAAAAAAACTTTACGAAAAGAAATAATTACTAAAGCTTTTAACAAAAAAGAATTTTCAATTTAATATACTGAGAAATTTCTTTTCTTCATCTTGATAAATAAATGAAAAATCCTGAATTTTTTAATGTCTTACTTACTTAGGGATTATGCAATGTTTAAGATACCGTACGTCGAATTAATTTTAAGATTTTCTTAACAAGTTCTTTTTAAAAAAACATGGTATAGTTGTAAATTAATATTTCAAGGAAAAAGTTAGATTTTTTACATGCTATTCAATATTTATCGAATTATCAGAAGAGAAAAAATATTTTAAAAAGAAAAAAAAACTATTTCAAACTTTAATTTTACACTCATGTCTATCCTAATACACTAGCGGAAATAAAAATCCCAACACCAAGAAGGAAAGGAGATATCAAAGTCAAATTTGTTTCTATGATTGCACATAGTATTAATGTGAATTGATTAAAAAATCAGCCTTCCCGGATGTTAGGGGGCCGAGAAAATTGGCGAGGACTGTTGTCTCCATAGGTGTCCATTACCGCCGTCACACGTCATGGTATTGAGTGACAGGGGCTCTAAATGACTTTTGAGGGATTGGAGAACCATGTTGCCTCTTTAGGTAGTCTAAATTCATATGGTGCACCAGCGGACGTTGCATACCGGGCTAGGTGATTTCTCCCTATTGACCGGACTTGTTTTGTGGCGTTGGTTCTAGAGAACGGGAAAGACGGGGTAAAAATGCAACCTAGGGGGTTAAGAAGAAAGCTTGGACATTGCATACAACATGTGGTTGTGCATGTTTCTCTTGAAATTTGTCCCCAGGACAGGTCTGAAGGTAAGGACGGTCTACCGGCTGCAAAATCTCAATGACGCAGCTCTGGTTGGAAAAAGTACTGGTGAATCATTCTCAGGAGTTGCAGAAATGGAATCCAATGCATCCCCACTCCGTTACCCTGCATCACCACTCCGTGGAACGATTAGAAAATCATCAGCTGAGTGCGCTCTCTCCATTGTGTCTTCAAACTCATACCCAAAGGTGGTGGTGCTCCAAACCGAATCAGGATTCTCTCATAAACACAACGTAATGAAATCGGGATTTTCATTTCCTTATTTCGTGCACTATTGAAAACAGAAAGGCCCATTTTCAGCCCATTGTTTATAGCCAAAGCTGTAAGAAGCCATGCGGACCGAACGGACAATCCGCAGTACTGCAAACGACATCCATCCCACTGCCGCTTGTCCTCAGTATGATCTACCGGTACTTGGGCCAACCAGAGCTGCTTCATTAAGGTTTTTTAGCCGGTTGTCCGTCCTTACCTTCAGACCTGTCCTGGGGACAAATTTCAAGAGAAAAATGCACAAACACATGTTTTGTGCAATGTCCAAGCTTTCTTCTTAACCCCCTATGTTGCATTTTTACCCTGGCCTATCCGTTCGTAAAAACTAACGCTCACAAAACATGTCCGAAGAAAGAGGAGAAATCACCTAGCCCGGTATGCAACGTCCGCTGGTGCACCATATGAATTTGGACTACCTGAGGAGGCAACATGGTCCTCCAATCCCTCAAAAGTCATTTAGATCCCCTGTCACTCAATATCATGACGTGTGACGTAGGTAATGGACACCTATGGAGACAACACTCCTCCCTGTTTTTCTCGGCCCCCTAATATCCAGGAAGGCTGATTTTTTAAGCAATTCACATTGATACTATGTGCAATCATAGAAATAAATTTGACTTTGATATCTCCTTTCCTTCTTGGTGTTGGGATTTTTATTTCCGCTAGTGTAATTCACCCTGTAAAACAAACGAGTATATTGAAAAAAACACTTAAATAATATAATCCAGACTCTGTCATGTGTTTAACGTAGTTTTTTGTCTTTAGGCGAAGCTCTAAAAGTCTCAAGACGTTTTCAAAGTCCATCATATTAGGATATTTTGGGACAATATCTTTTAATATTTTCAGATGTCTTCGTTGGTTTAGGGAGAAAAAAGTGATTTTTCCCCTGAAATAACCCTCAATGAACAGTAAATATATTCCTTAACAAGTGAACCTGCACGGGTTGAATTTATTAGTTTATTTTAAACGATTTATGAAGTTGCATATCTTTTCTTTTCTGCATTATCAGCTACCTGTCACCCCTGATTAATTTATTTAGTATTATGAAACATGCGAAAGGTGGATTCTCCTTTTTAAAATTGAAATAATACAAAATAAATCAGTTCAACTGTGTTGGTGAGATCAGTATCACGATTGTATTATGTAAGTTTTTAACGTGAAATTGATTCTTTTTTCTAAATAAATCACACTCTAAATTTCAGTATATACTCATAATTATTTGATAGCATTCTTATATTCCAAGAAAACTGAATATAAAAACCTATATACAAGCCATGGATTTATATATTTTAAAGAATTTGTTCAACAGGGAGTCATGACAACAGTTGTCTGAGTTATTTTTTTTGCTTCAACTGCTACATACTCAAAAGATTTCTATAAATAGTATATATTTTTCGTAGAATATGAAAAAAAAAATAAAGAAACAGCAAGTAATTCAATGTACTTTACAGCAATCTTCTTTTTTGTAAAAAATTACAATTTTCTACGAAAATATGTTTCTAACCAATCTCTCTAAAGGTATTAAACAAACATAAAAACCATGTTTGATCAATAATAAGACAATAATGTGGACCATACGCCATAAAAAGTCAATCATCCAACCAATAATAAGACAAAAAATTTAGCTTTATTCGATATTGTTTTGTACCGCCATTCATGCCTGGGGATCTCAGAAGACCCATAGGGGGAATAACTCCAAAATCTTTACCTATTGTACAACTTAGCGTAATTAAGGAATACAGGTATTCGAAAATGTCAAAACAAAAATACACGGGAGATATCAAGCGTCAAAAGTGCGCTTGGGGGGTATGAAAAGATCCCTTGCAGGGGGTAGGAAGGTTAACTCAAATTTCAATTTTATTACTTCTGAGAAAAGTGCAGAATCTTCTCCTAATAGCCCTTCAACAAATCACAGTGCACGGTTCTAGTGTAAACATCCCTAGCACATCCCTGATAGGTCGTATAGGTGAACGATCTTAACTCTGGAGTATTGGTTCTTATTTTGCACCCTTCGTATTGGACATGTTAAAATGTACATTGTTACCCCCCTCTATAGGAGATATCAGCCATTGGTTAAGCAGTTGATCCAGGAGGTGTGGACACAGGGTTCGATACGTATTTATAAAGCAGTTAGATTCTCTCTGTCTACCATCTTCTTCTGTCTACCATCTTTTAAAAAATGTATCGAAAATCTATAATAGAAGTGTCCGAAGAGGAGATAGAAAACATCTATCCACAACTCTACAATATGTCACAGTTGCGTACTAGTCATACTGTATTTGTGTCACCTGTGCAGCCGCCTGTAGTAACTTTGTACAGTGACGATGACGAGTGTTTGATAGTTCAGGAGAACTATGTCTCCAGTGACGACAGCGTTATGAATTTAACGCATAGTGACTGTGACGACAGCGACAGCGTTATGGAGTTAACGCCTAGTGAATGTGACGACAACGACGACGACAGCGTTATGAATTTAACGCTTAGTGACTGTGACGACAGCGACAGCGTTATGGAGTTAACGCCTAGTGACTGTGACGACAGCGACAGCGTTATGGAGTTAACGCCTAGTGACTGTGACGACAGCGACGACTATAGTGACGATGATTGTATAATTCTGTATGAAACATACGGGGATAATGATGAGGATGACAGTATCATAATATTAGAGACCCCTCCGAAGCCCCAACCTGTCATTATAACCCTTGAATAAAAGGATAAGTTTTATACCTTATATTGGCTTTCTTATTTATATATCTTTTAATGTATAGGTATTATGATTTCTCTCTATTTCAGGATTATCTTTACAATTTTTTTTAGGGTTTACTTCTTCAGTAATATATTTATTGTTTATGTTTTTTTCTTTTTAAAATATTTTTTCTCTTCTGATAATTCGATAAATATTGAATAGCATGTAAAAAATCTAACTTTTTCCTTGAAATATTAATTTACAACTATACCATGTTTTTTTAAAAAGAACTTGTTAAGAAAATTTACTAACATATTCATAATTATGTACTAGATTCTGATTATTAAGCTTAGAAAAAGATCAAATGTTAATTATTTTTTTCTGGATAGTTGATATTAATTCTTATGAGTTAAATTTATTTTCCATTTTTTATGAAAAAAAAATTAAGAGCATCACTTTATATTTTAGATATATATTTTTAAAATTACAATTTAATATTCTTACACTTTAAATTATTTTCTTTGCAACTAATGCACGTAAGTTATTACTAAGGAAAAATATATCACGTTTCCAATGACATTTATTTTAGCTTATGAAAATAACAATCTTTGACGAAATCACCCTGTGACAAAGAGGACAAACATTTAAATTTTCAACACATTTTCTACAAGCAACAAGGTGTCCACAAGGTTGAAATACAACATTCATTTCTAGATTCATACATATTTTACATAAAAATGAATTTCTAACTATAATTTTACATTCATTACTATCAAGGTGTCTATTTTTAGAGATTTCGATTCCAACACGATCTTTCACTTTTTCTAACGAAACAGTAGTCTTTGAAGCACTTATCTTTTCCACTGCATGCTTTTGAGACGTTTTACACACTCGACGGCAATAATTTTCCTTTCTTCTCACTATATGTTGAATATATTTACAATCAGAGAAAAACTTTCTATGCTCAACCAACGGATCATCAGCATTCTCCCAATCCCCAATAATCCACCACAAGTAAAACAAACAACAATATCGTCAACGCCTGAATAATACAATCCAGACTCTGCCATGTCCTTAACATCGGGTTTATCTTCAGGCCAATCTTTAAAAGTCTCAAGACGTTTTTTTCAAAGTCCAACATAGTAGGATGTTTTGGGGCAATATCTTTTAATTTTTCAGGTGTTTTAGCTGGTTTAGACTTGTTTTCTAGATGCACGATTGGTATGTTTTGAGAACCAGATATTAGAAATGAGCATTTCGGGGATTTTCTCATGTGCTCTCTTATCGGCTTTTGTCCTCTAACCCAGTCACGGATAATAACTCGACAAAATGCACAATGTACTTCATCATTGAATTTCAAGTAAAAAAAAAATCCAGCTGCTGCTGCTAGGTCAGCTGATTTGATGTACGATAGAGGCCAAACTTCAGAAAAAGAAATCATTCTATTCGCTTCAATATCTCATTACTTCACAGATTTTTTCAACAGTTTCAGAATTGTTTAGTATATGTTCTTCTCCATGAATGTCTGCCATTTCACGTTTGAAATTATTCATTTTAACAAAGTTGCTATGAATGACTACCTATACGTGTACTAAAATCATTTTACTAAAAACATTTTTACAAATTTTTAACTGGTGAACAAACAATTTGGAATAGTTTCTATGTTCAATTAAAGAAAAAAAAACTATTAAATACGTTTTTCTTACATTACATATCGAATAAAACTATTTTTTGGCTTTTAGTATTAAAATTTGTTTACTGTATTTGATGTTAAACATTTTTTATTATTTTATGATCTATTTTTTTATGAGCCAGTGTAGATTACTGAAGATATTTCTAAATGTGATATTATAGGTATTGTTTGATTTTTTAGAAATGAAGGATTAAGTAAATACTTTTTTTCATGTTAGCTACATGGATTGAAATTTATCTGAAAACAATGTTCTTTTATCAAAAATTTAAACGAAATGTTTTGATAGGATTATATAAAAATAACTATTTCTAATTGTTTATCAATATTCGGACCAAACAAAAAAAAACCTTTTTATTTAAAGTAACTCGTTAGTATAATATGCCTAGTGTTTATCATTCATATTTTTTAAGTCCAGACTTGTTAACCCAAACAATACCGTTTAAGAAATTGAAAATAATAAGAGACAAAAACATCACTATGTTTACAATTAATTTTGATAAAAGCAGACTAAAAATTATAAATATCGGACAAAAACTGTGAAATTTTAGTATAAAATGGCGTTCATGTTAGTTTTTAGAATATGTTTTTATCAGTCTTTGAGTGATATTTCATCAAGAAAGTACTTTTTTAAAAGGTGAAAAATATAGCGTCAATCGGTCGTTGTGAATGATGCATAATATTTTGAATGACAGTACTTGCTTTGTAGCTACGACCTTATCCATTATCTAAAAAATGAAAATATTTTAAAATTGAGAAATTTTTTTTTGAAAAAATCCGGACATTTTGATACCATATATGCACTACTACACATGACAACAAGAGAAATCAATTTCCCAAACAACAAACGTTTCACACAGATGTTTTCCCCCAAACTGCTTCATCCTTACTGTAATATGTCTAAATTGATCAAACCCCCTTTGAACTTCAACCGCTCAACGATACGCCGCATTCATGCGGATAGATGAAAGTAAATAATCAAGCAATTACACTGTAAACGAAGACGTTTCAGGCGCTCACATGAATAGAATCACGCGTGTGCGTTTTATTAGGGGGAGGGGGTATGTATGGTACCAATACGACACGGCTTTGTATCGTGGAGACACACTACAAAAGCTACAGAAAATGCGGCTGCTTTGACGGAGACATGAAAGGTTTTAGAAAAATATCCAGTAAGTTGTAAATAACCAGATCACAATACCTATTCTAATCATCCAATTGACACCTAAAAGCTACTGACGCCCCGTTTTGCAGCGGCTTGCGAAAAAACTGTCTTGAACTACAATGAAATATGACCACTAAACATTCAAAGTCAAGAAAATGGATGAAAACAAACACAAGGCGTTTTTGTGTGTTAAAAGTCCTCTATTATGCTATGGTTATACTATTTTTTCCCCGCAAAACATCAAAAATTTTTTTTATTCTATTGCAAATCTACCGTTTTTTTTAAATTAAACTTTTTTCACAATGATACCTTGTTATCAACTAACATAGCAGACATTTTATTATAGACATATTTCTTTTTACTTGTATCAATCTATCTTTTCTATCTTTTATATATTTTACAACATATCCAAATTATTTACTCTCACCCCCCCCCCGATGATCATTTACTTTTCAAACATCAAATTAATTTAAATCGTCCTATATATCAAATTTCCTTATTTCATTTTTTTATTTTACTCCACCTTAACAGTCTATCTCATCACCCCAATAGTTCCTCTTATACACTTTAATGTTTCCTTCCTTATCAATTCAACCAAATTACTTTTATTTTTCTAGGAAATAAAATTGTTTTTTAATAATTTCACTTATATCTTCAAATAGCATCCTACCATTCTAAAATCAAAATAAAATAAGCACTTACCTGTTTTTATTCTTATTTCAAAAAATAAATTTTAATTCTGTTTGGTGCTACCTTTTTTCTCAACATCTGAAAATCAAGCTACCTTTCACTGCTATTACCACCCTAGTATCGATAAATAAAAATTGACACATCTTTAAAAAAGGTGCATCATTCGTTTCAACACCTAAATTTAATTTACTAACATATTCATAATTATGTACTAGATTCTGATTATTAAGCTTAGAAAAAGATCAAATGTTAATTATTTTTTTCTGGATAGTTGATATTAAAGCATGAATGACTTTATTGCATAAGGGATAGTTACGAATGGTCAATAGAAGATTAATCATCAAAAAATATAACATGTTTCAAACAAATTTAAAAATTTTGAGTGTCGATGAGTTAAAAGTTCAGCAATATCATTTTCAAAACATTAACTAGGAAAAAGGGTGTTTTCGAAAAGACGGAATAAAGAAAATCTTGCAAAGAATCAAATAGAAGCCTCAACAAGGGATCGTGTTGGAGAAAAACATACCCAGATTTTTGCGACTTTTGTATAGCCATAAATACTTTTCAACTGTAACAATTTAACAGGCCGCCCCCTTTGAAGTCCAACCGGTCTACTGAAGCGTTGGGGATAGCGAGCGTTAACAATACATGAATAGAAATCTTATACCTAAACTACTGAGAGGTCCGACAAAAATATTTAAGTTATAGTTTTCTTTATAACGAAATACTAAAAAACATCGTTTTTAAATTAAGACAAATGCTGAAAAAATAACTTAATAACTTGTTAAACACACTGATAAAAAAACTTTACGAAAAGAAATAATTACTAAAGCTTTTAACAAAAAAGAATTTTCAATTTAATATACTGAGAAATTTCTTTTCTTCATCTTGATAAATAAATGAAAAATCCTGAATTTTTTAATGTCTTACTTACTTAGGGATTATGCAATGTTTAAGATACCGTACGTCGAATTAATTTTAAGATTTTCTTAACAAGTTCTTTTTAAAAAAACATGGTATAGTTGTAAATTAATATTTCAAGGAAAAAGTTAGATTTTTTACATGCTATTCAATATTTATCGAATTATCAGAAGAGAAAAAATATTTTAAAAAGAAAAAAAAACTATTTCAAACTTTAATTTTACACTCATGTCTATCCTAATACACTAGCGGAAATAAAAATCCCAACACCAAGAAGGAAAGGAGATATCAAAGTCAAATTTGTTTCTATGATTGCACATAGTATTAATGTGAATTGATTAAAAAATCAGCCTTCCCGGATGTTAGGGGGCCGAGAAAATTGGCGAGGACTGTTGTCTCCATAGGTGTCCATTACCGCCGTCACACGTCATGGTATTGAGTGACAGGGGCTCTAAATGACTTTTGAGGGATTGGAGAACCATGTTGCCTCTTTAGGTAGTCTAAATTCATATGGTGCACCAGCGGACGTTGCATACCGGGCTAGGTGATTTCTCCCTATTGACCGGACTTGTTTTGTGGCGTTGGTTCTAGAGAACGGGAAAGACGGGGTAAAAATGCAACCTAGGGGGTTAAGAAGAAAGCTTGGACATTGCATACAACATGTGGTTGTGCATGTTTCTCTTGAAATTTGTCCCCAGGACAGGTCTGAAGGTAAGGACGGTCTACCGGCTGCAAAATCTCAATGACGCAGCTCTGGTTGGAAAAAGTACTGGTGAATCATTCTCAGGAGTTGCAGAAATGGAATCCAATGCATCCCCACTCCGTTACCCTGCATCACCACTCCGTGGAACGATTAGAAAATCATCAGCTGAGTGCGCTCTCTCCATTGTGTCTTCAAACTCATACCCAAAGGTGGTGGTGCTCCAAACCGAATCAGGATTCTCTCATAAACACAACGTAATGAAATCGGGATTTTCATTTCCTTATTTCGTGCACTATTGAAAACAGAAAGGCCCATTTTCAGCCCATTGTTTATAGCCAAAGCTGTAAGAAGCCATGCGGACCGAACGGACAATCCGCAGTACTGCAAACGACATCCATCCCACTGCCGCTTGTCCTCAGTATGATCTACCGGTACTTGGGCCAACCAGAGCTGCTTCATTAAGGTTTTTTAGCCGGTTGTCCGTCCTTACCTTCAGACCTGTCCTGGGGACAAATTTCAAGAGAAAAATGCACAAACACATGTTTTGTGCAATGTCCAAGCTTTCTTCTTAACCCCCTATGTTGCATTTTTACCCTGGCCTATCCGTTCGTAAAAACTAACGCTCACAAAACATGTCCGAAGAAAGAGGAGAAATCACCTAGCCCGGTATGCAACGTCCGCTGGTGCACCATATGAATTTGGACTACCTGAGGAGGCAACATGGTCCTCCAATCCCTCAAAAGTCATTTAGATCCCCTGTCACTCAATATCATGACGTGTGACGTAGGTAATGGACACCTATGGAGACAACACTCCTCCCTGTTTTTCTCGGCCCCCTAATATCCAGGAAGGCTGATTTTTTAAGCAATTCACATTGATACTATGTGCAATCATAGAAATAAATTTGACTTTGATATCTCCTTTCCTTCTTGGTGTTGGGATTTTTATTTCCGCTAGTGTAATTCACCCTGTAAAACAAACGAGTATATTGAAAAAAACACTTAAATAATATAATCCAGACTCTGTCATGTGTTTAACGTAGTTTTTTGTCTTTAGGCGAAGCTCTAAAAGTCTCAAGACGTTTTCAAAGTCCATCATATTAGGATATTTTGGGACAATATCTTTTAATATTTTCAGATGTCTTCGTTGGTTTAGGGAGAAAAAAGTGATTTTTCCCCTGAAATAACCCTCAATGAACAGTAAATATATTCCTTAACAAGTGAACCTGCACGGGTTGAATTTATTAGTTTATTTTAAACGATTTATGAAGTTGCATATCTTTTCTTTTCTGCATTATCAGCTACCTGTCACCCCTGATTAATTTATTTAGTATTATGAAACATGCGAAAGGTGGATTCTCCTTTTTAAAATTGAAATAATACAAAATAAATCAGTTCAACTGTGTTGGTGAGATCAGTATCACGATTGTATTATGTAAGTTTTTAACGTGAAATTGATTCTTTTTTCTAAATAAATCACACTCTAAATTTCAGTATATACTCATAATTATTTGATAGCATTCTTATATTCCAAGAAAACTGAATATAAAAACCTATATACAAGCCATGGATTTATATATTTTAAAGAATTTGTTCAACAGGGAGTCATGACAACAGTTGTCTGAGTTATTTTTTTTTGCTTCAACTGCTACATACTCAAAAGATTTCTATAAATAGTATATATTTTTCGTAGAATATGAAAAAAAAAATAAAGAAACAGCAAGTAATTCAATGTACTTTACAGCAATCTTCTTTTTTGTAAAAAATTACAATTTTCTACGAAAATATGTTTCTAACCAATCTCTCTAAAGGTATTAAACAAACATAAAAACCATGTTTGATCAATAATAAGACAATAATGTGGACCATACGCCATAAAAAGTCAATCATCCAACCAATAATAAGACAAAAAATTTAGCTTTATTCGATATTGTTTTGTACCGCCATTCATGCCTGGGGATCTCAGAAGACCCATAGGGGGAATAACTCCAAAATCTTTACCTATTGTACAACTTAGCGTAATTAAGGAATACAGGTATTCGAAAATGTCAAAACAAAAATACACGGGAGATATCAAGCGTCAAAAGTGCGCTTGGGGGGTATGAAAAGATCCCTTGCAGGGGGTAGGAAGGTTAACTCAAATTTCAATTTTATTACTTCTGAGAAAAGTGCAGAATCTTCTCCTAATAGCCCTTCAACAAATCACAGTGCACGGTTCTAGTGTAAACATCCCTAGCACATCCCTGATAGGTCGTATAGGTGAACGATCTTAACTCTGGAGTATTGGTTCTTATTTTGCACCCTTCGTATTGGACATGTTAAAATGTACATTGTTACCCCCCTCTATAGGAGATATCAGCCATTGGTTAAGCAGTTGATCCAGGAGGTGTGGACACAGGGTTCGATACGTATTTATAAAGCAGTTAGATTCTCTCTGTCTACCATCTTCTTCTGTCTACCATCTTTTAAAAAATGTATCGAAAATCTATAATAGAAGTGTCCGAAGAGGAGATAGAAAACATCTATCCACAACTCTACAATATGTCACAGTTGCGTACTAGTCATACTGTATTTGTGTCACCTGTGCAGCCGCCTGTAGTAACTTTGTACAGTGACGATGACGAGTGTTTGATAGTTCAGGAGAACTATGTCTCCAGTGACGACAGCGTTATGAATTTAACGCATAGTGACTGTGACGACAGCGACAGCGTTATGGAGTTAACGCCTAGTGAATGTGACGACAACGACGACGACAGCGTTATGAATTTAACGCTTAGTGACTGTGACGACAGCGACAGCGTTATGGAGTTAACGCCTAGTGACTGTGACGACAGCGACAGCGTTATGGAGTTAACGCCTAGTGACTGTGACGACAGCGACGACTATAGTGACGATGATTGTATAATTCTGTATGAAACATACGGGGATAATGATGAGGATGACAGTATCATAATATTAGAGACCCCTCCGAAGCCCCAACCTGTCATTATAACCCTTGAATAAAAGGATAAGTTTTATACCTTATATTGGCTTTCTTATTTATATATCTTTTAATGTATAGGTATTATGATTTCTCTCTATTTCAGGATTATCTTTACAATTTTTTTTAGGGTTTACTTCTTCAGTAATATATTTATTGTTTATGTTTTTTTCTTTTTAAAATATTTTTTCTCTTCTGATAATTCGATAAATATTGAATAGCATGTAAAAAATCTAACTTTTTCCTTGAAATATTAATTTACAACTATACCATGTTTTTTTAAAAAGAACTTGTTAAGAAAATTTACTAACATATTCATAATTATGTACTAGATTCTGATTATTAAGCTTAGAAAAAGATCAAATGTTAATTATTTTTTTCTGGATAGTTGATATTAAAGCATGAATGACTTTATTGCATAAGGGATAGTTACGAATGGTCAATAGAAGATTAATCATCAAAAAATATAACATGTTTCAAACAAATTTAAAAATTTTGAGTGTTGATGAGTTAAAAGTTCAGCAATATCATTTTCAAAACATTAACCCTCCCTTATATTCCAGTTTGGTCCCTTAATTAGACTGTGGACTTTAAGGTTTGAAAGTAAACACGGGTATTTTAAAAAGTGTGTCAGACATTCTTGCAATTTTAAAAACATTTGTTCAACTCTTTCTCTTCGACATCAACTTTTACAAACTTACATTCATTTGGGAAACTTTTTCCCCCATAGAATTACAGTTCACAAAGCCATAAACTTTTGTACTTCTATGTTTAATGAAGATATTCAGAACTCATTACCAAGTAGTGTGAATCAGTTTAATTCTGTTGTATCTGATCATGTTATAATTCATGGTATATCTTACCAAAAAGATTTATTTTTGGCTGTGGAAAAGAATGATGATGGTATTTTATTTGGTAAAATTAAGTTAATTGTCATTCACAATGATGCTGAGGTTTACTTTGTTACTGAACTATTTCAGAGTATGTCTTTGCATAAGTGGGGTGTGCACAAAATAATGAAAAGTTCACTAACTAATTGTATTCATATGAATAAATTATTAGATTACTATCCATTGCCAGCATATTTATTAAACAAACATGAATGCATATGTTTACATCATGCTGTTTCTGAATAGGAATAAAGAATGATTTTAGTATGGAAAATATATTACTTCCATAATTTAAAAACCTTATTACCTTCCGACTCCTGATTTAAAAGATATAAGGTTTTCAAAAGGTGGTAACACTATGTATTAGTTTTTAGATTTTTAGCAATTATTTAACTGGTTCTGGAGTGTTATATCTAAGTTAAATGACTCATTACCAGGGTTGGCAAAAAACCGGGTTTTTTTAAAAAAACCAAAAAAACCGGGTTTATTTGGTTTAAACCAGGTTTTTTTGGTTTAAACCAAGTTTTTTTAGAATTTTTTTTATCAGAATAAGTTATTTTAGCATTGATGTTTGAAATTGAGTTGTAAATGAGACATTTATTTCAGGGGTTGTTTATAATTGATAAATGATTTGTATATTTCAATTAATTAATTAAAATTAAATTAATTTGTTTTAAAAATAATTTTTGTTTCTAAAATATTCCAATTTGAATATCTAATATTATTGTAGTGAATAAAAATCAGTGTTAATTTATCTTGGATAAATGGTTGAAATAATCAAATTATTTATCTTAATTATATATGGATTAATTTATGAACTTAAGAAATTTCTTCAGAAAAAGAAAATTTTATTTTTTAAATGAGAAGTAAAAGTGAAATGTAAACAACTAATGTTAATTGAAATTGGATAATTGATAAAGATAATTAATTTGATTAATTATTAAATGGTAAAATAATCAAATTAATTATATGGATTATTTATGAACTTAAGAAATTTCTTTAGAAAGAGAAAATTTAACTTTTTTAATAAATAAAAGTTAAATGTAAGCAACTAATGTTAATTGAAATTGGATAAATGATTGAGATAATTAATCCGATTAAGGAAATTAACGGTTTTTATTAATTTAGTAAAAAACCCAACTGGTTTTTATCTGTTTATAAACAAACCAACTGGTTTTTAGTTTTTATCATTAAAAAAATCAACGGTTTTTATTAATTTACTAAAAAAACCAACTGGTTTTTATGACTGACAAATAAGACAAATTGGTTTTATTAATTAATTAAAATCCAAGCCATATTTTATCAGTGAAAAACAGATAACTTTTGTGTATGTTTAGTTACTTTTTGAAATAATGCTTCATTTTAAAGGAAATTAATAAATGAACTATCTCTTGCAAAATATAATAAGTTTAACTTAAGCATTTAAGGTTAAGTTTAGAGAGAATTCAATAATTAAAACCATTAAATTAAAAGATTTCCGATTTTTAATCACCTTAAAATGTCAATCTTTTTATAAATCTGACCTTTTAATTTTGTGCAAAAGATTATACTTAATAACACTTTCTTTAAAAAATCCTGAAAATATTTTATAATTTCTAAAAAAACCAAAAAAACCAAGTGGTTTTTTTGGTAAAAAAACCATGGTAAAAAAACCATTACCTTTTAATTACATTTAAAGGTCTTCTGTGATTTTGTGTTTCATTTACAACCAATCCTTATTATGTAGAAAACATTATATGAGGAGTTGGAAAGTTCTACTGTAGGGCCATTCCATGAAAAAGTGGACATGAGGGTTGAAATTTCAAAATGGTGTTATAAATATAAATTATACATTATATTAAAGGTAAAGATATGAACCTGATAAAATTACAGAGAGCTAAGCTTTAAAAAATTTTCTTGTGTACTTTTTGAGGGCTCAAAGTTAGAAAAATTTGAAATCTTTTCAAGTATGTAAAATAGGGTATTTACATCTTAGCTTTAACAACACTAAATGTAGCTAAATTTTCATCAAAAATGCATAATATTCCTATTTTTGACCTTGTTTACCTAATAAAACCATTAATTTTCCAAAAAAAAATTCAAACTTGATTTTTGGAACCTTTGAATTTATGGTGCCCTTCTGTCACACCCGTCACAAAAAAGATGCAAAAGTTGTTCTACAAGATTTAATTTTGATCACAAGTCTTTGAAACATTCCAAAGTTCTGATTTTAACAGTTCCATTAACATTTTTCCTTGTATGAGTTTTTAGTGTGACGGGTGTGACAAAATCCTCATGACGGGTGTGACAACTTTTTAATTTTTTTAAAAATATTTGAATGATCTCTAATAGAAGTAAAAGATTGGTTCACAATAACTTTTAAACATATTAAGGCAATTATGGCTAGCAAAAAAAGTTAAATTTTTAAATAATAAATAATTTTATTTTTTTTTATTAAAAAACGTTGAGTGAATCGAAATTTTCTTTAAAATTATTAGTTTTTTCTTAATGTTTGGTTTTGGTCTTAATGTTTGTGAAGCGTGAGTTAGAAACTCAGCTAAATTTACTAAAATCCCAATCTTAATATTTTCTAAATGTTTTTGGTTAAAAGCATGCATAATGCTTTGAAGTTGGATGTAGTTAGAGAATTTTATCTGATAACAATGAAAATTTATTGAGATAAATATATTTTTATCATGTAAAGGAATTAATTTTTATGTTGTATATAAATGTATAGGATGGATGCCATTATAGAATTAGGTATAAAAGAACAGTTGCCATTTCTTGAGGATAAAAATCTGAAGGCTGTCCTTGAAAGATTATCTGATTTAGGGGTAACTAAGAAATCAGATTTATCCCTAGTAGAAGTTGAAGATTTGAAAGATGTTTTGAAAACAATTCAAGCTAGAATACTTGTAAAACATTGGAAAAATGCTGGTAAGTTACTATTGTACTATTTAATATCTTTATAATTAAGAAGTTTTTTTGTCTTATAGTGTAATTTAGCATACAGTTGAATTTGAATATGCACTTAAAATAAGTAGTACCAGTGAAATAATGAAACACGAAAGAAATAAGGTTCTTTTCCAGAAAAGTAGTGCAAGCGATAAAGTCGTTTCTAAAAAAGTACCTAAAATATATTAAATCCTTAAAAAATTGTCTAGTCCCAATAGATTTAATAGTCAGCTGTTGCCAAAAAATCAATTTATTAAGATTTGCGCTACTATTCTGGAAAAATTAAAATACTAAAAATAATCTCATTGAAACTCATTCAATTCTGCTTAATGTGATCCATTTCTCTTAAGGAAAAATCTATCTCCATTTTTACAAAAAAGAATTTATGAAAATAAAAATTGGTTTCAAGAATAACCTGGCTTAATGTTAAAAATTTAAACTGGAATATTAATACTATAACTATCCAAATTATTGCTAATTTGTTGGTAATGAGCATTACCCATATAAAATAAAAACCATTCTGCAAACTTAAGCTATCCATAAAATTTTGTAGAAGCTTTCTGTAGTTTTTAACTAATTTGAATTAAAAAAGAAGTGCATAGATTGTTAGCACAATACATTTTTTGGATGAAATACATCCCAGAACATTAAAAATCAGTGGAACTAAGACTTGTGTAAAAAATAGCAAAACTATTTTTTTATAAAATTTGCTTAATTTTTTCTGGAGTATCAAATTTTCTGTGAACGCCATTCAAGTGTTCGTGTACATTAACTATATGGATGTGGTAATGAAATCAAATACTTTTGCCAAAATATAATTTAATTGGGCATCAATTTTAAAAACCTAGTAATTTTTTAATTAACAGAAATTATTTAATATGGTTTATACTTATTTATATTAGTGTACCATTTTTTCATTTCACTATTCATATATTTATTTTCTGTTTTGCAGAAAATGAGCCAAAAGAACCTGAGGAGTTACAACAGGTAGTTACAGATAATAAAGACAGTGAAAAGATACACACTTTAAACTTAGAAAACATGGACTGGGCTTATGATTTTAAAGTTTCTTGGCATAGAATGCCAATGGAACTCCTGAAAACTTTAAGAGAAAAAAAACGTCTCACGCCTAGTTTGAGACGAAATTTAATCAGAATCGTCTCAGACGATATTAATGCATTAACATCCAAACCTGGTAGAAAAGCCTTAGCTATTATAGCTAGAACAATAGTTAAAGCTTATCCAGAATCTTTATCGGATGCTTTATGTGGAGAAGTGGTTGGCGAGGGGCATACTTCCCTCGCCAAACAACTGGAAGTTAGATTCGACAATTTAAACAGAAGTTCGGATTACAACACATTGAAAAGAAGACTTAAGGAAGAAAGTGAAGGCAATAAGAAGCTAAAATTATCGGACTCATATGGCTGTATCAACTGGCAGCCTGCCAATTTGCCAGAAAATGAAACGCCTGAAACACAAGAACATAAGAAAAAAGTTATGATTGACATGCCATCAAAAAAAACCTTAAATGACCTTGACAACAAATTATTGTCTGATACATACTTTACTCAAAGAAGTGAAATAAACTCCAAGAATGATATCGCATATCTTAAAAAAAATTGGCCCCTCCTATTTACAAAGGACGGAATGCTGCAGCATTTTGAAATGCTGGTAGGGGTCAGTTTTGATAAAAAGTTTGAAGAGTCATTGTCCCAGAAAGGAGATAGGATTTTTAACTTCCTAGAAACATTGCCATGCACCAAAAAAAACCTCAAGCTGATGGAAAAAGTATTAGAATCATGCTCAGATATGGATGATGCAGATTTCTTAACATTAATTCAACTGATAGCTATCTACTTTGAGGAAGATATAGATAAACTATTTGTTGGAGTTGATGTAAGTATTATGTAATTTATCTTATTTATTCTACTGGATAAAATTCTGTGTATCTTGGAAAATTCAAAGCTTTAGGGACCCTTTAATAAGTATTGATTTTAAGTTTTCTTTTACTTATATTTCCAATTTCACGAAATGGTAAATATTACATGTTTTGTCCTTTTATTTCTTTAAAAACTTAGGGCATCAATAAACAAAGTTAAAAAGCTCAGATTTTAGGTTTCTAAAGCATAAAATTTGAAAATCTTGTAAGCCACAGTTCAATTCAAAAGTTGCTGAAAAGAAAATTCTAATAAAAGTTGGTTAATTTTTATTACAGGTTGCTATAGATGTGGAAGTGTTGGATCTTCCAAATACACCTTGCCTAGTTTATTTTGGTAAGTATCAATGGTAGTTTTTGATCTGATACTTTACAACTATATTTTCTCAATTTACAATGCAATGCTCTCATGCATCCAAATCTTATGTCAGGTTAGAGTCACTAATTCACCCGTAGGTGAATACCAGAAGTGAACATTTACATTCAAATTGAAATTTACTTTAGTTCAATAATTACTAGATAAAGATTGTTAGAATTCAATCTTGGGTACAACAGTTATTATAACATCTTCGTAGTATGTATACATTAGGGTGTATCGAAAAAAACTTTTTTTCGATTTTGATGACGTAATAGTGCGGAAAAGTTGTCTAAGGTGCCAGAGAGTACCTGTGAATTTTTTCAGAATTTTTGGATAATTTCTTAATGTGCCACATTGGCCCTGAAGTTCCCCATGTTAATCCAATGGGGCGCGCCGCCAAAAAGGCCGAAAATCGGTTTTTCGCCCCTCATTTCTACCCTAATCACACGACGAATGTCTCGTCTCGAGTTATGGACTCTATATGATGTATGCTACCCGAAAAAACTTGAATAATAACTTAAATCTCTATATTATGTTGATTGTGGGCTCTGATTTGAACGAGGAAATACGCGATTTTCGACGAAATTTGAGCATACAAAAAAACGTAATATAGATATTTAGGCTATAATTCAAGTTTTTTCGGATAGCCTAGATCATATAGAGTCCATAACTCGAGACGAGACATTCGTCGTGTGATTAGGGTAGAAATGAGGGGCGAAAAACCGATTTTCGGCCTTTTTGGCGGCGCGCCCCATTGGATTAACATGGGGAACTTCAGGGCCAATGTGGCACATTAAGAAATTATCCAAAAATTCTAAAAAAATTCACAGGTACTCTTTGGCACCTTAGACAACTTTTCCGCACTATTACGTCATCAAAAATCGAAAAAAAGTTTTTTTCGATACACCCTAGTATACATATTATACACTATTGCCTGTGATATTTCTGACATTTTTGATTTAATTTATCCTGAATTTTTTTTCAGGTGATGATGCTCTAAAGGCAAAATCCTTCATTGATAAAGTATCAGCATTCAAAGTTGTTGACTTCTTCGAAGCATTTTCCCTTTTGTTTATGTCTTTCTACTGTTTCAACATTCATTACCCGACATCTGCAAGCACAACTTTAGAGTTTGTTCAAAGGTATATTGTTTAAACTTTGTACTCACAATGTACATGGAGCCCCAAAAATAAAACCAGAAAAACTTAAAATGAAAAATACATGTGGTCTGTTTCATCTTGCTTTGGAAACCAAAAATTTTAAGTTCTTCAGCAAGAGGCAACTGAATTTTTCAGTTAGTTTTGGACCCCTTGTAAATATAAAAGTTTTTAGTTTTCAAAATTAAATCCTTTAATTTATTTAAAATATTAGCTTTAACTTAGAATATAACATTAAATTGTTAAGGTGTGTAAACATGTTTTCATTAACTGTATTTAATTTAGGTGTTTGCTTGGCATAAACCCGGTGACAAGCTGCAAAAAGAACCCCGATGTGAAGAAACGAGCAACTGTGAACTCTAAAATTTTGCACCTCGTCAACAAAATAGCTGAATATGAATTGATTGATCACTAGTTCATGATTTTCTACCAATTCTTCCAGCTAGTACTGTCGTATGAAAGCCAAGAAACATATATTTTTGTCCTATTGCCTCTTTGGAATCTGATTTTTTTAGTTTATTCATAAGTTTTTTGTGTGGAAGTTTATGTATATCTTAATTGTTAGTGTTTGGCACTAGTTGCAACTAATAGTTCAACTACTTTTGGTTTAGAGTAGAATATTGCAAAATTAAAATTCTTGTAATTATCAATGTCATTAAATATGATAGGCTTTCAATTTCATTTTTTTTTCTTTCCATTAAAGCGATATTTTTACATTGATAAGGAAAAGATAATTAAAATTTAAAAGTAAAAATCTCTTACAAAATTATACAGACTAGTTAACTAGTTTTTACAAGAACTTTTTTCCAGACTAGTTTGTAGTTAAAACCACTTTGTAGCCAAACACTACTAATTGTGAAGAGAATCATTCTTCCATCTGTGTAGAATGTTTCATTAAATTTTCCATTTTTTGTGTGTTTTGAGTTGTGGGACGAGCAATACAAATTTTAGTCTTTAATTTCTTATATTGATCAAAGTGGGAAAATTCCAGGAAGTATTGTAGTATGTAAGCCAAGAAACTTTTTAAAAGATATACATTTGTGTACCATTGCCTCTTTGAAATGGTGATATATTTTGCTAATTTGTAACTTTTTTTATGTTGGGAAGTTATGAATCGAATTGTGAAGATATTTACATTCCATCTGTGTGAAATATATATTCCAATAAAATTTCAGTATTTTTAAATTTTGAGTTGTGGGATATATGCTAAACACATTTGAATTATTCTTAATTGCTTACAATGGACCTAATGAAAATTTTTGGGCATTATTACTAACATTTAGTCCCATTGCCTTGAATGTTAATCTATTATAGCTAATTCATAACACTTTTTGTGTGGAATTTAATTTATAAAATATAAACAGATTTATTCTGATATTCAGGCATGAGTTTCTTCAAAAAATATGTTCTAGAATGCTGAAAATGAAAGGAAAAAACATTCAAAGAAATTAGGTTCTAAAGCTAAAAAATGCAGATCCTCTGATAATGCCTCAGAGTCCACCACAGAAACCAAGAATGAGTAACTAAATAAGGTTCCAGTTCCTGGTGGTGATGATAAACGCATTCAAAGAAATTATGTTCTAGTTAAAAAAAAATGCAGGGGCACTCTAAGTCTGAATCCACCACTAAAACAAATTTTTTTTAGATTAAAATTTATCTGTTACATTTTTAAGAGTTGTGCTTAAATTTAATCGATGCTAAAATTATATATTGCATGCTAAATATTTTTGATGCTCTGTGCTTTTTTCACTTTTGTGTGCAATCTCGTGCCTGATTATATTGAACCAAGCAAAACATTTTGGGCAGTATTACTATCAGAATGAAAAATTTAAAAAATTGACAATATGCTTTCATCATTGCCTAAGGATATTTTTATGTTCAAGTTGTCTGTCTATAAAGGAGAGAGATACAATAAAACAGATCTTATCTAATATTTCCTAAAAATAAAATTAAAAACAATGTTTAAATTAACAGAAACAAACTGTAAAAAGATGGAAATTCTGTAAAAAATCACTAATGATATCTGTGAAATTAACAGGATAAAGCCATAAAAATATGGAAATTCTGTAAAAAATCACAGATGATATCTGTGAAATTAACGGGGAAAAGCCATAAAAAAATGGTAAGTCTGTAAAAAAATCACAGAAAATATCTGTAAAAAAACAGAAATCTACTGGCGTCCTGGCTGACAGTTTTTTTCTGTAAATTCAACAGACTTTTTTTTACAGTGTAGCCGTCGAGATGGTAGTGACGGTAGGGGTGAGATTGTAGGCTGTATATTATAAAGTTTATTTTCAATTTGCTCACCCTAGTCCTCCTGCCATTCCTCCCATACAAAATATTTGACTTTGATTAGAAATTTTATATCATTGTATGGGATCCTTATGGCCTAAGGGAGTCGACGCATTTTTCGCAGCGACATCTGCACGCTCATTGCCATCTATTCCTACGTGGCCTGGTATCCAGCAAAATTTTATGTCGAAGCCACGTCGGATGAGTTTAAGTACAAAAATATTACATCATAAGCTATTGGGCGATTGATGCCCGAGCACTTTAAAGAGTCCAGTGTGCTTTTTGAGTCTGTGTATAAAATAAACTTATTTGGGATCAATGATGAAATGTACTTTAAAGCTTTAAATATGGCTAAAAACTCTGCAGTAAAAATTGACACGATGGATGGTAATGAGAAGTGTTATCATCTAGCTCAATTTACTAAATAAAAACACCATCTTTAAAAAAACACCGCTGCCTTTATTCAAATTTTAACGTCTCTCTTCAAATTATTATATTTACAATCTCGTGATCTTATTTTCTTACTGTTGCCAATATCACTGTTATAATCTGAAATCTGGCGATAACACTCGCCCATCCTGACGAAAAATCGTCCTCGATGAGATACAAAATTAATTTTCTTCGTCGGTGTACCGTCTTATTTTTTTTTCAAGTCGTCGTACTTTTCATCATCATCCAAGTCGTCGGATAGAGTTCCACCTCCTTTAAAACACCAGTTTTTCAATTGAAAGTCCAACGTGGCTTTCTCCTTCGGACCAGTCTTTACTTCAGGCCCGCAGTCTTCTTTCTCGTAGAGCTGGTTATCTTCAACTTCGGAACCATCGTCTTTAATCGTCGGTTTCGTCTGACGACCACCACGTTTCTTAGCTTTTCGACTTTCCTTTTTAAGAGCATCACCTTCCGAATCAGAACCTACATCCATCTCTTCTTCAGAGCTAGAATTCTTGGCATATTTGGATACAGAAGCTTTGCCTCGTTGCTTGTCAGGTGTAGCTTTATCTTTAGACTTCGTAGGTCTCCTTCTTTGTTTCTTAGTCTTAACTTTCGTAGCAGTCTTCATTTCCTTCTTCTTAAGGACATCTTCCTTTTCAGTGTAAGATCCATCATCTTTAGCCTCTGTTACTTTTTCAGCCTCTTTCTCTTCAGAAACTGCATTATCAGATGATTTAGATTCTTCCTCCTTGTCTTTCTTTTCAGGAGTTTCTTTCTTTTCATTCTTCTCTTCAGGTTGATCTACGTTCGATTCTTTTTCCACCTCGATTTCTTCTACTGTTTCTTCAACTTTCGTCGTCTCGTCAGCTTCTGCACTCACCGTAACTTTGTTCATCTCATGGGTCATCTTCACTTTACGCTTGACTCCATCAGCATCATCTGTTGTTTCAGCAACCTCAGTATTCATCTTTCTCTTCTTCCGTTTTCTCAGGACCTTGAATTTCTTTAATTCTATGTTCATCCGCTCGTACTTCTACTTGTTTTGTTTTGCTTTCAAACCGTGCCAAAAATGAAGCTTTGGTATCGAACTTCAGAAATAGATTGCGAGACTCAACACCACTTTTGCTTTCTGGCATTGCCGATGCATTTCCTTGCTCATATCGAATTTTGCTTTTAATTCTTAATATTTTTAGCTCAAAATCCCGTTCTTCTTTTGCTCTTCGTTCATTAATTATTCTCTCCAACCTTGCTTTGACAAACTTTTCCTCATAACGTGAAGATTCTAAAATCAAATCTCTTAAATTTATATATTTCATTCCATCATCAACTTTCTCGCCTAATTCGTCTGCTAACTCAAGTAAATCCACTTTATTGCCTTTTCCCAAGTAGGACATTCTTTTTCACGTATTGCACCGTAACTCAATATGCAAATTCAAATATACGTTATTAAAAATAAGAGCACGTACCCGTTGACTTCGTTGAATTCGTTAAATCGTAGGCTTCGTCAAATCGTTGAATTCGTTAAATCGTAGGCTTCGTCAAATCGTTGACTTCGTTGAATCGTTGGTTTCGTTAAATCGTTGACTTCGTTGGTTTCGTTAAATCGTAGGCTTCATCAAATCGTTGACTTCGTTGAATCGTTGGTTTCGTTAAATCGTTGAATCGTTTTCTTTGTCAAATCGTTGACTTCGTTGAATCGTTTTCTTTGTCTAATCGTTGACTTCGTTGAATTCGTTAAATCGTTAACTTCGTTAAATCGTTGACTTCGTTGAATTCGTTAAATGAATACTTTACGTTTGTCCTTAGTTATTCGTTGCAGCGTTGTTCGTTGACGCTATGTGCGATTACCATCCGTTTTTCTCCATAAGAAGATCCGTTTCATACAATCGTCGTCTATAGGCTAACTGGTGCAGCATTCTTCATCCCACTTCTGATTTGTTATCATCTAGCTCAATTTACTAAATAAAAACACCATCTTTAAAAAAACACCGCTGCCTTTATTCAAATTTTAACGTCTCTCTTCAAATTATTATATTTACAATCTCGTGATCTTATTTTCTTACTGTTGCCAATATCACTGTTATAATCTGAAATCTGGCGATAACAGAAGTTAAAAAATGAATTTTCATGAATAAAAGCGCAGCCAACATAATTAAAACTCTTAGAACCATCAGTGTAAATGGCTGAATGGTCTTTGAAAGATTCTCTATGTGAATGGAAGAGCTGACGAAACAAAAGCATTGGTGTTTGAGCTCTTAAAATCTAGAAAACATCTAAAACTGGTAAATCATAATGAAACCAAGGTGGAAACTCAAAATGAGGTCTGTCAGCAACTTCATAAAATCCGAAGGACGACTCTTCCAGGGAGATCCTCGAACGTGACCCGAATGGTTTTATAAATGATGGGCGATTAATGAAGAGTTGGTCTAATGATGTGTCCATAAGCAAATCTTGAAGTGGGTGACCGGGCTGACTCTGAATACGGTAATATAGTCTGAGCGACAGCAGACGCCTCGTAGATGCCAATGGAGGTTCATTGCACACCACGTACAGGCTCTTAACGGGCGAAGTGCGAAAAGCCCCAGAGCATATTCTGAGGGCAGAGTGATGGATCGTATCGAGCTTACGCAACACAGATGGACGGGCGGAGCCATAAGCTGCGCACCCATAGTCCAATCTGGAGCGAATTATAGCTCGATAGATTTTGAGCATTGATGGTCTTTCTGCACCCCAAGATGTATTGGATAAGATTTTGAGAAGGTTTAGTTTCTTCTCGCAAGACAATCGCAGCTGCTCGACGTGTGGTTGGAAAGTCAGTTTTCGGTCGACATGAACACCGAGAAACTTAACGCTTTCCACCACTGGAATCTGTACACCACCCAGAAAGATTTCTGGGTCTGGGTGAGTTCCGTCGTCGGCAGAAATGGACGCAGGTTGTCTTTTGAGGGGAGAAAACAAAGCCGTTTTCGGCACTCCACCTCGTCAAGTGATTGACGGCAGTCGGTAGCTGTCGCTCGACATAGCGCATGTCATTCCCAGCACAATGGACGCTAAGGTCGTCCACGTACAAGTTGCCCTGGACTGATGGAGGAAGATGTTGTTGATTCTGAGAATAAAAAGGGTCACGCTAAGAACACTGCCGTGAGGAACTCCCTCTTCCTGAATAAAAGTATCAGATAAAATTGAATTAATACGAATTTGGAACTGTCGTAAAGATAAAAAGTTTTTGATAAATATCGGTAGATTTCCTCTGATTCCTAAAGAATGGAGATCGTTTAAAATTCAGTATCTCCAAGTGCGATCGTACGCCTTTTCAATGTCAAAGAATATAGAAATAAGATGATTACGGCGTACGAAAGCACGGCGGGCAAGAGTCTCCAGGAACAGGATGTTCTACCGATGAGCGGCCAACCCTTCTCAGAAGTCAGTCTTCCCCAATTTTTAAATTTGATCTTTAAAAGGAGTGTTGAAGCTCATTTTTGAGACCCTTCGGATTACAGCCAAAGAACACCGCTCCTTATAAGCCGGAGCTTTTGTATCGCCGTTTTCCAATGCCAACATGCCAAACCTTCAATTGGTACGATGTAGTGGAGAAACCGGAGTTTACCCCCAGAAAATTTTAGATTTTTAACATCCAAAATAGTTTTTTTCATGCATTTTAATGGACATAGATACCCTCTCCTAAGTAGCTACTGGTAATCAAAACGCCTAAAATGGGGTCTAAAATATTTTGGGTCCGGACCCAGGGACCCCCCTTGGCTACGCCTCTGGTATGTAGCATATTTGAATTGTAATGTGCTGCCCTGTGCTGTAGCACATGTTGAGCGTACCTAAATACAGCCTTGTGTAAGAGTACATTTCAATAGATCCCCGTTATCTTAAACAATTTCTAGGTAATAGTCAAATTTAATTAACAAGTTTTTATTTAATTTACAGGAGTTGGCTTAAAGTCATATGAGGGTGCAAAAGAAAATATCATCAGAGATGCTGTGAGTGATTGGCTTCTACAAGCTAAGTTCATGTTCAGAATAGCCCGAAGGAAATTTTCATTCATTGCAGAGAGAAATCAGTTATTTTATCTTTCCTTTTAGTAGCTACTGTAGTTTAGACATGAAAATGTTTTTCAAGACAACCAGGGGTAACTAAGGGCAATTTTTTGATAGTTTCTTAATCTTATTTCCATAACCCCTACCGGTGTGTAACCAAAAACTTAGTGGGGTTTATTAGTTCCAGGCAAATGCAAGTCTTCAGAAAAGAAAAGGTTAGGAAAAATACAGGTAGGTTGGTTGGTTGTTTGGGGTTTTATGGCGCAAGATCCCAAATAAAAATACAGGTAGGAATATTTCTAAAAATTGTGGTAACACCGAGTCCAGTCAGTAGGGGGACCCGGAGTTCTACCTAAAAAAGTTTTTAAAATTTAACTCTTAAAAACAAGGCAACAAATTTTTAGGTATCGGTGATATGATCACTATGACATTTTAATTAAAAAATCCCCCCTACAAGCTGACTGATATACATTACTCAGTACATTGCAGGGTATACATTACTCAGTTTTTGGAATTTTGTACAAGTAACATCGATTCTTTTTTATCCAGGAGCAAGACTGATGCGCAAGAGTCAACCATTTAATCATATTTAAAGAAACGTGAATATAGATTTCTTAAATTTTTAAAATGTAGGAAACAAGGTGTCCACTCTAAAGTAGCCCAATAGACTGCCTGTATAACAGATCTGATACTGGAGTACTGTATATAAACCGGAGTTAGTTAAACTTGAGTTTCTGTATTTATAAACTAAATAGTTATGTGTGGTACTGGATATAAACTAGAGTTCTGTAAATATAATTAATTGTCCAAGTCTTGCACCAAAAATGCAAGAAGACGACTTCAACTTGGCGCCTGCGTTCGTCCAAATATCGGGAGAAGAACGGAAAACTGCGAGAAAATTGAAACTCGCAAAGCATATTGAAAAATCGCGATTTTCCCGTCATTTTTCTCGCGTCTTTCCATTCCGTTTTTCCATAGTGGCTAAGGATTGAGGCTTTTCTTATCGGTTGGATTTTCAGAGTTACCGATTCAGATTAAATGGATTATCGCGTTTTTGGCGAAAAAATGGGAATTTGCCATTTTTGAAGCAGGTAACCAATTTTGGCGCAGATTTTCCACCCTTGAATACACAAAATATTAATTTTCATAATGGCCAAAGAATAAATACAGGGATAGAATCGAATCGTTGGAGAACAATTTCCCACAGGAAACAGTATTATAAAAAGTGCAGTTTTCTTGCTATTTATGCATTAAATTTTCACTTCGCGCGAATCTACTGATATATTTTAGTATTATTTCGATGAGTAAAAATCCAAATTAAATTCATTTTAATAATGTGCATTGAAGTTTCGAAGCGAGTTCGAAAATCCATGTTAAAACTCTACTCCACGCTGTCTTGTTGCTGGTAAAGCGCCATCTGTCGTTACTTTGGTTGGTTGGTGGGGTTTAATGGCGCAAGAGCCATATTTGGCCATTCCGCGCCAGTGTCGTTACTTTGAATCGCGGATTCTTAAAAGTGAACAATTTTAACAGGAATTATTATCTCCGTAATAGCTGTAACCGCTATGGCTCAATCTGAGAAACGTAAACAAGAATATTTTCGTTGCACTCACTCATGGTTGTACTACTTTTTGAAATTTATTTATTTATTTATTTATTTATTTATTTAAGACAAAACAGACCTTTCGGTCCAATTACATTGTCCAAATACAGAATAAAAATAATAAAAAAAGTAACACTCAACAACCATCAAAAGAAAGATAATATGAACAAAAGAACATAATAAACAAATGCAAACATTAGAAAAATCAGAAAATTAAGGACATGCAGATTCGTTTATAAACTGAAAATGACATTGAAAAAATATCCAAACGATCCGTATACAAATTATAAAGTGAGCAAAATTTATTTATATAAAAATTTTTATCTGTGCCAGTCCTAATATTAGTTCCAAAAAATTTTAAAGATTTGTTTCTTGCAGATTGCCTTGGAACTATAATAAAAATTTTTTGAGTTAAAGTATTGCTGTCTATGTTTTTATTTAAAAGTTTATGAAAAAATAACATTAACAAGAATTTACGCCTGGATTGCAAATCCTGAATTTTAAAATTCTCTCTCAAAATATGGCTTGGCATATAGGTATTACAATATCCATTTTCAGTAAAAAACAAATGTCTTAAAAAAATATTCTGAATTTTTTCAATCATTTTAACATAAGTATCATATTGAGGATCCCAAACTATACAAGCATATTCTAATTTAGATCTAACTAAGTAATTGAAAATTGATATTTTAGAAGCTGAATTAAGTTCCCTGCATGTCCTTAATATAAAACCTAAATTCCTGAAAGAAACTGAAACAATATTTGAAATATGTTCAGAAAATGAAAATTTACAGTCATATTGAACACCAAGATCAAGAACACTATTACATCTAGAGAAAATAACATTGTCAATACAATAGTTATAGATTAGATTTGAATGCTTATGCGAAAAAGACATGATAGAACATTTCTTGTAATTTAGAAATAATCGATTTACCAAACACCACCTATTCAGCGATATTAAATCATCTTGAAGATTGATGCAATCATCAATATTATAAATGTGCTTATAGATCTTTGCATCATCAGCAAACAAAAGGCATTTGGAATAATTTAAACACTCTGGTAAATCATTAATAAACAAAATGAACAACAATGGTCCCAAGGTTGAGCCCTGGGGTACCCCTGATGTACTGGTAAAAACACTAGATAAACAATTTTTATATGAGACAACTAAGTGTCTATTAATTAAATAAGAATAAATCCACTTTACCAGTCCACCACTCAATCCAAAATCAATAAGTTTCCTCATCAAAATGCCAAAATCAACAGAATCGAATGCTTTTGTAAAGTCTGTGTATACTACATCAATTTGTCTATTTTCATGCAGAGCCAAAACTATCTCCGAATTCAAAGACAACAAATTTGTCACTGTTGATCGTCCTTTTAAAAATCCATGCTGAACATCTGATATACATTGACCTATACCAAGAAAAATACGTTTTTGTATAACACCCTCAAAGATTTTAGAGAAAACAGACAGAATAGTAATAGGTCTATAGTTTTCAATATCTGCTCTATTTCCTTTCTTAAAAATAGGGGTAATCTTGGATTTTTTAAATGCATCTGGAAAAATGTTAGTTTTTAGGGATTTATTGAATAAAATTAATAGAGGGTAAACAAAAAACTCCGCATAGCCCTTAATAAGATATGGAGGAAACACGTGATATATACACGTGAATGGAAACACGTGATGGAGGATATGGAGGAAATGCACGTGTGCTACTTTCTTCATGTTTTAAAATGTCAAACTTAAAGAACCGCTTCTTAATATCAGACGAGAAAATTCCAAAGACTACTCAGTATAGACGCCAAAAAAGGCCACGAAATTTTGCAAACAGATCTGAATTAATAGATGCATCTACATCAGATTCTCAAAATCCCTCATACTTGGATGATAATACTAGAAACTCTTGCAATTTTTTGGATGGTACTGACTTCCACATTACTAACTGCAAACAATGAAAGTTTTCACGACGACGAATGGACTTCAGAAACTTCTGAGGATGAACCATCAAGCCAAACAGGGAGTGATTATTTGGTATAGAAAATCCTTTTCCCCCTTATACCAATCTGCAGATGTCTCAAACATTGAGGCATTTGAATGCATATTAGCATTTTGTGTTCGATTCCACTTGACAGGTACTTGTTCGGATGCAAGAAATATTGTTGCCCCCCTGTACCATACCAGGTACTAAGTACCTTTTGAACAAAAGCATACTCTCATCTGGGGAATATGATAAGTTTTTTTTAAATACATCTCTACTGTGAGAATTGTGGAGAGTACACATCTCTAAAGTGAATACTAATATAGAAAAAACCCTTTGCACCATTTGCAAAGAGGAATGGCTTACAACAAAGCCAATAGATGAGGGAAATTTCTATGTATATGTTCCACTAGAAGAGGAATAATTACGAAGAAAATTAGAAAATCGGAGTATCCTAACTGATATTCAAAATAATCGTTTCAATTGCATCCTAGACGGCAACCTGAAGGATTTAATTCATGGAGAAAGTTACCCTCTAGCATCAATTCAAGTAGCCTTTCCCTACAATTCAATCTAGATGGATTACCTTTGTACAGTAAGGCAAAATATGACCTGTGGCCAATCTACTGTATGATCAATGAACTGCCCCCTACTGAAAGAAGGGAACATCGAATTATGTGTGGGTTATGGTTTGGCTCCGAAAACCCATCATCAAAGCCTATTTAACAGCGTTTGTGTCAGAATTGTCAGTTATGGCAGAGAAAGGGACTTCACTCAGTATAATGGGCGGTACGGCTGAGGGTTTTGCGAAAACGAAGGGGAGACGATTGCAAGAGGACGAGGCCATTGCAGAGTTTTCCCATTGACCAGCCCAGTTCCTGTGAATAGGAATTTCGAGAAAACTCTCACTTATGCTAAAGAAGCTACTAACAATGAAGCCCCGGTTAAAGGTGTTAAAGGGCCATCCCTTTTTATGAAATTGTACCCTCAATTCAATTTCGTGAATGGATTTGTTCCTGACTATATGCACGCTGTTTTGCTTGGCGTCACAAGACAGTGTGTTCTTTTATGGGGGAACACATCGGATGCAACTTACAGCTTGAAGAAAAACAGGACGAGAGAAGTGAATGAGAGAATTTCCAAACTAAAGATGAAAACTTTTGAAGATGCACTCGGAAAGTTGAAAAGTTTCTACCAAGGAACAAAAGGAGTTCCTATCCAGATTTTGTTCACATATTATAGAAAGTCCTTTCTACAGTCTCTGTTTCTGCAAAACAACTTACAAAATGGTCGGGTCACAAGATTTGTAGAGGATATGATTAAAGGAAAAAGAACAAAAATGGCTCTACAGAAAAATAATGTTACTCTTTTTGGGTGCAGTAAGTTAAACAAAACCTTATCTGAAAATGAAGCAGAAGCTGTAGAAAGATTACTTATCAGATGACAAACGGAATCCCTTCATATAAAAGTTATGTGTATGAAAATGTTATCGTCTACAATAGAATATTCCTCCCAATTTAATAGGACTATATCAATAGTGTCTATTCAACTTTCCAAAATTATGTAGAAATCCATCTCATCCCTTATTTCAAACCTCTGCCTCCAGCAAAACGGAGAAACACGCGTGTTCGGCGTGGCTAGATTTCAAGGATGCTTTCGGCTCTGTTCCGCACAGTGCAATCTTCCTAGCTCTCGCCACATACGGAGTAAGCCGTCCCTTCATTGACTTTATAAAAAGTATTTTTGACGGAGCGTGCACTATAGGGTTATGATTCTGAGACTTTTTTAAAAATATTTAAAAGCCTGATGTTGCATTCGATGAACTTTTGCCCATATATTAATTTTATAGCATTATTTTCTTTATAATGAGAAAAAACCTTGCGCTCCTAACCTCATTTCACTTTCTAATATAGCAATCACTTGTATCGGGAAAAAAACTTTTTTACAAAAAACCTCGCTACCCAGGGCTTTTCCCATTCCTTTTGGTCCCAAAAGATAGTGTGTGAAGTTTCAGCCCTATAAGTTAACTCTAGGGCGTGCCTATAGAGCCCCAAATTTGAAAAAAAAGCGAAAAAAAAAAACTACCAATTTTCAGAATTTAAAAAATATTTTGATATTTATATAAAACTGGTTTAAATGTCTTCTTTAGAACATATTTAAATGAATTATATGTATATTTATGTGCATTAACTAAATTGTGCCCTATAGCCCCTATAATTTAAGATTAATAAGTGCTAGGGACGTTGCACTCCCCAAAGCTTATAATGCACTACCGGTAGACGAAATGAATTGAATCCGAATTTTTTTCGAAGGAACTCCCTCAAATGATGCCCTTTGTTGTTAAATTGAAGTTTAAATTATAAAGACCAGTGAAATAACAGTAATTAGGCCTTCCACTGAACTTTTAATGCAAAAAGTGCTTTTCTCCAAAAATGCTTGTTTCTAGCTGATCAAATCCTGAATTTTCTCAAAAAGAGGGTTATAATACTTTTTAAGATCAAAAACCTTGAAATACCTTTTTAAACCCTTATAGATTTCATTTTTATAAGTAGATTTTAACTTTAAACCATACAGATTGGAAACGACATGAACTTCTCATATACCAGGAATAAAAATAAATTTTATCGTATGAAATTATGAAAATAACTTCTTTTTAACGTATTAGGGGGAAAGTTTAAATGAAATCTTCTTTCATCAAAATATGAACAAAAATTTACAAATATTAAACAATTTTCTTTACTTTAATAAAGAGATCCCATTTCTCTTCTGATACAGAAATAACCCAAGTCAATTCCGATCTGTTTGATTTAAAATTAAGTTCTAAGTAAAAATGAAGCTTGTTTTTTTAACTAAAAAAATACAATAACCATCTTTTTTAGAATAAATTTTGTATTTGATCAGCTAGAAACAAGCATTTTCGAAGAAAAGCATTTTTTACATTAAAACTTCAGTAGAAGGCCTAATTACTGTTATTACTTAACTGGCCTTTATATTTAAAACATCAATGTAACACTAAATGGCATCATTTGAGGGAGTTCTTTTGAAGAAAATTGGAATTTAATTACTTTCGACCACTGTAGTGTATTATAAGCTTTGATGAGCGCAACGTCCCTTAGTAGTACCTTTTACTCTTAAATTATAGACACTATAGGTACAGTTAATAACCTTAAATAAATATAAACCATCTTAAATGTCCTAAATAACACATTTGAACCAGTTTTATATCAATTTAAATATCAAAATATACTTTTTAAAAATTCTGAAAATTGCTAATTTTTCCAATTTTTTCTTAATTTGGGGCTCTATATAGGCAAACCCTAGAGTCAACTTAGGGGGCTGAAACTTCACACATTATCTTTTGGGTCCAAAAGGAATACGAAAAGCTATTTTACAAATCTATGATTTATGTAACAATCAGTTTCAAAAAAGATTTTATTAACTGCCTTTTAGTGCTTCAGCCATATAAAAATCTGATTAGGCGCGCAAGCTTTTTTCACAGTTTTCAAAAATAAAAGTTATTTTCGAGAGTTATGGACCAATACTCATCATTTGCCACCACAGGCTTTTAAATCTGAAAAAAATCATAACCCTAGTGCACTACCTTCATGGGGTCGGACGGACCCACAGATCCGATTCAGCTCACAAGAGGAATAATGCAGGGGATCCTCTCTCTGGCATAGTATTTAACCCGGTCCTGTGGACCGTCAATCCTGACCCTAATGCAAGATCCCTACTGGCCTTCGCCGACGACGTTACACCTTTCACATACTCACCTGAGGAGCTTCAATCTCTGATAAATTGCCTTTGTACCACGGGTGTGAAGATTGGTCTGGCACTCAACCCGGTGAAGTGCGCCTCCGTCCACCTATCGGGATAAAAACCAACAGGGTGCCGGCTTACTATCTTTTTTGTCAACGGCGCGCCAATCAGAGCCCTGAGGGATGGAGAGCAGGAGCTCTACCTTGGACGTCCCATCGGATTCCTCCATGAATCATTCATGACCTTATGTGCCAGGAAGATACAGAACAAAGCCCTGGCCATCCTAACCTCTAAACTCAGCTACTGGCAACGTCTTGACGCTGTTAAAACGTTCATTTTTCCCGCCATGACCTTTTCCTTCAGGCTTGGTCTGTACAGCAAGACCCTGCTGGGAGAAGTTGACTCGGCTCTTCGACCGCATCTAAAGAAAATCTTTACCCTCCCGGAGAGAGCCACCAACTTTTTCTTGTATAGCCCATTCTCAAGAGGTGCAGCGGGCTTGCCGGAGGAGGCAGATTACTTCGCCGTCGACACTGCATTTAAACTCTTACGGGGACGCGGTACCTCAAATTTGACAAAAATCTATCAAAATATCGATTTGAATTTTTTTCAAGTTAAAATTATTCTTTGTACTGTTTTCTATATTCCTACAAAATTTTATAGCTCTACGACCAATATTTATTTAGATATAACACATTTTACAAGTTGTCCTTTACGTCATTTTTAGTTAGGCTGACACTCTAGCACAGCAGAAGCTTTTATTCAAGTATTTTTTACTCCATACTTGAATAAACTGAAGTGAATTAAATCTACTGCAATTTAGAGTAGTTTGTTTACATTCATACTGTGGTATCCTCTGTGACTCTGTGTTAACCTCTGTGCCAGGGAGGAGACCATCTACCACTCAACTCCGCTCCGGCATTCGGCGGCATCGGCAGTGTATTGCATTTGCGCGTCCTATGATGCACGTGTAGAATAATAGTTAATCCAGTATGTTCCAATAAAGCAGAATTGTCTTATAACCTGTGTGGTAACGATACATTACATACTGCATTCTAAACCTCATTTCTTCTACTTTTTGCAATTTTAATTGAAATTTTTGTTTCATTTTCGAACAAAAACAGTTTTTTGTCAAGTAATTTCATCTAACATAATTTTATAAGTATAATTAAACTTTGAAGTCTTCTGTTATTGATTGTCATGCCTCGTTTAAAACTAAAATTACCTTCCAATAAGTCTAATATTAAAAACCGGTGGGATTCTGCTGCAAAGGAAACCGAAACTGATGCTTCGGTTCCAGACAAATCTCTCCTGATTTCTGAGTTTTCAAGAATATCAGATGTTGGTAGTGCAAATGATATGGACCCTTCTATGACTTCTGGATCACCAACATACATATTTATCAGTGTGGAAGCATTAAAAAATCTTTTTGGATCTGTTCTCTGCAGCTACTGTAAAAAAACCAGCCTAGATATTGAAGTAGGTGAGAAATATGGTTTCGCTCATCAGTTGAAACTTTCTTGTAAAAGTTGTGCATTGCGTGAAACAATTGTTTATACAAGTGGAAGAGCTTCTCATGTTACAGTAAAGCATCTCGCTTTGATGTAAACATACGTGCTGTGCAAGCTTTCCTCTTCATGAGTGGTGGCCATGCAGCAGTTGAAAAATTTTGCAGGTTTCTAAATATGCCCCTAATGTCGAGCAAAACTTTTAACGATGTTAAGCAGTACGTGTTCAGCAAAACTTTACTGACAAAGGTGCATAATAAAGTAAAAAAAGCATACGAGGTAGTTTTGGATAATAATGATGTGACCGACATTTCGGTTTCTTTTGACGGAACATGGCTAACGAGAGGGCACACTTCCGCAATTGGTGTGGGGTGCGTCATAGACATTCCGACTGGTTATGTCTTAGACTTTGAAGTGCTAAGTAAATCTTGCACTTTTTGTTCCGCTGCTAAAAAGGAACTTGGCGAGAGTTCTCCTGAATATGCATTTTGGTATGCAGCAGGACACAAACCTGACTGCCGGTGAATCACTTCGGGTCCTCTGGTGCGATGGAAATGAAGGCGGCAGAGAAAATGTGGTCAAGGTCCGAGTTTCTTGGATTTAGGTACACCACATTGTTATCTGATGGTGATGCTAAGACGCACACACATCTCAAAAAAAGCAAAGTGTATGGGCCGGACGTTGAAATAATGAAAGAGGAATGCGTTAATCACGTGAGTAAACGTCTGGGAACTGGTTTGAGGAATGTTGTGAAAGATTGTAAAGTAAAAGGCGAAGCAATTGGTGGTAGAGGGCATGGTACTATGAAGGATACTACCATAAAAAACTAACTCAATATTACCAAAATGCCATAATGCGTAATAAAAATAATGTAAGCGCTATGAAATCTGATATTTACGCAACACTCTATCGCAATATTTCGGCAGACATGAAGCCTATGCACTTCAAGTGCCCAAAAGGGATTGACTTATGGTGTTTTTATCAGAAAGCACTGGCCAAAAGGACAAAACCAGGCTATAAATCCTATACGCCTATAAATCCAAATATTCTGCCCAAGATCATGCCCGTGTATCAGCGTTTGGCTACAGATGAACTTTTGAAGAGGTGTGAACGTTGTTCAACTCAAAATGCAAACGAAAGTTTACACAGCATGATATGGAATAAATGTTCAAAGGAGACTGCCGCAAACTCACAGAGGGTTGAAATACCAGTGGCCTCAGCTGTAAATGAATTCAACATAGGAACATTGCTTGCATTAAAAGAAAATCAAGCAGCAGCAATGATTGATTTTGGTCTACAAGCTGCAAATATTTCAGCTACCAGAGATTATAGGCGTGCCAAACAGAGAAAGCGAAGGAACGATTTGGTAAACAGAGTGGCTCGGAAAAAAATAAAACTGGCTTGTATAAGATCTGACTAAAAAAATAAGAAAAAAGAAGGTGTTGTGTATGGAGCAGGCTGTTTTTAGTGAAACTTTTTTTAATATGTGCGTGGCATGATTGTGATCTGATTATGAGTGAAAGTCTTGCCAAGTAAAAATGACCTTGTTCGACTTGTCGTTTCATGTACTAGTAGGTACCATTTTCCCCAAATTTTATAATAATGTACACAATTTTTACATGATAACTCCTTGTGACCAGGAATCAACACCAACAATTACTGCGAAGCCAGTATAAGAATTTTAAAAGACTTCATCCTCTCAAGGACCAAGACATTCAATGCTGTTGTATTGACAGAGTTCATTATTTCTGTGTGGGACAGTTATTTGTCCTGTAAATTGTTGGACCACGCGTACGGAAGAAACTTGCTAAAGGGTCAAATGATGTATAGATCTTTATGCAAGGCGTTAAAAAATCTTTGAGTGTCCAGCATCTAGATGGCTGCTTTTATGAAGTAGAAAGCGAGACGAGAGAAGGGGCCTCATACACGGTAAATGCCTCTGTTGGTGTTTGCACTTGTCCTGTTGGGATGTATGGGGCATTTTGCAAACACCAGTTTCTTGTTCACCAGAAAGAAGGTATTGTTCTCCCCAACATGCTACCAGTTTCACAAACAGAAAGGCTTGCACTTGCTGTTCTTGGAGTTGGCGTTGAAAAAGCCCCGCAGTTATCTTTTTTTAAATCTGTGGGTGAAAACGAAGATATAGAAGAGGAAGTAATGGATGTTTCTGATGGCGGCCCATCTTCCACAGACCACAGAGGCTGGACCTAATCCAGAGACAACCGCATCTGACACTGAGAAAAAGGCATTTGAAGAAGTGAAGAGATGGGAAACGCTTTTTGGAGGTTTTCCAAACAGATCAATCAAATCACTGTGTGAGGCAATGAAGACCTGTAAGTCACAAGAGGACGTTTTAAAAACCTTTATATTATAGCGTTATTAGATCAGCCACACTGGCCATCTCTTCCAAGACAAAAGGAAGATTTGGCAAAAAAGTACAGCCAACTCAAATTGCACGGAGGAGAACGGGTATAACCAGAGGTTCGGCCAGGCTTCCTCCAGGACGCCCATTGAATGGGGGGTTTAGTGAAAACAAGCACCTACTTGAAGGACGATTTTCATAGAGTGTAGAGAGTATAAATGGAATAAGGCAGATAAAAGCCATGTGAAAAAGATCAATGGTGGCTTGTATAAATTGAAAATTAATATGAATATGTTGCGTAATGTCAAAGAAGCTGGTGCTAAGTACAGAGAGCGAATGGAAATGTCTAGAACCACCCAAAAGAGGAATCGAGAAGACATGGAACCTGAAGGTTTTGAGGTAAATTTGAAAAAAGAAAGTGAACTTTCCAAAAAATTGGATGCATCACAAAAAATGCTGAGCAGAGCAGAGGAGATGATTTCTGAAGGTATGGATAAAGGACGGATTATGTTTCTAAAACTCCCTTGAACATAATAAATCCAAACAATAAAGATAAATTTATACCTCTGCAACAAATATATTTGGGAGTTCAAGTAAGGGAAGAACTGAAGAAACCTAACATTATAAGAAAACCTGAGGCTGTGAGTGACTTCCTGATGAGATGCCGCTGTTTTATGGCAAAACTTTGCGAGAAAAACAAGAAAAGGTTCGACTTTGATTGCCCTCTGCTAAAATAGATTCCGCTACTTCACCCCTCCACAGCTCCATCTTTACATGAAAGGTCATTGTGTTGGAGACACAATCCCTTATGGAACTGGGGGATTGCATTCCCAGGGCCATGCCCAAAGATTCTGCGTCGCTGCCAAAGTTGGATGATGAGTGGCGTCGTCTCCCACTAGATGACCTCTCGGAGGATATATTCCAAGAGAAAAGGGTCGATGGCTTTTGGGCTTAAATTTCTGGACTGAAAAACAGTGACGGTAGCCTTTAAATACGAGATATTATCTCGTTTTGCCCTCGCTGCGCTGAGCCTTCCACACTCTAATGCAGAGTGCGAAAGGTTATTCAGCAAATACAATCTGATCAAAACTAAAAATCGTAATAGGTTAATCACCAAAACAATCGAAGGGGTGATGCTGGCCTCTCAGTGTGTTAACGTCAATTATTGGAGCATTATGTTCTGGGGAAATACTGGGCCTTCAAACATTTCCTGTCCCGAAGTAGAGTAGTTTTTAAGGTTATTCAAATAACTTTCTATCTGGTCTGCCCCATTATCAAGATATTTTTAAGTCTTGGTATTTCTTAAGATGAGAAATATTTACAAAAAATCTAAGCAACCAAATAATACATTGTCCTCAATGTCAGAAAAAAAAATTGACAATGTTTGAGTATTTGCCAATTCAACCCTTTCAATACGGTGACAGATGCTGTTGGCAATAAATTTAAACCTTAGCTTGTAACATCATTGTTTTTTTTTAAACATTGTTTATGTGATGGCATATCTCTTATACCTATCAACAGCAAAGTTATTCCATCGTAATTATCACTTTTGACGTAATGAAACGGTTAAACAGTTTGAGAACGAGACAGTTGATAGAACCAAACCTAATTATTGACTAACACTTAGTTGCATGTATTTATATTAGTTTCAAGTAATTAATTCAATCATTTATACTTGTTTCAGTGAAAACTTCAAGGAAACATCTGTGCGAGTGAAGTAGTTCTTCTGCTGCCAATATGTTCTGCTGCAACTTGTGTGAAAATGCCTATTCTCTTGAGTCATCCTTAAAACGACATTGTTGCAAAAGCATCCAGAAGCAGTTGCACCCATTAAAAAGAAGTTTGAGTTCCCGGAATGTGGCCAACGTTACAATTCTCGAAATGGCCTCAAAAGTCATGAAAAAATGTGCATAACAAGTGTTTTGAAAAAACTAATGACCAACATGTTAAATGTTCCGAATGTTCTTATAAATGTAGCAGTTTGAAAGATTTATGCTGTCATGTAGGTAATGCCCACGATGTTGAGATAAAAAACGAATCACTAGATTTTGATTGTATGGAAGAATTTGTTGCATGGAAAGAAAAAGTTGAGGCCGACACAAATTCTGCTTTTGTAAAGCACTACCCTGACAGCCAATATTCAACAGGAAAAGTGAGTTACTTTTATTGCAACAGATCTGGATACCATAAAAGTGAGGGCAATAACATACGTCACTTAAAAATGCAAGGAAGTTCCAAAATTAATGCATTTTGTTGTGCACACATGAAACTAAAAATGCCAAATGATGGAAAATTATCAGTGGAGTTCGTGCAGACCCATACTGGGCATGATCTGGAATTGGGTCATTTGAGACTTTTACAATCAGAAAGAGATATGCTAGCTGAAAAGATAGCCAGAAAAATTCCTAACAAAGAAATCATAAAAGAAATCAGGCAACTCCAGCAAGCTCCATAAATAGAATCCATTTAGTAACTTCTAAAGACTTGGATAACATTCGGTCGAGTTATGGACTGGATACTGATGTCAAAAAGCATAAGGATGATGGGACTAGCATCAAAGCGTGGATATACGAGTTGAAACAAAGTGGATATAAAATTGCATACAAGCCCCAAGGTTCCACAATGGAAGAATTTCCCATGCTGGAAGATCAAGATTTTTTTCTGGCCATTATGGATGAATCTCAAGTTCAGATGCTGAAAAAATCGGGCCATGATTGTGGTGAGGAAACGCCATTTGAAGGCATTCCTCACTCACATATTTTCTGTAAAAGGTCGATCACCCTTTTTCTCCCTGCTTTCACCGCGCGAGCTATTCTTTCTTCGATAAAAAAAACCACCTTTGACCTATGAGTCAGCGGGGAAACATTCCTAACGCGCTCTTTCTTGAATGAACCGGTTTTGGCTTGTTTTCGGTCTTGGCTTAATTTCCTCCCTGCTTTGGCGTGCAGTTACTCCGCCAAGACGGAGTCGTTCTCTCTCTACACTCTGAATTAATTTTAAGAAAAACCGCAGCGCCCCCTTTTACCCAAAACTTAACTGTGTTTGTAACACCGAGCTTGTTGGACTATAAAAGGCGGGAGACATGTTTCGAGCGGCACTTCAACTGGGGATTTCAATCACTTCACTTCTTTTCTTCGTTGGGCACATCGCTCAGTTTGGATTGTGTGTGTTATCATCTTTTCTATTGTGACTCCGGCTTCGAGATCGCTCAACCATCTAATTCCATCGGCGTGAATAAACGATTAAAAGCAAAACTGCTTGTCTCCGACTATCATTTGAGCGTATGTGTACCATTACTCAAACTTATTTCTAGACGACCGAAAGGTCGTATCCTTCTTGCAGCCGACTTCTGTGAGCGCCCTGTCCCCTGCGAATTCAGGCTTAGAGCGAAGCCTTGCCATGCAGCCACCTGATCGGGCTCCCGGCCACCACGCCGCCTAGGAGGTGAGTCTCGTTTGTTGCGACGAACTGTTTTTCGCGGCATTCCTCTCCCCGTCGATGGGAGAAGTCTCCCCATCCAATATGATCCAGTGACCACTTGGACTGTATCCGGATGAGCTCTGCCCTAGAGCCAAGCGATTCATCGGTGACTTGTGTATGTGTGATGCGTAATCCCTAATTAAGTACCTCGGCGAGTCTTCACCCCAGCGCGAACTTCTCTGCAAAATGGTGAGTCCCCTCATAAAACCAGAGGGAAGACCCTTATGTCCGCTAATAGGACTCGTAAAGCTACAGTGTCTATACAATTGTATTACATGTCATATTGGAACGAGAGTGTTTTTTTGGTGGTGATTAATTCGTTTTATTGAAAGTTATTTTGTCATGAATTCTATCCCCCCTTTCTCACAACAATGATGTTGTATCGATAGATGGAACCCATGGTACAAATGGCTATGATTTTGAATTGTTCACGCTTATGGTGCTTGATGAAATGAGACAGGGTTACCCTTGTGCTTTTTGTCTGAGCAATAGATCTGATTGCTCAGCTCTATCTGCATTTTTCAATTTTGTAAAACAGCAGTGTGGAGACATTAAACCAAGGGTTTTCATGTCAGATATGGCAGAGAATATGTACAACGCATGGACCATGATTTTTTCTCCTGCCGAAAAACGATTGTATTGTTCATGGCATGTAGACAAAGCTTGGCGAAATAACTTGAAAAAAAATACAAAGACCAGAAAAAAAGTTCAAACTTATAAGTTGTTAAAGACTCTTTTAGAAGAACAAAGGGAAGAAGTTTTCCAATCCCTTATGGAACGGATTCTTTTATTTTTAAAAAAGGATGCCGACTTATTTGAGTTCGGTAAATATTTTCAAAGAAATTGTTTATGCTCTACCGCCGAGCCACCTCCTTGATTTATTTTTCTACTCTTTAATGTGAGTGGCAACAGTCTACTACTACTTCCGTTTTTGAAAGGAATGTAAGCAACGGTGTTTTCATGTATGATGCTTTATTTACAATTGTTATTTACAAGTTGGATAAAGACAGTCCGCTAAGTTCTAAATTAAAGTATTAAAACCAAGAATTGTCGCTATGCTATAATATTTCTGGTCCTAGCCACGCCGGAGTTATGGATCGAAAAGCGCAACTGCAAACGCTCAACAGACAGACCAGCGCTATCAAAGCGAAACTAACCGGCCTGGAAAACTATGCCAAGGACGATGCATTGGAATCGACCGAACTATTTGAGTTGGAGTACAAGAAAGATGACTGCTGCAAGATCGGGAAAAATATGGAGCAGCTCGCAATTAAATACTTCGAAATTGCGTTGGATGAAGAATTGCCTCAAATACAAGAAAGCATCACTGAAATAGGGACGAGAAGGGAAGTCATAGAACTGAAACTTCTTTCAACTATCAAAAAAAAGTTGAAGGCACAAGATGTGAGTAACGCATCTCAGCCATCTGCATCCACTCCTATTGACGTCTCTGTTCCTAATGTGAAAGTGACTCTGCCTGCAATTCAATTGCCAACCTTTGATGGAACTATAGAGAACTTAAGTGTCTTCAAAGCATCCTTTGAAAGCCTCATCAATGCTAAAGAAGCTACTAACAATGAAGCCCCGGTTAAAGGGCCATCCCTTTTTATGAAATTGCACCCTCATTTCAATTTCGTGGATGGATTTGGTCCTGACTATATGCACGCTCTTTTGCTTGGCGTCACAAGACAGTTTGTTCATTTATGGGTGAACACATCGGATGCAACTTACAGCTTGAAGAAAAAAAAGACGAGGGAAGTGAATGAGAGAATTTCCAAACTAAAGATGAAAACATTTGAAGATGCACTCGGAATGTTGAAAAGTTTCTACCAAGGAACAAAAGGTGTTCCTATCCAGATAGAATTCCAGATTCCATCCAGATTAAGTTAAACAAAACCTTATTTGAAAATGAAGCAGAAGCTGTAGAAAGATTACTAAACTTATCAGATGGCAACGGAATCCTTTCGTATAAAAGAGTTATGTATCAGAAAATGTTATTTTCTACGATAGAATAATCCTCCCAATTTAATAGGATTATATCAATAGTGTCTATTCAACTTTCCAAAATTAATTATGTAGAAATCCATCTCATCCCTTATTTCAAACTATAGTATATCCTAAGTTCAAAACCAATTTTTCATTAAAAAAGTATTTTACTCCCTCATTTGGACTTTGGATGTTAACATTACTCTCCTCATTGGGTATGCAAAATGTAAACACTTTAAAAAATGACTAATGAAAATTTCTCCTTGGAATCCGAGAGACTTGGACATTATCCATGATTTCAGTGAATGGAGGAAATCCTCGACACCTAGTATCATACTATTCAATTCTCTTTTTAGACATCACAGACAAGAATATTCAAGTTTTTTAGAGGTATTCACTGATGGGTCTAAGAACAACGTCCATGTTGGGCCTGCAGCAATCTTTGACGATGGAGTGATCTCCAGGAAGCTAGACTGGCGCTGCTCTGTATTTACCTCGCTTTGAATAAAATTAAATATTCTCGGGCTAAGAATTACATTTTGTACACAGACTCGAAAAGCTGCTTGGATGCGATTGAAAATTATAACAATAAAAAAAGCCACCCTATCACACTACAGATCATAAATTCTAATTTTAAATTAACCCCTTCAGACCCCTTGTGCGCTATAGCGGACATGACTTTAAACAACTGTTTTTAAGTACAGATTCAATAGTTTATATGGTCCTTTTGGTATTTTTAAATCTCTACATTCATTATTAGTATCTTCGTTTTCGAAATTTTGTGTTAGGAAGTGGCAACGACGAATTACAGTGGATGTTTTGCAAACCATGGCGAGCACGCGAAAAGGTAAGCTACAAATCCTGTTATTTTTGTTAAATTAATTGTCATATTTGCTCTTATTGTGTGTGAAATATACTTATAAGGATCTTAAATTAAAAATTGCATACATTTGAATTTCTTTTCATCCGTTTTTAGTTCATTTTTCAGTTAGTAAAGAACTGTGTACGCTATTCCGGACACCCGTTCTGAAGCGCTGTGAATAGCACATGGGACTTTGTTTGTAAACAAACTTACTCACCTCGGATTTTTTAAATATATATCATTTGATAGAATTTAAAATATCAATTAGTATTAATTTTACCAAACCTCGTGTGTGGTTTACTAAATAGTCTCATTTGTTTTGTTTTATTGAGACAGGGTGGCTACAGAATCTGAAGAACAAATTTCCCTGACTTCCTTGACTATAATTTTAAAATTTCCCTGATATACATCTAAAGAATTTTCGGCTTTTCCTAATAATTTAAACACTTTCAGCTAGTTACTTCGCACAAAGATATACTTCTATCAAATAGATGTTTAAAATAAAAATAATTACATAACTTTTAAAAATATTAATAATGTAAAATATTAATTAGAAGGATAAAATATTTTTTATATGCAAATAAATAAAAAAACTACTATCAAATATGAGTTTTTTTTCTTTTAAATTTTTCAGCTATGAAAAGTTAACTAACTAGTATATTGTGAATTCGAATTGGAAATAGAATTTATTCATTCATTAATGCTTATAACACGGCCGTAACTAGATTTTGGTTTAAAGGGGGGTTACCTGACTTTTTTTAGGGTACAATTGTACGTTGTTTTATATGACTTGTACATCGTTCATTAATTTTGGTGAATTTAATTTTAAAAATTTTGTATAAACAATGGGAATTCTCAATAAAATTGGAGGCTCTGGGGGTCCTCCACCAGAAAAATCTTGCGAATTTCCCCCCTCGAAAAAACATTTTTATCAAAAGCATTTAGCTGATTTTAAAATTTTTGGACTACACCACAAGTGCACCGCTCAATGAGGTTTTATCAAAGTAACCCAGCATAAATTGCAAAATTTTGAGGGGAGTTTGGGGGTCCTATTTCAGAAAATTTTTCGAATTTTGTCCCTTAAAGTAGTGTTTTAATTCATTTTATAAACCCTTTGTATTACACAAAATAAAGATCACTCCTCATAAATCACAGAATTTCAAGGAAAACCAGATCATAATTTATTTATTTCAAAATTTTGAGGGGGGTCTGGGGTTCCTCCCCCAGAAAATTTTTGGAATTTTTAGCCTTACAATTAGTGTTTTGACTCATTTTGAAACCATTTAGATTGCATTGCTCCTTGAGAGTCAATTTTATTTAAAATTTCCCTGATTTTTAAAATTTTTTAAGAATTTCCCTGACTTTTCCCTGATTTTTCCAGATGAATGAAATTCCCTGACTTTTCCCTGATCTCCCTGATCTGTAGCCACCCTGTGAGAAGTCTAAATTTGTTTTCCTCTTGAATTTGCATCTGCAATTTCAAAGTGTGTAATTATAATTTCCTAGTATATTTAACTTTCTAGAATCTAAAGTAAATAATTATCATTGGTGTTCTCATTTTAATTTACTATCTCTTGTTAACTTGTAAAACTCAAATTTATGTTTCATGGGATCTGGTTATTTGTTATGTTTTGATAAATTTAACATTTTTAAAACCATGTCTAGGACAATTTAAAAAGTTTAATTATCACTTCAGTTGTGAATTATTCAATTTGCTCTTGAAATGTGAAATTCATATTATTTTCTACACTCTTTAGGAAACAAGAAGCTGTTAAATCTGAAGAATCCTCATGATCAGGAGATTATTTTCAAAATTTTGGAAAACAGTGATATTTCAGATCTTAGCGATAATGATGAGCCTGTATCCGGTACTGCATCCATTGATCCCCGTATTGGTAAGTATTTATTTTGATTTTTCTAAAAGATATGTACAATGTACATATTAATCAGATGAATGGAATTTTACTTGTGCAACCTCTTATACTTTCCTGTACTATATTTTTAAGACTCCCCTAATGATGAGGAGATAGAAAATGAATGTGATGAAGACGAGCCAGATGCAGTTGAGATATCTGACGATGAACTTGGGAATACACTATCCCTGGTGCCCAAGGAAATAGAAAAACTTATAACCAACAAAAAGGATATAAAGTGGAGGAAGAAAAATTTTGTGCCCACTCCTATACCGTTTGATGATCCAAACCCTCAATTGAATGATGAAGAAACCCTGTTACCCATTGATTACTTCAGGCGCTATATTCCTAATAATATGTTTGAGAGTATGGCTCATTATACAAATGTATATGCTCCAAATTTTAAGCCAACTTCTTCTGAAGAACTGGAAGTTCTTTTTGGACTTCATGTTATGATTGGTACTATAAAATACCCGAGAATATCCATGTATTGGGATAGGGAGGTGGGTTTACCCTACTTTACTGAATCAATGCAGCGAGATAGGTTTTTCCAATTAAGAACTAATCTTCATCTGGTTGACACAAATATTTCCCAACCGGATGACAGATTTTACAAAGTAAGGCCCATTTATAATTCCATTCTAGAACAGTGTTCAAAGTTAGTGGTGGAGAAAACCGTAAGTATAGATGAGCAAATGGTGCCTTTCCGTGGACAGCTTAATGTCAAGCAGTATGTCAAGGGAAAACCTTATCCATGGGGGGTAAAAATATTTATGCTCTGTGGACAATCAGGTTTGATTTACAATTTCATCATTTATCAGGGTAAAACAACTGAAATAAATCAAATGACACAAAAGCAATTTGGCCAAAGTGCTGCCATAGTGTTACACCTGGCCCAACGCATGACAAATCCAGGCCATGCTCTCTTCTTTGACAATTACTTTAACTCATATTCATTGCTTCAAATACTAAAACATATGGGAATCAATGCTGCTGGGACCGTAAGATTGAATCGCTTCCCTGGATTAGCCTCATTTGGAAGTGAAAAAAACAGCGAACGAGGGTCTTCCTCACAATACATTAGTATTGATGAAGATGTTGTTGTGGTGAAGTGGACAGATAATAAACCTGTCCACTTAGCATCCAATTTTGTAGGAGTAGGATCTGAAGATGAAGTTCGCAGATGGGATTAACTAAATAAATCATTTCTTTCAATAAATCGACCTGAAGTTGTAAGACAATACAACAATGGAATGGGTGGGGTCGATTTATTGGACCAATTGATTGCCCTGTACAGGATTTTCATCAGATCCAAAAAATGGACATTACGTATGATTTTTCATGCTGTGGATCTGGCTGTAGTAAATAGCTGGATAGAATATAAAAACGATCAAAAAACAGCTCAAAACAAAAAAGTTATGGATTTGCTGGAGTTCAGATTATCGATTGGTAAAAGTTTGATATACTCTAAAAAGACAAGAGATACCAAAAAAAGAGGGAGACCTTCAAACACACCCCCTGCTTCTCCCCAAATTATAAAAAAACAATGTGTTAGACCCCCAAAAGGATGTTCGACTAGATAAAGTGGACCATTTACCTGATCACGATGGGAAAAATAATGAAACTCGGTGTAAAAATGATGGTTGTACCAAAAAAACTAACATTTACTGTTTGAAATGCAAGGTGCATTTATAATTAAATAGGAACAGAAATTGTTTCAAAATGTTTCACGAGTAAATGCAATAAAGGATTTAATTGAACACTCGTTTCTTTCATGTATTTTTTAGTTTTAAAAATTTTGCCTTTCAGCTTTGAGGTAAGTTAAATAATTTGTAATGCTTTGTTTTAGACTTTATATCCCATAAAATGTTAATGAATTTGATGTATTTTTGGAAAAGTCATCGTCGTACAATTGTGTTTGAATCCTTATGCTTTACGACACTTGAGACCTCATGTCCGGTATAGTGGACATTGTATAACTTTTTTAATTATTTATAAAATTTCACCAAATTTCATATTTATGTTATTTATTGCACTATTAAACTACACTCAAAAGAAAAAAAATTTCTGATGAAATTTTAAATAATCCGTCTGAAGGGGTTAAAGGACAAGGGATATTCCGTAAAATTTTGCTGGATACCTGGCCATTCAAGCATCCCTGGCAATGACAAGGCAGACTTAGCTTCAAAAACTGACACTTTGAAATTAAACTCTTTTATACCTTTCAATGATGTTGAAAAATATATTAAAAACTCAATTAAATCATACTGGCAAAATACATGGGACCAAGAACATGAAAATAAATTGCATTCTATTAAACCTTCTGTGACTGGCTTCCCTGAAACTAAATTGAAAAGGTATTTTGATGTAAAAATGACAAGGCTCCGAATCGGACACACTTATTTTACTCGTAAACATCTCCTTTATAACGAATCGTGGCCTATATGCTCACCTTGTAATACTCCTATATCTGTGAAGCACATTTTATCTGAATGCCCAAGGTTTCGACAAGTGAGGCAGAGGAGATTTGGCATGGCATATCCATCGTTATCGGAGATTCTAGGGGACGAATTCCATAAAAATATTTTTTACTTTCTTTATTAATTTAATTACTTTTCTAAATTTGAATGAAATACTTTAGTCTTGTGTTTGGCGCGGAATGGCCAAATATGACTCTTGCGCCATAAAACCCCACCAACCAACCTTCTCCAAGTAGCAGCCCTGGCTAAACCAGTACACAATACATGGATCAAAGCCCATGTTGGATACTTGGGAAATGAGATGCCCGACCTATTGACAAGGACCGCTACCAGTATGGATTTACCACCTACGACAATACCTTTGCCGTTTATTCTAAGAAAGTCGCTGTTAGGTTGCTCGTGAAACAAGTCCCGTTATCACATTCCACCTCTTTGGGAATCTCAAACGACCGAAATGTTTCTTCAAGACTTAGACTAATTACAAAAAAATTTACTTTGACAATTTACTTACACAAATTTACAAGTTGGGGTCCGGTAAGGATCACGTTCCGGGGAAAAGTCGAAAAATAGCGATTTTTTGCGAATATACTATTTACGGCGTCTAGTTGAAACGGGCTTCTTTTCACATTGTACTATGTGAGTGGCCCTCCTCCCAAAAAGGTTTTGCATCCCTACTTTAAATCATGACAATGCGGACTGTGAGAGGGGGTTTAGTGAAAACAAGCACCTACTTGAAGGACGATTTTCATTGAGTGTAGAGATTATAAATGAGATAAGGCAGATAAAAAGCCATATGAAAAAGATCAATGGTGGCTTGGATAAATTGAAAATTAATAAGAATATGTTGCGTCATGTCAAAGAAGCTGGTGCAAAGTACCGAGAGCGAATGGAAATGTCTAGAACCACCCAAAAGAGGAATCGAGAAGACATGGAACCTGAAGGTTTTGGGGTAAATTTGAAAAAAGAAAGCGTTGAACTTTCCAAAAAATTGGATGCATCAGAAAAAATGCTGAGCAGAGCAGAGGAGATGATTGCTGAAGGTATTGAAAAAGGGGATTCGAATGAAATAAAGAATGGACAAGTACTTTTAAAAGAAGCCAAAATAAACATTGGAAGGTATATAGTAAAACTAGAGGAAAATAAGAAACTCCAGTTAAAGAATTTGAACAAGACAAAAGAATGGAGCTTTAACATCTTTCTTTTTATACAAAAAAGATACAAGTTGTATTAGCCGTGCGATTAGACAGTGCCTTTCCTAAGAAATTTTTTCGGTGTTTAATTCAATGTATCGAACCAAAAATTACTCCATCGCGTCTCCCTCTTACTTCCTAGAGTGCATCGGTGCCTCATTGGGGCAACTGTTGAGAGTGAAAGACCATCTACGAGATCTCCTGATGCGACACAATATTTCGGACTTGCCTCTCTAGTTTAAGGGTGCATAAACCAAGGGTACATCAACCGCACCCTTTGAGCTACAACAGCCACAAATTTTTATATAAGAAATATTTTAAACTTTAGTCATCTCGTAACCATTACAAAATAAACTCAATTAGACATTTTTGTATAAGCTATCAAAGTCTTATTAAAATAAAATCGCTCTCTTTAAAATTATTATCTTGTTGTCTACTCTTAGGATTTAATTTACTTCACAGCAACGCTATACTTTCTCTCTTTAAGGACACGGCTGGAAATCTGAAGGAGACCAGCAGGAAATGGAAACGGCAGCTAGAAAACTACCTACTAGCCACTGAAAAGCACTCGCGACCTGAGAAAGTAAAGATAGCAATTCTATTTTAAACCTCCCAGGAGGGGAAGGGACAGAAATTTTCAACACATTTTAGATTCAAACCTCCCGACGTTGGACCGAAGAGTTAGCGGACGTTCTAACGAAATTTGATGAATACTGTGCACCCAGACAAAACGAAGTATTTGAAAGGTACAAATTTTTTACGTCTCATCATAAGGAGAGTCATTGACAACTATATAACTCGGCTAATGTCTCTTGCCTCTACATGCGAGTTCCAAGATCAGAATTTGGAATTTTAAAAATTAAGTCTGGGAATCTGGCCAAGTAATATCACAACTCAAGACTTATCTCTTTTTAAAATTTAAAAGTAATGTTAGATTTATTAGTAAACCATCTTAGTCTTTTGTAAAACGTAGGTAGAAACCATCTGTAACTGTAAGTAAACTAATACTTTTTATGTATAAAAAATTTCGATGAGTAAAATTCTAATATGCGTAACCGGCATGGAGCAATTTTAAAAAATGGTTTAATTAATTTCAGTAATTCAACTAATTTAAGTAATAAACCAAAGTATGTCTCATTCGCCATTTTTTGGCAAGTTTAGGTTTTCAGGAATGCTTGTTTTTATATTTTTAAGGGTGTTATAAATGCCATTTTCAGGTTTTAAGATTTTCGATGGTCATTTTGGATCGATATGCTTTTTACGACATGTTTTATTTGCCGTTTTCAGATTAGGATTTTTGGTTCTTGAGTTTGCCTTTTCAAATTCTCGGCAGCCATTTTGATTGTGACGATTTTGAAAAAGTCGCCAAAAATCTTCCCAACTGAGACCGCTAGTTCCAAAAAACTTCAGGCTCTTCTGAATCCCCTTCCTTTAGAGAAAACTTCCCTGATAATTTAACAGGAAACATGATAATTTATTTGCAGCTCCTGATATCAGTTATTTCTGTACTGTGTTGCCCATCATGTCTAAATGAGAGCTTTATGTTGAAAGAAGATTCTCGATGTTTCGGCACGCACTGGAGCTCTGAGATAAAGTGAAAGCCGAACTTGCAGAAGAGATAAAGTGAAGAGCTAAACTTGGTTCATAAACGCTTTCGGCAGCCGATTCCACTTTTTGATCGTTTCTTGTTGTCGTTCCCTTTTAAAAGTGTTTTTAATAAAACCTTGTTGTAATTAACATTGGAGGCCTTTTCCTTGAATCAAGAACACCGGGTAGGGGTTGAACCCTAGAACATTAGAATGACACCTCTGAGTTCTAACACTCGATTTGGATTGTGCTCTTACTTTTCTGTTTACTGCAAGGACAGTGATTTTGTAAAGGGATTTTCGACCAGCAACAAAATTAACCAGCTGAATGAAATAAATGTTCGATTTGTTATTGGCCTGAGATTGATTGGAAGAGTATTTTCTGCTGAAATGAAATTCTGTTTTTCCCTCAACATGCCGCAAGCCCTATCTAAAAATGGATTTCGACAACTCGAAAGTTGGTTGGTGAGGTTTTCTGGCATAAGGGCCCTATTCGCCCATACCGCGCCAGACACAAGACTAATACATTTCATTCAAATTCAGATACGTTTAATTAAAATAATAATATCATACAGAAAGGAAAAATATTTTTATGGTATTCGCCCTTTAGAATGTCTGATAACGATGGATATGCCATGCCAAATCTCCTCTGCCTCACTTTGATTTCGAAAACTCGAAAGAAAATTGTTCACGTCTACTTCCCGGGTTTCTGAAGATTCCATAAGACCTGCTGTGAGTGAAGAACTTTGAAGTCTCCATCTTCTTCATGCGGTGTGTCGGTAGATGGCACATGGCAGCGCCGAGGCTATTCTTCTCTGAACGATTGTGTCTATCGATACTGGGAAGGTATTGGATTTGAAGTACTTTCTCAGTTCTGCAGGATTTGTAACCGACAAACTAAAACTCCTAAAAACATTGTTGAAGACAGCGAAGATGCAGATCATGTGTGTGCAAATCATTTTAATACCTCCTCAAGTATGGAGTTAGTAGGAGCGTACAGAATTTTTGAACGTTCGGTGAATGAAAGAGGTTTGCAGTACACCGAGTATTATGGCGATGGAGACTCCAAGGCCTTTACCGCAGTAAAAAGATATGGCCCTGATACCGTTACTAAATTGGAATGTATCGGTCATATCCAAAAGCGTGTTGGTTCCCGGCTGCGAAAACTTGGATCAAATACAAAAGGTTTTAGAGGACAAAATAAATTAACTGACAATTTTATAAACAGGTTACAAAGTTATTATGGCATAGCCGTTCGGGCCAATGTGGGTGATTTGGAGGCCATGCAAGAAGCAGTAATTGCTGCGTTCTACCATTGCTGTTCCTCCAATCAAAAGCCAATGCATGGCCGGTGTCCCACCGGCAATGACAGCTGGTGTCCATAGAGATGATGGGTCTCTAGATGAAGAAGGTGGGCTCAATAATAAAGGAAACTTCAGAGAATTATCGAGATTCAAGGTGGCATCTGGTGAAGTAATACAAGTAATACAACTCTGAATCAAATTATTGAATGCTGTGCAGATGAAATTAAAGAAACCTTAATCAGCAATATAAAAAAGTAAGTTTTACGCAGTTATATTTGACGAGACTACAGACATTTCTAATACGGAGCAATTGTCTTTTAACACAAGATACCTTTTAACAAACAAATACGAGAAGACTATTCAATTCATTGACGCGTATGATAGTATTGCAAATTTAAATGACGATGACACCGAGCGGGAAGAGCAACGCCTTACAGGAGAGGCATTAGGGCCAATTGTGCTGAAAATGCTTCAAGAACTTTCCCGGGACCCTAACAACTGTGTGGGCATTGGCATTGACAGTTGCAGTGCTATGTCTTCAGAAAGTGTTGGAGCAGTGACTAAAATTCAAAAAGTTGCTAAAAACACAGAAAGATGCCCCAGCATGAACCACTGCCTTAATAATTCGTTATCAGCATCGATTAAAGTTTCATGCATATGAAAAACCGACCAAATAAGTGTCCTTAAGGAGATCAGTCCTGGTGTTTTTACCAAAAGTCAATAGCAAACGGTGAACCACCAGGATTGCATAAGTCGATGAAAACTAGGATTTCTCCTCTTGTTTTCGAAAAAGTTATGCCGGTATACCAGAGATTGGCTGCTGATACCATTCTAGATAGATGTACAGAGCAGCCGACATAACTCAGAACTGCAATGAGAGCTTCCCCAGTTGCATCTGGAGAAAGTGCCCTAAAGAAGTATTTGTGTCGAAAAAGAGGCTCGAAATTGCAGTTACAGATGCTGTCGAGAATTATAATATCGGATATGTAAAAGCCTTGGAGATGAAAGAGGATGTTAGTCTGAACGAAAGTTTTACTGTAAACTTTGCAGCAAAAAGCGACTCTTTTTCAGAAAAACTGTCCTAAAAAGAAAAGGAAGGGTATCAAAAAGGAAACTTCATCATATAGTGCTGGTGCTTTTTAATTTAAACTTGGAAATTTATATTATTTTTAAGTAATGAATTTTCACATTATTATCATCACTAATTCATGAAAAATATTCTATTCTTATCACAAAATGTGTTATTAATGTTTTTTTTGCTTATTTAATTTCTAATAATTCAGTGAAACCTCACTTATTGTCATCCAGTTAGAAAAATTCTGTCCAATACTCTGTCTTGTGAAAACCACATGGTTATTAGGGTTACCTTAAGAATGAAAAGTGTGTAGTCCCTTCTTTGGTTTTAGAATAATATTTTTTTAGCTGTTTAGCGAGTTAATTTCCCTTTCCCATTAGATATTTTAAAACATATTTCAGTAGAGAATTTATTGTTATATTTTTTATCTTGAGGGGAAATGATGAGTGAATTTAGACAGGCAGTTACTAGGGAGAGAAAATTTCATGGATTGGAAATTCTCCATGAAAATGCATTTAACTAAAAAAGGTGTTTGGCCTTACGTTGAAGGCACAAAAGAGGATGCATCAAAGGATTTGTTGGCTCTTTCTTATAGAGTAGAGGGGATTTCTGAAACAATTTTCAATGATATTAGAGACCTTAGTAGCGGGAAAGCAGCATGGGATGTTCTAGTGAAAACCTACGAAGATAAGGGAATGGGCCGTAAAGTGTCCATTATCACGCAACTAGTAAACACTAAATTCACTGATAGTAAGGATATGGGAGACAGCACAGCCTTCCGTGAAGACGGGTGTGAGTAGTGTTACGAAAAGTTATCTTTCTGCGTGCTCTTACAGCTCGATAAGTGATGGCTCCTTCTGTGAAAAGAAAACCGTTTTCTTTGGAAGAAGAGAAAACCATCATATTCGGGTAAACAATGGATTTAAAAAAGGAGAGGTGGCTAAAAAGTATGGCATTTCTCCATCATTGTCGTCAACTTTTTGAAAAGACCGTGTTCTTGGTGTCCCACAGAAAAAGGTTGCGCAAATCCCAATTTGAAGATGTTGATGAAGCGGTTTTCAAAAGGGTTTCAATAGGTTCGGTCCAGAAATGTTCTACTGACCGGACCTTTAATCCGAGAAAAGGCCTTGGAATTTGCCAAGATGCTGGGTGTAGAAAACTTCAGTGCTAGTTTAGGATGGCTGAATCGCTTCCGAGAGCGGTACGTTGTGGTTATGAAATCTATATAAGGGGAGACGAATGGAGAAAAGGAGTAGTGGCAGCTCTCGTCAAAAAATACAGCCCAAATGACGTGTCAATGCTGATGAAGCTGGAGTTTTTTTCAGCTTGAACCGAGAAAAGGGATACTGGGAGATCCCGTTAGAAGCCAGCCGGGACCTCGCGTCATTCAAGACACATCGGGCGCAATACCGGTGGAAGGTGATGCCTTTTGGGTTGCGCAATGCTGCCGCGACGTTCCAACGGGTTATGAACAATGCGTTATCAGAACACCAATCTATTGTCGAGCGTATAGACGATATTGCCATCTTCTCGGTGGACTGGAAGGCCCATCTAGATCACCTAGACGTGGTTTGGGGAAGCTCTCCCAAATAAATTTTACGGTAAACCTCAAGAAGTGCGTGTTCGCTCAGGCGGAGGCGAAATACCTGGGGCGCATCATGGGTTCGGGGTTCCACCGACCTAACCCCGAAAAGAGGCGATCCAGGGATTACGGGCACCAACAACAAAAACCCAGTTGAGGAGCTTACCGAGTCTCTGTAATTACTATAGAGACTACATAGACAATTATGCCACAATTGCCCTGCCTTTGACCGAAACACACCAAAAAGAATATCTCGGAGGATATACCGTGGACGGAGCGCCAGGAAGTGGCATTTAGGCAGTTAAAATCAGCTCTGTACGAAGCTCCTAGGCTGTATACCCCGCAGCCTGGGAAGCCTTTCACAATCCAGACTGACACCAGTTCAACGGGCATCGGTGCCTGCTTGTCCCAGCGGGACAAAGAGGGGAAGCTTGGTCCCATCAGCTTCGTCAGCCAAAAGCTGACGAAGGCTCGACAGGCCTGGGCTACCGCGGAGCGGGAGGATTGCCTCCGCCTTTCTTGAAACCCCTCTGTGAACAACAGATAAAGGGGAGGAACGCAATTGAGCGAAAGAATGACAAGAGTATTTAAGGTCCGGTCGGGGAGATTTGGACCCAAGAACGCACAGGTGGTGTGTGGGTTAGGTAGTGTCCGGTTTTGAAGAGAAGTGTCTTAGCCAGGTGCTACTGGCTGCCATTCAAACCAGGACCCCCTGCTGTTCAGGGAATCCAGCCTTGGCTCATTCCAAGATCATTGGTCAGAAAGGTTGTGTCCCGACTTCTTTTCTTCTCGTGGCCCTTTCATTTCTCCTGTACTTCTGTTTTCGGTAAACTTTTCGAATTTTCCCATTTCGGATAAAATATGGATACCAATTTTAGTACGGATCTTTTCATTGATGAAATCCGAAACTGGCCCTGTATTTGGAATCAAGAAAGCGACGATTACAGGAATCGTCAACTCAGGGACAAATCTTGGGAGGAAGTAACAACTTTGTTTGCAAAAGGAGGAGCAAAGTTTACAAATGAGGAGCCAACTTTCGTAAGTATACAAATAAATAATATTTTTATAATAATTTCATTTGCATAAGCAGCATTTTCATCTGTTACACATCTGTTTTACATAATTTTAACTGTCCTATATTTTTTCATATCCTTGATCACTGATGAGAAAAGTGGTGTTTAATAAAAATTGACTCCTGTACTGTGGAGTAAAATAATATTAACTACACTGTTCTACAAATTTGACCTTCAAAATTTTTTCCTTGATGAAAATAGTCAATTCTTATAGATTTTGGGTCGCTGAATACGAAAATCACCATTAAAATTCTCAATTGACTCAGGATTTTCGGGGAACAGCCCCTCCCCCTTTTTACGTTTTTCGACAACCTTATAAATTTAAACTCGATTTTCAGGGTAAAAAAGCATTATTTTAGTCTTCAAATTGCTCCCCAGTTAACAAGAAATGTTCAAATTAATAAAATATGATAAATTTATAACAAATGGATAGGGTTAAGGGGTAATTACCCCCCTAAAAATAAAAAAATAGCTAAAAATTATAGAGGTTTCTATACGCTATTTTTTCCTCTTATTTTTTACGCAAATCCCGTTTGAAGGGTCCTAACCCTTCCCCAAGGACCCAAATTTGATGACAATATGCAGCAATAATTTTTACTAAAAGCGGTTGAGGTGTTAGCCTCCCAGAAGTCCCCGCGGAAGAGTTCGGAAGACTTCCAGAATCGCGAAGGCGCTCGCGAGTTCAGGAATTAATATCGATGATTTTGAAAAGATTACAAATGATGTTTTTCTTATATTTTGGGTGTATCCTAAGTGGAAACTCTTCAGTTCTTTAAAAACTGACCGGTTTTCGGGAGTGAGGATTCCATGTTTCAAGATGTTAACAGATGCACGGCTGTGGATAACAATTAGGGGGCATCCCCTTAAAAACTGAGGGTGATGGAGGAAAATGGGTGTCATATTTGAATTCAGCAGATCATTTTACACAAGAATCAGCTGAAATTCAGTAAGTGGCTTCAAATTTTTTTTTGTACAGCACAGTTAAACTCTAAGTGCGGCATTGAACCCTTCCGTGGGTGCTCTGGGGGCGCTCTCACCTCAACCGCTTTTAGCAAAAATCATTGCTGCATATTGCCATCAAATTTGGGTCCTTGGGGAAGGGTTAGAGCGCTTTTTCACTACACGATAAGACAGCGATAATTCCGTTCCGATTATATCGGGGAACGCAAAATGCATTCAGAAAGCCGGAGCGCTTTTCACTTACCGATACGATAGCGATTATGTCGTTTCTACGGAACCGATATCGGTTATCGGAACGATTTACCGTTGGGTATCTGGCAATCCCAATGTATCGTGACGACATTTCATGTTTGTTTTGATCGTTTGTTGGTTTTCTTGTTCAGTGTTCACGTTTTTAATTTGATTTTATTGTTTTAACATGGTTTTTAAGTTTGATGTGATCAATTTGTGCGAACTGGTAGAAAATAGGCCATGTCTGTGGGACAAAAGGCATGACGATTATCGTAATAATATTGTAAAAGAAAAGGCCTGGAAGGAAATCTATAGTTTCTTGGACGATGGGTTTGAAAACAAAACAAGTGCTGAAAAGACCGAAATAGGTAAATATATTATTTATAAATTCAAATTGTACATTATTTCTGAATTTATTGATCAGTTTAGTTCACATAATGTTTTGTTTTCAATTGTTTTTCAAACTTGATTAAAGCGACAGGTACCTACACTGTAAATTCAATATTTGATCTTGTTGACAAAATAATGAAAAGTTTCCATTCAAATCACGAATGTGATTGTCATTAAGTACTTAAATTGATTTTAATTTCATTTTAGGTAAGCAAATCACCCAGAAATGGACCAATATGAGAGACGCATTCATCAGAAGTCTTAAAACAAAAAGTGGGCAGAAAGCGAAGAAACCGTACCTATACCAAGATAGCATGCTCTTTCTCTTGTCCATACAAGAGCCTAGCTCAACAGAGTCGAGTGTTCTACTAACAGCTGAGGATGTAAGTGACTCACAAGCAGTGGAGGCTCAGGTGGACGAGGTTGTAGAAACTTCTGAGCCAGTTGCTGCCAGTACCCCTTCGCCTAGCTTTAGTGCTCGGGCCGGGCATAGTAGAAAAGTGAAAAGGTCTGATAGAGATCTTAGTGAACTTGAACGAGAAATTATGGGTGAACTTAAAAAATCAAAATGCGAAAGTGAACCGTCCTTTTTTGGTTCATTTGAACAATATGTCAGTGACATGACTGAAAATGAAAAATTAGAATTGCACTCAGCTGTGCTACAGTCAATTATGGATATAAAGCGAAAACGTCTCAATACTGTGTACATTGTAAATAATGATAATTACCAAAATGAGTTTTGATATACTAATATTGTTATTAAAAAATAATTTCAACTTATAGAATTTTCTCAGTCAGTTTCTTTCTTTTTACAGTGAAACCTCTGTATGACAGTCCATACTGATACTTTTTCAAGGTCCCTATAGTGAAAAAAATATTTAAGATCCGTAAGATATATTAATCCGTATTAATATCGGACAGATAGAACAGCACTGTCTATAATAACCTGACCATATCAATACTTTCTTTAGGTCCATAGAGTATCATAGAGAGGGTTCACTGTAATCTGCCTTTTTACAGATTATTTTATTATAAAAAAATAATAAAATACTTAAGATTTTTATTTCTGCTCTTGACATAAAAAAGATGGGTCTCATTGTTTTGAAGCTGCAGTTATTGAATTTTGGTTTTGTCTTTCATTTTACACAATATAGAATGTGAGGAAGAAGTACACCAACTTTTCACTGTCATTGTAAATATATTTTTGTGAATTAATTTTAAACATGAAGAATTTAAAAAATATTCATTCGTGTTAGACAGCTGCCAATGAGTTAACCAGCTTTTTTCATGTCATGAATTTTGTTTTTAATACAAACAAGAATTTTAAAAAAACTTAATGATTTTAAATAATAAGTAATTAAACTCTACTGCTGACATTTTTAAAAAAAAGTAAATAGAAGTTTTATGAATGTAGAGACCAAAATTGGAGTTTCCTTTTGTGTTAATAATCATGAATGTGTTATCAAAGACTTTTTTAAAATACAGATTTACTATTTTCTTTGGCCTCAAAAGCACCCTTTAAATAAAAGTTATTACCTAGGATAGGTGTGGATAAAATGAATTTAAATACAGCTATTTTCAAGTTAAGCTCAGGCAATAAGCTCAGATTTTTGTTTTAACACATCTTAAATATAAGTATTCCTCTGAATACAAGTCGGACAGATGATCTATTTAAGCTTTAAACAATGTATAAATCTTTATCTGTAATATTAGTTTGTATGTAAAATTACCAGCGTAAAACACAGTAGCATGTAAAAAAAGTACTCTTTAAATAAAAACAAACTTTATTTCTAATTCTAAATTATGCAAAAAATTGGTATAGATTGAAAGGAATATATAAAAAAATGATAATATAATTATTTGTTTTATGTAAAGAAAGAAGTAGCAGCAACATCAGAATCATTAAAGAAAAATACAGAGTAGACAAAAGAAACACAATGAAATACTTTTAAAACTTGTGTTATACAAAATCATGAATATTATACTGCAGAATGATAAAAATTATTATAAAATTGCTGTGTAAACACAATATTGTACGTGAGGGAGGATGTTGATAGTCAGTCTACAGGGGTCCCACCCCCTAGACTCAATGAGGCAAGCCCTTGCAAAAAAGTGTAATGACCTCCCCCCACACTTTTTGTTCCACCCATTTAAAAACTTAAATTGTTATATGTCCCCCTCTGTGGGCACCCCTGCATTATAGACATACATTAAATTTGTTATTGAATGCTAATAATTTTAAATATTTTATTCATTAAATTTTAGACAGCTGCCACGGCAATGCACCCTCATTACTTACAAAATAATTAGCAAAAGAAGTACGAATACCCCTCCCAGTTTTTTTTGTAGTTAATGTGTCGTTTGTCATGGATTGTAGAGTACAAGGTACTAAGTCCTCTGGACGGTATCCGTCTCTCTCACGTACAATATTGTGTAACATTACACATGCCTTAACAACATCAATTGCAGTTTCACGAGACAAATTTAGTGCCTTATGCAAAATTCTCCATTTATTCGTCAAAATACCAAAAGCACATTCTACATATCTTCTGGCTCTACAGAGCCTGTAGTTAAATACTTTTTGCTTCTCTGTCAAATTGTGGCCCCCATATCCACGCATAATATTTTGATGCATGGGAAAGGCATCATCTGCCACGAACACATATGGTACTTTAGTGTTTTCTGGCGGCAAAGGAGTTGGACTTGGAATGTTCAGTTTATTAGAACACAGTAATTTCCAAAACTCAGTTTGTTGTAAAATGTTGGAGTCACAGTCTTTGCCATAACCCCCAATGTTCACATAAGTAAACTTATAATCAGCATCTGCGACTGCTAACAATACAAACGAATGAAACTTCTTGTAATTGTAGTTCATAGAACCTTCATTAGGAAAATTTTCTATCCGCACATGCTTGCCATCAATTGCACCGAGACAAAGTGGAAAGTTTGCAAATTTCTCAAAATTCTTTGAAATGGCAATCCAATTATTTTGAGTGGCTTCTGGGAAATGTTGCTGATGGAAAACTTCCCATATTTTGCTACATGTGGTTTTTACTACCTTGGAAGCAGTCGTAATTCCTACTCGGTAGCTGTAATAGATATCGGTGAAGGAGCATCCAGAAGCTAGATATCTGTAAGAAAAAAGGCATTATATAATATAGTTATACACAAAAAATTCCTATTAGGGATTGTCAAATAATGCATATTAATTATTGTGTACTAGACCCCCATACACCTATTATTATTTTTCAAAGACTGAGCTACCAACTAATTTTCAATGTTGTTAACATATTTTAACCCATTACAGTTATTATTTTAGTTTAGTAAAATCAAACTATAAAGATGCACAATTTTTTTAAATTGCTTTCTTGGAACTGTACCTAGAAAAATTTACAATTTTTAATAATCTCAGTTGTCTCACTTCAATATAGCAGTTCTACACCACTGATATTTTCTCAATTGACACTATATGATGCAATGTAAAGAATCTTTTTACAAATTAAAAAACTAATATTTTAAGAAATTACAAATTTTAACTAATATTCACATGTATCCTTTTAAAGTAAACTGATGTAGAAACAGCGAAAACACTACATAGATATTTCTACTTCTGACTTAATTTTTAGTGTCAAGACTATTGATTAAAATTTTTTAATTTATCTAATGATGATAATAAAGATTGGAGTGTAATATATAAGAAAATAGATAACTTACCTTAAAGTTATTGCCAGCATTTCCTTTGGTGGAATACACATTCTCAAATGTGTATTCTGTTTTTGTATTTTTTCCTTTATATGGAGCAGAATATAGTTAAACGTTTCCTCACTCATCCGGAAATAATTAAAAAACTTGTTTGGATCTTTTTGCAGTTTTTCAAATAGCGTATAAAATGCGCCTTCCGTTGGTCTCGATTTAACGATATCATGTATCCAAAATCTTTTAACTACACCCCTCTTCTTTCTTCGCAAATATAATAAATATAACAATCTAAGTTTGTTATAATGGCGGTGATTGCAGTGGGCCATTTCAGAAGATGTTTACTGATTGAACTTCTAAATCGAAATGAGAGTGGAAAAAACGTTTTTCAGCGAACGATATCGGTGCAATGAAAAAACGTCTCGCGAACGACACGATAACACTTGTGTCGTCCTTCAAAAATCGTGTACGATTTTATCGCTCAGTGAAAAAGCGCCCTTAGGACCCTTCAAACGGGAATTGCGTAAAAAATACAAGGAAAAAATAGCGTATAAAAACCTCTATAATTTTTAGCTAATTTTTTGCATTCTTAGGGGGTTAACTACCCCTTAAACCTATCCATTTGTTATAAATTTATCATATTCTATTAATTTGAACCTTTCTTGTCCCCTGGGGGCAATTTGAAGATTAAAGCAATGCTTTTTGACCCTGAAAATCGAGTGCAAAGTTATAAAGTCGTTAAAAAACGTGAAAAGGGGGAGGGGCATTTCCCCGAAAATCCTGAGTCAATTGAGAATTTTAATGGTGATTTTCGTATTCAGCGACCCAAAATCTATAAGAAATGACTATTTTCATCAAGGAAATTTTTTCAGTGTAGAACAGTGCTATTTGTCATGTGTTTTTATTATCCATCTGAAAATTATTAAGCAGACGACTGACGGACTGAGCGATGGTTGACCTCCTGAAAGTACAGATTAATCAACAAAAACGGGTAAATTGAGATTCCATTCCTACTCTTCTTGTTTTCATAAGTATTCCAACACGGCGGCCCTAGGGAATCAGTAATCCAACCAATGAGAAACAGCGGCAGAGAGCTTAGCTCCTCCCACTGCTTTCTTCCACTTTGCCTCCTCGGTTTAACTTTTAAGAAGGGATAACCAGAACCAGGCTTCTCTGGTTAATCCTAAAAAATTTATTTTGTTACTTCATGAGTCATCAGCTGACAACAGGCGAAGGCGCAAGCAGTCAAATAAGTACAGTCGAGGAGTTACGCCGCCTTCGGCGGCAGGCACTCCTAGAAGCATAGATAGAAGATGACGATTTTATGCCATCATTCATAACAGATCGGCCCATTCCAGTCTTGGCTGCAGGTTCAACGATTCCTATTCCAGGACCATCTGGGATAGGCCAGTCTTCCTCATCCAGTCCTCTTCCAGGACCATCTGGGATAGGCCAGTCTTCCTCATCCAGTCCTCTTCCAGGACCATCTGGGATAGGCTAGTCTTCCTCATCCAGGCCTCTTCCAGGACCATCTGGGATAGGCCAGTCTTCCTCATCCAGGACCATCTGGGATAGGCCAGTCTCTTACTTCCAGTCGTTCCAGGGCCAGTCTACTGCAACTAGTCCTCTTCCAGGGCCATCTGGGATGGGCCAGTCTACTGCAACCAGTCCTGTTCCAGGGCCATCTGGGATGGACCAGTCTACTGCAACCAGTCCTCTTCCAGTGCCATCTGAGATTGGCCAGTCTATGGCTAATCCTTCCAAAAAAAAACAGTTCCCTTTTCCAGAAGAAGTTAGGCCCTTTTTAAAATGTGCTCCAAGAAAAAATCTGCGGCAAAACCGAAAAAGAAAATCTGCTATATTGACCGACACGCCAATCCAGAAGAAGTTAGGCCCTTTTTAAAATGTGCCCCAAGAAAAAATCTGCGGCAAAACAGAAAAAGAAAATCGGCTATATTGACCGACACGCCAATCCAGAAGAAGTTAGGCCCTTTTTAAAATGTGCCCTAAGAAAAAATCTGCGGCAAAACAGAAAAAGAAAATCGGCTATATTGACCAACACGCCAATCAAAGTTGAATTGTAAAAAGAGCAATCTAAAGCAAAATAAATATTCAAAAAAGGAAGGAAAGTTTCGAGAGGAAGATCTTTTCTGAGCAGCGGAAAAATTTCCTAAAAGGGAAACGAAGGCTTTGCAAAAGTAGGAAATATGAGGAGGAACCAAAATATTTAAGTCTTTGCTGTAGCAAGTCCTTTTAAATTTAATGAAAAATTTGGTGAACACTTTAGTCGAATTTTGCTATCAAAAGTTAAGTATTCAGGATTCTCAATTGGAATCTGTCCATTTTCAGTCAAAAGGCTTAAAACGCTTTTTGTTAAAAATACTTTCTAACCATAACATGTTTAACGTATGTATCTCTGCAGCAAGAGCAATCACTGGTCTTCGCAATAGCTGTCCGAGAGACATAGTTCTGTATGAAGCTGACCTTCAACCCCTGAGATTGAGGAGTAGATTTCTCCTGGCTAAATATTATGCAAAGCTCATCAGTTTTGGAGATCAGCACAGAACCTCTTCTTATGTGAGAAACTGGAAAAATAATCGACGTCTCGAAAGGGAAAGCCCGCTCAGCCGTGCTGAAAGTAAGGGCTGGTTACAAGAGCATATTGAATGTGTCTCTGCTTGCCGCAGTGAGATTGCTACTCCGCTTCGTGATCGGGTCTTATTTAGGACCGATCTGTGCTCCTATTCTAATAAAGGCCTTCAGCACCCGGACTATCTTAACCCATATCGGACCACTGTCCTATTTATAGGACAGTTGAATTAAATGTGAATAAAAAAAGTTTCGATTGTGATACCCATATAAAAATTGTTGAATATGATTATAAAGAGACTAAATTTAATAAATATCTGAGAAAACATTGAATTTTTTTAATAACAGTGATTAAAAAATTAGTTTAAATTCGCCCCTAAAAAATGTCATAATTTTAACTCGATAAAAAAGAATAAAAATCAGATTTTTTTTCTTCAGCAAACATTAAATTTTAAGTAGAGTTTTTGTTTAGTCCAAAACATTAAAAGTATCCATGAAAAAAGTTAATAGTACAGGTATTTCACATGTTTTTTCTAACTCTCCTATAAATAGGACAACGGTCCGATACCAACTTTTTTTTCAATTCAGTCTAAGATGGCATTTCGCTTGGGAAACACTCCTTTTTGTGGAAAAAACTCTTCGCGTGGGAAAATTTTACAACTGTCAATTATATAGTCTCGATATCTGGTTTGGGGGTGTGATTTGGGGGTTCCTCTCAGACTCCCCACAGAGAAGGGGGGCTTCTTTCGTTCGCTAATTATTCCTACAAAGAAACCGCCTGGACCATAAAACTATCAGTTGTAAATCTCTATTCTCACCCTATAGGGGGTAAGAGGGCAATAAAAGGGTGCGAATGTATCATGTTCTTGTGTGTATGCTTTTGCACATGGGTGTTGTTTTCTATTAGTTTAGTTGCTTCTATGCTTTGTAGTTGTAAGTCTAGCTGGATATTTTATGCATAAAATGGCTAGAAAATTTCGAACTGCCGAAGAAGCTTTGGAATATATTAATTCTTTATCTGATGGAAGAACTTGATGATCCTGAAATTATTATTATCCCACCGGAACCAGACGCGGTCAGTGACGAAGAAGAAATAGACGATTCTATCACAAAATCCAATATAGTAGAGACATGTGATGATCCTGAAGTTCGAGATTATGCTGGAGAATTAGAGATTTTACCTAATATCATTGAGGAAACAAACCGCAACCGAGGAACAAAACCCTTTTTGTAAGCTAAGTACACTTATGCAACTTTTAGTAGTGTATTGGACCGTTGTCCTATATATAGGACAGTCCATATCTCAGAAAAAAATAATTTTTTTTTAAATTTCTTTTTTGTATGTTAAAGTAGCTTATAATGATCATGTTTTTTAAATTTACGTTTTTCCTATGAGTAGTCCAATATGGGTTAAACAGCTTGCTTTGGAAACCTAATGAATAATCCAAGTTTTCGACCTCGAGCGCCGAACGCAACTTTGTCAAAAATCGAAAAAAACCGCCGAAAAATCGAGTTTTTTTGAAACTTTTGTAATTATAACCCTAAAGAACTAGTTTTTGAAAAAACTTTCTAATTACAAAGTTAAAGAAAACAAAATTTCCTAAAAAATGCACTATTCAACTTTGATTTTCTGAAGAGTGGTTTTGAAGCTAGAGCGCGCTGAAAAACATCGATTTTTTTGCCTTTCCGCAAAAAAAAGGAAAACGCGCACTTCTACCCTCTACAAAATGAAAACTATTCATGTTATCAACAAAAATTTTATACCACGTGAAAGAGCATTTAATTTTCTATAAATAACGTGCTTTCCATTGTTATTTTTTTAGAAGGGGGGAGGGAGGGAAGCAAAGATCGATAATAAAACTCTCGTGCCTCGCAGACCAAACGGACTTACGCGGTTGTTAATCTGCAATCTGCGCTTTATTTCCGGTATATTACCAATCAAATGGTTTTTTTTGGATTCATTGATGACTAAGCATGCTTAAAATAATAAATTTTTAATTTTATTTATGAAATATTGGGTGTTTTAGGCGGAATATCGATCAATATTTTAAATTCATATTTTAAATTATTAGGGTGTTTTATGGAACGATTTTATATGTTTTTTGCATCGCTAAATCCGAATTTTAAGTTTATTTTCATTTTCAAAGTCATCTTCACATCGAAAATTGCAAAAAATCTAAAATTTTTGCTCTTTTGTTAGGGTTTTCATCAATTTTCAAAAAAAATATTCATTTTATGAAACATACCATGCAACCAAATTAAAGTACGTAAAATTTCCTATCAGATGCACTGGTTTATTTTTATCTTACGATGAGCGGTGTACGTTTTATAGCGTTTTGAATGGTAGCGATTTTTTGTTTTTCTACAAAAAAGTGGTGAACCCTCGATTTACCCCACTACAGCTCTACATAAATACAAGTAACCGACAAATAGTTTATACCACATGAAATTACATTAAATTTCCTACAAAATGCACTATTTAACTTTGATTTTATGATGAAAGGTACTGATGCTAGAGCGCGCTAAATTATTGCTGTTTCCCGACTTCACACAAAAACAGGAAACCTCTTTTTTCAAAACGCTATAAAACGTACACCGCTCATTGCAAGATAAAAATAAACCAGTGCATCTTATAGGAAATTTTACGTACTTGAATTTTGTTGCATGGTATGTTTCATAAAATGAATATTTTTTTCGAAAATCGATGAAAAACCTAACAAAAGAGCAAAAATTTGAGATTTTTTGCAATTTTTGATGTGAAGATGACTTTGAAAATGAAAATAAAATTAAAATTCGGATTTAGCGATGCAAAAAACATATGAAATCGTTCCTTAAAACACCCTCATAATTTAAAATATGAATTTAAAATATTGATCGATATTCCGCCTAAAACACCCAATATTTCATAAATAAAATTAAAAATTTATTATTTTAAGCATGCTTAGTCATCAATGAATCCAAAAAATACCATTTGATTGGTAATATACCGGAAATAAAGCGCAGATTGCAGATTAACAACCGCGTAAGTCCGTTTGGTCTGCGAGGCGCGAGAGTTTTATTATCGATCTTTGCTTCCCTCCCTCCCCCCTTCTAAAAAAATAACAATGGAAAGCACGTTATTTATAGAAAATTAAATGCTCTTTCACGTGGTATAAAATTTTTGTTGATAACATGAATAGTTTTCATTTTGTAGAGGGTAGAAGTGCGCGTTTTCCTTTTTTTTGCGGAAAGGCAAAAAAATCGATGTTTTTCAGCGCGCTCTAGCTTCAAAACCACTCTTCAGAAAATCAAAGTTGAATAGTGCATTTTTTAGGAAATTTTGTTTTCTTTAACTTTGTAATTAGAAAGTTTTTTCAAAAACTAGTTCTTTAGGGTTATAATTACAAAAGTTTCAAAAAAACTCGATTTTTCGGCGGTTTTTTCGATTTTTGACAAAGTTGCGTTCGGCGCTCGAGGTCGAAAACTTGGATTATTCATTAGGCCAACATCATAAACAAGTCTGCAAAAAATCAGAACTACCGGATTTGACGCATGCGGTGATGTATAAAGTAACTGGACTATCATGACTATTGAGGAGGCTTTAACTCATTGTGTAAATGCGGGAGTTTATTCTGACATATGGATTCTGAGCGATAGCCGTAGCTCCATTCAGCATCTGGCTGAATGGTGGACGCATAGTGATAGGACAACTTAATATCATAGGGCTTTTAAACAGTGTGAGAGCTCAGCACACAGTATGCGTTCAGTGGATTCCATCACATGTGGGAGTAGATGGCAATGAGGTAGCGGATGCACTTGCTAAGGAGGGCAGCCTCATGGATCTTGTTGACGAAGGTTGTCTCTCTTACTCACAACTTGACTCAAGAGTGAAAGTAGAGGCCAACTCCACCTGGAAAAGATCCCCTTTACATGATTGGTATACAGGGAACCGCCCTGGCGCGGCAAATGAGAAAATCCTACCAAAGTTATATTAAATTCTTGAAAATTTGTCCAAAATTAGGATTAGGTGTTCCAAAATGAGTCTAAAACCTGCTTTTTAGACATAAATTTACCCCATAAAATGTTAAGATCACGATTATTCTGAACTCGCAATATGTTCATAGAGACCACTAAATTTGATTTTGAAAATTCTTAGCCTCTAAAAAAATCAAATTCTGGATTTGCACACTGCAGCAAATTAAAATCAGGCTTACAATGAGAATGAAAAGGGTTGCGATAGGTGTTAGTCAACCTCCGGAAGGGGGCGATGTGCCACAAAAGGTTGGAAACCACTGCTTCAGAATAACTAATTTTATGTAACATATGTACTAAATTTTTAATATGTGCAATTTGTAACTTGAATAAGTTTTTATCATATTTCTGTTCATAGGTGATGTACGCCAGCAGTGCAGAAGAGTGCGAAAGTGCCTCCAAGGTCATCCTGGACATGAAAGAAAAATTCCCTCACTTTGTACAAAGATTTACTAGTTTCTCTCTGCGCAAAGAAGAATGGGTCTTGTTCTACCGAATATCCCTTGTGACCAGGAATCAGCACCAACAATTACTGCGAAGCCAGTATAAGAATTTTAAAAGACGTCATCCTCTCAAGGACCAAGACATTCAATGCTGTTGTATTGACAGAGTTCATTATTTCTGTGTGGGACAGTTATTTGTCCTGTAAATTGTTGGACCACTCTCGGGGGAGCCTGTAACCCCTAGAGAGCGCGTCCCCGGCCGGCGGATAGGGGAACGCCTTCAGTGGTGTCCACTGGTGGTAGAAGGGAAATAAAATACCTTCCGCGGACCAACAGGCAGAAGTCCAACCTCTTCGGGGGCTCTGGCAACCCTCTCTTTCCATTGTTGGACTACGCGTACGGAAGAAACTTGCTAAAGGGTCAAATGATGTATAGATCTTTATGAAAGGCGTTAAAAAATCTTTGAGTGTCCAGCATCTAGATGGCTGCTTTTATGAAGTAGAAAGCGAGACGAGAGAAGGGGCCTCACACACGGTAAATGCCTCTGTTGGTGTTTGCACTTGTCCTGTTGGGAAGTATGGGGCATTTTGCAAACACCAGTTTCTTGTTCACCAGAAAGAAGGTGTTGTTCTCCCCAACATGCTACCAGTTTCACAAACAGAAAGGCATGCACTTGCTGTTCTTGGAGTTGGCGTTGAAAAAGCCCCGCAGTTATCTTTTTTTTAAATCTGGGGGTGAAAACGAAGATATAGAAGAGGAAGTAATGGATGTTTCTGATGGCCGCCCATCTTACACAGACCACAGAGGCTGGACCTAATCCAGAGACAACCGCATCTGACACTGAGAAAACTGAATTCTTTGAAGAAGTGAAGAGACGGGAAACGCTTTGTGGAGGTTTTCCAAACAGATCAATCAAATCACTGTGTGTCACAAGAGGATGTTTTAAAAGCCTTTAGATCAGCCACACTGGCCATCTCTTCCAAGACAAAAGGAAGATTTGGCAAAAAAATTAAAGTACAGCCAACTCCAATTGCACGGAGGAGAACGGGTATAACCAGAGGTTCGGCCAGGCTTCCTCCAGGACGCCCATTGAATGGGGGGGGTTAGTGCAAACACGCACCTACTTGAAGGACGATTTTCATAGAGTGTAGAGAGTATAAATGGAATAAGGCAGATAAAAGCCATGTGAAAAAGATCAATGGTGGCTTGTATAAATTGAAAATTAATAAGAATATGTTGCGTCATGTCAAAGAAGCTGGTGCAAAGTACCGAGAGCGAATGGAAATGTCTAGAACCACCCAAAAGAGGAATCGAGAAGACATGGAATCTGAAGGTTTTGGGGAAAATTTGAAAAAAGAAAGCGTTGAACTTTCCAAAAAATTAGATGCATCACAAAAAATGCTGAGCAGAGCAGAGGAGATGATTTCTGAAGGTATGGATAAAGGGGATTTGAATGAAATAAAGAATGGACAAGTACTTTTAAAAGAAGCCAAAATAAACATTGGTTGGTTGGTTGGTTGGTGGGGTTTTATGGCGCAAGAGCCATATTTGGCCATTCCGCGCCAAACACAAGACAAATATATTTCATTCAAATTTAGATACGTATAATTAAATTAATATCACATAGAAAAGAAAAAATATATTTATTGAATTCGTCCCCTAGAAGGTCTGATAACGATGGATATGCCATGCCAAATCTCCTCTGCCTCACTTGGCAAAACCTTGGGCATTCAGATAAAATGTGCTTCACAGATAACGGAGTATTACAAGGTGAGCATATAGGCCATGGTTCGTTATGAAGGAGATGTTTATGAGTAAAATAACTGTGTCCGATTCGGAGCCTTGTCAGCTTTACATCAAAATACCTATTCAATTTAGTTTCAGGGAAGCCAGTTACAGAAGGTTTAATAAAATGCAATTTATTTTCAAGTTCTTGGTCCCATGTATTTTGCCAGTATGATATAATTGAGTTTTTAATATATTTTCCAACATCATTGAGAGGTATAAAAGAGCTTAGTTTCAAAGTGGCAGCTTTTGCAGAGTGGTTGTGTCTTTCTTCTGATTTCAGCCGTTGAAAATGAGCAGTCCTGTTGCCTTGGCAACAGAGATGTAAACCAGAGCTTCTTGTAATAGACAGTATCGATACATGCGATCGTTTGTTCGTTTACCTTGAACTTGTTGGTTAAACGCATATTAATCTCAACTTCCTCATTTAATTTTAAAATTATTTTTTTTCCAGAACCAGTATTTATAGGAAACTTATCATTTAATTATTTTAATTTATTAAGACTATAAATTTCTTTGGTTTTATTCCTTGATCTACACATATTTATGAAGTACTTAATGACAATTTCTTCTACAGAATGTTAACGCTTATTCAATGTGAAAAATCCAGAAGATTTCCCAAGGATAAAAAATATTCTAGAAGACAGCGATATATCGGATTTAAGTGATCAAGAAGATAGAAATCCATACTTCACAAAACCAATTCAGATTGGTAAGCATGCCTCTTATTATTCACAGTTCTATTTATGTTTGTTTAAATTTCCTTCTGGAGGAACCCTTGCAATTAACTGCGTAAAGTGGAGATTCCAAAAAAATGATTTTAAAACTCAAGAATTTCAAGAAATTAAGGGTGCAGATGTAACAAACAAATCACCTCTTGAGTATTTTGAAAAATATGTGACCCCTGCTCTTTTTGAAACCATGGCTAAGTTTACCAATATGTATGCCTTACAAAAAGGAGTTTCATTCAAAATGACAACAGTTGAGGAACTAGAGATATTATTTGGGCAACATATTAAGATGGGTTGCTTAAAACTTCCTAGGGTTTCTCTGTATTGGGACAAATCAATAGTTATCTTCATTTGCCATGACAAGAGATTTTTTTCCCAACTACGTTCAAACTTTCACATGGTAGATGTAAATGAAAATAAGAGTAAAAAGGACCGCATTTTTAAAGTGCGACCTATTTACGATAGCATCAGAGAGCGCTGCCTTGAACTCTGTATGGAAAAGTTTGCAGTGAGGATGAGCAAATTGTTCCATACAGAGGTAACTTGAATATGTTAAAAATAAACCTAGCCCCTGGGGTGTTAAGATTTTTGTTCTCTGTGGAGTGAGTGGATTAGCTTACGATTTCATTGTATACCAAGGTGCAACGACATAGTTTAATAAAATTTTTTTAAAATATGGACAGAGTGCTGCAGTAGTTATGCAGCTATCTGAAAGGTTTGAATCTAAAGGCCACGAGCTCTATTTTGAGATAATTATTTTAACTCCTATAACCTCCTTCAAGTTTTGAAAGTGGAGATGGAGATGTGTCGATTGTTAAATGGATTGACACCAGGGCCCTTAGCACGAGCACGTTGATATGCGAAATCAACATCGACGATATCCATGTTGATTTTGAAAATCGTAGAGATCTGAAATCAACAGTCGCTTAACTCCGTAGCACGAACTCGCTAATTTCGACGGTCGGTTTTGAAAAGTTCGGGAAAACACCAGCGAAATCGATCGAAATGAGAATTGCTCTGGCCAATCACAGGGAAGCATACATTTATCAAGAAATGGCTTTCATTGGTTCTCAAAACGTTGCAGTCGCACATGTGCGTTTTCATTCATCATTTGGCTGACTGCGTGTAAACTTGTGTCTCGACTTGTCTCTCTCTCTAGCCATTTTATAAATTTAATATGAACGCCATAAAAAAATAAAATGAGTAAAGTAACCAAACCTAAAGTGAAAATGAATAAAAACCAAGTGGAGATAATAGTAAATTTTTTAATAGAGCACCCGGAGCTGCAAAAAAAATTAATTAACAAATGAATTTACGGCTGAGAAGCGTGATAGATTGTGGACCGAGTTAGCGGCCGTTTTAAATCAAGAAAGAGGTCCATCTAAAACAGTGGATAAATGGCAAAGGGTAAGTAATTTAGAAATACTGTCATAACTATTAGCTATCTTTGAATGTAGAGATAACGATATTATAAGATAAGTTCTTGTGTTTGTTTTCAACTTTCTTCATGGAAAATATTCCCATTATATCTAGCTAATCCCACATGTCTGTAACTGTTTTAGGTTAACATAATACTTTATTAAATATGATCATATTAAATATTTAGAAACCTAAAGATAAATAGTTTATTTTTGTTGTAAAATTCTCAGTGTCAGCTTGTCCCCTAGTTCCAACACATAAAACCCTATGAAAAGCATAAAACTGAAATCAAATTTTGATAAATACATAAAATGAAATATATTATTCTCAATTTCTTTTTTATACTTAAATTCATCTTTCTATCACTCCCTTCAACCTATCAGTAAGAAATACACTAGCGGAAATAAAAATCCCAACACCAAGAAGGAAAGGAGATATCAAAGTCAAATTTATTTCTGTGATTGCACATAGTATCAATGTGAATTGCTTAAAAAATCAGCCTTCCTGGATATTAGGGGGCCGAGAAAACCAGGGAGGAGTGTTGTCTCCATAGGTGTCCATTACCGCCGTCACACGTCATGGTATGAGTGACATGGGCTCTAAATGACTTTTGAGGGATTGGATGATCATGTTGCCTCCTCGGGTAGTCCAAATTCATATGGTGCACCAGCGGACGTTGCATACCGAGCTAGGTGATTTCTCCTCTTTCTCCGGACATGTTTTGTGAGCGTTGCTTCTTACGAACGGATAGGCCAGGGTAAAAATGCAACATAGGGGGTTAAGAAGAAAGCTTGGACATTGCATAAAGCATGTGTTTGTGCATTTTTCTCTTGAAATTTGTCCCCAGGACAGGTCTGAAGGTAAGAACGGACAACCGGCTAAAAAACCTCAATGAAGCAGCTCTGGTTGGCCAAAGTACCGGTAGATCATACTGAGGACAAGCGGCAGTGGGATGGATGTCGTTTGCAGTACTGCGGATTGTCCGTTTGGTCTGCATAGCTTCTTACATCTTTGTCTACAAACCAGGAGCTGAAAATGGACCTTTCTGTTTCCAATAGTGCACGAAGTAAGGGAATCAAAATCCCAATTTCATGACATTGTGTTTATGAGAGAATCCTGCTTCGGTTTGGAGCACCACGACGGTTGGGTATGAGTTTGAAGACACAATGGAGAGAGCGCACTCAGCTGATGATTTTCTAATCGTTCCACGGAGTGGTGATGCAGGGTAACGGAGTGGGGATGCATTGGATTCCATTTCTGCAACTCCTGAGTATGATTCACCAGTACTTCTTCCAACCAGAGCTGCGTCATTGAGGTTTTTTAGCCGGTTGTCCGCCCTTACCTTCAGACCTGTCCTGGGGACAAATTTCAAGAGAAACATGCACAACCACATGTTGTACGCAATGTCCAAGCTTTCTTCTTAACCCCCTATGTTGCATTTTTACCCTGGCCTATCCGTTCGGAAGAAGCAACGCTCACAAAACATGTCCGGAGAAAGAGGAGAAATCCCTAGCTCGGTATGCAACGTCCGCTGGTGCACCATATGAATTTGGACTACCTGAGGAGGCAACATGGTCCTCCGATCCCTCAAAAGTCATTTAGAGCCCCTGTCACTCAATACCATGACGTGTGAAAGCGGTAATGGACACCTATGGAGACAACACTCCTCCCTGGTTTTCTCGGCCCCCTAACATCCAGGAAGGCTGATTTTTTAATCAATTATCATTGATACTATGTGCAATCATAGAAATAAATTTGACTTTTATATCTCCTTTCCTTCTTGGTGTTGGGATTTTTATTTCCGCTAGTGTATTTATGTATTTGAAAATGCATATATGTATTGAAACTATTGGTGTTTAAAAATATATTTATTGAAACTGTGAAAATTAATAGAATATAATATTTTTTTCCTTTTTCTAAATTACACTGACTAAATCATGGATGTGGGCCCCTTTCTATCAACTTACAAGCTGTCGCTGTACTGTATATGTATTAATGGCTAGAAAATTCAGCAGTCTACTCTGCTGAATGTGATCATTTTGATCACCTAAAATGATATATTTTGTATTACGTTAAATAGGAGTGATCGGGACTGGTCAATTTTGATAACATTATCCGTGATCGCAATAAGCAGAGTCAACTGAAATAAATAAAATTTAAACTTAGTAAGCATACTTTACATGTAAAACTTGTTTTTTAAGCCTTACACATTTGTAAGTTTATACTACACAATAACTCATACTTTCAAATTATTTCCACATTTCAGGTTATGTTCTCAAAATTTTAACTATTTTTATGCAGATTTAAATATTGTATGTAACATTTATATCTACTCATATATTTCAGAGTTGGACTGACTATAAGTCTGGGTTGAGGGCAAAGGCAAGTAAAAACCAGCGGGAGGCCATTAAGACAGGTGGTGGGCCGCCCAAAATAAAGCCATTGACCCAGTTGGAGGAGAGAGCCCTTCCCCTAGCTAGCCTGGAGACGGCTTATGGCTTACCAGTGTCGGAGACCCAGCATAGAAATGCGGCAAGTCTGATTTACTAGACTTTGTACATTTGCAATAATATCTTGTGAATAGAACTCGATTTGCAACATTTAATTCAGCAATGTAAAAGTAATTAAAAACACATTAAGTTGTGGGGAGAGCTTACTCAACACTAAAAGAGTAAGATTATAATTGGTGTTTCTAGGATGTGAAACAGTTGTAACGGGAATAAGGAAATGTCATGTGTCAGATTTTCAAAAACACACAAGTGTTCTGTATGGTTTTTTGTATGGTAAAATCAAATATCAAGTCACTTTTTCAAAAAAATTTACAGGTAAATAAATATTTTAATTTAAAGTCGAGAAAAGAACATGTGACTGAAAACGTTTATTGTTTAAATCGTAGGATGACATCAACGATACCATCGACTCCATCACATCCAAACTCTTTTTTTCACGCGCTTTTTTGGCAGTCAAAAAATTTCTCAATCGGCCTTAAATTTTGGGTAGTTGCTTATTTTTGCAAGAAGAATCGATTAAAAAAATATAAAAAATCATGCAACGTCCTCATTAACAAGAGGTTTTTTATTTTTAAAAATTTTATGAAGGTAACAAACTCAAATGTTACTATATTCCAATTCATCCTTTTTGATTTCCAGAATGATACCAACAGCCAAGGTCATCTATCAAGTGGGACCTCAACAAGCATTGGGGAGCCCTCACAGAGCTACTATCAGCCCGGCTGCTCCACCCTGCCCAGTGACCAGCCCGCAATCTTCACTCTGACCAGCGATCAGCACGGCAGCTTCACCTTACCAGATGACCTTACCCTGCCCGATGACCCTCCCCTGCCCAGCGAACTTCCCCAGCCCAGCAACCTGCCCTCTAACAAGCAGAAGATGCCAGCAAGCACTGCTGTGGCTAGGTTAGGGTCTATTTCCAAAGCCCCTCGAAGGACTCGGGCAGCTCGAGGGGTAGCAATTAACACGGATAAATGTGCAAGCCTAATAGAAGCCCACTTTGCAACGGCTGAAGAGTTGCGTGATGTTGCAAAGGCCATAGAGGCAACTAAAACTCTTTGGCAAAACCAATTTGAAATCGCCAATGCATTGGAAGCAAGAAAAATTGAAGATCAAGAAAAATTGGAGAAACCACTGGCCCTCATCTTTTTAACTTTTACCATCGCCCGCGGAAGAGGATATGTATAAAAACGTGCCAAGGATGGTGGCCACCTTTGCTGAAAGAGCACGTATCGGGCATCTGGTCACGCAGGCTTACCTCCACCGGTTTCATCTCGCCGAGTCTGCTCTCTGTGCACTGTGTGAGAGGGAAAAGGAGGACATTAGTCACATCCTCCTCGGGTGCACATATCCCATGAGTCATCGGGATATTCTTCGGGGAGTGGCGACCACCGTGGAGGAAATTCTTAAAAATAAAAAATTTTGGACCCTCGCCTGCCTTACTTATCAAGGACCCCGAGCTATCGGCTACAATTAGCCGGATGCTCGTAACAAGAAGTATACCATATACCAAAGGAAAAAATTTTCATGTTTTAATTTCGTAATTCCGATTGAAGGGGTTAAGTGGTGGCATGAAAAGATTGGCTCATCAACACTTTGAATAAGAATGTGCTAAAAGAAAATCAGTTGAAAAAAGATTCGTGTGATGTTCCATTCTGTGAAGCTGGTGTTCAAGGTAAGCAACACCATTGTCCATTTCCCGAGAGTAAATCAAAATCCACCCTTGTGTGGATCCTACAGGTGCCCGTCCCAAAGCTGTATAAAGGAGGAGAGGGTTGGGCAAAGGGTTAGTCCTCTTTCCTATAAACAAAACAACTAAAAAACCGAGTCTGTCAATTCATGCATAACTGGGTGAGATAATGTAATCTTTGAAGTACTTTTGTAAATTGTAATCTTTGAAGATACTTTTGTCAAGCCTTTTATTGAAGAGTTTTAAACCGAAATTAAGCAAGCACTTCTGATTTCTGACTCATGTGCCCCATTCATAGGCTTTGACATCTTTGCTGGAAAAAGCCTTGGAGAAAATGATGAGCAGGCATGGGAAACTCTTGTTTCTCATTATGGGAGAGAAAAAAAGCCATGAATTTAGGGGTGTCCAAAACACATCAAGTCCATTGATAGATGAAACTAGTCAAAAGAGAAATATCTGGTTTTGAAAAAGAAATGTCTATGGCCAAGCTTGCATTTCAAATGGAAAGTATGAAAAAGGTCCAAGAGCTTATACGCCAAAAAACAAGATCCTGCTAAACAGAAAATGGCAGAAACTTGGCAATCAGGGGATCTATTGAGAATCTTGGAAAGTTCCGGTATGTGGTCCATTTATCCAAACTGCATGAAGCTTCTTACTTACAGTGCTATTATCCCTTCCTCAACTGCTAGTGTAGAGAGATTATTTTCGCAGATGAGTATCATTTGTACAGATTTACGATCAAGTAATATAATTGTAAATATTGGATTATTCACTTACGGGAATAACCTACCTATACCTTCAATTTTTCTTTGAATATGTAAGGTTTCATTGGATTAAGTTATTGACTTTATAAAATTGTTTCCGATATCAATACTTTTTTCCAAATTTATTGTGATATTATGATTTGAAATAGAAAAAGCTGTTTTTCTCAAAAACAAAAATTTGCATAAATGCCTATTTTTGAAATGTTCCACGCGGCTTCATTTTAACCCGATAATTTCAAAACTTTCCTAAAATATCCTTCTGTAGTGTAACATTAGACTCTTTTAAAAATCACTTGTTTAGTACTTGTGTGTAAAAAATATCCATCAAAATAAATGAAATTTTACGTAAATCGTATTTCAAATAATTGAAATACGATATTTTCAACAAAAAGTGCGTAAATAGCCATTTTTTAAAACATATTTTATGCCATTCCCAATTCTACAAGAACTTATAAACCATTAACTACACTATCATCTATAATCATATTCATTGCAAAAAGTTTAAACTTCTTGGTTAAATACCTCTTACATAGACATTTCTGCCACTGCTCCAAATGTGTAATGGAACTCCGTTATCAATGGAGGGTCCATTTACCCCCTTAAAATATTGACAGGGGAAATTTGTTCTCGGGCCCTGTATTCTCACCCAATAAACATCTTTTGGTATGATTTTCATGGATGAACAATAATTCTTCTAGGTGTTATGTTGAAAAAACCGTTCCGTCATTAATTTTTGAACAAAAGTGTATTTATATAAAATTTTGAAATTTTTTAAAAAACTAAGCCGCGTGGAACATTTTGAAATTTAGTTATTTTTTTTAATTTAAAAAACTAACCGATTTTTATTTGAAAATTTGCGAGTGGTGTTTGATTATGCTTATAAATAAACACTGAAAATTTTAAGAATGTAGGTTAAGAATTACAAAAAAAGTTTTTGGAGTCCAGCATAGCCTTAAGTAACAAAGTTTTCAAGCTCAGTATTGTTTTCTTAAGTGTTAAAAATGCTGCGCCGTGTATTCCTATTGCTGCCTTAAGTATTATGTTATTAAATCCTTTTAAGTATTCTAATGTATGATAATATTATTAACCATCTAGAATATACTAACTTTTGTATGCAATTTTTAAAGGTAACTAAGACAGGAATATGGAGATTTTGCTGTTGGCTACGTCCAACTCAAAAGATATGGTGAAAGATGCCATGTCAAGGCCCGTGTATGCCCAGAGAGTTTCGAAAAAGGCCTACCATGTAAAAGTTTTTGTTAACCCATTAAAGGCCAAGCATAGAAAATTTTTTAAATGTTGCTTTTTTTTATTGAAATATGCTTAAATTACGTTCATTAAGACATAGAATCAGTTTTGTGCAAAAAAAATATTTTATTTACGAAATAAAATGTTGCGTTTTCGCAACTTTGGCCGAATCAATGAAAAAATTTCAAGAATGAACAATTTTATTACAATTCAGTTTTTACACATTTTTATGAAAATTATCAAAGCATTTGGGGTGCAAATGGACTTGGCATTTAGCACACATATACACATTATTGTTTTTGCAGTGTCTGCATCGTCTACGTGTTTTTCTTCTTGCCTAATTACGGTATGCCCTACTGAATCCCTCCTTATTTCTTTGGGTAAAGATCAAAGAGAACGGTCAGATCAAGTTGATAAGATAGAAGGGAACATTCTAGACCCCCTACTGTTCGATGGGGGTTGAGGTGTTTTTGTTCATACTGACCACATGTGGCTTGAAGAGCTTGTACTCGTCACTTGAGAACCATAAAACTGAACCCTTCAAAAAAGGGGCGTGGGAAACAGCGGTGAAGATTTGCAAGTCATAAAACTGCCATGGGCTTTCTATTGAAACATCTTTCACTTGCCGCTTCATTAGTTTACCCCGTGAAATTCAATCACCCCGTTTGCAGTTCCAGAAAATTTTGTTGACACAGCTGTCCTGGACCACGGTACCTATGGTATTTCTGAGTAGAGGTCAATGAGGTGTATTGTAGGAAGAACTTCAGAAAATACCGTGGAAGCACAAGCTATATTTAAATATTAAAATTTTCTTTTTTAACGTAGAAAATTTTTTTGAACACCTCAGAGAGTCAAATAGATGATTTCATATGAAATCATTGCATTTATAAAGGAAACTATAGGAAAAAGTTTGATTTTAGGATGGTATATTGCGGAAAAAACTGGAGATAAGCAAGCGAAATAAAAAGTTTGAGGACTTATAAAAGGGACGAAAATCACTCAGAGACGAATATTTTTGTACTTTTCTACCATTAAATGTTACCGTACTTAAATTTTAGGTAGTAAAAAAAATTGATATTTTTAGCCGATTTTACATGGATTCGGCCAAAGTTGCGAAAACGCAACATTAAATTTAGATGAAAATTTTAAAATATATTTAAAACAATTGTTTTACTTTTATTTTATTTATAGAACTAATAACCTTAGTCCATTATAAAAACGTAAGATTGATTTTAGTGGAATAATTATACATTTTCAAAAATGGGACTTAGTCAATAATCGTTTCAAGTTAGAAAATTGGCGTATTTTGAAAATTTCTCAAAAAATAATGATTACTTAAATTTAATTGCGAATATTTTTTTTAGGTTTTCAGAAACCTTAAAAATAGCCGAAAAATAAAATTGGAGAAAAATATGCGTCACAGTATTAATAAAAAAATACTTATTGAAATGTTGCGTTTTCGCAACTTTGGCCGAAGATGGGTTAATGAAAAGGAGAACTCTATTGAGGATGCCAAATGTTTGAGCTGTGCTGCTGCTAAAGGTTATATTTATTTAAAGTTTTTTCAGCTTCAAGCATAGCAAGTAATATCTGTTAATCAAATCTATTATACTCACACAATCTTACCAAGATATTTACTTGCTGTTTTGCTCAATTTCCACGAGTGTAATAGTGATCATTAGACAAAAAATTATCCTTTTATCCCCAATTATATTTTTGCATAACTGTTTTGGGTGTTTGATTTAGAACTCTGCCACTTGTACATAACCAAGTACTGTTTATGTTTAACTAATTAGTTTAAACACGAAAAAAAAATCTGAGCAACTGTTCCAGTTTTAAAAATATACACACACATTTACAGAATATAAAAAACATTAAAATGATAAGTAATGTTAGTTAACAAATTATGAAAATTTAGGACTGGCATACGTTTTCAAGGAACCCAGTGTAATAATGTGAAGACTAAATTGCATAGAAATATAATCGTACAATTAAAAAAAGTATCTAATTATAATAGGCTTAGTAAAGACTTGGGGAAATTGATCTTGGTGATAGCCATTGTAATGAAGAAAAATATAAAAAGTACATAGACATGGATCATGGACAATTGGACATGTTATTACAGGATATATAGATTTGATAAAACTCTAGGAATTTGAAAGCTATTATGAAGAGAGGAAATAAATTTAGATTTAGATAAAGGATTAATCTAGATGGTATTATTTCTATAAATAATGATTTCGATCTTTTTTATAAGCAAAATTGGAAGGAAATATCGTTATCCAGTACCGTAGATGGTTTTAACCTTTGGAGAAGACAAATACGGTGATAATGCTTCATATCACAGTGTGTTCGTGGAAAACATTCCTAATAATTCCACCAGAAAAAGTGACATACAGGATTGGCTGACATCTAAAGGCATCAGCTGGAACGCGGACATGTTGAAGGGTGAACTTTTGGTTCTAGTTGCTAATGTCCGCAACAGGTATGAAGGATACAGGATTGACCAGCTTGCCGAACTTCAATGCCACACTGTGTTAAGACTTCCACCATACCACTGCGAACTGAATCCCATCGAACATGTGTGGAAATTGTAGAAAATAATCCACCAACATCTGTAAAGATGGTTTTTGTTGGAAGACGGCAGTCTGGATCTGCGGTTGTACAATACACCCATAACAAGGACTGAAGTTGCTGCAATTTTCGTTGGAGACGATGGTGAACCCCCTGCTAACTGGGATATTATCATTTATACAGTCGGCAGCAGCTGCAAAACAATATCCCCAATCAACCAGAGTGCCGATCCCATGGTGTATCCCCTACTATTTCCTGGTGGGGACTTTGGATGGTATAGCAGTTTGGAGCATGTGGAAGAAAGGCGAAAATCCCGAAGAACAAGAGTTGCCCAACTGCAATTTTATGCATATCGCCTTGCTGTCCGCCATGGGTTCAGCTTGCTCCATGCAAGTGGGAAACTCTTCCAACAATACATTGTTGATGCTTATGTGAAAACAGAGGGACCACGTCTCAACTATTTGCGACAGAATCAAAAGGACCTTCGGGTGGAACTCTACCAAGGCTTACTTGATGCTTTACAGGCCCAAGCGAGAAATGCGAACAAGCAGATAAAGAAATTAATTATTCTCCCATCTAGTTCCAAGGTAGCCCTCGGCAGATGTAGTAAAACTACCAAGATGCTATGGCAGTTGTTAGGAAATTTGGTAGACCTGATCTATTTGTGACTTTTACTTGCAATCCTACATGGCCTGAACTGAAACATACTTTAGGAGAACGGGAAAGGCCAGAAGACATACCAGACATTGTTATCCGTGTTTTCAAAATGAAGCTAATGGAACTTTTAGATGACATTTTGAAACGAAACCCGTTTGGTGTTGTTATAGCGTACATTTATGGGATAGAATTTCAGACACGGGGTTTACCTCACGCCCACATGTTATTGACTTTGAATGACGAGTCTAAAATCCGCACCAAAGACGATATCAACAAATTTGTTGTTGCTTAACTTTCTGATCCTGATATTGATCCACGCCTGTATGAAATTATAACAAAATGCATGATCTATGGTCTATGTGGAACACTAAATCCTAATTCCCCATGCATGAAGGAGGGTGTTTGTTCAAAGCAATTCCCAAAAGAATTCAAGGAAACGACTGAAGAAAACGTGAATGGATATCCAATTTATCAAAGACGACAAACAGATCCAGTTAAAATTGGCAAATATGATATCGATACTAGATGGGTTGTTCCATATAACTCGTGGCTATCCAAAAAATTCAACGCTCACATTAATGTGGAGGTGTGTGCATCAGTCAAGAGTGTGAAATACCTGCACAAATACGTATACAAAGGTCGTGATGCTGCATCTATTAGAATTACGTATGAGAATTTGACGGAAGCTTCTAAATTGACAGTGCTTCTGTTTGACGAAATGAAAGTAAAGGAAACCATGGAGTATGATCAAGGGAACGAGATGTTCATCGGGCCATTCAGCCAGGCGATGGTAATCATGGCAAGGGGTGCGGGAAGAAACCCATCTTTGTCGATTTTGACACCAAAATAACAACAGAATTGATATCGAATATCATTGAAGAATTGGCTTCCATAGGGTTTACTGTTGTTTGCATGGTTAGCGATTGTGCTGCCGGCATGGAATGATTTAGGGATATCTCCCGAAAACCCTAGTTTTTTTGTAAGAGATTTGGAGGTTTTTATCTTTCCAGATGTGCCACATGTACTAAAACTTTTCAGAAATTGGTTTTTAGACAAGGGTTTTGTTTTTCAAACTGGTGTAAAAATAGTAAAAGAACCCATGGAAGCCTTTATAAAACAGACTTCCTCGGAATTGATTGTGTCATACATTGACTTCTGACCACATTCAATGCCAAGGTAGTCAGAGGCAAAAGGTTAAACTAGCTACACAACTTTTTTCACATACCACATCTTCTGCTCTAACTTATTACTCAGATAAATTAAATGTCGAAACGAAATTACTCTTAGATACAAGTAATTTTATATCCTTAGTAAATGATTGGTTTGATGTATAATGAATTAGTCCCACCCTAAAGAAACAATAGAATCTAAAAACCATGCGGATTTAATTTAGAAAACCAATCCAAAATTCTTGAAAACATGTATACAACTATGAAAGGAATGCATTGTCAGGGGAAAGCTTGCCTTCAAGTATTTCAAAAATCCATCCTTATAAATATCAATAGTACCCAAAGGTTATTCAACAAGTTAAAGGAAAAAATATTGTAAAATATTCACTTACTGCAAAATTGAACCAAGACGCTTTAGAAAATTTATTTTCTCAAATTAGAACTCGTGGAGGTTTAGATAACCACCCAACACCTTTAAATTTTCTAAGCAGACTTAGAATGGTTGTTTTGGTGAAGAGCTTACAAGTTGCTGTTTCCAAAGGCAATACCTCTTTCTGTAACAATGAAGAGTTTATCCTGCCAAATATTTTGAAAAATATGGATTTGTCTGAAGATGATATAGATGTTAGTACTGATACAGCCGATAGTGTACCTTTTTCTGATGTCAGCACAGACTCAGCAGACAGCTTTTCTGCTCCTGATTTTGGACGAGGTAATACTCCTCAGTGTCAGTACCATATCTACAGGTTTGCAGGGACAGACTAGCCGAGATGCCCTTGAATATCTAGCTGGCTGGCCAAAAAGTTTCGTGACAAGAACCAAATCTTGGTGCTTATACATATAGTATAGACAGGGAACATGGGTACTTCGTACCTCCTTGGACTATGCATTTGTCACATGGAGGCCTTATTATGCCGAATAATGATTTTTTGAAAAAAGTAATACAAATGGAAGAATTATTCCTCAAATATTCTTTCAAACTCCCCCAGAAGAAAAATTAGATCAGCATCAGCAAAAATTAAGAGAAACATTGATTTACCTTTAGAAATAAAAGCATTTGTTAAGCAAAGATTTCTTATACGTTTAAAATAAAAAATAGAACCAAATACACCGACTTAAAAAAGAAATACTCTTTAATTGCAAAAAAAAAGAAATTGCAGAAAATTGTCAAATAATATATCTTAAATCTATGGAATGCTAACACTTGTAAAATGTTAGTTCAAATGAAGTGTGGGAAATAAAAAATTTATTATGTATATGTTTATTTCTCTTTATTTACAGATTTTGTATTCTTGCGTGACCTTAACGTAAATTATGTTATAAAGTTTATTCTTAAAAATAATATCTTCTCTGAATAATTAATGAATTATAACTATGGATCTTAATTAAATTATTTTTTAAACCCAAACCTGCAGTAAACAAATTATTTAAACTAAATTAGTTTTGATGACTGCTTTTTATATGAAACCTTGATATAATCCATTAGCCTGATAAATAAATAATTGTGTTTATGTAACCCACACATTAAAAGGTAGGAAGAGTAGATTTGCAAACCCAACTATTTTCAAACAGTAATCAGGTTTGTATGTCTAAATTGTATTTTGTTGAGACCATGCTGAAAGGGCACTTGACATAAAAAGGATCAAAGACGAATTGCAAAAAGAGCAATCTAAAGCAAAAGAAAGGAAAATAAATATTCAAAAAAGGAAGGAAAGATTCGAGAGGAAGATCTTTACTGAGCAGCGGGAAAATTTCCTAAAAGGGAAACGACGACTATGTAAAAGTAGGAAATATGAGGAGGAACCCCAAAATATTTAAGTCTTTGCTGTAGCAAGTCCTTTGAAAGAAGTAAACCTAAAGGGAATGGGTTCAATCAGAGCCCTCTATGCTGAAAGCCGTATGTCACGTGATCCGACATCATAGGTTGACGCCCCCGAAGGTTGGTTGGTGGGGTTTTGTGGCGCAAGAGCCATATTTGGCCATTTATGTTCCCTCATTCATATCAAGATTTTCCGATGTCATGTTACCCACCGAGTCAGTCGATAATTTAGCCCATAGGTTAAGTGTATTAGTCAGCAAAGTACATGCTGATATCACTGACCACATTGCCCTTAACTCTATAAAAAATTTTTAAATTATAAACTGCCCTCTCTTCTGAGTTAAGACTCTCTTAGAAGAAGGTATAAAATACTATGATTCTGCATTTAGGCGAGCTGATGAGTTGCAAAACTCCAAATTCAGAACAGTTCTAAATTCTACAAATGTGTCTTCCCCTTTCACCTCTATGCAAGAGAATATCAATTTTCTAAAAACCTCCATTGAGGATATACATTTGATAGGACCAAAATCCCCAAAACTAGCCTTAAACATCAAAATGTCCAATATAAACAGAGACAAAATGATAGGCCTAGGTCCTTCAGACAGACTTGCCACTTCTGCGGTATTCAAGGTCACGTAATGAGAAACTGCCATCAGTAGCATCTCTAAGTAACCATAACAGAAATTTATTAGTACAGTCGCAGAAAAAAAAGTGAGACAGCTCGCATTGTGAGCGAACTACTGGGGTTAGGAGGATAATTTTTGTGTCATTTTTCATGATTTAACTTCTTGAAAATAAAATATAGTTTATGTCCTTAGGGGGCCGTCTACATATTAAACGAAGCACCAACTTTCGTTTTTCCTATGGGCGACATCAAAGATTATTCCAGATTCTGAAAGAGCACCCCCTAAAACTCCCAAAAACCAATTTTCATGTTATTTGGTCCCCAAATAAAGCCAGGAGTGGGGGTTGAAGTTCGTCGAATTTACGTTGAAATCTCGTTCATCGAGTCGCCTGCTGTGAAAAACGCCACCGACCTCGTGTCTATCAAGAAGATCTTCGTTGACTTCTTCACTACCAAGGAAGAAACGGAGCACCAACAACATTCATTCTTGAACATGAAGATGTGGCCTGATGGGAAAGTTAAAAACTTCGCGCACAGACTTCAATATGCCGCCACAGCCTTCGAGTCAGATGAAGATGGTACAGCAGCTGCATCGCTACGAGACCAGATTATGACGTCAAAGTTCATTAACGGCCTGAGCGACACTATCAGCTCCCATGTTCTTAATGCCAAGCCAAAGAACTTTGCTGAAGCGGTTGAAGTGGCTCATATGAAGCAGACGAGCATGACCAGAAATCAGTCTCAAAACCAAGTAAACCAGGCATTACTTGCACCCATCCCTGAGGAAACGGTCCCAAGAAATCAAAACACCAAGACCTGTGTGTTCTGTGGAGCACGTGGACACTTCATGATTGAATGCAGAAAGTTCGAAAGAACAAGAAACCCGATCCCACCCTTCCAACATCCAGGAACCTTCCGCCATCCTGACAGTTCTGGAGGTAGGAGACGGCCGTACCCACAGCAGCCAAGGAATCATTATCCACAGCAGTCGGTGAGTAGTTTTGTTTTATTAATTTTTGTTTGGATTCCAAATTTAAACATGAAATGCTAGTAATATTTGGCATCAAAATTCAAAGGAAATATTATTTCCTTTCCATTTCTATTTTTTTTCTTGTAATTTTTATGTTTTTTTCCCTGGTGGACTGATCACCCACTCAGGTAGAGGGTATTAAGTGTGCTTGTTTTATTTGTAATTTGTGTAAAGTGTTTATTGTTTTTTAGCTGGTACCTGACAACTCCTGTGATAATTTTTTTTCAAAACAATACTTGGTTTAAATACGCAACTACGTTAGTAACTAAAGGCTTGGTTTTCCGCTTGGTGAATTTCGGGTAAGGACCGGCCACCCTGATTCGGGATTTGCCCGGTGTGAACCAACTGCCATATTTAATTTTTTCCTAGTGTGAACCTACTGCTGTACTTAATGTACATGTCTATTCCTAATGTTAAATGCAATGTTTTGTTTTTCTTTTTTGCAGGTTGTCTTGTTTATCTGTATGAATTGGGTGATTGGAGTGGCTACCTATAAAAAATGGAGGAAGGGGAGATTGTGGTGTTGAACCCACAACTAATTAGAAACGTGCCCAAGTAGTGCGCTTCCGGTGGCATCAGCCGGCGTGCGCAACGGAGGGAATTTCCCCGTTTGGTCTAGACGGACGCGTTTGGAACACGGACGAGGACGTCGGTGGTTGGCAGCGTCGTCGTCTGAGTAATCTATGCTCATCGCCCCCTCCTCCATGGATCCCCTGTTTATTTGTGGGTAATTATATTCTGCAGGAACCCAACCTGCTATGGGTATGCTTATTTTTGATTCTTTTATTTACCTTTCTTTTGGGACCTGTTCTGGGAGCCACTCCGGTCGCCTATCTGTTAACCTAGATGTGAATAAAGTAATTATTTCTGTCACTCAATGGCGTTCTCCCTTTTAAAACACAACGCAATGTCACACGTCTGTTGGTTTTAGTCCAAATCTTCCTAAATTTATACACCAACATGACACTGCCCTCTCTTCTGAGTTAAGACTCTCTTAGAAGAAGGTATAAAAGACCGATTCTGCATTTAGGAGAGCTGATGAGTTGCAAAAATTCCAAATTCAGAACAGTTCTAAATTCTATAAATGTGTCTTCCCCTTTCACCTGTATGCAAGAGAATATCAATTTTCTTAAAACCTCCATTGAGGATATCAAAAGAAAGATTCGAGAGGAAGCGACGGCTATGTAAAAGTAGGAAATATGAGGAGGAACCAAAATATTTACGTCTTTGCTGTAGCAAGTCCTTTGAAAGCAGTAAACCTGGTGAGGAACGGGTTCAATCAGCACTCTCTATACTGAAAGCCGTGTGTCACGAGATCCGAGGTCATAGGTTGACGCCCGCCGAAGGTTGGAGGGGTTTTATGGCGCAAGATCCATATTTGGCCATTGTAGGACAAAGGAATCCGAGAAGAGCAGTTTCTCTTAATTTTTAAAATTAATTAATTTAAAATTTAATTTTTAAAATTGTCTCTTAATCCTAAATACGAAGAACTTCCTGAAAACTTCTTAAGTTATGCCAAGATGAGCTTTCGGTATTTATATGAATGTGATAAAATTGTTGTCTTAGGATGGAAGTTCATATTAAATCCTTTTTTGATATTACAAAGGGATTGAAGTCTTTCTTTCAGTTGCTACCTTCTGAAACCGTCCGTAATCTTGCCCATCGAATCGGTGTACTTGTACAACATTTACATTCTGATATCAGTGATAAAAAGGCATTAAATTCAATTAAAATGGTAAAGTTACTAACTGCTCTACCTTCGGACTTCAGAATCAAAATTATGGACTCGGTGATTGAGGACTTAGATGAGGCGGTTGAGCGGGCGAGTACTTTGCAGAGTCTGCTTATTGAAAATGCAGTACTCAACTGAGTTTATGAGTCGGAACCCTCTACATCATTACAGGACCAGGTTAATGCACTCGGACAAACCGTCGATGAACTGAGGCAGAAAGCTGTTCAACCCAGCTCAGATGCCGTATGTTCCTCTTCGGGGCGTGGCATCAGTTCGTTTAATAGACCCCTTATCATAAAAAAACTCGCAAAATTCAATGCCCTTTTTGTGGTAAGCCAGGGCACTATATGAAGGACGATGAGACACTCTGCAGAGGATTCCAGAAACGCATCGCTCCTACGAGGCTTTGCAGTATCCTCTTTATTTTCCAAGGAGAGGATGGCTATCATTTCAACATCATGCAAATTGATCCCAGAACAGGACGGCCGACTAAAAAGAAGGTTTCTTCCATGAGCTTTTATGCGCACCGCATAATGATGAGAGATGAGACACCAAGTTCCATTTTGAAGTACCACCAACTCTTTCATCAGTACATCGTCGATATGTACGAGAAGGTGGAGAGCGAGCGATTGCTATTTATCAAGCTAAATCAACAGAAACTGCGAGTCTATGATTACATTCCCTTGCGAGATGCTGTTGTTAACGACCGAAATGTCGGTGATATAGGAAAGAAAGTAATTGTACCGGCTACTTTCACAGGTAGTCCTAGACAGATGCACGAGTATGGCAGCTACCTGCCGGAAGCAGCATAACCGAAAAAAATTATTTTTAAAAAAAGAGTGTTCAATGAGCAAGATATTGCTGCCATTGAAGAGGTAACAAAAGTCAATTCTGATAAATGGTAAAAGAAAGAAGAAAAGAATTACTGCCTCTTAACTTTGGAAGGATTGTAAGATGCAAAACAGCTGAACAAACAATACTTTATGATGTCATGGGGTACAGCAATGATGCTTATGGCCACCAAATTACATAGGGGGAATATGGAAAGTGTAGCAAGGAATAGGTTTCACGATATGATCAGCCCATTTCATCTTAACCTACACATACGGTTTGCAGGGCTCTATGAAGAAAGAATAAACCTTATCTACTACCCCTGATGGCTTGGTGACATGTGATTGCTGTGAGGACCATCTTCTAGAAATCAAATGTCCCTATTCCGAGAGGGATAAATATGCCTCCGAGGTGGACAAAAAGGACTTCCTCGATGCAAAAAAAAGATTTGAAAATGCAAGGTGCAGGGGCAAATGGCCATAACTGGCACTTCTAAGTGTTATTTTGTAACCTACACAAATTCCGAGAGGGATAAGTATATTCAGAGATATATTAGGATAATATATTCCGAGAGGGATAAGTATATTCAGAGATATATTAGGATAATATATTCCGAGAGGGATAAGTATATCTCCGAAGTAGACAAAAAGGACTTCTTCCTTGATGTGAATAAAGACTTAAAGGAATCTGACAGGTTTTATGAGTAAGAACAGGGGCAAATGGCCATAACTGGCACTTCCAAGTGTTATTTTGTGACTTATACGAATAAAGAGCTTCACCATCAAATAATTTATTTCGATGACCTTAGATGGAAAAACCAGACTTATTTTGAAGACTTTTTTTTCAAAATTATTTTCCCTGAAATCATAACTGGTGAAGCTTTTAACACTGTAAGAAGGGCTGAAGAAGACTGCTTTTGCAGGACAAGGAAGGCTGTATTAATTATTAAATGTTGGTTTCAGTTCGGAAATCGCTCTCATCGTGCTTTGCGTCTTTCGTTAGTGATGTCTTTGTATCGTTAAGTTTAAATTAAAATTAGAGCTATCGATGGATCGAGATCTCCTTCGTATTACTTTAATACAGTCCATGGCAGAACCCACTGAGAAGGACAAGGACTTTGTAAAGACTATAAATAGACAGCGCGATGCGCTGAAGGCAAAAATAACAAATATCGTCGAATTTGTTAAAGATCCTTAAGGCCTATAACGGTTTTACAAGAATTTCTCCTGCTCACCTACTACTTAGTCAAAGGGAGAACTCCGGATATAATGGATGACATAGGGCTGAGTTCACACTCCCTTACAGATTGGAGAGCTTTCGTGATGGAGACGATTGTGGATTATATTGAAACCCACTCAGAAAAAATTGGTGGAGAAGGTAAGACTGTAGAAGTCTATGAATCCCTCTTCGGAAAACGCAAGTACCACCGGGGCCATCCTGTGTCCAGGGTCAGTGGGTGTTTGGAGGGGTGGAAAGATAGTCTGGAAGCCTCTTTCTGGTCTGTTCCAGACCGCTCATCCACCACTCTTACATCCATTATCCGAGAATGGATTGAAGATAAAAAACTACCATTATAAGTGATTGTTGGAGGGCCTATGACAGATTGAGTAGTTTAGGCTATAACCACCTAACTGTCAATCACTCCTACAATTTTGTGGACCCTGTGACAGGGGCCCATACAAACACGATTGAATCTACTTGGAGACGCGTCAAAACAACATTGCCTTCACACAACAGAAAAGGAGAACAAATTCCCTTTTACCTCGCCTTTTATATGTTTAAAAAATCTTGTGAAGAACGAGAAATGTTGATATTTTCAACAAATTCCTTGAAATTATCAGAGAAATTAAATGGGAAGAATATAACATCACTATACAGGGTGTAAAGGAAAGTCCCTTTACCCTGTAATAAATTGCTAACGGAGCAAGCTAAAGCTATGCAGTAAAGGTAACGGTATAGTAAAGTGACTATGCGCAATCGAATGCGGGCAACCTCAGCGCCCTCTAGCGGAAATTTTAGGAAATATAAATTTTATTTTAAAAAATATTGCGAATTTGCTAAAATAGTCAATTACAAAGTTGTAGAGCAGCATCGATTTAGTAGGAAAAGACACCTTAAGCAAAAAAATATCTTGAATAGAAACCCTAAAACGCACGCTCAATTTGGTTGAATTTACGTTGATTTTACGTCTTAAAACGCTTTTCACGAGGCGAAAATGAGAAATTTTCAATTTAATGACTTAAATAAATGAATAAAAGTATTCTTAACTCATTAAATTGAAAATTTCTCATTTTCGCCTCGTGAGAAGCGTTTTAAGACGTAAAATCTACGTAAATTCAACCTAATTGAGCGTGCGTTTTAGGGTTTCTATTCAAGATATTTTTTTGCTTAAGGTGTCTTTTCCTACTAAATCGATGCTGCTCTACAACTTTGTAATTGACTATTTTAGCAAATTCGCAATATTTTTTAAAATAAAATTTACAACTCCTAATATTTCCGCTAGAGGGCGCTGAGGTTGGTCGCATTCGATTGCGCATAGTCACTTTACTATACCGTTACCTTAACTGCATAGCTTTAGCTTGCTTCGTTAGCAATTTATTACAGGGTAAAGGGACTTTCCTTTACACCCTGTATATAACTTGTATACTATAAGTAATTTTTTTAAAAAATGATAAATTGTTTCCAATAATAACACAGGTTAACACTCATTTTCACTCGTCCGTTCATTCTCACTCGTGTCACTCGTCCCGTTCGCTCATAAGTCCTGTCGGTTAAACATCCCATTCGATCAAACGTCCCGTTCGGGCAAGTTTTCTTTCGGTCAGGTGGCGGTCGGGAAAGAGGCGCTTCGATCTGATGGTTGGTTGTTTGGTGTTTTATGGCGCATGATCCACATCAGGATAGTATGCGCCAAACAAGACAAATTAAAAACTAAAGAAGGCTAAAAGCCTTGGTCGGATGTACTCTACATCTTAAAATCACGAATGTAGGGTAAAAGCTTCGGTCTATTGGGCGCGACCCCATCGCAAATATGTGTTATTGGTGCACATACCGACAAAGTCATCCATATTAAAAATCTGTCGACTTGGTGTAAAGCTTGGTTCAAAGGACATGCAAGAAGAATCACGCTGGATCTGCCGGAAAGATGGAAGGTGACGGCATAATCAACATTTTCCGGCGATCTCAAAGTGAAAGAAGTGAGGTACCTATATAAAATATATTGGAGATGACGGGTCAGGACTTATCCTTCAATTTTTCGAAGCAAACCCGTATGACGTATCTTTTGGCAAATTAGAATACATCGGCCATGTGCAAGAAAAGGAAAGTGTCACTTTCATCTTCCTTAAAACCTCTCGCATCCTGAAAGGGAATGGAGGTGTATATGAACGGATGAACGATGTATATTTACGACTGATGGTTCTACTGCCGAGATTAGTGCATTGAAACTTGTTTGGCCTGCAGCAACACAACTACTATTTGCTTTCATGTGCCGCAGGCGGAGTGAAATTAATTATGGGGGGGGAAATGCGAAATGCTTCAAAGAAGGAAAGATTAACTTTGATGAAAATGTTTCACAAGGTAATATAAATTCATTGTTTCGTTTATGCTAAATTTGTTACTGGAACAAGTTCTTATCATATACATTTCGGTAATAGGTTTCTTTTTTGAGGTCTGAAATGGACTTACCCCAGTATATATTTTGGGTAATAGGTTACGTACGCCAATAGTCCAGAAGAATGTGAAAGCGCCATTCGAACCATCCTGGACTTGAATGAAAAATATCCCCAATTCGTCAACAGGTTTTCAGGTTTCTATCTTCGCAAAGAAGAATGGCTCTTGTTTTACAGAATGAACCTTGTGACGAGAAATCACAACACGAACAATTACTGAGAGGCCAGTATTAGCTCGGTTGGTTGGTGGGGTTTTATGGCGCAAGAGCCATATTTGGCCATTCTGCGCCATCGAAGCCAGTATTAGAATATTAAAAGATGTCATCCTCTCACAGACCGAGGCATTCAATGCTGTTGCACTGACTGAATTTATATATTCTGTGTGGGACAGTTATTTGTCCTGCAAATTACTGGACCATGCATACGGAAGAAATTTGTTAAAAGGACAAATTTTGTGTAGGTCTTTGTGTAAGACAGTGGAAAAATCTCCAAGGGTCCAGCAACTTGATGGCTTCTTCTATCACACCTATTCTATTTCATCACCTGAAAAATAATGTTACTCATTCTCTTTTAAAAACTCGGTATTTTGCTTGGTTTTTCTCTCCAACTGTGAATGTCTTGGTTCATAGAGTTTTCTTTTCGGAATTCAGCCCTGCACAAGAGCAACTCCGTAAAGAGGTTAATAGTCTTCGTAAAAAGGTAAAAATTCAACAGGAAAAGCTTAGAAGGCGAGATAAAAAAAATTTATAATATGAAAAGCCTTTTAGAAGCTGTAACAACTTTGGACATGTCAACTGAGATATTTGATATGCTTCAGTATACATATGGAGTCTTTTTTCATTTGATTGTAAATCATTTTCAAAACATGAAAACAAAGCTTTAAGGTAGGCGTTATTCTCAATGAATGAAAGAGTTTGCACTGACCTTATACTTTTACTCCTCACAATCATACACTTTTCTTAGGAAAAAATTATTTTGCTTCACCCTGCTCAACTAAGGAAATGGTTAAGCTCTGTTAACTGCTATCCTCGTTTTATGGAAGAAACATTCGATTATTTAAAAAATAGTTTAAAAGGTATATGATATGGATTTTGCTTTAATTATCGATTCAATATCTATAACGAAACAGGCGATTTGGGACAAGATCTGAAATAAATTTTCAGGCTATATTGGAAGTGGGGCGATGGATGAAAAAGAGCTGTGTTTGGCATCAGAAGCACTTTTTTTAAATTTTGTCTGTCACATAATGCCCTATTGCTTATTATCCAATTGATAAAATTGGTTTAACAGTGTTTTGTCAACTGATAAGAGTTGCTCTACAAAAATTGCATGCAATAGGTGTGAATGTATGTTCCAATACTGCAGACGGCATTTCAACTAACTTAAATTGAATTTTGTTAATTATATAATTATTAAAACATCATTTCCCCGTCCCTCTACAGGATTCCCAATATATGCAACGTTCAAGTTGGCCCGCAATGTTTTAGCTGAAAAAAGCACTATGACATCCAATTCAGAAAATATTTAGTAGCATAAAAATAAAGTTCAAGATTTGATTGGGTGTAAATTTGCCAATAAGCCATCTGGATCCCATATAAATTATAAGAATAAGAAAATGAATGTGTCCTTAGCTGCTCTAACATTGAGTAGTGCAACAGCTGATGCTTTTAGAATATTTCTACAGATTTTCTACTGCAAAAGCAACAATTGAATATACATCAGTTTTATTGCTTCAGTGACTCATGGACTATTGTTGGACATGTTTGCCAGAACAATCAGCAGCAAATGAAGTCAATCCACAAGCAGTAGAAAATGAAGTCGCTCCTCAAGCTTCAACTCCTGTAACTCCAGAGCTCATACGACCGTAACCCAAAGCCGAACCGCGAAAAAACAATAGAGGTAGATGCAAGAAAAGATCCAGAATACTCACCTTGACCCCCAAGAAAAATTTATATGAAGCCGAACACATAGCTTGTCTAAACAAGCGAAATAAATCTAAAAGTTCCAGTGCTGCTGGTCAAAAGAACAAGAAACTAAATTTTTTTGCCGATTCAAGTGATTTTTGCTGATTCTAGTTCAATTATTAGAACTATTCTACATTATGTTGGACAAATTGAACTGCAATTGCAAGATAAAACCGAGTTTAATATTAGGTTCCTTCGAAAGAGAACCATAAATTTTATTTTCCATAAGAATCTGATGCTAGTATAGTTTTCGTTGTCAATTTTGATGCATATAAATTTGGTTAAAAGTAATTTCAGTATATAAATATTTTTTATTGTTTCTATTATTTTAATAATCCCAGGTATGTGATTTTTGATAAAACTCTTCATATTTTTCACTTTTTTTGTGTTTGTTCAAAGGTGCCCCTGTATGAGGAAGGATTGAACAAAAGTACTTAAAATTTTTAAAACTATATTCTTATTTAAATTTATTAGCAAACACTCTGTTTTTGGTTTATATGATGAAGAAATGCATTCTTTTTTTATAAAAACACTTAAAACAGTAATATTCATAATTTGTATAAGAAATATGTTGATTTTCCAAAACATTTGTTTTGGAATCAAAACTCTAAAGTGACAAAAATTGAAAGTATTGGCCACATTAAAAAGCAAATGGGAAAGAAGCTAAAAATACAATGTCTCTTTAATAAAATACACTGTGCCTATGATAGTGCTTCTCTACACAAAATATTAAATGTTCCATAGGTATTTTTCTCCGAAAAAGTTACACATTTTGAAATTTTCCAAATGAATTTTAACATATTTTCATTCTGCGAATTTTTAGTTCTTTTTTTTCTTCATTACTACCTCTACTGATCACATTCAACTGATATTGAATAAGCGTCATAAAGGTCATATGGGCAATATTTTCACAATTCCACCATCATTGATCAGGTCCTGAAGATTAGGAACAATATCAAGTAAGATCTCTGTATGAGAGAAACAGTAGATGTTGTGTACAAATCTCTGGGAGTCACCATCAGACCGACGAAGAGATATAGAAGAGGTGACTAAGGACCAAGGTGATACTTGGCTCTGCCTGAGGAAAGGAAGGATTACTGCCTCTATTTCATAGTCCTCCATTATGAAAAGGGTATTGGAGGTTTTACAACAAGATTCTACAAAAAGTAAAGGAAAAGTCTTTGAAATTTCATTATTGAAATTCAAGAAACGATTACAAGTGGCATTTAAATCGAAAGAAAAATTGTTTTCTTCAATATAAAGGTTGTAATATGTAATGTTCCTCCGAGGTCCGTTCTAAAATGTATAAAATCCCACACTGGATATTCATGTTGCGAGCATTTTATTGTCCGTCTTTCTCGCCACTACTACTCCACCTCTTTATCTAAATTAGTTTTTATATCGGTTTAGGGTAATGCAACAAGGCATCCTGCCTCGGGCCCAATGTCCCGCTTTTCTATTAAAGTTCAGTCCAAAATAACTTTTCAACACTTATGCGAATATTTATTTTCAAAAACCATAATGACATATTAAGAGTACTGATTTCTCTGTCAGTTAATAGTTAAGTGTTTGCATCTCATCTTATATTCCAGTTGAAAGAAGACTTGGACTCTATATACTTTTGTTCCCTACAAACAGATGCCTCTAATCACAGTGCTGCTAAAATGTACCCTCTCTTGATAAGATATTTTCACCCTCATGAAGGTGTTTCTTCAACTAAACTTTTGGAGTTTGAGTCGCAAGGTGGGGAAACATCCGATATAATCTCGGATTACTTAATAAAAATAATTGAAAAGAACAAGTCAAAAATTAAATTGACTCTTATTAACTAAGATTAATATTTTATTCAGAGAACTTTTGGATTCGTAAAAATAAATTTGGTAGTTAATATGAATACCTCTTTGTAATTATTTGGACAGCATATTTTGCCATCTACAAGATACCTCTTCATGAAGTTGTTTAGAGGAATGAACTCTAGTTTTACCTTTCATTTTTATTATGTTAAGTGTTTGAACTATTTAGGAAGTTACAAATCAAAGCTTCCCAAAGATACAATTATTACTTGCTCATCATGTTGAAAAGAAAATTCAGTGTCAAGCCTCAAAAGAGCAACTTTTTGTTACTTTAGATATAAGGGCACAACTTAAACAGTTATTTGAGACAAGATGTAGGACTAAAATTAATGTGCTGGGCCTCATGATGCGGCGAGCTGTGAAGAAACCAAATTCGTTTGTGCGTTATGTGGATCAGATCATAAGGCTTCTAGTAGGTACATCCTGCCCGAAGAGAGATGAAGAATCACGATTTATAAAAAACAGCTGAAAACAGGGAACCGATCGCAGAAGACGCTATGAATTTCAGACAAAGAGCACCTCTTTCGCCAATGCAACAAAAGAAACACCACATTCCTTGCCCTCAAAAAAGTCATAAGTCATCTCGGCTGTGGTATCTCACCTGTCCATGAACAACTCAAAAGCCCAGAAAGAAGCGATCTACTCGATCATTAAATTGTAAGAGAAAGGGTAATGTTAGTCACCTCAGATCTTACCTGTGATCATTTCACTGCCAGGCCCCGATTTTTTGTATTTTGAACTAAATCTTTATGTGTAATTAATGGAATAAAGGGTAAATCCAAAGAATATGGGCTATATTGCGTTTGACGGTGCAGTCGCCAAGGCGGGCGTTAAACGCACAAAGATGGCAACCGTAGCCCTGGTATGGCAACCCTAAGAGCGCGGCCAAGAGTCGGGAGGAGGGGATTCGGAGGATGTCTTCCGATCTGCCATTTCGTGACGTCAGCGGGGATCGGGTTTCAGTTTCAATTCGCACTTTCGTTAGGGGGCCAATTAGAGAGTTGGAGTTGGGAGAAAAGGGGGGTAGGCCAATGAAATCCTTAGCTTTTGAAAGTTTCTAGAACATTCGAAGGGGACGCGAAGCTTACTTTTGTTTTCCCGTTTCTTGTCATTGTCTCAAACTACTCTGACGGTGTGACATCTTGCGTGCGTTTGGCAAGTTTCTTTTAAGGGGTCATTTTAAGTTAACAATGAAAGGTAAGGTTATTCTTAAGAAACTAAATGACTTACAGTACCAGGGAGCAAAAGCTGTCCTGGATTTGGTTATGAGAATTGGATTAATTGCATCTATGAGATTGTGTGAGATATGTAATAGGAGGATGGAATTAAATGCAAGGCATGATGTTTCGGATGGGTTTGTCGAAGCAAAGACCACCACAGGAAATGTAGTGTTAGGGGGAAGAACAAGTGGTTCACCGAAAGTCATTTGACCATCATGGAAATTCTTTCGGTTATACGTATATGTGGGTGTACAAGGCTAAGAGTATGGATATAGAGCGGGAGGTTCAAATCGGTAGTCATGCGGTTGCTGACTGGAAAAGCTTTAGCCGGGAAGTGTGTGCGGAATATTGAATTAAAAGGAGTGTAAAATGTGGGGGACCTGTTGTCATTGTTGAAATTGATGAGAGTAAGTTTGGGAAGAGGAAATTTAACAGGGGTAAACATGTGGAGGGGGTTTGGGTTTTTGGGGGTGTAGAAAGGGATAGTGACAAGTCTTTTGTGTCGTAAAAGACAGAACGCGGGAAACATTACTGAATGTTATTAAGAAGAATATTTTGGCGGGGTCAACTGTGATATCCGATTGTTGGAAGACTTATGAATGCCTCTCATCGGAGGGATTTCAGCACCTTAAGGTTAATCACTCCCTTAATTTTTAAGATCCAGAGACAGGTGCTCACACCAACTCTATTGAGGGTACATGGAGTGCGATTAAAAGGGGTTTGAAGGGCAGGAAGGCCGCCGGCCAGTTCGACTCGTACCTAATAGAGTACGCATGGAGGCGGCTTCATAGGGACACTGACGATCTCTTCATGGAGTTCGTTCAGGCTATAAAGGAGGTCAACGCGGGGGATAAATAGTGTATTTTACTTGTATATAACCCAGCTTATGTGTGTATATAATCAAGAATTTTAGGTGTATTTGTGTGTATATAATCAAGAATTTTAGGTGCATATATATGTTTATAATCCAGATATAATCAAGAGTTTTTGGTGCATTTATGTGTTTATAATCCAGATTTAGTCAAGAGTTTTAGGTGTATTTATAATCAAGAGTTTTCTATCAAAGTTGAGTTATTTTAGATTTTATTTATAACTGAAAATTGTTGATTTTTTAATGCCGATGTTCAAGTTTCAAAAAAAATAGCAGTTTCAAGTCAATTTTGGCGGATTTGGCGCCAAATCTGCACCGTCAACAGTAGAAAACCCGAACATGGGCCTGTGACATTTTTGGCAAAGTTTAGTGCCAACAATTGCGTCTATTAAGTTTAAGTAATTTAACACCTATAGAATGCAAGAATCCACTGACGAATCGAAATATTCTGGCGCAGGCGCGCTTTCTTTGAATGAACCGAATAAAGTAGGCGTTAAACTTTTGTCAGTATCACTATAAATATCAAATAGAATTCACATTTTCAAAATTTTATGATATATAAACTATTTTGGTTTTTAATACTAATTGTTATTACCTGCTGAGGTTTTTTCACGTTCTACGAGGTATTTACTATTTCTATTAATAGACTATGTGCTCCAAAAGCTCGCGTTTTGTCTCCTCGTATACGCGAACAAGTACCGACGATACATAAGAAATAGAAAGAAATATTTTCGAAAAAAAATCATACATTATTACCGAATTCATACTCGTACAGAGATTATTTTAACATTAAATGAAGGGTAAATAACAAAGAATGAAGAATGTAAATAACGTAGTTGCGGTTGCAGCTAGAACTAAATTTCAAAAATCCTATTAACTTTCATTCAAGGATCGATTCTTTTAGCTTCGATTCAAAGCTGGATTCAGGCCTGAGGTCCTACAGGAATCTTGGCACAAGAAGTTCAATGAAACTTAAGATTGAGGTTTTTCGAAAAACAAATTTATTACCAAAGTCTTTAGAATTGAGCTTTGTTTCCAAAAAAAAACATTTGCCCATTCTAAGATCTTTAGCCTCTATGCTTTTATAGATTCAATGCACAGTTAGGGGGCTGTGAGCTTTAACCCCTGCTCTTCTAGGCTCGTAGGCTATCGATATCATGGAGGAAAGAGTAATCGGGAGGCGAAATATACCACTGAGCGAATGAAGTACTGGCGACAGTCGACACCGTTCGGCCAGTTCTGCGCATCATAGCTGGGGCATATCCTACCCATGATTCATTGCGCGAGGAGAGGCGAAGAAGGAACGTCATTCGCTCCTTGGCAAAGTGAATTCGTCACCTCTTTCTTCCACTCGGTCGCGGAGTCTCAGATCATATAGCTCCACCCCTTAACCTCTGTAGCCAATGAAAAACACTTTCGAGTTTGTCACAATTTGAGATTAAATTTTATTAAAATAGTAGATAAAAAACCATGAAGAATTACGTTTAGATCAAGTATTTTCGTAGCCTAGTTTCTGGAGATATAAATTTTTGAAATTTCGTTTTTTGTTTGAGCGTGAAAACACTTTCGAATCACAAATCATGCGCTGTGAGGTCACATCCAATCGAAGCCCGTTTTCTGATCACGTGAAAACAGAAAACACAATGGTTTTCATGCTCTGTGATGTCACATCCAATAGAAGCCCGTTTTCTGATAACGTGACTTTTCTGAAGTTTCGGCAAAAATAAAATTGAATTTTAAATTATTTAAAACCCATTTTTGAACTTAAAAATCAGAAATTTGGGAGTTTTAAACCATAATGTATCAAAAAAGCATGAAATCAAGCAAATCCCTCACTCATGCAAATACCTCATTCTGTCATTAATTATAAAATTATATATATAATGTTATAATTCTGTGTGAATACAGATAATTCTGTCATTAATTATACGTATATATAAAATTAATAGTCATTAGCATTAATGACAGAATTATTAATATTGTGGCGAACTTAGTCACCAGTACAGTATTTAAACAATTCAAATGGGCAATGGGCTATAAATACCGACTGAAGCGATTATAACTCCGAAGTATACTTTTGAGTCGTATGACCTTCGGATCGGTATCGCCCGTGGCTAGCACTTGCCACATTGGTGACCCGGTATACGAACACGCACCTTCCATCACCTAATCACCTTCACCATCTTCACTACCATCCCCCTTCGGTGTGGTTGAGCTTCTATAAGCTGTGCCATGGCTCTCGAATGGTACTTCTTTACGGCTACCATCAGATCTTTTAACTTATTTTACACCCTCCTATACTTCCTCTAAATCGTATGTTTCTAAACTCAAAAACACTATGCATGAATTAACTCCCTTTTTCCTACACATTATTCCAACAAACAACAAACCTGTTTATATACACCCCAATCTAGACAAATGTACTCATATTTATTTGAGGTCGAGTCGAAGGTGTGAAACCTCCCTTAACACCCCCATACACAACACAAGACCCTTTCCAGTCATAAATAAAACAGATAAAACCTTCACAATAACTATAAATGGCAAGAACACTGAACACAACAGTTTCAATCGACAGTGTAAAACCCGCATTTTATTTTGACAACAAAATCAAACCTGATAAATTAATTTTACCTTTTGCCCTCCGCCCCGATCTCACACAAATTTCTACTAGGGTTACCAGGTCACGTAGGGTACATTTTGCTGTCTAAATTGCATTATTTTTTAATACATATCAACACTGAGAAATTCCATATACTCCCACAGTCCCACATGTTTTCATTTAGCTCCATTCACCACCATTATTTTATTTCTATTTTGGTTGTATATCTCGGTGTAATATTTTCTTATTGTGCACATCCTCTTTCATTTTTATCGATACTCAGAGTATTATTCATCCATATATATATTCCATTCTTTATTGTATTTATTCTTAATATGTAACATTACTCACTGTGTACACATTACTATGTATCGTAAATTCGTCACTGGGGGATACTCTGTAGCACTCGCTAGCCGGTACGGCCCGATCCTGCGCCCCAGACAACAAGGAGATGCGCGGGAGTTGCATTCCTCACCCCCCGTTAAATCTCTCATCCGAGTTTAGGTTTCGGTTCGCTGTGACGCTTCCTTTTACTTGTCGGGGTTCAGGTCACTAATAGTTTTTAAAATAAAATTTATAACTCCTAAAATTTCCGCTCGAGGGCATTGAAAAATGTTGCATCGGATAGGGCATAGTCATTTTACTATACCTAGACCCCCTTTTCATGACTATATCTGTAGGGGTTCAAAAGTAAAAGGGTGGGGAACACAGTGGCGGCAGAGACTCGGTTTGGGGGGGGGGGCGATCCTATTTCATAAGCATTTGAAATACAGTGAAACATGTAATTTTTTACCTAAAAATAGTGTTATATTGACCAAGGCCGTTAGTAGACTTCCTTTTCGGAGGAGGGAGTAGACTTAACATTATTTATAAGGTACCCCCTCACGAGTACATTACGTTCTAAATCAATTGCTTGCATGTAGAACTTAAATCCTTGTACAATTTCTGTCAAAGTTTTTTATACAAAGCAAACCCTAAAGTAAAAATGGGGGGTCTGGGGGTCCTCCCCCAGAAAATTTTTTGAAAATTACCCTTCAGAAGTAGTGTTTAGTCTCATTTTGGAGCCTTTTGGTTACATATAATGAATGCCGGTTTTTGCAAGTCGTAGAATTTTTAAGGAAAAAACTATTTAAAAATTGATGAATAAAAATATTTAAAGTTTAGTAATCAAGAAAAGAATCTAGCTCCTTTAAAAAACACACTGTATTGTAGAAAATATGCTGTAATCAATCTTTTTCTGTTAAAACCAATTTTTAGTATTTATAAACATTCGGAAAATTTGATGATGCATCGGAAGGTAAGGGGGAAATTTACCTTTATCCTCTAATTTACAGCTTCTGATTCTTTTTATTCGTAAAACCTATTCCCTCTCCATTCCGCCTGGTAAAGCTGCGATCATCACTAACCTTTTTAGTGATATCAGCAGTTGGTGAAGGAAGCTAAGCAATGGATTGGATAGACACTGCTGTCGCATTGAGCAAAAGTTTAAACTGGAAACGAAAATGAGACTCGGCAATCCATACGACTGCTCCCCCTCCCTCCCAGCATCCCTGTTCCCCCTACAAAAGTGCGAAGCATTGGCCCTCAAAAAAGAAGTTAGGAATCAGTGAGATTTGAAAATTTACAAACAAGCCGCCCGCCTGCTTTGGCACTCCAGTCGGAGTTTCCGGTGTCCAAAGTGTTGCGCCCCTCAGGATGGCAGCTATGGACATTAGTGTGCGGAAGCGCTGTCACCTCAGTCATGGCAGCTCTTATCGGAGCTCTAAGATGGAGCTCCTGTCGGACATATCAGACAAAGAGAAAACATTTGCAGTATGCCAGCAATCAGTTAACGAGTTGTGACTTGCAAAAATACCTGCTCCCAAAATAACTTCAGATCGTTTTCTCCCGATTTCACTGGGAAAGTGAATTTTGATTAAGGGTGGGAGGAAGCTTTTTGAGTGAGGTGACTTCGTTGGGGGGGGCGATCGCCCCAATCGCCCCCCCCCGTGGATCCGCGCCTGGGGGAACAGGCACAAAGTTCTCCGCGCAGACATTAACTTCGATAAGGTGTGATGCGGTTTCAGTACGCTCACTCGTCAGTTTGTTTTATAGCTCAGTATGGTTCAGGCAGACGCGCTTAGGATTGTCCCTCCAGCGGATGCCATGTCTCTCGTCTACAATAAATCAATCTATTAAGTTTTCAAATTTTGCCTTCGAATTCTAGTCTCTGCTTCGCTTCACATTGTTCACCACAATACTCTAAAGCATTCCACCCATTAAAAAGAAATTAAAACCGAAAGGATCCCCCAAAAGGTCTACAAGATATCAACACACCACCTGAAACTTTCTGGCTTCTTTTTAGAAAGACATCAAGTGATCTGCAACCAGTGGCGGATCCAGAGACTCGGTTTGGGGGGGCGATCCTATTTCATGAGCATTCGAAATACAGTGAAACATGAAATTTTTTACCTAAAAATAGTGCTATATTGTGACCAAGGCCGTTACTAGACTTCCTTTTCGGAGGGGGGAGTAGACTTAACATTATTTATAAGGTACCCCCTCACGAGTACATTAAGTTCTAAATCAATTGCTTGCATGTAGAACTTAAATCAATTTTTTGAAAATTACCCTTCAGAAGTAGTGTTTAGTCTCATTTTGGAGCCTTTTGGTTACATATAATGAGGGCCGGTTTTTGCAAGTCGTAGAATTTTTAAGGAAAAAACTATCTAAAAATTGATGAATAAAAATATTTAAAGTTTAGTAATCAAGAAAAGAAACTAGCTCCTTTAAAAAACACACTGTATTGTAGAAAATATGCTGTAATCAATATTTTTCTGTTAAAACCAATTTTTAGTATTTATAAATATTCGGAAAATTTGATGATGCATCGGAAGGTAAGGGGGAAACGGAAAAGTTGCAGCAAAAAATGAAAATTTACTTTTATCCTCTAATTTACAGCTTCTGATTCTTTTTCTTCGTAAAACCTAATCCCTCTCCATTCCGCCTGGTAAAGCTGCGATCATCACTAACCTTTGTAGTGATATCAGCAGTTAGTTGGTGAAGGAAGCTAAGCAATGGATTGGTGAGCAAAAGTTTAAACGGGGAACGAAAAGGAGACACGGCAATATCCATACGACTGCTCCCCCTCCCAGCGTCCCTGTTCCCCCTAAAAAAGTGCGAAGCATTGACCCTCAAAAAAAGTAAGGAATCAGTGAGATTAGAAAATTTACAAACAAGCCGCCTGCTTGGCACTCCAGTCGGAGTTTCCGGTGTCCAAAGTGATGCGCCCCTCAGGATGGCAGCTAATGGACATTAGTGTGCGGAAGCGCTGTCACCTCAGTCATGGCAGCTCTTATCGGAGCTCTAAGATGGAGCTCCTGTCGGACTTATCAGACGAAGAGAAAACATTTTCAGTATGCCAGCAATCAGTTAACGATTTGTGACTTGCAAAAATACCCGCTCCCAAAATAACTTCAGATCGTTTTCTCCCGATTTCACTGGGAAAGTGAATTTTGATTGAGGGTGGGAGGGAGCTTTTTGAGTGAGGTGACTTCGTTGGGGGGGCGATCGCCCCAATCACCCCCCCCCCCCGTGGATCCGCGCCTGTCTGCAACTCTGCAACTGTTTAAAATGATGCACAAATTGTCTTGAATGAGGTAAAGTTCAAAAGGTGAATATTCTCATCTCTGTTAGGTATCAAATCAATGGAACAGCGGATTCTCAATGTAATCTCATGTGGAGAGAACCAGAAATGCCCGGTCAGTCCCGTCCTGGTGAAATTAATGAGATTTGATGCTTTGTGAAAAAAAGATTTTAAGTCTATGCCAAAAGCCATATCCCCTGTCTTCCAAAAGGGGAAAATCACGGTTGCAGGTAGTGTGTTGATATCTTGGAGACTTTTATTCACCTTTGGGGGGATTCTGGCAGTCTTAATTTCTTTTCAATGGATGGAAATCCTTCACTGCATAAAGCTCATCAGGTTAGCAATTATCATTAAAACGGAAGATATTCGTCACATGGAATAGGCAGCCTGATTTATCGACTTCAATCCTTTAGAGAAGGTACGGATGCCTCTAGATAAGGCAATTTCATCTGTCAACCCCCCTCCAAAAACCCTCCAAAGCCCCAAAACTATGTTTTTGACAAAGTAGGCTTTATAAATAGGAAATTTTATTATCTGATTTATTCATGCTATAAAATCTTTTAAGGAGGCCTGCATGATAGTGGGAGGGTGTCATGCCCTTTATAAACCCACTATTTTGCTCTTTCTGAAACCACTGTTCAATACCCTTCAACTCCGATGGTTATTCCTGCGCATGAATAATAAATTTTGAATGATTATTTATTGGGTATTGTATCAACCTATGTTCATACCAAATTTCATCAAAATATATATGTCCTCTAGATCTGGAGAAAATTGAACAAATGTGTAACATCTATTAATTTTTAACACCAGTGGGCTTAAGGACACTTAAAGGGCCATAGTTCCAAATTTTTTCTGAAGGAAGACCTCCAGAGTCCCCTCGAAAATTAGGTGTATATTTACAATTTTCCCCTTTAAAAATTCCGTAGTTTACGGGTTTCGAAATGTGCTAAAACTTAGCTTTTTGGAGGCAAATTTTCAAAATTTTTTCGGGGGTACCCCCTCCTTAGAACCCCATTTTTACTTGGAGGTCACATTGCAGATAATGTTGACATTATGTGTAACTGAATTTGATACTGAGGCCCGCTCCCCTTCGTACAGATTCATGTAATACTTTTTATTTGGGCATAAAAATTAGGGTTTTTAGTGTTTAAAAATTCTTTAAAGTTAACGTTTCATTTTAAAAATTTAAATTTTAAACTCAAGTGTCATTTAAAATTCATTTAAGCCAATTTCTTCTTTTAATTAAACAAAATTTTATGTATAAATGTACTTGGGTACCCACTGAAAATAAAGTCTGGTTAGTGTCCTAGTGAACTGTGCTCAAAAAAGCAGAGCCTAATCAAAGGGAGATGGGGGACTTCCCCTCCTTCCGAAATTCCATTAATTACTATTATAGTACTTTTTTCTCTTTGAAATTCTATAGAGTATAGAGTACAATAAGTGATCTTATTAAGGACTAAACTTGTAAAGGACTTGTTGGATCAAAGGGTTTCCAACTTTACAAAAATGAGTAAAAATTTCTATTTTAAGTCAAATTTAACAAAATTTTTCTGTGGGAGAGAGTGAACCCTCAGACCCCCCTTTGGCTTTAGAGATATTGTTATCAGAAATTACCTTTTCTTACTTTTACAAAGTTTCGCATTGATTTCATTCAATTTATTATATAATCGTAAATACCTTAAAAAAATTGGGAACCAAAACACCTCCTAACAAATGACTGGTGTGGCCCTCAAAAATTATTTCGTCCGTTTTTTTTTCAAAAACTTGGCATTTCCTCAAATATTATCTGCTTGGAAACCCGCCCTTGGATTTAATTAAGAGGATCTTCCACTGAATTTTTTTGAAAAATGTAAGAGATCAGAAATGGCTCAATAAGGACAACAAAAAGTTTTAAAAATTTTCCCCTTTTCTTTTCGATGTCTTTCGTTTCGCTTAAGTCGCATATAAACTCGCGCTGAGTTTGCCCTCTGTGATATTAATAGTTTTCAGCTCATAGGAATCGATACCTCCCTGAGACAGAACTCGATTCTAAAATCGATCCGATTAAGCATGGCGAGTGGCGACTGGCGACGAGAGTCGAGAAGAGTAATTAATCGGATCGGTGAATTTATCTTGGAGTTACTTTTAAGAAATTATCCTACGTAAAGGATAATAAGTGTCATTTAATTTTTGAACATGAATTCCAATGTGTATCAGAATTGTATCGGGTATTGTTTTAGAAATTTCATTAACCATAAATCCACGTTAAGGTTTTAAATTTCAATTCCACTTATATGAAGAAGTTGTTTATGTGTGTGTTTCATAAGAACTAAATTATCACTGAGCTTCTATACTTGCAATATATTGCATACATCTTTCTTTTTGTTGTAGATTCATCTCCTAGAATCATGCTTAAATCTTCCATTTCACTATGCTTGATTGCTTGTTGCAGAGCAAATTACTTTTAATTAGAATTACAAATGATATTAGACAATTTATTCACCGCACTACTAATTTATTTACAGCACACTAGATAAAACTAACTATGATCGACATTAACAAGATGAATTTAAATTTTATGTATTGGAGAATATTAAGCATGTATTAGAAGAAATATTAAGCATGACTGTGAAACTATCCATGCAATCTTCATCCTCAACTCTTCCGACATAGTGCACCACAGATTTCTTGGTAGAAAATTTCAACAATACAAAATCATTTAACCCTATATTTTCCTTCTCCCAATCAATCTACTATATCTTCAACATCTAAGTTCTAGGTTATTTCAAGAGAGGAATGTATACTTTTCAAGCAGTCAAAAAGTTTAAAATTCAAATACTTTTTTTATTTAATTAATATCTTGGTTACTCATGTTACAAGAAAATGGTTAGAAAACCAACTCGATCCAGACTAGCGGGTCATTGGTATTTTTTGCGACCATCGGTGATATGTTTTGGCCCTGAAAAGGGCCTTTTTTAGGGTCTGTAGGAAGTGCAGGTGTTTACTCTCGTAAACGGTGGGAGATCCGGAAAATTTTCCACTCCAGTTTTTAGATTTTTCTGAAGATCCCTCTCGATGTTCCACAAGGCATTGTTTGCCTCCTTACATCTTGCCGGCCTGGAAGAGCACTCCAATATATAGCTGTATCTCGTGAATTCATCTCGTTTTTATTGGTCAGAGGTAAACTCCGTTATAAGATCCTTGCTGCTCGTTTCACGTGTTCTAGCCATGATAGCTTACAACAAAATAATGAGAGGGGAACGCATGATAGAAGCACCTAGTCCTTCCGGATTTCTGGCTTCCGTAGAACTCTCTCCGCTTGGCGGAGCCTGAGCAGAGCTGATCAGAAGGGCGTAGCCTAGGCCACAGTCGACTTTCTTCCTTGGGAAGGATCAATATCGGGGTCCCTGAGCAACTCTACCCAAGGGGCGTAAATGCCAAGGCCACCGAGTGCTCAAGGAGGAAGGTAGGCTAAGTCAAGGGAAGGAAGGGTGTTCGCCAGGAAAAACACAACCTGCAAATAGAAAAGAACAGCACCCAATGGGTGATGGGTAAAATACATGAATGTCAGTTGAATAAGAGACAGGTTATTATGGGTATGCAGCATACAAAAGTTCGGCTAAAATCGCCCTTGGCCTCTTAGCATTCACTTCAAGAAGTGGATTAGCCTGAACACAACTATTCTCGTGGGTATAAAAACCTTCAAAAAATTTGATGGCCAGTTTAGAAAAATAGTCCTTCATTTTAGGTAATTTGAGTTCCCTGCGGATGTCCCTGTTCCTATAGAACCAGAGTGTCGGGATAATCAGTCTCATTACTTTGTTCTGTCCCACCTCTATCTTCTCCATAGAGGTTTTACATGCTTGGCCCCAGACACAGCAGGCGTAACTAAGGATAGGTCGCAGGACCATCTTCCATAATATCAACTTATTCTCCGCCGATAGGTGCGAGTTTGCCACTAGCAAGGGATAAAGTAAGACTAATCTCACGGCAAACTTCGCCCTTGTCGTGGTAATGTGCTTGGACCACTTGAGCCGCTGATCAAGGGTTACCCCAAGATACTGGACATCCCTGACCCAAGGCACAAGGAACACCGTGCAGAACTAGTGGAGGAGGGAGGATAATTTTTCTAGTGAACACTATTGCTTGGGTTTTGTCCGCATTGACAGCAATCTTCCAAGAAGCGAGCCACCTCCCTAGCTCAGCGAGGTACATGTTTAGTCTGGCTCTTACTATGTTGAGGTTTTTATCCCTAGTTAGCACTGCTGTGTCGTCCGCGAAAAGAGCAATTTTAATGTTCGGGGCTCTGGGGAGGTCGTTAATATAAATATTGAAGAGATGAGGGCCTAAGACTGACCCCTGGGGGGTGCCAGCTTGGATGGGTCTGGGCTCTGAAAGGGCGTCGCGGAGACGAACTCTAAAAGTTCTTCCCGTAAGTAATTGTAGTTGCTTGTGCATTCATCCGCTATATAGAAGCCTTTGTCCACTAGAATGGCATCTATATGAGGCTCTAAAAACTCAATAAGTTTACTCTGATTAAAATTAATTTTGTCAGAAGCACGACCACCATACCCAGGAGATATATATGTGACAAGACCATCTGGAGAGATTGAAATCATGCATTTCAATGTGAGACCTCCTTTGTAAACGGAGTTAGAATGTATACTACAAGTTAAGCATTTTTTCTAGACAATGGAATTTCAGTACAATCCAATACAACTCTAACATTTTTTAAAAGAAAAAAACATTTAGGGAGGGTATTTTCAACATCGTCCTTAGATGGAAAGACAATACATGATTGTGAATTATTGTAGTTATAAAAAAATGTTTTTACATGTAGTTCTTGACAAGCCAAAGAAAAGAGATAACACTACAAATTTTAAATTTAATTTGATTCTCATCATAGTCATTATTATTTGATCTCTTACAGTTTTAGTTGAAGTTGTATGGTTTTCTTTTGTAATAAGAAGAGTCGTTAATTTATCAAGAAGTACAGAAGCAGGAATTCCAGTTCAAGTATTTACTCTTCGTGGTAATCGCTGACTTTTCCCGACGAATATGTATTCGGAATCTGGAACAAATCCCTCCTAATTAATGTGCAGATCCAAAAAGTCTGCAATAACCCCAAGGTAATGTATATGTAATGTAGCATTAAATTTTGCATGTTGTATCTATTCTTAAATTGGGACCAAGATCCAGCAGACCAGAAATGAATGTGACTAAATTCCATAATCTGTATGAAATCTTCAATTATTGCAGAATTAAATGCTAATTCTGCATCCTTCGTGTGATTCAGGGCATCAGAAACAACAACATATTTATGTTCTAGTTCAAGAGATTCGTTATTTCTGAAGTATACAAATAGGCAAATAATGTTACTTGGGGTTGAGGCACCTTGATTCTAGAAATATTAAAAAAGTTGAATGAAATTAAATCTATAGGCATAAGGGGAAATTGAATAAGGAGTACATAAAATAAAACACTTATGATGATATCTTCTAGTTAAAACTCAATAAATGAATGTAATGTCTACTTTTTCAGATCATTATATCCTGCAAATATTGACGATAAAGAATTCAAACAGTCATCAAGGAACCTGAACAGTTCCTGTTCAGAGTTGGTTTCTAAACTTTTTTTAATATTATCTTCCAGACAAAACAACAAATCATTTACTTTGTTTATATTCTTAATTTTGCACTGGTGTCACATGACCCCGAGTTACCCCAGTGTTTTCTCACCGATTGTTTTGTTTGTCTTGGGTAATTTAAGCAATAGGGAAGATACTTTTTACGAGCCATGGTTGCTCAAACTATCAGCTCCTTGGAAATTTTAATTTTTTCAATCCCTCCAACAAATCTGATGTGGTCATCAAGCACACTTTGTCACTCTTCAATCAAGCACACTTTGTTTCGTACATTGATATACAGAATTTTCTGGGTCACAGCACCTATACTTACAGCAACACCACTGGAGGAATTATATCCATGACCATACAATCTTTTGCACCATCCACCATCTACTACGGCACATATAGTGTAGGCCCCATCCTCATTTATATAATTTTTAGATTGGTAATTTCTTTATCTTCAATAAACGCCATCTCCATTGTTTCTTTAAAATATGATCTCATAACGCCTCCCGTGATTTCTTCATACCGTGCAAATGTATTTTTAGCCCCATGTAAGGTATGTTCACGATGCTAAACCGCTACTCTTTTTGTGAATATCCGCTTCCTGTCGACAAAACTCCTAGTATAGCCAGATGGTTAAGGGATGTCTTTTCTTTGTCCGACTTTATTTGCATACTAAAACCATATAATTTCTTATTGCAAATAAAAGTACTATAGATAACATAGCCTCCAAAATTACACTCGTAAGAGTGGTTCTCAAAGTTTCAAGCTTGCTCTATTACATGTTTTATATCGCAAATTATTCTGCCTTGAGGAAACTTGGATGGATGGATGTCATCGCAGAATTCGGTCGGGGGTGATTGGACATCTTCATTAACAGTATCGTCAAGTGTAGAATAATAAGTAAAATCGGTACTCTCTGATAAATTGGATACATTAGCAAAAGAGTTGCTATCATTTCCTCTTGGAGGTGTCCGACATCAATCACCTGCTTGTGTCTGGCGCGCTATACCCTATCTTGGGTCATGCGCCATAAAAATCTAATCAACCAATGCTAAGAGCTGAATTAGGTTTGTTCTAGGATTTAAATAAAAATTATAACCATTACTTAGCTTTTAACAATGTTTTAGGCAAGATAAATGTTTTTTAAAAGCACCACAAATAAAGAAATTAAATATTTTTAAATACAACATTTATTTTAAACAAAATAAAAAAAGTTTGTTTACATATTTGTTTTTTATCAATTAATAATTTCAGGCTGAAAAAGAAGAAAAAAGTTCAATTGGTTATAAAAAAATTAAGTTCAAGTCTGAAGATTTTTAAAACACACAAATATTTCTAGAAACAATTTATAAAATTATGTTAACAACGAGTACTTACCAAGAACGAAATACCCGCTAAAACTGTTGGAGTTCTGTGATAAGGTGTGCTGTAAAAGCAATCCTCGGGGTGCTTCAACCTGAATAGGGGCGTTCTTACGCAACTGTCGCACCAGCTTGTTGGCTCCTTTGCCAGGCAGTGAGGATTTGTAATGCTTTCCTCCATATGGAACCTTATATTGGTGTTACTTTACCCTCTGTAGTAGGATGAAAAACACTGTCTACACACGTTTAAGTCCAAGTGTCCTGCATGGACTTTTGTATAATCAAACACAAAGTGTCTTGTCCACATTAAATCGCTGGTGTCCCACCATTCAACAAACGATGCATACAGGCACCGAGGCAGTTTTGTTAAGTTGGAAAAGTTCCAGGATAAAATTAGCTGCCGCCGCCTATCGTATGCAGCATCCATGGTGCCTGTAAGTTCCCTCTGAACTCCCAGTCCCACATCAGCTGCGTAAGCTGGGATGTTTGGGGAAAACACGAGGATGCTCCATCAAACTGATTTTTCGGCTAGCCTCTCCTGGGTTAAATAGCATTTTAACGTTTCGGGAATATCCAATTCAAAGATATTGTTTAAAACTTAAACACAATCCAGCACAGCACATGAAGCCAACGATTTAAGTGTTGACGGCATTTTTTGGTTTGAAACAAATAAATTCACACACGGAGAGAGAAAAAAAATTTTTCGAGAAAATTACGAGATTTGTCCTATTTTTTGGACCTTGCGCTATTAAACCCCAACCAACCAAACCGGAAATAGGTATCATCTGCTCATCTATTGACAAGTGTTTTGGCCTCGGTAGAGTAAAGCATTTTTCTCCAATAGGATCAATAAATATTCGGACCTTCCATAGTAAGTCATTATTATTGTGGTTGCTCTTGTTATCAACTAAGTGGATAAAATTCCTTAGCTCAAAATACCTATTTCTGGTCATAGTTTCCATAATTATTTTAACATGGAACTATCTCATGATAAGTTGGATGCGGTTCCAATACCCAATTTTACAGACGAAATGGGATACCCACTATTCCTGGTTATGGGCATTAGAGGGGTATGATATCACAATATATAAATTTGTTTACCTTATTTGAAGCCTGCGCATCGCTTGCTGAAGCCAACAAGAAACGTTCAGCTGGGTCTGTCTCTTTTTGGCTAGGATAACACTTCCTTACAGAAGCTAAAAAATTAATGTATTGAGGTTACTTTAGCAAGTAAATAATATTTAGTCCACGCAATCTGTGACTTAACCGGTAACAAATTGATACATTTGGTTTTTTAACAGTTTTCACTTGGGAAATTTTTAGATTTAAAAATTTAGAAATTTGGCAATTTTTACTTGCGTAATTTCACATTTGTACAAATTTGTTCACCCGAAAATTCTTTTTTGGACATCATCTTTAACTTTAGGAGGCCTCCCCGTGAAAGAGAATTTCTGTCCAAGTTCAGAAGTTAGAATTCTCTTCATGCATGAATATGTCATGGTGCGGAAATCCCTTCCACCAACTGCAGCCAGAAGATTTGTCTAAAGTGAATAAATAAATATAGTACATAAAAATAAATTAAATTGCTGCAAAGCACACTCGAACATTTTTCTGTATTACACTTAGTTGAAAATAATTGGATAGAAATATTAACTTCTCTCAAATTTTAATTATTTCCGGAATAGGTAACACAAGCCTGAGAAATTTAACTTTTTGAAAAATGCCAAACTGTTTGATGATCTCGTCTACTCGATAAATTTTCTTGGGTGTCATATTTGCCTCAATCTTATCCCAAAGATGCTCCTTTCTCATCTTCACATCAAATGGAATGGATTTGGATCTGATCCATTCAGTAAGGATCATTTTTGTAGAATATTTGGTTGGTACTGGATCCAAAACTTGAGTATGATAAGGAGCATTGTGTACGGCCCCTTTCGAGCACCCCTTTCGTACGGTGCATTTGCTACGATGCGCATTCACTCCTTTCTTTCTACAGACCCATTCGCATCCATCAGAGGAATCCCTAGTACCAAGAACTATCTCCTTTCCACACTTAAATACAGAAGCAATCAACCATTTTTCATACAAAATTTATCAACATACTGAACACTAGCTCCCCGTTGGGAGCGAATCCAGTTTCCGATCCACCATTGACAACGATCAAAAGCTGAATAAATAGAGCTGATTTTTTAACCTTCATTCCTCCAGTATTTTTTAAGACTCAAATTGCTATCGATCTAGGTTTCATCTATATAGATAATGGATCTATCGTCCTTTATGATTTTGAAAAATGCAGGTATTGTTTACAATCTACATAATTACGTATTAAAGGGTATTCACAACTTAAGCATTCTACTTAATTCACTTGAAATACATGCTACATCGTCAATAACTTTATCATAACCAAAATTGAAATATCTTTCAATATAGAACATAATTAAGTCCCCTAGAAGTTCTTGGCTTGGGCAAGATCGCAGACGATTTTTAATTTTTAGTATAGAGAAAACCCTTTCACACGAAACTTGCGTGCAAGAAAGAGTTAGCACATATTTATATGCCATATACAGGGTGTATATATATATCTGAAATGGTGCAACAAACTTTCAGGGATGATATTGGACACCTACACGAACAAGAATCGATATAGAAAGGGGGGTCCCAGACCAAATCCTATGGAGTTAAAAATGGAGCGACACTCCAAAGAAATTATTTACAAATTCAATTTGTAGAAGAACTACTATAGGTAAAAACTTAATTATGGTCTCAAAAATTGTGGTTTAATATGATCTTTAAAATTAAATTATCTGTTGGTGCTGTTTCAGCAGGCCTCTTTTTAGATTGAAATTCTTCATATATATTCGATATTAACTCTAATTTAAAATCTAACAGACTCTTTGGTCCTTTTTTAGACGGCTGGTTAGTTTCGGTTTCTAGTAGAAATGCATTATTTATTGCAGGGTCGAGAAGAAAACGTATATATTCTTCCACCACTTCTTAGATTTTCTAAGGTTAGTGTAGTATTTTCTCCTCTGATCTGCTGTATCAACTCCCCCCATGTATTTGTTATAGCTTATAAAAGATTTTGGACAAATAATATTTTTTCTCTGATCCTTGTCTTCTTTGGGCCATAGCTGATTCATTTTTAACATTAGTTGAAAGCATAAAAATGGAACGTCAGCATGATTGAGGGGTCGTTCCGATCTTATCGGATATCCGTTTCCGGATTTAGGGTAAACCACACCTTCAAGATAAATGTTCAGGGGAATTGGTTGGCTCCAAATGCATATCCGTTTCGAACGACGTAAAATTAGCTTTGTACTTTGTTTCTATAAGTTTTCACGGATTTGGTAGACGCGTGTTTTAATTAGTCAATTTTTATATTGATTTCGTAGTAGTGCTACTTTTTCCTATTACACTACAAAAGTAAAAAGTTGAAGTTCAAAAATTTGGCCCCGGCGGGGATCGCCACCCGGGCCTGATTACGTTGTCGTGGTCCTCCTCGTCAATCAATGATACCACAGGTGACTGTGGGGGTGATGATGACTCACTGTGTCTCACAAATTGCAGAGACACATCGTACAGTTGAGGATATATGTCCATAATATCGTCCTCTAACACCTCAAAGATATCATCTACGTTGAAAGTAATTTTAAACATTTTTACCTAGGATTAGATCATAAAATGAAACGGAGAATCTTGCTGCTTTTTAAATACATATCGAACCCTGTGCCCACACCTCCTAGATCAACTGCTTGATCAAATTCTAGCAGCTTAAGTGATGGGGCTAAATGATTGAATATATTATTTATAATGTAACAATTGTGTAATTAATTATTTAAAACTTAGTTACAAAATCGAAAAAATTTGAAATTATTGCAACATTAGTGTAAAAGTGAAATCTGCCCTATTCATTTGCACTCTTCCGTACTACATATACAAGGAAACTGACAATTGCAATAAAAATATTGCAACTTGACTAGGTTAACCTCAAAGATTGGAAAAAATTAACTGTAGCAATTTATACCATTTCTTGCAATGTTGCTTCTTCAGCAAGTAGGACCTCTAGAGTGGCAACCTCTTTATCGTTCGTAAGAGGCAAGTTTTCCCATGGCCTCCCATTTCCCATGGCCTCGTTGTGTGTATTATCCTCTTTATTGTCTTTAGTCAATTTCTTTAGGAGTGTGTCCAACATATCCATTATAATTCTCTGGTTGGCCTTTATGATTCGGCTATTCCTAACCAAACTTTGAAAGGCTATAATGAAATAACAATCAGTTTAGTTTTATACGAGTAATAATTTTGAAAAACTACTGCTTTTCATCGGCATATTATATACTTTGCAAGCAACTTAAGCAGCTCCTCTTTAACAACTAAATATGCATATAATTTAATTATCACTTCAAACTGAGAGCTTCCTAGAAGGATCTATTGCACTATGAATCCTAGAAGGATGGCGTTGTTCCAAGGTGTTGGTGTTGGATGGTAATCTCCTACATAAATAAATCTTCCGCCACACTGCAGTTTTCTTTCCATTATTTAGTCTTTAACATCCCCTATTATAAATATAAATAAGTTTCTTTGAACAACAATAATGGAGCTACAATATCATCATTTTTTAATACTTTTTGTAAAAGTCCGGAACACACTAACCATCTACACGTGGTCAAGGGCAAAACATTCATCGGGTATACACACACGTGTGAGATATGGTAGAGACGGAGAAAAGAAAAGAGACCGGAAGTCCCGCGGCCTCCTTAATAGCTCTTCTTTAATGTGCTCTTCACCGATGTTGCCTACCGGAAGCCAGGAATATTTTGTGGCGATGCCATCGGACGTGAGAAATACTGCCGCACAGCAAGGATCCGTTGTACAGCACATATGTAACAATAAATGTTTGGATGAAATATTCTATTGGTGTTTGGGCATAGTTCAGGAGTGAATGATTTCCTTTTAAAAAATGGGTTGCACTGTATAAATATACTGCAGTTGGAAAGCCATGAAATTAGTGAAGATATCCTTTGGGAGAAATTAAAATTATTAGCCTAGTGTATAAAATAACTTGACGGAGCTCAGTGTCTTTCCATCTAACTCAAGTGAGTGAGGTTTGCAAGACAAATCCATGGGGATACAGCTGCGCAATTCTAACAATGATTCGATATACACTGCACTGTGGTTTGAGAAATAAGATATTTTAAGCTCCCTTTTAACTAAAGATGGAATAACTTTCTGTGTGTGATAACTCCCAAGCATTCCAGAAAATATATTCTTATGGGATTTGAGTTACCATGCCAAATGTGAAAAAAAATTTCGAGAATTTGTGAACATTTAAATCAAAATAACAAGTAAATAATTTTTAAACATTAAAAACAAAAGAAAGTATCTTGCGCGCTATACCCTATCTTGGGGTTGCGCCATAAAAATCTAATCAACCAATGCTAAGAGCTGAATTGGGTTTGTTCTAGGATTTAAATAAAAATTATAACCATTACTTAGCTTTTAACAATGTTTTAGGCAAGATAAAGTTTTATCCCAATAAATGTTTTTTAAAAGCACCACAAATAAATTCAATATTTTAAAATACAATATTTTATTTTTAAACAAAATAAAAAAAGTTTTTTACATATTTGTTTTATCAATATATAAGTTCAGGCTGAAAAAGAAGAAAAAAGTTCAATTAGTTATAAAAAATTAAGTTCAAGCCTGCAGATTTTTTAAAACACAAATATTTTTAGAAACAGTTTATAAAATTATGTTAACAACGAGTACTTACCAAGAACGAAATATCCGCTAAAACTGTTGGAGTTCTATGGTATGGAGTGCTGTAAAAGCAGTCATCGGGGTGCTTCAACCTGAATAGGGGTGTTCTAATACAACTGTCGCACCAGCTTGTTGGCTCCTTTGCAAGGCAGTGAGGGTTCGTAATACCCTCTTCAATATGGAACCTTATAATAGTGTTACTGCACCCTCTGTAGTGGGTTGAAAAACACTGTATACATACGTTTAAGTCCAAGTGTCCTGCATGGACTTTTCTGTAATCAAACACAAAGTGCCTTGTCCACAGCACATCGTCGGTGTCCCACCATTCCACAAACGATGCATACAAGCACCGAGACAGTTTTGTGAAGTTGGAAAAGTTCCAAGATAAAACTAGTTGCCGCCGCCTATCGTATGCAGCATCCATGGTGTCTGAGAGTTCTCTCTGAACTCCCAGTCATAAACTACAGCTAATTTAAAAAAATAAGGTTGAAGGATTGCAAAACACTGTTACGCAACCTTCAATACCTTGTAAGGATAAATCATTAAGCGTTTCATTAAATCGTTTTTGCACCAAATCTAGGTGGCAGTGACTGTCGAAATGTCCTTTCTTTTCACTCAGTGAGATGGGCTGTAATCTGAAATGACATAATAATTTAAAGTAATTAACAAACCATATAGGATGTTTTCGAAAAAAATTTTCAAAACTTCTAGTTGGGTTTGAAAGGCGGGCATGGTAAGTTGTATGATCCACAGTGGAAATTGTACGTAGCCTGGATTTATTACACAAAACCAATTTGACGCTTAACGAACAATCAAAATTCCCAGACTCATGCTTGGCTTAATTTGCTCGTAAGCGTTTTTCCGCTTAAAAACTTAATCGCACATGGTACATTCAAAGTCACTTCGATTAGAATGGGTATCCATATGGCGAATTAAAAGCGTGTTTCGAGCAAAGGATCTCCAACACACTTCGCATTGGTGGGGTTTTTCACCCGAATGAATTCTCAAGTGTACGGTTGAGATTCCCTTTCGTTGAAAACGATTAGAAGCCAGTAGGGCTGACCTACAAAAGTAATTGAAAATTAGTTTCCCAATCCATAGCCTATTTCAACACAAAACCCTGCCCAGAGGAAAAGTGAACTTGCATGTTGTTGGCTGCGCGTCTGATGGCCGTCAGACACCAGCGTTCTTTCTAAAGAAGAGATCTCAGTCTGAGCATCAAAATATCCTCAGAATAAGCCACCTCTGTGTTAAGCAATGTTGTTTTGTGACCTACTGTTTTATTTTGAAACATTCTATAGAGTCTCTCCAGTCTAGGTGGTTCTATCTCCGCAAGGTCTCCCCGCAAGAAAGAAAATTTTAAAAAAGTATTTCTTTATTTCCACAAAAATGAGCTGCGAGACGCTCAATACTTTCGATTTTTCTCCTCTCCAAGTCGGAGGATATGACAAATTGTGCTTGCTGAAGGGATATGTTGGCCTCTATAGCCTTGGCAACATTGTTTAGCCCTTCAGCCATGGCAAAATGTGCCTCTATTAGGCTTGAACAGCTTTCTGTGTTCAGTGCCACCCCTCTAGCTGCCTTTGTCTTGAAAGAATTAGACCCGAAAAATTCAGTGGATATTTGGATTGAGCAGGGTAGCTCTTTATTTGCCCTTAGTTTAAAGACGATCAATGACTTTCTTACCCAACGAGCAACCCGATTTTCTTAACTTTTTTCAAACATGTGCTCCTTGCTCCCCCCCTACTTCTTCTGTGGCTGCCATGCAGGTCGCCTCTCTCCAGTCTAGGTGGCTCTATCTCCGCAAGGTCTCCCCGCAAGAAATGCAATTCTGCTTGAATTCCAAAATCCTGCTGATGATGGCAAATATTTAAAGGTTAATGGTGAATACCCTGCAATTTAAATTTAAGTCTCAAGGACCGGAAAAATGGCTTTAATCCAAAATTAGACATTTAATGATGAGTTATTTAATTAATTTGTCATCCCGTTCAAAATCTATTATAGTTACTTCAGAAGTTGTCTAAAAATCAGGGCTTGCAACGCAAAAAATGCCCATTCTTTTTCCATAAAAAGTATTTCAAGCTGGATCTGCGCATTGCATTTTGGGGTCATCTTGTTGTTTTTTATATATACCCCCCAGTTTTTTTGAAGAGATGGACACTTGATCTCCAACACATGATTTTCACAGATACCATCAGAGCTGAGGATCAAAGAGTAGGGGTATTCCCCAGACGATTTGATCCCACAACTTTTGAACTTTAGTGAACAGTACAAATGAAATAATATTTTTACTAAGTCATCTTCAGGTAGCTTGGAGCGACAAGCATCGAGTGGAGAGCTAGAATAGGAATTGATGCAAGTGACGCTCGCTTCAATAACGTAAATAAAGAACGCTCACCGGGGTGACAGGCGTTTTCACAAAAACTCTACTTTGTTGTGGGAATATAATTATTAACATTTCCTTCAGAAAACATGAGCAATATTTTTATGTTTGAAAAAAAAGAACTATAATACCTTGGACATGATATGGAGATAATTAATTGGTGATGCATTTTATTTACTATCCATAATGTACCAAAAGTTGACCAGTATCGAAATAAAAATTAAACTTGGCACTTTTTTCTAATAAAGATTTCTCGCTTCTCCATCAGGCAAGGCTCTTTAATTGTGTTCCATTTACGGTATCTTTCTTTTTTTTTGTAGAGAAAACGTTTCTCTGCTTTATGATTTTTCAATTAGATCAAATCTTAATTTTTGAAGGAAAGTTATCACACAAAGCACTTCCAAATTCAGGCTTGTTTAACTCTTGACTATCAACATCACATGTAGGTGCAGGTTTCTCTATTGCAAACTAGATGGATGTGCTTGCACATGTTCCCTTTAATAGATGAATCCAAGTGAGTGCTTGTATATGCATGAGTGCACACTTCACAGTTAGTACATCTTAATTTGTGTGTAGTTACAGTTTAGGTCACCTAGTTTTATCACATACATCAGATTTGCATCAGTACTGTGGAAGGTACTATATAACCTTCTTTGTACTGAATTACTTTTTCCGACAAAGATTAACTTGCCTTGTGTCTCAGGTTGGCAATTTTTTTGTTACCTTTCCTTTACAATTAGTGATAATATGCTCGAACCTCTTATCTCGCATAAGCTTTAATAAAGCCATTATGGCCTTATCACTTCTTTTGTTGAACTTTCTATGAAGGTAATGGTATTTGATTGTTCTATGCAGACGCTCCAGGTGCATGTTTGTGTTCAACCTGTAACGCGAAACATCCTTCTCTTCTAAAATAGTTCGAAGAATTTTATAAGCTAACACTTTTTTTCTGTCGGTTTAATTCTTCTGAGGTTTTTGCTCCAAGCCTGATCATTATGCAATATTTTGTACTTGCAATATTAGTAGATAAGAATTGGGAGTGTTCTGCACCACTAAGCGGAGTGCGGAGCAGACCTTATCACTTGAGGTTATATGGATTGGAGTTGTGTTATATTTTAAAGACTCGTACAGCCATTTAGCGGTGATGTAGTTTGTTATTAAATAATTATTTTTAAAGAGAATATTGAAAGTTTTAAATTTAAGAGCGGGATTTTTGAACCTGCAAAAGGATACTTGACCTATCGGATCAACGACGCTATGCACTCCCCGTTAGGCCGTCAGTACCCGATTCGTTTAGGTTTAATATAAGTTCTCAAGCCCTTTCCAGTAAAGGATAAAATTATTTAATTTAAGTCAATGCTAGCTGATATTATAGGTGATGAGTACAACAAAAATCTTTCATTTTCTACGTGATATTAACTTCATGAATCGTGTATAATTTTAAAGTCTAGGGTATAAATGTCTTGTGTTTGGCGCGGAATGGCCAAATTTGGCTCTTGCGCCATAAAACCCCACCTACCAACCATTCTTTAATTTTATTCCCTATTCAACATAAGTAGTATATTTTGTTGTAAATTTTGTGAATTTTATGTTATTTAAGGCTTCAACATTTGTAATATTTGGTTATACTTTTTGTATCAAAACATTAATTCTGTGAGATAGATTACGAATTGATTCAGAGGGTAGCATGGTTAAAGCTGTTAATTCATGAATATATGAAACATTGGAACTATTAGTGAAAAAGGATTCCAACTCTTTAAGGAAATCCTCCACATTTGTTATCTCTATAAGTTGGGTGATTCAATATAAAGTTTTTGTGCAGCCCCATTTAATTTAGACTTGAGGAACATGAGGGCTGTTTCAGCATCCCACTTATTTAATTTTACGTAATTTTGAAATTGTTCTTTAAAGAAAGGGAAAGTAGTGGGATCCCCATCATATGGCTGAATGTTTTGTGTCAGATTTGAAACGCTTGTTTGTTTTGGCATGGTGACACAGTTAAGAAGAACAAATAAATGATAATTGTATGCCCTGGGTAGCAATTTGGAAATGCAATACGTGATTATTCTTGTGTCGCATACAGTAAGACATCAAAAAAACTATGAATGAGAAGAATTTAAAAATCAAAGTTTAAATCAAAAAGAAATAAATCAATTCATAGAACCGAGATAAGTCTAGTATTGTAAGTTTCTCGGCGGGCGTCCACCCATTTAACTGGCCCACTTCTTCGATTTTTCTTATGAATTCGTTTACGCCTCCATTTTTGCCAGAGAATGAGGGGATTAATTCTACCAAATGCATGGTGGTTTGTGCCCTCCTATTTCCCATTTCCCTTTTTTTAAAAGACTAATCAACCCCTATCTAGCACACTAATATTCCCAATCAACTTAATATCACTCTTAACACATACGCATGAAATATACACTTGGTAAATCACAGTTGACACTGAAACAGACACAATCATCCCAACCAAATCCCGCAATCCAATGTGAAACGCAATCCATTTCCATCCAACTCCTATACTCTCCTATGTTATTAAATTATATGCTAAAGTCTAATAGACACTCAAATGCATTGATATACATTATTTTTAGCACTTTTTTTCTTAGTTTAGTCACGGCACCAATGAAGCGGGGCCTTAAGTTATGAGGAGTTTGGCCCCCGCTGTGATCGTAATAATAAAACAAATAAACTAAAGTATACTTTCTAGATTATCATTTAATTAATCATTTCATGTTTTACATATTATAAACAGACATTATAATCATACAGTAAGCAAAGTACCAAACTCACCCTCCAGGCAGTAGCCGCGCGTCTCGTCGTGCTGCTCTCAATTCGTCACTTCAATTACTCCCGCGCTTTTCTGACTGACGCGCTCCCTCTCCGAGGCAGCGTTGCCAACCCTAAACCCAGAGGGGGGATTCTCACAGAGGGTCGCCGGCGGTCGCTCGGCTGGAGGCCGCTCCTAGCTCACCCCGGGGAGGCTACCTTATCAGAGGCGCGCGGTGGTTCATAACTTAAAGCTATAAGCATAGTTGGCCAGATGGCCAACCAACTCTCGAGATAAAGTGTGATTAAAATCGCCTTTAGTTTCGAGAATATCCCTGAGGGGCTTAGAAAAATCTCCCACTGGAGTAACAACATCTAGTGGCCAGGGCTTTGTTCTAAACTTGAATTCAATGTCCCGCACAGTCTGAACTTCTTGATCAGGTTGAACTCTTGCCTCCTGAGAGGAAAAGGTTAAATAATGACCGAACTGCGGCGACTCTTGAGGCTGTGAATTCAAAATGATTTTGACCTTGTCTTTCTCAACTAAGGTCCATTCATCTTCAATATCTACATAAGCATCGAAGTCTTTATCATACTTCTGCATTATGTAGCTAGAGGGTTCTAATCCAAATGTCTGTTGCACAGCATTGTGCAAAGAATCCAGACTTGGAATTTCTCTAATTTTGGAATGATTGTTGAAAAGAAGTAGCAATTTCATCTAAAAGTAGAAATGAATTGTCCAAGCTCTAATTATAATTTATTTTTAGTGCCGATACATTTAAATTAAATTTATATTAAGAACCAAGGCTTAATAAGAAAACGATAACAAGAATGGAAGGAAAAACAAATTAAATTTCCTTTTTTATAAATTAAACACACGAGTACCATACTTTTTGAAAACAATAAAAATCGTTTAGAATTCGAAAATCAACACTGAAGTTTTATTAATTAGCTAAATCAATATTTTAGAAATGAAGACGACAATCACTTTAAACTCAAAACCATTGTTTTACGAAAACGACATCGCATTACTTTTTGTACCACTTTTTAAGAAGTCGAACTTTTAAACTAAATTAAAAAATAATTAAAAATTTCATAAGTATACAAAGATAAACATATTGCTTACTTTAAATACAAGTACGAAATTCTGAAATAACCTCAGTTGAAGAGTTGTCAGTAGTACCTTGTCAGAAATCAAGAATGCTGTAAAGAAATTGCTATAACTTAAAATACAATAACAATACCAGTAAAACTTAAATTCTGTACGTATTTAACTTTCAAATTAAATTTAAAAATAATTTCAAATTTGGTAAGTTTATTTCTTTGGCCATCTCTATCATAAAGAAACATTAGAAATACAGTAAGTTGGCCTTAAGTAAACCATAAACAGATTGCTTAGTCTGAATCCAAGTACAAAATTCTGAAATAACCTTGGTAGAAGAGTTGTCAGAAATAAAGAATGCTGTGAAGAAATTACAATCACTTTAATTACCATAAAATGTAAATATTGAAGACTACATATTTAGACCTACTGAAAGAAAAGGAATGTCGTTAAATTATGCAAGGTTGTATAACAACAGGAGTTACAATGGGTGGTCGTATTTAAATATAAAATATGTTGCTTATTTAATATAATATAATCAACTGGAAATATTAAAATAGTATATACTTCTTGGCGTAATCTAATCCAATTTCCCCCAAGGGCTTTTACTTTTGGGTGCTTTAAAGCCTCTATGAGGTCTTTTTCTTTTTTAAATCGAACATGTAGGCATACTTTTGGTGGCACCCGAAAGTAGCCCAAACATTTTCATAATTCATTATTTTCTTCCACAGTTTTGTCTGAAAAAGGAAATTTGAAAGAATTAATCGTATAAACTACAGCTAATTAAAAAAAATTAAGTTGAAGGATTGCAAAACTGTTACGAAACCTTCAATACCTTGTAAGGATAATTCATTAAATCGTTTTTGCACCAAATCTAGGTGGCAGTGACTGTCGAAATGTCCTTTCTTTTCACTCAGTCCTTTTCACTCATTGAGATAAGACGGGCAGAAGTTGCTATTCCCTTCTTCGGGTTTCTTGCTGGAGCAGGGGTACTTTTGGGTGCTTTAAAGCCTCTATGAGGTCTTTCTTTTTTTTAAATCAAACATGTAGGCATACTTTGGGTATGTTTTGATCATGTTACAAAGCAACAGGAATTACAATATGTGGTCTTATTTAAATATAAATTATGTTGCTTATTTAATATAATATAATCAACTGGAAATATTAAAATAGTACATACTTCTTGACGTAATCTAATCCAATTTCCCCAAGGGCTTTTACTTTTGGGTTCTTTAAAGCCTCTATGAGGTCTTTTTCTTTTTTAAATCAAACATGTAGGCATACTCTGGGTGGCACCTGAAAGTAGCCCAAACATTTTCACAATTCATTATTTTCTTCCACAGTTTTGTCTAAAAAAGGAAATTTGAAATAATTAATCGTATAAATTACAGCTAATTTCAAAAAGTACACTACTATTCACACTATACACTGCCTATACATTAGGCACATGTGTTTAATAAAATAAATGAACAATATATACTTTTTGGAAGTAGAAGGATGACTAAACACGGTTATGCAACCTTTAATACCGTATAAAAATAAATTTTTAAACGTGTTTGATCCAAATCTAGGTGGCAGTGACTGTCGAAAATTCCTTTATTTTCCCTCAATCGGATGGGCTGTGATCTGAAATGATATAATACGTTAAAGTTACTAACGAACTATACATGAAAGGAATAACCTAGTATCATTGAATAATGGGAGAACTGTTTGTTTACAGTATAAAAGGGGTGTTTGATTAGCATGGCCGCAATGTGTATAATTATTTCATAGCACCCAAAAATTTGTAGGGGTTCGTCATTAACCGACTTAATAATTACCCATGAATGTACCCTTTTTTACATTTACCTCACTTTTTAATTTCTTCGAATTTTTCTCTAGTGAGCAGTGAGCATGCTGCTCCACTATCTAATTTGTCAGTCCGGTCTTCCTAACTGCTTCGGAATGCCTAACTGCTTCGGACTCTAAGCCGTACTTGGCTTCAATGTTCAATAAGTCCTTCCTTGTGACGAGGTGTTTCCTCTGAAGGTTTTCAACTGAAACAACAGAGTCACGCACTTGGTTCAAAATATGCTCAAATGGAACATGATTGGCTATTTGGGCAGCGAAAGAGTCTTTATCCGCTTTTGGCAAATTCAACTGCTGCAGCTGGTTTGTATGCCCAACATGGGTTTTGGTGAATTATACAAATTTATAAATACACAATTTATAAAATCTACTTACGATCTGTACTGCCGAGTTCTCGGCCTACCTCCTTCCAAGCATTGTCCTTAATTTCGGCGTTCTTGTATCCTTTGTAGGATGCATCGTAAAGGATCTTCCTCTTCTCTACTTCCTGAATAAGTTTGATTACGCTAGAAGGTAAACTTAAATTCATTTTGAAATTTTAAAATCGCAAATGCACGAACGACGAGAGTTCAGAGAGATGATGAAATAGAAATACAACAACACGATATTTGCTCGGTTCTATTGGTGCATTTCTATCACGTGGCCAACTTTTTTTCTCGTACGTGCAAAAAAGTCCATGCTGTCCACATCGATGGGATTTCATTGGGCATTCACTCCTCAGAACCTTGGTACAATCTTTACATTGGTACATCTAAAAAAAAAAAGAAACGTGTAAACGTGTAAGATAAAAATATTAAATATAAGGCGAGAATGTAAATCCCACTGATTTGATATTCACACTACCAAAGGATTTTATTACCATTCGTCATTTGCAAACCCGTTTTGCTCACTTTTCTTTTTTGTCGTACCTCCAACCTCATCGCACACATTTTTGCCGTGACTGGTTGCAAAGAAATGCCATTCTGCTTGAATTCCAAAATCCTGCACATGATTGCAAAGATTTATCGGTTAATGGTGAATACCTAGAAATTTAAGTCATAAGGACTGGTGAATTGGGTTTTATCCAAAATTCGTTACATTTAATGATCAATTATTTAATCAATTTGTCATCCCGTTCAATATCTATTATAGTTACTTCAGAAGTAGCCTCAAAATCAGGGCTCGCAACGCAAAAAATGCATTTTCTTTTTCCTTAAAAAGTATTTGTAGCTGGATCTGCGCATTGCATTTTGGGGTTATCTTGTTTTTTATAAATGCCCCCTCAGTTTTTTCGAAGAGATGGACACTTGATCTCTAACACATGATTTTCACTGATGCCATCAGCTGAGGCACCAAGAATAGGGTCCCAGACAATTTGATCCCACAACTTATGAACTTCAGTTGCGCAAGTTTGTTCACAGTGTTCTTAACTACATCTTCTAAATTTTTTCCCCTTTTCATTGTCAGCGTTTCCTTTATCTTATTGGCCCCTAGTAAAGCCTCGACAAGAGAGCCATCTACTGGCCTTGCAATGGCTCGCTTCGTGAGCCTTGGAGGCTGTAATTCGTCCATGCCTTAGCTCGTGCCAAAGAACCGAGCTGCTTTGCTCCTTGGTTTGAGCTTTTGGAATCCATTTCCCGCCGGCAATATTCAAAAACTCCTCTGCAGTTTGGCCGCCTGTTTAAGTCCCACATTAATGAATGGATTGACAGCATTTTCATTTCTATTACCATTCCATGGTACTTTTCTATACTTTTTTGCAGTTTCTTGCCTTCCTCCACAACGTCATCTTCAGGTAGCTTGGAGCGACAAGCATCGAGTGGAGAGCGAGACAAAGGAATCGATGTAAGTGACGCTCGCTCGGATAACTTAAATAAACAACGCTCACCGGGCAGCCAGAGGCGTTGTCACAAAAACTCTACTTTGTTGTGGGGGAATATAATTAATATTTCCTACAGAAAACATAAGCAATATTTTTATGTTGGAAAAATAAGAACTATAATACCTTGGACATGATATGGAGATAATTAATTGGTGATACATTTTATTTACTATCCATAATGTGCCGAAAGTTGACAAGTATCGAAATAAAAAATAAACTTGCACTTCTTCCTAATACCGATTTCCCGCTTCTCTATCACATCAGGCAAGGATCTTTATAATTGTGTTCCACTTACGGTATCTTTCTCTTTTTTGTAGAGAAAACGTTTCTCTGCTTTATAATTTTTTGATTAGGTCAAATCTTAATTTTTGAAGGAAAGTTATCACACAAAGAACTTCCAAATTCTGGCTTGGTTAACTCTTGACTATCAACATCACATGTAGGTGCAGGTTTCTCTCTATTACAAACTAGATGGATGTGCTTGCACATGTTCCCTTTAATCGATGAATCTAAGTGCATGTATATGCACGAGTGCACACTTCACAGTTAGTACATCTTAATTTGCAGTTACAGTTTAGGTCACCTAGTTTTATCACATACATCCGATTTGCATCAGTACTGTGGAATGTACAATATAACCTTCTTTGTACTGAATTACTTTTTCCGACAAAGATTAACTTGCCTTGTGTCTCAGGTTGGCAATTTTTTTGTTACCTTTCCTTTACAATTAGTGATAATATGCTCGAACCTCTTATCTCGCATAAGCTTTAATAAAGCCATTATGGCCTTATCACTTCTTTTGTTGAACTTTCTCTGAAGGTAATGGTATTTGATTGTTCTATGCAGACGCTCCAGGTGCATGTTTGTGTTCAACCTGTAACAATACGCTTACATTTAGGAGCTTATGGCATAATTAAAAAAATACTATTTAAAATCAAAACTATCTTGATCTGCTTTAGATATTTCAATTCCTGCAGAAAGCAGTTTTTCAAATAGCGGAACAACTTTCTCTTCTAAAATAGTTCGAAGAATTTTATGATGGAAACTATATAATGGATGGACTATATAAATTGAGCAGTTTTCGCAAACAATAGACTATTAAAAAGTAAATTGGTATTTAGAAAGTGTAAAATACAGATATATAAAACCCTGATAAAGGCCAATTATGCAAAAGTCCTAAGTTCATTGAAAATAAATAAAGAATTAATTGAGCGTTATTGGTACACCAACTCAACAACTTGTTCTGGAAATCTTTCGTACCATTACTGCGTAACACTGGAAATACCACAGAATCATTGCATTCTACAAAATCCTCATCCCACCTGTACAGGTATTCATCTTGCAGATCTTGAGCAATATTATGCCGGATGCAACAAGCTGTCACAGTGTTTTTCATATTTTTTAAGAAGCAATCGTTTATTTTCAAAAGGCACCGCCATTTCCCTTTCAGCATGCCGAAAGCATGCTCTACAAAGATCCTGCATCTGCTTAACTTTCTGTGTTAGATCATCTGTTGAGGTCTTAAAGTACCACTAAAAGGCTTCATTAGCCATTTCTTCTGCGGATAAGCAGCATCTCCCACAAGAAATGGATGGATAGTGGATCCAGTGCCTGGTAGTGTACAATGTATGTTATCGAAATGGCCAGATTCGCCCACAGTGTATATTTGTGAGTTTTTATAACTCGTGCATCAAGGACAGAACCTGGCCGTCCGAAATTTAAATTCGTGAATTTTTTTTTGTGGTCTACATCTCTTTGCAGAATGACGCTGTAATATTGTTTTCTATTGTAATAGTCCCGCTGGTTATGAGAAGGCGCTTTAATGGGGATGTGTCTGCCAACTATTGCCCAACTCACCCCAGGGAAACCGCACATCCCCAGGAATGATGACACCACCACTTGCAATTCACGATGATCGGGGAATTTTATCTGGTCTCTGAAGAGGAATACAATTAATTACCCGGGACGTTTCGTGAATTACTGTACACACTAATGACCTTGCCAGCCCAAAAAGGTTTGTCAGGTTACGCAACTCTCCTGAGGTTCCAAATTTAGCGAGGGTGACAGAGTCTTCTCTCTATCGACATCACATCTCGAATAACCTTCTTTTTCTAATGACGTAGGCTGTTACAAATCCAGAAGAGAGTGACCATGTGGGAGGAAAGATACTTTTTAAATTTCTTTTTGGCCTTTCCTTTTGGTAGTTTTCATTATAGCAATGTATTGTTATCAAAAACTACATTGCCTTAACATATAACATGTTGACCGCCGGAGAATCTAAGTGATCGTAGGTGGCCTGTCATCAGTCTACTGATGCAGGTTTGGTCTTGTCTGTGACATTGGAGAGATAATCTCCGCCAGGTCGTTTACCTCGGTACCAGTGGTGCACGGGTGGAAAAAACCAGGTTTTACGGTCGAACTTTTTGGCTTTCGAGTGTAATTCAGAATGAGTCGGTAAATCGGAGATGGTTAATACTTCACAAGTGCCCTCCTTCGCTAGTTTGTCTGCCACCTCGTTTCCCTGTATTTCCCTATAATTTATTATAGGAACCAGTAATAATAATAATTCCCTATAGTTTATATATAACTATTTCCCTATAATTAATAAAATATTTTTAGAATAAGTCTTAAATTATATGCTCAATTAGAGCCATAAAAATTACTTTAACTTAAGTTTTTTCAAGTTTAAGGTTTTTTTTCGTATAATATTGTGGATAAAAGGAGTTGAGAACTTTTTCCTATTACCTCATTTCAATGTGTTCCTCACATTCTTCAGCTTCATTACATTGGGAGGCATGTTCATCTTTTTTCCTAAAATTAATGTTGATGATGATACTGTTTAAACAGGAGGAAAGCCAATATAAGTTTAAATAAGTTTTAATTAGCAATAAGTTCTAGGGGTCGGGTTACAGTATTTTAAATTAATTCATTCACTCCATCAGTTAGACACACCGGCTGGTGCAAGCGAGCGAAAAAAGTGATCGATCACGTTCTATCCCCGTTGTAGTATTTCAAACCGCCTCTATCAAGTTTACTAATCCAAGCATTGTTAAGATTTATATTCAAATACTTTTCTATTACCTAGGTAGGTCGGCATGAAACACAATTAATTTTCTTTAAAACAGTGTGGGCAGAATAACCACAAATGTATGTTAAAAGGGGCAAGTACTCGTCAGTAGCTGATAAATTATCAGAATTATTTGAAAAATTTTCAAAATATTTGTCATCAAAATTATTTTCAAAACAATCCCAATTTTTATCATCAAAATAGGCTAAAGGATTTTCCCTTTGCTACTTGATTTCAAATGGAGAGGTAAAATACTCTGCATTCTCATTTTTTGTTCGCTTTAGTAAATTTGTCGAATACTAACGTTTTAATTAGTTCCTGCCAACCCATCCAATTTGTGTTCCCCTTTAAAAAAGGTTTTTGTATTCATTTTACACCACCAACGGTATATAGTTTTTAAATAGTCTGCCGTATCTTTGTAAAATTGTATACTTTTGTTCTCCCCAACTTGCTCGAGGCCTTCAACAACAACATTATTAAAAACTTGAAGGAACAACTTAACATTTCGTCTTTAAAAAAACTAGTAGGGGATAAAGCTTTTTCAGTTAAGCCATATCCATACTTTAATAATCTTTCACTTTCAACTCCATGCAGTTCTTTCAAAGCCTGGAAAGAGGCAGTTTTAAAAAGTGAAAGATCGTTAAAGTTTGGATAGAACATGCATTTCCCTGCATTTTTTTGGCAAAGCCAGTTATTTCCGACACATTTTAAAATGTGGACTGAGTCAAAAATAAAATATATCTGTCAGGGCAAGCAGGATTTATATACTTCACCTGTAATGAAGGTGGATTTACAAATTTACCTATTGCTTTTTATTAATGGCTTACTTACGTTCTTGGTTGAGTCTGTAAGCATTTTTATCTCTGCCACAGAGTTGAGGTTGGTCAAACTGGTTTTATTTAAATTCATGCCCCGTCTAAAACACACACGGATTTATAAATTATATCTTCTTATAGGTTTTTATTCTTAAACTGAAAATAAAAGATGTACTTAGCGTCCCCAAAAGCTATTCAGCGAAAGTTTCCCCACTTGTCGCCGCTCAGGATTTTTAGGTATGGCTGCTGCGTCCAAGAGAACACCCTCTTTCTCCTCATACTGTCTAATATAGTTTGCCTTATCCTCCTCTGATTGACACCGATTAATTTGCCGCTGGCCACCCGCTGCTTTCTTGTTTGATCTTGAGGAACAGATCGATATACGATCTGATGAGATGACGAAAGAGTCGGATGACTCCTTGAAGTGATATACTTCATGTATCTGATAAAAAAGAAAATTAAATACAAGGTCTTTGTAAAAGAATTCATAACAACATAAAAAAATAGACTTTCTTTTCAATCTTGTACCCCTTTTTTAAGAGCCAACTTCACCTCCTCGGTGATCCACGTACCCGTAAGTGCCCTTTCCTCATTTGTGTGGGTACAGGTGGTTTGTTGAAGTTTCTCCGCACAATAGCGACACAAGGGAAGCATGAGTTTTCCATGGCACCTGTACGGAAGCACTGACAGGTAAAGCCCCCATGGTGGCAACACCTTACATTGTACAAGACCGAAATAATTTTCGACATCATCAAAGTTATCAGTTATTATCTCTGGATGTTCCACGGGGTAGGAGCAGTATTTGTTCACCTAGAAAACAAAAATCCTGAAGCAAAAAAAATGCAGATTTTTAAAATAATTAGAACGTAAGAAAAAAACTTACCCATGGAATACGGGCGGGAAGTCAATATGTTTGGCTGACCCACCATGGAACAACTTTATCGCATTAGTGCGACTCCCGAAAAACGAATCCCTCGGGTTTAGCCTGTCGACCATGACGTGCTTTTCCAGGAAGGTGTGGAGCTCAGGGTCGTCTTTTTTTAGCTTGGTAAATTCATGCTCCCACATTTCTATGAGGTTGTACCCCATAGATTTACACCTGGCTGATGACTCTGTGATGTAAGAGATGGTAAGAAGGAAAAGGCCGTTTGAATTACATTATTTTTATTGACATCTCTCACAAAAGAAAATCCCACAAACACCAGATACTGGGTCACTGGCTCACGCCGGGTTGGATCCTGGTACTAAAAAGTTTGATGAAAGCTAAACACCCATATCTGGATGAGAATACAAAAAAGGGGGAAATAAATTTCACCTCAAAGTTAAAAAAAAGGAGAAGGGTCCCAGACCCAGCAGGATCGGTGACAGGTCCACCAAACAAAAGAAAAGTCTTACGCTTGACGGTCCCCTTGGGCACTTGTTTGTGAGGGTGAATCACATCTACATCATAACATTTATCACACCCATGCCAAAAACATCCCTGAAATATAGAAAAATTGAGTTTTTTTCATATCGTTGTAAGAAAAGAGAGTAATTTTCTAAAAAGGGGAAAATATTTACATGATATTGAAAGACGGTGTTCGTCTCTCTGCAAAATCCATCCACCGAGACGCCTCTGATCTTGTGTTTTCCAGCGGAGTTAATGGCATGCTGGATGGTGAGTTGTTTTTGGGCTATAAAGTCTAGCCATCCGATGCAATCAGGACTACTCAAAGTTTCATTTACATATCCTCGGACTGGCACCATGGCTATAGTATTGTCTTGGATATGTAGGCTCATGAACGTAGACATACAGGATGCTGCGATGGTAACATACCAAAAAAAATGTATTAGTTACAAAGCCTTTAACCTTAACAAATCCAAATAATTTTTAAAAAATTACTTATTGGAAGGGATCAACTCCTACAATATTTAAAAATTCCTGACGAAATTCTAGGCAGCATCGCCTCAGGATATCAACATCTGACCTTAAAAACCAACAAACAAGAAATACATTCATTAGTTTAAATTTAATTGAAGTAAACATAAAATAAAAAAATGATTTTTTTGTTTTATTAGCAAAATATTTGACTTACTTGCAATATGCATACATCTCCTTTTGAAAATCAAAGACCGCATCCTTCTGAGTTTCATACCAAGCCATGAAGGACTTGCGACCTGAAGTTGACATAGAATCAGGGGAGTAGAAGTGGGGAGCTGGGGAATGGGACCTACGTATGCTTGGTTCTCCTGACAATTGAAGGGGGAAATACCCCTTTCTTCAACTCGGAGAGTCCAAAGCAGGCAGGTAGTTTGGCGAAGGGCATTGGGAGGAAATTTAACGAATCAATGACTCTCAAATTTAAAGGCGTGTGCACTATTGTCATTAGCAGAGATCCATTAGGAATGACGTAGGAAGTAGTACCTTGCTTCAGAAGCCACGCCATTATGAACTGTCCGTCAAAGCTGTGAAGAAAAATAAAATGGGTAAAAACAAATTTTTTTCTCGAAAAAAAAAACTTCCATTGAAATAAATTTTTTTATAACTTTACCCCTTCATGTTGTGCGCTATAGCAGTATAATCCTTGTGCTTGGGTGAAAACAGCCAGGCGCAAAACTTTTCGCAAGCGTCATATCCATCAAAAACCATTTCCTCCTCCCCGTTGGTGTATTGTGCGACTGCGAAGTTAACATTATGCTCACCAGAAGACTGGTCCGTCTCAAAGTCAAAGAATATTTGTTTATCCGATGTCTTCTTGGCCGGAACCCTCTTCAGGTAGCATTTGTGATCCTCCGGCATTACAAATTTCTTGCAAGAGGGGCACATTACAGCACCGCATGTGTGCAGCTCCCTAGGGCAATTTCGCCGTAAAATCACTTCGTAGCATTTCCTACACTGAATTATACCTTGTAAAATCTCCACTTCAGTGTAATCAAGTTCAAAAATTAACGTCCCTAATGAGAAACCATCATTTATCGTTCGATGCCACATCTTTTGCAGAATAACTTTAGAGTTGTTTACTGCCACAAGGACTTCATTGTTCGCAATGAAGCCCGTTCCATTCATGTCCGGCACTATATTAACAAATTTATCAAAAAATTGGGCATACCCCTCCTCCGTCATAACCACACCGTTGTTGATTGTGGTTATCTCAGCCTCGCGATGAATCAGTGTTTTATTAACTGATTCATGAACAATTTCTCTAATGAAAAAGGTCGTCGGTAATTCTATAAGTCACGACGACACGTTCCACAGTGGAGTTGTTAACGATGCGAGGCTTAATAACCGCACATGGACGATGCGGTAATGAAGGAGATGCCGCAGGAGAAACTGCAGGAAATGGTACAGGAGATGTCGCTGGAGAAACTGTAGGAGATTGCACAGGAGATGTTGCAGGAGAAACTGCAGGAGATGGTACAGGAGATGTCGCTGGAGAAACTGTAGGAGATTGCACAGATGTCGCTGGAGAAACTGTAGGAGATTGCACAGGAGATGTTGCAGGAGAAACTGCAGGAGATGGTACAGGAGATGTCGCTGGAGAAACTGTAGGAGATTGCACAGGAGATGTTGCAGGAGACGGCACAGGAGAAACTGCAGGAGACGGCACAGGAGAAACTGCAAGAGGCGGTACAGGAGAAAGCGCAGGAGATGTCGAAATTCTCCGTCTTGCAGAAGGAATTGTTGTGAATACAACTTCGCAATCTGAATCGTAATCTTCTTCTCGCTTTCCCATGATGAACTATTATGTAAAGTTAGAGGTTCTACACTAATATATACAGGGTGATTCTAAATTACGTGGACAAACTTCGCATGGAGGTAGAGGGGACCTAGACAAGCATATTTCGCATAGGAATAGGGGGGCGCATCCTTACCGTTTAAGAGCTAGGACCTAATGTAGTGCGAGTGCGTTTCAAGAGGCCGTTTTTAGAAGGCCCGTGTGACAAAACAAAACATAATAAAATGAAAAACATTATTGCATGAGGTACAGGAGTATCCGTATAATTTAAATCCTCAATGTAATAGAAATTGACCCACTTGCTAAACCGTGGTGTTAGTATTAAAACGTGCAATATTAATCTCTCAGTCAAACAATGGAGTTCCTTTAATGGTATTTAGAAAAATGATGATCGGGGAAGGAATTTTCAATGATCAAACAGTTTCAATGATCAATGTTACGATCATTGAAAATTCCTTCCCCAAACGTCATTTTTCTAAATACCATTAAGTGATGTCCATTCTTTGACTAAAAGATTAATATTGCACTTTTGAAACTCACTCCACGGTTTAGAAAGTGGTTCAAATTGTATCGAATTAATGGTGTAAGTAGTAGGAATACTTCCTTACCTTATGCAATAATGTTTTTCATTTTATTATGTTTTGTTTAGTCACTCGGGCCTCCTAAAAACGGCTTCTTGAAACACGCTCGCACTACATTAGGTCCTAGCTCTTAAACGTTAAGGATGCGCCCCCCCCCATTCCTATGCGAAATATGCTTGTCTAGGTCCCCGCTACCCCCATGTGAAGTTTGTCCACGTAATTTAGAATCACCCTGTATGAAAGTCAACCATCAGCACATATGCAGTCTGAAGCATACAACTTTGCGATTTCCACCTGGGGATCAGTCATTATGACCAAAATGAAATCATCTTTTTCAAATCCCTCCATTTCTGAGCCTTGCGGTTTGTAGGACAGCACAGATCCAGTTTCCTGCATACTCTTCACCCACGATTCCACACTTACTGCATCATTTGAATGCCTAACTGCTTCGGACTCTAAGCCGTACTTGGCTTCAATGTTCAATAAGTCCTTCCTTGTGACGAGGTGTTTCCTCTGAAGGTTTTCAACTGAAACAACAGTCACGCACTTGGTTCAAAATGTGCTCAAATGGAACATGATTGGCTATTTGAGCAGCGAAAGATTCTTTATCCGCTTTTGGCATATTCAAATGCTGCAGCTGGTTTGTATGCCCAACATGGGTTTTGGTGAATTATACAGATTATACAAATTTATAAATACATAATTTATAAAATCTACTTGCGATATGTACTGCCGAGTTCTCGGCCTACCTCCTTCCAAGCATTGTCCTTAATTTCGGCGTTCTTGTATCCTTTGTAGGATGCATCGTAAAGGATCTTCCTCTTCTCTACTTCCTGAATAAGTTTGATTACGCTAGAAGGTAAACTTGAATTCATTTTGAAATTTTATATTCGCAAATGATGAATTGGCCATCAAATCTGAAAAAATAAAAAAAAATTTTACTCAATCATAAGTAAAAAATAAGTTTTCTTTTGTGAATAGCCATGCGCAGAAGTCCGCGCAAGCCGTGTACCCATTTCTCTTTACCCTTAAAATCCTGAGCTACTGCAAAGTTCACAACATGCTCACCGGATGACTCATCCGTTTCAAAATCGAAAAAGATCAGTTTATCCGAGGGCTCCTTGGGATCTACTCTCTTCAAAAAACAACGGTGTTCCGAGGGCACAGCGAACTTCTTACACGACCGGCATTTTGCCGTTCCACATCGATGGGATTTCATTGGGCATTCACTCCTCAGAATTACCCTGGTACAATCTTTACATTGGTACATCTAAAAAAAAGAAACATGCAAGATAAAAATATTAAATATAAGGCGAGAATATAATCCCACTGATTTGATATTCATACCACCAAAGGATTTTAGGAAAGGATTTTATTAGCATTCGTCATTTGCAAACCCGTTTTGCTCACTTTTCTTTTTTGTCGTACCTCCAACCTCATCGCACACATTTTTGCCGTGACTGGTTGCAAAGAAATGCCATTCTGCTTAAATTCCAAAATCCTGCACATGATGGCAAAGATTTATTTAGGCGGCTAGATTTAGCGGCTGTCGGCAGATTTGCTGCCGATACTTTACCCCGACAGCCGAATTTAGTTTTCCTGGAGGTTTACGAACCGGGGGCAGTCTGGTTTACATTTACGGGCCTCGTCCCCGAAACGGTCATGGTAATAGCATAGCTCGCCGTTTGTGTGTATCGGCGGGGATGGTTGGTTGAAGTTCATTTTGCGCCTAACACAAGATATAAAATCATTTTAAGTCAGCAAAAGCCCTTGTCTGATGTACTCTATACATCAATAAGTAAAATTTAAAATATCATTGTTTAAAATTTAATCATGCATGTTGAATAAAAGATGATGAAACTTAACTGGTTAAAACTCGGACATGATGAATAAAACCGATACTATGAATGAATTTAAAAACAAGTCTCAAATTAGATGAAAAAGATAAAATATCTGACAAGTTCAAATTTAAGCTTTTAAAAACTTTGTTTCTATGAGTATTAAAAACAGGACATTCACACAAGATATGAAAGACAGAAAACTGGACGTTACATTGATTGCATGTGGGAGCCTGCTCTCCAAAAAGCAAATGGCGATGTGTAAATCTGGTATGGCCAATTCGAAGTCTGCTGATTAACATTTCCTCCCGACGGTTCAAAGTAGAATCGCGGCGAGGAGCAATCAACGGCATGACCGAATGAAGCTTGTTCCCCAGCTTAGTGTCCCAAGTGTCGGCGGGGACCTATGCCGTCCACTGTGGGGAGAGTGCGAGTACCTTGAGCGAGAATTACTTCTATCCCTGCCCATTTCGGCTATCTACTGTATTAGTGCAGCTGTTTCCCTCTTTAGCTTGGCTATTTCTAGCGTAAGCTCATCAGTATTACCCATATTTAGTTTTTAATTCTGATAAATTACAACAATAGTCCAGTAAATCTACTGAAAAAAAAGGTCAAACCGGTAAAAAATTGTAACATTTAGTTTTTCAACGGTTTTCGATTGGGAATGACCTAAATAATAACATACTAAAAATCGGACAAAATCGGTCCATGGCAAGTTTAATTTGTTTTGAATTTTAAAAAAATGGCCGAAAAAAAATTTCAAAAAATCAAATAATAGAGATCGAGACTTGTGATACATGTTTATAGGCTATCTTTCCCCTTTTTTTAACAGAAAATTTTTTATTACGTGCTTAATGGTTACATCACTAACAGTAGCTTCCCTTCTAGCATTGGGGTATAATCCTCTACCGGGAACATCAACGGTAGTTACAATTCTTGTTTTACAATTTTCCAATGGTCGGGAACATCTACGACCTAACATTTTTCTTGGCTATATATATCTATTTACATTATTTACAAACATATTGATTACACTTTATACAGATAATTATTTACATTCGTGTCTTTGAGCTTAATGATTTGTCCTGGTATCAGGTAAGTTTGATCTAGTTATCGTTCATTATTGGTGCACCTGCCATGGTTTTAGGTGAGTCTTAGTTCATTCATGTCTAAGGTGTACCTGCATTCGATGAAGTCGGCTCATTATGTTGGGGTGAAGCATCTAGGGTGTCATTAGCATTAGGTGTTGATAGTATCTGGTCGTCCCCCTGGATCTCTTCCTGGTAAGTTGTTGGTTCCTGAGACCGTTGGGTGGGAACTTCCTGAGAGGGTGCTCCGCTGCTCGCTGGTCCATATGTCCTCTTGCCGCTAATGTGGTTTTGGTAAATAATTCTACTGCCCCTGATGGCATCGGAGCAGCAGATCTGTCGGAATTTCTTTGCATAGGATTTTGAGCACACCTCTCTCAGAAATGGGTCATTTCCTGGGTCCCAGGTTCCCAGAGTGCCGACAAGGATGGGAATTATTCTGCAGTTGCCAGTCAGACGCTCGATGTTGCTCCTGAGGTCCTCGTACTTCAGGAGCTTTTCTGACCTGGCATGATGGAATGCTGCGACTCTGTTTTCAAAAGGCATTGTTACGTCAATAAGGAAATATTCATCACCCCTTTTGGCGATGATGTCCGGCCTCCGGATGTCAGGGGTGATGGCCTCCTGGAGGGACGGGATGGAGATGACATCTTGATTGTCCCCCAGGATTTCGAACTCTCGTCGCAGCATTTCTATGACCCTGTCCACAATGGTGTTATGTCTCTTGATCACCAGCTGCATGTTGGGGCCGCAGTGACCAAGGACGTGTGGCAGGGTCTCATTCCATCCTCGGCATCTCCTGCAGAGTCTGTCGGCACTCCTCTTCCACCTTTTGGTGTTGTTCAGGGGGAGCAGATTGAGTCTTGCGGAGTGCAAGAACCGGTAGTCAGCGAAGGAAGTGTAGTTACCAGTCTGTATCATGTGCATGGATGCACTAGACTTGGCAACACACTCCAACACCTTTCCCTGGTCCATGCACCTGTGGAGCACCTCATCCCTGGCCTCGCGGTTGGTGTTACGTATGGTGGACGCTACCGACCTTCTCTGGGCAGAGCTGAGAATCTGGTTGCCGATTTCAAGCTTGGGTACCTTGTTTAGGAAGGTCCATTTAATCCCCAGTCTTCCTGTAGCAGCTCTGGCCCTGCTCCAGATATTGGCCGGTGCGCCGGAAGCTCTGCCATACTCTCCTGTGATGTTATGTGACATGTACTTTCCAGGATCAGGTTTCTTGTCTGGACCGATCTTTTGCTTGATGGTCCTGATCATGTCGTTATACGCTTCCTCGGCCAGGAATGGGTCTCTTGATGTTAAGAGTTTAAATGCTCCATCGACCAGAAATGCGTCGCTTTCTTCAGCAGCCATTGGGATCCCTAACGCTCCATTCTTGGTGCTGCCATAGAGGTATTCGTTTTTCCCTCTGTCCGGAATAGAGATGGCCTTTCTTAGCATCTGGCGAAGCCGGTCGTCCATGGACTGCCAGATTCCTTTGGGGAAGGTCCCCATTCGGAACTGGAAGACCAAGGACGGGAAGAAGAAGACTTTCATGGCTTCCAGCTTCTGCCAGTATGCCAATCCGGACTTCAGGATCTTCTCGGCTTGCCCCACCACCTCTTCTATCTTCATGTTTACTTTCCCCTGGTGCAGGAATCCCACTGGTTTTCCAAGGAAAAGTTCTGAATCACCGTCCTGCAGTGGGTGTAGGGTTTGCCCTTCAATGGTGTATGTGGTGGGGCGTGAGCCTACTGGGGCTTCACCGGAGAGATGGAGCGTATGGCACTTGTTAGGGTTTAAGTTGAGGCCAATCAGTTTTCCCGCTTCGTGGACTATATCTATCCTCTCCTGGAGTTCTTCTGGCGTATCAGCGATAGGAGTGATGTCGTCTGCATACGCCAGAACTCTTCTATGTAGCGGATCTGGGCTGACTCTCCAGAGGATTGGATCAATTATGAGGCAGAACAGTAGTCCACTCAGCGGGTCGCCTTGCAGTACGCCCTTCTTGATGTTGATTGGCCCCGTTGTTCCGTCTGCAGACGCAAATCTAGTCGAGGAGCCGATATAGAGGTCTTGCACGATGTCTCCGAACCCGTCTCCAACTCCGTAAGCTGTAATTGCGAGCTGGACCGCCTCGTGTGAAACCGACCCGAAGGCGTCGGAGAAGTCCAGCCAGGCCATTAGGGTGTCTCCCTTGTAGAGGCCTGTCCGGATCTTCTCCAGGTAAGAGGAGAGGATGAAGTTATGCTCATACACCCCGTCATATGGGAGGAATCCCTTCTGAGCGGGGTGCAGAACCTCAGTTTCAACTAGCCAGTTTGTTAGACGGGTGGCCAGTACTGCCGTCCTAAGCGAAAGTGTACACTAACGCAATTTCTCACAGATTTACTTTGAGAAAAATCTCGCCGAAAGACCATTTGGCGGATTTTCAATTCTATGCGGCAACCTGCTTACGATATCAGACCGCCAAGATTAGCATTGAAACTAGCTCGTTTCACAGCAGCCAATGAAAAATTAGAGCACTTTTTTCGTTATAAAAGAAAAACTAATCATGGTAGAAGTACAGTATTTTAAACACATATAGAATTAGTTTTTACAAAAATATTGTCGTTTCGTTTTTTAAAAAAAATCGAATTAGTTTTAGAATTATTAAGATTTAAAGTTTTAATTTTTCCCTTTTTAAGTTTAACAATGGATAGCAGCAACCCTTTAACAACGCCAAAACCACCAACAAAACGAGCAGAATGAATGACTAAGCTGCGTGAATTTTCCAACCATTCTAATAGAAGTAGCGAGATACATTCTCGCCAATTTAAAAACGCGCCAAGAGAGAAAGGAAATGAAGTTTTAAGAAAACTCGTTAACGTACATTTCGCTTAGGACGGCAGAGTACTCCTGCATATATCTTCCTGATCGTATTGCTGAGGGTTATTGGCCTCCAGTTTGCCAGGTCTGATTCCTTCCCTTTCTTGTACAGGAGTACTGACCGTGATTCCTTCCAAGCTTTCGGGACTCTCCTCTTACTGAGGCAGATGTTGAATATGCGTGTGATGCACGCCGCCTCCGGGTCGATTGCCAGCCAGTGCCTGTACGTGAGTCTGTCGGGCCCAGGGGCTGTATTTTCAAATTTTTGTAGCCTGTGCAGGACTTCCTCCTGTGTAAATGGGTCAATTGGAAGAGGGTTGGGTGACTTGCATATCCCATGTGTTAGGAAGTATTCCATGTCCGCCTGCACAGGCTCAGAATACTTCTTGAAGTGTTCTTCTATCTGTTGTTTTGGGACCCGACATGTGCTCCCCTTTTCTCCCAGGATGAGCCGGATTGCTTTCCTGCGGTTTCTCCGGTACAGGCGCTGGATGGTCCGAGGGTCTCCGTGGTCTGGTTGGGTCCAGGTCTTCTTCATGTTTTCGTCTACAGGGTCAGGGAGGCGTACTTCCACTTGTGCTTTTTGTAGCACCTCGCCGTACAGCTGTTCAAATTGGTCCCATGCCCTATTGACATCGGTCTCGAGCGGGATTGCGTCTAGTAGGTCATGGAACGGGGTGAGGGCTGTATCTGATTGTCTTCGCCTTGTTGTTCTCGGCGGGGCTGGTGCGACCGGATTTATTGCGTCCCTCCTTCTCCGGTGTTCTTCCTGTACTTCTGCTAGTCTCTTTTCAACTTGGGCGAGTGCCTCTGCAGGATCTTCTCCATCTGGGACGATGTTCTGTCCAGCGGGATTCCTAAGTGGGCCAGAGCATGCTGATCGATCAGTTGCCTCCCTGAACCTGTGCTGCTGTTGATGGTTCTGGAGCGCAGTTCTAGTTGGAAATGCTTCCAGACATCTTGTGCATCTGAAGTTCAGATGCGGCGGTGGGACCCTAATTGAGGTTTCAATCCCCGCAAGGCAGGCGTGTTTACTGACGATCTTCGGAAGCGGTGCTTCTCCACAAGCCTTGCATCTAGTGATGGTTTTCAGATCAGTGTACTGGTGGACATCTTGAATGTGCCTTACCAGGGAGCGCTTGTTAGCCGTCCATTCCTTATTTTTAAACAGGTTTTGGCATCCCTGGATCGGGCACTCCACCACATTCGGTAGCGGTAGTTCTAGTGTTAGGGTCTTCGTGGGGAGGTCGAAGAAACCTGGGATGTATCTGGTTCTTATATTGGTGCCAACATCACTAGTATTTACTTCATCGACTACATCGCCTGCCTGCGGTTCTTCCTCCTTGCTATTATCTCTCACTTGGTCTTCACCCTGTACAGTCGCAGTCATCACCGGAGGGTCGTCTGCTTGTTGTGAGCTTTCTTCTAAGTTTATTGTTCTTTCTCGGATGGGTTCATCCTCCGAGTTACTGGGTCTTCTTTCCGCTCGGAATCCCCAGCATTCGGTATTTCTATGGGTGACCAGGCGTCTCTTACCCCTGCATGCGAATGTACACTTCTCACATCGCAGGAGGGTTGCCCGGCATTGCTTTCTCTTGTGCATTTTTAGCGCACCTTTGTCCTCTGCTCTCTCCCCGCATGCGCCGCATACTAGATCATCCGCCCATTTTTCGTCGTCTGATCCTTTCTTGAGAAAGTTTTATTTTGTTTTCTTCATCTCTTTTCCTTTTGGTTTGCCCGGGTCCTTCTGCTCGTTATCTGTGCTCTCCTCCTTCTCCCGTGTGGGCGGAACCTGAGATTGCGAGGACTTAGCCTCTCCCTTGGTGTTAGTTTTCTTGGTTCTTTTATTGGGATTTAGTTTACAGGCACTCTCATGCCTAGCAAGACTCCATTCCTGAATATATGATTTTCGGCAATAGCTGCACTTAGTCCCTTCTGCAGTAGGGGCTTTCTTCATGGGCTTTGTCACCATCCGCTGTTTTGCCTGTGCGCCGAGTGCCTTTGCTGTAACCCCATTTGCGAGGCAGAAGTGATATATCGGGGTTCCCACAATTTCCCGGTCGCAGACTGTACAGGCGAGGACCACTTTTGGTTTCATGAACCCATGGTCCTGCCTTATGTGGTGGATAATCTTTTCTTTTGCTTCGTACCAGCTCCTCCCCTGGAACGGTTCAGCCCGACATCTTGGGAAGGGGCATCTTGCTGGCATCGGAAGAGGGAAGTTGACTTGCAGGGTTCCTGTTTCGAAGTCTATGTACATGGCTTCATATATGGCGACGCTCTCTTCTTCCTGTTTTGCTGTTTGAAACGGGACGGCGCACAGGTACCTTTCGTGGTGTTGGAGCCTTTTGAATCCCATGATCTTTTCCCCACACCAGCTGCATTGTAGCTGAGCCTTATCACAGGTTCTATGGATGTGATGATGAAATTCCATGGCCGTGGGAAGAATGAGTTTGCAATCTGGACAGGTGTTCAACTGCTTCCTGTTATCCACCTCCTGCTCGACCACCACGATACTTTGGTCTTGTATAACCTCTATCCCGGTGGTCTCATTCTGTGACGCAGTGATCACCGCTGGGTTCCGTGTTGCTCTCATCCCTTCTTTTTGGAGAGCTTTCTTTCCAGTTGCACTCGGTTTCTTCTTTGCGTCCAGGGCGGGGTGTATTTCGGCAACCGCAATTTCTTGTTCTTTCACAGGCTCGGTCCCTCTCTTTGCCTTCTTCTTTTTCTTCTTCTTTTCCAGTTGTCCTAGGCTTTTTGCAGGTTCTGGGGTTGCTTCCTTTTTCTCATGCCTGGTGCTAGGTTCCTCCTCAATGATCTCTATGTATTTGGAAGGGGATCCAGTAATTTCATGCACCCCAGCGCTCTGCTCGGTGTTGCGGCAGGACATCCGGAATGCATCCTCTCCCTGGTCTTCCAGCATTTCTTCTATAGTTGGGAGCCTCCATAATTCTTCCTGTGAGTAACTGAGGTTGTCGATCAGTTGCCTTTTCGTCACCTCAGTGTTCTCAAACAGGATCTCCCAGGCGGATCTTGGTTTCCCTATGTCCTCTTCGTGGCTGGGGCTTTTACTGTTTCGTGGGGTTGAATGAGCAGCCCCAGTCCAGCTGGCTTCAAGGTCGAACAGCAGAGTTCCCCCTTGGGTTTGTTCAACTCCTGTCAACGGGGAGACAGCTACTTCTTCCTCTTTATGTGTTGTCACCATATCAGATTTGGTATCAGGTTGTGATCCTGTAGCTCTCTTTCTGGTTCCGTCCATCGGGCTGGTGGATCTTTCTGTCATGTTGGACGTCCGCGGTGGGGACTCTATTATCAGTGGTTTGTATGGGAACGGGTCTGCTTTTGACAGGCTCATGGTTTTGGAGACTTCCCTGTTGTCGCCATTAAATAACGCTACCCCACTTGGAGCTGGTGTGCTGGTTTCGTGCCTTGTTGTCTTGTCTGTGGCTTCCTCGGTGATGCTGTGACTGCCTTCACTGGGGATTTCTTGTGTCCCATTCATTGCTTGGAGTGGAGACGGGTTGGTTGAGTTTATCAAATTGGAATCGTTGTCAAGAAAAAGTGACACCCTAGGATGCTCGCCAAATTCCGATGTAATTTTTGCAGTTTCGGCTGCACGAGTCCTTTTCGCAGGTGGTGTGTTCTGCATCGTGTGTTATATCTATCGTAGTAGTTCTCACTAAAGTTTCTCAAGTGTCCCTATCAGTTCATACAGTTTCAAATAGTTTGTTTAATATCTATTGCAGTGATTTTCAACTGTTCTTGTTGTCGGTTTGTCACAGATTGGTATGTATACACTCAATATGAAGAAATGGGTACGAGTAACCCAGCAGAAAGTGGCTTGATAACACCAACACAAAACACAATAGCGACAATATCCTCTTGCCTTTGCCCATCCCCTGATTGTCCAACCCCTACCCATGCAGGGTACAGGTTTTATGGGCGAAGGTACAAATTACAATATGTGTCTGATTAATACGTGAGGAGGCCGAATTTGGAATATGGTATATGCCTTTATATGCCAGGGGTCTAGAGCATTGTGTCTAGTACCAACACTGGCTGCCCTTAATTTATTAATGTTTTCCCGAGCCTCAGGTATTATCAGTTCACACGTATTCATGTGGGTAGCCCTGGAGCCCTAAGGTGTGGTCAGCACAGTGCCAGGCATACTGGTTTTCGTATTCAGTACATTATGACAGGCATACTGTCCACTGCAATTAGCACTGGTTATGACAGGCATACTGTCCACTGCAATTAACTGTGCTGATTCCTAGGTTTACATTCTGGTCGTTTGATTGCGGTGGGTGGGCCAGAATTTGTTTGCGTAGCTCATCCATGGCATTGTTATTGTGTAAGTGGTTATGCCATGGGAATTTGTCTGTGTCTTTAGCTTAGGTATGGTATGTCTATTATGTGAGTGATCATACCATGTGTAAGTGTTTACAGTGCACCAGTGTTTGCACTATTGTTTCCCACCCTTTCCATTGCAATTAATCTAAGTGTGTATTGCCCCATCATTATGGTATTTCTAGTGCAATCATTCCAGGAGCGTCCAAGAGGGGTTACCGAGGGGTGCAGAGTATCTGTCATAACTGTCCAGAAAGGACGGGTCAAGTAGCTGTGCGTCAAATGGCCTCTGCTTGGCCCTCATCCCTTTGAAGGGAAAGGCCTCCCAACCCTACCACCAATGGTCAGGGTGCACCACGTTGGCCCGCTGGATCTGGTACAGCAAATTCTAGAATACTGAGCATCCCACAAGGTCCCCCCCAATTGATCATCTCTTAATTACTTTTTAATATTCATATTAACTATTGCTAGGAGTTTAAACCTTTGAAGAGAGGCCACCATTCATGAAGGGTCCATGTCAGTCAAGACACCACACCGGGCAGCTGATTGATCAAGTGCAATCCCGTGGGTCCCAGGGAGTGCCAAGAAAGCCATGTCACCAACATCAGGATTACCGCTCAGCATTGGTTCTCACTCAATTTAATCCCTTACGTATTGAAAATTCTATTTTATATACTGGAATGCGGCTATCTGTGAGGGGAGAGGACTAATCAAACTACTCCAGTGTTCTGAATGCTAATGGATCCCCTATCTTCGCCCAGTTGGCCTTTTCGTAAGATCCATAACAAACAGTTCCTACGTGGAATCTATCACCCGAGTTGGGAATTGGCCACGACCCTAATCTCACCACACCAAGCCACCATCCGTACACTCTTGATAGAGTCGTCGCTGGTGGCCTTAATGAGGGAGGAGTCGAGCCTAGATATTAAATATCACCCTGTTGGGAGTTGGCTGAACCATTCCTTTGATCCCATCCTTGACATCCATCCGTTCACCCATCAATGAGTCTTCGGTGTCTATCAGAGGATAGGAGGAAATGCGCCTAGATAGAACCGCCCTCATCCTTAATTAGTGAGATCTATGCATAAAGAGTCAAGCCAACGTGCGGACATCACGTCGCGTAGACCGTGTACAGGTAGCCCGCTCCGAAGTTTGCTCTTCAAACAAAGATAGTCACTCCCTACGTGGTAGGCATACTACCAATATGCAATTAAACACTGGAGGTGACAGGAAGACTGTTCACAGCAATTAAATTCATTAAATTAATCTCCCCTCTTGCACTAGAAACACCTAGACTAGTTTATTGTATTTCTCCACTGGGCAGCATTATCAGAATTGGTTTACTAGTTCCTCAGTTTGTTAGGTTTTACTCAGCATATTCAATTAATTTGATGCTCATATCAAGTTCCAATTTATTCCTGATCATATTCTCTGCCTGAGGTCTAGATTCATTATATAGATTATTCTCACTATTTTGTTATTGCTTAAACTTTCTAAGTCACAGGCTCATTTTATGCCTTTAATTTTCTTGGGCATCAGTTCTTAGTGCCTATTGATTATCTTATCTTACTAGTTTATTCAAACTTATGTTAGTTTCCTTCATAGGATTCACTATTTTAGTTCCTCAATATTCTAATGCTGATCGTATGCAGTTTTATTCTATCTCATTAGTGCTCTTTTATTTCATATTTACTCTATGCTTAGTCCAATTCATTTGATTCTGAGTTCTGCTGCCAGTGGAGTTCTTAAGGTTAAATTCCCATCCTAATCTATGTATAGTGTAATTGTTTACTAGTGTAGGTCAATTAAATAGAAGTCCAAGAAATCAAACCAGTGAAGGAGAGTCATCAATGTTACCCAATCAATGCCAAGCCAAGATACCACGAGAGGCGGCTAACTGATCAAAGTGCAGTCCCGTGCGTTCCTCAAGAGTACAAGGAGGCATATCATAAGTGAACAGAATCATCAGCTCAACAAAAGGTTTAAAGTCCCAGAGCTTCTAGTGTAACACATTATGCAATAGGCCGGGTCGAAAAAGACGAAATTCAAAGAATCGAAATGTAATAGTGCGGAAAAGTTGTAACACACTAATACAAGCATAACGCAAAAGAAATTTTTGAAATCGGTCAACGTTTGACCCTCGCGCAACGCGGTCAAAGTTTTGATGTTTTGGTCATTTTTAGAGAAATTGACCGAAAATCCCAAGATCACGTGATCAAATGATGTCCTTAATGTTTTCATAGTTGTGTAACTTCATTGTTAATATTATATACCTAGTTTCATTACTTTGCATCCTCATATTTTAAAGCAATAAATTTTTTTAAAGTTTTAAAACTCCTGTAAAGTTTTTTTTCCGCTTACATAAAATAGCCATAACTCAAGAACAGCTGCAGTTAGAAGCTTGCAACTGGTGTCATTCGATGCAGACTATTTTTATGGTTAAAATGGTGGGTATCACGACTATCTCCTTTATAACAAATATTCAAAATACTTAAAATTTAAAATAAAATTTAAAAATTTAACAAAAAAAACAAAATTCTGAAAACTGGTAAAAATGAGGTTTTATTGCAATTGATCATCTACTATGAACGTGTTTTAAATATTTTAAGTTGAAATTTCAATGTTATCTCACTGAAAAAATACATTGCCTTCGTCTTTTGTATAGTCTCATAGAACCTTCTTTATGAACGGTTAAGTACAGTAAAGTATTAATAAAAAGTAACAAAACTAATTATTCTATTTAATAAGAAGGACATGTTAGTTTTTAACTTATGTTTAGAAATTAATTATCCTCCATTTTCCTATTTAAAAGTGCGCACCGCACGTCCAAAGTCACCTTTGCTTTCGAATGTAAGGAATTTCTTCCCGCGACTTGAATGTTGCTCTTATAAAATACCTTCACGCTTTTGGTGGCCAGTTTGGTCATCCGAAAAAACGTCTTTATACGGGTGTTGGGGTCCTTCACTTGATTTGAACTTGGCAGATAATCTTATTCGAGAGATCTGTTTAAGAAGTCTTTTTTTTCTACTTTGTCTACGCCACAAAACCTCCCTATTCGTTTGTTTCGTTGTTCATATAGAAACCTAACTTCAAGTTTTGGTATTATTTTCAACTTTTAACAATTGCAGTCAATCAATGGTGGACAATCACATGCGTAGACCCTTTTTCTACAAGAGCATTTAATATTTATAGGACATTAAAAAAATGCAAAGTCAAATAAATGTGTAGCTTGTTCTTTGAAATTTTTAATTTTATCTTGAAACATGGGTTTTTCCTTGTCTCTGTCAGGATTTCCTTATCTTGTAGTAAGCGTCATGAAAGGAGTTAATCATTTGAACCACCCTAAACTTATGGACAGTTGGAATAGATGATAGTTCATAAAAATGTGAGACCTTATCTGCAACTACATCAGTCAAGTGTGAAAAATTTACTGTGGTAAACTTCGGCTTAGAATAAATTAAACATTTCTTGAAAACAACATTTTAAAATTTCTTCTTATGGAGGAAGTCTGTTTAGGGGAAAATCTTGCGGATTTCCTAATATCGGACAGAAAAATGAATGTCTGGTCAAAGAATGGGGAGAATTTTCCATACTTTAACAAGATGGCTCCTCTAGATGTTCCGTAAAAGGTAGAGATAGGAGGAATACACTCGCGCGCGAGCGAAAAGCTCCTCAAGGATAGAAAAAGAGACGAAATCTGTAGTTGCAAAAGCAAAGCGAAATATAATCACGTACGTATTACAAATCTGAGTTCATTTCAGAATATTTCAATTTTTAAAAAGCGTGAGAATTTTTATAAACTTGGCAACATTTTGGGGTAAGATTTATTGCGTTGAAGAAGTCCTATGTTTAGAAAATCAAATCTTACTCATATATCCACTAAAATATCTGAAGAAATTATAATTTATGTTGACATTAAGCAATAAAGTTAAAAAAAGAAAAAAACAAAAAGTGCTTAAGTGGGGTTTAAATCACCTTAAATAAAATTTGTATTTTTCTTTTGAGTTGCATTAAATAAGAACATTTAATTTTTACTTTACCCAGCATATTACCTTCAAATACATTGATTTATTGCTCCTTTTTCACAAACTGATTGTTTTATTAGATTTCTCTCAACTTTATATGCTTTAACCGTACATAGTAGGGGTTCTAAAAACTGTACATAAGACGAATGCATAATATTTTTTTCAGTGTGATAACACGGGAATGTCAACTTAAAATTTTGAAAACAAGTTTATAATAGGTGTTCAACTGCAATAAAACCTCAATTTTACCAATTTTCAGAATTTTGTTTTTTTGTTAAATTTTTAAATTTTATTATAAATTTTAAGTATTTTGAATATTTGTTATAAAGGAAGATAGTCGTGATACCCACCATTTTAACCAGAAAAATAGTCTACATTGAATGACACCAGTTGCAAGTTTCTAACTGTAGCTGTTCTTGAGTTATGGCTATTTTATGAAAGCGGAAAAAACAACTTTACAGGAGTTTTAAAACTTTAAAAATTTATTGCTTTAAAATATGGGGATACAAAGTTATTAAACTAGGCATATACTATTAACAATGAAGGTACACAACTATGAAAAAATTAAGGACATCATTTGATCACGTGATCTTGGGATTTTCAGTCAATTTCTCTAAAAATGACCAAAACATCAAAACTTTGACCGCGTTGCGCGAGGGTCAAACGTTGACCGATTTCAAAAATTTCTTTTGCGTTATGCTTGTATTAGTGTGTTACAACTTTTCCGCACTATTACATTTCGATTCTTTGAATTTCGTCTTTTTCGACCCGGCCTATTATGCAATCATGTATAATCCCTAACATTCCATCCCAACTATCAAAGTTTAAAGTTAAAACCTAACAAAAGCCCCCCAAGCCCTAACTGTTTGTGTGTGTTTGCGTTGTGAGTATTGTGTCTCGTAGATCGTTGGAGGCCTCCTTCCAGATGTAGCATTTTGAACTTTCAATATTGGAAAAAGCAAGTCAAAATGGTGCATCTAGAAGGGATTCTCTTTTGGAGTGTAGAAACAAGAGAGGATAGGTCGCCAAAGTGGAACGGCTTATGCATCTTACCACTCCTACAGGTTGGGGTTACTCAGTACCCATTGTTGTCTTCGTATTTATCTTGTCATGATGGTAGAATGATCAGGTACCTCTGGGAGCCCAGATGGGCGGCGACCCAGGTTGCTGGCACAAAGAATCTTACTGACTTAGAGTGGGGGGTGTATCATCACCACCGGACCCACTACTAAGACCGGCAGGGTTTCCTGTGAAAGTACCAGTGCAGGGATCTGGCAGAGCAGTTCCGTCCCCCACGCACTGGCCGACTCCGCCTACCCGGGTAATGAGCCCGGAATAGGTTCTCAAGGTAACTACTGTTCAAAAATGAACAGTAGTACAGGAACACTGGAAACTGCTGGAATACTGCTATCGGCCTCCTTACGTCTTCCAATGGCAGCAGGACTGGAATGCAGAACAGGAACAGGCTTTCCAGGCGCGGGGAAAGTTAGCCTTTAAACATGTATCACAAGCCATGTATCACATGTTAAAATTTTAACAATTTTTTTAACAAAAATTTTAAAATTTAATTTTTTAAATTTATTTTTTTTGGAAAAAAAACATTCTAGGAGCTTCTTTGAATAAATGTTATCAAAAATATTTTCAGAAATGAAATATGCAGTAATTTGTCTGAGGTTTTGTTTTGAGTTCATATTTTATTAAGTTTGTTTGTTTTTAAATTTTTTCACACTTTTTTAAAATTTTACCCCAAAATTGGTTTGTTTTTCGACATCACCATTAAAAGATAGCCTATAAACATGTATCACAAGTCTATAAAGCAAAATTTAAATTTTTTAAAAATTTAAATTTTTTCAAGATTTGTTATCTTTTGTAAATTTAATTAATTTTTAAATTATTTGATACTGAATATTGTTGAAATATTAACTGTTTAATCTTGATTGAAAATATTCATTTTATTAAATTAATTAATTAATTAATGATTTAATCTTCAATTTTGTGTTTTTTCGTTTATATAGCTATATGACTACAATGTCCATGCAAAAATAACCTTGGCAAATGCCTCAAACGTTTTTGACAGGAATTTTAAAAAAGGTCGATTTTTGAGGTAAAAAAAATTGAAAATCTGAAATAAATTTAATTTTTATCGTCCGATTTTTATCAAATTTTAATATGTTGTTACTTTGGTTATTTCTTCCATTTAAAATATTTCTTTTTTAGTTTTTTTGTGGTTTTTAGGGGTGTTTTAATTTTTTCGATTATCGAAATTTTCAAATTAATTTTAAAAATAGAAATTTTAATTTTTTAAAAATTTAAATGGAATATTCGTATTCAGCACTGAAAGATAGCCTATAAACATGTATCACAAGTCTCGATCTCTATTATTTGATTTTTTGAAATTTTTTTTCGGCCATTTTTTAAAAATTCAAAAAAAATTAAACTTGCCATGGACCGATTTTGTCCGATTTTTAGTATGTTATTATTTAGGTCATTCCCAATCGAAAACCGTTGAAAAACTAAATGTTACAATTTTTTACCGGTTAAGTTACAGATTGCCTGGACTACAAGATAAGTAGGGGAAAGAAAGAGAGCTGACCAAACGAGACTAAAAAAAATCACGCACATACCTAGAACATGGCATGTCGTTGCGGCTCCATACTTCGCACGTGGTGCTTAACTCCATTAGAAGGTTAAAAATCCAAAGTCCTGGTAACCACTGAACGTCAAGGTCACCACTGAGATGGTGCTCTGAAATTCTGCTTAGAAGATTTAGTACTTTACCATCTACTTGATAAATCAAAATTAGGCTAAATGCTTTTTATGAAATATTTATTAAAACACAACAATAACGCTCGTGGCGGTTAGGCCTAGTCTGTACACGAGGACGAGAGACACAGCAGAGTGTCCGGCGTTCGAAGAGGAATGTGTTCTGCCCGGCGAGAGCTGCCCGGGCAAGGTTGCTTCGCGGCGCTGGTGTTGCGCTCGCCAAAGGTCTTTTTCTGGCGCTTGAGCGCTCTTTTGGCGGTGTCGCCTCAGCCTGTTAACATAAAATGTAGCTATTTGTTAAATATTTAGGAACTTCACATTTAAAACTTTTTGGGGGTATTTTAGATTCAACTTTTAGCAGAACGAACTTTTATTTTGTGTACCAAAAACAATAAGTGTAATTCAAGTTAAAAATTTTTAAAAGCAAGTTTTTCATATCATATTGCTAGTTCGAAATTATTTTATTACACTAACATAATACGCCCCAAATATAAAGATAACAATTTTGTAAATACTGATATCTAAAAAATAAAGATTTTAAAAATATCTTGCTGCACGAAATATCCAAATATGAAATCAAAGAGTCATGGCATAAATTTTTTGTTTTATTTGTAACTATCACTTTGGCAGAGTTTTGCAAGTTACATCGCACAATATTGTGCTAGTTTCAATTTTTCTGATCGCACAAAGATTTCAAGTATACATACAATGTATATGAAATATACAAAAGAATTCTGGGTTAAATACGCTAAATTAAAAAAAAAACATATCTGATTGCACAAAGGTGGTATCACTACATAATTAAACTAGAATCACAATGGATTCAAAAATAACAAATATACAAAAACTTCTTGATTAATATGAATTATCTTTGTTTAATTCTTATTAACATACAATAACAATTAACTTTATACAATAGAATTCAGGATTAATAAATACAAAAAACTTTTATTATTAAATTATAATCATTCTTATCAAGAGCATCTACTTAGATATCAACTTTATTATTAAGTAGTCTTAACTCAGATACCATATCTTTGAAGACCTCAAGAGTCTGTCTTTCCACCTCTAATCGCTCTCTGTCAATGCTCAATCTCTTTCCATACTTATGGCCACATCAAAGTTAGAAGTTGATGGTGTTTCCCTTCGCCTCTTTTTGAAAGGACGAAGACTAGGAGCTGCAAATGAAGGTCATGACTAGTAATGGTTATTAAACTAATCGTGAAAAGGTTCGCTTCTTTAAGCCGTAGAATTTTTGAAGATGGAACCACAGGAAAATTCGTTCATAAAAATATTTTAAATAATATAATATGTTTTTTAATTAGTAATTTATGCCATCATTAATGAATTTAATTTCTGGTAAATTAATGGTTTGGTGGCCGCACAAAAAAATTCGTGGGCCGCTAGTTGGAAATTCCTGCGGAGTGCGGATTCATTTTTACAGGATCTTTTTCATTCATACCACTGTAAAATATTTTGGTTGTAAGCGGCCCACAAACGGCCCTCAATGAGTATCGGCCCACCGGGCATTTGCCCAAATGCCCGCATGGCCAGTCCGAGCCTGATAAAACTAGGTTTAATTTTATTGATAATCTTTCGGTTAATTTCCATTATTTAAAAAATAATTTCTTCTATGGGCTCACCGCAGTTGATGTCGTTGGAAACACAGGCATCATTGGATGGTCGAGGTCTTCTTTTTCCGTTGTACATTATCATCTTCAGTATAGATACTGCTATAGTCTTTCAACTTTTCAGATGCTTTCTTTGCTTCTATTCTTTGCTTCACCAAATGAGTCTGTAAAAATAAAATGAAGATATATTTTAAGTAATGAAATGTCGGCATGGACGGATGCTTTGGCCTCGCCCCGCTCCTCCTTTCAAAGGCCTTGTGTACCTCCACTGTAGCTGCCGTTGAAGGTTTAGGGTGTACCTGACAGCTGTCTCCATGGATATTGCAATATCCATAGCCCTGGAGAGGTCGAGCTTGGACTCTATGTCAACAACCGCCGCTGTATGTCAGTGTTAGCTACTCCACAGACCAAGCGGTCCCGAATCATGCTATCCAAGGCAGCACCGAAGTTGCAGAACTCCGATAGCCGCCGGAGTTCAAGCAAGATGTAGCAATAGACTCACCCGGCATCCTCACTCGGGAGTTGAAGCGAAAACGCTCCACGATCTCAGAAGGCGCCGGGCTGTAGTGCTCCGACAAGATCTTCAAAATATCATCAAAGGTTTTGTCCTTGACCGGGATCTGTGCTATCAGATTTCGAAGCGTTTTATAAACTGAAGGACCAACGCTGGTGAGGAAAATAGCGGACTTTTTTTCCTCAGGGACATCGTTCGCCGAAAAGAAACAGTTCACACGTTCAATGTATTCCGACCACGTTTCTACTCCACCGTCGAACTCGCAAATTTTACCGAACATTATTCTCGTAGCTGTAGCCTCTTTACCTCCGTCGCCAGTGTTAAATAGTGTAGATTCTGATATTCCTCAAGAGTCTGTCTTTACACCTCTAATCGCTCTCTGTCAATGCTCAATCTCTCTCTTTCCATACTTATGGCATCATCAAAGTTAGAAGTTGATGGTGTTTCCCTTCGCCTCTTTTGAAGCCCTCAAGAGTCTGTCTTTCCACCTCTAATGGATCTCTGTCAATGCTCAATCTCTCTTTCCATACATTATCATCTTCAGTATAGATACTGCTATAGTGTCTTTCAACTTTTCAGATGCTTTCTTTGCTTCACCAAATGAGTCTGTAAAAATAAAATGAAGATATATTTTAAGTAATGAAATGTTCGGAGTTTTTATGCGTATAGTTACTTTAAAAATTATTAAAAGCTTTCTAAATTATTATGAATTTAGGCTTTATATAAAACGCAGTTACGCAAAGTGTAAAAAGAGGACCCGGCAATTAATTCAACCTCTGAAATTCCCCACGCTGCCTTCCCAAGTGGTGCATTTACCAACCGTACAGTTTCCCGACATTCATTTTAAATTTCCACAAGAAAAAAGGCATGATATTTGAATCGTTAGTTTGGAAAAGGAAATAAGTCCAAAAACCAAGTTTTGAGAAAAACGAAAAAGTAAAAAATTAAGCAATGAAATTTTCGTTTTACCAACACCAAATTTTTTCAGGAAACTCAAGAACTTATTTAGAAAACATAGCAGTCATCTAAAAAATTATAAGAACATTCAAAAATAATTTATAGAAAAAGTTGTTGGACTTATTTCATTTTTCAACCCCCCTTTAACTGAACTTTTAACTGAAGAAAAACCTTAAAAATTACTAAAATTCTATTTTAAGAGAAAAATAAAAAGATTAAAACAAATAAAATTAAAAACTTATGAAACTGAGTCATTCAGGCAGTTTCAATCCAATGGAGTTAGTGATTATAGAGTCAAGTATTCCAGGTATAAAAGTAAATTAAAAATACTTTTAATTTAAAAGAAAATTTTGTTTTAGCTCAGTTGACGGCAAAAACAATTAGAAAAGAAAGACAAAAATAACTTTAATTCCAAATACAATTTTAAAAAATACAGTGAATGAACATTGATTTAGAAAATTCAAGGGGCTAGTAAGATAAATGTTGGTATAGTGGACACTAGGACACTGTACCAATAGTGGCCACATAGCTGATTAATTAAAAATAGAACGAGTTAGAAGCATTAAAATTCATAGCCATAGTAGATTGTGCAATCAGGTAAGCTGGTAAATAACCACCGATACCACAGATCAGCATGGGAAGGATATTTAAATATTTGAAAATAACATTGGCCGAGTGACTGAAAGTTTATTTGGCTTATTGAATCGCGTAAGGAAACGGGTATGTCGGAACTGATTTTTTAGTATTTATTACCGTTTGATTGCCTTTTAAATTTATATTGAGATAAAGAAGATTGTATAAAATGATAATGAATAAAAGTTTTTTGAAAATTTTGACTTTACGAGGATTTATGGGGGTGGTCACTTACCACAGCACATAATCTTAGATTTTCCAATAGTGGTCACTGCAATGTTTTGATGCTAAGTTTAACCATTTTATAACTAAAAAATATTTTATAAAATTAGATGAAAATGTTCTGAAGGATTGTAATGTCAAAACATCAAATTGAAAGAAATCCTTAAAAAGTAATAGTTTTGATGAAATAAAACTTAGAATGTGAAAGTACCTTAAAATTGACCCATTTTACCCCAAACCACCCAACTAAATTTTTCATTTTGTGATAAGGCTCGAAGCACACTTGTAGCAAAGGCACAGCTTACATGCTTTGCACATCCATGTACCTTGAATTGCAAGATTCGAAGATGTTTTATTTCCCATTTTTCTGCAATGGTAGCAAGTTCTTTTTCGACCAGCTATTTTGACCCGCTCATGGAACTGGAGGTTGAAAATTCAGGGTTGGAGGTCGCAAGTTTGTAAACATAGAGCCAGCAATAGCCATTTTAAAATCCATCAGGGGGATTTCTTTTTTCATCGCTGGTTGATTTGTCAACTTGTAGATTATATGGGCATTATTGACAGCACTGTTCATCAAAAAAGTAAACACATATCCACCATTCTGTAGGACCTCCTACTGTAATCATAATATTGTCTATATTGATCTGCAAGATCTACACCACTCATAAAGATATTATATTTCCGGATTGTGTCCGGACAAGTCACTTCACTTACAATGCTACCAATTCGCCGGTTAACTTTTTCTTCCTTATTCTCCCCTTCAGTTGAAAGCAAGATGATTTCTTTCTTTTTCCAGATCGTACAGCTGAGATTGGGGATCTCTATGCACTGTAAGCAAACAACTTTCTCCGGAATTCTTCAATTTCAAAGTTTTTTCTTTCGGTAAAACCTTCCTGTTTGCCATTACAGTTCCTGTACAATAAAAACATGATCGAAAGAGATCAATTTCCAAATTCACACTTGTGAAAAAACGGTCAAAAAATATATGATGTCCTGTGTGGGTTAGACTTGAAGACAGGTGACGCACCACATCATAGCCTAAACCTTTTCCACTTCGTTCCATGCTGTCCTTTTTTCCACAGTACGGCTCAAAGTTATAAATATATCCCAATTTTGCATCGCAAAGCATCCATACTTTTATCACGCGCTTTGCCATTTGTATGTAAAGTCTCTCTTGGCGCATTATGATCAAAATTGATTCATGCGCCATAAAACAATAATCAAACCCGCGCTTTGCCGGCTTCATTGGAATATATTGTACTATTCATAATCTACCTTTATACTTAATTAAGGCTTCATCAACAGAACAAGGCAATCTGTTTATTTTTTAAGTTGAAGGACATATCCTCATCAGAAAAATGTGTACTTCAACCCCATCCTTTTGCCCAAGTTCACCTCTTATGTCAGTTCTGAGGAATTTTATAAACCACTTTCCTTTCATGTATTATTTGTAATAAATTAGAACCAACTTTAGAAATGGGGCACTTAATTTCCAGCAGTTTGCTGCCCTCTACGATTCCGTCTGCGGAACAGCCGAGAATGCCAGTTTCATGTAAGTACAAGCCAACTTCTTTAACCTTTACTTCCCATATACTTTCATATAGGGATTTAGCATTCGACTCATGAACAATGTCCCATTGTATACCTTTTAAATTTTCAATAAGGTACTCTCCTTTAAGGGATTTTAGCATGCTTGGGGAATTTTTCCTCTTACAATAGAAGACAGCACTAATCCAAAATTACTTGAAGTAATACGCCCTTTTCTGAATTGACCCCACAGATGGTTTTTCCTCTGACCAATTGTTGCAAGGTATATGTTTTGAACAGATTTTTTTGATAGGCTCAAGTTCTCAACCATGAAGCCAACCTTTTCTTGAATGGTATCTCCCTTACACAGATTCAGTAAGTCATCGAATGTGAACTCGGTGAAATCACTTAACACTGGTTCAGGTAGGAGGTACCAAAATAACCCAGTGTATGAGTGATTGGTCAATAAAGACACTAAGCGATCCCTGTCAGCTTCATTGGGTGCACTCTTTAATGCCCTAAACTGGTCAGAGGAAAACATATTCTTCATTGTTTTTTGGTGAGATTCCGTTGTTTTTTCCATGCACAAGGCTTATCAGTAGAGCTACAATTATTTATAGAGGGTAGAGCAAGATAGTAGCCATATGGCTGCATCTATAATTTCCATTTGCGCAGCTACAATAAGCCTCGTTGATAGTACCATTTCTGAAGTGTACCTAAAGGAAAAAATATAACATTATCTAGTACTAGGAATATATCAAAAGATACAAAACTGTTATTTTTAAAGAAAAATCACATCCCAAATAGTAATACTTACACGAGTTGAGTGTACTTCATTTCTTAAAGATGCCTGAACACGTCCGTGAATTTTCTCATTCTCTGGATCAAAATTAAAACTAACTAAATGTGATGACTTTAGATGAACCTCACCACGTTGTATCAATTTAGGGTTACTTGCAAAAAACACTGTTACATCATAAAATGTTGCCATTTCTGAAAAGCAATATGTTTTTTTCAACAAAAATTATAAATAAAATTAAACAGGAAATAAGAATGTTTCATGTGAATTATTTCCAATTGGGGCACGGATGCAGAATATGTCTTATATACTTATATGTATTTCTTTGCAGAAAAAGGAAAACCTGGAATGAAACGACGCAGAATCAATTACTTAAAGGAAGCTTTTGAAGAAACGGAAAAAATTAGCTGCCAAGGTTGCTGGATATAGATCAAAACTATTGGAACAAAACTGAATTATAGCCCAAAACTGGAAGTTAATTGAAATAGTTCAAAAATCCTTAGAAAGTTAATCCCAGTGATTTTGGCAGATCTTTGGCGATCAGCAATGATCTGGCTAAGTCAACAACAGTTCTGTTGCTGCACTCAGCACACCCATTTTGTTGAGGTGTAGAGGGGGTAGAGCAGCGTAACTCTGATCCCATTTTCTGCAGAATTCTTTTTAACTCCTTGTTATATTCCTAACCACCATCGGCAATAACTGCCTTGATGGGCTTTCCTGTCTGGTTTTGGAATAAAACACAAAACTCCTTAAATTTTTCCAGAACTTCAGATTTTCGCTGGAGAAAGTATACTCTTCTGAACTTTGAGTAGTCATCCATGAAACATGCGAAGTACAGGGAACAACCCATAGATTTTTCCTCCATAGGCCCTCAGACCTCAGAATGAATAAGCTCTCCAACATCCTTGGCACTTTGTTGACAGCTAAGGAATGGCTGCCTGTGTTGCTTACCAAGCACACATGCCTCGCAAAACTCTGTGTCAATTTGCACGTCCACACCTTGAGACTTCTTCACGTGTTGTTTATTCAAGTGTCCCAGTCTCTCATGAAGTGATCTGGATTCATTTAGTTGAACTTCAGGTGTAGGGGTCATGGTGGTCTCAGTGCTGGCCTCTGGTATAGTACCACCTGGCATAGTAGCTTGAATAGATTTCCACATCGTATCCCCACTGCAACTACTTTGTTTGACTTGACAAATTCGCATTTATCGTCAGACATGTTAAATTTCGACCCATGATCCAAGGCCTGGCTGACTGAAAACAAATTCCTTGATGCGTCTGGAGAATACAGCACATTCTCCTGCATACTCTGTTTCCACGAGCCATGTACCAGCATCTTGACAGCATTTGTTTTTGCACGATATTAGCCCTTGGATTTTTCTGTTTCGATTAAACAGTTTCACCTGCACTCAAATCCCTCAGCTCCGATGAAGCTGATCTGTCGTAAGACTGCTTCTGTTCCCTCTGTCGATTAAGCAATCTCTCCCCAACATCCGCAAAGATTTCAGCATTCAATAACTTAGAGCTAATGGGTAACCTAGTTCTTAACCTTCGATTGAAAAGCATCTGTGCTGGGGAAAAGCCCAACCCAGATATGGGGTGGTATTCCTATATTCCATTAAGCTTATTAGCCATTCCTTACCCTCTTCATAAGTAATCAGTTTATACCAAATAACTATTATTCCCATACTCCATAATATCCATTCCAATTTTTTTCGAATGGTTTATCAGGAATTTCATATGGCCGCAATGGCTCTTTTACATTACTCCTCTTAAATTTCTCGCATATCTGACATACATGACTCGCATATCTGATATACAACACTTCTAAAGCCATCTTGATAACGAGAGGCAAACTGCACAACAATGATTTTCTCAACAATAAGGTCCTATAGTTGAACTTCTTAACTTTAAGTCCCCCTTGGGGTTCAGGGACAGCAAATTGAACCGAACTAACGAGATAATATCGTATTGTCATCCAGATCTGAACTATGTTCAAAATTTCAAGTCTCTAGCCCATGGGTAAGTATGCTTAAAATTGATTACTAAATTCACCCCGAACAGGCAGATAGACCGACGGACGGACAGACAAGATTGAAAGCGACCTAAAAACGTTGTAATAATAATTAGTAACTTTTTTCAGATATAATGGGATTGGTTAAATTGGCAATCCCTGTTATGACAGTTTAAACGTGGTCAATACATGGTAGCGTGTTCCAAGACACTTTACTGTGTAAAATTTTGAATATTTTTATCCTTTGGATAAATCGTTCAACATGAACCCTAGCACCAGCGATGGACTTGGTGCACTTGCACCTTCTTTGGCAGAGAATTTTCCATCTTTTAGAAAAGGAGGGCGCACTACCGTAACAGTTCTCAGCACAGCAGTCATCAATCAAAAAACCTTTATCCACCATAACGGAGTCGATATGGGGCTCAAGCATTTTGAGCAACTCTCTGCGAGAAAATGACACGATCGGAAGTGCGCCCCCATATCCCTTGCTTATTTTCGTGCCCAGCCCACCAGGAGAAATTCCAACCATGTATTTTACAGTTTGCTCACCATAATAGTGTGAGTAGCTGTTTATCTTACACTTCAAACACCTTAACTTACTAATTGGAATCTCCGTACAATCCACGATAGTTCTTACCGATTTAAACTTTTGAAATACTTTCGGCCTATTTTTTTTCGACTTTGCATATTTTCGTGCCCAGCCCACCAGGAGAAATTCCAACCATGTATTTTACAGTTTGCTCACCATAATAGTGTGAGTAGCTGTTTATCTTACACTTCAAACACCTTAACTTACTAATTGGAATCTCCGTACAATCCACGATAGTTCTTACTGATTTAAACTTTTGAAATACTTTCGGCCTATTTTTTTCGACTTCTTCCTTGGAAGGCCATGGTATGCAAGATTGGAGAAAGGCAGCAAGTATTGCGATTATGTGTGAAAAAATTGACTTGCAAGTTGATATGGAGTTGAACAACACCCCTAAAACGGTAAAAGTAAAGTTCAACTTTAATCTCATCAAGGTGAGGATTACCTGGTCCTTAACAGACGTCTGTCGCTGTATATAATTGAGCTTCTTAATATGCTCAACAAGAACATTTAGAAGCTCCTCAGACGGCAAACCTTATAATAAGTTTATCAAAAAAAGGAAATAAATTGAAATGAATGTACATACACATTTTACACGCCTAGGAGAAACAAAAATCCTGTACTGGCGTAATAAAAATTAATAGATTTTAACCCGATAACAGAGACATTGATTTCAGAAAAAAATGCCAAAAATGGAAATTTTTGTCACCGATTCTGCAGACAGACTGTAGATTTATTCTGCAGACTAAATTTTAAGGCAAAAGGTTTCAATTCCCTTCAGTTTTTGAGGTTATTCTGTAGTTTTCCATCATTTTTCTGTGCAGATTTCTGGCAGACTTTTTATAAACTTAAAAGAAATTATTAACTTATTACCCTTTACTCTATGAGGGGTAGTAAGAAACAAGGTATTTTGCCAAATTTAGTCATGAAAACAAATGTAAGTACGCAGTCAGTTAAAAGTTAAGCAAAAAAATGCAAGTTCAAAGTTTCACACAACTCAATATTTTTATTTATAACAATTAAAAAAATATGAGACGTTACAAATAAAATTCTTCTGTTTTCTTTTGGTGAGATTAATTGATTTATTTTATTCACAATACTTGGAATTAAAATGAGCTATTTTGATGAATTATTTTACAAAAATGCATATTAAATTTTAAGTGAGGAGTATATTAGCTTCTTATACCTTACAGTTGTCTGTGAAAAGGAGGAAACAAGTAATTTTAAACTTAGCTTGCTAAAACAATAAAAACCAGGAAACAGAATAATATGGAAAAAATAGGAAAATAAACTCCTAGGGATAAAAACAAATGTAACTTTACCCCTATGTTTAAATTCTGTAAATTTTATTACATTTAAATGTTTACCCTTCTAGCTTTTTTGGAAGCAAAATCTTTCAAAATCTCTTCAAAACTAATGCGTTCTAATACATCATATTCTATTGACATTATAGACAATGAATTTAATCTATTTTGAGCCATCGATGAACGAAGACAGTTTTTGATGAGTTTTAATTTTGAAAAGTTTCCGCATCTGGACTCGTGCCTCACTTGAGAGGGCTGAGTCTTATTAGCTGCAATCGATTCCAAGGCTTTCTGAATATTGTTATATCCTTTGGATAATGCCTTGGTTACATCGGCCCTCGCGCACCACCTCGTATCGGATACTCTTTTTAAAACAAATTCTTCACATGATAGAACTTCCCAGCGATGTGAGGCTGAAAAAAAGTTGTAGAGTGCTTGAACAAGAGAGTCGCAGAGCACATAATGGACCTCACAAATAAATTTGGAACGTTCTTCCAGATCAACATTTTCACCAGAAGAATCTTCTAATTTTCTAGGGATTCTTTTCTCCCTCTTTTGTGTGTAAGTAACATGATCTGCCACTAAAGCACGTGCTTCATTTTCAAAATCTTCGAACTTGCATCAAACATTATTTACAAATTTCTCCAGAGACTCAAATAAAGGTACTAGAATACACAAACTGCAGCTTGGTCCTTGAAAAGTTTTGCTGACTTTATTGATTCTCTGAAGAATAGAATCCCAAACAACAGTGAGAATTGCAGTCTCTAATTTATTTAGTGTTTTCAACAATGATTCAGCTTCATGGCGAGTTGTTAACTTCTCATTGCTATTTTGTGAAATTTCCTTTAAAGCAAATTTAATGTTTATGTAGCCTTTTCTTAGAGCTTTAGTTGCATCGGCTCTAGCAGACCATCTCGTACCTGATAAATTTTTAAGAGTTAGAGATTCTCCGTCTTTTTTTAAGTGTGTATTTAGAATCTCCCATCTATGAGTGGACATAGAAAAGAAAGTATAGGGTGGGTTGGGGTAAAGTGGGTCTTGGGGTAAAGTGGGTCTTGGGGTAAAATGGGTCAGTTTTAATTAACTCGATATAAATCAAATTTAATTTGAATAATTTTCGCTCATTTTTTTGTATTATAATCTTTTATATGTTGGCAATATTTTTCGACTGTCAAAAATTAATATTTATGAATTTGAGGACTGAAAAAATATTTAATTTGAACCGTAAATGATGTCATCGAAAAAACAGGGTTTCCTAACTTCCAAAATATCTATATATTGTAATAAATTACAGCAGACTTTTGTAATATTTTTCCATAAAAGAAAGTCTGAGAGACATTTCAAGCCAATCAGCTTAGAAAAATATAAAATATTTTATCTTTTATAACAATATTTTGTACTTGGGGTAAAATGGGTCATAGTTCGGAGGCCTTCTGTATTAATTCAAACAATGTTTTTAACTTATTTCCTTCAAATATACATTGAACTGTCTTACAAGTTTATTTTTTTATCCAAACGAAGTATTTTAATTGCTAAATTTGAACAATGTTCATTAACTTCGAACTTTTACAATTTCATTAAAGTGCAACTTAAAACAAATTTTTTCAGATAAAAACGGCTTAGCCGATTGCCTTTTTTCTTACTTTCATGTATATTTAGTAATAAATATATTTTTGACATCTTTTTGCAATGAGACCCATTTTACCCCACATGGGGTAAAATAGGTCATTACTTTTGATGCTAAGTTTAAGCAACTTATAACTAAAAAATATTTGATAAAATTAGATGAAAATGTTCTCAAGGATTGTAGTGTCAAGATCCAATTGAAAGAAATCATTAAAAAGTAATAGTTTTGATGAAATAAAACTTTGAATGTGAAGGTACCTTAAAATTGACCCATTTTACCCCTACCCACCCTACAGACTTTGTATGAACCCAAAGTAGGATACAACCTGATAACTGCATTCCGCTGCAACAGAGCACACTAAATTAAGCGAGTGGGCAGAACACGGTATACAGGGTGTATCTGAAATGGTGCAACAAACTTTCAGGGATGATAGTACTCATCAAGACGAACAAGAATCGGTATAGAAAGGGGGTCCCAAACCAAATCCCAGGGAGTTAAAAATGGAGCGACACCCCAAAAAATCATTGAAAAATTCAATTTGTAGAAGAACTACTATTGGTAAAAACTTAATTATGGTCTCAAAAATTGTGGTTTAATATAATCTTTAAAATTATCTCAAAAGTCTTCACTTTAAAATTTGTTTAATTATGAAAAAAGTTAAAAAACCTCAAAAAAATGTGAAAACTGTGCCTAAACTTTATTTTGTATTTCGAAATCCTTTCTTTTGATTTAATATTATGAAAGATCATAGTTGAAAACCCTCAAGTCCAAAATGTCACGTAAAAACCATCGATATTAAATGCTTGAGATCCTGTTAAAGCATGGTTTAAGTCAGTTTTTTGGGTCCGCAAACTGCCGTTTTGGAAACGACTGTAGGAAACACGTTTGCGCACACAAAAAACGAACTTTACCAGGATCCCAAGCGTTTAATATTGATTGTTTTTACGTCAAACTTTGGACTTAAGGGTTTACAATTATGATCTTTCAGATTATAAAATTAAAAGAAAAGATTTCGAAATACAAAATGAGGTTTTGGTAGAATTTTCACATTTTTTTGTGGTTTTTTAACTTTTTTCATAATAAAACAAATTTTAAAGTGAAGACTTTTGAGATAATTTTAAAGATCATGTTAAACCACAATTTTTGAGACCATGATTAAGTTTTTACCAATAGTAGTTCTTCTGCAAATTGAATTTTTCAATGATTTTTTGGGGTGTCGCTCCATTTTTAACTCCCTGGGATTTGGTTTGGGACCCCCCTTTCTATACCGATTCTTGTTCGTCTTGATGAGTACTATCATCCCTGAAAAATTGTTGCACCATTTCAGATACACCCTGTATATTCTGCTAAGGGGTTAACAGACTTAAGTCTGGCCTGTAAGCCAGAATACCTACCAGCCATGTTGCTGGCGTTATCAAAGGATTGTCCCCGACAATTGTTGAAATCTAATGACAAGGTCTTGAACTCTTCCATCACTACCTCGAATAAATTACTAGAAGAGTGATCACTCAAGGGTAAGATTTTTATAAAGTGTTCAGAGGGTTTTCCTAAATTGTCAACATAACGGATTAATACAGACAACTGATCAACATGAGAAATGTCAGGAGTGGAGTCCAAAATGATTCCAAAATATTTTGCAGCACGTATGTTTTGAAAAAATTTTTCCATAACTGCATCACCCATAATTTGAACAAATTCATTAACTATAGTGGAGGATAAATAATTTACCTTCCCTTTTCCAACATTTCCAAATTTTTCTAAATGTTCAGCCATGAAAGGATCAAAGAGGCTGATCAACTCCAATGATCCCAAGAACAGGGTTTTAAACAGATTTTTAGTAGAAGTAAACCTAAATTTGGACAAACACTTTTAGGTATAAATTTGATTTAGTGAACTTGTTATAAAAAACGTGAATAATAAGGGTTTAAATACCAAAGGTGACCATGGCTTCCCTCCTCCAGAAAATGTTTGCAAAATTTGATGCTAAGAACAGGGTTTCAAACTGTATTTTGGTACATGTAAACCCAAATTTAGACATACATTTTTTGTAATAATTTCTATTCTAATGAACTTTTTATAGAAAAAGTGTTAATTATAAAGGTGTAAATAATAAAGGGGGGTCTTGGGGCCCTCCCCCAAAAAAAATTTTGAAAATTTGACCCTAAAAAACTGGGTTTTAACTTAACTAAAAGCAAAGTAAAAGTAAATTACTTAGGACTCAGGGGGGGCAGCTGCCCCTCCCTGCCCCCTCTGAATACGCCCATGCTCACGAGGTCCGGGTTGCTCTCCAAGAAATCTATGAGAAAATCTGTCTCCTTTTCCCAAAACATTGCTTAATTACGCAATTACTATAATTTATCTTACTTTCGTTTTAAAAAACCGCGCTGATCGGGATTATGATTTTTGATGGTAGTAGGGAGCACGTGGGTCTAGATTTCCGGTTTGTTCTGATTGGCTTAAAAGCATTGTTACGCAGAGTCTTGACGTCAGCCAGAACAGCTAATAAAGCGGAGATTTAAAATCTCCGCCCATTTCACCTGCCACGTTAGAATAAAAGAAATGAAATTACCAACGAATAAACCGAGGCGAGGGGAGTTCGCTAGTGTGGTGAGTTCACGAAAAAGTAGAATACGGCCCTAAACCTAAGAAAAAAGATCTTCCTAAAAAGAACTAGATGAAACCTGTAAATTCTAAACCTAAGAAAAAAGATCTTCTTGAAAACCTAGATGAAACCTGTAAATTGTAAACAATAAATAAAAGGAACGAAAATAATAACAGTTTAACCAGAAAAATGTGTTTATTTACTAATTATTTATAAATTATATACATGCTTTCAATTTGTTTGATTAAAGATTTTATGAGGGCGATTTGATGATACGCTATCATGATTTTGCTCTGTGCGAAATGATAACCTCTGAAACCCCTGGCTGCTTTTAAATTTTCTATTGAAAGAAAACCATCTCATCAGCTTGCCCATGAGATAATATTAACAGCATTTTAATGATGCTCCACAGCTTGCTGTAGTCTTTAGTATCACAATGAATTAAGAAAGAATCCTGTCGGTCATCCGTTGATTTAAAAGATTGAAATTCCTCCATTTTATTTTTCACTACGTTTAGTAAAAAATTATTATTCCATTATTTTTTTATCACATATTCCTTCATTAATCAATTTAGATTTAACTAAGAGGGTTAATAAATACTTCATTTTAGTATAACAGTGCACTGCTCAAAGCCATGTGATGTGGATCCAGGGCAAAGGAAGGAAGCATCCTTCCTTTGTTGCTTCATAATGATGAAATCTTATGTGAACCAAAATGTGGTTCTTGAAGTCCACCACTTGGAACCTTATATTAGCTTCAAGATCCCATTCGGCAAGTGTAATAGAGTCTGGTCGGAGAGGAGCGGAAAACATACCCCACATCCCTGTCGTCTGGTAACGATTTCACCCATTCTTCAGTCACTTGGTCAACACTCTCAAAACCACCATAAGAAAGATACTGCGTCATCGCCCAGCTGTAACATAAAGAAATATTTTTTAAAAATGAGGAAAATTTTGGAAATAAACCAGGCTTGCCACGAGAGTCCTGGAGCTTGTTTTAGTCAGCAACTACAACTTCTAAACATAGTAAAGTTTTATTTAAGAATAAGATCAAAAAGCAACAAATACAAAATCCCACGACTATTTATAAATGGACAAGCAGCTACAGACATAGTTAATATTATTTACCACAAATACAGTTAATGTTCTTTACACAGATAGAGTAAACATTTAACACAGATACAGTAAATACTATATACAGATAAGTCACTCTCGCATCCTTCCCTTCAGATGGCTCCTCCAGAAATAAAATTCTTACCCAATTTATACTTAAAACACATGTCATTAAAAATAAAAGAAATTGGCCAAATATACACTGCTCACAACAATTAAAGGATATTGGTGGTTTTGGTACATATTGACAAGCAAATAAAAAATTTGCAGTGGTTCAATCATTTTTCATAAACTTTGGGCCATTTCAAAACAAAATCCATGCAGTTATCAAAATAAAAATTTTATTTTTACTTTTTTTATCAAAATTGGAAAATGCACATTTTGCAATCTTAATGCACGTTAAGCAAAAAAAGTGAAAAATCTATCAATACTTAATTGAAACCCCATTTCGCTTGGGGTATGCTTTCTCCTGACTTAAAACAACGTTGTGGGACTGTTTGCCACCAGGTTTGTTTGTTTATTTTTGAGGGGCTGGAGTGTTTTCTCCATTTTCCCCTTTTAGAGCATTTTTCAGCACCTGAGCTGTTCGGGAGATATTGGATGGTCAGAAATTGGTTTCTCAAGCATGTCCTAGACTTGTTCTATTGGATTCATGTCGAAAGAACGTGCTGGTCGATCTCTTTCTAGCGATTTCTTCATCCTGAAGAAAATCATTAACTAAGGTAGCACAATGTTTTCTGCAATTACCATCCCTTAAAGTTAAATTAACACCGATTTCTCCTGCATGAGGGGCAACCAGATGTGTAAGAATATTGACCTTATTATCCTGAACCACCAGAAACGGCCCCTTTACCGGTGGGGGGTCTTTATTCCATAGATAGAGATGGTGCTTTATTTCATCACTCCACATCTTCAAATCTGCCCCTCAGTTCATCCTGATAACTTCCGATTTTTGTCTGGTGGGTACAACGAACACAAAATAACCCCCTTTTTGTACATGAAGAAGTCAGATTTGAAGATGCGGAGTGATGAAATAGAGCACCATCTCTATCTATGGAATAAAGACCCCCCACCGGTAAAGGGGCCGTTTCTGGTGGTTCAGGATAATAAGGTCAATATCCTTACACATCTGGTTGCCCCTCATGCAGGAGAAATCGGTGATAATTTAACTTTCAGGGATGGTAATTGCAGAAAACATTGTGCTACCTTAGTTAATGATTTTCTTCAGGATGAAGAAATCGCTAGAAAGGGATCGACCAGCACGTTCTCTCGACATGAATCCGATAGAACAAGTCTAGGACATGCTTGAGAAACCAATTTCTGACCATCCAATATCTCCCAAACAGCTCAGGTGCTGAAAAATGCTCTAAAAGGGGAAAATGGAGAAAACACCCCAGCCCCTCAAAAATAAACAAACAAACCTGGTGGCAAACAGTCCCACAACGTTGTTTTAAGTCAGGAGAAAGCATACCCCAAGCGAAATGGGTTTTCAATTAAGTATTGATTGACTTTTCACTTTTTTTGCTTAACTACACAAAATGTGCATTTTCCAATTTTGATTAAAAAAAGTAAAAGTAAAATTTTTATTTTGATAACTGCATGGATTTAGCTTTGAAATGGCCCAAAGTTTATGAAAAATGCTTGAACCACTGCAAATTTTTTATTTGCTTGCCAATATGAACCAAAACCACCAATATCCTTTAATTGTTGTGAGCAGTGTATATTACAGATTACACCCACTAAATACACTCGGCAAAATATCTAGGTCTTCTTACAATTCTTCCACTTCCCGTCCTGTTTGGAATCAAACTTGTTAGTTTAGTTTTGTCATCTTTATTGACCCTAAAAATAGGTACATTATTCAATTCTGTTTCACTATGAGACCCTGACTCAAGAGAACATCCAGTGGGTCTTAGAAATCTACGATTTCTAATTACAGTCCTACCATTCTGTTTTTGCACGATATTAGCCCTTGGATTTTTCTGTTTCGATTAAACAGTTTCACCTGCACTCAAAACCATCAGCTCCGATGAAGCTGATCTGTCATAAGACTGCTTCTGTTCCCTCTGTCGATTAAGCAATCTCTCCCCAACATCCGCAAAGATTTCAGCATTCAATAACTTAGAGCTAATGGGTAACCTAGTTCTTAACCTTCGATTGAAAAGCATCTGTGCTGGGGACAAGCCCAACTCAGATATGGGGGTATTCCTATATTCCATTAAGCTTATTAGCTATTCCTTACCCTCTTCATAAGTAATCAGTTAATACCAAATAACTATTATTCCCAAACACCATAATATCCATTCCAATTTTTTTTCGAATGGTCTATCAGGAATTTCATGTGGCCGCAATGGCTCTTTTACATTACTCCTCTTAAATTTCTCGCATATCTGACATACATGACTCGCATATCTGATATACAACACTTCTAAGGCCATCTTGATAACGAGAGGCAAACTGCACAACAATGATTTTCTTAACAATAAGGTCCTATAGTTGAACTTCTAAACTTTAAGTCCCCCTGGGGGTTCAGGGACAGGAAATTGAACCGAACTAACGAGATAATATCGTATTGTCATCCAGATCTGAACTATGTTCAAAATTTCATGTCTCTTGCTCATGGGGAAGTATGCTTAAAATTGATTACTAAATTCCCCCCGAACAGACAGATACAGACGGACGGACGGACAGACAAGATTGAAAGCGACCTAATAAAAACGTTGTAATAATTAGTAACTTTTTCAGACATAATGGGATTGGTTAAATTGGCAATCCCTGTTATGACAGTTTAAACGTGGTCAATACATGGTAGCGTGTTCCAAGACACTTTACTGTGTAAAATTTTGAATATTTTTATCCTTTGGATAAATCGTTCAACATGAACCCTAGCACCAGCGATGGACTTGGTGCACTTGCACCTTCTTTGGCAGAGAATTTTCCATCTTTTAGAAAAGGAGGGCGCACTACCGTAACAGTTCTCAGCACAGCAGTCATCAATCAAAAAACCTTTATCCACCATAACGGAGTCGATATGGGGCTCAAGCATTTTGAGCAACTCTCTGCGAGAAAATGACACGATCGGAAGTGCGCCCCCATATCCCTTGCTTATTTTCGTGCCCAGCCCACCAGGAGAAATTCCAACCATGTATTTTACAGTTTGCTCACCATAATAGTGTGAGTAGCTGTTTATCTTACACTTCAAACACCTTAACTTACTAATTGGAATCTCCGTACAATCCACGATAGTTCTTACTGATTTAAACTTTTGAAATACTTTCGGCCTATTTTTTTCGACTTCTTCCTTGGAAGGCCATGGTATGCAAGATTGGAGAAAGGCAGCAAGTATTGCGATTATGTGTGAAAAAATTGACTTGCAAGTTGATATGGAGTTGAACAACACCCCTAAAACGGTAAAAGTAAAGTTCAACTTTAATCTCATCAAGGTGAGGATTACCTGGTCCTTAACAGACGTCTGTCGCTGTATATAATTGAGCTTCTTAATATGCTCAACAAGAACATTTAGAAGCTCCTCAGACGGCAAACCTTATAATAAGTTTATCAAAAAAAGGAAATAAATTGAAATGAATGTACATACACATTTTACACGCCTAGGAGAAACAAAAATCCTGTACTGGCGTAATAAAAATTAATAGATTTTAACCCGATAACAGAGACATTGATTTCAGAAAAAATTGCCAAAAATGGAAATTTTTGTGACAGCTTAATTTTGTTCTACATATCATTACAATTACAAGTGTATTAATCAATTTAACACATACAAATTAAGTATTTGATTACACAAACATCTTATTCAATCAGGAGGAAGATTATCCAAGCATAATGCCTCCCAATCCATAAACGAGGAAAAATCACTGTCATCATCGAAGCGAACTAAGTTTGGGCTTCAAAAAACTGAAACGTTAATTTTTCTCCTGCCCAAACTCCGTTTGGGCATCACAAATTCTGCGAGTTCCCCAAGCTCAGTTCAGGCATCATTGTTAAGAAGTCTAGGGGGTTTTAAATGTCTTTTTTCTACCGTAACACAGCATACTGATTAGTAGCCTATAAAAATCTTATAATTTTAAGCACATTTATGAAAATTTGTGCACTTATTAGGACACCAATCATGAGTTAAAATAAAGTGAAAAAAATGTTTTTGGATGAATATATTTTTTTAAATTTGCAATTTGAATTAAACAAAAAAAAAGAGAATATTTTTTTTCACTATATGTCACTATCCGTAAGATATCTTAACAGTAAATCAATATATTTACTTCAAAATGGTCTTAAAATGATCTTAAATACATGTACCTTAAAATGAATTAAGGATTTACAGATATTTTAAAATTAAGTATTTTTTAAGAATTAAAACTTAAAATTTTGAAATTTTAAAAAACCCAATTTTTTATGAAAAAATAGTACTCAATAATGTACAAACTTATAATCCTTAATTCATTTTGTGGACATTATTGATATAAGTATACCTGTAAAATTTTAAAGCTCTAGGTGAAGAAGTTTTTTTTAATCTTGCGGATCGTGTAAAAAACACTTTTGAGAAAAAATGCTTTAAAGTTTGAAAATACAATACAGCTAAACTAGGCTTTGGTTTCATCAATTTTTAATTATATTTACAATTATCAAGTGTATTTACATGAATTTTAAATAGTTTTAATTAACTACAACATTAATTTTTCATGCAATAGCCCCAAAAATACAGCAAAATGACATTTGTCGCAGTCACGTAGAAATACAAAAAGATATGTTTTCAAAATTTTGTAGATATAATAATTTTCCAGGAAAATTTCTGATTTGCAGCTGAAAATAAAAATACTTTAAAATTTCCGTGTCTTTTTTTTTATTCTTAAAAAATAATAATAAGTAATACAATAAAAAGTACGTATTTTGAAAACTTATCCCAATTTTTTTTAATATCCGCCAGCTGTGTAAGCATCCCCATCCTTTTTTTTTTAAGATTTTCATCTTTTAGTATTTGAGCTTGTCTTTTAGCTCTTCTCGCCTCTAAACTGGCCATTTCAGACCGCTTCTCAGCAGTTTTGATTCTTTCTAAATCACACTTCGAAGCATAGTTGTGGAAAGAGCCAATTCTCGATCCCAATTCCTCGAGGACATTCTCTCGGCCTAACATGCCATCGTTGAAAGTTATTGCTGCCTCATGAACTGCAATATCAGAAATGATTTTAGAGGATCCAGATATTTTTGGGCAAATCCTCCAAACGACAGAATTGTAAGATTCATTTTGATTCTGTGTTTTCCCCGTCAGGCACTTTTTCAAAAGCTCATCTGAGGACAGATCCACAAAAATTTTTCTAATTGATTTCATTATCTCTATGGGCACACTGTTTTTATGATGGAAAATATCGGTGCTTCCTGAAGCAACATGCTTCTGGAACTTACACCAGGAAGTTTCTCCAGTAGGGCAGAACGTGTGCTAGGGCTTATCATCATGTGAGTACATATGGCAAAATACTGCCCACACAGCCGCTTTCATGTCTTCAAGGTTTCCCTTGTTATTGCGGATTGCATTGCCATAATACACTGATATTTTGTCTATCAGTGCATCAGTCAAACGGCCCCGCCCAGATAGTTTTGCCATCCGCAAGTTTCAACCCCTTCATTTTTTCTTTATGTTTTCGTAGCCTTGTGCCCATACGTTTTTGCACGTGGCCCACACATTCCAGTTTTTCTATTTCAATGGCTCCATAGGGCTTGGCTTTCCATATATCTACGTACGTTCGAGAGTCACCGTCCCCTAGATACTTGATATATCGCTATCGCACACCATGGTCGGACACAGATCTTTCAAAGATTCGCTTCATTCCGACGATTTCCATCACTTCAGCAGAGCCACGATGATTTTTTCAACACTCGTGCTGGGATGGACCCTTCTCACAGATTTTGCAGAAACTATTCAAAACTTCAATCACCTTCCCCGTTTCTATTCCAATAACGGAGCAAGCACCAATTTTTGATGAATGTCCGCGAGTTTTCCAGGTCCCATCACCTGACACCGCGATATCCGTCGAATCACTCATTTCAGATTCTTCTAATGCAGCACGGGCCATTGACCTTTTGGTGACCTGCTCAGATGCGTGCAAAATCTTTTTGTTAATATCATCATAGCATTTTCTTGTAAGTGCAGGCAACGTGTTCATAACACCACAAAAGGTTTGTAAAAACCTTTCAGACCGATTCCAATGCCAATGTAAACAAGCCTTCTATTTACTTCGGGGACATTCTTTCTAACACCAAGCATGGAACAGCTGTTTATTTTCATGTTTTCACTACAACTGCATGCTACGGATAATGTAGAGGCAGCACCCCGAACACTGGTCTCTGAAAATGTTATTTCCCTCTTGCACACTTCGCAGCATAGCTTATTGCTGAGCTCTTCAAACAGTATGCTGATGTCCACAATCCTATATCCAGACAATGCATCATATTTTGTTTCATTGAAAGAAATGTCCAGTTTCAGGTTTTTGCTAGAAGCAGATAAATTTGCGGTATCAACAGCTTCATTGGCTTTTCTTTTACCTTTGTAAAACCCTCTCTTACGAGGCCGGTAGCCGACAGATCGGTTGTAAGCCTTGCTCATATTATAATTTTAAACAAAACTAAGTGATAAATTTTAAGGTTTAAATATATATATATAAGGAACAATTAAACAATCCTACACTAAAAACAAATTAAACTAACTAAATAAAGGCTAACTGATCGAAAACTATGAAAGCATGGAAAGAACTATGAAAGCACGCGTTTATTTTTTCAAATGGTTACAAAAAACTGAATATCAACAGAACAAATTGAGTTGTTTCCCACCCGCTTTTCAAAGAGTGAAATAAAATATTATTTAATACAGAAAAAGTTATATCCTAGAAATTTAATACTGCACGAGTTGCATCCATACCGTAGAACTTTCCAAAATAGAGGGATTTAAAAACACATTAAGCACAAACTGATTCAGTCATCTAGCATGTCAACATTCATTACTTCTTATTTAAAAGAACTGTATAAGAAAGAAGAATAAGCATATTAAATAGTATAAAAACAAGGAGTCTTTCTAAGAAGATTTCAATTACCCAATTCTTTTTAAAAATTGCATTGCTTTATTACAGCATTAATTTTAGAAGCAATGTTCAGGAAATGTTTGGGAAATAATTATAAGGTACATATTACCAAATTTTGAAATGAATAATTATTTTTTAAATCATAACTATGCTTACATTTGATACATTACTAAAAAAATGGTCATGCCTGATTTTTTGTGTAAAAAATGAAATCAATCTTTGAGTTTATTGATAAGTTAAATTAATTTTACCTATTAAAGTAATATTCACTGCTTGAAAATAATAAGTGATAATAAGTAAAATAATATGGTAGTAACACTTGTTTTTGAAATTGCAGGCAATTACATAAATGCTAAACGTATATTTTTTTTACTTATAGTACAACTTTTACTATATGTAAAAAATTAAGTTATACTTACTTTAGTATAATTTTTTACTTTGTCTTAATTTTAATTATTGCATAAGACATAAATAAGGAAAAAATTCAGAATAATTAATTTTTATTTAAGGCTTCCCTCAGTAAATTTTGGGATTCTTTTATCATTCCAATTAGTTCTCTGTCATTGGCAACAGATTCTTAAAGTAAGCGCCTAATTTCTGTATTGGTTATTTTGAATTCCTCCTCTGACTTCTTGAACTCTACGAGAAAATCCTTCATGAGGGAATTTTTTTTCTGCCTCCTCGGTTTTGATTGCTAGGAAGAACACAAAATACTGGGTGATTATAATTATCTTCGAAAATAAAACTACTATTTAGACTGACAGACTTAAGAAATATAAGGCATTTTGACCAGTAGTTCTTTTATTAGTTTTTAAAAATTAAAAAAATTTACATCCTATGAATTAAATTTTGAAAATAAAAAAATTATTTCATAACTTATTAAAATTTTCTCACCTTTTTTTCTTCGACTGCCCGATGAACTTCAACTTCAACTGACGAAACATTCAAAGGGTCGTCAGCATCTAATTCATCTTGGAGTACTGCCTCCACATTTAAAACTCCAGAAGTAGATGCTGCCGACTAGAAGTTAAAAAACATTAAATACTAGATATAGGAATGCTTTTTACAATTTAGGTGTTTGCTGCAACAAGGGAGCAAGGCGTTAACTCATTGTTGCAGCAAACATCTCAATTAAGAATTTTGAATAACAAGCTAATTCTAGTGAAAAGCAGCAGCAGCAAAGCTCAGGTTGCATGTAGAATTAATAGGATTTTAGATATGACCAGCTTTGTGTTAAAAACATATTGCTAATTATGCTTTATTCTGTCTCCACCTTATGAGGCTTAACCAAAATGTCACAAAACCCGCTGAATCTAAAAGCATCAAAGAGAATGTCTGATATTGTGAATTTATTTTCGCAATTAAAGAAACTTTAAGTGGCTTTGGCTACATTTTTAAAAAGCTGCATGAGATATACCTATAAAATGCTTTTTTGCCGAGGCTCATTTTTACAGCAAACCCCAATTAATTTGAATAAATTAATATTATAATGATTTTTCTATTTTAACTATAGTTAAAATAGAAAAATGAAACTTATCCAAATGACTTCTGAATAACAAATTTATAGTAAAATATTCCAAACTTTCAATACTGTCAAAAATCCCTGCAGTGCGAAAGTTGAGACACTGCAAGTAATAACATACATGTGATTACTCCAACAATGTATTGGCGGAGAATATTTTTTAAAAATATTCTATCGCACTTAAATGTTTCTTTATTTTCTATAGAGGGGGACCTTTGGCTCCTTCTTCCCCATATCTGATGATTCAATATGCTAGTCATATGTTTTGCATAAATCTTAACTAGTTTTCATATTACTTCGATATTTTAAATATATTTTTTTCAATTTTACTTAAAAGGTCCGAGTCATCAGTAAAAAACTATTGGAAAATATAAAAGTGGAATTTCAGTTTTGCAAATTGCATCGACAGATTTTAATTTTGCTAAGCTAATTGGCGTATTTCCGCCAATTGGTGGAAGAATTACATGTATGAATGACCATTTATGCATTCAGGGGAATCCATTCCTGCCATAATTGCTTTTAGATGCAGGATCATTTCCCCCATACAGTATTACATACTAATTTTGTATTCAAGCACTTTAAGTAGGGTAATTTAATCTAGGTTCATACTACAAGGAAATTATATTGCTATTTATCAAAATCCTTAGTTTTCATAAATTACTAATAATTGCACACATTAATTTGTCCAGTACTTATGCTATGAGTTTTTATGGCAAAACACTTTTTATAGTTTCTACATTCAAATAATTGAAATAAATTTTATTTACATACCATGTCCATCGATTCTGAAACAAATGATTGTTCAACTGCTTCTAAAAGAAAATTGAATACATTTATATAGACATATTTTATTTATAAATAAAATTTAATGCGAAGTAATTTACAGTTCTAAAGCAGTTTTTTAAAATTTTAGGTACTTTAAGATTAGCGTATGCAAGTCTCAAATGTTAGGCTGAATCACTAAAAATCATTCAATAATATGACCATTAAATATATAGGATAGGACAAAAAGATATTAAATTCACTGTTTAAAAAGTAAAAAAAATATTTGAACATGAGTGTAGGACCAAAAATAGCTTAATAAGAGCTGCAACAAGCTCAATGAAAAAAGGGATGACTGGGGGTCTTCCCTCAGATATACTTTTACTTTTGGAATTTGACTCAAAGTTAGAGTTTAAATTTCAGCTTGTCTTTTAGCAATCTGATAGAAAGAACAAATAATTACTAAATAGTTACCATTTTCATCATCTGATGGTATCGACTCCATCATCATAGTTGGATCCAGGCTGGGCAAGTATCCAACAGCCTCCTGTACGTTAACGTAGTACTTCCAATTCGAAGTGCCTCCACCTGTGGTTCCTACTTTTCCTTTTTCTTCCCTAGAAACAATTACAGAATCTATATTACCTGATATATAGGAAATTGTGGAATAAACCGAGTTCCAAGTACAAAAGGGGGTCCGGGGTCCTCCCTCGAAAAAATTTTAAAATAGCTATACAAATAAAGCATACAAATTTGATATGAAAAAATACACAATCAACAAAACAAAAGCGTTTGTGGTGTTCTCTATTTAGAATCTTTGTTCTAATTATTAACAACTTAACATAAGATATTTTTATTCAAAGATTAATTAACAAAAAAATTGTCTCAATCTTTTTCTACGTATTTTCTTTTGTTACGAGGACATTCAGTCACTACGAGAGCAGCCCGGACTGTTTACAGAATGCGGCACTTTCTAGTTGATTGAAAAAATATGTGCTTTTTATCTACACAACACTATATGACGTAATCCTTAAGTAGCATCTCCAACTTACTGGTTGTTTCTATGTCATTTTGTATACCTTTTCATTTAAACGTCCCTCATACTATGCAAACAATCATTGAACTGTTACCTTCACAGAACCAATGAATTCTTTTTACAAACATTGAAACATAAATAAATAAATATACAGGGTGTATCTGAAATGGTGCAACAAACTTTCAGGGATGATAGTACTCATCAAGACGAACAAGAATCGGTATAGAAAGGGGGGTCCCAGACCAAATCCCAGGGAGTTAAAAATGGAGCGACACCCCAAAAAAATCATTGAAAAATTAAATTTGTAGAAGAACTACTATTGGAAAAAGCTTAATTATGGTCTCAAAAATTGTGGTTTAATATGATCTTTAAGATTACCTCAAAAGTCTTCACTTTAAAATTTGTTTTATTATGAAAAAAGTTAAAAACACAAAAAATGTGAAAACTCAGCAAAAACCTTATTTTGTATTTCAAAATCATTTCTTTTGATTTGATAATCTGAAAGATCATAGTTGAAAACCCTTAAGTCCAAAGTTTCACGTAAATACAATCAATATTAAACGCTTGAGATCCTGTTGAAGTTTGTTTTTTGCGTACGCTAACAGCTGTTCTGGAAACAGCTCTAAGAAACTGCTTGCGCACCCAAAAAACAAACTTTAAAAGGATCTCAAGCGTTTAATATTGATTGTATTTACGTGAAACTTTGGACTTAAGGGTTTTCAAATATGATCTTTCAGATTATCAAATCAAAAGAAAGGATTTCGAAATACAAAATAAGGTTTTGGCTGAGTTTTCACATTTTTTGCATTTTTAACTTTTTTCATAATAAAACAAATTTTAAAGTGAAGACTTTTGAGGTTATTTTAAAGATAATATTAAACCACAATTTTTGAGACCATAATAAAGTTTTTACCAATAGTAGTTGTTCTACAAATTGAATTTTTCAATGATTTTTTGGGGTGTCTCTCCATTTTTAACTCCCTGGGATTTGGTCTGGGACCCCCTTTCTATACTGATTCTTGTTCGTCTTGATGAGTACTATCATCCCTGAAAGTTTTTGCACCATTTCAGATACACCCTGTATATACACATATATAGTAGAGCACCGTTTATAAGTCTCTCATTTATACGTCTTTTACATTTATACGTCGTTTTCACCGAGTCCCAATTCATTCAAATAATCAAAATTGTTTTCAATTATACGCCTTTTCATTTATACGTCGGTCCCTTGAAAGACGTATAAACGGTGCTTTACTGTATATATATATACAGGGTGTCCCACGAGAAGTGGCCCAACCCTTTAACTTTTGAACCCCTACAGGTATAGTCATGAAAGTGGGGTCTAGGTATAGTAAAGTGACCATGCCCTATCCGATGAGATAACTTTCAACGCCCTCTAGCGGAAAATTTAGGAGTTATAATTTTTATTTTAAAAACTGTGTGAGGTATGTGAAAAAAGTCAATGACTACGTTGTAGAGCATCATCGATTTAGTAGGAAAAGACACCTTAAGCAGAAAAATATCTTGAATAAAATCCCTAAAACGCACGCTCAAATAGGTTGAATTTACGTAGATTTTACATCTTAAAACGCTCCTCATGAGGCGAAAATGAGGAATTTTCAATTTAATGAACTAAGAATGCTTTTAGTCATTTACTTAAATCATAAAAATAAAAATTTCTCATTTTCACCTCGTGAGGGGCGTCTTAAGACGTAAAAACTACGTGAATTCAACCTAATTGAGCTTGCGTTTTAGGGGTTTTATTCAAGATATTTTTCTGCTTAAGGTGTCTTTTCCTACTAAATAGATGATGCTCTAGAACTTAGTCATTGACTTTTTTCACATACCTCACACAGTTTTTAAAATAAAAATTATAACTCCTAAATTTTCCGCTAGAGGGCGTTGAAAGTTATCTCATCGGATAGACCATGGTCACTTTACTATACCTAGACCCCACTTTCATGACTATATCTGTAGGGGTTCAAAAGTTAAAGGGTTGGGCCACTTCTCGTGGGACACCCTGTATATAGTATATCTAAACACAATGTTATTTGAGATTGTAAGCTGAGTGAGGATTGCATTACTACTACTACAAAAAAGAAAAAATGTAAATAACAGTAAGAAACACTGCAGTCTGAACCTGATTGTTGACTGAAAATAACAATTATATTATGATAACTAGTTGACGTACCTGTATTTCTTCATCAAGTTCTCTATTTTTTTTTTGACTTCCTTGCCATTGCGCATAAACCCGTCTAAAGCCATACTGGCGGCAATTTCATCGTGCAACAGACGCTTCCTTTGGTGATTTCGCACCTCTCCTCGAATCCTTTTGTATATGTTAATTAGGCAGAGGGTCTCTCCGTCTTCACATAGCTTCCTTTTAAGGATCTTCCTAAAAAAGAAAAATCAAGACATGTAGATCTGAAGGTTATCAAACCATAATTGCTATTAATTTAAAAATTTACTGGAATAAAAACAACCACACTGATGGACTAACAATTTATTTGGAATATTTGAGAAGGGGGTTTGATTTAATGGTAAACAAAGAAGTGAAAATGAGACAATTAGTAAATATTCGACTTAAAATCTGAAAAGAACTCAACTGTTAAATATTGTTATGCTTCGTTAAAAGGATCGTAGTTAAATCATTTACACTCACTACAAAATAAAAAACACTTCCAAAAATATAAAAATAGTGCTAGATTCGTTAAGTGCCGAAAGCAGGCAGAAATTTTAAACAAGTCTCGGAGAAATTCCAAGCACCCAACAATATATATTTCAAAACAAAGATATAATTAAAATACATTCAAACCAAGCAAAAAAGGGGTGAGGTATAAAGTTATCCCAGGTGAAATAATAAAGGTTGTGGAAAATGTCGGCTGAAATAAAAAATTCATAAACCGTTAGTTTTCCATGGACGTGGAAAGTCCCTGAACCTGGATTTTCCTTGGTATGACATGTTGATGAAATCTAACACAATTCCAAAAGGATTATACTATATATGTTACACATACTATTATTTATTTCAACATAAACTTGAATTTTTGTTAGATTCTAACTTGAACTTATTAAGTAAACCAATACTTACTTGAAAAACCTCCACAGCCTGAAGGCTTTCAGGAAACAGTGTTTCCATCCTTACTACCCTTGGGGTAGATGAGGACTAAAAGTAAGAAAATTAAATCTAGAAAGGTAAAAATCTTAACTCAAGGTAATGTCTTAGAATCCCTAATTTGATATTAAACTCTTGAAAGTTGAGAAAAATAAATATCCAATTATTACTTGAGAATCTATAATGAATTCTTCTTCTTGGCTGATTGCAGAAACTGAAACACTCTCATCAGCTAGAAAAATACAATGAAATAGGTAAAACTCCCAGTATCACCTCCAAACAGAGCTTTAGAAAATTAAAAAAAAAACGCTAAAATTAAGAAAATTGAAAATGAACAATTCTTACCTTGATTACTTATCATATGTTCATATACTCCATCGCAGTCAAGAGAACATGGAGTGGGATCTGTAACCACTCCCATAGCGGACAATTGTTGATCGATATCATACTTGGCCCCCCACCGGTCGCAAACACTGACACTTTGTCATTTGCTTTCCTTTGTTGTGCTAGCTTTTTCATGTTTTTGAACTTACTTCGTAACTGTTTATCTGTTCTTGGTTTCACTCCATTTATGGAGTTGTACTCCTGCTATTACAGTATTATTAAAATGCTATTAACAGAAAGATTGGTATTCAAATCAATTACAAAGATTCCAAAATTTATGTTAAAAAAGTTTCTAATCTGGTTTGTGCATCGATAACACTGGAATTTTCGTCGTTAATTGCTTCAGCGAAATTCATAATTCGCGTCAATGAAGCTTTATCATAGCCGCGGATTTTAATAATTTCCGCTTCGGTCATTTTGAACTGAGAGAATAGAACCGTACAACTTGGATGAAAACGGTTTCCTTTTGCTTAAAAAACATACCTGTCAACGAATCAATGTGTAGGTAAGTCCTGGTGCGGACGCCAAATGATTTGTGGCTGCTGTAAGTTCTAGATATCAAGGAATCTAGGAGGCAAGGAGGAACGAGAAGGTAGCTTTATTCTTCAACATGTACGAACAGCAACTGGCGCAAAGCGCGGGCAGAAAAAAAGGGCGGGGCAGGTGGCGGTTATCAGTTAAGATGCATTGAACATAAATGGTGGTTAACAGTTAAGATACATTGAACAATTTCATTATTTAAAAAAAGCAATATCATTTATACAAGCTAGTAACTTAAAGATAAATATAATTGAATGATTTCTACATAGGAATCAATTTTAAAAGTTTTTATTGCACTTGAATATATTAATTGTTGTAACAAAAATCCATCTAATAAAATCAATACAAACAATTTCTTCATGAGGTATTTTCAAGAGTAAGGGTTTTGCTTAATTTTACAGTTTTTTTGATACATTATGGAGGGGACGCGGTACCTCTGCTTCGACAAAATTCCGAAAAATATTTTTTTAATCCAAACTAATATATTTGCATTTGTCTATCATCCTACAAACTTTCAAAACTTTTCGTTGAAAAATATTAAAGTTGTAATTAATTTTATGTATGAAAGTATGTATTAAGGTTTCTATGGGTTATGGAAAATTTAAAGTCCCTTTACTCAGAACCACTTTTTCATTGTTTAAAATGCTAAGGCTTTTTATCTATTAGTCCAAATCTCTTGAATTTTTTTCTGACTATTGTTGGAAGTGTGTATAACGAAAATTTGTATGGGTTTTTGGATGTTTTTTAAAAAATTACCGAGTTGTGAATTTTAGCATTTTAGGGCTTTTTTAAGAAGGGATTCAAGAAAGAAAACATTTTCAGCACTTAAAATGCTACAAACCCTAAACCGATACTAGTGCTTATTGTACATAGTTCAATGTATTTGATCACCAAATTTTGTGAGTGTAAGTCGGTAATTGTAGGAGGAGTAGCATTTTAAAAACACCGCTTAAATTTCAAATTTTATTTAAAAAAACTCATAAAATTTCAATTTTTAGAAATTTAAAATTTATACTATGTTTAATTTAAGGCAATTGCATATTTTACCAACAAAAATTATAAAATAACAATGAATTTAAAGATTTTTTTCAGAAAGGTACCGCGTTCCCTTGTCAAATTTCTGATTTAAGTTCAAAAATGTGATTCAAATCATTTAAAATTCAACTTTATTTTCCCAAAACGTCAGAAAAGTAACGTGATCAGAAAACAAGCAAGTGTTTACTGTTTGTGCGCCCAAACAAAAAACGAAATTTCAAAAATTTATAACTCAAGACACATATAGGCTACAAAAATTGTACTTCATGTAAACTTCATTTTTCATAGTTTTATGTACTATTTAATTAAAATTTAATATCAAAACATGAAAATACATCATTCTTAAAATACATAATCTGCATTTTTTTTGCACTTTACTATATAATTGCACATATTAAAACTGCTCCTTTTTCCCCCAGGAGCAAAACTGGAAAAAAGAACTTGCATATACACAATCTGCATTTTTTTGCACTGGATTATATAATTGCACATATCCCAACTGCTCCTTTTTTCCCCAGGAGCAAAACAGAAAAAAGAACTTAAATAAAAGCTTCTTAAAACAATGACATATACACAATCTGCATTTTTCGCATTGGATTATATAATTGCACATATCACAACTGCTCCTTTTTCCCCAGGAGCAAAACAGAAAAAAAGAACTTGAATAAAAACTAAGAACTTAGTTCTTTAGTTACAATTAATAAATATTTGGACGAGAGGGATTTGGGGAATTTTTTTCCCTTCACTAGCAGATTTTGCAACAACCCCAAAAATTGCCCATATGATTGGGGAAAGGTGAGGTCCAGCACATAATACAAACCTAAAAGTATTATGGTACATCTCTCTAGGGAGCAATTATCCGCTAAATCTAGCACCATCTCCCCCACAACCAAAGTTATTTCTGGTCCAAAAAATAGCGTTGAACCTGGGCGAACCGTTGAATTTTCCTTGTAAGATTGCTAAAAGAGAAAAAATAGTAAGTTTTAATTTTAACAACTTACAACCAATAGTATATTGCTTTCATAAAAGTATTAGAACAGTCACTTGTCAGTCACAGTCAAGAATGACAGTCACTTTAAAGAATTAAACTTGATATTATTGGAATTTATAATCTTTCAATCAATTTTATTTAATACTTACATTTTATTAATTATTTAAGCTAGGGGGCTGCGCCCCCTGCTCGCTATCGCTCGCCAACCCCCGCGCGAACTGCTTCGCAGTTCGCTTTGGATCGCTCCGCGATCCTTACAACCCTTAGCACGAAATGTCCCTTACCTTACCGAACTTCTGTGAAGACAATGTTCCTAATACATGAAACTTCCTCCTCATCTTTGGCCCCGACAATTTTAATTTTCAGGCCAGACATACTTCGACACCTCGATAATGCAACATATAATTGTCCATGTCCAAATATTGGGGCATTTTGATTAGTAAAGTCCTACTTTACTAAAAGTGTCCTTGGGCCTTATTTATTGTCATTGCAAAGGCCAGTCTTACTGGGAATTGAGTGCGATGTAATACAAAAGGCAGGTCCTTATTGTGACTGGTATTTAATGTTATTCTTGGGATGCATGCAGAATTTCCTGCTTTTGTCCCAGTCATAATTGTGCAAAATAAAGCATTTTTAGTAAATTTTCGTACAATTAATCGTGTGCCATTGCACAAACCATCAGCAATACATAGATTTCGCACTAACATTATGACAGCCCCAATTTTTATGAGTATGTTGTGTAATGGCAATCCAGTGATGTTAACTTTTGCGAGGTATTCGGGTTGAAATCGGAGCATCACACTCTCATCGTCTGTTTCATCCCCGTCACACGCTGTAGCCTTGTCATAAGAGCGACACTCAATAATGTCCCCAGGCAGCTTTTGCAGGACTGAGATATTTAGGTTATTCACTTGATCATTAAGTGGGGCCAGGAGAACAGAAGTCGATAAGACATCTTCGTTTATAATTTCTCCAAAAATTTCGGATAATAAATCCTCACATAGCAAATCTGAAGCTTGAAATTTATGGACAACCCCGTTTCCAATTTGAAGTAGCCAATCACCAAATGATTGGTCATTGGCACGCATATTTCTGCTGAGAGAAAAGTGCTTTACCTCAGACCAAACAGGTAAAAATTTAATTGTTCCAGCTATTATTTGGTGCTTCCCTGCTCGCTTGATGACAGGTAATACTTGTCGGAAGTCTCCTCAAAATAAAAAGCACTTTCCTCCAAATGGGGCTTCAGAATTTAACAAATCCTTTAGGGTTACATCAATTAAATTAAGAGCAACACCTGGAATCATGTATGCTTCATCCCATATGATGAGGTCTGCATTTACTAACAATTCTTTTGCTATTTTGTCTAAATAAAGGGGCTTTAATTGCTCCTCTGCAGACGGTAGTGTAAGAGCAATTTTTAAAAATTCTGTGGGCAGTCCTACCATTTGGTAAGAGAATGGCAGCAATGCCTGTCCAGGCTACACACAAAACATTTTTATATAAATGCCTCTGTTGGTGGTACAAACATTTGTAAAGAAATGTTTTTCCAGTACCACCCGGTCCATCAATGAAAAACAACTTAGTAGAGGAGCTATCGTCACCAATACATTTGATTATTTCATCAAATGCATGCCGCTGCTCAGGGTTGAGTTTTGAAATCATTTCTTGGGCAAGTTTAAAGTGTTCATCTGAGGTGACATCATCAGTATCAGACAGGTCAATGGTGGTCAGAGCAGGCAAACTAAAATCAGATAAGGTCTTATCTTCGCTGTTTAGACGTCTTTCAATATCGGTAAGGCATTCAATAAAATTATCTTCCTCACACATGTGAATTTGAAATTTCTCCCACAATTTCTTTGCATCAATCTGACAGCATGTCAGAAGCAAGTGTGAAAAGAAAACGCGGAGTTCTTTGGGCATCATGTGATTAGCCACCTCGGTTAAAATTTCTTCCATCCTTTCATCTCCTTCTCCAAACCCCAAACTGTAAGCAGCCTCTCGGAATGTGTTGCAGAGTACTCCGCCAACTGTTCGTAAATCTTCAAAAGAAGTCGGACCACGAACATGCTGCAGCAAAAATTTTAAAAAGAAACGCTCACTGTCCCTGGGTGACACAGCATACATTCGAACTACGATCTTATCACCTCCGCGTTGCCTTTTTTCCAGTGGCGATCTTTCTGCGCCCACACATAATGCTTAGGAATGTCAATATATTTGTGCTGTCTTGCTTCCATATCACTACCATTGAGTTGGAAAAAACCCATCAAGAGAGTGACAGTACTTGTAGAATTTATGGCCTCTGTTTCCTGACCCTCTTGAAAGGTTACTTGCTGGTTACCAGGCAAGTGAACTGGCAGTCGAATAACAGAGTGACTGTTGTCATGCATTGGCAATTCCAATAAACGCCAAGCTGCCTCCATCGAGCTCACATAGCGGCTATCGATGAACTCATCCACTTCATTTCTTGATAATTCCCTATCACCATCTGTAATTGTCACATTAATTCTGTCGTGGCCCTTATTGACATATTTAAAAATATATTTATAGGCCATTACACTGCCACAATACTCAACATTGATATGGCAGTTGTATTTAAGAAGACATATGCAATATCGTTTTTAACTCTCTGTTTAAGACACATGGACAAGTTTACTCCAATTATGCTGAAATATATACTGACGGATCTAAAACTAATACCCATGTTGGGTGTGCAGCAATTTTTGACAACGGAGTTATTTCCAGGAGACTTGACAAGCGGTGTTCCGTGTTCACATCTGAGAGCTGGGCTATCCTACTGGCTCTGAATAAACTAAAATACTCTCTCAAGAAAAATTTCATTTTATACTCGGATTCTAGAAGCTGTTTAGATGCCCTTCGGAACTATAATCAAAAGAGCCATCCTATCATATTACAAATCATTAACACCTATTCAGAATTTAAGGACAGGGGATTTTCAATTAAATTCTGCTGGATACCTGGACATACGGGCATTCCCGGCAACGACAAAGCAGACTTGGCTGCAAAAACAGCCACCCTACAAAGCAGCTCTTTTATCCCATTCTTTGATATTTTAACATATATTAGAAACTCAATTAAATCAACCTAGCAATAATCATGGGAACTAGAATTTAGAAATAAACTGTATGATATCAAACCCCATGTAACTGGCTTTCCTGATACAAAACTTAATAGATTTTTAGATGTAAAATTGACAAGACTCCGAATCGGACACACTTATTTTACACACAAGCATCTTTTTCATGGAGAACCTCCGCCTACATGCCAGGCTTGTAATGTTATCTTATCTGTTAAACATATATTATCCGAGTGTCCCAGATTTTGACTTGTCAGGCGACTGAGACTAGGCGTAGAATATCCAACGCTAGCTGATATCATAGGTGACGAGTACCACAAAAATATCTTTAATTTTCTACGGGATATAAACTTCATGAATCGTGTATAACTTTAAAGTATAATGTATAAATGTCTTATGTTTGGCGCGGAATGGCCAAATTTAGCTCTTGCGACATAAAACCCCACCAACCAACCAACCAAACAATGGTAATTTGAAAAAATTAAGAATTGAAAATACATTTACTTTAATACAAAAGAATTACTCGTACAGGAAAGTAAAATGTTATTTCTTTTATTTAAACATCTGTATAACATGAAAGACAGAAATTTCACAAGTTATTAGAGTAACTTGCACATTTTTGAACGTAAAGGAAAGGGGGAAACTCCGTATAGCCTTTTTTCTGAAGCTCATATTATGCTTTCAGGAGGGCACAAATCCTTGGAATATTTGCATCAATACAAGTTTCTGATGTCACCGACTAAAAAACAAAATAAAATTCAGTATAATGAATTTCAATTATTATAGCTTCAATTGCATAATTAAGAAATCTTTAAAACAGATTAAAAATTGTACCTAAAGCTCTAAAAGGGCATCTTCAGGCGATATTTCAACATCATTTTGCACGTTCGGAACAATATTGGTACTCTCTTTCGCAATTTTCCGGATACGCTGCATCTTTCGCTTATGGCTAAGACGCCTAATGAAAACTGCCTAAAAAAACAATCCTTGTTTTACGAATTTGTTCTAAAAAGTTACAGCAAGATATTATTAAATACATTTTTCACAAAACTTACTTACATGAAGTGTGCTTTCCTTTTTTGGCATCCTTTTTGTGCGATCACTAGCCTTATCCCACAGCATATTAGGATATTTAGCCGCTAGGGACTTTCCCAAGGTGTCAATATTCCCACCTCAAGGTAGCGGTACTGGCGTTGCAGATGAGGTTTTCTCGACTAAAAAATTATTCATAGTATATACAGGGTGTTCCAAAGAAGACCCCTAACTTTAAAAATTCGTAGAAAAAAACTAAAAGAGATAACAACACGTTGTTAGCGTCATTATTATCTTTAGATAAATAAATTTTTTTACTGAAAATATAATATAACCTAATACCGTTGACGAAACAGTATGTTCAAAATAGTGAAAAAAGCTATGCTTTGAGTCTATATTGCACTCATCTTTGTGTGTCCGAGTTTGTGAAAATATTTGATTCTATAATCGAATGATTATGAAAATTTTATATTTTTGCTCTAATTGATTATGTTCATAAGGATTTTTCTTTTTATTTCCGACGAAAAACTGAACAAGGATTCATCCCATACTATTTCAATGGTAAAGTGATGGCCTATAGATTTGGTTTTTTAAACTACACTTGTTTAAAAATTTGTGTAAAAAAATTTCATTGTCCAAGAATAAAAAAGCCGCAAACCGCGTGTTTTTATCACTTTTAGTTTTTTTCTATTAATTTTTAAAGTTGGGGGTCTTTTTTGGAACACCCTGTAGGTTAAATGTAAATTTTAATCTAAAATAGCAAAATTACATAAACAATAGATTTTCTCTATATGAGCTTTAGTGAAATAAAAATATAGTGTTTGGAAATGGCACATAATGTAATGTTTAAAATACTTACTTCAAGTACGCAATTGGCTCATCTTTCAATTGTGAGCTAAGAATTTTATGGTCTTTGGGTGACATAAAGTCACCATTTAGAAATGGCTGCAACACAGCCGAAAATTCTGGTAAATTGAAAAAATTCATCCTTCTTTTACGGATGACATTAACATCAGATTCCTATCACGAAAAGGTAAATTATCTTTAATTCAACTTATAATCTGTTGATTTATAAAAATCATTAAGTAAGGGGCCATCTATAAATGACGTATTATTTTATTATTTTCTTTAAAAGGCGTCTTAAAGGTTGATACAATTTAAATTATATCAGGCTGGGTAAATAAAAATAAAAAAGTTGATTCCTAACTCTTTCAAATTGTTGTATTAGAAAACTTTTTGGTTTAAGAGTGTGAACGTGACAAAGGGGGGAGGGGTATGGGAAAGTGTGATATTGTGACAAAGGGGGAGGGGGTCAAAAATGGGTAAAAAAGTGACATTTATGGATGACCCCTAATCAGGAAATGAGAAACATAACACATATAGCAGAGGCATTTAGGCAGTACTGAGATTGGGAAAAATAATTGGGGGGATGTCCCTTTTTGCAGGCTTAAGGGTTGACTAGGGGTAAAAAGTAAGACAAATTTCGGGTACCTATTGTAATTGATAATCAAAATATAGAGTATGTAATAATATTTAAATTTTATTGAACCTATTTAAGTATCATGTAAGCATTGTGAATCCAAAGTAAGTGTTAGTGTTTTGTGGATTCTCCACAGAAAATTTTTGAAATTTACCCCTCGAAATAGTTATTTCAGCTTACTTTGAGAACTATTGGGGCACAGCTTATTATGAGCAGTAGAATTTTTACGGAAAATCTTTATATTATAAACTGTAAAATTTCAAGGGTGTTAGGGTGTCTTACTCAAATAAAATATCTGAAATTTACCACTAAAAGTACTGTTGTAACTCATGTCAGACTCTTTAAATTACACTAAAAGGGAGACACTCTCTGTAAGGAACTGAAATTTCAATCAAAAACAAAATATAAAAGTTTTAAAAATTTCAAGGGTGGTTGGGGGTCCTCCCAAAAAAAATTTTTAACCTGAAAAGGGGGTTTTAACTTATTTTAAGATACTTTATCCTAAATTTGTAAATTTTTTCTTGCAAAACAAATATTTTGTGGGAAACGGTAAAAACATTTTTGGGGATGGCATTCTCCCCGTTCTCCTATCTCAGCAGCAGCATCCTAGTTGTCCACACTTTCTACTTATGTGACCACAAGCGACCGGTCTGGCCATGTACTGAAACGGGGCCTCAAGTTATTAGGAGTTAGGCCCCAGCCATGATCGTAATAGTTTATTCTATTAACATTAAGAAAAGAAATAAGCTTTTACTTTTAACAACTATTTATTTTGGCATAAAATAACCACACTCACCGTTAGGCCGCAGTCGTGCTCTCTCAATCCGATCGCTGTGAATTTCTAATCATTTGTACTTTCGCGCTGCTTCCCGAGCCGAGCTTCTGTCCAAACTTCGTGTTGCCAGACCGCGAACCCCGAACACAGAGAGGGGAAACTCGCAGAGGGTCGCCGACTGGTCACCCCACTGGCGGTTGCTCGCAGCGCACCCCGGAAAGGCTCCTCAAACCGAAGCGCGCAGACTTGCGGCGGTTCAGTACTACCTGCTGATGCTTTCGGTTTCAAACTTTTTGAAGATCCATTTACACTTGACAGTTCTATCCTGGGGCAAGTTTTCTCCTTTCAAGACATAATCTGGGGAACGCGAAACTCGTTGTTGGTCGATAACGGTCGGGGGGCTAACCTGAGATTTCCCTTCAACCCAGATTTTCCCATTCCGCGGATTTCCTTCGTTCTGACTCACGTTGGTCGATACGGCTGATAGACAAATTTACTCCAACTATTCTGAAATATATACTGACGGATCTAAAACTAATCCCCATGTTGGGTGTGCAGCAATTTTTGACAACGGAGTAATATCTAGGAAACTTGACAAGCGGTGTTCCGTGTTCACATCTGAGAGCTGGGCTATCCTCTTGGCTCTTACCCCTTGGAACTTACAGCATTTCTCTGATACACGGGAACTAATTCTATTGATTCCTTCCCCCTGACTGTCTCTGTACTTAGAACGATTAAGCGCGTGCACAAGTTACCTCTTATTTTAAATTTTTAAAATCATGATACAAATACAAATTAAGTCCGCCAACTACAGGCGTAAGCCCCAGGGTTTCCCAAAGGGGTCGATGAAGGTTTAAAGGGGGTCGATGAAGCTCTAGGGGTCGATTGGGGGTGGATGAAAGTTAAACAGTCATAAAAAATAAAATTTTGATGAAAACAGCTTCTTATTACTGTTTAAAGAATTTTCCTGGTCCCTTAAAATTTCTTTAGATACTAATTTTTAATTTCAAAGTTTTAAAAAATTAATGCTTCATTTGGTGGTCTATTGCTTATTTGGATCACCTATAAATTATCCAGATTAAACTGTACAACACTAGCGAATCCAGGGGGGCTAGGGGTTTTAGCCCACCCTAAAGGAATAAGAACTAACAGTGAGAAATAGGGGATGTTAAAAAAGGGAAAAGCAACTCCAAAACGGAGGTCCCCAGACCCCCTTTAGAACTTGGAACTCTATTTTTCTAAAATTTCGTAAAAATTCTACCAAAATGTAAATTAAAAAAAATAATGAAAAATACTGCAATACTCATAATAATTGCACTTGTAAACCCTTAGATAACGTATCCTCAATAAAATACCTCGGACTTCACATAGACTCAAATTTGAAATGGAAATCCCATACAAAATATATATCAGACAAACTAAGGTATGTACTGTGTAACTTTTATTACCTAAAACAAAAGATAAATAATAAATTACTTATTAATTTATATTATTCTTGGGTTCATTCACAACTTAATTACGGTTTAGTTGTGTGGGGAGGGGATTACATGATCAACTTAAAAAGAATTGAGAGGCTGCAAAAGAGATTCCTGAGATTTTTAAATAATGAAGCGCACTTACACACAAATAATATTAACTACTTCAATTCCTTAAATATACTTCCAATTCGCCATCTTTTTTATTTTAAAATTTGCCTCCATCTCTATCTAAACCCCAACATTTGTCAAAAACGCAATGTCGTAAACCTACGAAGACCTAACATATTATACTTTGTTCCTAAACCTAATAAGTCCATATTCTGTAAAAATTTTTGTTACATAGCCCCTAAGTGTTTTAATAAGTTACCTATACATATTCAAAATAGCCCTTCAAAACATTTATTCAAAAAACAATTAAAAGAATATCTGTTTACTATAGAGGATATTGATGATTTCTTTTGTTCTGTTTAATGTATGATTTAAAATAGTTTTAAGCACTTTAACTCATCATTATGGCAAAAATATAATTTATTGGCGCCCTGTTTGCCACTATATCCACCTCATGTATGTATTTCCTGTGTTTTTTTTTTCTCTTCTCCTTGTTTTTACTTTAAATTTTTGTTACTTATAATTACGGTCACCTACATGGACCATGAGATCCCAGGTGACTATGTGAATTTGTAAATTTTCTTGTTCTTTTGTTTGTATTTCAATAAATAAATTTAAAAAAAATTCTTGAAAATGTATGGATATAAGAAGACTATTTTGATATTGTTTGATATTGAAAATTCTTAGTCGCCCCCCCCCAAAAAAAAGCCCCGACTCCTGGATCCGCCGTTGGAGTGGAACCAGTTGAAAAATTTTAGTTACGATTTTCGTTCATAAATAATTTTTCCAAAAAATTTAGTAGGATTTTTGAAAGGGGGTCGATGGCGTAGATAAAATACTACCAAGGGGTCGATGCATGAAAAAGTTTGGGGAACCTATTAAAAAATAATGCTTTCTATACAATCCGTCTTAAATTTTACTTTATTCAATTTGAAATTGTGACCCCTTGTTCTATTACTCGTATTGAAATCTAGTCCCTCTGTATCCCCTTGCTTTACCAATTAAAAAGTTGATCCCCTCTAATCCTTCTTTTCTCTAGAGTGAACATATTTAGCTTCTTTAATCTTCCCTCATAACTTAAACTGGATATACCCTTGACCATTTGAATCCCTTTCAATTGAATCAATATCTTTTTTTAAGTATGGAGACCAAAACTGAACAGCATACTCTAGATGAGGTCTCACCAAGCCTCTGTATAGTGGTAAAATAATATCCTCGGACCTTGAAGAAACAGTTTTTTTAATGTATCCCAATATCCTATTAGCCTTTTTACTAGCAGATGAACACTGATGAACCCATTTAAAGTTCTCATTTACTATCACCCCTTAATCTTCGATCATATTACCTTCTTTAACTTTATGCATTATTAATTGAACTGAACAATTATACAGGGTGTTTCAAAATTGCGTTGCACGGCTTTTATTCTAAACCAGCGCCTCCTAGGGTCATAGAAGTAAGGTCTACCCCTAGGTAAGTGACCCTGGAGAATCCATTGAGATGACTTACAGCGCCCCTAGCGGCGAAATTAAAAAGTTAAAAAAATTAATTTAAAAACTAAAGGAGATAGAGCAAAGACCTCAAGGAGAGTATTGTTGCCAACGTCAAGAAGAACTCATTGAAAAAAATTTTATCAAAATATCTTTAATATTCGCGGAGATATTAGCATGTGAAAATAGCACTTTTTCGGGGGTCAAAAAGTAAAAAGTTCGCATATTTGCAAATTTTTTTGATTTTTTGATTAAATTTTGTGTTCTTTCAACTAAAAAAACACAAAACTACACAATAACACTGAAACATTTGCAAATATGCGAACTTTTTACTTTTTGACCCCCGAAAAAGTGCTATTTTCACATGCTAATATCTCCGCGAATATTCAAGATATTTTGATCAAATTTTTTTCAATGAGTTCTTCTTGACGTTGGCAACAATACTTTCACTGAGGTTTTTGCTCTATCTCCTTTAGTTTTAAAATTAATTTTTTTAACTTTTTAATTTCGCCGCTAGGGGCTCTGTAAGTCATTTTAATGGATTCTCCAGGGCCACTTACCTAGGGGTAGACCTTACTTCCATGACCCTAGGAGGCGCTGGTTTAGAATAAAAGCCGTGCAACGCAATTTTGAAACACCCTGTATAAATAAATGGAACAAATTGTTGAAACGACTCATCCTCCCTAACATTTTAGTGCTTAGTTTATTCAATTCCAACTCCCCGTTACAAATTGGCAGACAATTAAGTAAAAAAAGTTTTCATAAAAAACCATGCTTGAAAATACACGAAAATTAAAGAAAAAATAAAATTGAAAGGTTTCTTTTGATAGAAAAGAGAATAGTTAAGATAATTAAAAATAAGCTTTTTACTAATTATTTCTAAAATTAAAACTGTAATACGTTTTCTCCTCACGGGTTTGTCTTCTAAAGACAACGACAATAGCTATTTTACTGTTGTATTTTTTCGGAAGTTGAAAACGACCGATTAACTAGAAATTTTACAATAAAGGCTTAACTCCCAACTTTTTACTCTTAACAACCCAATTTCGTGTAAAACTCAGTGAGGTGCTATCTTTTCATTGAAAATGGCCGTTTTTGGTAGCATTTAACTTTTATCAAAAATACTGAAAAATAAATTATAATAAGTATACTATTAGCATAATTACTTGTATATCATGAATAAAATTAAAAACTTTTTTTTTAGCTTCCTCAGACCTGAGAGTAAAATATAACTTTGGTTAATGCCCTAAGTGTCTAAAATAGCTGTTTAGGTCATCTTAAAGAATGATTTCTGAAAGAATGATAAAATCAGAAAAAATATTAATACTAGAAAAATAGGCTATTAGTTAATCGAAATTTGATCTAAGACCTCTAATGTTTACGTGTAAAACAGAAAGGTGGGCAGAATCACATTTACAAACAAAATTATCTATATCGGGGGAATTCAGAATAGATGTGCAGGGAGTGAAAGAGTCAACGTGAGGTGATAAAAAGTCCAAATCAAACATTTAATACTTTAAGATCACTTTCATTTCTAATTCTTATCACTTTGTCATTTTCGTTTTTCCTCACGAAGACCTTTCCCTCCCTACACCACAAACTTGTATTCTGGATTTCCCTCCTAAACTGTTTTGCTTTTGATAATATGAACTTGTTATATTGAGTAAGATGCTCGTTTATATAGAAAGGTGCTGACACAAAATTGCTATCTAAATTTTTGATGTTTAAATCCTTCTTACTTCTTGCCAAGGAAAGAAATCTGTCACGATCTTTTCTCGAACCGAACTGACATATGATAGATTTTATCGGTTTTTTAGAAAGAGTAGGTACCCGATGAACTTTCATAATATGCAGATCATCTTGAAAGCCGATATTTGCAGCAATTTTATCAAGAGTTTCGAGAAGGTTTTCATTTTCTGATTGAGGCACACCGTCAATTTCAATGTTAATATTTCTTGAATATACTGTTCCATATCGTTCATATTCGATTGAATTTTCTGAACTTCCGTCTCAAGACTGGAAATCCTTTCGATGCATTTTTGATGTTGTGTGGACAAAGACCCAACCTCCTGTTTTACGTTTTTTACATCTTGGTCTATTCTTTCCAGGGTTTTAATAAAGCTATCCACTTTGCTATTAGTCTCATTCATTTTCGTCAAAATCGGTTCAAAAGCAGCTTGTATTTCGGTCTTAATCAGAATTCTCATATCTTCAAGTTGTTGATTGTCCGACTTTGGTTTCGGCGGCATTATTACAGACTTACTGGATTTTGTAGAAGCTTTAGTAGGACAACTTACAGGAAGCAGGAACAGTTTCAGAAGCACGCACAGCAAGAGTTACTACGAGATTATTTCTCCTCTACACTAACTAGCAACAAACATAACTTATGAAAAACCACTTATAATAAATATAAATCAAAACAAAGACAGATCAGCGGAGAGCTCAAAAAAAAGCCGCACACATCAGCTCTACCGCTGTTGCCAGATTGCTGTCATATCATTTGTTAAAAATAACGATCTTATGTTTTTAATTATATGATTTTGATCAAAGCTGAAAAATAGATATCTTGAGGTGTCACAGGGATGTGGGACTTGATAGCTCAATTTCCCGTTGTTGAAGTGCTTGAACATGGAAACATTAGTTTTGTGGTTATCTGCCACAATTCTAATAACTTTAAAACCACATTTTTCAACTTCAAACAAAACATCAGATGATAATTTGTGTAACTCTTTACCAGTTAAGTGACTGGTAAAGTAGTAAGCACATGGGATGCTTATTTTTGTTGAGAGACCATACAACAGGAAGCACAACATTCTGTTGGCTACCCTCAACTTTTTGTCATCTTCATCAGTCGATTTTCCCCCTAAAAAACAGTCCATCTGCTTGTCATATATTAATTGAGGTTTTAACTTCATCAATTATGAGGGAGCAAAATTTTTCCTCGGGTTTCAGGGAAGATGCTTCTTCTTCCAAACGACATTTTATTAAGGATGAAACACCAGTTTCATGGTTTTCTCATTGTTGCAATATAATAGTAACACGTAAAAAATAGCCTCCGGTCATTTTAATATTTTAAAGGTGATTTTGCAAGCCTAAAATAAACAAACTTCAATATATTAACTATTCAGTGGTGAAGTAATCAGCGAAAGTCTCAAATCCGTCATCGGTGGTCCAAAAGCAGAGCTATCATCCAAAAGGTTTTACAAGCATTTGATTCAGCAATATCAAGTATGTAATAGACATTGTTAACAGTACCATTGTTTTATTTACTTTGAAATATTGTTATAACTTACAATCCTCATAAAGACTCAGCAAATTATCTTATCAAAGAAAAGAAGAATAAAGTTTTAAATCATGAATACGCCCCCGGGCGTCAGCAACTCGGAAGAAAAAAGGATTACGGAATCAGAAAATTATTTAGAAGTCCAAAAAAGTTTACATGACCAAATAAATGCAGGATTAAATAACGGAACCAAACAATTTGTCATCACATTTATTTCTGAAGAACCTAATACGATTAAAAGTCATCCTAGATTAATTAAAGATAGTTTCACTAAACAGTTGTCAAATGTGAATAAGATTACCGAATTTATCCACACTAAACAGGGGAAAATTATAGCAATAACTGAAGATGGGGAAACTGCTAAAGAACTGGCTGCAATAAAAGACATAGTTGGTGTTAGAGTTCAGGCGAATATACAAAAAGAAAGCAATACAATTAAATTCTTATTAAAAAACATACCTCAAGAAATCAGTTTAAATGAAATAAGAGAAGATTTTGAAGGAGAAAATGAGCTATTTATACACAGTTTAAGAAGATTTACAAGGAAGAATTATAATGAGTTCACAAAAACAAAAACAATTTTAGTAACCATATATGGAAGAAACCTCCCCCCAAAAATAAAAATTTGGATGACCAGACCAGATCCCATAAGGTTTATAGACAGACCAAGACAATGTTTAAATTGCTTTAAATTCAATCATCCAACGAAATATTGCAAGAATCCCAAATTATGTAGAAATTGCGGAGAGTCTCATGACGATAAAGCATGTAATAATCCAGATAAGAAATGCTTCTCATGTGGGAAAAGTGGTCACGTACCAGGTGAAAAAGAATGTGAGATGTACAGAAGAGAAGAGGAATTTTTGATTTATAAGGATACAAATGGCCTCACATACAGAGAAGCCCGGAAAAGATTTGAATGGAGGTCACAAAATTATGCCAAAGTAATTAAAAAGAACATAGAAGTCGAGAAGAAATCTGAAGAACTTAACATTACTATGGAGAAAAATAAACAGGAAATAAAGGAATACATAAAAGAAACTATTAGTGAAGCTATAAACGGTATACAAAGGATGCTAATTACCATCTTAGAAAATAATACTAAAACAGATACTCCTAAAGGAAAAGAAGTTATCATCACAAAAATCAAAAATAAAGAAGAAGACAATTCTGAATCACCCAGAAAGAAGAAAAAAGAAGACTTCAAGAAGAAAAACATCAAACCAAATGAAAGCGACATGCAATCAAATTTTCATAATTCGGAACAAGTAATTAATCATATTAAAACAATCCAAACGGAAGAAAACAGAAATCAAGAACGAACACGAACCCAAGAGAATCAGAGAGAAACTCCGCTTTCAAAAATAAGAAAGGACAATCCATTTTTTAAACAAGCCTTATAGTCAAAACTAAAGAAGTTAGTCAAGAACAGATAAAGCAAGTAAGACCTTTACAATTTTATTTTCATGTCAAAGTTTAATTCAAAATTAAACATAGTTCAATGGAATGCCAGAGGCATTAAGAATAAAACACACTGGCTCAAAGAACCTTTTTTCATGGACTCTGACATTTTGGCCATTCAAGAATCCTTCCTCAAGTTAGACGAAAGATTCAAAATAACCAATAAGACAAGTTATAGGAAAGATAGAACCACAAAAGGTGGTGGAATTCTGACCGCTATAAATTCGAACTTCCCTTCAGCTTTAATTGATTTATCAAGCCTCCCTCCTACGAATAACGAAATTCTTGCCATCAAAATTTTTACAAATAAAGAATCTATAATAATTGTCAACATATATTCTCCCAAAGGGATTTTTGAATCAGCTTTGCTGGATGAACTAAAAAAGATCCTGGTCCCGCCATTTATAATTATAGGAGATCTAAACTTAAAACATCCTCTTTTGGGTTCTCAAAGAGAATCTCAAGATGCAAGCAAATTCTTTGATTGGTTAGACGATATAAATGGTGTTTTGATAAATACGACCAAGCACACCTATAAGTTAAATCAATATTCCTCTCTGTTAGATCTTACCATCGCTTCTACAGACATCTTTAATCAAACGAATTTCAATGTAAAAGAGGATCTTTTTGACAGTGATCATTTCCCTATTCAAACTTTGATAAACCAAAACAGCAACGGAAAAGAACAAACAAGACAATTAATTTTATGGAAAAATATCGAAAAGGGTATAGAATACATTGATTATGAGAATAAAACTGAATTTCTTTCCGAATGCACGAAACTGATTGAAGAAAATACAAAACAAGTAAAGATAAAAAAATATAAAGAGCCATGGTGGAATTCAAAATGCGAAAGCCTCCTTCAACAAAAAGAACACTTTTTAAATTATCCAAAAAATACCTTTCATTGGATCTTTGGATTAAATACAAGAAAGTAGCAGCTAAACTTCGCAAATTAATTAAAACTAGCAAAACAGGTTTTTGGAATAATTTATGTGATAATGAAAAAGAATCTAAAAATATTTACAATATTTTGAAAGCTGTCAATAATAAACCACATTATCCTGAAAATCACAATTTATTAATACAAGGAAATCAAATCATACAATGTCCCAAGGAACAGGCTAATTTGTTTGCAAATTCATTTAAGAAAAACAATATTGACGAATATATTCCTCTTGACTTGAGTACTCACGATGATGAACCGTACAATCTTCCTTTTACACTGGACGAATTAAGACAAGCAATAAAGTCATCAAAAAACTCAACTCCAGGAATTGACAAAATAAATAATAAATTTTTAAAACTCCTAGATCATAATCAACTTAGTACCCTTTTGGATATCTATAACGAAAGCTGGGAAACAGGAGTTATACCAAAAGATTGGAAAATGGCAATCATCTTACCCATCATCAAACCAAACAAAGTAAAAGATCAAACCAATTCCTACAGACCTATTTCATTGACCTCAGTAGTTAGTAAAACCTTTGAAAAGATGATTTTAAAAAGACTTGTTAAACACTCCCTAAATTCTTTTAATGAAAATCATGCAGGATTTATTCCGTTTAAAGACGTTACATACTGCCAATCTCTTCTATTTCAAAAAATCACACAAGCTAAAAATAATAAAGAATTTTTCCTTTTAGTAGCTTTGGATATTAGTTCAGCTTACGATTCAATTTACATTGATGGCCTCATATTAAAATTAATAGGAAAAGGCATCAAGGGCAATGCTGCTAATTGGATATTTCACTTTCTTCAAGATAGAGAGTTTCAGGTTAGGTGGAGAAATACTTTGTCTATCAGCTTAAAAAATAATCGTGGTCTGGCTCAAGGGAGTGTTTTAAGTGGATTTCTGTTTACTATCTACATGTCAGACCTTTTTGAACACATAGCTGGTGCCAAAGTTATAATATATGCAGACGATATATTTGTTTATTCTCATCATTCAAACCTCAAACAAGCAATGAACAACATACAAAAAGCTTTATGTAAAATAAGCCTTTGGTGTAAAGAATGGAAATTATCATTATGTCCTCAAAAAAGTAGTGCAATTAACTTCTCCAACAGAAAAGAATTTCCTAATGGAAACCTCTTCATAGAGAACACGGAAATTCCTTGGAAAGAGCATGTGAAAATCCTAGGGTTATATTTTTCTAGAAACTTATCATTTAAAGAACATTTCATTCATTTAACAAAAAAAGTGAATAGGAAAATGAATGCCCTAAAAGCAATAGCAGGAGCCTCCTGGGGAACACGTTCATATCATCTCACACATATTGTAAATGCAACAATAAGAAGTAATTTAGAATTTGGTTGTCAGATTTTTAATAGCACTAGCAAATCCCTATTTCACAAACTAGAGATCATTTATAATAAAGCTTTGAGAATCGCTACAGGCCTTCCTAGGTGGACCCCCATTCCCCTCTTATATAAAGAAGCAAATCAAATGTCAATCAAGAATCGGCATAAAATTATGTTCATAAAATTTGGAATCAAACAAATATCTCATGGAAACTATTCAGCATTGAGTGAATCCCTGTTAACTTCCTGTGATCCTCCCCGGTTGAGTCGGCATCACTCAATACAATACAGATTTCAAGAATTAATGAATTTTTATTTCTTAAATACAAGATACATAATTAATGAAAGATTAGAAATTAATACTCATCCTAATTTGAAACTTAGTTTACATAATTATAGCTTTCAAAATAAAAACTTATCTAACGAAGAAATTCGATGTCATTTTAACCGTTGCAAATATGAAGATATGAGAAACAGAATAATCATTTCAACAGATGCCTCAAAAAATGAAACACATACCAAAGTAGCGGCGATAAATACATTAACATCCAAAGTAATTGCTGGATCTATCCCAAATATAAATTGCATTTTTACAGCTGAAGCGGTTGCGATTATCGTGGCAGTTCAGGAAATTTTTGAAGCAGACCAAGAATATATAATATTAACAGATAGTTTATCAGTACTAAAGGCCCTTTTTTCAATTAACATGAAATCTCCAAAAGTAATACTTTATTTGAACAATTGCATTAATAAGGCCCTTGAAACAGTTCGACACCTAGAGATCGTTTGGACACCAGGTCACAAAGGTATTCCTGAAAACGAACAAGCCGATCAAGAAGCGAAAAAAGCTCCCACTAACATTATTAAGCAAATAATAGCTCCTGAAGATTTAGTAAAAAGCATCAAACATATAATCATAAAAGAAGAAGAAGAAATTTGGAAAAGAAGCAAATATGCATCAGACTTCGCTCATTTGGAACAAGATACCTCAAAAGTTTATTTAATTTCCTCCAATCGGAAAATGGATGTTCTTCTGGCAAAACTAAAAACTAAAACTTTATTAACAAAACAAAATTTATTTAAGATTGGGAAAGCAACAAGTCCTCTATGTTCATTCTGTAATGAAGTAGATTCTAATGATCATTTACTCCTCCAATGCAAAAAATTCACCAATCAAAGGAAAAAGCTTATAGAATCTATAAATACGTCTTCAACAAGTTTTACAGAAATATTAAAAGTGACTGATGAAAATGCCAAGGAAAAAACCAAAGCCATAATCAACTTCTTAAAGTCAATAGCAGACATTATGTAGAAAATCTTTATAGCCCACACAAAGAAATATAAACATCAGGAAGAAGACGAAGCGACTTTTCAGTCAGCGCAAGTCTCATTATAACTTGTAACCAGTTTCATTGACTATTGGTCCGGTGTATCTCTTAAGGGTACGGGTGCATGGAAGATTAATCAATTTTCGTTCGGAGAGAGTTCGGTAGCCACGAGGAGACACAGCCTGAAGTAAAATGCACTCCCGCAGTACACGTTCAGGCCACCGGTGCCCTTTAGAATACAAGTGTTTCAACTGGGTTAAAAGGAAAACCTCGGATGTATAAACTGCATCCAGATCATCCGCTATCAAAAGTTTGTCCAAGTTCTGATGGTACGGGTCGTCTCTGTAGCAGCTCAGGTTTTTTTCAATAGTCTTATTTGTTTTAGACATTGTATGAATTTTCTTTTGTGCGCGAGATAATTGCTTCTTCAGCTTTTTGACTTCTAGAATCTTTTTATTTAATTTTTTGGTCATGTCTTCCAAAGCATTTTCTTTTTCTTTCAACTTCAATTCAACTTCATATCTGGATCATTAGTGTCCATCTGTTCCGGTTCACTGGCCGACAAACTTAACAATGTATTAGCAGCATCTATATCACAAGAATCTTCATCCAATTTTCTCTTTTTTGGCTCCCTACGAGTTGATGATGATGGCTGCATGTAAGTAGGGTAGTCGGTAAAAATGGAAGGAATAGAGCCTTTTTTCAAACGCCTACCCTTCTTGTAGAGAACGAAATCCTCATCATCTTTAAAATGCAGGCTGCAAACTCGAGTTGTGTTTGAGTTTTCATTGATGACTAAATCCTTTTTGGAGATGGCTTTTAGCCATTCTTGTCGAAGTGACAGATCGCAAGGAAACTCATGGTAGGAAATATAATTGCCTCCATCTGCGTGACTTTTTTTCGTCCGCTGCGAATAACTGGTGCATAATGGAACGCAACAATTAACCATCTTTCTCTTCAAATAATTTGAAGATTTCAAAGAATAAATTACTGTATTAATCGAAAAAACTACGAACACGTTTTCTATGTAAACCAATGGTAAACAAAGATTTTCATGTCACTACGATGGCGTTCTCTAGCGGTGAGAGATGGAAACATTCAGAGACGTCGGCTCTTTTGATCTTTTTGCGAATGTCCAAGCCTGTACACTAGGGTGGTCACAAGTAACATGGGGCAAAATTTTTTCCACTTTCTTCAGGTCTCACCCTCCTAAAATGTGCCAATAGGCTAAAAAATGAGATTGGACAAGTTTCAGCTCAATCCAATAATATTAACCCGTGCCTCATCGAGGTCAAAGTTCAGAAAAACAGCAATTTTTAACAAAAATTGGTAGTTTTCGCCCCATAAAACTAGAACCGTTTGTCCGAGAAACCCGGTTAGGGTGTCATTTAATAGGTAATTTTATACACTTTAACTTTGATATAGTCAGATTTTATTTACTCAAACGGATAGGACGCTATTTAGCATTTTTATAGTGAAGGTCCTCGAAAGCGAATTTCCTTGCAAGAACCCTAGAACATTACGAAGACACAAAAAACTATCTTTCCTGTCTTTCCCTATTCATTTTGGCTTCAATAGATAGTATATGAGTTTTTAGACCCACTAACAGAATTCTAGGGTATAATTTCAACCCCCCCTAGGTTTCGGAAAAAAAGAGAAAAAAAATATTTTTTACAAATTTTTTTGACTGTTAATGTGTAAAGTTGGTTCAAATACATTATTAAAAGTTTAATTAGGTACAAGTCCAATGATAAAGGGGATTAACCTTTCGTTATAACCCCTATAATCTAAGCGTAAGAAGCTCGACTGTGAGAGGTTTTGCTAAAAAAAGGCTTTACTATCCATTAAAGTGATAAAAAGGTCTAAAATACAAATTTTTGCAGCAATAACCTATAGAGTGATGACATTTGGTGATTTATGTCTATGAAATTATAATAACAGCACCCTTATCGACTTTAAATTTTAAGACACCCTATTTCTACTAAAGTTGCTCTTTTTCAGCTAATTAACCTAAAAGCATTAACCTATCAACATATCTTGAATTTGGCTGAATTTGTGTTAAACTCTGAAAGACCTTAATCTACAACACGATGGCAGTATCCTGCGAAGCTTGCAAAGAAGAAATTGTTGAGCCCACCGATAAAATATCTTGCAGCGGAGTCTGTGGTTTGGATTTCCATTTCCAGTGTGCGGGTTTCACGAAATCTAGCTATAGAATTCTATCGAAAGACAAAAAATCAAGCTGGTTATGCCCTCCATGTAAAAAATCGGTTCCAAAAGCTCCCGAGCAGCGGAAAATCAGTGAGATTGATCTGCGTGACATAACAAAGCTGATTGAAGATCTGAAAAAGGAAAATGAAGTCCATAAAAAAGAAGTTTTGGACAAACTTAGTGAATTTAAATCAACATTGGAGTTTTCCTCTGATCAGATTGATAAGGCGATCAAAGATAATGAGAAGATGTTCAAAGAATTGAAATCTATAAAACAACAGAATGCTGCATTGTTAGAAGAAAATAAGAATTTAAAACTCACACTATCGGAGATGAGGTCTGAAATTATAGATCTACAACAATACAGCAGACGTCTGAATGTGGAAATAGCAGATCTACCAGAAACAGAGAACGAAAACATCAAATCTACTACAGAAAATATCCTCAAAGCATTGGATATGGATCCTTATACCCAAATCTCAATCGCCCATAGAGTTCCAACATTGAAGAAAAATAAAATAAAACCTATAATAATGCAGTTCACCACTATATCTGATAAAAATTACTTCATGGCTGCCGCTAAACAAAAGAAAATTACAGCGAATTTAATAAACCCCGATTTTGAAAAAGAACCTATTTACGTTAATGATCATCTGTGTCCAGAATTAAAAAAGTTACTATTCCAATGTAAAACTTTTAAACGCGAAAAGGATTTTAAATACTGCTGGTGCAGAAATGGAAAAATCTTCTTAAGGAAATCGGATGGATCCAAAGTTTATAGAGTAAAGAACGAAAGTGACCTTAAAAATATTACTGATGGATAATGATCATGAGCAAAACCAAAATGTGGTCTATACGGTTTTCGATGACTTTGAGAAAAGTTTTTTTGTGCCAGATGATCAGAACCCCTCGTTTTGCGGTGAGTTAAACATTTTTCATGTAAACATCCGAAGTATGCGACAGAACTTTGATGAATTATTAGTTATGTTTGAAATGTTTTTGTCCAAGTTTGATGTAATAATATTAAGTGAGATATGGATCAATGAGATTGAAGCATCTTTTTACAATATAAATGGGTACAAATTATTCATAAATTGTAAAACAAATAATAGATCCGGTGGAATACTTATATACGTCAAGGAAAACTTAGATTTTATTTTAAATAATTGTGAAACAATAATTTCGGCTGAATATTTGTCCATTTTTAGTAAGGATTTAGACTTGTATATTCTAGCCTGTTATCGATCCCACTCATTTACACCTAATTACTTTATTTCTGAGTTAAAAGTTTTGCTTAAAAATTGCAATTCAAAAAATGTAGTTCTGATTGGGGATATGAATATTGATATCTTAAAAAATGATCCAGATTCTAATTCTTATGTAGATTTCCTATGCGAAAAGGGTTTCAAATCCTGTTTAAACATCCCAACTAGGGTAACTGTTAATACAGAGAGTTGTATTGATCACATTTTTCTGAGATCTAGAAGTTTCCGTGTTAAAACAGGTTGTTTAATAAGTAGTCTGACTGATCATTACCCAATTTTTTGTAAACTAAGTACTGTTAATTCTAAGTATAATAAAGAATTCAGTTCAGTAAATTCATTCATAAATATTGATTTTGTAAAGTTCGAATCACTTGTCAGCTGTCTGGATTTTAAGAATTGTTTGTGTAACATTGAAGATTACATGTCATTTGAAAATCTAGTGCTTGATATATATAGAAAATCAACAAAAACTATGCTTTATCCTAATAGAAAGAAAAGGAAAAACGGATGGATAACAAATGAAATTATAAAATTGATAAATGAAAAAGAAAAATTATACCGTAAATTGAAAAAGAATAATTTTAATACCTCAATTAAAAATATGTATAAATGTGCTACTAGAGAATTGAAACACAAAATTAAAGCAGCGAAAACCCTTTATTATCAGAACGAATTTCTCAAATGCAATAAAAACAAACAAAAGGAGTGGAAACTTATAAATAATATTTTAGGTAAGGATGCCAAAAAACGCACATTTCCGAATTCTACAAATTCTGAGATCTTAGCAAATAACTTTAATGATTTCTTCATAGACGTTGTAAAACCTACACACATTAATATCCATACTTTACCAAGTACTGTTACAGATTCAAATGCAAACTTAGATTTAAACGTTCAAGAAATTAATAATGTATTGAATTCGATAAATGAAAAAAAAGCTGTTGGTCATGATAGAATACCAATTAAACTTTACAAAATAATTTTTAAGCATAACCCCTTGGAATTTTTAAAAATAGTTAACAATGTGTTAAGAGCAAGCTATTTTCCAGACAGTTTAAAAGTTGCAATTGTTACCCCTATATATAAATCTGGTGATAAAGAGTTGTTAACAAATTATAGACCAATATCAGTGCTTCCAATTTTTTCAAAAATTATCGAAAAGGCTATGAGGGATAAATTAACATGTTTCTTAAACTCCTCCGAGTTCATCTCTAAAAACCAGTTCGGTTTTAAAAAGGGATATAGCACTGAGCATGCTCTACATGAGTTTTCTACACTTATTTACAACAGCATTAATAATAATCTAAAAACTGTTTCGATTTTTATAGACATCTCAAAGGCTTTCGACTCAATAAACCATACTATACTATTACATAAATTATCAAGGGCAGGTGTTAGAGGAACTCAGCTAGATTGGTTCAGGTCTTATTTATGCAATAGAAAACAATACGTAAAATTAGATGACAAATTAAGCAATTCCAAAATTTTAAAAAACGGTGTTCCACAAGGTTCTATTTTGGGCCCTTTATTATTCCTAATATTTATAAATGACTTGTGCAATCTTAAACTTCACGGTAAGATACTATCTTATGCAGACGATACCGTTTTGATATACTCTTCTCAAAACTTCAATACAATAGAAAATAACATAAATTCGGATTTACAAAAGTTAAGATATTGGTTTGATAATAATTGTCTGTCAATAAATAGCAATAAGACAAAATATATTAATTTTAGCTTAATCTATAATAACAGTTTAGATCTAAACATAAAATATCACGATTGCTTGAATTCCGCTACCTGTAATTGTCTTAAGCTTGAAAGAGTTCCAAATTTTAAATATTTGGGATTAAATCTCGACCAGAACCTAAAATATACTTCACATATCAATTATCTAAAATCTAAACTCCGATACTACCTATTAATTTTTTATCATTTAAAAAATCATGTAGACGGATCCTTTTTGAAAACCTTATACTTCTCCTGGATTCAATCTATTTTACAGTATGGCATAATTTTTTGGGGAGGGGATTACATATCAAACCTTATACCTTTAATAAATTTGCAAAAAAGAATTTTTAAGCATGTAAATAGTGATCTGTTATTAACTATAAAGAAACTTTATTATTTTAGGTTATCACTTTTTATTTATAATAACATTAGCTCATTTGGTAGTACCAATATTCATTATAATCTCAGACAACCACCTATATTAAATATCCCACAGCCATACAAAGAGATCTTGCGTAAAAGTTTTCTTTATCAGGGTCCGTTCTTTTATAACAAATTGCCAACTTCTCTAACCTCTAACTCAAATAAATTTTCTTTTAAAAAGGGTCTGTCTACATATTTATTGAATTTAAAAGACACAAATCTATAAAGGTCTTGTAATTGAAGATGAGCCTGATATTTGACTATATTTTGTTGCTCTGTGTTAGCCAAATTATTATTTTTTTTTCTGGTGTGTACTTAGTGTGTATTATTTTGTATGTATATTTGTATTTTGTTCATGACTGTATGTGTATTTCGATTATTTGTTTTATTTTGTTCTTAGTATAAATATTTATTTATTAATTTAGTGCTTCACTTGGAAGGGCTTGTGCCCCTTAGTGAACAACATATGTATTTGTTTTTTTTCCCTTTCTGTAAATAAATTATTATTATTCTGTAAAAAAAAAAAGTATGATATTAGAAAAATGTATAAATTGATTTTTTTTTAATAAATATACCTCAGGGGTTTCATTTGCCTACCATTCGAAGAAAATTAATTTTTATTAGGTAAGAAAAGATTTCATAACATTTCATTTGATCTATAACACTGTTCTACACTGAAAAAATTTCCTTGATGAAAATAGTCATTTCTTATAGATTTTGGGTCGCTGAATACGAAAATCACCATTAAAATTCTCAATTGACTCAGGATTTTCGGGGAACAGCCCCTCCCCCGTTTCACGTTTTTTAACGACTTTATAACTTTGAACTCGATTTTCAGGGTCAAAAAGCATTGCTTTAATCTTCAAATTTCCCCCCAGGGGACAAGAAATGTTCAAATTAATAAAATAGGATAAATTTATAACAAATGGATAGGTTTAAGGGGTAGTTAACCCCCTAAGAATGCAAAAAATTAGCTAAAAATTATAGAGGTTTTTATACGCTGTTTTTCCTCTTATTTTTTACGCAATTCCCGTTTGAAGGGTCCTAACCCTTCCCCAAGGACCCAAATTTGATGGCAATATGCAGCAATGATTTTTGCTAAAAGCGGTTGAGGTGAGAGCGCCCCCAGAGCACCCACGGAAGGGTTCAATGCCGCACTTAGAGTTTAACTGTGCTGTACAAAAAAAAATTTGAAGCCACTTACTGAATTTCAGCTGATTCTTGTGTAAAATGATCTGCTGAATTCAAATATGACACCCATTTTCCTCCATCACCCTCAGTTTTTAAGGGGATGCCCCCTAATTGTTATCCACAGCCGTGCATCTATCAACATCTTGAAACATGGAATTCTCACTCCCGAAAACCAGTCAGTTTTTAAAGAACTGAAGAGTTTCTACTTAGGATACACCCAAAATATAAGAAAAACATCATTTGTAATCTTTTCAAAATCATCGATATTAATTCCTGAACTCGCGAGCGCCTTCGCGATTCTGGAAGTCTTCCGAACTCTTCCGCGGGGACTTCTGGGAGGCTAACACCTCAAACGCTTTTAGTAAAAATTATTGCTGCATATTGTCATCAAATTTGGGTCCTTGGGGAAGGGTTAGGACCCTTCAAACGGGATTTGCGTAAAAAATAAGAGGAAAAAATAGCGTATAGAAACCTCTATAATTTTTAGCTATTTTTTTGTATTTTTAGGGGGTAAAAATTTATCATATTTTATTAATTTGAACATTTCTTGTTAACTGGGGAGCAATTTGAAGACTAAAATAATGCTTTTTGACCCTGAAAATCGAGTTTAAAGTTATAAGGTCGTCGAAAAACGTAAAAAGGGGGAGGGGCTGTTCCCCGAAAATCCTGAGTCATTTGAGAATTTTAATGGTGATTTTCGTATTCAGCGACCCAAAATCTATAAGAATTGACTATTTTCATCAAGGAAAAAATTTTGAAGGTCAAATTTGTAGAACAGTGTAATCGAATTACTTAATATTTTATTCTTTAGTCTCCAATTATATTCACACCTGTGTTGAAGGAGTTAAAAATAGCGCGTAAAATAGGAAAAATTCAAAATATTTTCATATATTCAGTAGAAGTTATTGTTTCCCATGATAAATATTTGATATAAATTGGAAACAAGATTTCTCTGAAAAATACTATGGTTGAGAAACTCCAACAGTATATCGTTTTAAGCTTCTGCTGGATTACTGTAACATCTACGTTATAGTCCTAATCGCGTAAAAATGGATAAGCTTTAGTTTATAGAAAAACCTTATTGTAATTATCAAACAATTTTGAGACTATTTTTTTGAAAATTACTTTTTTAAAGAAAATTAATTTTCTTAATTCACACTACGCATTTAAGTAGAAAAATATGAAAACATGTGATGTACAGAACTTTTGATGATAATTTATATACTAAATTATGTCATGCATTAAAGAGTGAATTTTCTGGAACGATAGGCAAATGAAAACTAAAGTATATACTTTCAGTTTAATTAGCTGGAAGCGAGTAATTTTGGTAGAAAATCTTTTTTAAAAATTCCAGAAGGGTGCTATTATTATAATTTTATAACGCATATAAATAATCTCAAACATCATTTTTAACACCAAATGATATCTGTTTAGATGTTTTTATGAAAAAATTTGTAATTTAGCTATTTTTATCACTTTAATGGATATTAATGGGTTTTAGCAAAACTTCTCACAGTCGCGCTTCTTTTGCTTAGATTATAGGGGTTATAACGAAAGGTTAATCCCCTTTTACATTGATCTTCTACCTTATTAAACTTTTAATAATGTATTTGAACCAACTTTAACACATTAACAGTAAAAAAAATTTGTAAAAATTTTTTTTTCTCATTTTTCCGAAACCTAGGGGGGTTGAACTATACCCTAGAATTCTCTTAGGGGGTCTAAAAACTAATATACTATCTATTGGAGGGAAAATGAATAGGGAATGACAGGAAAGATAGTTTTTTGTTACTTCGTAATGTTCTAGGGTTCTTGCAAGGAAATTCGCTTTCGAGGACCTTCACTATGAAAATGCTAAATAGCGCCCTATCCGTTTGAGTAAATAAAATCTGACTATATCAAAGTCAAAGTGTATAAAATTACCTATTAAATGACACCTTAACCGGGTTTCTGGGACAAACGGTTCTAGTTTTATGGGAACTACCAATTTTTGCTGAAAATCGCTGTTTTTCTGAACTTTGACCTCGATGAGGCACGGGTTAATATTATCGGATTGAGCTGAAACTTGGCCAATCTCATTTTTTAGCCTATTGGCACATTTTAGGGGTGTGAGACCTAAGGATTTCAAAAGTTGATTTTTTGTAACCACCCTACTGTACACCCACGGTTACGATCAAGTTTAGTCTTGGCATGAGGTACAGGAGTATCCGTACTACTTAAATCCTCAATGTGATAGAAATTGGACCACTTTCTAAACCGTGGGGTGAGTTTTGAAACGTGCTCTTAGTCAAACAATGGAGTTCCATTAATGGTATTTAGAAAAATGATGATCGGGGAAGATATTTTCAATGATCAAACAGTTTCAATGATCCATGTTACGATCATTGAAAATTCCTTCCCCGATCATCATTTTTCTAAATACCATTAAGGAATGTGATTCTTTGACTAAAAGATTAATATTGCACTTTTGAAACTAACTCCGCGGTTTAGAAAGTGGTTCAATTTCTATCACATTGAGGATTTAAGTAGTACGGATACTCCTGTACCTCATGCAATAATGTTTTTCATTTTATTATGTTTTGTTTCGTCAAACGGGCCTTCTAAAAACGGCCTTTTGAAACGCGCTCGCACTACATTAGGACCTAGCTCTTTAACGGTGTAACTGCGACCCCCTTCCTATACCAATTCTTGATCGTCTAGGTGTACTCTAACACCCCTAGAAGTTTGTACCATGAATTAAGGACCACCCTGTATAATGAAGAAAACTGAATTTAATGAGGCGACAACATGTCATATGTAAAAAGAAATTAGAGGGAGTAGTTGATGTTAGGGATCATTGTCATATAACAGGAAAATATCTCGGTGCTGCACATCAGGAGCCCTAGTCTAAGGGCATGCGAAAGAGCTGGAGTACGAAACGTGACGTCAAATTGACGTCACGTTCGTGGCACTTTCTCAATCGCTAGTCTCGGGGCTTTTCCTCCGTGCGCATGATATGAAGCCCAATACGAAACTTCCGGCCTCCTCGCATGAAAACTTCCGCTCCGATTAGCTGGCGAGAAGCTGTGATCCGCACACGAAACATGGCGACGTCTGCGCTACAAATCGCAGTCGTAAAATTTTTTAAAGATGAAGAAACGGCACAAATCTGAGAATGTCTGAGAAGAATCAAAGAGCGGACTACGGATAGCGGCTGTTGGAATAAATTCATCGATTGAGAATCAATGGAGCTCCGGATGGTGGCCTAGGCCTACCTCTTCAAGTTCATGTAAGTGCATTTTAGAAAACCTCTTGCCTTATTTTTTGGTTTAATAATTCTTAATTCCATCAATTTCACCTACTATTTGAACAGAAAATCCTATCCCCTAAGAACTTTCCTCAAACCATGTGTAATATTTATAGTAGTAATTATTACTTCCGTTTTAAAAAATGTGATCAATACTAAAACTCTAATCTGTAATATTTACCTACAATTGTTAGCTTTAGGTTGTTTTAAAATACTTCCAAATCCTCCCCTAAGACCTTTCCACAAACCATGTGTAATATTTATATTATTTAGTAATTATTACTTCCGTTTTAAAATATGTGATCGATGCAAAAACTAAACTAATATTTATGCTTAAACCATTGTTAGCTTTTAGGTTGTTTCAAACTAAAAATGTCCTTAAATTTGCTATCACCCAAATTTCTTCTCTTAACCTTAGCTTTTAAAAAGATACAAAAGCTATTTTTTCAGTTTTCATTTATCTTAGATATCTAAGATTATAGGAAAATTATGTATTTTTGTGTCGCAGGTTCTTGCTGCTTGCTTATGATGTTCTCTGGTAGAGGTAGCTACCAAAAAGATATATCACTTTCTCCTAATATACATATTTTTTCATTTTAGGGGACTGGTTTTCATCCTTGAGTTGTGGCTGATGACACGGTTATATTCAATCCCTCCCATTCCTCATCTGAGATCAGCCATAGAGAGATGCAAGGTGTTTTTTAAATACAAGATTCATATTCTTGTCCAAGCACAGGGTGCTGTCTACAAGCCCACTCCAGCAGGCAAAATCAGTGTTGTGTACACAACATGTGTCAACAAATGTGAATGTACCTGAAGAATAACGATTCTAGTGCTTCTTATTTCTACGAGCCCACTCCATCAGGCTTTATCAATGCTTGTGGGACATTGCATGATGATAAGTGTATATATGAACAGCGCACTCCAGCAGGCAAAATCGGTTCTTGTGTGATATTGCACAACAGGGGCGTCATTTCAGTTTTTCGTTGGGGGGGGCAAAGAATTTTTTTAAATGGGTCCGGACCTTGCTGTAACTACGCTTTTTTTGGCGGGGTTGCCTCAACTTCATTTTTGAGGTAATTAATATCATGTTAAAATTTGACAACGTGAACTGCTTGGAAAAATGGGGGGGTCTGGGGGTTCACCCCCAGGAAAATTTTGAAAATTTGGCTCTTAAAGTAGTGTTTTAGCTCGTTTTGAGACCCTTTGGGCTGCATCCAAAGAGAACAGTTTCTTGTAAACCACATAATTTTCTAGTGAAAAGAGTTGCAAATAAACATCAAAGTTTTAAGGGGGGCTAGGGGTCCTCCCCCAGGAATTTTAATGCCCCTTTAAACTAGTGTTTTATCTCTTTTTCAAACTCTTTGGGGAGCTTCTAAAGAGAAAAGCTTCTTGAAAGAGGAATAGTTTTTAAGGGGGAAAACACTAAATAAGAGACGTGGAAGTTTTAGAGGGGGGCTGGGGGTCCTCCCCCAGAAATTTTTGAAATTTAACCCTCAAAAGTAATGTTTTAACTCCTTTTGAGACATTTTGAGTAGCACCCAAAGCTCCTTGTGGAAGTTACAGAATTTTCAAGGGACTTGCAGCTATTTTTCACATTACAGTGGAAACCTTGTGGGGGGCGGTTGCCCCCCCCCTGCCCCCCCTAAATGACGCCCCTGTTGCACAACATTCATGTGTAAACAAATGTGCATGTACCTGAAAAATCTTGCAAAGGTTCTAGTGCTTATTTATTTCAACGTGCCCACTCCATCAGGCTTTATCAATGCTTGTGGGACATTGCATGATGATAAGTGTATATATGAACAGAAATGTACCGAGTACTACCTGAAGAATCTTGAAACGATTTTAGTGATTCTGAGGATGAAATTGATGATCAAGTTGCTGTAAACAACACTTCCAAAATGTCTAAATATTTTTATAACCTGGAACAGCTTTCCTCTACGGGTATGGCGACTTTCAATCCACTTGGCGCTAAGTGGCCATATATCGATACCACGTATCCAAGGGGTTATCGCCGTTGGCTAATTTCAAAAATCGACATAACCCGTAGAAGAAAGCTGTTCCAACAATCTTTTAGAACTTAACTTTGAAAAGCATTGTGAAGCAAAATGGTCATTAATTTCATCCTCGGAACATACATTACAAGAAAGCACCGTTTGTTTGTTTCTCATTTGTACCACTTTTCCATTTATACTTAGTTTTTGTAAGTTCCTATTCATTTTAATGCAAAAATTATTTGGTTTAATTCTGTTAACATTCCTGCTAAATATCACCATTATCTTTTACTTTTGGACACCAATAAGTAGAAAACGTGTTAAATAATTTAAAACTCGTAGATAAAATGTTTAATTAGATCAATAACTGTTCAGTTTATCTTTAAAAATCCGAAATATTTGAGTATGGCGATCAAAAATAATGGTGATATTTAGCGGGAACGTTAATGCAGGGGTAGAAGTCGTCCTATATTTCCTATAAATCCTATATTTTCAAAAAACTTGAAAAAAGCGTCCTATAAATCCTATTTATCCTATATTTCAAAAAATAATCCTATATTCCTACTAACAACCGTACTATCGATTTCAAGTATTCAAAATTTAAGTTTAATGTCTTGAATATCCTTGAAAAATATTTTTGATACTTACTAAATGCCTAAAATTTTAAAATTTAGATGGCTTAATAATTATTACAGGATGTTTGCTGATCATTTAGAAGTCTTTAAATCGTATCACGGTCTAAATTTCTTTTGAAAGTTAATGAGTATTCAATTATTCTTTGAGCTTTTGCCTGTTTTTCAGATTTAATGTGGGCAGAAAAAACAACTTTATTCCCTCACATCGCGATTTTCGTGTCTTATGTCGATATTATCGACTTTAAAACTTGGTTTTGGAAAAAGATTACATGTGTCCCAAATATGGACAGTTTTAGCAAGCATATTAAAAGATCTACAACTTAAAAATTGCTTGCTACTATGTAAGAAAGCAAAGTAGTTTGATACTAGTATAACGTATTATTCAATAGTTTTTTTATCAGGAAAACAGTCTTAAAACATCTCTTCTCGGTATTTTTTTAGATTATAAAATTAATGAAATTTGTTTTTTAAATAAAAAAACATTTTTTTAGATTTTCCATTCATGCATTTTTACTTTTTTCATTATAGATTAAATTAACTATGGTTTTACTTAAAGTATTTATAAATTAAATACATTAATTTTGTTTTCAAAGTTCATTTGTTTGAAAATTCATGAAAGTATTTAGTAGAAATATAGTTTGAGTCTTATTCTAACCAATTTTTGTAGCCAAGTGCAAGTAAATTTCTAGTTGTAAGCCTAAATACTAAACACATAAACTGATTCAGAAGTGTCATTAGTCCTCTTACCAAACTATTAAAAATTTATTTTTGTCCTATATTTTTTTTTGAAAAATACTATATATTTTTATTTGGTCACTTCTACCCCTGTTAATGGAATTGAACCAATTTTTTTAAAAACAGCTATGATAAGTCGACCAGCCGCCATGTCATGTTTAACTATTGTTCAAATGGCGACACACAACCACATGGATCTAATTTGAGTTGTGGGTAAACATGGCAGCTGGTGTACTCTTATCGAAGCTGTGCCATTATTTCTTTACACGACACGCAATATCGGTTATACACTACAGTATTGGACAAAATACCAAGGTGTGACGCTTCAAATGAAAATATACATGATTTAATTTGTAAATATTGACGGTTTAGATTTAGAATCCGAAATTTATCTGTCAATTTGCTTAGCAAAATTAAAATCCGACAATTCGATTTCCAAAACCGAAATTCCACATCTTTTTATACTGAACTCTAGTGTAGCCTAGTACTAAATTTAAGAAAAATATTGGAAATTTTTTTTAAATATCGAAGTAATATGAAAATTAGTTAAGATTTAAGCTAAATTACTATGAATCTAGCATATCGAATCCTAGATCTTGGGCTATACCCTATCTTGGGTCATGCGCCATATAAACCCAACCAACCTAGATCTCGGGAAGTAGAAGCCGATGGTCTCACTCTACTTAAAGGAAGAAAAATTTAGGTGTGAAATTTTTGTTTACATTTTCGGCCAATTTTTTGTCTGTGTAATCACATGTATGGACTTATTATTTACTTTTCTAGGCATACTCTCAACAGAATTTTGAAACTCAGTTTAAGAAGTTTGTGTTGATTTCTGCCTTGGGAATAATGCTATGCTATCTCAGTTGTAGATTTTGACCATGGTCCCCCATTTCTTAAATGTCACGGAGGCTCAAACATTAGAAGCATTGTGTTGGTTAAGTTGTTAAATAGGGTGTCCCGAAAAAACCGAAATTTCTCTGATCGCTTAGCGGTAGTGCGGAAAAGTTGTGAACTATCATCACTAAGAAGGGCCTGCAATATTAAAACTGTGGGTCAATATCTTCTGTTTCCCCAAAACGCTTAAAGTTCTGAAAATTGGGCTAAAAATGACCAAACTTCAAAAAATCAATAGAAGCTACAAAATATTGTATTTTTTAATAAAATTAACAGAAAATCCTCCCCCGGAGAAGTTAGAACTAACCAAAAAATCATGTTTTTTAGAGCCCTGCACGAACGCTTCTGAGCGCGGCTTGTGCGGATGTTCCGCGCTGGCGCGGATGATCCGATTTTTGCGATCCGCTCTCGGAAAACATACTTCCGCTCCGACTCTACTGCACCGATCTAAAACGAAATCAGCCGCTCTAGCTCTAATCGCCGCGCTGGATCCGAATCGGATGCGCTCACCCGAGTTCGCCGCTCATGAATCAACGCGGGTGCACTAACATCGAGCTCGTTGCTAAGTATTTTGTTTGGAACTAACAGTTTCTCTGAGGCTATGCGTTTGTTAGAGAAGCTTACACACAGGTTCATGTTTTTAGCATTTTAAAATAAAAGATTTAATAAGAAAATAAACGGTTTCTGAGATTTAAACCACAGAATAACGTTTAATTGTGACAGAACAACTATTTATTTTTATATATCCCTGGTTTTTTAGAAATAAGTATTATAAGGCTATTATTTTTTCCATTAAGTTAAATTAAAAAAAACTTTGTGATTTTGCTGATACAGTCGAGTCCGCTTAATGTGATCGCAATTTTCCGAGACTAAACTGATAACATCCGATCGATAACAATAAGCGATCTCATATCAAAAGCCGCAAACAGTGTAACTAGATTGTATCAAAATAATGTAATCGTAATAAAAGTACTCAAAACACTATTTTTAAACTAGGTAAAATTTTAAGGGGAAAATATAAGAACAGTTCAATTAATAAAAGTAAAATAATCGCTTACTGAGTATTTTTATTTGTATAGAAAGGTCTCTCTTTTCTTACTTCATAATATGCTTCCACTCCAAAAAACAACTTATTCATTAAACACAAAGTAAAATTCAAATATCTTATCAGACATCTGTAAAGCGTCGATCTTGGTGGGTTTCTTTCACCAATCACAAGCATGGATTCGGACCCCCATAACCGTTTTCTTTCAATACATGCGGAATGTTTTCTTTATCTTACTCATACTGAGTTTCAGAAAAAGAAGGGCCGGATGCTCTCATGGGGCAGATGTTTACTTGTAAAAATTGACCTTCAAAATGAAACTCTAACTCAAAAGCTGTCGTTTTAAAGGGAATATGGACAAATTTTGATAATATTAAGAGGAGTAATGATTCATAGTTGATCCCATTAAACGATGTATTTTACATTAAATTAAATAGGAATGATCGGGACCTGTTGATTTCGATAACATTAACCGTGATCACATTAAGCGGATTCGACTGTAAAACTTTCCCAGGCTGAAAGTTTAGTTCAATAAACCGTATGTTTTTATCTTTTTTAGGTTATCTATTCCTTAAATTGAGCCCACACAGTTGCTTGTGGCATAACCGATTTCACCTTAACACTCCTATTTTTATTTTCAGCTTAGATTTCGAATTGCCGATCTCCTTCCGGCATCGCCGCGTTCTCGCTAATTCGCCGCTTTCTCGCCAACTCGCCGCTGTTGTGCCAAAAAGCCGCGTTTTAGCGAACGCGCCGCTTTTTTTCCAAGTCGGATGTTGAGCGCCGAGTTGAAAGCTGATGCGGAAAGCCGCTTCCGCTCAAAAGCTCTCCAAATCGTAATCCGCGTCAAAAGTACGAATAGCCGATCTAGAGGCAGCGCGTGCAGGGCTCTGATGTTTTTACTTGACGGGTTGGTCGGGGAAGCTACCATAAAGATGTGGCAAACAGCCGGTTCATCGCAACAAGCCAAAAATCTGTCAGCCGGTCGATAGATTGTGTTTCGAGGGCCATAGTGAAGCAACTGATGCCTCAGGAATTCCGCTTTCCATCTATCCAGGAGCAAGATGCTATTAAACATCGGATATATCAAAAGACGGATTTCCCAGGCTTCTTTGATGGCACTTTCGTGAACATAATCTGTCCATCGGAAGACAGTGTTCTTGTTTGACCAAACAGTTTTGTGAATCGCAAAGGTGATTTTGCGATTAATGTCTTATTAAGTAAGCATGTACCTTTTTTATTACTTCCTAATTGTATGATTAATAATATGTTTGTAAACCCATTCTACTTTTTAAATTTTAGAATACAATTTTGAAGTAGTCATTAAATATTTCGCTCCTGCTCTTGCATTAATTAACTTGAATTCAGTGATTTAAATTAAAGTGCAAAATGTAGTTTTTAGTTGAAGAGTTTTTAAAAGTCTGTGTAACTCGACACTTTATAAAACAGCTTTCTAGTGCTTTAAATTTTATAAACGGTGCTTTACTGTATTTATAATTTAAATTTTATTTAAGAATTCTACCAGGGTTCATACTTTATCTAACATAGTAAAATTCACAAGCAAATTAAGTAATTATTTACCTTTAACGATGCATGTTACAAGTAGAAGGATTTCAGAACGAAGTATGGAGCAAGGAATTGAAAAATTGGTTAGAATTTCACATTCAATGGAGTTTTGTCAGTTAAAAAACTAATTATTTCCCCCAAATTGATAATAAAACTTTGTTTTGCTCTCAGAGAGATGTTTTTTAGGAGTCGGAGGATAAAATCAGGAGATAAACAGAATTTTCAGGAGTTTTAAGGGGCCTTAAAAAAATAAAGAAAATTTCAGGACTTTTAAGAGGTGTATGAACCATGTTCTACTTTATTTATTATTTAAATTACATTTATTTATTAATTACAATTTCTTCTTGTAATGGTGAGCCACCATCTGCAAGCTCTTTGATTTGTATATTTTGACAAACTTTCTTTACTTAAATTAAATTTTTCTATGAATTCATGGATCAAAAGTGAATGAAAAGTATCATCCCTGTCATTAATAACACATAAAATACTTTCTAGTCTTTCAAGCACTTGTATATATAAAACAAACTATCTAGGTTTTTTAAGAGGTTCCTATTTTGTGAAAATCTAGTGTTTATTTGTGAAAATTTTTACGTGAATTTGTGAAAATATGTTCAAAAAATTAGTAAATTATTTAAATCTAAGAAACAAAGGAAAATTAAATCTAGAATGGCTAAAAATTTAACTATAAGAAAATTATAGCTTCCTTGAGAACTTTTTACAAAAATGTATTTTGTGAAGGTACCTTTATTACTAAAACTAAAATTGTGAAAGTACCTATTTATGTAATGGTGAATTTGTGAAGATACCATAAAACGGTAGTAAAAGTGCCTTGAACAGACGACTGAAGATATATTTTAAAAATTGAAAACAATAAATAAGAATTAGATTTACTATTTGTTTGGGTTGTCATTACTTATATTTTGGTTTGCAATTAGTTCAATTTTACATTTAAGATTTTCATATTTTTAGATCTACAGTGTTTAATTACTACAGACATTTCTCTTTACAATTCAAATGTTTCGTATCAATATAACGAGGCATTGCTCAGACCTCGGGACTTGTGGTCACACAGCCTGATATTTCAAAAAAAAAAATTATGGTTACACTTACCCTACTTCATCCTAACATGTTAAATTTTTGTTGACCCTAATGATGTTTGAGTTCCATAACTTTTTAATTTCACTCTCTTAAAATATATGCATAGTTACTTAAAATTTTTGAAAATTTAAGTCTAATCAGGCTGTTGAAATAGTCATGCCCCTAATTAAAATATATAATAATATGTTTACTGTTTTACATTGGATATTACAAGAAACCTGTACATATTGAATCTACTTTACAGACTTTCACCCGGTTATAGCATATATTTTCAGTGGTCCTTTTCCATGTTGGGGTTGAGAAAAATGAAAAAACGACTCCTTCGACAGGCCCGCTGCTGATGCTGTAAGTAATTGTGGGAAGCTCACCTTTAGCGAGATTTCTTTCGAGATTTTCTAAATAGAGCACTAGATATAAAAATTAACTGCTGCTCACAATAAGAGACAAGTAGGTACACATTTACACAAAATCAATTTATTGGCAATTATTTCTTAATTAGTAAGCTATAAAACTCATAGCTGCTTGTTTGCTTCCTCGTGCATCAGATGGAGGACAACACTTTGATCCTCCAGTCCTTGACCTTTTTTGTTATTCCAAAACTAAAAATTGAATATTGAATTATAAAACAACTTTTTTTTAAAGTAACGTTATTGTAAGAACCAATTATGAAAGACTGGTGGATTTCATTAGAAAACTAAAGAATCAATTGAAATAAAAATTTCCTACATAAAAAAATGATCATGAATTTGATTTCAGTACAATTGCAACAAGATCAGCAAAAATCTATTTTTAACAGAAAATATGAAAATGTCCTTAAAAAATTAAGTTAGAATTATAATACGCACCTTGGGCTAATCAAAGCCTTGTTAATATAATAGTAATTATATCAAGTTCATTAACATTTAATAATTTGAACACAACTAAATTAACATACTCTTATCAACTTGATTAAAACATAACCTACTTTTATCCACAGTTTACCAAATTTCTTGGCCCCCTGAGGATCTCCATTCAGGAGTTCAGCAGCTCCTTTTTAATTTTAATGATTAAAAGAAAAAATAATCCAGTATTTAAAAATTTAAGAAAAGTAAATTAAATATTTCACACAAATTAATAAAAACGAGAAGAAAATCAATCAGCAAAGTCAACAAGAAAAAAAGCGCGAAAAAACCGATTACGATGAAAAATATCGTGGAAAAGGAATTTTTTCATTGGTTTTCTTTGTATCGAAAGTAGGAAGAGCTTAATTTCCTCCGCATGCATGTTCGCCTCGACTGCCAATTCGTATCGTAGCCTTTCTTGTGCCCGAGACTTGCCCTTTCAGTGAGGATGCGAAAAAAAGATACGGAAATGGCGTCCGAGACGGAGCGCTCCGCATCTGACGTCACGATCCGCACTCCAGATCTTTCGCATGCCCTTAGACTAGGGCTCCAGGCATGTAATTTAAATTATAAGAATTCAAAATCAATACCGGTGGTTTTTCATAATTTAAAAAATTATGATGGCCACCACATCATGACATGTCTAGGAGGATTTAAAGATCACGAAATTGGTGTGATAGCCACTAATATGGAGAAATTTATTCCTTACAAAATTTATAAAAAGGGGAAACGTTTCCAAAATGTTTCTCTCAATTTCATAGACAGCTTTCAATTTTTAAGCACATATTTAAAAAAAATTAGTGTAGCTAACCTTAAACCAGAAAATTTCTCAATATTATGTGAAAACTTTGACCCCCTTACACCCGTTGATCTTTTGCTCCGCAAAGGTGTCTATCCCATACGATTATGTTAGTGATTTCAATATATTCAATGAAACAGCTTTATCACCACCACAAGCATTTTACAATAGTTAAACCGATGAACCTATAAGTGAGGAGGATTATAAACATGCCACAGAGATCTGGAACAAATTCGAGATAGTCACTTTTGGTGACTATCACGATTTATTTTTAAAAACAGATGTACTTTTATTAGCCAACGTATTTCAAAATTTCCGCGGGTTATGCTCAAAGTACTACAGTTTAGACAGTGCTCACATGATGACAGCTCCAGGACTCTCGTGGCAAGCCTGCTTACACGGTTTAAATCTTAAAGAAGAAAAGTGGAATTAAAAAAATTATACTTTATTAGTAGGGGCTGGAGGGTATGTATCACATGTGATACATGAGGACTCAACCACTACAACCAAAATTTTTGAAGTTAAAATTAAAATTATTTTACTTAGCTTATTTGAGTTATTTCAGGAAAATATATGTAAAATATAATAGTTTTGGTTAAAAATTAAGTTTTATTTTGTTTCTTTATACCAAAATTACACTTTTTTATCACTTTTTAGCATAATTTTTGACTATCATGGAATGCCTGATAATAGTTTTTGGTTGATGTAGAGACCAAAATAACATTACAGTATTGTTAACCATCAAATCTTAAGGCCATGCATATTATTTGTTGTTATGGTTTGTGATTTTTATTTGATAAAAAAATTCCTCTTGAATATTGGAAAAAATACCTAAAAATTAGCAATTTAACACAATAAACCTGAAAAAAAAGTAAAACAAACACCCCGAGGGAAGTTTTTATACTTAATAAATGTTTTTTATAACATTCAATACTATTCAAAACGCAAAACAACACTTGCTAAAAAATCCCATACGTTCGTGGTTTGTATCGGTTGGGCCCTGATGTATCACATGTGATACAAACAAGTTTCAGAGATCCTAACAACTTAATATTTTATTAAAAAGTTCTATTTTTGGTATTAATTGGTTGGTTCATTTCGTTTGGAACCCAAAAAGCCTTCTAAAAATCACAATGTTGCTTAAGTATTAATTATTACAACCTAAAAATAAAATTGTACATTGTTTTACACTTTATGTTACATGTGATACAAGCGGTTTCCAAAATTTTTTTCCCATACAGGATTTTTAAAAAAATCTGAAACTTTTTTTATCACATGTGATACAAGGGGACTGAGGAGGTTAGTCATTTAATACAAAAGGAAAGAATGTTTTTTAGCTGCCATATGGGTTTTTTCCACCCCTCACTTAAAAGACTACCGTAAAGCCCCTAATTGAATCGGTGAGTGCAGAAACCACTTCAGTCAAAAAAATCCGAAAACTCGTTTTCAATGAAAATGAGCGTAGAAAGGCAAGATGCGTGTTGGATGCAAAAACTACGTTAGTCTGTTGAGTAGTTCCGTTAATACAGGCCGTTTGTTTGGAAGACATCAAGAAAATGATTGTTCATATTCCTGAAAACTTCAAAGTTTTTTATGATGAACTATTTACCTGGCCAACCAATGAACATGACAATGATGCTATCGTCGAGAATGATCTATTTTAAGAGCGTTTCAGTTTGTTATATTCCTGTCTTATGACTTTGCAATACTGTAACTTCATTTCTCTTGTAATATGGAAAAATATACATTTGTAAATTTTTGTGAAATAAATTAAAATTAATATTATTAACTAAAATCGTAACAAAATTAATAACAAATACAAACTTTTAACGAATAGTTATCTTTTTCCAAGTTTCCTACTGTCTGTAAAAACAGTTGAGTGCAGAAACAGCATTAGTCAATCAAATCAAATTTATTGGACAAAGACAAGGACAGGAAAACGACAAAGACAGAAAAACAAAACATACAAAGAGCATTAAAATATATAAAAGTAATAAACACACAACGAAACAACAAAGAGAGAAAATAAATATGTGGTATCACATGAGCCTAAGGCTCGTCCTTGATACCTATAGAAATTAATAAAAAAAATTGCAACAAAAGCTGGACTGACTCTATTGTAAAATATGAAATAATGCTTCTGTATTTATTTGCTCGCCTAAAAATTTATATATGCCGCATTTAAATTCAAGTTTATTGTTAGTTGTTTTAAGATTTTCTTTTAATTTATTAAATAGATAAGGTCCTAAAAATACATGAGATTTATGTAATATTTCTTTGTTAGTTTTAGGTATAAAATAATTTCCTTTTGTATTCCTTATTTCAAAGTTACTGGTTTTAATTTGATAAAAAGATTTGTTATTAAAAATAAAAAGAAGTAAGCGGAATACGAAGAGTTCACGTACGTTCAAAATGGGCCTAGTTAAATAATTACAATTTATATGAGATAAAATTTTAGTTTGTATTTGGATTAAAGGTCTAATATTACTTAAGTAGTCAGAAGCATAACAAGTTATACCATAGCTAATTATAGATTGGACCCAAGAAAAATATAAAGTGCATAAAAACCTATGGTCGATGATATGCTTAAGTTTAAATAATTTGAAATTAATAAATCGTAATTTATTTAATAAATAGTTAGTGTGAGTCTTCCATTTTAAATTACTATTGAAATGAAGCCCTAAATACTTTATAGAGTCAACCCGCTCAATGCTATTGCAAGGTATTGCAGTCAAAATCATAGTTTTAATTCTCCTGAGCCTAATTTATGTGTAAATTAGGTAATTTTTTTATAACAGCAACATAAAAGCATGTTATGACAAAGGAAAAAAAAGTTCTCATATATTTTAAAATTTGAAGGAGTTATTAAGTTTTTTCTCCCTCCTGAAAAATTTGAAATTTGTGACTGACGTTGTTTCTGCACCCACCGATTCAATTGGCAGACAGCAGAAATTTCATTATTTAATCCCATAGTAAAAGGATAACATAAAAACACGTGAATAAAAGCCGTGCAACGCAATTTTGAAACACCCTTTATAAGTACATAGACTTATTCATATAATTTTTACTTTTATTTATCAGTTTATCTTTCAAACCTGCATAAAATTAGCCATTATGATTAATATTATTCTATTAAATAGGGAGTCTATAACTGAATAGACTTTTTACAATTTTAGTTTTATATATTAAATTTTTAAAATTTATCAGAGACTGAACTATTATCATATTTAATATTATCTTGGAAACTTTTCTAGATTTTTAAACTTAACCTATCAATTGCTTTATTATTATTATATTTAATACTTGCCTGATATCAATTTTCTCTCATAACTGGAACATTTTCATCCTATCTAAAATAAAATACTTGATAGATCTTTGAAAAATCTGCTAAAACCTAAAAGTACCTAAAAAACTCTGGATATCTAAGAAAAACTTGCTGGAATCTGAAAAGAACCTACAAATTCTGGACAATAAAATGAACGAAAAGGATAACATTTTATACAGAAACAAATAATTTATTTACAATTATATATTTACAAATTTACAATACACATATTGTTTCTGTGAGCAGGTTTCTGATGTCCATGAGTAGATTTTTTAACTTTTCATACTGATTAAAGTTCAGTCAACTGTAGGCCCACATTGCCTTCTGCATATACACCCCGCGCTTGTCTATAAAACACACGACATGGTTTCCAGCTTTAAAGCTGGAAGCGGAGGAACCAGGGTGCGTCTTACTAACTTTCTCTGAAAACTCTTCCCAGATGTTAAGGGGTATTGTTACCCCCTCCACTGTAGGGACATCATCCAAACACCTCCGAATATCTCGAGGGGGGCGAGACTCGTCTGCGCTTCTCTGCAGGTTCAATGGAGAAGCTAGGGCGGCGCACTAGAGGAGCTTGTCAAGGAGATGTGATTGAGGAGGTGGCTGGAAGAGGGGTTGGCAGAGCAGGTGTATCTGAAGACGAGGTGTTGGTCACTGGAAGGGGAACTGTTAGAGCAGCTGTATCTGAAGACGAGGTGTTGGTCACTGGAAGGGGAACTGTTAGAGCAGCTGTATCCGATGAGGAGGAGCTGGTTGAAAGAGGGACTGGGATGATAGGGTGTAGTAGAGCAGGAGGAGGAGGCTGACGATGAAGTGGAAAGTATAACACCTGTAATTTAAAATATTTTAAACTTAAGAATGTATATGCAAAAGAGAAATTAAGTTACTCGTTAAGATGAGAAAGCTATAACTTATTTGTAAGAAATTTACTAAAACAGTTAAAACTCTAGAATGTATATGCAACAGAAATAATTACAATTAAGTAAAATTAATAAGTTACAATGAAGTGAGAAAACTAGATTAATTAAAAAAACATTTAATCTAAAATTACATTTAAACATTAAAATGTATAAAGCAATTAAACTTTAGATTCTAATACAAACGGAGACTCGCATTTGTTAAAAAAAACTACATTTTATTAACAAAAATAAGTTGGGATTTTATAACTTACCGGTTTGCTGATACAACTCTTTTATAGTTGGGTGGCTTATTACATAAAAATGCCCTGAAACTGCAAAATGTGATACTTTCATGAAACTTTCAGGGATGTTAGATAATCATATAAGAACTAAAAAATCGATGGGAGCCCAAAATTTTAGGGCGTGGTTTGACCGTTATGACGTCATAACAAGATGGCGACCAAGGGCCTATATTCGGTTCTTTTAATGACAGAAAGACATTTTTGGGGTCAAATATTATGTTTTAAGGGTCAAAAAACATGATTCTGATGACAAAACGTGCAATTTGTGTCAAAAAGTAACTAAAATTCAATAAACGCTCGAAATAATAATACAGGCTATCGCCAGTTGCGTCAAAAAAAATTTGTAGAAAAATTATTTTTTTTGACGGTTTTATATGTTTTTTGGGGTGCTGATTCTAAATATCTAGTTCACTTTCACGTGGAAGGTCGGCTTCATATCAAAAAACGCAAAAATATGCGAAAAAATCGCAAAATTTTTACTCTTTCTTTGGATTTTCGCTTATATTTTAAAAATATTAGTGTCTCGAAAATTATTTAAATTACAAAGTTGGAGAAAATAAAATTTCCCACAAAATGCACTATTTAATTTTTGTTTTCCGAAGAATAGTTTTGACTTTATAACACACTGAAAAACAGAGAAACAAACATCCTCTGTTTAAATTATGCTGTGTTAAAATTATCTGTTTTTCAGTGTGCTATAAAGTCAAAACTATTCTTTGGAAAACAAAAATTAAATAGTGCATTTTGTAGGCAATTTTATTTTCTCCAACTTTGTAATTTAAACAATTTTCGAGAAACTAATATTTTTTAAAATATAAGCGAAAATCCAAAGAGAGTAAAAATTTTGCAATTTTTTCGCATATTTTTGCGTTTTTTGATATGAAGCCGACCTTCCACGTGAAAGTGAACTAGATATTTAGAATCAGCACCCCAAAAAACATATAAAACCGTCGAAAAAAATAATTTTTCTACAAATTTTTTTTGACGCATCTGGCGATAGCCTGTATTATTATTTCGAGCGTTTATTGAATTTTAGTTACTTTTTGACACAAATTGCACGTTTTGTCATCAGAATCATGTTTTTTGACCCTTAAAACATAATATTTGACCCCAAAAATGTCTTTCTGTCATTAAAAGAACCGAATATAGGCCCTTGGTCGCCATCTTGTTATGACGTCATAACGGTCAAACCATGCCCTAAAATTTTGGGCTCCCATCGATTTTTTAGTTCTTATATGATTATCTAACATCCCTGAAAGTTTCATGAAAGTATCACATTTTGCAGTTTTTTTGTAATAAGCCACCCAACTATTTACCACAGCTAGTGTCTCGGAGCTTAAAATGTTTCTCTTCTCTAAAGCATCTAGAACTTCTAGTTGTTTAGGATCACTCCAAAAGTCATCATCAGACGACCATCCAGATACATACGAAGATCCACTTGACATAGTGTAGAGAGGGTTGTGATGAGCGGAGGAAGCAGCAGCAGAGCAGGACCACAGAAGAGTGAGTGAACTGTGGTTGGAGGCAGGGGTTTATATTCGTGTGGGGAATGACAAGGGTGTGATATGTAGTAAAGGCCATAGGCATCACTCGAAAGGAATCTCTTATCAAAGGGGCTGAGGGAAACTTTATTTTGCGTTATTGTAAATAATTGAGATGTTTGGTTGTTGCTATGCGGTTTGCAGACTCGCGTGACACCACTTTCTGTTGGAGACAATCCATGTAATTTTTGTTTCATTTTATTTTTAACTACATGTTTTGAAACTCCCTTTGCCCTCTTCTTCTCACCCATGACTGACAAGACAGAGTACATTTTAGCCTTCAGGCCAACAAACTCTATTATTGGATGGGAATTTAGTTCATCCTTTAATTTACCAATTACTTTGCAGTTATCTTTACTATATAAGGGGTGGTTTAAGGGGTTATCCGAAAAATCAAAATATTTTTTCAAATCTTTCATGTCAATTACCAATTACTTTGCAGTTATCTTTACTATATAAGGAGTGGTTCAACCCTTTCAATACGGCAAGGGAATCAGAAAAGTGCAATTTTTGCACTTGTTTGAGCTCCTGGGGGCAGATCATGATGTGTTTACAGGCACAAAGGAGCATTTTATTCTGTTCCTTGAAGTATTTCCATAGTTTTGCCGTAAACGGCATTATTGAGAAGTTTAAAAAATCCTTTTCAAAAGAGGATTTAGCCTCTTGTCTGTGTTTTGTGTTTTTAAGAATGTATTCTTTTAACCAGGGTTTTTGGTTAAATTTGATTGCTATATGTACTTTTCCAACTCCTCACTTTCTTTGGGAATTTATTTTAACTCTTTTCTCCCATCAACAAAAGGTAGTTTTCGGTATTGCTCTTTTACAATTGATGTGTTGTTTTCCGTTAAGTATAAAAAGGGAAGTTCCGAAAAGATCGGTCTGGTAGCTTGATTTGAAACTATTGAGGGGTTTAGCTTCATAAGATTTTTTACTGGAGGAAGCCTTTTCTCCACTTGCTCTAATGCATCCTCCAACATAGATGCACACCTTTCTTTTACCATCTGAGCTTCTTGATGTGATCCCTTTTTTGAAGGATATGGCATTCAGATAGAAATTTAGCCCCCAATCAATAAGTGAAATTCTCTTTTTTTTTTATTATCATAGAGCCTGCTCTTAAGAACAATTCATCATGCAACTCCTGGGGATCAGCTTGATTTTTTTGAAAAAAGCTATTCAGTTTTTCAAATTCTTGAACAATTGGAGTTGCAAAGTGGAAATATAGGAAATTGTTTCTATCTGCAAGCATTTCCTTTATTATTCTTGCTCTGTATTTTGTATCCAGCTTTGAGTACCCATATTCAGCAGCAACAAATTACGCATTGAATTCCTACCAATTTTGGAAAATGTTGTACATTACTTTGCCCCTGCATTATTTTGCTTACTTCTCAAATGGTAAAGGGGCAGTTCTTCTTTCTTCGAAGTCATTTTTTGATGTGACAATTTCCTGCTATTGGCTCATACACGGCAATACACAATTTAAAAAAATTTAACATACAAAAATTTTATTTACAAAATTTTAAGACATTCCCCAATAAAACCTAAAAACCTGAATTCTCAAAACATTTTCTATACATTTTGTCCTGGGACGTCACGTCCCAGGACAAAATGTATACCTGTAACCAAACCATCAAATATATCAAAAAGCTATAGTAAGGCTAAATTGTCTTTTCAGTTGAAATAATTTCAGGTCAAAGGATAATTTTATCAAAAACTTGTGTGATTTGCAAGTTTTCTGATTTCCAGTTTGGAATGAAACTGTAGATTTGTTGTCAAGCAAATAATTAGTACATAATACAATTTCATGTTCACATTGCCTTTTTGGGTGTGAAATTTGTTAATTGATAAGCAAATATTTATTATTTATTAATTTATATTTTTCTTAATTTTTTAAAGATGGTTGAAATGATTATCAAGAAATGAATTATGGTACCAAGTTATCAAGAAATGGTTATCAAGAATACCATGGTTATCAAGAAATGGTTGAAATGATTATCAGGTACCAATTTGTTTTATAGGTCATGTATGCTGACTCGGCAAATAGTTTAGAAGCAGCAAAAGAAAATTTGCTGAAAATAACTGGATATTCTGACTTTAAAAACGTTTCCTTTCTTTCTTAAACAGAAAAGAAGAGTGTGTGTTGTTTTGCCGAAGTGATTTAATCACCAGGAGAAACACCAAACACCAATAACTATGCTGAGGCAACCATCAGAATATTAAAGGATGTTATATTGGGTGGCACTAGAGCATTCAATGTTGTTGCTTTGTGCGAGTTCTTCATTGGGGATGTGGGAAGAGTATTTTATCAAAAAACTGCCCGAGTTTGCTCACTCTCGAAGAGGCCATGTGAAATTGTTCTATAATGAATTAAAGAAGAGAGGTGCCTCCATAACAGAGAATCATATTAAAGAACTCGATGAAGATCAGTTTGAAGTGACAAGTGGCGAGAATGCCTATATTATAAAAGCAGATCTAGGGACAAGCACTTGTGCAGCCGGAAAAACAGGTGCATTCTGCAAGCATCAGGGAGCTTTGATGGAACATATGAAAATTAAACTCCCAAATGCACCTCCAATAACACCCGAAGATAAGCACAGAATTGCTGTTCTAGCTCTAGGATCAAAGTGCCCTTCAAAAAGCTTTTTCCTGGATTTTAAATCCTCCCCTACTGATTCAGAACCAACATCAGGTGTGTCAGCCTCACTTTCCACAAATGAGGCCTCAGACGTGGAGATGGCATCACCATTTGATAATGGTGAAGACAATGTTGATCATTAAAGAAATCTTAAGGAATGAAATTAGAAGGTTACAAGAAATAGCTGAATCGGCTGATTTAGCTACTCTAAATAAATTAATAAAGGATTTTCAAAAAATAAAGCGCCCAAAAGATTTTGGAAATTTATTTGTCATCAAAAAACCCTTGATGTCCAGGAGAAAAATTAAAGTGCAGCCAACTGCTATTGCGAGGAGAAAAAGTCTTATCCGATCTGGGCGCAGACTGCCTTCAGGTCGCCCACTAATGTCGGTAAAGAGGGTTACTAAACGGCCAAGAAACCTCAGCCTAAATATCAGTGCAAACCATTGTAATGTAAAGTCTCATGGGAAGGCGCATTGATAGTCCATCGATTGTAAATTGGTGTAAACATTGCCTTGTCCACCCCTTATATATTGTTATACATATTTTTGAATATTTTTTATAAATATATTTTGTGTGTAATAAAAGAACCCATTTGATTATAAGCAAAGAAAAATTGATTTCTCTCATTTTATTGTTTTTTTTTTCATAAATTTATTCATGCCCTCTATTTTTCAGGCTTGTATATGAAATTTATAAAAAATAACTACTCAAGCCAAAACATAAGTTTAAAGTTAAATTTTAAAGTCATCAAAATTCAAATTACATTTTTTAGTGCAGCCCATTTTTGTTTCCCCTGAAGTCAATGTGGAAAAATAGTAAACATTTTTTACCGCCTTCATATTTACATTTCTTTTGGAAGCATCGGATATAAAGTATGCAAAAAATTAAAATATACCTGGATCTGAATTTAGTCTGTTAAACCTGGGTCCGTGCACCTACACTGAAGTGGCCCAGTTCGAAGCCCATTTGGATCTTCAAATCGTGGTGTTTAGCACGGAAAACCTGAACAAGGTATGTAAAAATCTCGTTTAATAGAAATATAGTGTATTAAAAAAAGTGTTTGTTTTTTCTTTTTAGAAATATAATTGATTTATTTAAGTTTGCATACAAGGGGGGAAAAAGATCCAGGAGGATTAACCTGTGGTTACACAACGGCCACTATGACTTTATCTTGAAAATGAAGGCATTCTATGGGTCTAACTTCTACTGTAAAGAGTGTGAGAAACCTTTCCAGTCGTTGGAGGCCCATCAGTGTGAAAATATCTGCCACATTCGCAAGCAGACACAGTGTGGAGAAGGAGTACCCCAGCGATGCCCCGATTGTGATCGCTTTTGTAAATCCAGGGAATGCTTTCAAGCTCACAAGGCGGTCACTGGAAAACAAAAACTTTCCATGTGTGCTAAAGTAAGTTTTTCTAAAAGTAGTTATTAACTGAATTAAAATAATGTTGATAAATTCTCATGATTTTTTTTCTTTTAGCAATATCAGTGCAGCAATTGCACAAAAGTTATTTTGCGGCGAAAGTGTCCCAGGGAGCTGCATACATGTGGAACACTCGATGCCCTTCATGTAAGGAATTCGTTATAGTCTGTTCATTTTGAACTGGCGCTTGAAAATATTTCCTTCCCCCACCACCGATCGGTAACCATAGCAACTATCTTCGTCAAAGTGACGAAGAAAGCTTACTATTGGCTGCTCGAAGATAGTAACTATGGTTACGCTTCTAGCGTGGGTGAAAGCACTATTTCTCAGCGCCAATTCTGAATGAATAGAGTATAACGTACAGGAACACCGTTGCTGCCTTAAGACTGTTGACTCCAAGAAGTCATCGAATAACTTTATATTCTTTGACTTCGAGACTGATCAATCTTCTGGTGAACATTGTATTAACTTTGCTGTGGCACAGGACGCTAGCGGACAGGAAATGGTGTTTGAGGGATACTCGGCGTGCGATGACTTCTGTGCATGGCTCTTTTCTCCCAAGCACAAGGGGTATACGGGGATAGCACACAACATGAAAGGGTAAGTTTTTAAATTAAGTGTGGAATTTTTTTAAATGATTTTGTACCAATTCTTTTTTTTCTTAGGTTTGACGAGCAGTTTCTTTTGGGATGGCTTTTGAAGCAAGGCTATGATATATAAGGCAAGATATATAAGAATTCCTTCACGTACTTCTCGACGGCGAGTGGTGATACTGCCCTGATCCGACGACTACGGGGTGTCATGCAAGGTGACCCACTCTCTGCATTGCTATTCAACATTACTGTTGACCCCCTCCTCTGGCACATCAACCCAGATCCGAGGAACCGACGTGTCATGGCATATGCAGATGATCTGGTTCCCTTCTCGAAATCCGCTTCAACCCTCCAAGAGATGATTGACTCTCTCGTCCTTGCTGGCGCATCTCTTGGGCTCAAGTTAAATCCGAGGAAATGCGTCTCTATGCACCTATCGGGGAAAAAACTTACTGGATGCCGCAATACCATCTTTTCCATCTCTGGACAGCCCATTAGAGCCCTCAGGGATGGAGAGCAGACGCTCCATCTCGGACGCCCCATGGGATTCCTCAATGACAGGTTATCATCATCCTCCAATGTGCAGGATCTAAAAGAAAAGACGGTCTCGATTGTAAGATCGAAGCTTGCCCCTTGGCAAAAGCTGGAGGCGTTGAAGACCTTCATCTTCCCGGCCTTCACTTTTTCATACCGTCTTTGGAAGTTCCCGAAGGAAGTATGGAACTCCTTCGACAGACAGCTGCGGGCCGAGCTGAAGAAGCTTCTTCGGCTGCCTTCCAACGCTGCTAACGAGTTCTTATACGGCGCCCCAGCAAAGGCCTCCCAGTCCTGGGGGAGGAATCAGACATCTTCCTAATAGACAGCGGATTTAAGCTGCTAACCTCTGGGGACACCTTTGTTCGAGACATGGCACGCCGAGACCTATGTGCCCTAGTAATGAGGAGTACCGGCAACCAAAATGCTGCCCTTATTCCCATGGGTGATTACCTGTTTGGAGTCTCCACAGGTGCCCTGGGACCTTCCACCAACCCGATACGTAACATTTGGACGGAAGTTCGGAAGGCCTCGACCAGACTCAAGGTTAAATGGTCTTTTGATCTAAGTTCACTGCCTACCATCGCCCTTGAAGGATACGAACTCACCATCCCTCCTGCTCTTCGAAAAGCCGTTGCTGGTTCGATACGAAATGTTTTCCGTCTCCAACGCTCATCTGATCTGGTGGCCCACCGGAGCCAGGGCAAAGTATTCCCATGTCTTTCCCTGGATAAAGCCTCAACTTATTTCTTCTACTCCGGATATAACATTAACTTCAAGGACTGGCCCCTAATCTTCAAAGCATACCTCAAACTCCTCCCAACTAACCAAAATCGACCGAACACCACCAACAGAACGTGCAGAAGGTGCCACACAGACGAGGAGACCCTCCCTCACATTCTGTGCTGCTGCTTGAATACGATGTCCCACAGAAAGAGAAGACATAATGCTCTAATAAAGCGAATCCTGGACATGTGCAAGGGTGGTGGAGGTGAAGTCCTGGCTATAGACAAGACCATTTCGTCCATCCCCTCACTGAGAAGGGCTGCCCTGGATGATTCACTCATCCCTGATGCTGTCATCAAGTTACGGGGCCACATATATCTTCTCGACGCTACCATCTCGTTCGAGAATGGACCCGAGGCCTTCAACAACGCTCGGGAGAGGAAGATCACAAAGTATCAGCCTCTCGCCGACAATGTCGCTAGGACCTATGGCCCATGCACTGTTGTGCCCTTCGTTGTCGGGGCCCTTGGAGAATGGGACCCTGGCAACAACAGCCTTATGAGGAAGTTTTCATCTAGGTCCTATGCGACAAAATTTAGAAGACTGGCTTGTACAGATGCGCTCACATCTAGCCTTAATCTGTACAGGGCACACACCTCGGGTCGGCCGCTGGCTGAATTCAAGAACCTCTTTGGTCCTGAGGTACTTAACAATCCTGCTGATCCTGAACACCCTGTTTTCTCCCAAATTGACTCAGCCAGTGGCCCTGTCGTCCCGGAATATGGCGACGATTGTGACCTTCTAGACCATCGTCCTCACCTACCCACAGGTGGATATAACCTTGCTTTGTCAGCTGCTTTCTGTGTGACTGGAGATACCCACCGCATCACCGCTTCACAGTCATCACCTAACTTAGCTCCTGAGCACATCAACGATGTGGACTGCGACCTGTCTCAACCAGCTTCCTTCAACAACAAAGGTCTCTCCACGAATGAAGAAACGGACACCAACCACAGATGGTCTCCTAAAAGCTCTAGGAACTCTATGAACTCTACCCAGCATAAGCCATAGTCACTCAACAACCTCAAGATGTAACAATAGTACCTCGGAGACAAAATTTATAGTTCAATTTGGCATAAAATTCAAAATTTAAAGTAAAACCACTTTCGGCAAACCCCTAACAGACAGTGTTAACTGGTATGGGATCACCTTGGTGTTCCTGCCTGAGATGCAATAACTCCAGGGTGATTGAAATGACATGTTTTATAAATGTCGCCCATACTAGCTGACTTAAACTTTCCCCCATTGTTGTTGTTGTCGTGTGCCACTTGGAATTACCAAGCTCCACAAGGATTCAAGGCAAAGGGGGTGCGGCTCCTGAGAAAGTGAGGCCCATAAATGGCAGGAGTCCGACTTCTGCCTCATGAGATGATAGTTGCTGCCACTATCTATTGCCACCTCCACAATTTTGCCATGCATCTGAAGGGGAGGGAAATAGTCTCCAGACACCTGGACCCGTGGTAAACTGCGCCATGACGGACCACAGGACTTTCGGACTCACAGATTTAACGTGCACGTACTCCGCATATACTCGGCGGGTCTTTAGCGGTGTCAGGAATCGAACCCGGGACCCTCCGATCCCGAAGCTGATGCCTTAACCGCTAGGCTCCCCACAGCCCTACTTTCCCCCATTCTCCGAGGCTATTGACTGTATACAGGGTGTATCTGAAATGGTGCAACAAACTTTCAGGGTTGAAAGTACTCATCAAGACGAACAAGAATCGGTATAGAAAGGGGGGTCCCAGACCAAATCCCAGGGAGTTAAAAATGTAGCGACACTCCAAAAAAATCATTGAAAAATTCAATTTGTAGAAGAACTACTATTGGTATAAACTTAATTATGGTCTCAAAAATTGTGGTTTAATGTGATCTTTAAAATTACCTCAAAAGTCTTCGCTTTAAAATTTGTTTTATCGTGAAAAAGTTAAAAAACACAAAAAAATTTGAAAAATCTGCCAAAACCTTATTTTATGCTTCGAAATCCTTTCTTTTGATTTAATAATCTGAAAGATCATAGTTGAAAACCCTTTAGTCCAAAGTTTCACGTAAATACAATCAATATTAAACGCTTGAGATCCTGTTAAAGTTCGTTTTTTGGGTGCGCTAACAGCTGTTTTGGAAACAGCTCTAGAAAACAGCTTGCGCACCCAAAAAACAAACTTTAACAGAATCTGAAGCGTTTAATATTGATTGTATTTACGTGAAACTTTGGACTAAAGGGTTTTCAACTATGATCTTTCAGATTATCAAATCAAAAGATAGGATTTCGAAATACAAAATAAGGTTTTGGCAGAGTTTTCACATTTTTTGTGTTTTTTAACTTTTTTCATAATAAAACAAATTTTAAAGTGAAGACTTTTGAGGTTATTTTAAAGATCATATTAAACTACAATTTTTGAAACCATAATTAAGTTTTTACCAATAGTAGTTCTTCTACAAATTGAATTTTTCAATGGTTTTTTGGGGTGTCGCTCCATTTTTAACTCCCTGGGATTTGGTCTGGAACCCCCTTTCTATACCGATTCTTGTTCGTCTTGATGAGTACTATCATCCCTGAAAGTTTGTTGCACCATTTCAGATACACCCTGTATATTTATATTTGAAAATTTCCCGCCATTGTAAATATCCATTATCATCATATACCTAATCTGGCCCTGTATGCCCATGTTCAAACCAATGCTTAAATAAACTATTATTGATGCTGGCAAAAAAAACTCCAAAGACTGCGATTTGATAGTTTGGCAGTTCAGAGGATTTTTGAGTGACGTTGCTAAAGTTAGGTCAGAGTTTTTAAATTTTGACCAGTCCGACCAGAGACTAGATGAACTGTTTCATCAGTTTCTTAATGGTAACAATTATCCTCTGCTCTGGGAGACAATTAAAAAGCTCTTAATGCTATCCCATGGGCAGGCCTCTGTAGAAAGAGGATTTTCGACCAACAAAGAGTTGATTGTTGAAAACCTTAAAGAGAAATCCTTGATTGCCAAGAGGGTCATTTGCGACCACATTAATGCAGTTGGAGGTATAAAAAATGTGGTTATGGCCAAGGGCCTACTGCAGAGTGTTCGCTCAGCCAGGCAAAAATATATGATGTACTTGGAAGATCAGAAGAAGGAGAGAGAAGAATCGGCACACAGTCCAAAAAAAGAAAAAATGTCTAGAAAAGGAAGTTGCAGATGATGAACTTGGTTTTGAAGCTGAAAAAAACAAATCCTTCATTCTTTTGACTAAGTCAAACAGTTTCAGAAAAACAGCTTCTGAAAAGCAGGACCTTGTTAAAAACCTGGAAGTTCAGCTTCTAGAGAAGGAAAAATTACTTACCCAATAATGTATCAAAAGTGTCCTTAGTCAAGAATTTATAGTATGTAATCAAGAATTTCTCATTCTGGAATCTTTCAGAATTAGTAAATGTTTGTGTATTCAATATTTCGGATCAATTAGGTTATGTTCCGTTAAATACCGCCAAGTTTGTTTTGGTATCCAATATTAGAAACATAGCTTCAACTATTACTAATCTTAATAGGATAAAAATGTTCATTTAGTATAAAATGGAATAATTTATAATATTTTTAATGTTACACAAATCGACGTGGCAAATTTCTTTTTGAATTGTTATATTTTAAGATTAAGAATTCTGAATAGACTCGGAAGTCCTATTCAAGATTTGAATTAAGAAGGTGGATGTGTTCAGTACTTTTTTTTATTTAGAGAAAGTTATAAATGGAAAGCTTTAAAATAGATATATTTAAATTTTTATTTCAGTTGTAATAATATAAGAAATAGTTTGTGTTTTAAATTCATGAAAGATATCATTTTTGCACAGAATACATTAGTTATTACTTGTAATTCTTGATTTTTTTTATGTACAGCTTATAGCATTTTTTTGCATTGGAATATCACATACACTACTGTTCATAAATTAAGGACGGAACTGTTTTTTCAACATAACACCTAGTGAAATTATTTTTCATCAATGAAAATTATACCAAGAGATGTTCAATGGGTGGGAATACAGGGCCCGAAAGCAAATTTTCTCTACCGACCCTCCATTGATAATGGAGTCCCATTACAATTTGGAGCTGTGGCAGAAACGTCTGTGTAAGAGGTATTTTACCGAAAACTTTATGGTTATTGTAATGAATATGATTACTCCTGAACTCAGTGCATATTTTTAAAAGCCTGTGTTACCTTTAAATGGTATTTTTTATGTTTTATTGATAGAAATCGGTGTAATCATCATTTTTGGCAAGTTTTAGCTTCTGGGTCATTTTTGGTAATTGGTATCTTACTAGTCCAGTAAATCTACTGAAAAAAAAGGTCAAACCGGTAAAAAATTGTAACATTTAGTTTTTCAACGGTTTTCGATTGGGAATGACCTAAATAATAACATACTAAAAATCGGACAAAATCGGTCCATGGCAAGTTTAATTTTTTTTGAATTTTTAAAAAATGGCCGAAAAAAAATTTAAAAAAATCAAATAATAGAGATCGAGACTTGTGATACATGTTTATAGGCTATCTTTCAGTGCTGAATACGAATATTCCATTTAAATTTTTAAAAAATTAAAATATCTATTTTTAAAATTAATTTGAAAATTTCGATAATTGAAAAAATTAAAACACCCCTAAAAACCACAAAAAAACTAAAAAAGAAATATTTTCAATGGTTTTCACTCAGAAATAACCAAAGTAACAACATATTAAAATTTGATAAAAATCGGACGATAAAAATTTAATTTATTTAAGATTTTCAATTTTTTTTACCTCAAAAATCGACCTTTTTTAAAATTCCTGTCAAAAACGTTTGAGGCATTTGCCAAGGTTATTTTTCCATGGACATTGTAGTCATATAGCTATATAAACGAAAAAACTCAAAATTGATGGTTAAATCATTAATTAATTAATTAATTTAATAAAATGAACATTAAAAATAGGTGGAAATATTTTCAATCAAGATTAAACAGTTAATATTTCAACAATTTTCAGTATCAAATAATTTAAAAATTAATTAAATTTACAAAAGATAACAAATCTTAAAAAAATTTAAATTTTTAAAAAATTTTTTAAATTTTAAAATTTTTTAAAAATTTAAATTTTGCTTTATAGACTTGTGATACATGTTCATAGGCTATCTTTTAATGATGATGTCGAAAAACAAACTAATTTTGAGGTAAAATTTTAAAAAAAGTGTAAAAAAATTTAAAAACAAACAAACTTAATGAAATATGAACTCAAAACCTCAGACAAATTACTACCTATTTCATTTTTGAAAACATTTTTGATAACATTTATTCAAAGAAAACTCCTAGAATGTTTTTTTTCCAAAAAAATAAATTTAAAAAATTAAATTTTAAAATTTTTGGTAAGAAAATTGTTAAAATTTTAACAATAGGCTTGTGATACATGTTTAAAGGCTAACTTTTAGTTCTAGTGTTGAATATCAGGTCAATTTTGTTGTGGAACTTGAAAAAAGAGTGGAAATTTAAATATTAAAAAACTACTTACAGAATATTAGAGTAGTAGTTTACTAATTACTTACCGAATACTAAATTACTACTAACAGAAATATATATATATTCAGAATGCATAACGAAAAAAATCGGACCACACAAAATTTAAATTTTTTAAAATTTGCTGAAAATTTTGCAAAAATCGGTATTTATTTTGGTTGTGGTTCATTCATATTTTAGCTAAGGTTTTCTTTATTAATTTGTTTTCAAGTATTTAAATTTTTTTCACTCTTAAAACGGATTTGGGAGGCGTTCAGCTACTCTACAGTATTCAACTACTTTTTTTTACCTCTTACGCATAATTTTTGAATTTTAAGAAATAATTTGGATTTTTAACAAACTTGGGAGCTGCTGTAACACTTTCCTACCGCAAAATCGGTTTTAGGAATAAAAAATTACAATTTCAAAATTTAACTTTAACCAATAGATTGTTTTGAAATAGTGGCCCGTGTTAGTCTTTCTTTATTTTGAACATTCTATGCATATTTTCTACATTTTAACAAATTGTTTAGTTAAGTTTTGAGAATGCTTTGAATATCTTACGGGCGTGGTCCCAGTACTCCTCCCGAGAAAAATTTCTTAGAAAACACACGGCTTCCTTTGTCGGCTTAGATCAAAGGTGTCGTTTGGTTGCACCAATTTCGACAACTGTCAGAATTTATGGTCAAACAGGAAACGGGTATCTCTTTGTAGTCCAGTAAATCTACTGAAAAAAAAGGTCAAACCGGTAAAAAATTGTAACATTTAGTTTTTCAACGGTTTTCGATTGGGAATGACCTAAATAATAACATACTAAAAATCGGACAAAATCGGTCCATGGCAAGTTTAATTTTTTTTGAATTTTTAAAAAATGGCCGAAAAAAATTTCAAAAAATCAAATAATAGAGATCGAGACTTGTGATACATGTTTATAGGCTATCTTTCAGTGCTGAATACGAATATTCCATTTAAATTTTAAAAAAAATAAAATTTCTATTTTTAAAATTAATTTGAAAATTTCGATAATCGAAAAAATTAAAACACCCCTAAAAACCACAAAAAAACTAAAAAAGAAATTTTCAATGGTTTTCACTCAGAAATAACCAAAGTAACAACATATTAAAATTTGATAAAAATCGGACGATAAAAATTTAATTTATTTAAGATTTTAAATTTTTTTACCTCAAAAAAATTGAAATACTTGAAAACAAATTAATAAAGAAAACCTTAGGTAAAATATGAATGAACCACAACCAAAATAAATACCGATTTTTGCAAAATTTTCAGCAAATTTTAAAAAATTTAAATTTTGTGTGGTCCGATTTTTTTTGTTATGCATTCTGAATATATATATATTTCTGTCAGTAGTAATTTAGTATTCGGTAAGTAATTAGTAAACTACTACTCTAATATTCTGTAAGTAGTTTTTTAATATTTAAATTTCCACTCTTTTTTCAAGTTCCACAACAAAATTGACCTGATATTCAACACTAGCACTAAAAGTTAGCCTTTAAACATGTATCACAAGCCTATTGTTAAAATTATAACAATTTTCTTACCAAAAATTTTAAAATTTAATTTTTAAATTTATGTTTTTGGAAAAAAAAACATTCTAGGAGTTTTCTTTGAATAAATGTTATCAAAAATGTTTTCAAAAATGAAATAGGTAGTAATTTGTCTGAGGTTTTGAGTTCATATTTTATTAAGTTTGTTTGTTTTTAAATTTTTTCACACTTTTTTAAAATTTTACCTCAAAATTAGTTTGTTTTTCGACATCATCATTAAAAGATAGCCTATAAACATGTATCACAAGTCTATAAAGCAAAATTTAAATTTTTAAAAAATTTTAAAATTTTAAAAAATTTAAATTTTTTTAAGATTTGTTATCTTTTGTAAATTTAATTAATTTTTAAATTATTTGATACTGAAAATTGTTGAAATATTAACTGTTTAATCTTGATTGAAAATATTTCCACCTATTTTTAATGTTCATTTTATTAAATTAATTAATTAATTAATGATTTAACCATCAATTTTGAATTTTTTCGTTTATATAGCTATATGACTACAATGTCCATGGAAAAATAACCTTGGCAAATGCCTCAAACGTTTTTGACAGGAATTTTAAAAAAGGTCGATTTTTGAGGTAAAAAAATTGAAAATCTTAAATAAATTAAATTTTTATCGTCCGATTTTTATCAAATTTATCAAATTTTAATATGTTGTTACTTTGGTTATTTCTGAGTGAAAACCATTGAAAATATTTCTTTTTTAGTTTTTTTTTGTAGTTTTTAGGGGTGTTTTAATTTTTTCGATTATCGAAATTTTCAAATTAATTTTAAAAATAGAAATTTTAATTTTTTTTAAATTTAAATGGAATATTCGTATTCAGCACTGAAAGATAGCCTATAAACATGTATCACAAGTCTCGATCTCTATTATTTGATATTTTGAAATTTTTTTTCGGCCATTTTTTAAAAATTCAAAAAAAATTAAACTTGCCATGGACCGATTTTGTCCGATTTTTAGTATGTTATTATTTAGGTCATTCCCGATCGAAAACCGTTGAAAAACTAAATGTTACAATTTTTTACCGGTTAAGTTACAGATTGCCTGGACTATACCGTCAACCATGTTTTTAGTAGTTCTTACAAGTGCTAGATTATGTTTAGGTCTAGAGACCCTGAAAGTAAATTATTTCTTTCAATATCGTGACTTTCAAGAAACTTTTAGATAGCCAAATTGTGATTTTGTGCAACTTTTTCTCTCATAAAGAGAAATTCTTGATCTGAAATTTCTTCTAAAGAAGCGAATGGGACATGAGAACCCAGGCACGTGATCGCAGACATCAGGGAAATTTTTTTTCGTGTATAGGGAGTGTTGAAATGTCTATAACAGTAATAGAGTATCAATGGGAAATTATATGTCTTAAAAACTCATTTCAAAGGTAATGGAGATATTTTTACAACTATATGTTTCTTTTTAGGTATGTCTACGTCCATAAACACTAAAAAATACTTTTTTTTCAAACATTAATAACAGATGTCCTTTCTGTGAAACTATACAATTATGTTGTGCCGTTTGAGCACCTCGTATACACCGCAGATATTTTCACTGATGTTTGCTATTGGGTACCTGTGTTCTCATGTCCCATTTGATTCTCTTAGAAGAAATTTCAGGTCAGGAATTTCTCTTTATGAGAGAAAAAGTTGCACAAAATCACAATTTGGCTATCTCAAAGTTTCTTGAAAGTCACGATATTGAAAGAAATAATTTACTTTCAGGGTCTCCAGACCTAAACATAATCTAGCACATGTAAGAACTACTAAAAACATGGTTGACGGTAAGATACCAATTACCAAAAATGACCCAGAAGCTAAAACTTGCCAAAAATGATGATTAGACCGATTTCTATCAATAAAACATAAAAAATACCATTTAAAGGTAACACAGGCTTTTAAAAATATGCACCGAGTTCAGGAGTAATCATATTCATTAAAATAACCATAAAGTTTTCGGTAAAATACCTCTTACACAGACGTTTCTGCCACAGCTCCAAATTGTAATGGGACTCCATTATCAATGGAGGGTCCATTTACCCCCTTAAAATATTGGTAGAGAAAATTTGCTTTCGGGCCCTGTATTCCCACCCATTGAACATCTCTTGGTATAATTTTCATTGATGAAAAATAATTTCACTAGGTGTTATGTTGAAAAAACAGTTCCGTCCTTAATTTATGAACAGTAGTGTATTTGAAGAATTCTTATTCTATCGCTTTCCATTAAACTAGCTTCCTTCAGCAAAAAGTGTTTTTTAATTTTAGGATAGTATTAATTAAATTAAGAAGATTACGCCAAGATAAAAATCATTGAATGCGAATATAAACATTTCAAAATAGTACTATAATTAAATAACAATCAATTATGCTGTTAAATAATTTTTTCTTGTAAGTAATAAATATTTTCATTTTATGTTTACATGCAAATATAATTTTTTTCCAGTTCAACTAAAATGCTGTTTTCTGTGAATCCAGAAAGAAGTATTGAAAAGGGAAAATTATAAAAGTTTAAAAGGATGAAACTTCTATATAAACTGAAAGTTATCTTTTAAAAAATATTTGATAAATAGTAATGGAAATTAATCAATTATTCATTTAAATTGTTTTGAGGTATAGTTATTGTATTTGATAATTTAGGAAAAAAAATTTCCTCCTGTGAACAGTGAAAATCCATACATCCTCTACCAAACAGAATCATTATTGAGAAAAGAGTTGTATAAATGTTGGAACAAATTGGTGTAGTGCTTACTTTTTTTGTTGATAATAAATAATATTTTTTGTGATTAGAGGAGTTTTTATATTTTTAAGATTTAGTTCATATATACTTTGAAATTATCATAAGTTACACTTTAGTCTAACTGGAGAAATAAAAATTTGTTTGTAAAATTTGCCTCATTCTTTCTTACATGTTGTACAAATAAATTTCAATTTAATACAGAGTAACTGCAATAGTTCACACATTTAACTGTAAAAAAATAATTTTTGCTCCATTGAGCGGAAAATTCTCCAACAAATTAAGTATTCAGTTTAAAATATAATAAGTTGAAGAATATTTAATACAAAATTCCTAAACTTTTATTGAATCTATCGTAAAAATAAAAAAGGGAACTTTCAAATATTGTGTAGAAATGAAAATAGTATAAGTACTTATTTATTTTGTTTTATAAGCTTGCAAAGTTTCAGTTTATAGATTTAAAAAGTGCAGCTAAAATTGGGAAATGATAATTAAGGATTAGTTTACAGTACCAATAAGGTGAGTATTATACTAAACTCTTATCAACCAGAATTATGAATTATAGTTCCTACTTCCTAACATCTTGTATTATATTGAATTTAATGAGTAATTAATTCCTTTGATGAAAAGATATTTCCATGTAATCATACTTTATGAAATAACTTTTTTCTATTGAATTTTTGTTTTCTACCCCAGCTATTATCTCTCTTTTTCATAACCATTCTTTCAAAATCATGCAAGAATGAATTTCCAAAACATACTTGGAATTAAATTTGGGAAATGAAGCATTACTGTTATGAGTTACAAGAATTACTTGGTTATGCTCCTTTAAAAGGTGCAAAGCTTGTAGAAATAAGAAAAGATGAAATATTTTCTTTTTCTTTTATTGTTTTTATCAACTCTTTAATATGTGCGCTCAGCTGAAAGCTTCAGCTTGGTTTCTAGTTCACTCAAACAACACAAACAAGCGACTTGCAGTGCAGCTAGAGTTTGTTAACATTTTTGGGAGCATGTGAATGCATCAGTGTTGTTTTCCCGCCTTTTTAGAGAGGGATTTTATTGGTCGCTAAGCGTTTCACGTCAACAACACAACTAACCTATGAGCTGAATCTCCGAGATTTCCGCGTCCTTTCGGAAGAAGATCTGAATACGGTGAAAAAGTTCAAGGCGAAATAGATATTTCGAAATCGCCTCAACTATTTAGCTGAACTTTTTCGCCGTCGGCGAAGATCTGAATATGGCCCTATGTCAACTACTAGTCAAGATAAATAGTGTCAAAATATTGGATTTTTTTTCAACTTTTGAGTTTAAGAGATTAATTTGCAAGTACGAAACATATATTTTCTTCCTTTTCCCCCGTAATGGTCATACTAATTTAGTTGTTTATCATTATTATTAGTATCGAATTTTCTAGTGTAATTTTTTCTGAAAGTTTCAAAGCAGGTAATATTTAATTTTATTAGCAAAGCAGGTAATATTCAACTCTGTTATTTTTGCCTTTAAATACTGCCTAATTGTTTGAAAAGCCAAATATTAGAAGTGCCACATAAAATTGCAAACTAATCAAATAAAAAAGTGATATTGATAAAACCCTTAAAATTTTGGAAGCATGTGAATATTTTTCATGTTAAAAAACTTCACTAAAATTAACTACGTTTCAGCTTAACTTAAATGTAATTTCTACTATGAGATTGGATATTGTTGCCCCTCTTCTCCAACACAAAATTTTTTTTTGCATTCACTTAATTGTGAAATGCTTGTAACAAAATGCATATTCTAGTAACTATCCACCTGGTTAACTACCCTAACTTTTAAATTTTGAAAGATGTAAAATTTATTTTAGTTGCTAATGCGCTAAATACGTTTATGAAAATTATATTAGTACTATGTGCTTTTGCCTCGATTGCATTTGGGGCCTTGAATTTCACATTTGAGAGCCTTGAAAAGGCCTTGAAAGTCCTTGATTTTTCTCTCTTAAAAGGTGTACGAACCCTGATTAATGCTTGTGTAGTGTATACCTTAACTTCACTTTAAATTTTTGTTATTACTGCCATAAGATAGTAGTACTTATCAAAAAATAATTGTGTTCATTGACATCAGCTTTCATTTTTAAATAAATGACTACTAAATGTGTTTTCGGTTCAATTCCGCTAGAGTTCCCGCTAAATATCGCCATGCTCTTCCAAACTCCATATACAGGGTGGTCCTTAATTCATGGTACAAACTTCTAGGGGTGTTAGAGTACACCTAGACGAACAAGAATTGGTATAGGAAGGGGGGTCGCAGTTACACCGTTAAAGAGCTAGGTCCTAATGTAGTGCGAGAGCGTTACAAAAGGACGTTTTGCCAAGGCCCGTTTAACGAAAAAAAAACATAATGAAATGAAAAAATTTATTGCATGAGGTACAGCAGTATCCGTATTACTTACATCATAAATTTGATAGAAATTGGACCACTTTCTAAACCGTGGGGTGAGTTTTAAAACGTGCTCTTAGTCAAACAATGGAGTTCCATTAATGGTATTTAGAAAAATGATGATCGGGGAAGGAATTTTCAATGATCAAACAGTTTCAATGATCCATGTTACGATCATTGAAAATTCCTTCCCCGATCATCATTTTTCTAAATACCATTAAGGAATGTGATTCTTTGACTAAAAGATTAATATTGCACTTTTGAAACTAACTCCGCGGTTTAGAAAGTGGTTCAATTTCTATCAAATTTATGATGTAAGTAGTACGGATACTGCTGTACCTCATGCAATAAATTTTTTCATTTCATTATGTTTTTTTTCGTTAAACGGGCCTTGGCAAAACGTCCTTTTGTAACGCTCTCGCACTACATTAGGACCTAGCTCTTTAACGGTGTAACTGCGACCCCCCTTCCTATACCAATTCTTGTTCGTCTAGGTGTACTCTAACACCCCTAGAAGTTTGTACCATGAATTAAGGACCACCCTGTATATTCAAATATTGACTGATTTTTTATTGATAAACTGTACAGGGTAAATTTTAAGAATCCAGGCCATGGCGATTTTTTGGCGAAATGCTTTCTCGCCAAGCATTTCGCGGAACGAACATCGTAATATAATTTAGGGATGCTGTACTAAGTATTGCAAACTAGAAAGAGTCACGGTTAATCATCTATTTTTCGCCAACCCTTGGCGATTGGCCCGGATTGTTAAAATTAACCCTCTACAGTTATTGATATAACTAAACACTTTAATCCATGAGTTTGAAATTATTTAGAAATATTTCTACTTTTTGATGTCGGAAAGAGCTATCGTTAACCATTATTCAAATAAGTGATGTTTATATGCTCAATTTTTATGAAAAGTTCCTTCAGAAAGGTAGGAAAATGTATAAAAGAAGGAAAGGAAAGGAATGGTTTTGGGGGTGACGGGGGTCAAGGGATGAATGGGACAAAATACAAGCATCCATAAAAACTTTTCTCGGAGTTTAAATAACGGCTAATTGATTGAATACATATATTTATAAAGTAACCAAGAGTTCAATTATTGGTTTTACACTTTTTACAGGATTGAAAAATTTAATTTTTTGCAATATTAACAAAAATATCAAATTTGTCCCATTCTCCCCATGTCTATGCTAGCTGAACGGATAACTGGGATGGGAATAATGAACTTGTTTAAATTACCATATTCTTTTAAAACCAATGAAGTTCAAGATAACTAAAGTTTTCTTAACTATAAGTACAAAAAATATATTTAATTACCAATTAAAATAAATAAAGCATGCAACCAATGAAAGACTTCGTCAGGGGTGCAGCTTTTAGCAGCTGCACACTGGGTAACCTTTCTGTATGGCATGGCTCCGCTAATGCAGAACCACCCCATCTGCACCCTAGGTTACCCGGAACAAACGTTAGTGAAAAGGAACTAATCCACCGACAACTTACCCATATCTACTTTCCGTAAAACAAAACATTGTTTCTGGATTAGCATTATATGCCTCTCCAACAAACAAAATCAAAAGTTTAGTTGTTTACCCTCTACTGAAAACCAATACCTCAACTAATTTACTCAGATCACTTAACCTCTCAAAAACAAAACTACAACACACATCTCAGTTAAGTACCCAGCGCTAGTACAGAATGGAATTTCAAAATTTTCAAATTTCAGGTTTAAAAGATTTCTATTCTTATTTCTTAACTATACCTTTATCTGACACATCTCTTGATGAACAATATAACTATAAATGGCTTCCTTCTCACTTCAATGTTTTTTTACTTAAATTGTTGTCAATTTTCATTTTTCTAAAAGCTATCAAGTTTACCAGTATGACCTGTTGATAATTTATAAATCTTGTTTGATCACCATTATGGTTGTAATTTTAGGTTGCACTAAAATGGAACCACCAACCAAAAAGATATACGATAGGTGGAGTAACGAGGAAATTATCACACTCCTCAACATATACGAGGCCTTTCACCTGGAAAAGATATTCGACGGCACCGTCAGAGACTCGGATGCATACAAAAAGATAGTCAACGAGCTAGCTAAAGGCGGTGTCGTCAAGAGTGCAGCACAAGTTAAAAGCAAGCTTAAAGCATTGAAAAAAAGTACAAAGAAGTGAAGGATAGTCTTAGGATCAGTGGTGCTGGTGGACAGATCACATTCTCGTTTTTTGAACAGATGGATAAGTTTCTGGGAAACCAAGATATTATCAATCCGGTTATCTCGGCAGATATTGGGTTCTCCTCAGACAAAGAAAGTAAATATCATCTAATTATTTTTATTTAACATATGTTACAAAAATCATCTGACAAATAATATAGTACTTGAAATTACTTTTCATTTTTAGATAATCACCCTTCCCTATACCCTTAATTACCAAATTTTCTGAGTGGGGAAGTAGAAATTTTTTTGATTAGGGGAGGCAGCAACTTTTAAAAGGTTGAGAACCACTGATCTAAAATAAGATGTTAACTTGACATGTTCTTGACATTTGTTTGAAGAAGTTCCATCTTCGATTTTAAGCACTGATGCTAAAATATAAATTATTATAAAAATTTAATTATATTATAAAATAAAATTAAAAAATAATAATATTGTTTTTAAAAAAGTAAAAATCTTTAGTAATATTTCATGTGTTGTTATTACTTCAGATGTGATACTTGATGAATGTGACGTCTCTGGTGCAGTTTTTGCTGATGCTGACGACGATACTTTTTTAGAGAATGAAGATATTGACGATGTTAGCTCAAAGTAAGTGTAAGTGCTAGGTGTATGGTTATTGGTGGTGCTTCCATGTTTTCTTTACTATTATGCTGCTAAATAGGAAAATTTTTTGGTTGAGCCCATTACTTTGATCTTGGGCATAATATCCTAATGCAGATCATGCGCCATAAAACACCAAATGAATCAACTAACCATTACTTTGATAAAATTTCCTTTCCCTTGACGGTAATTACATTGCAGTAAAAATCCTTCTGCTGCAGGCATGAGTTTTTTCAGCGGATTTCCGCCTTTTTCCGCTTTTTCTCATTTTTTCCGCCTTTTCTCTTTTTTTCCGCCTTTTCTCTTTTTTTCCTCCTTTTCTTGTTTCTGTGTTCGCTTTTTGTTGTCGGCCATTTCTCCGCTTCTTTTCAGTAATACCGCGGAACAACCCGCTTTCGCGCATGCGCCGCGTCGTCAAGTGGAAGCTCTCTGCTCCGAACGCAGTCGAAATCGTAAAAAACAATCAATCACATCTTATCTCGTTCTTGACAGCTGAGCCCTCCCTCTTGGGCCTTGAACGTTCGACTGTTTGGCCATAAAGGGCTAAATGCAACCCAGTTTTATCAGTGCTGTACGGCTTATTCCAAGATTCTTGGCTTAAAACAATAAGCAACCTCTAAAAAGTATCGCCAACAATGGCGCTGGACAATCGTTACTTCAATTTTGCTATTCTTTTACAATTTTCCTTTGATTTACCAGTGGAAAACTACGGCTACATAGCACGTGCTTCGCGATCTTCTACATTACTTTTTTGCGAAGTCGACTTGCGTTATTTCTTTGGATATATTTTGGACTTATTACGTAAATTACTTATTTTTTATTCAGTATTCCGTGCTAATGAAGTTCCTCTTTTGGATAATAGTGTTCGATTGGATATAATTAGCCGTTCAAGTGAGGACTATGTGAAAACGATTGATAATGGCTTAAGAAATTCCTGGCTTTGGGAATGGCTGGAAAAACAAGTGGAAGGAGTGTATTTACGCGAATGCATTCGGAAGATAAAAAAACCTGGTTATGCTTATTGCAAAATTTGCTCCAAGGAAATAAACTATCATTCGAAAGGCATTTCTGCACTCGTAAATTACGTGAAGTCTGCTAAACATAAAATTGTTTTGGAGCGAAGAAAAAATAATTTTGCTTTACCTGGTGAGTTTCTTTCTTTTAATTATTAAATTAAATATTCTAAGCTAATAAAATCATGTGAATTGTTATTATTTAAAGATAGGAAACTTGATCCAATCGTATTTTTACCATTGCTTGTTAATTTTTCACTCCAATTCTAATGCAGGGCTCCCAGCAGACATTTGGTTTGTCTTTAGGGAAAAAAGAGACCTAATATCTTTAAAAAAGAGACCGAAATTTTAAGTCAAAATTTAACAGTGTCATGAAAAAAATATGTGGATGAAACAAAAATTTCAGAGTTTTACCCTCACAAAATATTTAATGTTATAAAATTAATGTAGAAAAGATAAAAGGCAATTGATTGCCAAAGATTGAGATCCCAGGTGGCTAAGTGAACTTGTAATTGTGTTTTTTTATTTTTGGTTCAATAAAAAAAATTAAATTAAAATAATAAAAAAGTATATTTTCAAGGTAATTTTTAAATGATGAAATGAAATATTGGGATAACCCTTCAAAACAGAAAGTATACTTTTTGTAACTTGAATCAAATTAAAATTTAAAAAACTGAAAAGTTAAGATTATTCTTGAATAAAAAAACAGTGCCGTAGTAAACTTGGGGGGTTCTTTGGGTTCAGACCTAAAATATTTTAGACCGTATGGTTTTGGTTTTATAATAACCAGTTGCCACTCAAGGGAGAAATTTTGATACTGTGCTTCTCATAAAAATTCTACACTTTAAAAGAGCGATCCTCTTTACTAGTAGTTGTAACCCAATAGGGCTCAAGTATGTGAGTTTACACACCACTCTTTTAATGTTTAAAAATAACAAAGATTTTCTATGGGAGGACCCCAAACTTCCCTTTGAAACTCAGTGTGGCTTGCAAGGAAGTCTTTGGATGTAACTGAAAAGGTCTCAAAATGAGCTAAAACACTGCTTCTAAAGATCAAATTTCCAAAATTTTTCTGGTGACTGAATTTTTCTGGTATACAACTACCTCACACAATGCTGGCTTTAAATTCAGCAATACACGAAGCAACACATGTATCTCCTTTCTTTTTAGAGCATGGAAGGGATGTTCGACTACCCTATAATTTGGGAGGCAAAATATTGGGGGAAATCAAATCGGATTATGTAAAGAAAATGATGCAGTGTTTGGACGGGGTTTTTGAAAATGTAGTGGTAAATCTTCGGGAACAAGAGAAGAAAAACATAATCCGTAGTGAGATAAACAAAAAAGAGGGACAGTTTAATTACTCGGTAGGGGCACTTTGCTTTGTACGAAACCCAAATTTGAAGTCAATGGCTTTAAATAAACTAAGATCAAGATACGAAGGACCATTTAGGGTTTTGGAAAGGTTTTCAAAAGTGAATTATAAGCTACGCCATGTAGAAAATACAAGAAAGACACTTAATGTACATGTGAATCGGATGATCCCTTATACTCAACGTTTTAGTTATTTACATTTAACTGAGAAAAATTTAGAAGAGATGATAGTGCAGGGCAGGAGCCAAGGCACAAGTATAATTTGCGCGTGCGTGCCAAATTAAAGTTAGAATAATTTGAATGTGGAGCTGTAGGGAGATAAGTGTGGGGGTTTGGCAGGCTCAAAGAACGTTGAAGCAGTAGTTTCTAGAGAGGCTATAGAGGGTGCTGTGCAAAGGTATGCTCCAAAGGACAGGGCTGCACTTTTTTTTTCCGATTAGTAACCAGAGCCCCGACGCAACTTGATGGAGGCCAGAACCACGACACAACTTGATGGAGGTCAGAGCCCTGACGCAACTCGATGGAGGCATGAACCCCGACGCATCTGGGACCGCTAGACAATTTAATAATCCTATTTTGCGGGACGCAAAATTTTTGTGAGGGGGGAGGAATGAAGCGGCGCTGTAGTGCAGAGCAAGGTAGGGGCAAACCCGCGAGCATGCGCAGAAGGGAGGGTCACGACCCCTTGTGGAGAAACGCAGGGCATTCGGCAGCAGAGTGGAAGAACGGGTTGATGACGACAAGACCAGCCTAGCCACTAGCCCAGCCGAGCGGAACGTCTGAAGGAATGAGCCCCGTCCCCGCATGCCTCTCGTGCTCTCGGTAAGCCTACCCCCTTCTATTTCCTCCCTCTGCAGCTCCCTGCTATTCTTAACAAATTTAGTGTGCTAAAAGAAATGATAATGTATTCATCAATAAACGTGTTTATGGATAATTATATAGTGTTGTATTTCCATGCAGTCAATTAAGTTCTAATTGAGTAAATTAAAAGTAGGAACCGGCATTGGTTCATTTTTCAACTTATTTTGATGAAATTTTTTTGAGGTGTTCTTCGATATGTGGGGAAAATATATAGTTCAACCAGTCGGTGTAATCATGGAAAAATATAAAAATTCTGCATTAAAAGACCAGGGGGAGATAAAAATTGGACGATATTCAGTAGATGTTTTTGCCAAGAGACAAACATTGTTTACCAATTTCATGTAAGTTTTCGTTTCCTTCCTCAGAAATGAATGCAATTAATTTTTTCTCTTGTTTTTTAAATTCTTTTTTTTCAGGGTTGTTTTTGGCATGGGTGTGGTAAATGTTTTGAAGGTGATGTTATTCACCCTCTAAAACAAAAACCAATGGCATACTTACGGCAGCAAACGGAAGAAACATCGGCTTACATTCGTTCAAAAGGGTACAACCTCATTGAGATTTGGGAGCACGATTTCCTAAAGCAAAAGAAGGAGGATGCTGAACTGCGTTCATTTCTTTGCACTCTCGATGTGGTTGATCGGCTTAACCCTAGGGATGCATTCTTCGGTGGGCGTACCAACGCCGTAAAATTGTTTTATCAAGGCTCAATAGACTTCACCTCTCTCTATCCCTGGGTAAATATAATTTTAACAACTTTTTTTTATATTTCTTTAAAAATGGTTTTTTGTTTATAATATTTTCATTTTACAGGTGAACAAGTATTGCTTTTACCCCGTGGGTCACCCACAGATTGTAACTGAAAACTTTGGCAAAGTGGAAGATTACTTCGGGATAATTAAGTGCAGTGTTGAGCCACCTCGGGGATTATATCTGCCTGTATTGCCCTACTGGAGTCAGGGAAAGTTAATGTTTCCGCTGTGTCGCACATGCGTTGAGACAATGCAACAATCCACCTGCACCCACACTGCTGAACAGAGGGTACTTACTGGCACCTGGGTTACGGAAGAAATAAAGTTGGCTCTACAAAAAGGTTACAAGATCCAAAAAGTAAGTTTTACACTTTCCAGTATTATCAAAGCTTTTTCTTGTTATCGCAAAATATATGAATTATTCTTTTATTTTTCAGATCTACGAAGTGTATCACTTTGAGGAAAAATCCGATACCCTCTTCAAGGCTTACATAGACATGTTTCTTAAAATAAAACAGGAGAGCAGTGGTTGGCCTTCTGAATACCAGACTCCTGAAGAAAGGGACCAGTATATTAAATTATACAAGGAGAAGGAGGGCGTAGATCTTAATTCATCAAAAATAGAAAAAAATCCTGGCCGCCGTCAAGTGGCAAAACTTGCCCTGAACAGCTTTTGGGGGGCGGTAAGTTTTGTTTTTTTTTCTCAACCGAAATGACATTTATTTAAATAAAATATTTATAAATGTTTATCTTTTTTCAGTTGGGGTATGAACATAAACAGGTCCCAATTGACATTCGTGAACACTCTGGAAGTTTTCAATAAAATGTTGGCAGATTCCACCAAAAACGTAAGTACATTTTTATTGTAATTACACAATTCATTTTTCTTTTAAAAAATCTATAACTCAAACAAATTATATTTATATAGGTGAAAGACCTTTATCTCCCCACCCCTGAAGTTGCAGCCCTCTCTTGGGAATGTTCCAGTGTATTTGTGGCACAAGATACTACGACTAATGTTTTTCTAGCTGCATTCACAACCGCATGGGCTCGTCTTTAACTCTACTCGGAGATGGAGAAGTTGGGCAGTGCCGTGTTGTATCACGACACTGACTCAATTATCTATGCCTCCGATGAAGTGAATGACCCACCCCTTGGAAACTTCCTTGGCGAATTCACTGATGAGTTGGATGGAGATACCATCACCACTTTCGTTTCTGGTAAGTAATAATTTTTATAAAACATTACAGGTCTTATCTTATTAAGAATTATTTATTTAAAAATGTAATTTTTTAGGGGGCCCAAAGAACTACGGCTATCTCACTGCCTCCGGCAAGACCTGCTGTAAAATTAAGGGTATTAACCTTAACTTCCAGAACTCACAGGTCATTAATTTCGATACCATTGTATTCTTTGTTACACATAGTCATTAACATGACATTAATTACACTTCAGTGTTTTTGGTAAAGTGTACTTATTTATCAGGAACAGCTGGATCATAGTTTAGAGGAGAAAGAAGATGCCGACACTATCCTGCCTCCTGAACCTACCAAGCCAGCCCGAAAATTAAAGGACACTCATGCTCCTAAGTAAAAAGAGAAACAGTTCCATCTGCAGCTGCGAGAGCTGCTTCTGCAATTGAGAGGGAGCACGACGATGCAGCTAAATTTGCAAAAAATGAGGAAAGGCGAAAGGAAGCGGAGCCCCTGCTTGGATTCAAAAGCAAAATAATTGAGGAGGTAAACCAGGCTGCAGCTTTTTCGGTTTTGGCTGATGAGACTGCAGATATCAGTGGCACAGAGCAGTTATTTATAGTTGGTCCTACGTAGTGATGTAGATGATGAGATGAACGCGAAAAGCATTTCGGAAAACATTATTCCAAGATTTTGATTTAAATAAACTTCTTGGTCAAGGATACGACGGCTGTGGTGCAATGGTAGGTCACATAGGAGGTGTTCAGAAAATTATTAATGACTTGACAATCATTCAGCCCTGTTTTTTCACTGTGCAAGCCATGTACTGAATCTTGTCATCAATGACCTGAACGATGCCAGTGAAGTGCGATATACTGCTGGGACTACAAAGGACATCTACACTTTTTTAGATAAAATGCGTTTCGGCGAAATAACATTCCAAACATGCCTTTGTTTTGTGAAACCCGTTGGACAGCCAAGTACAAAAGTATCAGAAAACTTAATGACTATTGTACGAGTTTTAGAAGAACTTTCACATGATGCACCGAACTCTAAAACGAAAACCAAAGCGTATCGGTTTTATACGGCTGCAACAACTCCAACATACATGGTGACGCTGCTAGTAATTTCTACCTATTCTGCCAAACTCGAAACTGTGTGCAACCAATTACAAAAAGTAAATATCAACATAAAAGCAATACACGATCACGTAAATAAATTAACGGGTATATTGCAGACTCACCGTGAAATGGCTTCCATGGAGTTTGCGGTCATTTTCGAAAAAGCTCAAAAAATTTGCGAAGAACAGGATGTTGAACTCAAGCGCCCTCGAATAGCAGCCAGGCAGGTTCATAAGTCAAATCAACCATCGGAAAATGTAGAAGATTTTTTTAGAATATCGATCTTCATCCCATACTTAGATTCTATTATTTCGAAAAATCGATTTTCTTCAACGCACAAAAAAGGCATTTTCGCTCATGCAACTCCACCCAGAAGAGATAAGAAAATTAGACAAATCTTCCTTTTTAAATATTGCAGAAGACATACAGAACCTATACGGAGGTCTTCTACAAAATTTTATTGCCGAATCTACGACGTAGTACGAGATGTTAAAGACAAGTGATGAATCCGTTGTAGAATTACCAGATTTGATTGGTCATGCTTCCATGTTTTACCCATCGGTATGTAAAGCAATCAAAATTGCTTTAATTCTCCAGCAACATCATGTAGCATTGAACGCGCATTCAGCACGTTACGACACGTCAAGACGTGGAATCGGTCCACTATGGAAGATACGAGGCTAAGCGGCCTGTGCGTGTGCATGCTCAGCGTTCACAGGAAAAGAGTAGAAGAGGACACTAAATTTATTGACAAGGTGATCGAAAAATTTGGACAGCAACCTAGACGCCTCAAGTTTTTATTCAAAAAGTAACTAATAAAAATTTTTCTTAATATTTTTCTGAGTATTTTCTTTTTGGCCGGGGGAGCACAAGTGCACCCCCTTGCATCCCCCTCCCGGCGCCCATGGATGATTAACTAAGAGGGAGTACGTCAAGAGAGGAAGCTAGTCAATTGGTGTTTGAGCTGCAAGAGATGATGAAAAAAGGTGTATTCTCTCTACGCAAATGGGTGTCGAATGATCCTGTCGTACTAGCAAGCATTCCAGAAGAATTAAAGGCATTTGATTCTAAGCCCAAGATCGACCAACCTGTCAAGATTCTAGGGATAGTTCTGATCCCCCCCAGATGTTGACAAGTTCACCTTTACCATCACCGTCAACGAGTCTGACGTATGGACTAAACGCAAGGTACTTTCTGAAGTCGCTAAAATCTTTGACCCCTTGGGCTGGTTAGCACTTACCATTTCTAAAAAATCTACCTGCAAGAGCTGCGGAGTCATAAACTGAGCTGGGACGAGGAGCTACCAGATTATCTGGCAAGGCAGTGGAGACTGTCAAGAACAGCTTCCTCTACTTACTAATCAAGATCCCACGCTGCATCCTGATTTCTCAGGTGGTAGACGTGCAAGTTCATGGATTCTGTGAAACTTCAGAGAAAGCATACTGTGCAGTTATTTACTTACGTTCCAAGGATGCTACCCAAACCTTGAAGTCTAGACTGCTAACTTCCGAAACACGTGTCTCTCCCATAGAGGAAGGATAAAGGTATGCTGTGCATATGGATGTAACGAAAAGCAGGTCAAAGGAGGATCTGTTACCTTTCACAGGTAGGTTGAAATTAATTATTGTTTGTTATTTAAGTTGTTTATTCATGTAATTTTTTATCGTGAATGGGTTTCGGAATTGGCTTTTTTGCGTGCGTTGTAAAAAATTAACCAAATTTCCTGCTCTATCAACGATATTATTTCAGTATTTACCAAACTATAACATTCTAGTAATAGTGCAACAAATTTATGTTTGTTATTTACTTATTAAACTCTTTTTCAACCTCCGATTAGTTTTTTGATGTCCGCCAAATTGGCGTCGACATCTATCGCCAAGTTAAATTGTCGGATGGCATGTTTTTCATTGTATATTTCAATTTAATTTTGATAATTTATAATGCTGTCTAAAAAAATTCCTTTTTCTGAGCGTTGGATAGTTAGTTAAAAGCTTATTTTTTTTATTTAGGCCTCAAAAAAACTTTAAACCTTTCTAATCCATGCAATCTGACTTAACCGGTAAAAAATTGCAACACATGGTTTTTCAATGGTTTTTACTTGGGAATTACATTAAATAAAATAATAAAAGTCGGACAAAATCAGCCCACGCAAAATTTAATTTTTTTAATTTTAAAAAATGGCCGAAAAAATTCTTAAAATCGATAAATAGTAATCAAGATTTATGATACATGTTTATAGGCTATTTTTTAGTACTGAATACGAAAATTTCATAAGTTTTTAAAAAATTTGTCTTATTCAAATTTAATTAATTTTAAATTATTTATTTCGAAGTATTGTCAAAATATTTTCGGTTTTGATTGAAAGATTTTACATTTTTTTGGGGGTTTCAAGGTTCATTTTAATATTTTAATAAATAAGAAAATTAAAAAAACTTATAAATGTCTTATTTTCTTCTTAATTTATTATGTAATTTTTTTGTTATTTATAAGTGAAAAGCATTTGAATTAATTATTTTGCAGTTATTTTTTGGTTTTGACCATTGGTCATTGGTTTATTTTTTTTATTTATCCAATTTTTAAAAATTTATATTTATTAACTCAAAACTTAAATGGAATAATTATATTCAGCTTTAAAATATAGCCAATAAACTTGTATCAAGTCTCGGTTACTATTAATTAAATTTTTTTTTACTTTTTCAGCCATTTAAAAAAATATCAATACTTTTAGAAATTAAATTAAACATTTCTTAAGTGGAGTTAGCTTGTATAATAATACTTGTATTTTTTTATAGTTTTCCAAAGGATGAAGAACGAAGAAAAGCTTGGGAAGTACAGGTTCATCGTGAAAATTTCAAACCCTCAAATCATTCAAGATTATGTTGTGAACATTTTACCCAAGATTGTTTCGACAAAAATAAGGAGTTAAGTTTTTATTCAATAAAAAATTTGATCCTACTTTTTTGTTCTTTTTGTAAAATAAATTTGATGCTATTATTTTACCAACACCTTGAACATTGATCTTTTTCATCCTGAATCTAAAAATAATTATATTCAATTCTAATTTCCAAGGATAATTTTATAAAAACATCAGGGTGATAATTATTGTGTAATTGCATTTAAAGGTAGTAAAAAAGGTCCATTATAAAAAATAAGAGTTTTTAAACTTTTGGATTTTAATATTAATTAAACGACTAGATAAAAAGACACAAAAAAAATTGAAAAGAACCCAATTCGCAACTTAAACATTCTTGAAGAAAACATAGGAGTGGAAATCAACCTGTAAAATGAGTTATAATTAGTGTTGGTTGAGTTCCACTCCTAAGTTGAACTTCCTATGCTTGCCTCTTATTTGAAATACATAGTTGTGATCAGTGGCGGCTCGCCCATAGGGGCTGCGGGGCTGCAGCACCCCCAACCAAAATTTCCCGAAATTCCAATTTTTATTTGCTTTACAATTTTATAAATTATCTATTTCCCCCTTAAATCTTAGTCCTTTATAATCCTTTTTCAATTAATAATTACCTGCTATGCCGTCTCGACAACAGATTTCTTTCCGGGTCGATCAGCCCCCGCAGATATACCTATCGTGGTATAAAACACTATCTCTATCATATCAAATCAAAATATCAAAAATTTAGCATGCGAATATGTTAGGAGAAAAGGGGCTGCTTTTCAGCAGCCAAGACCAAAAGAATGATAGCTTTTTCTATTGAGAGAGCTGTGAAAAAAACTGAGGGAAGAAGAAAAATATACGATTTCTTCTACTAATAAATCACATTGGCGTTATAGCTTTCCTCACTTCAACACTGTTTTAATTTTTATTTATAGCTTCTTTTTTTCTTTTCAACAAAGAGGAAAAAATATTTTCTGATGTTTCGGCTAGTCAATAAAGATTTGTTTACTTTTTTGCAGCCACGTTTTTATTTCTTTTTATAATGAACAAATTTAATTCGAAATGTAGAGTTTAGTTCATATTCGCTTGATAACCTTCATCTTCGTAATAATCAGCTATATATAGGAATATAGGTAAGTGACAGTTTTTGAATACTTAATTATTAAGTGGGAAATCGAAATTTTATATTTTCCCCATATTTTCTATTTGATTTTTCCACGTTTTTGTTTAAAAGAAATATTATTTTGCATTATATCGCTTAAAATACGTTGCCAACTTGGTACTGCCGCAGCAGCACCCCTTATAATTTTACCTTCGAGCCGCCACTGGTTGTGATTCATAAGTTATGCATTAAAATTAATCTTCAAAAAGACGTTTTTTTAAATCTCGGAAGATTTTTTATAACATTTATCAATGCTTATGATCATATGAAATGAAACTAGACATAATTAATGATTAAAAAACCGTTTTGCGTTTAGTTCATCGGTGACAGTCAATTTCAATTATATTATCGTATTGATAACAATCTGTGCTTAAAGCGTAGTCGATCATAGATGGAGACTTTCCTCTATGGAGTCGACGGCATTTGCGAAAACATGTCTGAAAACTTTTCTGCCGACATCTATATCAGCGCCAACAGTAGCGATAAAGAGCCAATTTCTGGTAAACGCGCGAAAAAGAGCTCCAAGCTGCTCTCAGTCACGTGGTACACTCGTTCCGCCGGCTCACACAGACTCCTTCCATAGCGTGCGCTCTCTACCTTCTATTCTTCCTCTATGGTCTCTCCAGTAAAACCAGTCTCTACCTCGACTGGAACTGTGCTCTGCCTTACTTCTGGCAATCCAACCAACCGCGCATGTGGCGCCCCCTAACTGTCCCATCATTGGCGCCTTTATCACGGCAGTTCCCTATCTTCCTAGTTCCATGAATTTAGAGAGGGTGAGTGGTGAGTGCCATATATTGTCTCGCATGTGGCACCTAGTATCCTTGGATATACACCTATTTCAAAGCCTACTTGTTAAAATAGTTGTTAATTATGTTACTATTATTAATATAATAGAATATTTAAATAAAACAATCAGGTTTCAAAGATACTTTATGATTTTTATTGGATAGATAGTATATTTGTACCAATTATAAAAACCATCAAATTATATCATTATCTGTTACTGATATTTAAATTATTTTTAGGTTCGATAAATGGGCTTACATCACTGGAAAAAAGTGGATAATCTCAGCCTCAACCACTGCAAGGTATGTGCGATATAGGATTTGCGATGCACATTTCAGTGACAGCTAGTATACTGTTGTGGTTGTTTCTAATTTCCAGTTGGTCTAGCGAAAGCTAGACCAACTCCATGAGTCAAAAGACTTTCAGAAAGTCCAGAAATAAAAAAGGCTTAAGTAAAACGTCGTCATGGGTAAAATCCAGACAGCTTAAAATGTGCTCGGGAGAGGCTTGGTCACATCTGCATTTGGTACATGTCTTAAAGATTCTCTGCCCCTGTTCATAGGTAAGGCCCCTTAAATGTCCACTTACGAATCTAGACAAAATGGTTAGTTGACGGCGAGAGCCCTCAAAGGTGAGGGCACTACCAGGAGATTTTCTCCTGTACCAGGCATATGACGGAGGGGTTTTCCATACTTGCAGATCCATAAATTTTCTCTTAGAGTATATTTCTAGGAATGTCAAATTAGCACATGGGCAGAAGGGACATAAGCACCCTCTCTGGCCAGGACATCAGCCGCCTCGTTTCCAGCAACTCCTATATGAGACGGCACCCATTGCACGTAAACTTCCCGCTGTTGTGTGAGATCCCTTAAAATTTCCAATATAGCAAGTGAAACTCTGTCTCCAATTCTCGTCCAGTCCATCAGATGTTGGATGGCACTGCAACTGTCTGTAAGAATCCAAATGTTATGGCAGGAGGGTTCGTCTTTTATTGATTTCAGCCCTTCCTCAATGGCTATAAGCTCGGATCTGAAGACTGAGGAGTTTTCTGGATTTTTAAACTTGAGTTGTTTAGAGGAGGAAGGAGTTTTGATAAAAACTCCACAGCCGCAAGCATTAAATTCGTCTTTGCTGCCGTCGGTGTACATCTGTATATCACCATGAGGTATTTGATTTATTATCTCCAGTGCAAGCTGAAGCAGGTGTTCATGACAGTCGTGTTTTTTGCTGGTTTGTATCTTTAGTTCAGGTTGGAAGTGTACCCCGGGAAGTCCTTTAAGTGGGTTGATATTTGGCCTCAAGGAGTGCCTCTCAACGCTCCGGTCCAAGTAGCCCATTAGCTCCATCTGATAAAAAGGACTAATTCTCCTTAATCTTTGGTTTACCCTCCAACAACTGCCACCTCATCTTCGTCAGAAGATGATGATGATGATGATGATGACAATAATGATGGGGCACAGCCACGGTAAGTGTCTTTTCTTTGTAATCCGAGTATACTAGTTGTATATATTTCTCTAAACCTATACCCCGTTCGCACTGGCCAAGTAGCCCATTAGCTCCATCTGAGAAAAGGGACTATTTCTCCTTAATCTTTGGTTTACCCTCCAACAACTGCCACCTCATCTTCGTCAGAAGATGATGATGATGACAATGATGATGGGGCACAGCCACGGTAAGTGTCTTTTCCTTGTAATCCGAGTATACTAGTTATATATATTTCTCTAGACCTATACCCCGTTCGCACTGGCCAAGTAGCCCATTAGCTCCATCTGAAAAAAGGGACTATTTCTCCTTAATCTTTGGTTTACCCTCCAATAACTGCCACCTCATCTTCGTCAGAAGATGATGATGATGACAATGATGATGGGGCACAGCCACGGTAAGTGTCTTTTCCTTGTAATCCAAGTATACTAGTTGTATATATTTCTCTAGACCTATACCCCGTTCGCACTGGCCAAGTAGCCCATTAGCTCCATCTGAGAAAAGGAACTATTTCTCCTTAATCTTTGGTTTACCCTCCAACAACTGCCACCTCATCTTCGTCAGAAGATGATGATGATGATGACAATGATGATGGGGCACAGCCACGGTAAGTGTGTTTTCCTTGTAATCCGAGTATACTAGTTATATATTTTTCTCTAGACCTATACCCCGTTCGCACTGGCCAAGTAGCCCATTAGCTCCATCTGAGAAAGGGGACTATTTCTCCTTAATCTTTGGTTTACCCTCAACAACTGCCACCTCATCTTCGTCAGAAGATGAGGTTGATGATGAAGATGATGACAATGATGATGGGGCACAGCATAGCCATCTAGAGCGAGGAGGCCGTGACAGAAGAATGATGAGTCATACCTTCCGACGAAAGCTATCATTGCGTTCCCATAGACGCGTCGATTTTGGAGGGAAAAAATCGCTATAAATCATAAACAAATGATCGGAAAAAGAAAAAAAGACCTGTGTGTGATGTAGGAAACGAATACTAATGATTCTGAGTGAAAATGTTTACATTACCGCGGAAATATTTTGATAGATGGGATTTAAAAAAAACCTTGCTCAGAGAACGATCGACTTTCACGAGCTTTATTCGATTAGATTCGCCATAATTTCAGTTAAATTACTTCTTGTATTATAAAATGAACATGTTTGGTTAGATTGTATTCGTTTTTGAGTCATTCAAACCAATATTAACATTCGAAAATTTGCTGTTAAGTTGAGATTCGAAGCTAGCTGAGCCGGGCGGCATATTAAATAAAATATTTCTGTTTTATAATAACAAAAATCCTGTCTTTATTTTAACAACTAATAGATCATGTCCTATCTTAATATTTTTAATCCTTACACAGATAAGTATTAACCATATTAACCCCCGCCTTGTAACTTTAAATAGGATTTAAATATCAAGTGAGTATTCAAAATCAGCCGCTCTCTCTCTTTCTGGTACTATACTATATCTCCCTTGGGGTTTATAACTTTTTCCTTTATATATGAATAATCTAATATTTGAAATGGATAAATGTGATTTCCATTTTCAGTCAATAAAATGTACTTATTTATAAACTTTTAAAAGGTAAAAACATGAAACGCAAATAACTGATCTAAGTTATAAGCATAATATTTAATTAAATTATTAATATCTATTAAAAAACTTTTTTTGGGAGGCAAGATAATACCCCCAAAACTTTTACTTAACAAAAACATATTTGTCTTACAATGTGTATTAATAAAGCGAATTGAGCTCTCGGTATTTTCCGAAGCCATAACTTTTTTTTTCTTCATCTTTCGGAAAGGAAAAAACACTCACACTGCTGGCACCTTTTGAGTAATTACTCTTACATCCAGGCACACAGCAATGCTTAGTCAAAATATGGGTGTGAAAAGAGCCCGGGAAACACGAGAAAAGCGCGGTTATTCCAGGTTCGCGCGTACGCTCACAGCGAATCTATCGACGCCTTGAATGACTCATTGCGCCGGAGACGCGGAATTGACCAGGCCTCTTCATTCTAGAAGGCTATGGGCACAGCCACGGTAAGTGTCTTTTCCTTGTAATCCGAGTATACTAGTTATATATATTTCTCTAGACCTATACCCCGTTCGCACTGGCCTTTATTTTTACCTCTATTTTCGTTAGCTCTTTGTTGTCATGGAAACACACTAATCAATTCATTAGTCAATTAATAATCTTTTATTTATTTATACTTGTTACTTAATCATATAATTTATAATACTATTTATACTTAATCATGAGAGCTAGTATACTTCTATACTCTGTTCCACCCTAAGTTGACACTGTTGGGAAAGGCAGAGGTTGTACCACTCCGCCCGAAAAAATAGTACTAGCTTATATTGCAATTAAAAATAAAGAATGTGCAGACAAATTTGTAAAAATGGGTCATACATTATAGTTTATCGGTATTTTTATCATATAACTTAGTTTAATCATGCGTTAAAAGTCTTTAAATCCAAGCGAATGAATATAGTTCGTAGGGTAGAGCCAGGTAGAACGGCGTTGGACGGGCAGCCTGATCCGGCTGATTGGCTGGGAACCGGTTTCCTGGCTGTAATTCGGTCGCCGCAGCCTTTTCTTCAGTGTCAACTTGAGTTGGAACAGAGTATACAACACGGCATCAGCTGAGTGGTAATACTGTTCCACGGAGATACTGGTAAGATTTTAAAGCTTTCATTGTTATGCTTTGGAATGATACACTAATGCAGAGACTCCAACCTCTACGGATACCATAGATAACACAGGTCTGCAATGAAAAAGCTGTTTGAATAATTTTAGCGATTTCCTATGTATTTTGGTGTGCTGATAACGAAAAAAATTTTGAAAAAAATCCTATACGTCAGGATTTTTCACAAATTGCAAAATTATATTCGAATTTGCCCATTTTTCATAGTTTTTGTGCATTTCTAGCTCCTTTAGTTTTAAAAATTAGGAGCTGTGAATGGTGCACATAGTAAACTGTCTCATCAGGACATTATAGAGATGGAAAGAAAATATTAGGGAAGATTTAATTGGGGAATAATGAAGGATTTTTGTTGTATAGTTCAAAGAAACGTTCTTTTTGCTACTCACAAGGGTAAAGGTACCAAGGGGAGTTTCATGAGGAGGAAAAATTGGCTTTAGATTGTGTAAATAAGTTTATTTTAGTTATATAATGATTTTCATGAAGAATATGTAACAATAATTTTGTTTTATGAACCTATTTTCATGAAAATTGAAATAATGACTTATTTTACAATTTTACCTAAATTGTCAGGAAACATGATATTCTATGGCAAAACAGAGACCATTTTTGAACTCAGAGCACAAAAAAACCTTAAAACTAACAACCTTAAAAATAAATTTGGATTAAAAAATCTACTTCTTAAGTATACTTACATTTTATGTGAAATGTTGCTGTATTTGCTCAATTTGTTACACAATGTGGTGTCTTAAAAATCAAAAGAGGTACTTTTTGAATTCAGCTCACCAAAAATCATAAAAAATTGTTTTTAAATAAAGTTTGAGTAGAAAAATAATTTTTTTAAATATTTACTTTTATTTTCTTAAAAAATTGACATATTTACTCAAATTGGGAAAAAAGGTGAAGTCTTATGACAAAACGGAGGTCAGTTTTAGATTCAGCACATCAAAAAACATTTAGTTGAAAAAATTTGAATAAAAAATTAAGTGTAAAAAGTTAATTTAACAAAATGTTAAGGCATTTCCCAATAAAACCTAAAAATCTGAATTGTCAAAAAACGTGACGTCCCAGGACAAAATGGAGGTCATTTTTGTATTCAGCGCACCAAAAATAACAAAGTTCAGGTGAAATATCCAAAACAGCTCGAAAAAAGTTTTTTTTTGCAGACCTGTGTAATCTACAGATTACGGAAATATCGAAAAAACTACGGAAAACTCCTTCAAACGCGCAATTTTTTAGGAGAAAATAGTTTCTATCGCCAGGGAAATAGTTTCTATCCGTTGTATTTCGGTAACGTGACTCCTAGGAGGTGGAGCTTCATTTTGGTTGGATGCGATCGCATTTAAGGCGTGGCTTAACCGGTTATTCCATACCGGAAGGGTGACAATCGAGATAGCTAAAAGCTAAAGTTTAAGAAGAAGAACATTTTATTTGAAAAACAACAATTCATACAAAATTAGACACATAAAAAACAATTAATACAGAAAATTTGATGTATGAGTTGCCCAGGAGTCAGAGACCCATATGGGCAGCCTATTGAAAATTATAATGTGATTACAAATAAAATAAAAAAACACATGTAAATTAAAATGAAGAATTGAAAGAGATCGCAGGGCAAGCTTCAGATTTACTTCCATTAAATCAAGATTCAAATGAGCGTTTGATCACAATTTAAAAAAGTCTTCGATATTTTCCATTGTAAGAATATAGATCTTTAATAATTTTTTAAACTTAGGAGACTTCTCGAATTTTAGATTTTCGGGTAAAGTGTTAAAGAATTTAGGTGATAAATATACATAGTTTTTATGGAAAATTTCTTTTTTTGCTTTAGCTACTAGATATAAATGTTTTGAACGTAAATTATAATTAATTTAATTTACGTAAATCAGAGCTATTATCTTGTTTAAAAAAATAAATAACTGCTTTGAAGAAAAAAAGGTGCCGAAGAGGTAATATATTTAGTTTTTTGTAGAGATCAAATAAAGGGAACTGTCTACGACTGCTTAAAAATTTAATGATCTTGTTCTGAATTTTAACTATTGGATTAATATTTTCTAGGTAATATCCTCCCCAAACAACAATTCCGTAACTCATTATTGAATTGACCCAGGAATGATATAATTGAAGCAAAAAGCTCCTACTAATTATCTTTTTAATAAAATAAAACTTGTGGAGAATAAAGCGTAGTTTGTTGGTTAAGTATTTTGCATGGGATTTCAATTTTAAATTAAAATCTACATGTAATCCGAGGTAAAAAAAGAAGACGATATGTGCACTTCGATAAGATGATGTTTCTTCTCCCCTGTATGGAGACAAGAGAAACGAGTGGTAATGCGGCTGAACCCAACACAAGTGCAATAGAAGATACTATAGCCGAGGAGGAGCAGGGGCTTTCAGCAAGGCCTTCATCATCAAGGAGAGCCCCCCAAGCAAAAAAAAAAGGTACGAGGAGCGGCTCCTAGAGGTTTTGGAGAAGAAGAGGGGACACGAGGATGCCTTAGCAGCTGTTTTAGAAAAGGCTGCTGAGGATGATCCGGAAAAAAATTTCGCCCTCTCTCTAGTTCCTCTCCTTAAAGCTGTTCCTCGGGCTCAAAGAGGCCAAGTTCAAATTAAAGTGTTAGAACTGTTAAATGAAGTGGCTGTTTTCGAAAACCAGGCTACAAACCAAGAGATCATGGTAATACCTTCAACTTCAATGGAGGGAAGCCAAATTTGTAGTGGTACTGGTGGGCAGTACATTGTGTTCAGCCATGATTTCAGCAATACTTCAATTAATAGAATTTAAATTTATAACCAAGTTAATAAAGACTGTTTTATTTTGAGATGTGTTGTGTTTATTTTTTTGATTATTATTGTGAATAAGGTAAGTGTTGTTATTGCAAATGGATGTTTGCTATTTCTTTAGTCTAGTGATATTTGAAATATTCAGAAAGTAATAAATTAGGAGTAGAGCTACGAACTGCAATAAATGTATGGCATTTTTGCAAATAGCAGTAAATATTGAGATCTGATGTTAAAGAAAGTATAGAAAACACTAGGTCGGAGATTGTTGAAATATTTCATTGGATATTATATGAACACTGCTTTTAAGTATTTTTAAAAGGAACAATTTAAAATGTATTGCAGAATATTTTTTGTTTGGTAAAAGCACATTACGCTTGTAATTCGAAATGCTTATTCCTTTTTGAATACAAAATACTAAGTTTGTAAACAAATTTGTACAACAATATTCTGATTGAAAACAGTTTAATTTCTTTCTAAATAAAAAGTTTTATAGAATAACAGTGTGAAAGTAGTTCATGGAAAAGGAAGGAATTAACTGAATAATTATAAGACCAACTTTTAACGTAAAGGTTTTGAGTTAACTCAAATTCTCATATGTATTATTTCAAAATTAATAATTTTTCCCCTGCTATGATTTTTCTATAACTAAGATTTGGTTGAAATCAGGCTCTGAGGATCAGTAAGATGGGCAGAGCACTGGTCCGCAGGACCAGTGTTTTTCCCTCTAATTATAACGCTGTTTGTAACATATTTCTAACGCTGAAAAGGATTGGTTGAAAAGTCTCTTACTTACCCAAAATGTAACATAGAATAAAATAAGCCTTTTTAAATTATAGCTATAACTCCTGACACGCTAGTAATGATGGCAAAAATTTAAGTTCTAAACTTTTTAACTTGCCAATATATAATTGGCTAATACTGATTAGAAACATAAAATTTAGAATTTTTACTTGCAAGCCTGATATAAAGTAATTAGGGTAAATACTTAGCATTCTATTAATATCAGTAGACAGGAAAAATATCAACTTGAATACCAAAATTATTTATTTACAATCAATAAGTATAGGTAGATTGACAATTGAGCAAAACATTTCCTCAACAACAGTGTTGGCTCAGGGGTATTTCAAATGGGGGTTCACAATTATACTTTGAAAATGTAATTAAGAAACAGTCTCACAGTTATAATTATTTATATTAATGATAAAAAGTATTGAAAGTGAAAAAGAAAAGTGAAAAAATTACATGGAAATAAATGCAAGCTGCATGTGCTCCTAAGGACGAGCCACCACTGCTCAACAAACACGAGAGGAAATATAAAAAAACTACAATTCAATATCTAAACGAAGTGTCTATTTGGACGGCCCAAACGGCCCGTGGCGCATGCGCCGTAGGTGTCGCGGTTACGTAGCAGACGCGGCGTTTAGTGATGGGTTACCTCAATTTGTTGAGTTTGAGTTGGGACGGCGTCCCAAGTCACTTTGAGGTGTGAGTGAGTATGTGGAGTCGCTCGTTTGTTTATTTATGTTAATAAGACTCTGCAGACGATTCTTGGAGATGGAATATTTGTAAAAAAGTAGTTTTTGTTATTAAGGATATCGAAGGGAAGAGTATCCAGCTCCTTTCAAAGCCACATTTGATCCAATCATTGTTAAATTAAGTTAAAACTTTTATTTATTTTTGTATAAATTTCATTTTGTTCCTTTATTTTTTAAAAGTAAATTAATTATGTTGTTTTTCTAATATTTGTAAAAAAATTGTTTTTGTTATTAAATATTATTATTGTTTGCAGATATAATTTGTTAAAATATATCGGTTTTTTTTTCGTCTTCTTAATTTTAAGGTGAATAAGAATTACAGAGGTCCAGACAGGTTGTTGCTTGGCTAAATAGGTAGTTTATTAAGAGCAGCTTTCAAGACACATACATCGCGGACAACAAACACAGAAGTTGCCACACAGGGCAAGACTTACTTATTACGGTTATAGCAGTTAAGGCATTAAAGAAACTATGAGATTACTCTGTATTATTCAACACTTAATTCCAGAGCACAAATTACCTCGATATCTACACTATCCATTCCAAAGCTGAAAGATTATTTTGAAGCTTTCTCTTCCACAACTAACTGCCGACTGATGCAATAATTTGGGAAATGTCACGTTCCGTTTGCGCACTCAATTTTTTTACGTGACGGCGACGTGACAAGGTTTATAATTGTCACGGAGACAAAAGTTGCACGTGTGCGCCTACCCTTACAGTTCTGAGTTTCCTTGCCTGAATGCATCGAAGTTGTCTGGAAACCATGCGTTTTGTACCACGTGCGGCAAAGATTTTTCGGGCGCTCACGGTGGGAAGGACGATTGCCGGCGCCATGTGAATGTGAATGAATTCGACCAAGCACAAGGAATATGCTGCAGCTAGCTCCAGTTCTTGAAATCTGTCTTCCTTTTTTGTAGCTGATAATGACACAAGTGTTACGAAGGCTGAGTGCTACTTTACCCGATTTGTAATCGAACATAACCTTCTTGTATCGGTTGCGGACCATGCTCGGCCGCTTTTTATGGCAATGTTTCCGGATTCACAAATAGTTAAGAAATATACCAGTGGCCATACTAAAACTTCTGCCATCATTCAATCAATGGCAGAAGGTACTGTAGATGATATTTTATCTCTGCTAGATGCACCATTTTCTGTGAGTACTGATGGTAGTAATGATTCCAATGATGTAAAGTTGTATCCAGTCTTGATAACTTTTTATGATAAAACTAAAGAAAGAGTTATAACTACATTGGTTGCAATTTTAGAATGCACCGATAACACTGGAGAAGGCATATTTAATGTCTCTCTTAAATGAGTTTTTTATTAAATAAAACTTAAAGTGGACCAACTGCATATCGTTTGGCTCTGATAACGCCAGCACAATGATGGGAAAATATAAAGGTGTTGTGGCATTCATACAGAAAGAGCGGCCTTCAGTGATCATCAGAGGTTGCCCTTGTCATCTTGTTAACTTAGCTGCAAAGGCAGGGGCTTCTAAGCTCATTAAAAGAGTAAATTTAGAAATGCTGCTCACAGACATTTACTTTTTCTAATAAAAGAGTTCTAAGAGGAAGAACCATTTCAAACTGCTGCAACAATTAAATGGAAATGGTAAACCCCATAAAATTTTAAAATATTGCAGTACAAGATGGCTTTCCCTTTTAGACTGCATCAACAGGGTCTTGGAACAATGGGATGCTCTAGTAATGTTTTTCTGCACGGATGAACTGGAGAGTGATGCTTTGAAGCCAAGATTTCTCAAAGTGAAGAAAAAGTTGGAGTGTCCTAAAACAAAGCTATACTTACTGTTTCTGCAAAATACTGTCACTCTACAACAAGAGAAACCTCTTGTCCATAAAGTCAGAAGAGAACTGGTTGAACTTCATATGAATTTGCTTGTTAGAGTTAGGTTTGTGAAACCTAATGTCATTAATGAAAATAAAGAACAGTCCTTACTAAAATTAAAAGTCCATAAGTCAAAAAAAACCAAAAGGATAATGAAAACTTAGTAATTGAAGTAAAGACAAGACTGTTTTTAAATAGCTCTCAACAGCTCTCTCTTAAAGACAAAAAAGAGTTTTTTGAATGGTGTAAGAGAATTTTTTGTTGCCTCATGTACTTATGCAGTACAAAAATTTCCATTGGAGGACTGATGTATCTTTCTCTTCAATATTGAATGTTGTCCAAAGATTTCATGTTCTTGCCCAGCTAGACATGTCTAGGTTGGAAGAGGAATTTGCTCAGTACCAGATTGAGGATTTGCAGGCTATTCCACATACTGACCTTAGTATTGATTCAGTATGGGTAGCAATAGGAAAAATTAAAGATAAAAGTGGAAATTTCAAGTATCAAGTTCTTCCTAAAGTAATGTTGGCCATTTTAGTGGTGCCCCATTCAAATGCATCAAGTGAGAGAATTTTTAGCTTGGTGAGAAAGAACCAGAGTTTCGACCAAATCTGGGTACTAAGTGACATTTCTGGGGAAACGTCGAAGTTTGTGACTGGTTTTAAAAATTGGTGGAAACTTAACCCAAAAGTAGCAGATCATGAGGGCTCCAATGAGCATGTAGAAAATCTTGGAAAATGAAAAAACTTAGAAGTCCGTGTTAAGTTTAAACAAAACAATCGACGCTACAAGCTAGGATATTTTTGAAAAAGAAAAACGCAAGTGGCGCGATGTTCTAGAAAGATTAATGGACATCACCCTGTTTCTAGCCAAACAAAATTTATCCTTTCGAGGACATAATGAGGGAGAAAATTCTAATAACCGAGGAAATTTTTTAGAGTTGGTAAATTTGGTATCGAAATACGACGCTGTATTAAAAGAACATATAATAAAATCAACAGGCATTACTTATTTATCTCCAGAAGTTCAAAATCAGTTCATTGCAGTGTTGTCTAAAAACGTAAAAACCAAACTTTTAAATGAAATTAAATCGGCCAAATATTTTGGTATAATGTTTGATAGTACACCCGATATCTCTCACACGGATCAAATGTCCCAAGTAGTAAGATTTGTCAAAATTCAAAACGGAAAAGTAGAGATAAAATAAGTTTTTCTCGGGTTTTTGTCTTAAAAGGAAAGAAAGCTTCAGACCTTACAGAAGAAATTCTGAAAAAGTTAGAAAACGATGGTTAAGATCTGATGGATGTTCGATCACAAGGATACGACAACGCAGCGACAATGAGTGGCATTCATGGGGGAGTACAGGCTCGAATAAAAAGTCTCAATAAAAAAGCTGTCTTCATAGGATGTATTGACCACTCCTTAAATTTATGCAGTCAGCACTCTTTCGCTCAAAATGCGTCCTGTATCACATTTTTTGGTACAGTTGATGCCATTTTCAATTTTTTTTCTGCGTCCACTTGTAGGTGGCAGACGTTAAAAAATCATTGCAGTGTAACTCCTAAAAGACTCTCCACAACGCGCTGGAGTGCACATTACGCTTCAGTCAAAGTTATTGCGGAAAACTTTGGCCAAGTTGTGACAGCAGTGGAGGAGTTAACAGTGTTATAATGTAATCACTTCATAGATTTCCATCAGCCAATTCATCGTTCCTTGCGTGCATCGTCAGTTCTCTTTTAGCAAGGTCATTCCCGCCTCTCCATGTGTGGGATTGGTTGATCGGTTGTCAATCATAAGAAAGTTTCACTTCGCGATCCGAGGTTATATAAGCTTATGTAAAAGTCATTGTGTATTGGTGAAAAAAAGCAATTAGCTGAAGCTTTTGCTGCGTCTACGCTTATCTACCTTTTTGCTTTTTCTTCAAGAAAGATTTGATTTGTACAGCTTTTGCGCTGCTGACCGCCCATCTCTATCATGGATGGTAATGAACAAAACCCTGATATTAATCCAACGGATATGGTCCTTGAAAACCCTGACATGGATACAACCAAAACCACCGACACTGAAGAATTCCCACTACTGGCCCCTCCAAAGTTTATTCCTCCGCCACCTCAAACATACACAGAGTTCCAAAAAGCCACCATCAAAGTACTAGAAAGTCCCAAACTTAATCTCATGAGTGCTGCTATTTCTAAAAATCAAGACTTGGCTGTCGCCAAAAGAACCCTCAAGGATCTCCACGATTATCACAACACTGCTGCTAATATGTTTTTTTAGCGGAATTATGCCAACCAACATCACACCTACACACCTCAAAAACACCCTACCCAACATCGGAACCCTACCCCAACTGGTATCGCCCAGCAACAGAATAAAAACAACATAACCAACAATCAGTTCAACGGATTCCAACCAGTTCAAAACAAGAAAGCTAACAAGAGGAGAATGGACAACTCAGCCCCCACGTCACTCCTACCTACAATCATTATTCCCTCCTCACTCCAGATGAACCTGAAACCTCTCCCAACCAACCTGAATCCACTCACACCACCTCTTCTGGTCCAAAAAAGAAGGAGAAACGTCCACGCCGTGATCCTCCAGCAACTGCTACCGAGGAAACTGACCTCTTCTCCACCTCCCAAGACCCGCCCCCAACCACAAAGAAGCCACGCCCCCCACCACCAATATACTGGGGGCCAATATCAGCGAGCCCCGAGAAGCCCTAGCACAGCTTGAAAAACTGATGAAAGCCCCCGTGAAAGGCGAGTTGAAAGGATCTGACTTGAAGATACTCCCGGAAACGCCAGATGAATACCGGCAATTAAGAAAACACATGGAGACAATGAAGGCCAAATGTCACACGTTCGCCCTCCCCGAGGATCGACACATCCGTGTCGTGATCCGGGGACTCGGGTACAATTACCCCATCGATGAGCTAACTGAGGCCCTCCAAGAAGAAGGACTCGAACCAATTGATGTGTTCCAAATTGACGGAAAGAAAGACGTATATGGACAGCGACAACCTATGCCACTTTACCAAGTCTCCCTCCCCAGAGGCGAAAATTCTAAAAAAGTCTTCAACCTCCAGGACATAAAAAACCTTAAAATCAAGGTGGAATCTTCCCGCTACAGAAAAGGCCAGCAACAATGCTATCGCTGCCAGAGATGGGGGCCACTCATCTCGGCTATGCTCCAGAGATCCCTTTTGCGTCAAGTGCGCCGGCCCACACCTGACCGAAGCCTGCAAAAAGCCGAGAGGAGAACCGGCAAAATGTGCAAACTGCGCGGCCCCCATCCCGCCAACTATACTGGATGCATTAAATACCCCACCCACTGGAGAACCGTAGCCCCGCCCACCACCAACTTCTGGGATGAACGCAAGAAGTAAGCCGATACTGCAGCCGCAAACAACAACACCACCACCTCTGAAAAATATGGACATTTCCTATCTACATCCTTCTCCTTAGTCCTTGATGCTTACGAAAATGACCAGCCTAGCTCCAACCATTCTCCCGGTGTTGACAGCCACATCGAGTTAAAACTCCAGATGGTAAGGAACTTTTCCTTAAAACTTAAATCTATCCCTCCCTCCCACCCTTCATACATGCTAGCCCTTAAGGCTATGTCCGATGTTATAGACACCAGTGGCGTACGCAGAATCTTTTCAAGGGGGGGTTTTACTCAAATAAATTTGAGTGTGGAATAAAGCACTATTATTTCAGTAATTTAAACAGCTAGACAGATTTAACATTTTATTTAGACAACATTGTTTAGCTAAATATTGATTAGATTTTTTAAGTTTATGGCCATATTTTTTTATAAGTTAAAATATTTGTTAATTAAAAAGTAAGAATTAATAAAACTAAGAAAAAACACACATAATATAACAGCTACCAAAATAATAATAGTATAAATGTGAATATTCTACAGAAAACCAATTATTTAACCACAAAAACAAGAAAAAATAACTTACTAACAAATAGGGAAATACTCCAGTATACAAACACGCTAAAAATATTTAAAACTGCTTACTTTTCTGACTTCTGTAGTTCCTAAAAGCGCATCAATTATCCAATTCCTCGAGAAGAGAAGAACAAACACAACTGAAGTCCTAATGGCGAATGGCACTAAAATCAAACTCATGACGAAATTTCCCGCTCAAAACAAGCGAACGAATCGGAAAAGATATAAGATAACCCCGGGAAATTTCTCAGAAAACTGTTCGGAGGTCGCGGTGTCGCAATTGATGTCTGGAGAAAGGGGCAGTGGCGGCTCGTCCATAGGAGCACAGGAGCACGTGAACACCCAGTGAAAAAGTAGAAACAAACCCAAATATAAACATACATAAATATCAAAAGAAATACAATAAAAAATCATTCTCAATTTCTTTTTCATACTCAGAATCAAGTTTCTACCCCCCTTCACCTATCAGTAAAAAAATTATTGCCGGAAACGCGAAAGTTTTGTGTTTATCGAATAAAGAGAAAACCACTCTAATTTTTTTTCTTATATCCGCTACGCCTTAGCTTGTGTGAGCGAAGAAACTGAATGAGTCCGAAGAAACCTCGACTTCTCCAGAAAAGAAGAGTTCAGTTTTTTTATTTTTTCACGGTAGTTAGAAGAAATATATCTTCAATTCAACTTTGGAGTGTACCAATTCCACCAAAATTTTTATTTTTTGACATTTTGTCTGAGCTCAAGGGGGGGGGGTTTAAACCCCTAAACAACCCCCTTGCGTACGCCACTGATAGACACAATTAATGTTTAATAACAATAGATCTAATTGTCTTACAATAATTAGCTGGAATGCCAATGGTGTACAAGGCAAAATTTTAAATCTTCGTAACTTCACTCTAATTCACAAACCAGATATTATTTGGGTTCAGGAAACTCATCTTAGACCTTCTTCAACTTTTTCCATTCCCGGCTATATTATTCTCCGTACAGATCGTCTTACTCATCGAGGAGGGGGACGGCGATCTGTATCAAAAATAAAATTTTACACCATTTGCTCCAACTCGAAACGAAATCCTTCGAACATACCTCCATTGCCATTAAGGTCAGCAGCGGTCATTTTTTTACCATCTCTTCTGTCTATAAAAAAACCCAAAGTCACCTCTGTCCAAACGAACTTTACCATTTAACACATCTAAACAACTCTTTTTTTCATTTGCGGCGACTTCAACGCCAAGCATCCTTCCTGGAACTCCACATCACCCCATAACTATGATGGAACAACCCTCTTTAAATTTGCGCAAACGTACTTCTATAATATAATAGCCCCCCCTTACTCCTACAAGAAAAACGCAATATTCCCAATCTACTATTGATCTCGCACTGGCTTTTGGTGTCAATCATTCCTATGTTAACAGCCTCCCCGAACTCAATAGCGACCATAATCCCGTAATTTTCAAAATTCATAATCCTCAATTTATCCCCCCTGAACTAACAACCTTAAGAATAACTAATTGGAAAAAATTTAACGAAACTTTGCACTCCAGTATCCCTGGAAACCCAAAAATCACCACCAGTCTTGATATTGACTTGCATATTTGTAACCTAGATCTAGAAAACCGCATAAATCATGCACTTACCCTTTCTAGCATTGTAAAACCCAGACTTAACTACCAGAAAAATCTCCCTCCTTATATCCTGAATAAAATTAAAAACAAAAATAAACTCAAAAAAATATGGCAAATTACCCTTAATCCTGATTTAAAAACTGAACTAAATCAACTCCAAAGAGAGATCCAAAAGCTTGTGTGAGATCAAAGAGACCGCGATTGGAACGACTTTCTGCTGACCTTAAACCCAGAAGATACCTCCCTCTTCAAAATTAATAAAAAACATACCAATAAATATCAACCGGTCCCCCCCTTAAACTCCCCTGCAGGGGTGGTGTTTACAGACCTTGACAAAGCCAATCTGAAACACCCTTAAAGAAACCTTCACTATTAACTCCCACCTTCAAAATCCACCCCACGATGCACTAATCAAAAATACCATTAACAGCTATTTCTCTTCACCAAAAATATTCTCTCCCCCAATTATCACCCCTCAAACTATAATCAATACAATCCAACACCTTAATGCTAAAAAATCCCCAGGCCCAGAAAATATTAATAATAAAATGCTTAAACACGCCCCACTTAACGTAGTCACCTTATAACTAAAATAATCAATACCTGCTTTAAAATTAATTACTTCCCTGAGAACTGGAAACTCGCGACTGTTATAATGATTCCTAAACCTGGACAAAATCACAGATCCCCCTCCAATTTCAGACCCATCAGCTTACTTAATTCTTTAGCTAAAATCTTTGAAAAAACCATACTCAACCAACTGAAAGCCCATTGCTCCGCCCACATGAACAGTTTGGCTTCCGCGAAAAGCATTCTACTACACACCAACTCCTCCGTGCTGTAAACACCATCTCTGCAGGCTTTAATCATCACCAAAAAACCGCCGCCGTCTTCCTTAACATAGCTCGTGCTTTTGACAAGGTCTGGCACGATGGCCTCCTTTATAAATTAATAAATCTAAATTCCTCATCTCGTCCATCTTCTAAAATCCTATCTTGAAAATCGCCAATTTCGTGTTCGAGTTGGAAGTCTCCTCTCCGACTATTTCAGCATTAATGCTGGTACTCCTCAGGGAGCCCTCCTCTCCCCCATACTTTACAATATTTTCACCTATGATATTCCCAACCCCCTCCTCCATCTCTTCGCCGACGATACTGCCCTCTTGGTCCAACATACTAATATTAGAACCGTTATCTCCAGACTCCAAAAAGCCCTTAAATTAATAGAACGCTACTGCCGTACATGGAAAATCGCGATTAACACCAAGAAAACCCAGGCTATAATTTTCAAGAAGAAATTCTATAAAAAATTCCCAGATAGACAACTTAACTTTTTTGACACGGACCTCCACTGGATCAAGACTGCCAAATACCTTGGTGTCACTTTGGATAGTAATCTCACCTCTAAACCTCACATTGACCAACTAATTAAAAAACATTCAACTAGAATCCATTTAACTTACCCCTTAATCAACAGGAAATCTGACCTCTCTCTTAAAAACAAGCTCTTAATATATAAATTAATCATTCGACCTATTCTAACTTATGCTTGCCCTGTTTGGACCCATACCGCCAAACATAGACTTTTCAAAATTGAAGCAACTCAATCTAAAACACTCCGTATGATCACTGACGCACCCATATACATGAGGAACCAATATATTAGACAAGACCTTAAAATCCCCTCCCTATTAGCCTTTATTGAAAAAACAGCAATAAAATTCTTTAACAATGTTTCGACCCATCCCAACCCCCTCATTAATGTTCAGGAAATCCACTCTATTCTTGATGCTAACTTCAAATACCCTTTTCAATCCACAATCCTTACCGAAAGATATCCTCCGTAATTGAGTTGCTTCCCATTGCTTTATTTTTCTAATTTGTTAGCTAGTACTCCTATCATGTCCCAGATAATGGATTTTATCCACCGCGTGCTGCTCCCTGACTACCAGCAATCACCCCCAATCTGTTCCTTACCACACCCCCATCCCCATCACTCTTGTAACATCTTTTCAGATTAGGCTTAAAAAGACCGACTCCTGTGACTGTCTTCACCGGTAGTATCCATTCCATCCTTGCCGCCTGCCTGAGTTCCTCCTCGGCTTCACCTTCCTTCCTTCGACCGTGCTCTCCTCCCGGCTCACGACGCACCACTAATCAGCTTCCTCCTCTCCTTGGCTCCGCCCACCTGCCTCGCTCTTCGTCGTTCTCGCTTTCATTCGCCCGCCTCCCACACTGGATCTCTCTACGTTTGTGTGTTTTGTGCTGTCCTTTCCATCACCTTTTTCAAATAGCTCAAAAAAGCAGCAATCATATGCTCCCCTAATTCATGTTCCTTTTCAGCCTCTTATTCAGTGGTTTGAGCGGCCTTTGGCCGCTGGCGCCACAAATAAAAGCACATTCTAACTCAGGCATGGCCAACCCGTGGCCCGCATGCGGCCCTCCGGGTCATTTTGTGCGGCCCGCGAAGCTCTCTGAAAACTCTCCAAAAAGTAGCTTCAAAACACTTTTTAGCACACTAAAATTCAAAATTTTTTCGGGGGAGAACCCCCGACCCCCCCCATATACCTCTTAGATCAGGTTTTTCCAACCCGCGGCCCGCATGCGGCCCGTTTTGAAATAATTTTGTGGTCTGCAAGAATTTTTTTAAGTCAAAAGTCTTAGGGTATGTCAAGGGCCCCCCCCAAATTCAAACAAAGTGTACCAAAACACGTTAAAGTCTGTCAATTAGAGTCGTATTTCCAAAAATTTTTAACTCTATTCACAACTTTTTTAGGATATTAGTGCAGTCAGGTGCAAATCCTAACTAAAAATATATTTTAATTTATGTATTAAACCAATTAAATATACATGGGGCATGAGAGGAAGATTTGGGTGTACTTTTTTCCGATGCAAAAATTTAGCTGCAATTTTTAGAGAAAATTTGGGTCCTCCCGAAATAAATTTCTATATGCGCCACAGGCTCCTTATAGTTTCGAGTGATTCCAAGTGTTTTTTAACGGCACCTGTTTAGTTCGTATGGATATACTACAGAAGGTATTCTTGGGGTTGCTCCTTAAGGTAAATTTAAATGAATATTTTATTTAGGAATCTGTCAAACTAAGCAAAGGATCTAAGAAACTCCCTAATTTATTCAATTTACTTCACTGTCATTCTGTGCACCTAATATCCTAAAATTTTATATGCGGCCCGCGAGAGTATTGTGGTTTTCCAAAGTGGCCCTCAAGATCATTTGGGTTGGCCACCCCTGTTCTAGCTGGTAGTCATTGTGTATCGCTTGTTATTAGATGTTTTGCCTTGGTTGCGTGTACGTGCTATATGTTGTCTTGTATCTTCGTAGTGATGTCTTCATTAAAACTTTATTTTATCGATCCACTGGACTCGTACTCATCTGCTTTTTAAAATAACAGCAGAGCGTGGTTCTACACTCTGGGTCTTTTGACGCTTTCTAGTTTGAACTTTAGAGATGAGTAACGAAGTAAAGTATGCCGTGGAGCCATTTGACGGCTCGAACTTTTCCGTGTGGCTGCGGAGAGTGAAAGCGATTTTTACGGCTAAGCAATTTGAGAAGTTTTTGGATGAAGAGGCGGACGCAACCAAGGCAAATGAAGTTGATGCCAGTAAGAAGGCTTATGCCTTGCTTTTGACTTTCTTGAGCGACCGAGTGCTCGTTGGACTGGAGGAGGAAACGACTTGTGCTACGATATTGGCCAAGTTGAGAGCAACTTATCTCAGAGAAGGGGCAGTAAGCCAAATCCTTGTTCGAAAGAGACTTTCGATGCTCAGGAAGAGAAAAGAAACTTCCATGCGAGACCATCTCGATGAAATTGGTGAGCTAGTGAATCAACTGAAATCCTGTGATGTGAAGATTTCGCCAATGGATATCATAGTCTACATTCTGATGTCTTTGCCAGCGGAGTACGATGCTGCGAAATCGGCGATCGAAAATCAAACCTCCGAAAATCTGACGGTGGAGTTCGTCAGGGGAAGGCTCCTCGACGCAGAGGCGATGATGAGGGATCGACCATGGACCCTCACTCCTTCCTCCATGGGATCGACGCGGAACCGGGTCAGGGTCATCCGAAAGGCGAACCGAAACCTATGGTGCGGCGTTCTCCGCGGGTGGCGGCGGTCCTGTTTGCTTTATCTGCAAAAGAAAAGGACACATCGCCAAGCAGTGTGAGAAAGGAGTCTTATGTTTCCAGTGCGGTAGAAGAGGGCATGTGAAGAGGAAATGCCCATTTGCTCCCAAGAAAAATCCCTGAGTCAACCCTGAGTCAAGAGCTGTGACTTTTATGGCGGGTGAAAATGGAACCGAAACCTTCATCGTGGACAGCGGTGCGACGGCGCACATGTGTGGACATCCGGACTGGTTCGAAGAGCTCAAATCGTTTAGTGGTGAAGTTGCCTGTGCTTCGAAATCGACAAAGATGGATATTAAAGGTATAGGGACTGTGCGCGGAATACTCCCTAGTGGTCAAGAAATGTGCTAAAAGATGTGCTCTACATACCGAAACTGAGTGGAAATATCATTTCGGTTAAGCAAATTAATCAGGCTGGTTATTCAATAGTGTTCACAGGTAATAGTGCATCTGTGAAATCAGGTAATGGGAATTTCGAATTGTGTAGGCTAAATACTAAAGGTCAATTTGTGTGTGAATTATCAATTGTCAACAAAAATCTGAATAATGTAGAATCATCAAATGTGTGTTTGGCTGCAGAGGATGATAAATTATGGCATCGCAGGTTAGGTCATTGTGGAAATCATGTCATGACAAAGCTCGGTTTACCTAGTAGTGATGATTTCTGTGAAAATTGTGTGCTTGCAAAGCAATCTGCTAATCTTATAGGTAAAGGTAATAGGAGTAAAGTAAACCCTCCTATGCATTTAATTCATACTGATTTGTGTGGTCCTATTCCTGAATTCCTGGTCCATATCCAGAAAAAATTACGATTTTATCATCATAATTTTTTTATTATAAACATTAGTGGACGCCATTTTGGAAAATCCGCCATATTGGATAAATGACAAATCGTAAGAGAAAAAAACAAATCCCCATTGTTTTTGCTACTAAATTCTAATCATTTACTGCAGAAATTATAATTTTATTAACATTATTTAGGAAGTAATAAGTTAAAAACGATTGTCCGCCATTTTGGAAAATCCGCCATATTGGCTAAAGGACACGGTTAATTTTAGTATACGTTTAACCATCGTTTTCTACGGAAAATTTCCTATAAGAATCACCCATCAAACTTTCTTTTACAATCTGTTCTACTTCAACCCTTATCTTTCTTGGACTATAAGAGGACATCGGGGTAAGAGTTGGAGTTGGGTTAGGATATTGATTTAAACTACAGGGTGGTTCAGAAATAATCATCAATAATTTGGGGGTAGAGGGGCCCTAGACAAGCATATTTTGAATAGGGGTGGTGGGGCGTAGCCATACCGTTAAAGAGCTAGGACCTAATGTTGTGCAAACCCGTTTCAAAAGGCCGTTTTTAGAAGGCCCGTGGGACGATATTGTGGTATGAAGTAAGCAGCGTGGAAATCGGTGAGCGTAACGGTATTTCTTTGATTTCTCTTAATTTTATGCATCGCTTCTTATTTCTTGCTATAATTTGATTATTACGATAATAAAATAAGAACATAATGGTATTTTGGATGTGAAGATATAACGCATGCGCATTCCGAGCCTGAGGGTTTTCTGGATCCGATATTCGAAGTAAAGGAAGATCAATACCATAAATATAATTATTAATCACATAATTTAATTGATTAAATGATTGATAAAATTAATAAATCAATCCAGGTTTTGTCTTTTTTAATCATCCCGGAATAGTGACGACGTTCTGCGCAGTCCCGCAGTCTCGTTAATAGATCTTGTTTATTGTGGTAATGTTAGTATGAAGAAAGGAGCGTAAAAATCGGTAAGCGAAACGTTATTTCTCTGAATTTTATTAATAACTACCTATTTCTAGCTATAATTTGATTAAGAATAACATTTATACAGGGTGTAAAGAAAAGTCCCTTTACCTAAAGCCCTCGATCAACACTCTGTTTTAAGTAAGGACACCTTTTTCCCCAAGGCCTTTTCGCCGCGATCGAATTTGATTGGACGCTTACTGTCACGTGTATAAACACCGCCATTTTGCTGCACAAGGACCACCGAGTGCTATAGCCCAAGGTTTATAGAGAGAGAAGGTTGGCTCATTCGCTTTAACCACGTGATCTATGACGTATGAAAGTGGCGCGGCCAGGCGCGGCTCGCTTTTCTACTGCTCAATACCCATGACTTTCAATGGGCAAATCCGATCGATTTAGTTTCTTTTTTTTGCTTATGGGCCAACGTAAAGTTTTATTACAGCCAGGCACTGGCTGTAATAAAACAATTACTGCTAGGCGTCCAGCACTTGCGGTTTAGGGGGAGATATCCCGATATCTCCCCCTAAACCGCAAGTGCTGGACGCCTAGCAGTAATCGTTTTATTACAGCCAGTGGAAAAGTCTACGCTGCACCTATTTTTCCGGTTATATTGCTTCTGCTACCTGAGTCAAAATACCCTGTTATAATATACCACACATTTTTCTTCCGTTATAACTGTTTTTTGGCAATTTAAACGTTTTTGGATATTATTAATCTCGCTTTGTACTTAGTTCTCATTGCATTGGTTCTCATGCATTAGTTCTCATACTTATCATCACTCCTCTTGAAATTGTACAGCTTCTAAGTATACAATATAGTGACTTATTCTAGTCACTATACTTCTAAGTACAAAAATGTTGTATAATTATTATTTAATTTTATAACATATTGAAGAAATACTAAGAAAAATATTAAAGTAAAATTAAATCAGTTTATTAAAAAAATGAGGCAAAAAACACAAATCATTTTGCACTTTTTTCCCCATGAATGAAACTTTTCAGACAAATTTGGATTAAACCTTTTTATTTACATTTTTTAATTATCCCTAATTACCAGTACAACTTTTCTGTCCTGCTGACTTAAATAAATTTGATATAATAGTTTTTATCAAGATGTGAAAATACCCTATACATTATCTACATGCCATCCCAATCAATAAAAAAATTAATAGAACTGAGGAATGTTACATATTCCAATAACCATTCTTAAAAGTTTTAAATAATGTTATGCAACAAATCACTATAGTATTTTTTAATTCCTTTATGCATAATAATTAGTAACCCTTTGGTTGGGTGTTATAATAAAGCATTAAAACTTTTGTTTTTATTACTTGGACATGTGTAAGATTTTTCTGGGTCCCTCTAACTTCCAATGTAATCAATATTACATTTTAGAATTGAAGTTCATATTATTTTTCTTTTTTTGGTTCTCCACTCACTGTTTAATTATTAAAACTGGATATACAACTGTTATTTATACTGAACAAAAAAAGAACCTGGTGTAAAAAGTGGAAAAATTTACTTTGAGAAATAATGAAAGAAGCATTTAGTGAATATATTTTTTATTAAAAATTAAAACATCAACAATATTCCTTAATAAAATTTGAAAACTTAACAAAAAAATCTAATATTCAAGAAACAGATTAAGACAGAATTTAATAATAGACATGAAATTATATTGCACTATACAGACTATTGATCAATTTACCTTGGAAGAGGCATCAGTACACTGGCATGTACATTTTGCTGAAAATCCTTAACGATTAAAATCTACAGTTCAGCAAAACTATGAAGTTAACTGATTCAAGAAGGCAATATCTTTTAGAACATTAGAATTTAGTTGACGTGAAAATATTACACTTCCCTGACTAGGGATAAATTTACTTACCCAATTGATTGGTTGGTTAATTGACTTTTTATGGCACATGGCCCACTCTAGGGCATTTTGCACCAAACTTAGGGAATGTACCCATACTACGTGACCCATTTTTTACCATTTTTAACCCCCTCCCCCCCTTGGTGACCATCCGTAGTATATGCCAAGACCCCCCCTCCCCCTCTAGTTTTCACGTAGTAATTCATAAATATGGTTTGCCATCATTTTTTGCAAACAGAAAGTTTAAAAAAATTTATTTTGCTTAATTTGTCTAATTTTTAATAAATTTGGCTTAATTAGTCTTAATTTGGCAAATATCAATAATTAATTTGGCTTAATTTTGTCTTATTGACTAGAAGAAAGTGACTACGTGACGAAAACCTAAGCCCCCCTCCCCCCTGTGACCGAGCGTGGTATTTTGAAGACCCCCATCCCTCCCCTGAATGGGTCACGTAGTATGGGTACGTTCCCTTACCTGATTGAAGGTAATTTTCAGCTAGTAAAACAAACATAAGTACACAAAAAACATTTATTAGTTCTTATAAAATGCATTTTCTTAGTTTATTTTGTTTGGCTATAAGGGAATATTTTCTTTTTAAATTAAGTGTCTGGTTTGATTACAAAATTTAAGTCTTAGGAATCTTTTTTAATAAAATAATTCTAATAATTCAAGGTGCATCAAATCTAGCTTTCCTCATACTATCACAATCATAACATTTAATAAATAATTTTTAAAATAAAATTCATTTGTAAATTTAAATGAATGGTCAATTGTCATATCTTTCAAACAACACAAATAATTTTATCGAGAGTTACTCCATAGTAAGAATTAATAACAAATGAATATTTAAATAATATAAAAGAAATAATTAAAATTAGCTCTACATACAGCCCAATGGCAATACTATTTTGTTCAAGTGATTTAGCAACATTCAGCAAGTTTTTTGAAAACAAAAGTAAAAGTTTAAAAAAAATACATAGCTAAGTATTTCAGTTTAAACCAATGATCAAAATTAATAGGGGAATAGATATATTAAAGTTGACCAAGTTAATGTTCATTCAATAAGCAGAATTTATAAATGTTTGACTTCAGGAGTAAACACACTCACACACAATATCACAACAAATCATTGATCAACATTGAATCCAAAAGTTAACAAAATATTCAGAATTGAATTATGTTCAGTTAAAGAACATTTGAAGAAACTTAATCGATATGCTTAAATCAAGCAAAATACAAAAATGTATAATGATAACAACGGATTATGAGAGAAATAACCAGATAAACAACAATCTTACAAAACCTGCACAATGTCGCTATGGAAATGATTTCGCGCGCCTTTCACTGCCACCTATCGACATCACGGGCATTCTTTGTTTACATCGGATGAGCCAACCTTCTCTCTCTACTAACCTTGGCTATAGCCAACATATTGAAAGCGTGTTATAAATCATCTGTTTTCTGTGACTGAGTGAAGTAAAAAGATGCCAGGTTGTTGTGCTTTTAAGTGCTCGAACTCTGGAAGATCAGGTCATAAATTATACCGTTTTCCGAGTCTTATAAAAAATGGAGTTAGGCGAAAAGCGTGGATACATAACATCGCCAGAGATAAATGGACCATTTTATTGTAATCTCAATTCTGTTTTATGATAATTTAGTTACGTTAAACTTTATATATATTTTTTACGTGCTTCTTATTAAATCAATTACCCCTACTTATCTGCATGTAAAATTATGATTGCTCCTATTGTAAACTAACTTTTCATTCATTTGGTTTCAACTTGTGTGTATTATACTTTAAGTGTATCATAGTATCTCTCTCTCATCATATTATAGAAACGTACTTCAAGGCATAAAAAAATTTTTAAGTAATAAATGTTTCTGAACTTGCTCTACTTGGAGACAATAATATTTATGTAGTACCAATATACAATTCATATGTGTAATGGTAATTCAGGGCCGCCCATAAATTTCCCAGGTCCTCGACAAAATTTTTGCACAAGCCCCTAACTTTTTTTGAGATATTATAGTGAATTTTAATTTCTATAAATATCTTTGGTAAAAAATTAAGTATTGAAATTAAGTAAATTTCTATTTTTTTTAGAAATTTCTGAAATAAAATTAATTGTAATATAAATAAAACATTTAATATTGTTAAGCTTTTTGGAGTTTTATTTTCCCTCATGTACTGGTTGATCCAGGTCTTTATGTTTCTGCAGTTATCATTGATGTAAAATTATCAATCTGTTTTGCTCAATGCTGAAACAACATTGTATAGTTCATCAGTTTAGTATTTTCATTTTTTCTCACGTACTTTAGATCCCTGACTGTATTTGGTTATAATTTATTAAATTTAATTTTTATTGAGAGTTTCAATTGCTCTTAAAATAATACCTAATTAGATTTGTTTCACAAGATGTATGACATGTTAGTAATTTTGTATATGAAGTTTGAATACCTCTCATTTGCAAACTAAATAGTGAAAGGTGAATAAGTAATAGTTCTCTATGCATGCATTGTGACTTATTTACTATTTTATTAAAAGATTTTTAAAACTAAAAAAAATATGACAATTGTTAAACAAATATTTAACTAATCAATAAATATTTTTCTAGCCAACTATATTTAATTTTTATCCTGTTTTTCTTACGGTTTTACTGTGTGGGCTTCTATGTAAGTGTTGCCTATGCAAGCAACTCTCTCAACAATAAATTTTTAAAAATCATATCCAACACCTCAAACAGTCTTGACTTCAGTATGTGTGAAAACAGACAATGAATAAATATCTTGCCCCTACAAGATTTTTATTTATGTCAAATGTATTTATATTTAGAAACCCATACTTTGAGAAAAAAAACTATTTAAAAGCATAAGGCAAACCAATGAAATTTAAATCATTTTCATATCTAGGACCACAAAATTCTTCAATATCATCCCTCTTGATACACAAAAGAGCACTAACATTAAAAATTTTTTTAAATGACTCAAAGTTTTTCTGTTTTCTTTAACAAACATGGAACAGTTCTTTTAATTTGACTGAAACTCTTGCATAACCTCCTCAACCGCAATTTATTTTGGGATATATTTAACGATTTTTGTATTTTTTACTTGTATTTTTCATTGTAAATTTCCCATTAAAATATAGTAATTCCCATTATGTATTTATAATATTTTAATGGTAAAAAAACTTATTACTATTGTTGTAAAAACAGAGCAAATTATATTTTTTTACTATTGATTATTTAAAATTAGCAAGTGGTTTTATAAGATCTATGTACTTTCCTTTAAATATTTCAAACAAATAAGAATCAATTTATTACTGTTTATATTATGTAATATAAGGGTTAGGTTTATTTAAAATTGGTATTTCCAAGTTTGACTATTCAAAATATTCTAGGTAAGTGTATTTTGAGTTCTTTTTTCGCTTCTTCTCTGGGCTCAAAACGTTAATTTCAAACTCTGGCAGAGAATTCGAAAATAGCATTTTCCTGGGTTTAAAAATCAAAGTCAAAGCTGATATGTTTAGAAAAACTATCCGTCAATTTTTTTTATTCTTATTAACAATTTCTGACCCTTAAATTTCCACTAACTAGCTCCGTTTTCTCATAGCGGTCAACGGGAGAGCGGAGCAGTAGGACACAAAATGGCGGACGATTGAACGTGTCGCTACTTAAAGCAGAGCGTCGATCCAGGGCTTTACCTTTACCCTGTAATAAATTGCTAACGGAGCAAGCTAAAGCTATGCAGTTAAGGTAACGGTATAGTAAAGTGACAATGCGCAATCGAATGCGAGCAACCGCAGCGCCCTCTAGCGGAAATTTTAGGAGTTAAAAATTTTATTTTCAAAACTATTAGGAATTTGCTAAAATAGTCAATTACAAAGTTGTAGAGAAGCATCGATTTAGTAGGAAAAGACACCTTAAGCAAAAAATATCTTGAATAGAACCCCTAAAACGCACGCTCAACTAGGTTGAATTTACGTTGATTTTACGTCTTAAATCAGAATCGTCAGAAATCTTTAAGGAAGCAGAGGAAACTTGCCATTTGCTTGATATTAGTATGGATAAACCAAGAACAGTAAAACGGCAAGTTCATAGGTCAAATATTGAAGCTTCTACACTTGTGGAATATTTCAGAAAGTCCATTTTTCTTCCATATTTGGACTCCTTAATAGTTTCTTATAGATACGAGATTTTCGGAGAAAAACGAGATACCCTTTAAAGGAATTTCATTACACCCAAAGGTGGTAAAAAAATTACAAAAAGATGCGTTTTTAAAATCAATTAAGGTTGGTTGGTTGGTGGGGTTTTATGGCGCAAGAGCCAAATATGGCCATTCCGCGCCAAACACAAGACATTTATACCCTACACTATAAAATTATACACGATTCATTAAGTTTATTTCACGTATATAAAATGGAAGATATTTTTGTGGTACTCATCACCTATAATATCAGCTAGTGTTGGATAGGGTGGGTTGGGGTAAAGTGGGTCATGGGGTAAAATAGGTCAGTTTTAATTAACTCGATATGAATCAAATTTAAATAGAATTTCTTTTCACTAATTTTTTTTAATTATATTCTTTAATCTGCTGGCAACCTTTTTCGACTGTCAAAGATTAAGATTTATGAATTTGAGGACTGAAAAAATATTTAATTTGAACTGTAAATGATGTCATCGAAAAAACAGGGCTTACTAACTTCCAAAATATCTATATATTTTAATAAATTACAGCAGACTTTTGTATTATTTTTCCATAAAAGAAAGTCCGAGAGACATTTCAAGCCAATTAGCTTAGAAAAATATAAAATATTTTATCTTTTATAGCGATATTTTGTACTTGGGGTAAAATGGGTCATAGTTAAGAGGCCTTTTGTATTAAGTAAAAACAATGTTTAATTAACTTATTTCCTTCAAATATGCATTGAACTGTCAAACAAGTTTATTTTTTCGCCAAATAAAGTATTTTAATTGCTACATTTGGAACAATGGTCATTAACTTCAGACATTAACAATTTCATTAAAGTGCAAATTAAAACAATTTTTTTTAGATAAAAACGGCTTAGCCGATTGCCTTTTTTCTTACTTTCATGTATATTTAGTAATAAATATATTTTTGACATATTTTTGCAATGAGACCCATTTTACCCCACATTGGGGTAAAATAGGTCATTACTTTTGATGCTAAGTTTAACCAACTTAAAACTAAAAAATATTTGATAAAATTGGATGAAAATGTTCTGAAGGATTGTAATGTCAAGATCCAATTGAAAGAAATCCTTAAAAAGTAATAGTTTTGATGAAATAAAACTTAGAATGTGAAAGAACCTTAAAATTGACCCATTTTACCCCAACCCACCCTATTCTACACATAGACTTATAATACTGGATAGACTGCTCGTTTGGGGTTGCAAAGTGAAGCGAGCACATCGTCACGTTTGGTGACGAAAAAGGTTTGATTATATAAACAATTTAATTCCCATTTATTCTCTAAAACTTTTATTGTATTTATTAAAATAAAACTAACTGCTTTTTTCATCAATAGTTAAATAACTTTTTTTCTTTTCAGACTTCCATGCCAAACTCTGACAACTCAAGAGAACTTTTCCAACAACTTCAAAAAAAGCAGTCAATATATGATGGGGAAATAAAATCATTTGCCCTAACTCTCAACTTCTTCTCCAGCAAAGCTTATGATTATGTTCGAGTCTCTGGATCTTCTTTTGCCTCATCCGTCAACATTAAGGAGAAGGTTTCAATCAGTGGATGGACGTCCCGGATTTTCCAAATCTTTATTTCAAATACTCAAAGCCCTAACAGAGACATCGGATAAAAAAAATTTATGTTCACTTATTGTTGATGAGATGTCAATTCGCAAACACATAGATTTAAAAGGAGAAAGTCTATATGGGTATGTAAATCTAGGCAGTAATATTAAAAGTGACTGCCTTCCAGTGGCTAGTCAAGCATGTGCTTCTTTTGAATTGTATTAATGGAAAATGGAAATTACCTGTAGGGTATTTTTTAAATTCTGGATTGGATAGCTCAGAGTGGGCTTATATGATTGTAAAAGTTCTAGAATTTATCCACGATACTGGTGTTGTTGTCTCTTAACTTTTGATGGATTGATTGATTGATTGGTTTTTTATGGCACATGATCCACATCAGGATATTATGCGCCAGAAAAGACATTAAAACAACTTTAGAAGGCCAAAGGCCTTTGTCGGATGTACTCTATACATCTCTCATTTAAAATACAATAAAATGTCATTTTTTAAAAATTAGAATGTTAGAGTAAAAGATTAAATATGATGCATGAATCCAATAAGTTTAATGAATTGGAAGATGGGTTTAAAATCGGAATGATGGTTTAAAATTTCAGGCAACGTAAAATTTGCTTTTTTGAAAATAGACATTCTAGGCGAACTTTTGATGGACCTTCAACACTGCCATGTCCAGAGAACTTGGGTGCAATTTTGAATGCGAACCAATGAAATCCCATTTCCCCATCCTGTTACTAAAGAAGATATTGTTATTTATGACCCAAGCCATATGGTGAAGTTAGTTAGAAATTGTTTAGGTGTTAAATGATCTATGTTTGATGATCAAAACAGGATGGTAAAATGGGATTTCATTGTCAAGCTTCATAATTTACAAAAAGAAGCGGGTTTGCACTTGGCAAATAAGCTGCAAACTCGTCACATCCAATTTGAAAGAGAGAAAATGAAGGTAAAATACAGATTTTAAAGATTGTGAAGGAACAATTGATTTCGTAAATTATTTTAACACATTATTTGATATTTTCAATTCAAAAAATTTGTATGCTAAGGGTTAACATTATATAGGAACCTTGTGGAGAGCTCAACTTTAAATTTCATTATGACTTATAAATTTTCCCAAGACCACTTGGAAATGCTGTTCAGTGTCATAAGAGGTAATGGTGGGTTCAATAACAACCCCACTGCCAAGCAGTTTGAAGCTGCATACAAGAGAATTTTGATGCAAAATCAGCTTAAATCATCTAAGTCAGCTAATTGAGTGCCTTTGGATGATACTTCAATTTTAACTATAACAACAGTTTTCTAAGCAGTTAGAACAAAGCAAATGAACCTTTTGGGGTAGAGGATGAAATAAGTGATTCGGAAGAAGACGCCTCCAGATGTTAAGGGGCTCACATTTTTTGTAAGCGATGTAATTAGCTACATTGCTGGTTTCATCACTAGGAAACTTGCAAAAAAATAAAATGCTCTATTTGTGTAGACGCAATGGTAAAAAATCCAGCGCTCTCTGAATTAATAGAAGTTAAGAATAGGGGAGGGCTAGTGTATCCCGGTCAAGACACTGAAAAACTGTGAAAAGCAGAAGAAAGTAAATTGAGGTATTTCAATCATAAAAATTGGCTAATTAAAGAGTATCATTCAACATTTAATTGTTAACACTTTGACAGATGTCGATAATAATATGTTTAGCTCTTTGTGTGACCACTTATTGGACCAGGATGTTCTGCAAGACCATAGGACTCTATTAATGAAAACTATTTTACATGAATTTTTTCGAATTAGATTGAACCATGTTGCAAAATCAATCAATTCAGAATTACAAAAATTTAGAAATAGAAGCCAAAATACTAAAATAGTTCTTTTCAAAGGGCACTAATTTTTTAATTCATTCATTCATTTTTTGGTTCATTACTTGTAATTTAATGCTTGGTGAAGACTGAAATTAATTTAATTGTATATTTTACTTTGTATATTTTTTTACATTGTGAATAAAGTTTTGTTTGCATATTTAGTGGGTATTTGAATAACAACAGTAAATGACACTCAAATTCGTATTTCAAAAGTAAACTTTGTATTTTACAAGGCTATTTGAACTTGCATTGAAGTATTTTTGGTAACCTTTGAAGAAATCATTAATATCTTCATGTTTTAAGAAAACAATTTCCTCTTTAAACTCAGTTAAGAAATTGGATGTATGACTTTCTCTTGAAAATATTGTGGTTTCTTTTTCTTTAATGGAATTATTTTTAAGATATATTAGAAAAGTATGAAATTTGCATTTCATGATTTGCAAAATTAAGTAAGTATTGGGTTACATTTATAATAAATTATGTAATTATAAAAAGTACAAAGTATAAGTTTATGAGCTAAAATTTTAAATTTGTGAAACTATAAATGTGGCAACATGTTTTGAGTAAAAAATAATGCAAGATGCAATATAAGATTACATAAAAGTTTCATTAATTATTTTATGAGTTAGTAAGCCATTTAGCACACAGGGATTTGTGACTGAAACTAGTCCAAATATTTCAGATGAGACCTTTCTATACTTTGATACTGTACTACCCATCTTATTGTGTTCTTAGTAAAATAAAATTACAGTTAGAGGGATTTTTTTTCAACCAAAAAGTATATTTTTGTTGCATAAAAAAAGCTTTGTCAGGAGATTTGAACAAGTATTTTATTCTCAACAACACAAGTCTTTAAATATATTATGTTTTCGTAAGTTCTCAATTAATTTCTCTTCCTTTTTATTTCTTAACTCATAAACATTTCCTTAACTCCGGATAACCCTCATATGCAACGCTAATGCTCTCTTCGCCAAACGTAGCGATAACAGGCCAACGCATTTTCGCCAAGTACCGTTTTAGGGCTGTATTCTACTCGTCCACTTTGGTGAACTCACCGGGTGAAAACGCTAAAAGTGTATTCTACTCGATTCTACTAGACCTTCTTCTCGCCTCTTTCGGGTGAATTCACCGGCAGTGAGTTCACCACCTCTTGGCTCGGGGAGTTCGGCGGATGTTCGAGTGAAGTAGTCTCTGATTGGCTGAGAGGGTTTGTTCTGTTTACAATCTCGCCGCGCCAATTTTTTTTCTGTTCGGTGTTCGCGTCAATTCATTCTCATTGTCCGTATACGTTCAAAATTATTTTTCTCAGTTAAATCCTAAAAATGTTAGCAGCAGCATTTCCGAGAGAAAGAGTGCCTCGAAACCTCCCTGACCGCTCCAATCCACTAGATTTGACCGAAAAGAATTTTGTGTCAAGGTATAGGCTTGATCAGTATACATATCTTTATCTATGTGATATTCTGAGTCCAGAATTAAAGCGTGGATCAAATGGACATTCCGTTGAACTTCAAGTGAGTATATTTAATTTTTACTTTATATCCTTTTTCAAAACAATATAGTATTTGGTGTTCTGGAACAGCTTTAGAAACAGTCCCCCAGTTGCCATGAGGTGTAATCACATCTCACAGCAACATTATTTAGTGATCTCACCATAGAGATATATTAGTACTATTAATAATAGTCTACTAGTTATTATTTTAGGATCTAATATTAATCAGATCTCTTGGTTGTCGGTCATCCTTGGAGCTGTGGGTAAACATAGTGGCTGAGGGACTGTTTTTAAAATTGTATTGGTGTTCTTTAATCTTCTTGTGAAACATACATTCCACACATACCTCACACTCATTACGTCTTCTCAGCTGAGACAATGTGACTACAATTTTTATTTTATAGGGTGGGTTGGGGTAAAATGGGTCAATTTTTAGGTACTTTCACATTCTAAGTTAAATTTCATCCTAACTATTACTTTTTTATGATTTCTTTCAATTGGATCTTGACATTACAACCCTTTAGAACATTTTCATCTAATTTTTTCAAATATTTTTAATTATAAGTTGGTTAAACTTAGCATCAAAAGTAGTGACCTATTTTACCCCAACTTGGGGTAAAATGGGTCTCATTACAAAAAGATGTCAAAAATATATTTATTACTAAATATACATGAAAATAAGAAAAAGGGCAATCGGCTGAGCCGTCTTTATATGAAGAAATTTGTTTTAAGTTGTACTTTAATGAAATTGCAAACGTCCTTAGTTAATGAACATTGTTCAAATGTAGCAATTAAAATACTTCCTTTGGAGAAAAAAATAAACTTGTTTGACAGTTAAATGCATATTTGAAGGAAATAAGGTTTTTAATTAATACAAAAGGCCTTCTAACTATGACCCATTTTACCCCAAGTACAAAATATCTTTATAAATGATAAAATATTTTATATTTTTCTAAGCTGATTGGCTTGAAATGTCTCTCAGACTTTCTTTCATGAAAAACTATCACAAAAGTCTGCTGTAATTTATTACAATATATAGATATTGTGGAAGTTAGTAAACCCTGCTTTTTCAATGACATCATTTACGGTTCAAATTAAATATTTTTTCAGCCCTCAAATTCATAAATCTTAAATTTTGACAGTCGAAAAAGGTTGCCAACAGTTAAAAGAATATAATTTAAAAAATTTGATAAGATTTCAATTTAAATTTGATTTACATCGAGTTAATTAAAACTGACCCATTTTACCCCATGACCCACTTTACCCCAACCCACCCTATGGTTTTAAAAAAGATTTATAAAAGCATGAAAATGGAGCATCAAAAATTGCCTCATTGTGTATGACACTGAAACATTTATGTAACTACAACATCTGGGGAATTAAGAATTACTACATATTTTGTTTAAGTAACCAAGATGCTGTAACTACATCAATACATTGCTTATCATTAGGTTATTATGTAAAAGCGACAAAAAAATACTTAAAAATTAGAACTACATATTGTCAAAGTAATTGCTGTCTAACTGAATACTTCTTATCTAAAATTAAAAAATTGTAGCATGATTAAGTAGTGCATCATAAATCTTTATCTTGTGTGTTTTCCAGTTGTTATAACTGAAGTGTACTTTTCAATTATCAAAAAAATTATTATATAACTACCATTTCATAATTAGTTCTTCGTAATAGTAATTACTTCATAATTAGTTCTTACCTTCTTCGTCATGTAAAAAGTGTGCATGAAAAAACTGAATTTCCTTGAGGTGACTGAGGAAAAGTCTTCAATCGTGTGGACGTTCTTACCCGGCACAAGAGAAATCTTCACAAAAGAAAGGCTGAGGATGAAAGAGACGAACAGAAAAAGAGATAGCGAGGAACCTCCAGCGTGGATCCAGCAAATTCTACAGTATCATCGTTGGCTCATCTCACCTCCCCGGCTGCTCCTTCGACTTCACCCGCTGATCCCCATCTCTCCGGTACGGGTGTCGCAACGAGTTCCGCTGCTCATCCCACCTCCCAGGCTGCTCCTTCGACGTCACCCGCTGATGCCCATCTCTCCTCCGGTACGGCTGTCGCAACGAGTTCCGCTGCCCAACCTACCTCCCCGGCTGCTCCTTCGACTTCAAGAGCTGATGCCCATCTCTCCAATACATCTCCTGCTTCTACTGCTCATCCCTCTGGTATGTATAATCCTTCATGCCCTGCTCCTCATCTCGTAGGAAAAGGGAGAAAGCGTGAAGTGGAAAGTGCCTTTAAAAACGCTGTTTCAACATATTCGTTCAAACATTTTCGTTCAATCCTGGAGAAATAATCGATATTAAAGATTTCTTTAAAAATGTTGAACCTTTAAGTTACCTCTCATTTAAAAGATTCACTTCTTCAACAACAATAAAAACTAAATTTTATGCTAAAATGCTTATATCGAAAAGAAACGGAGGATGGAGCCATTGAAAAGGAATGTTCTTTTAAAACTAAAAACGAAATTCTTCTATAAGTAAATGAAATAGAAAATATTATTTCTTCAGCTTCTGAAAAATTGGTAAAAGAGAGCGAGGAGTTTGAAACTAAGGATTCAGGTTGGTCCTTACATAAAATAATTGAACTGAATTTAAGACAGAACAAATATTTACCATTAAGGGGATCTAGTTTTATAGAATTACCAGATATTAAATTAAAACGTGCTGTGATAAACGTTAAAAACTCTGATCAAGAGTGCTTTCGTTGGGCTATTTTAGCCTCTTTAAATCCAGCAAATGAAAACCCTTCAAGAATTTCGCATTATTTACCTTATAAAGAAACTTTAAATTTTTCGGGCATTGATTTCCCCGTAAAACCTGAAGAGTCAAGAAAGTTTGAAAAAAATAATCCTGAAATTTCAATTAACATCTACTCCTATGAAAAGAACTTGAAGATATTTCCTCTTGTTGTGACAAAAGAGGTGAAAGAAAAACATGTGGATTCATTACTCATCAAAGATGAGAAAAACCACTATTGCACCATCTCGAATCTGTCCCGACTGGTTTCTGCACAACTCACAAAAGAAAAACGTAAAAAATTCATTTGCAGAAGGTGTTTATGCTTTTTTAAGTGCTTGAATAAGCTCAAGGAGCATGAAGTCTTTTGCAAAGACAATGAAGCGACTCTAGTTGAAATGCCTCCTAAAGACAAAAAAATAATTGCCTTTAACAACTTAAAGCATGGGGAATATGTTCCCTATGCGATCTATGCAGACTTTGAATCCCTCACGGAGAAAGTGCAATCATGTGACCCCTCACCTACAACATCTTACAGCAATGCTTATCAGAGACACAGAGCTGCAAGCTTTTGCTATTATGTGGTTTGTAGGGGACGTATTTGCAAGCCACCAGTAGTGTACAGGGGAGAAAATACCACTAAAATTTTTGTTCATTATCTTGAAGAAGCTAAGATAATCGAAACAGTTTACAAAAATCCAACGCCTATGAGAGCTCTAAATGAAAAGGAGCAACAGGAATATGAAGCGGATGAAATATGCTTTATTTGTAAAAACCTTTTATTAAAGGAGGAGATGTTAAAGTCCGAGATCACGACCACATTAGTGGAATGTATAGAGGACCAGCGCATTCGAAATGTAACTTAAAGTACAAGCTGCCCAACTTTGTGCCCGTGTTTTTACATAACCTCTCTGGTTATGATTCACATTTATTTATTAGACTTGGCCTTTGAGTCAAAAAATTTATCCATTATTCCAAATACCGAAGAGAAATACATTTCTATCACTAAAAGTGTTGGAAATAGTCTAACTCTTCGATTCTTGGATACAATGAAATTTATGGCTAGCAGTTTAGAATTATTGGCTAAAAACCTCCAAAAGGAAGACTTTTTTCATACACGGCCACATTTTCCAACGAACTGGGAGCTGCTTGTGCGAAAGGGAGTTTATCCCTATGATTACATTGATTCCTGTCAGAAATTTGAGGAGACACATCTTCCTCGTAAAGATGAATTTTTTAGTTCTTTAAGCAATTCCGATATATCTGATGAAGATTATGAACACGCGAAAAATGTATGGGAAACCTTCAAAATTAAAAACCTTGGAGAATATTCAGATTTATATGTAAAGACTGATGTATTAATTTTAGCGGATGTATTTGAGAACTTCCGCAGCCTTTGTATGACTTCCTATAAACTAGATCCTGCATGGTATTACACTGCTCCAGGATTGTCTTGGGACGCTATGTTGAAAAGTACCGGAGTTGAGATTGAGCTTCTCACAGACTATGATATGTTAATGTTTATTGAAAGAGGCATCCGGGGAGGAGTTTCTCAATGTTCTCATCGTTTAGCATCAGCAAATAACAAATACATGGGGACATATGATGCAACAAAACCATCAAGCTTTTTAATGTACCTGGAGGCGAATAACCTGTATGGATGAGCTGTCCCAAAAACTACCACTAAGTAATTTTGAATGGAGTGAGGAAAAGGACATTGAGAAAATAAGAGAGGACTAACTTTGGCTATATTTTAGATGTTGATCTGGAATACCCAAAAGAACTCCATGATCAACATAGTTATTTTCCCCTCGCCCCAGTAAATGAAATCCCTCCAGGATATAAAAAAAGACTCATGTTGACCCTAGAAGATAAGACCAATTACGTTCTCCATCACAGAGCACTATTGCATAACATGGATCTGGGGTTAAAATTAAAACGTATAAACAAAGCCATTAAATTTAAAGAAAGTGCATGGCTTAAACCTTATATTGAATTAAATACACAGATGAGAGCAGATGCACGAAATCCCTTTGAAAAAGATTTTTTTAAATTGATGAATAATTCTATTTTTGGTAAAACAATTGAAAAAAGTCGGCGCAGAGTGGATATTCGTTTATGTTCAAATCCAAAGTATCTCTTAAAATTAATTGCTAAACCTAATTTTAATCATAGAACAATATTTTCCGAGCATTTAGTTGCAGTACATATGAAAACAACTAAATTGTATTTTAATAAACCTGTTTACATAGGAATGTCTATTTTAGACATTTCTAAAACTTTAATGACAGATTTTCATTACAATGTAATGAAAAAGAAATATGGAAATAATATTAAATTACTTTACACTGAAACCGATTTGTTTATTTATTATATTTTAACAGAAGATTTCTATGAAGATATGAAAAGTATGTTAAAGTTTTTTGACACATCGGATTTTTCCGATGATAACATTTATCAAAACATTTATCATACTTTTTATGCTAAATATTAATTAGTATGAAGTAAACACATAATTTAACACCCAGAAATACAATTAAATCTAATTAATAAAAAAAAATTTTTTGGTACCGAGTCCCCTTAAAAGCTTTCGAACGCCACAGGAAAAATTGTGCAATTTAGCAGTTGAAGATATGGCCATTACCCCAAGTACGGAATATGACCAAGCATCTGGGACATACTTTGGGGATGTGTCATACCCATCACAAAGCGGAAAAGCATCTAATGCTTTAGTTTTCATGCTTGGGGGGATTACCACTAGGTGGAAACAGGTTGTGGCATACCATTTTACGAATGGAAAAGGTCCGGGATCCGAGTTGCCAGATCTAATTTTAAATATTGTTAAAGAATGCAATAAGATTGGGCTACATGTGGTAAATGTCACCTCTGATATGGGATCCTCTAATAGGGCAACATGGAAAGAATTGGGCATACAATCCAGCAGGAATGGAATTGATAACTCTCCTATACCCCATCCTTGTAATTCGGCAAAAAAAGCCGACTTTTATGGCTGATGTACCGCATCTCATTAAAAATACTAACACTTGTCTTTTGGCAAATAAGTGTTTTATTATTCCTGAATATTTTTTAAATAAAAATAAACTGTCTCATCCCAAAGTTGAATCTGTGCATTTGGGTAAGGTGCTTTCCCACCAGGAAAAATCAGAATTAAAGTTAGCCCCTAAATTGACCTTATCTCATTTAGAGAACAAGCATTTTAACAAAATGAAAGTTGCTAATGCGACGGCAGTACTCAGCCATGAAGTCAGCTGTGCTTTGAAGTTTATCTCCGAGGAAGAGAATGATCAATCATTGAAGACCACTGCATGGTTTTTGCAGCATGTACACAAGTGGTTTTCTTTAATGACTTCCCGGCATGCACGCTCAGGAAATAAATCCATCCCTAAGGCATGCCTCGGCGAGTATCTACAGCCATACTTTAGCATGGGGCTGCTTGGCCGAGATTTTGTTGATGCAGGGTGTGTCCCTGAAGGAGCTGAACTGGATTATCAAGATTTTGATGCAATCTTCGGACTACTCCTCACGCCTTGCTTAAGGGTGAGGAGTAGTGCACTGATCTCGACAAGAACTGGGTGAACTACAAGGACATGACGGTAATGATGGGCATCGGTCATTGCGGGAGCTTCTTTGCTTCAGGGCGGAGCTCAGAACAGCATTACAGCATGTTGTCTTTACCCCCAACCTAAGAAATGTTTGTCTTCAAATTGTTCCTCCCCCTGAATGGTACGTGCAGCGTGGATGAATCGGTAGTCAGTGAAGGAGGTGTAGTTGCCCGTTTGCATCATATGCATCGATGCACTGGACAGAGCTACACACTCCAACACAAAGCAGGCCCTTCTCACCAAGAAGCTCTGATTGTAGATGCAGCATGGATAAAGTAGATACAATGACTCCTGTCTGTATAGGCTTCCAAACAACTTTATTTTGATGGCCAACTACCTTCAAATTTAATTTACCTTCAAATAAGGTTATTGTTTCAGCCAAAAAATGAATAGTTTCCCTGCAGACGATGCCGTGGATGGAACGAGACCCTTCCACATGTCCTTGGTCACTGCGGCCCAAATATGCAGCTGGTGATCATGCGACACAATACAATACCATCGTGGAAAGGATAAAAGAAATGCTGCGGAGAAAATTTGAAATCCTGGGTGATAACAAATCTCATAGACGTTGTGCTATGCGAGATTTCGTAAAAAATTTTAAAAATTGATGCTTGCACAATGTGTCGTATATCTTTCATGGAGAATGTGCCCCCTGATACTACAATTAACATGTTTTGATGAATTTGTAACTACAATGACCAAAGTGACGTATCATTAAAAATTTCAATAAAAAGTTGTGTATATTTTAATGTTCTTATGAAAATTACTTACAAGACTCATTAATTTTGTATTTTCGAAATTACATTAAAAAAATCATAGAAAGGAGATATTTGTGTAATTTTTGTTTCCCAATTTCTTTAATTAAAAAAAACTAAAATAAAGTTGATTATTGAGGATCTCGGTATATATAAAAAAGTAAATTTGAATTTCAATCTACTATTATACTTAAAATATAATATGGTTCAGCAAAAATTACAGATAAGTATATTCATGTTCTAGAATCTAAAACTTAATAAAACAATAATATATTTTTTACGAAACGCATTGTTAAAATAAGCAAAACACCTTAAATAAAGCTGTAATGCATTTTTAAAAAATTATTTAATATTTTCTAAGCTAAATCATTATATATTTTTCATTAGCATTATTTTATGACACGTTTTGTTTTATCAAAAGACTATTGGATAAAGAGAGAGATTATCTGATAAACTTCCTGAGAAATAAGCTTGGGTCATTTCTCATTTCCTAACCAAAAAGAAAGGAGCACCAAGAAGCGCAGTGCGGCAAACAGCGGCAAACTACCGAAAACAAGGTCCGCTCCTCGGTAAATACTGACAACCTCTCTGGAAACAAAATGGAGGACGCGCATGCGCTCTAACCTGTTGACAGCACTCTTCCCACTCCAGGCTCTCTAGTATGACACAATGACACTTTGGGTGGTCAGGGCAATTAGGAAAGGGCGAAAACCTTGCGTCTGCTTTGGGTCGTTGTTTCGTTGGGTTTCAAAGGGCCCCCATGAAAGAGCATGGAGGTCTGAAAACGCTGACAGGGGAAAATTTATTTTTATTATAGGCTCATCGTTTACCCAATGTTTTGAAGATGGGAGGGACAAAGCCATAAAACGCTTAAATACCCATCCAATCAGAGATGTACTTTCGATAGTCATTTTCACTTCTCCACGAGAAAACTTTGCTTTTGTGCTCATTTCTCATTTGAGTTTGCTCTTCTCTGCTCTCACTTGATCTGCTCTTCTGTTTTTGATAGCTTGATTTTAATTTCTAACTTAAATTTAATTTATTCTCTATTTAATTTATTTTACTTTCTTTAAAAATATCTTCAAGATTTTAAAATGTCTTCTCCAATGGGCAAGAAACTTCGTCCCAAGGAAAACGACATTGTCATGCGTGGTAATAATTTTTTTGAGGAGGAAGCCCAAAAATCTGAATCAGACCGTATTCCTGTCGCTGCGGTTCAGAGGCGTACAGCAGAAGCTACAGGCGTCAGCGTTAAAACCATCCAGAGATATAAAGGCGAGTTGAAGAAAGGGAATTCACTAAAATCACCAACGAAGGGTTATGAATTGGAGTCGAACAGAACCCTAGATGTGGACGACTTCGACCGATGTGCGATAAGAAATATCATAAGAAAATGCTACACGGATAGAAAAGTTCCTTCCCCGAGTCGGCTGCTTCCGTTGGTTAAAATTCTCCATCAAATTGGATTTCAATATAAACAAAGCAAGAACCACAGAAAAATCCTAATGGAGCGACCAGACCTACAAATGTGGAGGTCGAGGTTTTTAAGAACCATTCGAAAGTTTGGAGAAGAAGGGAAACTAATAATCTACATTGATGCAACCTGGATAGACAGCAATTTATCCGACAATAAATGCTGGAGAACCGAAGATGGGAAGATAAGCTCTGTGATCAAGGATGGAGCTGGCCACAGATTAATTGTGGTGCATGGAGGATTAAAATTAGGATTTGTTCCTAATTCAAAACTAGGCTTCGTGGCAGGTTGCGCTTCAGAAGATTATCATGGGCAAATGAACTTTAACTTCGAGAAGTGGCTCAAAGAAAAATTGCTTCCAAACATTCCTGCGAATAGAGTTATTTGCATGGACAATGCATCTTACCATTCCAAAGTGTAAGATCCTACCCCAACAAAGTATTCAACAAAGGCAACTATACAGGAATGGCTGAAATCCAAGGGGATTACCTTTGATGAAAAGATGAGGAAAGACGAGCTGTGGGATCAAGTGGCCCAAAACACACCCCCAACAAAAACCTTCAGAGTGGACCAGATAATTAAAGGGTTTGGTCACGATGTGGTTAGATTACCTCCTTACCACTGTGATCCTCTTCCGGCCCGTAGGCCGATAATTCACCCGGACACGCCATTGACTCCCTTAATCAGCCTAATCGACTGCATCGCCTCAGATCATCGTATCAGAAAGAATGGTTGACAAAGTCAAACAACAATTTAAGATTAGCGAGGTTCAGCCTATCGTTTCCGAGTCCTCTGCTGATCCCGAGGATGCCTCGTATATACAGCGAACTTATAAGAATTTCCGAAAAACAGCAGTCAGGCTGCTTCTTGAGGGTGACGGTGAAAGAAGTCCCATCCCCTAGGAAAGAATTGAGCAGCACTTCTCACCCCCCCCCTCAAAGAAGAAAAAGAAACTCCGACGTAACAACCCCCTTCGCTCGCCAAGAAAAGCGCAAAATAGGCTCTATCTGGGAACCCCGAACCGAAATGCTCGTCGCGCGGACCCGAAATCGGTGTGGGATGTCCCGGGGGTCAGATGACGTCAAGTGACAGAAGCTCGGAGCCGCAGTATAAGATTTTAAAGCTTTCATTGTTATGCTTTGGAATGATAAACGGATTCTAGGATATACACCTCTATTTAAAAAGCCTACTTGAGGATTTTTATTGGATAGATAACATATTTGGACCAATTATAAAAACCATCAAATTATATCATTATCTGTTATTGATATTTAAATTATTTTTAGGTCCGATAAATGGGCTTGCATCACTGGAAAAATGTGGACAATCTCAGCCTCAGCTGCTGCAAGGCATGTGCGGTATAAGATCTGCGATGCGCATTTCAGTGACGGCCAGTATACCTCTACAACAAGGCATCGTCTGTGAAGTAATGTTGTTCAACATGGAGATATTGGCAAGATTTTAAAGCTTTCATTGTTATGCTTTGGAGTGATAAACGGATCCTAGGATATACACCTCTATTTAAAAAGCCTACTTGAGGATTTTTATTGGATAGATCATATATTTGGACCAATTATAAAAACCATCAAATTATATCATTATCTGTTAATGATATTTAAATTATTTTTAGGTCCGATAAATGGGTTTGCATCACTGGAAAAATGTGGACAATCTCAGCCTCAGCCGCTGCAAGGCATGTGCGGTATAAGATCTGCGATGCGCATTTCAGTGACGGCCAGTATACCTCTACAACAAGGCATCGTCTGAGAAGTAATGTTGTTCAACATGGAGATATTGGCAAGATTTTAAAGCTTTCATTGTTATGCTTTGGAATGTGAAGTCTGTCTTTCATTAATCATTATGGCTGGAACTTTAATTATTATGCTGGGAATAGCGGAGGAGGAGGACCGGCTTAGAGTGCCGAGAAGTCGGATTTCTTTGTCAAGGAGCCCAGCATTTGATTTGAGTGATGAAGATTTTGTGTCTCACTTCCGGCTCAACAAAAGGCTTGCGTTTCAGCTCATTGAAGAGCTGAAACCTTATTTGGAGCTGAGGACAATTCGAAGAACTGCCCTCGACACCGAAATAAATGTGAAATTGATAAAGGGAAATTTTATATTACTTAACGAATCCCGTTAGGTTTCCTCAAAGCTGAAATAGCTCTTAGTTTTAAAAAAGTACCTAAAGACTTTGCTAGTTATTTCATAATGAACTTTTTATTCAGGTTATAATTCATTTTTAAAAGTTCTTGGATTCGTTAAAGTCACAATTTAATTCAGCTACGCCTCTTCATATCATTCGCTTTTTTATCATTTTTTGTTGACACAAAACGTTGACTGCCATGTCACAACACACTTGAACCTTTAAGACAACTTGTGGACCTTCCAATGATAACTCTGGCTTGAGTCTGAAATTGGGGCACAGGCTTTTCGAGAGATTAAAGTCATCAAATTTCTGATTGATAACATTTTCAAAATCTCTCTCTCGGTCGGACGGCTCAAGGTATACAGAAGAACCAATTTTATTTATTGCTTTGCATAATATTATTTTTAAAATTTAAAATTTTACAAACGTTTTATTTATACTCACATATTATGCCGTCAACCGTTCTAAAGCCATTAAATTAAGCAGCACTGGTGTGGAACAGTCAATAGATTGTGACGATTATTTCAATTTCAGTGGCATGGTCAACAGGATAATATTCTTGGTACAGCTTTAGAAAGAGTCCTACATCTGCTATGTTTACCCACAGATCAAATGAAGACTAATCATAATCATTGAGATCTATTCATTAATATCATTATTATTATTATTTGGTCCCAAAATAAAAACGATTAGTATATTAATATTTTAGAATCTGAAAAAGTAATATAAATTAGATCTTTATGATTTTCAGTCATTTGAGCCTTGAGTAATTACATGGTTACTGAAGGACTCTTTCTAAAGCTGTTCTGAACCCAATATTTTCAAAAGAAGTTTAAATATTCTTGAGCATTTTAAAAAATGAAATGTACTTGCGTATTTGCCCATTGACTGTTCAGATTCACAGCGGCACTGTAAGTACACAGTTAACGGGGCATTTCACGGTAATTGTAGAGTCCGTAACATTTAATTTTTTTATTTTGAAGCTGTTTAAATAATGTTTCTAAATTTTATTTTCTGATACTTAGCAAAACACTGTTTATATGTATAACATTTTCGTAAAATTTTTTGAAAATCTTAAAAGATTTATGTAGCATACCAAATGTTACGGACTCTACAATTACAGTGAAATGCCCCTGACACATTTTTATGATTTTAACAAATTCAGTGATGGGCTAATACGATAGTACAAAACATTGTTTTCAGATTTTAATATAAAATTACATTTTTGCAGGTTTTGTGTGCTCTAAACTTTTTTGCGCATGGCTGCTATCAGAAGAAGGTGGCTAATGACTGTGGTATTGAACCTACACCTAATTTGAAACGAGCATCGGGCAGCGAACGAGTCTGAGGGAATTTTCGCGTCACTCGCGCACCGGCTCGGCAGCAGGATGAACGTGCGAGTCCTTAAGATTAAAAAAAATCGCAATACATCCCGTCCCATCCCTGGATCTCACGCAAAGTAACTAGTTCTATGTTCATCTCAGGTTATCAACCTGTCTTAGGTATGGATAGTTCTTGATTTTCAGTTAATTTTACCTTTTGGTTTGGGAACTTAGTCTGGAGGCCTCTATAACTCTATGGCATTTTTAGACGACGTTTCAGAATCTGAAACTCGGGGTATCATTCTAAATCTAAAAAATACCAGCTCATGTGGTTACGATAACATAAATTCTAAAGTTTTTAAAATAGTCAGTAAATATCACTGCAATTTTATCCAATCTCTTTTGAATCAATCAATTAAAGAAGGCAAATTCTTTGAAGCTCTTAAATACTCTACTATCGTACCTATTTTAAAGAATGGAAATCCCGATGTTTTCACTAATTACCGCCCAATTTCTTTGTTACCTGTGTTTTCAAAGATAGTGGAAGAGGTGGTATCTACAAGAGTAAAAAAGTTTTTGACCAATAGCAATTTCTTTTCTAACAACCAGTTTGGCTTTCGAGATAATTTAAGTACCACAAATGCCTTAGTAGAATTTTCGACCTCTATTACTAATAACCTTAACAACAACTTAAAAACCGCGGCTATTTCTTTGGATATAAGCAAGGCTTTTGATAGTGTCAATTATGAGATTCTTCTTTATAAATTAAATAGTGCTGGTATCCGAGGTAACTGTTTGAGTTGGTTTCGTTCATTCATATTAAACCGGAAACAAAGAGTTAATGTTAACAACATTTTTAGTCCGTTTATTGCCTCAAAGAAAGGTGTTCCTCAAGGTTCACGGCTAGGTCCTCTGTTATTTAATATATATATCAACGATTTTTGTAAGCTAAATCTACTGGGTAAAATCTTAACTTTCGCAGATGACACAATTATTTTATATTCTGCTAGATCGTATGACCAACTAGAAAATTTAATTAATCAGGATCTATTAATAATTTACAATTGGTTCGCAAGTAATGAACTAAAAATAAATGTGAACAAAACTAGTTACATAATATTTTCCTTACAGTCCACTTTTCATGAAGATCTTAAATTATACTTTTGCGATTGTGAAAATAAACAGTGTGAAAATCATTTTATCAAATACACTCCAACAATAAAATATTTGGGTATTTTGTTTAATAAAAACTGGAAATTCAAAGATCATATAAATTCAATAGGTAGTAAGTTAAGATACATTTTGTTCAGGTTTTATCACCTAAAAAAATATATTAACTCTGATTTACTTTTGAGAATATATTTTGCTTGGGTTCAATCTCGTATACAATATGGAATTTTGATTTGGGGTGGTGACTTTTATTCAAATATCAAGCCTTTGCTTACTATACAAAATAAATTTTTAAGTTACTTTCCTCTTAATAATCTTTTAAATGCACGTCAGTTATATGTTCTCAATTGCCTTATTTTTCTGAAGAAATATCCTGGCTATGCCACGATAAACCAAAATTTTTCCTATAACCTTCGAAATCATAACTACTATAATATACCTATTCCTCACAAAGAAATATACAAAAAACACTTCCAATATCTTTCTGTCACTTTTTTTAATAAACTTCCAAGCGAAATTCAATCTCAAACTAACATTAAATACTTTAAGAAATTGTGCATTGCATATATTTTGAGTCTAAATAGCATTGAGTCCTTATTCTAATTTTGTCAGGTTTAAATATCATCATTTATTCATTTTTTCTCTATAAACATAGAAATTGCCAGCCAAGCCTTTTTGTTTTCCTTTTTTATTTTTTTGTTCTTGTATTTACAATTAATTTTTAAGTGTCTAGTGTTAAAAAAACAACTTCTCCCACCATAAACCAAATCGATTTTTTATTTTTGATCTTACCTTTAACAAAGATATTCCATGACCCCATGGACGAGCGGTAGCTCCTTTGGGAAATGTATGTATTCGATCGATCAACTGCGTTTGTATTTTTTCTGTTCTGTTCTTTTGTTTGTCCAATAAAAAAATTATAAAAAAAAAAATTACGTTCTACCTACAAAAGGGGGGGGGGGGGGTCAGGGGGCCCTACCCCAGAAAATTTTTTTAAATTCAACTAGAAAAACTTGTTTTTAATTAGTTTTGATACCCCTAGTTAGAATTTTTTGAATATAAATTTTTATGTAATATTTGCATTTTGATTAACTTAATGTAAAAATATTTTATAATAATAAAGTTTTAAGTTTTTTTTAAGGCCACTCCGAACACCTTAACTTCATACCTAGAAACTGTAATAAAAGTCAGAGTTTGTTCTCAAATGGCATATTCACTTTTGGTTTAAAACTACAAAACGCAATACTCGTGCTTGTTGGCTAATCCAAATCATACCCAAAATCAAACCAACAGCACAATGACATCGACATTTTAATATCGCAGAGCAGTGTGAGTAAATCGATCAGAACAGTAGCTCAAGCCATGTCACAATTTCTACAACGAAAATATGTGAAGTTTCCAGATGATGAAGAGCACAATGACATCGACATTTTAATATCGCAGAGCAGTGTGAGTAAATTGATCAGAACAGTAGCTCAAGCCATGTCACAATTTCTACTACGAAAATATGTGAGGTTTCCAGATGATGAAGAGCACAATGACATCGACATTTTAATATCGCAGAGCAGTGTGAGTAAATCGATCAGAACAGTAGCTCAAGCCATGTCACAATTTCTACTACGAAAATATGTGAAGTTTCCAGATGATGAAGAGCACAATGACATCGACATTTTAATATCGCAGAGCAGTGTGAGTAAATCGATCAGAACAGTAGCTCAAGCCATGTCACAATTTCTACTACAAAAATATGTGAAGTTTCCAGATGATGAAGGGTAATGTTTATTTAAAAATACTCTTGTCTGTCTATACTGTCCTATCCATCTCTATGGCTGGATGTACTAATGGAGTTTCTATAGTCAACCGAATTGTTTGGATATCTGTTCATCGGCTTTGAGGGAGGAATGGAATATACGTTTGTTTGAAGGAATGGCGGGAGTGGGTCTTTGCCGCAGCGTTCTATTACTATTGATTTTATGAAAGGAAATGCCCTTATTCTTGCTCTCTTACATGAAAACTTTTATTGAATTAATATTTTTTAATTTTTTTTCTTCAAGTAAACCTGAAATATGTAGAACTTCCATTAAAAATGTCAAGGATTGAAAAAGCTGGAATTTCATTATCCCAGCTGTCTCTGGATTGATAAGTTCGTAAATTATTCTGAAAGCTCGATTTTTTAAATATTTTAAGGTATGTGTCTACCCTAAAATCCTACATTTGGTGAAAAAAAAATTTATTAGCTTATAGTGTAGCCTATTCATTTAAATTCCTAAAATTCCTTACTTTTAGGCGTTAACTCCAATGCTCTTAACATCTTTAAGCATTTAAGTTGACTATAATATATTTTTCTACCAATTTAAATCTTTAAATGCATTTTCTGGAAAACTGTATTTTTAGTTATTTTTCTTCCTGTTTTCCTTAATTTCAAAAAAATTTTATAATGTATTGCAATGAAACTTTTTCACCACCATAAATATATATTTATCTCTGTCGGGACTAGGATCTAAGCCCTTTTCATATAATACGTATTTTTTAAGACTGTTGTTTAGAAAAATAGAGTAAATTTCTGTGTTGTGATAAGGTGGGTATCTCTCTTTCTTTTGGGCATACAAAATATCTTCTAGTTTACAACACAGGTAATAGTATAATCTAAATAATTCCCAAGTATTTTTCAAATATGTTCATTGGAATTTGTTTTATTAAGATTTCCGCAAGTTCAATTTTTCACCAGAATTTTACAAAAATTGGCTTTATTTTCATAAATAAAATATTTTTTTTTCTTGAAAGGCACTTAAATTCATTGTTTTATATCTCAATACAACATATAATACTTTTATTTCATTAAAAATTAGAATATTAAAAAAAGCCCTCTTAAGGTAGACACATACCTAAGTAGCTATTGAAAAAATACTTGATCTTGCCTCTTTTGAATGCAATAGAAAATATTAATATTTTACAAATTGGTGTTCTACTTAGTTAAAGAGTCTAATAATTTGGATTTGAATCGTCTCTAATCAACGTTTTTCGAGACGCGAGTGTCTTCGGTTGTGCGTTATGGCGTTGTATGAACAGTTTTTATGAATGACTAGGATTATTAAAATATTGAAATCGGACTTTCCGAGGGGAGGTTATATCCCAAGTCTCTCCCTATGGCTACGACCCTGTGTGCCTTAGTTTTGTGACAAATATTTACTATTAAATAACATTGTAGGGACGCAAACTAGTTTTAAAATAACTTGTGCTTACGATATTGATAAATGCGTGTATTCAATTAATGTACGTAAATTATTTATGGAGGTTAATATTTATGTATAAAAATGTATTCAAATATTTTATTATAATTATTTTAATGAGTGCTGTGTTTTTGTTAAAATCATAAATCTCTAAGTCCTAGGAAAGATTATTGCTTTTTAAAAAATAATCTTTTCTACAAATTGATGTAAGAATGTCAGTATATAGTATTTTAAAAAATTGCCCACATCCCCAAATTTTATTTTTTCAGGTAGTGATGTAATGTTGAAGCCCTTCGACTTTTTAGTTAATTTTGATTGTAAGTAACGGGATACTAATTTGTATGGCTCGGCTAAATTGTTATCTATGGACATGAGAACTATACAACAGTGATACTGAAATCGACATACGGTTTTGCAATTGATGAAATAATCAAGAATTTTTTCTTTGTTTTATTTTTATTGGATAATATATTTGTATCGTGTCACCTGAACGGGATAATTTTCCACTTGGTGAAGAATATGATATTTTCCTCAATTTCTATTTGTATTTATATTATATTTTAATAAAGTTATTATTAAAATGATCTTGTTTCCCAACTTTTATGGCTCTCCTGTTTTATGGCTTCACTGTTCCTGGCGTTTCCCTTTTGTCACTTTTTCTATCATCATCAACAGGTCCCGATCATTCCTATTTTTATTTAAGGTAAAATTCATCGTTTAATGTGATCAACTGTGGATCAACACGCCGCTTAATGTTATCAAAATTTGTCCATATCCCTTAAAAAAATTCCACTTTCGAGATTCCTTTTGAAGGTCAAATATTTATAAGTAAACATCTGCCCCATCGCTTCTTTTTTCTAAAAATCAGACAGTTGCACTGTTATGTAAGAAAAATAAAATATTCGATGCTCCGCATATTGAAAAAATGGGTAAAGGGGGGCTTGGGTAAAGGGGGGGGCTTGTGATAGGTTAAAGGAACCATCGGCGCCGCAGTTTGCATAAAATCTTAATCTTTTTGGCTTTCCCAGTGTCAAAAATTGGGTTAGATTCCCACTCTTTCCAAGGAATATTTTAAGATTTATTTTTTAGCTTAATTTACTTATTTTGATTTGTTAACTATTACAGAATTTTATTGTTTGGCATCACCTTGCTATCATTTTATTTAATAAATACCATTGTATTAGCATTTTTGAGACTTCTTCTTGATGAATCTGATGTTGTTGGTTGAATAAAGAATTTTTGTTAGAACTTTTTGGAGTGATGCTTCCCTGCGTCTTGAGGAAAGAAAGGATCTGGGGTTAATTTCTTTCATCTGGCGTCCGCGACAGGACGCGGGGAAGCAAGTGCAAGTGATTATTTGGCCCAACATTATTGGATATTTTGAAGCTGAAAATGGCAGAGATTGATCGATTGAAGACTCTGCGGAAGACCCAGAGAAATTTTTTCACAAGGGCTTTCAATCGTCTAGAGGAGATTTGTGGATCGGATGTTGCAGACATTTTGGATCTGAAGACCGAGTTTGCCATTTTTAAGGATAGAGCCGAAAACCTAGAGAGGACCCACATGGAAATTTCGAGTCAATTGTCTGGAGATGCTCTAACTACTGAGCATGACCGATCGAAATTCTTTTTGATCAAGACCAGAGTGGAGGAGTTGCTGATGGACAGTAAGAAGGCTGGGGACAGTCGGACTGCCTGTCCACCCGAGGGGACTTCCTCTGCTGCAAGATACCGATTGCCGGAATTGGAGCTTGGAAAATTCGATGGCGACGCCATATCATTTCTTGGATTTTTGAGTCAGTTCTCAAAAGTCCACGATGACGAGAGGTTATCGGATGGCTACAAATTCCAATATTTACTTCAAGTGGTACTTTTAGTTGAGAAAAATTTGAGTTTCAGGTGGTATAATCTTTAATCCCTACTTGGTCCTTTGATGTATCCTTATTGTGGGTATTTGGGTGATAAAGTTTTCATATTAACTTGTTTTTAAATTTATTAAAAAGTTTTAGCAGGTTTCGCATAGGAAATAATTACTGAAAGGTATTCTTATTTCCAAAATGCATCTTATTTTTAAAATGTTGATGATTATTTTTCTCTTACCTCAGATATTGAGAGCCCTGAAATTCAACTTGAGCAAAAAAACAATGAAATAGTTGGTTTACAAGAAGAAATTCATTCCTTAAAAGCTCTTTAAGAAGAAAAAAATAATAAAATTGAGCAACTAAAAAAATACCACTGTTACTGCTGAAAACATGCTTAAAGGAACGTTTTCATCTAACCAAATAAAAATAGTTTTAGGACAGAAGAAGAAAGTTCAATGGATCGAGGAGGAAATATCAAAAGCCTTTTCACTTCGATATTTAAGTAAAAGAGCCTATCTTTATGTAAAAGACACTCTCCATTACCCATTACCAGGTTAGTACCAACTAACAGTGTTTTATTGTAGGTATAAATGTTAAGTGATCAACTATAGATGTAAGCAGAGTAGAGAGACTAGTTTAGAAAATATTTTTATTTTAACCCTACAACTAATAGAAAAATGTGTATAAATGAAGATGTTTAATCCAAATTCTCTGAATCGGGATATCTCTGAAACGTATGGCGGGTATAGATCTGTTGAAAGTTGTAAATATAGTAAATATAGCTAGCAGAATGAACCTAGGCGCGAAAACAGTAGCTGTCTGTGATACAAATCAAAACGGGGATTGCGGTCACGACCGCTCCCCGCACGGAGTTAGAGTTCTGCGTGCGCGCGCACCACCACCAATGTGAGAAGAGAGAAGGAATTGCGGTCAAGGGTGAAGCGGACCGCATACGTCTGCTATCCCGAGTATACTCGGGGAAAACCTGCTCTGCCTCTATGGCCACGAAACCACAGGATGCGCGCGCAGCCCCACTGCTAGAGTGATGGAACGCAGTCAACACCCGATGTTGCGGTCGCGGATGAATGCGCACGCAACTCTCGGTGCGGAGAGAGACGATTGCGGTCAATGAAAGAACATTTCTTTCTCGCGCGCTCTCTCTGCCCGAGTATGTGCGTAAGAATGACTGTTTGGCGCTTTGGGCTCGAAATCGTAAACATATACCAAAACAAACAGAGGAAGGGACAGAATAGATAGATCTGACTATACCCCGCCATCGTACCCATGTACATAAGTGTACACGATTCCTACACAATGCACACTTTCAGGTCCTGGACTGAGGAAGATGCAAGAAATAAAATAAATTGAATATTGCAAGATAATATAAAAAACACAAACATTTTTACGCACACCCAACTTTGGGCCTTTTATCTCTTGCAATATCTTAGTGGCTGGAGTGAGACTAACCGCAAATCCACAGTATGCCTGTGCATTCCCTAATAATAATACAATAAGAACTTAAAATTAATTTTCCTCCCTCCCTAGATAACAAATGAATTAACTGCAGTGTGGCAGTATGCCTGCCCTCACAGTGTTAGTCCTGGGTTTAATAACCCTTGTATTAATTAAGTGCAATGCGACGGTATGCCCGTTACTAAGTCCGCCTGTAAGACATAGGATGGAGCAGTTGTTACATGCCCTGGTGTGATTGACCTGTGGTTCCGACAGCAGGGACTGGGGTGAGTAACAACCCTTGGTATTCACATTGCGATTCCAAAGCTGTGGTCCTTGGGCCCCTCATCCCTCGTCCCAACTCACACGAAAAGTATTTCTGCAATTTATTGTCATGTGTCGGAATACCAAATCCGTATACTGAGTAACTGTGAGGCCTAGGATACCCCGTCGTGAGCACAGCATCAATGTCAACTTGCTTTCACCTCCTTTGCAGGGGACAGTTTCATCCGCCTAGCGGATTAATAGCAGTTGGTCTGTATGCCAGACTCCTAATTAATGCCATCTCACTCCGGCTGCATTCCACTATCTTGTCTGTCGCCTTCGCCTCGACAACTGTGCTCTGTTTTGTGTTCTGGAATAGCGGAGGGACGCCACCATGATCAGTCGCATGGTGGCGCCCCCCCCTGTTTAATATGAGGATATATATCTATATATATTCATGAACATAAAGTTAAACTGATACTTATGTTATTTCACTCTGACCATAATGCCCCCCCCTGAGTGCTCTCCCTTCATGCGCCACCTTCACAGGTAGTTCACATATTCCAAAATATAATTTAAATATGAAATAGGATACTCCCCAGATAATTGAAATGTAGCCCGTTAGGAGAATGCCCCCCCTTAGCAACTTCCACTAAATAGTTCAGTCACATCGGTGCGGCCCTGCTGTCTTGCCTCTCATTTTCATGATCATCGCCTCACCGTCTTCTTGATTTCACTACTACAAATTGAACGTTTGAACTTTGAACACTTCTTCACTCAGTGTCCGAACATTCCGCGGTACTTATCTCACCGAACTCTGCACAATACGACCATGCCCAAACGAAAGGCCCCCCCCCTCCAATCCGGAGATGGACCCCTACTCGCCTATTGCCACACGCAGCCAGAGGGCCAATATGCCCTTCCGGTGTTTCCCACAGCAATCTGCGTTGGGAACACCGCCCGAGACGAGGCCCCACCAGCAGGGGCAACATGCCCCCCCTGTGCACACGACACCCCATCGGGCTCACCCTGAGGATGGCTCGTCCTCAAGCCCTACTGGATCACCCAGCGACAGCGCCCCCCATCTGTGCTCTCTCAGAAGGAGATGGAATTACTTGGAGTATCTGTGGGGTCTCTGCCCCCCCATGAGGAGAAACCTATCAGGGAGTTCCTCCGATACCTCCCAGCGCCCTCGGCCACCCTCAGTGATCGCAGAGGCGTGAGACACGAATGGCTGTACGCCGATAGCCCTCTAATCTGCCAGGCGGGCACCCTCGCACCCTGTGCCCCATATGATTACGTTGCCCCATTTGTCAGTGGGATCACTGACCGACATTTCCTCCGTGTCCCGAATGCCTGTGTCATCACACATTACCCCCCGGGTTCGACTGGCAGGAACCTCCACCGGGAGGACGAAGAGTGCCACGCCTCGGAGCAATTGGTGATTATAACCATGGGCACGACTGCAACAACAGTAATCAAGGTAAAGGGGTTGTCCTCCCCCCTCCACTCTAAGAGGAACCACGGGGACTTCATTGTATTCCGCGCTCAACTCAATCTGCGGCACGGATTTACAAACGTCCAACCTACCAAGAAGGGCCGTTGGGAGCTGTCCTTCCGGATTTTCCATTACCCACAACCAAATGGCACCCCGGACCCATCTGTAGGATCACCTATCTGCACCGAGGTGATGTCCTATCCAACCGCCCAAGAGCCTACCTCCATGACCACCTCCTCTCCCACCCCTGCTCCCTGCTCAGCGAGTTCTCGCAGCATGCCCCAGATTAACTGCATGTACTGTGAAAGGCCTTTCATGACGTTGGAACGTGCCGAGGCCCACATAGAGGCAGTTCATGGAATTGGTCCCCTGCCCAATGTGGTGGACCTCACATCGCCTTCTCCGCCTATTGTCAAGGAGGATCCCGGAGATGAAAATGAGCCCAAAGGAATGAGTTACGCGGCAGCCGCTGAAATGAGGGTCACACCACAAAGGAGCAACCTGGCAAGTGAGACTACCCCACCCAAGGCCAGGATACCTCCTAAAAACCTGGATTCCAAGCCTCACCCGAGATGCGGGGTGTGTGATCACCCTTTCGAGTCACCATGGGACATTATGGCCCACCACATTGGCTCCCTGGCGTGCCAGCGCTACCCACCCTACTGCTCGAAATGCGGGATCTACTTGCACGACCCCCACTCCATTGTGCCTCACCTCCGCTCCTGCATTGGTGTGAGCAATAGTCCGAGGAACAATGCCTCCGTCGAACCCCATAGACAGAGAAAGCCAACCCCTGCGGCCCAGCAAGTGGGGACATCCTCCGAAGAGACCTCCCGGAAAAAGGACCCTCTGACCACAGAACGGAGCCTAAGTCAGCGACCCCGCCCGAACGCTTACCCCATGAAGAAATATGGTGGTCAGAAGATGCACAGATGCCCTGAGTGCTCTACAGCATTCTTTTCGACCCAAGGGCTCGAATATGCACCTCGAAAACGGATGCAAAGGAGCCCCCAGGCGCCCGCCTCTATCCCCACCGAAGAAGGACTCACGGGTGCAACACCCAAAACAACCACTTTACAGGAAGGGGAAGGTCCCTCGAAAACCCCAGCAGGGGAAGCGACCCTCCAGGTCACCCCTGACGGACGGTTGGAAGACTGTGATGACGGGTAAATCCTCCCAGCAGCCCAGTAATCGGTCGAGTAGCTCTCCTCCCCTCCACTCTGGGGGCAGGCTTGCTGGTACATCTCCTTCACCCTCATCGACTGCCCTCCAAACTACTGCGTACAACTCTCCTCCTCGTTCCATTGGTGGAAGACCAATTGGAGAGCGCGATGCACCCCTGTCGTCGCCCTCGCGAATCTTGGCAGCCCAGAAACCTCCGACACCGGTTGGGTTCAACCCAACCTCGTCCCACCCTTCCTCGACATCCTCAGGAGGTGGTGAGACCAGGGATGTGAAGAAGAAGGCGAGAAAGAAGGCCGGGAGGAAACCACTGGAAGCTGCCAGCGCAGAAGAAGCCACACCCACCGGGTTGTCGCCAGGAAGCAACCCTACGCCGAGTCACCCAGTCCCAACTCCAAATGACGCGACCTCTCCCCGCGTGACAAATGAGCCCCCTGATCTAATTGACCTGGGCCCAACTCCAAATGGCGTGACTTCTCCCTCCGTAGCAAATGAGCCTCCGGACCTAATCGACTTGGGCTCCCCTGCCCCCAGACGGAGCACACCACCAATTAGGATTGCGGGGTCAACCCTCGAAAAACCCTACGCTAGGTGCGGAACCTGTCTCATCCCACTTGAGGATGCGACAGAAATGTTTGATTACTATTATACCTTCCGGGACTGCCTAACCAACGACCCATTCTGCGAGCGGTGCGGATTTTCGAGCCATGACCCGGCAGCTGTGGGGCTGCATTGTGATGTCGCCGTCTGTACCAGAGTCGAGCTGAGAATAAACTCTCCCACATTTCCACCGGAGAGACCGGGAGTGACTCGCCTCCTCAGCACTCATGACCTTCTTGAAAGCTCGACAGAACCTCGGGTAACCACTCCGCCCCCCGCCTCACCGCTGCCTGGCGAAATCATCGGAACGGCCCCATTCAACATCACGGACTTCACGGATGTGACACCTCCCTCTATGAAGTGTAATAGCTGTCGGCCTGGCCCTTCCACTTTGGAGGATGAATCCATGGTTATTGTGGATTCCTATGAAGCCCCTGCTGAGCTTGCTGCTGATGATCGGACTCCCCGTGTAAGTTTTGGGCCAGAAGAGACTTATGAGGTCGTTGACGAATTTATTGATGCTCGGAGTGACGCCCAACCCCATACCTCCCGTCCGGTACAGCTCATTATCGACGACGACCTATATGGTGACCTATTATCCCAACCAAGACCAATCCCAGACTACCTGGTCGAGCGTCCCAGCAACACGCCTGCACCCCGCAACGTCTTAATCTGCATGGGTTGCAAGGCCTCATTTAGCTCTTTAAAGGACATGTGTCAACATAAAACTATAACAACTCTATGCAAGTCTTCTCTTGTTGAATGTGGCCGCTGCTTCGTGCAACTTAGATCCAAAGCCGAAGCACAAGATCACCTACCGACCCATAATCCTCTCCCCCCTGGCCTGATAGCTTCATCGGAGGTCACTGTCTGCGAAAGGAATCCACCATTCGACCTTATTGTCTGCGGGGGCTGTGACAATACCTACTCTGCCCTCAAGGACGTTCTTCTCCATAGGGTTAACCATATGCCATGCGAGGCTCAACCGGTAGGATGCAACGCCTGCCTCCGACGTTTCAGCGGAGTGGTCGATTTCAAAGCCCATATGTCCTCCTGTTTGCCTCCTGGTCTGTCTCCCGGGGCTGCGCGATATCCCCCAGTGGGGCTCAGCCGGCACCTCCGGTCGAGACTCAGGCGCTCTTCTTTGATGTTGGCTTCTCGCAGCCTCGATCCTGATGCCCCCCTCAGAGCCAGAATCAGCAACTACCAACGACACCCGATCGCACCTCCCAAGTGAACGATGCTCAGATGTCATCCCCTGAGCTGACGGCAAATGATGCTTTCACTACCACCTGTCAGGCTTGTGGCCACATTTCCATATCGAAAGCGATGGCCGGCAAACACTACAGAAATGATTGCCCCCGTCGCCGTATGAGGTGCCCCTACTGCACGTTTTCCGTAATCGGCCACAAATCCCTTCGTCACCACATCACAACCTCCTGTGTTGTCCGAAGACGGCTTGAATCGGAGGCCCTGTCCCGATGCGGGTTTGTTCAGGGATCCAGTGTCGCTGTCCCACCGGCAGGGAGTGGTTGGTTGGTTGGTTGTTTTAGGTTTTATGGCGCAAGGTCCCTATATCGGACATTCCGCGCCAAACACAAGATCAATACTTAAATATATTTTTAAAATTAAAAGTCATGTCTGTTTCCAACCAATATTAAAAGATGACCTTCGGCAGGGAGTGTCCCAGCCTGCTCGATCGATGCTACTGAGGGTGTCATCACCCACTTCTTCCCCTTCCCGATTGAGGCTTCTTGTCCGGCTCCTGGCTGCTCTCACGAGCCTTTTGCTGCCCTCCGCTGGAGCCATGCAAAGATTTCCATCGGGAAACACATTAAGACCCGACACGCAGATCTCATCCCAAGTGGGCGTAAGCTTTCGCATCTCCTCTTCTGCACATATTGCCATAAGTTCTTTGATGGGAAACCAGCAGCCCATCGATGCCTGCAGTTCAGTCAGATGAGAAACGTACGACCATCTTCGACGGATCACATCTGTCAAACATGCTTTAGGGCCTTTCCATCCCACCAAGCCCTCCTGAATCATGCTCGCACGCACAGGGTTGCAGAGGCCCATCTGAACTGTCTCCCACCAACCGGCACAGCCAACGCCATCCCACCTACCATCTTGGATAATAACCAAATCCCAGCCTCACAGCCCTCGACACACCAACCTCCTGACAACACCGCTGCTCCTCTCTCTGGACCCTCCATTCAGAGACCTCGCTACCTCCAGGACACTATCCTCACACCTTTCCACGACCTCTTGGAGAGTGTGTTGGAGGATACTAATGTCTCCCACTCGTTCACCAAGTTATGCGAGCTATCACGTCTGGTAATTGAGAAGGTGCAGGCAGCTCTAAAAATTGAGCCAAAAGTATCATTTGGAGACTCCCAGAGACCCCCCCCAAACCCTGAGGATGCATCATACATACAGAAAAGATACTTCAATAATCGCCGTGCCGCTGTGAGACTGGTGATCGATGGCCCCTCTCCCGGTTGCCCACTGGACCGCAACCTTGTGTACAACCACTTCTCGTCAGTCCAGCCTCTGTCGCCTCTTAATACCGACATTCTTCGGACCGCTGGAGTCTGTGCCGCCGCAACTCCGATGAACATGGAACCCTTCACACCTGCTGAGGTGATCCGCCGTCTCAAGAAATTTGAGAATTCCTCACCCGGTCCCGATGGAATAACCTATAAGAACTGGCTCGAAGCGGACCCTGAGGGCACCTGTCTAACGGCGATTTTCAATGTCTGCCTGAAGACAGGAAGGGTTCCGCCAGAGTGGAAAACCTCACGGTCGATCCTCCTGCACAAGAAAGGGGACCGGGCTGACACCTCTAACTGGCGGCCCATCTGTCTTGCAACCACCATATCGAAGATCTACTCTGGTCTCCTGGCATCGAGACTCTCATCGTGGTTGCAGGACCAGCAGGTATTACACCCTGGGCAGAAGGGTTTTCTTTCCCACGACGGTGTCCTGGAGCACAACTACGTTCTCCAGGACCATATGGATGGACCCCGTCGTGGCAACGGTGACTCTTTTGCCGTTTGGCTTGACTTTGCTGATGCCTTCGGCTCGGTGCGACATGACGCCCTTCTTGCTGCTCTCCGGGCCTACGGTGTCGGCGAAGAGTTCATCGGTGTTGTGGCTGATATGTATAAAAGCTCGTTTACTTACTTCTCCACGGCTGGTGGCGATACGTCCTTGATCCCCCGGATTCGGGGTGTAATGCAGGGAGACCCTCTCTCTGCCCTCCTGTTTAACATCACAGTTGACCCGCTTCTCTGGCACATCAACCCGGATCCGAGAGATCGACGCGTTATGGCCTATGCAGATGACCTCGTCCCCTTCACCAAGTCTGCTTCATCACTTCAGGATATGATCGACTCCCTCGTCCTTGCAGGTGCCTCTTTGGGCCTTAGGCTCAATCCAAGAAAGTGCGTTTCAATGCACCTATCGGGCAAGAAACCTACTGGTTGCCGTCAATTCAACTTGAGCAAAAAACAATGAAATAGTTGGTTTACAAGAAGAAATTCATTCCTTAAAAGCTCTTTAAGAAGAAAAAAATAATAAAATTGAGCAACTAAAAAAATACCACTGTTACTGCTGAAAACATGCTTAAAGGAACGTTTTCATCTAACCAAATAAAAATAGTTTTAGGACAGAAGAAGAAAGTTCAATGGATCGAGGAGGAAATATCAAAAGCCTTTTCACTTCGATATTTAAGTAAAAGATCCTATCTTTATGTAAAAGACACTCTCCATTACCCATTACCAGGTTAGTACCGACTAACAGTGTTTTATTGTAGGTATAAATGTTAAGTGATCAACTATAGATGTAAGCAGAGTAGAGAGACTAGTTTAGAAAATATTTTTATTTTAACCCTACAACTAATAGAAAAATGTGTATAAATGAAGATGTTTAATCCAAATTCCATTTGTGATGTAGATCCATCACATATTCGTTCTCCATCTTTTGTTTCCTTGTTGCAATTGAGCACAGTCCCCCAAACCCCAGACAAATTCCTAAACCACTGGAAAACAACACCTGCAGTGTATTTCTAAGTGCAAAGCATCTTATTCACTTCTCTCTCACGACATGAGTGTCAAATAATTCGTAATACGAAACTCCAACGGCCCCAAACTTTGATTTCTTTATTGGGGAAAAGATCACCCAGTCACTCGCGAAAACTCAAATGCCAGACAAAAATCATAAAAATATCACCACTGCAAAGCCCCTTCCTTTGGGGAGATCTTACCGACACCCCAAAGATCTTCTGGGTCAATTTACAGCTGGTGGGAAAAGTTCCTTGTATCCAACCCCCCACATAGAGGGACGTACAATAAATTAAACCCCTGAACTTCTTAATTCCAAAATGGATAAAAATAACAATAACCTAGTAAAACTTCCACTCATTTTGTTCAGCGTCAGACGCTGATTCTAAAGATCTAAAAACTAAATTTCCATCTCAAACCCTTCATTTGCTTTTGAGCCTAGAAGATTTGAGACACCGTTAATCCCTCGACGAACTTATGACCCCGCCATCTTCCCCGTACTTGGTGTGTTGGCATTGCTTCGTGGGAGGTGTTCGTCACTCCTAATGAGGAATTTTCAGCCAATGTCTTGGGATTTGGCTCCGTTAGGCGGTTGACCGACCCTAGTATAAAACCGGCAGACCCTTTGTTTTCTGCATGGCTCCCTGCTCTCTCACCTGTCAACAAGATACGAGACGCTGCCGCCGCGTTCCCGTCCGGCCAGCGCGGGACACTCTGCGGCATGTGTCCCCAACATCGACCCCACCGATGGGAGAGTAGTGGGTCATCGACATTGACCGAAACCAATAATATCTTATTAAAATAGTGATGATGTTTCCAGTAGTCCCAAAACCCCGAGAAAGTAATGTTGTGTGGTTTTAATTCTGCAAGTTTTTTGGAGCCAAAGCTCGTCCATGGGAAAAGTGAAATCAAATTGTGCTACTGATTTTTGTGTGTGTGTGGTCCACGATCTTCAGTTTCGTGTCCGAATGGTGCCGCATCACCTTAGTGCTTTGTTTTCGAGTTTCTTGTGCGAGTTTTCATTTTACAATCAACCATTCTTGGCTGCCCTAATTTTCCCACCGATGATTTGGATGTTACGTTTCACATACAAAGAGTATGCAAAATAAAGAACCCTGTATGCCTCAACCCAATAGTAATTCTTGAACTCTGTGTATTGCGTCAATTCTTTTCCTGACTTCAACCAGACCTTCACAGCGAACAGTAAGTGATGAACTTTTCATTCCCTTTCATCCATCAGAACAATATCTTTGATGTCATTAGCTTCAATATCCACGGCCTTTTTCTTCTATTTTAATGATCTACAATATTTAACATCAAACTCAAGTTCTCAAGGCATCCTGAGCTTATTGTTATTGCTTGCATGTACTACTACCACTATTACTGTTTATAATTTACCACAACCATCATTTCTTTAAATCTTTACTATACCATTCTAATCAGTTTTTAACATTTTTTTAGTTTGTTTATATCGTCGGCTTACAGGAGAAAGGCACTAAGTCAATTCTGACTCGTATACTTTGTACGAGGTTTCGCCAAATAAGGTGATAGACTATCACTTTCTTTTGTGCCATTCCAATTGATTACCTTACAGGTTGCGAGATTTGGGAAATGGTACAAGGCTCCGCTCATTTGTTGGCTATTTTCTACCACTTTCAAAAGATTCCCCAAAAGTTACTTGGTGCTTTTCGCTTGTAAGCCGACGATATTCATCTTTCTTTTATAGGCATTTAATCTCTCTAAAGATGGGCCCAGAATTTGTCCATTGGACGGGGAGTTCTACATGGTGTTTTGAGGTTTATGAAACAGTGGGGCGAAGATATGAATGAAATGAGTAAGCTGGCTATATTATTATTTGATGAAATGAAGGTCAAAGAATGCATAGAATATGATCAAGGAAACGATCAGTTTATTGGTCCCTTCAGCCAGGCCATGGTAGTTATGGCAAGAGGCCTCTTTGCTCCATGGAAACAGCCAGTTTTTGTTGATTTCGATACTAAAATTAGCAAGGCTCTTTTATTGCACAAAATCGAAGAATTATCATCTGTAGGGTTTCCAGTCTGCGGAATCGTAAGCGATTGTGCGGCTGGTAATAGAACTCTATGGAATGAGTTAAATATTTCTCCTGATAGTCCCAGCTTTGTATGTTGCAATACTGATATTTATTTCTTTCCAGATGCTCCTCACTTGCTTAAGCTTGTGAGGAACTGGTTCCTTGATAAAGGATTCATATTAGGTAACGGTAAGTTAGAATCAAAAGAGCCAATAGAAGCCTTAGTTAAGCTGACTTCCTCGGAGTTGAATGTGTCAAACAACTGACCACATTCAATGCCAAGGAAGTCAGAGGCAAAAAGTGAAGTTGGCTTCCCAATTGTTTTCGCATACCACGGCGTCTGCTCTAATTTACTATGCAAGTAAACTTAATTTTGAAAAAGCAGTCTTGGAAGAATTGAGCTCATTCATATCTATAATCAATACTTGGTTTGATGTGTTTAATTGCTCACATCCAAATAACACGATAGAATCCAAAAAAGCCTATGGTAAAAACCTTGATCTCCAAAATAATATTCTCGACTGTGCATATTAAACTGTACTGGTGTAAAGGTAAGAACACTTTGCAGGTTTTTCAGAAAGCGATTTTAATTTCTATAAGTAGTTTAAAAAATATTTTTAACACCTTAAAGGAAAAGCACAATATTTCATATCTTTTAACCACAAAATTGAACCAAGATGCTCTTGAAAACTTTTTTTCTCAGGTCAGGACTCGTGGTGGTCTAGATGATCACCCAATTCCTATTAATTTTTTAAACAAGGTAAGAAGGAAAATTTTGGGGGAAAATTTAAAGGATCCAGTTAGCGAAGGAAATACTTCCTTCTCTTGTAACGAAGAGTTTTTATTAACAAAGATCTTTAAAAGATCGGATTTATCTTTAGATCTAGATGATACATTGGAAGATGTCTTCTGGGATACGCTTGACAGTCTCCTGAAAGGCACACAGACACTGAAGTAAGGGAGAATGAATCCTGTCTATACTCTTCGTATGGTGAAACCAGCCAGGATGGTTCCTCCAGCTGCAACACGAACTTCAAATATCCGAACTGACGACGAGGAGGAGGCGGAGATCCTTGATGATCCAATGAAGGAGGGGATTTAATCCCATCAACATCAGCTCAAGCTCAACCAGTTCAAGAAAAGGAAGAATTGGAAGCTACGTCCCTTCCTCTTGACCTCAATAGAACCAGTAGAGGTATTGAGAATTATTTTCAAAAACCAATGAGTGTCAGAGAGGTTGAAAAGATCGACAAGCAGCTAGGGAGGTTTGTGGCTAGACACATGCATCCGTACTCCATTGTTGAGGAAGAGGAATTTCGCAAACTTCTCAAGCTTTTAATTCCTAATTATAGATTTCCCAGCCGCAAAACCATTTCTACCAATATTATTCCCCAACTATACAACTTCACCGCTGCAGCTGTTAAAAAAAAGACTTCTGGAAGCAAGTTTCGTGGCCCTAACCACAGACGGTTGGACTTCATCAAAAAGTGAAAAATTTGTGGCAGTGACTTGTCTCACTACATAGACAAGAACCAAGAATTGAAAACAAATCTACTGGAATGCATGGAAGTAAATGACAAACAGACTGCTCTTAATGGGTATGTTCGTAAAGTCGACCCAGTTAAACTAATAGCACGAGTTAACCGAACCGAGTGTCAGTGTGAAAAACTACCCGTTCGTAAAGTCACCTTTACTGAAAAAGGTTGGTAACTAATCGAACTAGGAAAAATTCTTGGTACGATCGAGTTTTTTTCCCCAGTGGTTGTTGTTTCTCTTGAACTAGTGTTAGTGTTGTGTCGTGTATTATTGATCTCGCTCTCGCCTCGTGGTGTTAAGTAAAAAATTAAAATGGCAAGTGAAGGTAATATGTTATACCAGTGTGCTAATTGCGATTTACGAGGAACTCATTTAGAAATTGTGGAACATATTTGCCCATTATCATCTGAGAACGATGGTTCATCATCCGTACCTGAAAGTTAATTTTTTTGTAGACTTGTAGCGCTTGTAAACTTAGCTCTGCAATCCGCAACAGTATGTATCGTCTTTGTACTGTACTTATGAGGGACTTAAAGTTTGCTTAAAATCGAAATCTGTGAAAAATTTGTGGCAGTGACTTGTCACTACATAGACAAGAACCAAGAATTGAAAACAAATCTATTGGAATGCATGGAAGTAAATGACAAACAGACTGCTGTTAATGTTGGAGACAACTTGAAGAATGTTGCCAGAAAATGGGGCATTGAAAATAAAGTATCATGCATAGTCACAGACTATGCAGCCAACATGAAAGCAGGAATTTGAACTACGCAGTACAGGAATCTTACCTGTGCTGCGCAATCTTTTAACTAGTACCTAATAAGTTCTAAAGAAACTGTTAATTATTAAAGAAAACTTTAATTTATATTTACCATTTAACATTGTAGCCAGGTTCAGGAATGCATGCCATTTTATCTGCAATCTTTACAAATTGGAGTTACATAATTATATTTGGTAGTATATTATCCTGTCGACCATGCAGCTTTACCAAATCTCATAGACTGTTGCTGAATCTGAATTTTCTGAGTGGTGGACAGGTTTACATACAAGAAAACTTTATTTCTGTAACAATATCATATTTTTCCTTCTCTTCAGCTGTAGGTTCCTTTGATGATCCTTTGATTTCATCCTCAGCTGCTTTATCACCCTCAGCTACTTCTTCAGATGCTTCATTATTATCAGTTGTTTATAAAGATGCCTCTACTATGACCGATATGACCATAGGACACATTGAAGAACTTTAACAAGTAAAGGAATATTCGGCCAATCGATCCAGTGCGTACTTGGATTTTCTAGCTGAAAGTTCAACTTTCAACAGAGTGTTCGCCTCGAAGAAAAAAGTGAACTTTTATACAAAGCTTCCAACTGTAACCTTTTTTGGCAGTTGCTGAACCTCCTTACTTCAAACTGGACACCTCAAATTTCTTCTGTCAGGCCATGTGAACAGCTGTTACTGGTTCTGATGAAATTAAGGTTAGGGCTTTTAAATCAAGATATAGGTTATAGATTCGGCATAAACGCAAGCACCGTTGGTAAAATTGCAAAAGACTGGTTGTATAGAATGAGAAATGTGTTTTCGGCACAGTTCATTAAATGGCCCTCAAGGAGATTAGCTGCCCGTCATCTACCTGCATGCTTCAAACATAGAATTTTAAAAAACACAATTTGTACTTTAGATTGTAGAGAGATATTTATTGATATGCCTTTCAATCTAGATGCTCGTGCACAGACGTATTCATACAACAAACACAATAACACTGTGAAATTTCTTGTGAGAATTTCTCCCTCGGGGGCAATTATTTTTATATCAAATTTATATGGGGGGGGCGACATTCGGATAAAGCAATTACAGTTCACTCTGGGTTATTAGATAAATTGAAACCTGGAGATGCTGTTCTTGCAGATAGGGGTTTTTTAGTTGGCGAATTGGTTGGGATGAAGGGAGCTAGATTAATTGTTCCTCCTTATTTCGGGGAAAACGACAACTTTCTGCTGCTGAAGTTTCCCATTCCCGACTGAAATCCAAGGCAAGGGTGCATGTTGAGAGAAGTATTAGAAGAATAAAAGTTACCGGATACTAAAATATCAATGGCCAGCTTCATACATCGAAATAGGAACCAATGGTTCATCAATGGGAGATGATATACTCATGGCTTTATGTGGCCTATGCAATATAGCAATTAATTAACGGCAAATTTAAAACCCTGGACTGTGTTTTCACTTGTATGTAAATAATGAGAATAACTGCACTACACCCATTCATTTTCAGAATCACTGTTTTACATCATGTTGGTTTTTTCGGTTCAATTCTGTTAGTCTTGTAAATATCGCCTATCTCTTTTGAACACTTAATTTTCAAATAGGGTGGGTTGCCCAGTGAATGAACACTCCCAGTGAATGAACACATGGTCGTATTATCTCAAATATTAAGATAGTTGAACTTGCTATAGACTATCACTTAATTTTAGTAGTTGCAGGAAGACCTCCTAGAGGACAGGCAATCGTTGATTTAACCATAAATTCCGATTTCAGACTGTGAAAATTTATTTATTGTCACTCGAGCTTCAGGCTCATGAAAAAGTCTCCGGTAAGTTAAGATTTGACTTGATTCATTCATATTTTTCTACCTTATAATTACGTTTATTATGATCGTTGTTGTTTTTTATCAACTGTTTAAGACTTATTCTTTGATATGTCATAATTCAGAAAGCTGTACTTTTAAAATTGCGGTAGATAAGGGGGTGTTCACTTACTGGGAGTGCAAACTGAGATTTCCCAGTAAATGAACAGGTGTTCATTCACTGGGAAAAATGAATTTTTCGTAAAACCTCATAATTCTGGTTTTAATTTATTCATAATGATGTAAGCTAAACTATGTAAAGTGCGCAATGATCAAAATTGTGTCCTTCCAGTAAATGAACGGGGTATATTGATTAGAAAGTGCAAGTGTTCACATACTGGAAAGAGTAAACTAAGATTTACCAGTAAATGAACAAAGATTTAATTCTTAATAGTAAGATTATTATTGTGAGCTTGAAATAAATAATGGTCTCTCTTAATATTTTAGACATTTATCTTTAACTTTATGCAGTATTAATTTTCCACTTAAGGTTTTTAAGTGTAAAAATTGAGAATTCGCATTTAGTGTAAAAAATTTTCAGATGTCGGCTTAATGCTGAAAAAAATTAAGGAAATATATTTTTCTTCTGAGTTTAATTTAAACAAATCGGTGTCATTACAGCTGAAATAATAATACGTGTAAATATAATCACTAACTTTTTTAAAAAATGCAAATAAAACTACAAACAAAGATTTTAATTAAATGACAGACGATTTAAAAAAAATATTTCCGAATCAAAACACAAAACAAGCTAAATAGACTGCAGTTCAATGAATCATTATTGAAGGTAAATAAACAAAAACGTTTGAATAAATCTATTATTAAACTAAATTAATAAGATATTAGTTATTAGAACTCTATATTTGTTTGGTTCTATTCTATATTTTTATGCATACTTATGTTTTTCAACTGTGAATCTTTTAGTCTAAATCCAATCAAAAATATTTCGGTACAATGGATATTAAAGTTTGACAAAGCAAAACAGCGAAATAGATTTTATCAAAAAGAATGTTCTGAAAAGTTCTCATTATTGGATTTTTAAGTTTAACATTTTGTTTTCTTTGCCTCAGCAGCTATTTTTTATTACATTTATGCTAATCAATAACTAAAATCTTATTTATTAAAGGTATTCCAATGCTCCAGTTATTGATACAGGACATGTCAGTTATTCGTCCTTAAAATTTTCCCGGTATTTCAGTTACTGGTAGCTACCATCCCAACTTAAAAATTATTTTAAAAATAGAAAATGTTTACTTATTCAAACGAATTGTACCCTAAATAAATATTGAAACTTCTTTTATTTTTCAAAACAGAAAGTTTTTTCCAGGATAGTTTTATAAAGTGGCTATAGCTAATTAATTAATAGTTTATAAAATATGGAAGAAAATTCTGGTACTCTATAGGATTAGCCAGGTGCAAGTTGACTGTTTTATGCTCTTTCGTCAGTATTTTAATAAATACTAATATCATAAAAAACCATTAAAATATAACATTCTCTCTAGAAGTCTTCCTTTTAATTATGTTAAGCTGGCATTAGTATAACGTGCAATCCATGTCTGGCAAGATTTGCGCCCGCCTAATCCTTAAGTACCGTTTTTGTGTGTATTTGTATTCAATGAAGAAATTTTAGAGTTCTTAGTAAGACATTTTCTATTTTATGTAACGCAGGCTGGTCAATTGAAAAAAAACATGGTATTTTTCAGTGTTCATTCACTGGAAGACACTGTTCACAATTAGGGCAAACTTTGTTCATTTACTGGGTCTATCGCCCTTTTCTCACTCAAATTAAGATTCCTTCAAAACTATTGATGTTTGAGATCTGGAAACACTTCGATCATATTGCTAAGAAAAAGCCAGTACGGAAACATACCTTGTTTTTAAAAATCGAGCGAGAAATAGCCATGAAAAAAATTTTTGAAGTGGAAAAATCACAAACCAAAATGCTAAGTGTTCATTCACTGGGCGGTTGACCCTATAATCAATTTTTTTAAAAATTTTAATGATGAACTGAAAGGAGAACCCTTAAAATAATTATTTTTACTTTAATTTATTAAAAATAACTTTGCAACTGAATCATATGTTTCACTAATTCTATTACTATTATGAATTTTATCTCCTTTTCTTGCCTTAAATTTTAACATTTTGGAAAACCCTAAATCCTACATTAAAATCAATAATGTTTTAAAAAAGAGTTAAATACTGTAACCTGTAACGGTTAATAGATTTTTATGACACATAGTTGCTTTGGCCGTTGCCCCTCCTTTCTGTAAAAGGCTAAAATCCATCAGAAATAGATAATTTTAATTTATAACGAAAAATTATCATATTCTCTATTGTAATTTCAGATCATGGATAAAAGGAAAAGGAGTGATATATGGACTAACTTCGACGTCAGTAGCGATGGTAAAGCCAAGTGTCGTCATTACCATCAAAATGTTAGTTTCACTGGAGGCCCTAGTTATTTGAGACGACATATCAAATTGAAACATGTTGGGATTTCTCTCAAAAGACTAGCTCTTCCAGCTGCAACACGAACTTCAAATATCCGAACTAACGATGAGGAGGAGGCGGAGATCCTTGATGATCCAATGGAAGGAGTCAATGAAGGTGGGGATTCAATCCCATCAACATCAGCTCAAGCTCGAACCAGTAGAGGTATTGAGAATTATTTTCAAAAACCAATGAGTGTCAGAGAGGTTGAAAAGATCGACAAGCAGCTAGGGAGGTTTGTGGCTAGACACATGCATCCGTACTCCATTGTTGAGGAAGAGGAATTTCGCAAACTTCCCAAGCTTTTAATTCCTAATTATAGATTTCCCAGCCGCAAAACCATTTCTACCAATATTATTCCCCAACTATACAACTTCACCGCTGCAGCTGTTAAAAAAAAGACTTCTGGAAGCAAGTTTCGTGGCCCTAACCACAGACGGTTGGACTTCATCAAAAAATGAAAAATTTGTGGCAGTGACTTGTCTCACTACATAGACTAGAACCAAGAATTGAAAAGAAATCTACTGGAATGCATGGAAGTAAATGACAAACAGACTGCTCTTAATGGGTATGTTCGTAAAGTCGACCCAGTTAAACTGGTAGCACGAGTTAACCGAACCGAGCGTTCGTAAAGTGATTTGGTTTTGTCAGTGTGAAAAACTAGCCGTTCGTAAAGTCATCTTAACTGAAAAAAGTTGGTAACTAATCGAACTATGAAAATTCTTGGTTCGATCGAGTTTTTCCCTAGTGGTTGTTGTTTCTCTTGAACTAGTGTTAGTGTTGTGTCGTGTATTATTGATCTCGCTCTCGCCTCGTGGTAAAAAATTAAAATGGCAAGTGAAGGTAATATGTTATACCAGTGTGCTAATTGCGGTTTACGAGGAACTCATTTAGAAATTGTGGAACATATTTGCCCATTATCATCTGAGAACGATGGTTCATCATCCGTACCTGAAAGTAAGTAAATTTTTTTGTTGACTTGAATGAATCGCTGAATAAAAAAATTAGCGCTTGTAAGTTTGTAAATTTAGCTCTGCAATCTGCAACAGTATGTATTGTCTTTGTACTGTACTTATGAGGGACTTAAAGTTTGCTTAAAATCGAAATCTGTGAAAAATTTGTGGCAGTGACTTGTCTCACTACATAGACAAGAACCAAGAATTGAAAACAAATCTATTGGAATGCATGGAAGTAAATGACAAACAGACTGCTCTTAATGTTGGAGACAACTTGAAGAATGTTGCCAGAAAATGGGGCATTGAAAATAAAGTATCATGCATAGTCACTGACTATGCTGCCAACATGAAAGCAGGAATTAGAACTATGCAGTACAGGAATCTTACCTGTGCTGCCCATTCTTTAAACTACACTGGTGTAAAAAATTAAGAGAATTTGAACATTTTTTTAGATTTCTCAAGATCTACTGGATAGATTTTGAATAAATTTGGTACGAACAACTTGATATATCAAAAAAATAATCCTTCAAAAATTGTAATACACTATCATGCGCTGAAGTTATCACCGCCAGAGTTGAAAGGTATGAAATAGCGGTTCCAGAATAGAGCAAAATAGTGGGTTTATAAGGGGTATGACACCCTCCCACTATCATGCATGCCTCCTTGAGTGATTTTATACAGGGTGATTCAGAAATAATCATCAATAATTTGGGGGGAGGTAGAGGCGATTTAGACAAGCATATTTCGAATAGGGATGGTGGGGCGCAGCCTTACCGTTAAAGAGCTAGGACCTAATGTAGTGCGAGCGCGTTTCAAAAGGCCGTTTTAAGAAGGCCCGTGGGACGAAACAAAACATAATAAAATGAAAAAATCTGTCGCATGAGGTAAGGAAGTATCCCTACTACTTACTCCAGGAATTCGATAGAATTTGAACCACTTTCTAAGCCAGGGAGTGAGTTTCAAAAGTGCAATATTAGTCTTTTAGTCAAAGAATGGAGTTCCCTTAATGGTATTTAGAAAAATGATGATCGGGGGAGGAATTTTTAATGATCGTAACATTGATCATTGAAACTGTTTGATCAGTGAAAATTCCTTCCCCGATCATCATTTTTCTAAATACCATTAAGGGAACTCCATTGTTTGACTAAGGGATTAATATTGCACGTTTTAAAACTCACCCCACGGTTTAGCAAGTGGTCCAATTTCTGTCAAATTGAGGATTTAAGTAGTACGGATACTCCTGTACCTCATGCAATAATGTTTTTTATTTATTATGTTTTGTTTCGTCACACGGGCCTTCTAAAAACGGCCTTTTGAAACGCGCTCGCACTACATTAGGTCCTAGCTCCTTAACGTTAAGGCTGCGCCCCACCATCCCTATTCGAAATATGCTTGTCTAAGTCCCTTCTACCTCCCCCCAAATTATTGATGATTATTTCTGAATCACCTTGTAGAATGAATGAGGCAGATGATAAAATTTCCTGTTTATTAGGCCTACTTTTTTAGAAACCCAATTTTGGGGCTCTGAAGGGTATGTGGAGGGGGTAGCGAGAAGCAATTGCCTTATATAGAGTCCCTCATACCTCCTCTAAAGGGGCGAAGTCTTTGAATCTGGCTGCCTATTCCATACGGCGAATATCTTCCGTTTTAATGAAAATTGCTAACCTGATGAGCTCCATTAAGTGATATCGATTGAAAAGAAATTAAAACCGATTGAACCCCTCAAAAGGTGAAAAGGGGAGACCATCGCCAAATTGGCGCCAAAAAAATCGCGCCAATTGTAGCACCCGGGTGCAAGAATTTTTGGATTTTCATTGGATATACAAAATCAGGTAAGTAATGCATCCGTTTTTGGTTCAATTCAGCTTCTTCACATGGATGCGGATTTTGGCTACTGAGGAAGATGCAATTAAATTTGCCACTGAGGTCGGTTTGATTCCCGATTCCATAGCATTGTGCCCCACATGTAATAGGCCTATGACCCCGTCGGCTGATCCCCGGAAAAAAATCTGATTTAGATGGATATGCAGGAAACTCCATAATGGAGTGATATGCCAGGCCAATATTAACCCCCTGACGAACACTTTTTTCAGGGTGTTAGAATCCCATTCCACGACGTGCTGACAGTAATTTTCGCGTTTGTTCGCCGCTACCAGCCGTCCTTCCTGCTTGAGGATATGAAATCTTGGAGGGAATTTAGAGAGGAACCTACCATGTCTTCCGGTACCCTCACGGATTATCTGAGCTTTTGCCGGGAAGTCTGTGAGGTTATCGCCTCTCATAACTCCAAGCAACTAGGGGGTCCGGGGAAAACCATCTCCTTGGATGAAACCTTTTTGACTCGCAGGAAGTATGAACGAGGCAGGATCGCAGGGGGTATGACAGTCACCGTGTTCGGAATATATTGTAGGGAAGACAAGGAGGGACTGTTTTTTGAGGTGCCAGCCAAAAGCAAGCGGGTTCTGTGGCCGTTTGTGAGCCGTTACTGTGATGAGCGAACCTCGGTTATCTGGGGATCCGCCGGTCCGCAGATTATGTTCGTACGCATCCAACGCCCCCGAGCTAATGCCGATTGTGCTAAAAGCTAGAGATGCAGCGGCATGGTGTGGCGGGATCTTAAAAAAAGCAGGAAAGTAAGTCATCAGCACCTCTTTCCACAGTTAAGGAACCTTCCTCACCTGGACCCTCTTTATATATCCCTGGACCCTCTTTTATATATCCCTGGAACCTCTTTATATATCCCTGGAACCTCTTTATATATCCCTGGAACCTCTTTATATATCCCTGGAACCTCTTTATATATCCCTGGAACCTCTTTATATATCCCTGGAACCTCTTCATATATCCCTGGAACCTCTTTATATATCCCTGGAACCTCTCTATATATCCCTGGAACCTCTTTATATATCCCTGGACCCTCTTCATATATTCCTGGAACCTCTTCACAGATACCTGGGCCATCTATCTCTGAAGGGAAGAGGTCCCTGCGGCGGTAGACACGGACTCGAAATAAGTACTCCAGAAGATGCAAATATGATGTGACATAATTATAATCATAATCAACGCACCTTTTTTCTCTTTATTTTTTGGGGAAGCAGTCAAAATACTGCTATCGACCTTCTTTGACCCAGGTATTATATTTCTTAGTGGTTGTAGTAATAGTTTTGAATTTTCTTAAAAAAACAATAAATCATTTGAGCTTATCTTTTAAGAAACGGAGAGAAACTTTAAGAAACTGAGGATTTGAATAAATCAGTACAAACAGTTTTTCGTCATGGCACAAATGTGGCCACGCAGACAACAGAGTTTTCAGAAAAGGGTATTCAATGTTCCTTAATTGATATGCAGGATTTGATGATACGCAAGATAAGGGATGAACTAGAGTTTGATTCTAAGTATGAAATAACAGAAGAAACAAGTGATGACGAATACCGAAGTGATGAAAAGGTGCATTTTGAGTCAAATGTAGAAAAGTTCATAGAACGCAATCCTAAAGGATACATTGGAGTGCCCAAAGATCAATTTTACATAGCACAATTTTGGGCAAAAGAGCTTTAAGTTAGTGTGAGAAATATTTATTCAACACTAATGAAAATACAAACACAAGACCCGTTCTTCAGGATTGGGGATGCATTTAAAATTAGCAAGCAGCGGGCTGGTGGGATTTTCATAAAGACACTCCTGTCCTTGGCAGCCTGCTTAAAGCAACTAATTTTCGCTCCAAAGAAAATTAACAAGATGTGTATGCCCCTGGCATAAAGGGCAAATTTTTCAAATATAATAGATTGCTTCAAGGTCGAAATGGAAAAGCCATCAGACCCCATAATGCCCTCACCTGGAGTGAATACAAAAATGCGAACACCCTAAAATATTTAGTGCGGACTCTCTCCCCGACGACGGCAGGAGTAGCGCCATGTTTTCTCAGCTTATGTTATACTCAAGATGAATAAAGCACATTAAATCTCTAGTCGAATTTCTACTTCATGGTGATAAGAACGTGAGCAGCAAATATCACCACTTTCCCCTTGAGGATGTATCATTACAATGTGATGTATCAACGGGTTCTCCTAGACATTTTGTTCACAAATCTTTCAGATTGGGAACTTTCAAGATTCAAATCTTTCAGATTCAGGAATGGAAATCTTTCTCCATTGTCTCTCCCACCCGGGTGTTTCTGCCACCTTGGATCTAGTTTCAAAAAGATTTTATTGGCCTGGCATGCGTAGGGAGATAAAAGACAGAGTCCGATGTTGCGAGAAATGCCAAAGGGCAAAAGTGCATAAACATAATAAGGCACCTCTTAGCACATTTGCTATGCCCGATGCTAGATTTTCACATACATCTAGATTTCATTGGCCCTCTTCCTATGTCCGAGGGTAAACAGTATTGTTCAACCATCTTGGACCGTTTCACCAGATGGCCTGAGATGATCCCAACAGTAGACATGACTGCGGAGTAGGGTGGAGCGAAAAAACATTTTTTTCGAAATCGGTCAACGGCTAGTGCTCAAAGTTTGTGGCTGGGGGTCCTTATAACCCACAAAAAATTTCAGTTCGATAGGACAATATCTTCAGTCTGCGCTTTTCGCTCAAAGTTTCAGGTTTTTACTAAAAAACATCAAAAATACGAAAATTTCCCAGAATGTTTCTAAATGCTCAAAAAAAGTTCTTATGATAAATAATTACGTATATTGCTAGTATGTAGCTTAATAATAGCGATTGAGTGTGTTTGATTGAAGCGAAATGGTTTTATAAAATCGGCAAAATTATCCAAAAGTAAAGCATTGATACAGATTTCGGGAGAACCTTAGCCTACTGTAGTAAATCGATTACGACGACTTAAATCACCGAAAACAATGATATAAAAGAAAAAAATTAACTTCTTGCTCTTGGTTTATTAAATAATAATCAAACTACCACATTCGAAATTAAAATTAAATCAATTATGCGAAAAAATGTTGCTTTCTCTTATCCATTAATATAGGGATAATGTGCCATGTGTGAGGGAAAGAAATTTTCTATTCATGTTACAAAAATATTGTCCGAATCAAAGTTTTGTCGCCCGTCACCCCGGAAAAGAAAGGGGAGGAGGTCATTAGGTCAGGACCACCGCCAGTTTATGGCTTGTTTGTGGGTGGCCCTCCTCGGATGCCTCGGGGCGCGGCGATGGCGCTCCTTTGAATTGCGATAGCCAACCCCCTCACCGCAAGCGACACCGGATCCCCTTTACCGGAAATCAATTTGCCTCGAATTCAGGAACATTCGATATCTTGAGAGAGTCTGAAAATTTAAAAGAAAGTTAGTTGCCTACTCTTTTAAGTGTTAATCTGTTTTTTAATTATTTTCAAGCGTAAAAATTAGCTCTCTCAATGTCAAAAACCCTTCTTAAAAAGACATTCCTAATATTGTGTCAAACCGGACAGTAAGTATTTCTACTAAAGCCTCGATCGATACCAACAGTATATCTAAAAAGATTGAAAGACCTTATCATCTCAGAAAGTATTAGTGAAAAATTTGAATAAATCATACAATAAATTCAAAATAATATCTCACTGGTATTAAAAGTACAAATGAATGTTTTCCTCGAAAGATCAAGAACACCTTTTCTATTTCTTCCTGCAAGTGTATTAGCTGCATTATACCTGCTAACAGAATGGGAGCAAGAGTTTTTAAAAGACCATAGAACAGACCACCGAAAAATGTTCATTGGATATAACTGCCGCAAGCTACATCTATCGTTGTAAGCGGTTACAACTCCCAAAATGGATACATAAAGGCTGGATTGATAGACAGAAATATACTGCCTAAATTTGACACAAAAACGCAATTCAAAACCTAAAAACGCGCCGAATTGCACTGAGCGTATAGTCAGATATTACGGGGGGGGCGAGCGTGCGGGAGGCACTCGATCCAGCCACCTTCTTGTGGATTTTTTGATGAGCTTAAGAGCTGGAAGTTAATTATTTTCATTTTATATCATTGTTTTCGGTGATTTAAGTCGTCGTGATCGAGTTACTACAGCGGGCTATTTTTCTCCCAAAATCCGTATCAATGCTCAATTTTTGGATAAATTTGGCGATTTTATAAAACCATTTCGCTTCAATCAAACACACTCAATCGCTATTATTATATTAAGCTACATACTAGAAATAAACGCAATTATTTACCATAAAAACTATTTTTGAGCATTAGAAACATTCTAGGAAATTTTCGTATTTTTGATGTTTTTTAGTAAAAACCTGAAACTTTGAGCGAAAAGCGCAGACTGAAGATATTGTCCTATCGAACTGAAATTTTTTGTGGGTTATAAGGACCCCCAACCACAAACTTTGAGCACTAGCCGTTGACCGATTTCGAAAAAAAGGTTTTTTCGCTCCACCCTACTGCGGAGACCACATGTAAAGCTTTCATTGAAGGCTGGGTATCAAGATTTGGGTGTTCAACAACAATCACCACCGACCAAGGGAGAAATTTCGAGTCCAAACTATTTGCTGAACTCACTAATGCATTTGGGACTAACCGCATTCGGTCAACCGCCTACCTTCCCATTTCAAACGGGTTGGTGGAGCGTTTTCACCGACATTTGAAAACTTCCCAAATGACACACGACTCCCATAAGTGGACTGAGGCACTGCCTATTGTGTTACCGAGTATTAGGGCTGCTTTAAAAGAGGATATCAAAGCGACAAGTGCTGAATTGGTATATGGTACCACCCTTCGCCTGCCATCAGACATTTTGATAACACAAAAAAATTCCTCTGCCCTACTCATGAATACATTCCCAATTTGAAGGCTAAAATGAATTCGATTCAGCCAACTGCCACATCAACTCATGGTTCCTCCAAATTTTATGTTCACAAATCTTTGGACAAATGTACTCGTGTAATATATTTGGACCAATTATAAAAACCATCAAATTATATCATTATCTGTTACTGATATTTAAATTATTTTAAGGTCCGATAAATGGGCTTGCATCACTGGAAAAAAGTGGATAATCTCAGCCTCAGCCGCTGCAAGGTATGCGGGGTATAGGATCTGCGATGCGCATTTCAGCGTTGGCTGGTATACCTCTACAACAAGGCTTCATCTGAGAAGTAATGTTCAACATGGAGATTCTGGTAAGATTTTAAAGCTCTCACTGTTATGCTTTGGAATGATAAACTATTGCCATAATTGAAAAAATATTTGGAGGATTTTTTTCTTATTTTTCCCCAAAAATCTTATACTTTGGAGGGATCGGGTAAAATATCCCCCTATTTCAGCACTGAATATTAGATTACGACAACCTTTCTGAACAATAACAAAGTAATTGTAGCGGTCTATTAAAAAGTAAGTTAGTAGATCCACTGTGAGTTCATATTAGCTGGCACATTCAATTTTAAATGAACGTACGACACCATAAAATTGAAAGTGTGTAACGATTTTTTAGAAACAATTATGTATACCCCTTCCACACTTCGTGATCAAAAATCTAAAATTTTTATTTCTTTCGTAGCCCTATTGAACTTCAGGATTTGAAAGAAGGCTCACGTTGGTTTCGAGAGCAACGAATTAGCTGACCATCTCTCTAAGGAGGCTTCCGAAAAGTGCCAATGGTTTTATCGCGAGCCTCGGTTCGTGGTACTATCCGAAAGCGTTTTCTCGAACGCTGGAGCGATTCGTGGACATACGACGATCGTGCTCGTTGCGTCCTCTGCCCGATGAGAAATTCTTGATCGGTCATCCTGTTCAAACCCAGTTTTTGGACGGTCATGGTTGGTTCTTGAAGCAATTTGCCAACTTCAAACCAGGAGTTGACAAAGAGTGCATGTGCGGCGTTAATGGTGATGCCGGACATTTTCTCACCTCATGTAATGTGGTCAGGGAAGAGCAACTGGCAGTGGGTTCTTTGGGACCAGAACAGTCTTGGTGCTTTGATGAAACTTCATCGCGCTTGCCGACTAATGATTAGCGGCGATGTTTATGACATATAAAGGAATTGAAAACATGAGGGATTGCTCTCGTATTTTCTCGGGCAGATTACTGCACGGTGAACCGAGTTTGGATGGCGGCATGGTGTGGCGGGATCTTAAAAAAAGCAGGAAAGTAAGTCATCAGCACCTCTTTCCACAGTTGAGGAACCTTCCTCACCTGGAACCTCTTCATATATTCCTGGACCCTCTTCATATATACCTGGAACCTCTTCAAATATTCCTGGACCCTCTTCATATATACCTAGACCCTCTTCATATATACCTGGAACCTCTTCATATATTCTTGGACCCTCTTCATATATTCCTGAACCCTCTATATATATACCTGGACCCTCTATATATATACCTGGACCCTCTATATATATACCTGGACCCTGCTGTTGGCGATCAAGGCTCAAGCAATCAACAGCTGTGCAAAAAAGAGTGGGGCATTTCACCTGAAGAGCCATATTTCTTTTTTGAAGATCACAAAATTTATTGCCTTAGGGATCCACCTCATTTATTGAAGTGTTTGAGGAATAGCTTCAAACGTTATCCTCTTATATTAACCTGTAAGAAGGATTGATTGATTGGTTTTTTATGGCACATGATCCACCTGTAAGAAGGATATTCAGAGGGTAGCGAGTTGGGATCATATTGTCAGATTGTGGCGATTTGATAGCGGTCTCACGTACCGAACTGTTACGAAACTAACACGGAGACACATAGAGGTAGATGGCTTAAGTTCAATGAATGTTCACATGGCAGCACAGATATAAAGTGCTACTGTTGCTGGTCAGGTATGCTGTTTGAGTGTTGTAGGTACATTACCTTCTGCAGCAATCAACACTGGAGATCTCTGCAACCTGGTGAATGATCTGTTTGACAGTGTTAATGGTAGGACTTTCAAATGTCCTGAACGGCCATTACTGTCGGAAGTGACACCGTCTTCTCCTCATCTTGAGGTTTGGGAGGAATCCACTGAATTCATTAAATCGTTTGAGTTTCAAACCAGAAATTCCCTTGTTTGGAAGGATGGTTGTTAACTTTGTCAGCATTCAGGCTTACGATTCCTAAATTACTTAACATCGACTTAGTGTTAATGAGCAGGTTTACTCAGGATGCCCTCCAGAACTTCTTCTCAATTGTACGAAGCAGAGGCGGCAATAATAACCATAGTAGTAATAATATCGGTCCTGTGAAGCTCCCTTTTATGGTTAGATACCTGGAGGCAGAGCGCGCCACCGACCAAACAGAATGGAGTGGGTTTGTTGTGTCAGACAGATACTACTTGAATTCCGTTGAGGAATGTGGCCTGATCAGGAACCGCTCTCTTGCCAGCTCTCTTTCTGATGAATTCAGTCAGGTAGTTGTAAGCATCGCGTTTAATTGAGGAATCTTTGAAGGCCGTGTCTACACCAAATAGATCGGCCTCCTCAGCCAGGAGTGGCATGCCCATGCCACCTTTCGAGAATGAGCTATATAAGAAGTTCGGGGAGGTTAAGTAATTTCTTTAGGAATGGCCTAATAACCATTGTTGTCTTTCAACACTGTTTTGTTGGTTGGTTAATTAACTTTTTATGGCACATGGCCCACATAAGAATACTGTTTTGTTATAGAAATGGAAGCTTAGGTTAGAGCCGGGTAGAAGAAGATCTTCATGGCGTCCAACCTTTGCCAATAAGAGAGCTTGGATGTCAGGATTTTGGTAGTCTTTTTTTGTATCAAAAGCAAAAAATAGTTCAAAAAAGTAAGACTTATTTTTATTTTCATGTCGGGAAGTATTTTGAGTTTTGGATTACATTCGCCAATCATTCCCATTCAAATCCGATGTTTTAATTAATGCTGAAGTCTTAAATATTAATACTATCATGCATGCCAAGTTCTCTAGCCTAAAATTTTTTGTCGAGAAGTTTCCAGTTATATGTAGAAAAGATAACGAAACTATAGAATGTGCTATGGATATGGACATATTGCAATCTGAATTTCAAATGGAAGTATAGCCGGCTTTTATCAAAGAGGAAAAAGGATTGATACATAATGGTGTTGTCTGAAAAAGGACTATGTTATCGTGAGGGGGATATTTGCTTAAGTATCTGTTTGAGAGGAAAAACATGTAAATTAAATAATTAATAAATTGATAATATTTTTATATAAGAAATTTACCAAAATTACTTTCAAAAAAGCTGTATAATTGTTAGACAGTTTATTTAAAACCTGCAATTGAAGTATAAGCACAAATCTTTGCTTTCAAAATAAAAGTTGTTATATTATTAACTAGCTGATATGCCCGGCCTTGCACGGGTGGATTTATAGCTTTCTTTTTAAAAATTTCGTTTGAAGGATAAACCAACAGTTTGTTCTATGTCATAAGATCCATGAGGCAGGAAAGACATCACGCTATTGCAACGTCTGCATTAAAAGCTCCATCTATTAAATATACACCAGGAAGTGTAGAAGGACTTTAAAAACTGTAAGGGTAAGGATTTAACAATTTATGATAAAGCAATTGATTTAGTCTGCTGATCCAAAGACAACTGTGATTGAGGATTCAGATACTTTTTATTTTGAATGTCAAGGTTGGTTGGTTGGTTAATTAACTTTTCATGGCACATGGCCCACATAAGGGCATTTTGCGCCAAACACAAGATATAAAATCATTTTAAGTCAGCAAAAGCCCTTTGAATGTCAAGGAAAAAATTATGCTGTTAGATGCGCTGTCATGTCAGTGCTTGTGGTTCAACTCCATGAAATTGCCATGTCGCCACATATTGTCTGTGAGGAGAAAGTTATCTCCATATATGTATGAATCTACTCTTTGTGACAAAAGGTGGCAAAAGAGTCGTACGACATCAACACATAGGACAAATAGTCAAGAAGGAAATAGTGGATAAGAGACAACATACAAAGTAGTCCAAAAGTCAAAAAAAAATTCCAAAGACAACCACAGAAAGGTATACACACCTTTTGCCTTTGATGCAGAAACTTGCAAGGACTGCTGCAGAATCAACAGGGAATGATTTTCTTGGAAAGGAAAATGCTTTAGTATATTTACTGAAGTTTTTTTATTGTTAAATCTACAGTATTGTTCTCGCATAGTTTTTTTGTATTACAGTGAAATCCCGTAACAAAGGATACCGATACTGTGATAAAGTTAAGTAAGCCTGTGTGGCAACAGCTCAAGAGCGCCATATTGTTGATGTTAGTTTACATGCTTGCATGAAGCTATTATGCTATGTTGATTAATATATATATATATATATATATATATATATATATATATATATATATATATATATATATATATATATATATATATATATATATATATATATATATATATATATATATATATATTAGGGTGTATCGAAAAAAACTTTTTTTCGATTTTGATGACGTAATAGTGCGGAAAAGTTGTCTAAGGTGCCAGAGAGTACCTGTGAATTTTTTCAGAATTTTTGGATAATTTCTTAATGTGCCACATTGGCCCTGAAGTTCCCCATGTTAATCCAATGGGGCGCGCCGCCAAAAAGACCGAAAATCGGTTTTTCGCCCCTCATTTCTACCCTAATCACACGACGAATGTCTTGTCTCGAGTTATGGACTCTATATGATGTATGCTACCCGAAAAAACTTGAATAATAACTTAAATCTCTATATTATGTTGATTGTGGGCTCTGATTTGAACGAGGAAATACGCGATTTTCGACGAAATTTGAGCATACAAAAAACGTAATATAGATATTTAGGCTATTATTCAAACTTTGTCGGATAGCCTAGATCATATAGAGCCCATAACTCGAGACGAGACCTTCGTCGTGTGATTAGGGTAGAAATGAGGGGCGAAAAACCGATTTTCGGCCTTTTTGGCGGCGCGCCCCATTGGATTAACATGGGGAACTTCAGGGCCAATGTGGCACATTAAGAAATTATCCAAAAATTCTGAAAAAATTCACAGGTACTCTCTGGCACCTTAGACAACTTTTCCGCACTATTACGTCATCAAAATCGAAAAAAAGTTTTTTTCGATACACCCTAATATATATATATATATATATATATATATATATATATATATATATATATATATATATATATATATATATATATATATATATATATATATATATATATATATATATATATATATATATATATATATATATATATATATATATATATATATACAATAATAGTAATGCTTACTTTTAATTAATTACTAGAAACACTACATGGCGCAGTCTAGATGGATCTACTAAGCCAGGGCATATAACCAATTTGGTTAAAAAAGTTACCAATACACTCGATGTACTTTCCAGATTGGCAGTAACACCTGGGGAATCAGCTCAGAAGCCTTGAAAACAATTTACGATGGTGCTCTTTAGCCGTTGATAACATACGCAGCTCCGGTCTGGATCGATGGTTTGCATTACAAGTATAACAGACGCAAGCTTATGACTGTTCAAAGGCTAATTGCTTTGCAAATTATAAAGGGTTTTCGAACAATTTCGCACGAAGCCTCTTGCGTTTTGGCGGGAATTATTCCCATTTGCTTAAAAATACAGGATTGCGCTAACGTTTATGGCAGTATAAATTGTGTTTACTCTCATGTATTGACTCCCATATTCCCCCCCAAAGTTATGGCTTCACCCTGGAAGACAGATTGCATTAACTTCACACACAAAATGAGGTTCACCGTTGTCCTTTTCCTCTGGCTCTAGAACACATACATGAAAAATCGAAAGGCACACTGATCCCTCAAATCTTACCAGAAAACTTCACAATCTTCATTGAGTTACCTAAAATGTCGAATTCGGAGACTGAACAAGTGAGAGACTGGATTGACAATAAGATTAAAGAATATATGCAGCTCCTATAGGAAGAATCATAAACAAGCTACTCGTCTATTACTCAATACAGCACCCAATCCAGACGAGAGGTGTACTGTGACCAATATGGCAACTGTTCGTATGAACGAATAGGAAGAAACAAGCGGAATGCACTAGGAGCAGCATTTCGTTCGCTCAGCAAGTTCGGAAGAGGAGCAGCAAGATAAGTTAAGGCGAAACCCTTTACCACCTTATTTGCGGTAGGAGGATTGGCCGCAACAGGATATAGGGTGGGTTGGGGTAAAATGGGTCAATTTTGAGGTATTTTCACATTCTAAGTTTTATTTCATCAAAACTATTACTTTTTAATGATTTCTTTCAATTGGATCTTGACATTACAATCCTTCAGAACATTTTCATCTACTTTTATCAAATATTTTTTAGTTATAAGTTGGTTAAACTTAGCATCAAAAGTAATGACCTATTTTACCCCAATGTGGGGTAAAATAGGTATCATTGCAAAAAGATGTCAAAAATATATTAATTACTAAATATACATGAAAATAAGAAAAAAGGCAATCGGCTAAGCCGTTTTTATCTGAAAAAATTTGTTTTAAGTTGCACTTAAATGAAATTGTAAAAGTCCGAAGTTTATGGACATTGCTCAAATGTAGCAATTAAAATACTTCGTTTGGATAAAAAAATAAACTTGTAAGACAGTTCAATGTATATTTGAAGGAAATAAGTTAAAAACATTGTTTTACTTAATACAGAAGGCCTCCTAACTATGACCCATTTTACCCCAAGCACAAAATATTGTTATAAAAAATAAAATATTTTATATTTTTCTTAGCTGATTGGCTTGAGATGTCTGTCAGACTTTCTTTTATGGAAAAATATTACAAAAGTCTGCTGTAATTTATTGCAATATATAGATATTTTGGAAGTTAGTAAACCCTGTTTTTTCGACGACATCATTTACGGTTCAAATTAAATATTTTTTCAGTCCTCAAATTCATGAATCTTAATTTTTGACAGTCGAAAAATATTGCCAACAGATAAAAGATTATAAAACAAAAAAATTAGCGAAAATTATTCGATTTAAATTTGATTTATATCGAGTTGGTTAAAACTGACCTATTTTACCCCAAGACCCACTTTACCCCAACCCACCCTACTACATCTGAGCTCACATAACTGCTCAGGCTGAACATGAAGACCTGAAAGTTGCTTTAAAGGAAATTAAGAGGTCAGTGGCCATGAGCGGGAATTTTAATGAACAATTTAACTTGACCAACCACATCCTTAAGGATTTAATCAAAGACAAGCAGAAGGTTCCAGACAACTACTTGACACTATTTAAAAGAAAAGCTGCGGCCCGGGTTTTTGGACAATATTTTACGACTCCTTATTAAAGTTGGATTTCCCGTCAAATGTTCAAATTGTTGCTTTTGCGGATGACCTACTCTTACTTGTTGCTGCAAAATCTGAACTTGAACTGGAAGCGGATGGAAATATTTGTAAGTTAAAGATTTTGGACTGGTCTTGTAAAAATAAGATTACATTCAATTCAGAAAAATCAAACATCTTGCTTTTTTCGAGAAAAAGAAGAAAGGAAATTAAAATCTACGTGGAGGCGGTACTTTGAATAGTGTCAGTGAACTGAGGTATCTAGGTGTGACTCTCGATAGGAAACTTAGCTGGAGTGCACATATTAGAAACATCTTCAAAAAACCAGAATTACCCTCAATTCGCTGTCCAGAATGGCTAGGGTGACTTGGGGCTTAGGACCAAGGGCTTTAAAAATAATATTTGATGGTGCTTAATTGTGTTGACATTTATGTCATTATTGTGAAAAGTTTAACTTTTATATCTGTATAAAATATATTTCATTAAATTTTAACAATTTGCAAGTTCTGCTTTTTGACAACAGCTTCGATCTAGCTGTTGACGTTTTTTTTTTTTGCTGCTCCTCAAATTATTTTAAGTTTTTGATAAACATTATACTAAATACAAATTATTTACGTATTTGTTTTTTTTTTGCTGAAATAAGCTGCTATCAGTACTGTTAAGATGAATTTGTCAAAAGGAGCGCCGAAATGGTCGAATTAGAGGAAATTAAGAATAAGATCAGAAATCCAATTTGGGTGTGCATCTATAATAAACAAGGTGGAGGAAACTAACAAAAAAGTGGATGGTTTCATGAGTAAGTTTGAAAAAATTCATACAGAACTCCGATTGTTGTCACTTCAGTATCAAAGCTCCTCAGAAAAAGTATCAAATATTGAGGAATCTGTGCTTAAACTAAAGTTGAGTCTGAATGACTTAGAGCAATATTCAAAAAACCAAAATATCGAATATTCGAAATATGCTTGTCTACGGCCCCTCTACCTCCCCCCCCAATTATTTCTGAATCGCCCTGTATATTAGTATCTAAATTGTAGCAGATTTAATAGTTTCCTTGTATTATTTCCATGAACCTCGTTTACTTATATCTGATGACATGTTTAATAATTTAAAATATTGTAGTATTATCTAAGCTTCAAATGAAATTAATGCAGAAAAACCTTAAGTCATCAAATATAACATAATTATGTTAATCTTTCATGAAAACTAAGCGAGCGCACGTATTGAATGATGCCAAACACAATATGGCGGCTGGAGTTCCGCGGTTGCTTCACCTGGCCGTGCGGTGCTTCTACAGCGATGTTCCCTCCACTCACTCCTTACTCTATGTTTTAACTAGACGATTAGATTACTGGGATTTAAACTGGCAGTCGAAACGGTGAATGAAATGATCATTGGAATATACTCATTGGATTGGATTGGATTTAATAAATTTCCAGTTTGATATACTCTTGAAACGCGAAAACGATAATGCTCAATCGCTCTATATAAAAAAAAAGTAACTGTCACAGCTGCCGCTGTTTCAGAAAATTTTATTTTTAACTCTTTGAACCCTCCTAACGCAAAAACTACTTGATAGAACTTAGCCTTCCCCTTGGAGTTTACACATCCGAAGTGGACTGCGACACATCAGAAGTGGGATGTCTCAGTCCACATCGGTGGGATTTTAGAATGACCTTGTTTTTTGAAGTTCGGCATTTGAGTTTGCGGGTAGGCGTTGCTACTATTGGAAGTTTGCGTAAGTAAAACGCGTGTGGAAGTAATTGAAAGTGTGATGAAGACGAGCTAGAGACAGTCGATTCATCAAACAATCAAATTCCTATGAATTCGTAATCTGTGGTGCCTAAAGAAATTGAAGAATTAATTACTAATCGAAAAGATGTTAAGAGGAGGAAAAAGGACCTTTGTACCTACTCCTATATCATTTAATGATATTACTGACCCTCAATTGTCAGATGACACCCAGTCGCTTTCGCCTATAGATTATTTCAGGCGCTATATTCCTGATGACATATTCAATAATATGGCCCATTTTACTAATGTTTATTCCCTTCAAAAAGGGACTAACTTCAAACCAACGTCTTCTGGAGAATTGGAGGTTCTGTTTGGACTGCATGTTATGTCTGGGACAATTAAATACCCGAGAATATCCATGTATTGGGATAGGGAGGTGGGCCTACCCTACTTCACAGATTCTATGAACAGGGATAGGTTTTTCAGCTAAGAACCAACCTTCATCTGGTTGATACCAACTTGCCCAACCCAGATGACAGATTTTTTAAGGTTCGACCAATTTACAATGCTATTCAATGTAAATTTGACGAACTTCAACCCCCACTCCTGGCTTTATTTGGGGACCAAATGACATGAAAATTGGTTTTAGGAGGTGCTCTTTCAGAATGACACAAAAATTATCATCCTAACCCCAGTAGTTCGCTTACAATGCGAACTGTCTCACTTTTTTTTCTGCGACTGTACCGTGACATTTCCAAGTAACAACACAGTAGCAAAAATAATGGCCTGCATGACAAAAGAAATAAAATCTGTCGTGGCGAATGAAATAAATTAGTTGGTAAATATTCAGTTGTGATGGACACGACAATAGACATGTAGAAACGATCAATGTGTAATAGTAGCCAGGTGTGTTAAAGGACATGAAGTTTGCGAGAGACTACTGGCATTAAAAAGTGTGGTTTCTACTACAGAACAATCACTATCTCTGGAGCATTGACAGACCTTGAAATACCTTTGAGTGATTGCGTCGCAAATGCGTTTGATGGCGCGTCTAACATGAGCGGCCAGTAAAATAGTTAGACTGCACACATGGCCAGCAAAATCCCAAATCACATTCACACGTGGTGCTACGTGCACGTTTTAAATCTTGTAATATCTGATACTGCTCAATGTCTCATTGCATCAATCTCATTTTGCAGCATAACGCAAGAGACCAAGGTTTTTTAATATTCGATTAAAAGACTGGAAAAGTTCAAGGAGCAAAATCCCGAGTATACTAGACGGCAAAGCTACAGCAAAGAAAATCTTCGGCAGAATAGACGAGTGAACCTCTTCTGAAGAACAGTCTTCAAACACAGCTAAACCTAAACACATTTATCTGGAGTTGGTATTGGCTCTATTCAAAATTTCCCATTCAACTGATTTCAACGCCAAAGTGACACAAGAGGCAACCTGCTTTACTTAACCAGTATCTGGATTTCGAAACAAGAGTTGTTGGCATGGTACTCTTGCAAGTGTTCAAAATCACTACGCCACTATCGGATTATCAAATCTATTTTAGAAACAATTATGTATACCCTTTCCACACTTGGTTATCAAAAATCTAAAATTTTGATTTCTTTTGTAGCCCTTATCTATTGAACTTCAGGATTTGAAAGAAAGGTTAAAGAAGGTCTTGCAGAAAAGCAAGTCATCAGCACCTCTTTCCACAGTTGAGGAACCTACTTCACCTGGACTCTCTTCGCCGATACCTGGACCCTCTTCACGGATACCTGGATCCTCTTCACCGATACCTGGATCCTCTTCTACCGATACCCGACCTCCTGTGAAAAAACTTAAAAAGTTTCTAAAATCGTCAAAAAGAAGTAACAATTTAGTGAAGTAATAACTGAACAAATAAAGAGCAATTAAAACAGAGATAAACTCCATGTTCATAAACGTACAGTTACAGAAAGTGTCACTGGAAAAATAGTAAAGAAATATAAATATCTCACTTGTATGAAAAAATTATTTTTCATACGAGAGTATTTCAACGAGAACGCATATTAAAAAGTGAAAGGCTAGCAAGAAAGAAAATTAACGATTTAAAAATTTGTGTGGTAGATTTTCAAGATGAAGCAAGTCGTCTGTGACCTGGAAAAAAGGACAGTTACGCAGAAAAAAAGCAAAAGACAAAAAAGGCTGCTGAATGATTCTATTATGAATCTCTAAAAAATTATGTTGCATTTATCCTCAACATAAAATTAGTTACTCTGTTTTGTAGGTTTCGTCCTTTTTGGAATTTGATCCCTTAAGTCAAAGATAGGGCCACCCGACTTACCATGATTACGGGCCAAAGAGGTGTATTGGGGAGTTTATGCTTCCAGGAAATTATAAGATCCTGCACAAATCCCCTCAACGCTCCAGGTGCCCCTTCACCACGTAACGAGACGCTGCACACACGGCAAACGTGCAGCCACAAAAACGTTGAGGAAAGAAATTCATCGAAATTAAATCAAAAGTTTGAAAATAAAAGTATATAAAACAAAATGGAGAACCCAAAAATAACACAAGATCCAACTAGTGGTAATAAAATTTTAAATAAAATTCTAGTGTAAAATGTTGCTAAGAAATTAGAACCAGTGTAAATTTAGCTATGGCGAAAAAGGGAAGAAATAGAAGAAAGATCGCTAGTAGAAATCCCGGGAGCGCGACTTCCCGTGGAAAGAGACACTCGGGGTCGTGGGGCCCGTCACCTAAAGAAGGTGCTTTGCGGGCAATTTAATTTAAGAGATCCAAGTGAAATAAGAAAGCTCCGCTCATTTGCAGAAATTTCTCATTGGAAAGCATCCAAGGAGAGAATTTTTCTGCTCATTTCACCTGTGCTTTTATTAAATGTTTTAAAATCCAATGTATATGAGCATTGGATCTTGCTATCCCATGCCATAAGCCTGCTGTTATGCTCCAAAATCACAACTGAAGATCTGAAAGTAGCTTAATCTTCTTTAAAAAAAATTTTAACAGATGTTGGGGTTGGTTGGATTTTTATGGCACAAGGCCCATATTAGGGCATAGAGTGCCAACCACAAGACATTACGTACATAGACATTTTAATGATATTTTCTAGAAACCCTTTCTGAATTAATAGACCAACAGCCCTTGTCATACAAAGTCTATAAGTCAAGTTAAAAACTTTTAAATATCAACGAAATGCAGATTATTGCAGACCTGTACCGATGTTGTGGAAATTTATGGTGAAGGTGAATTGACGTATTATGCACATCTTCTACTGCACCTTCCAGAAAAAGTACGTTCGTGGGTTCCCTTATGGGCATTATCTTGTTTCTTGATGCTTTGGGAAAACTAAAAATTTCAGAGGACAAAAGAGATTCCACTACAGATTTTATTTGCTTACTACAAGAAGTCATCAATTCAAACATTAACTTTAGAAACAAACATTAGAAATACCAGGGTTCCAAAATTTGCCTAAATGACGCCCTGGAAAGGAATATAGTGAAGAAAATAATTCTTATTTATTTGAATACTCAGTTTGAAAAGCCTTTTCCCCCGAGTAACGGCGGGTATATCAGCTAGTACTAAATAAAGTAGCACAAAAAAATTATAAAATCCTTCACAATAGTTTTATTTGATACATTTTCATATTTGATACAAATACAATAATTTTGCAGAGCTAATACGGAATTTCAAAATGACACTGAGTATAATTACAAAAAAATTTCCAAAGACTAATAATTTTATTTCTTTTTCTTTATTAAATTCTTTTCGATTTATTCATTGGAAAATTCGCAAGTTTAAAGTTCAAACCATTTTGAAAGTTTTTTTTTGCACTAACTTTAATCAATCTGAGAAGGGAGTAATTTACCACTACTAATGTTCGGCACTAGTTAACTAAACGTAGTTGAAAAGTAGTTAACTACTAGTTGCAACTACTAGTTAACTAGTAGTTCAACTACTTTTGGTTTAGAGTAGTTTAACTAGTAGTTTAACTACTTTTTTCACCAACTACTAGTTCCAACTACTTTCAAAAAGTTCAACTACTTCAAAAAATATTGGAAGATTAAAATTTTAAAAAATATGTTGCATTGTACTAACAATGACGTTTTTTGTGATACATTTTCATATTTGGCAACCTTGGCGAATCCTTAGCCATGATATTTTTGCTATAGGTAAGAAAATGTAATCGAAAATTTGGGGAAAAGTATCTTTTGAAATTAAATAGACTAGTTAACTAGTAGTTACAACTACTTTTGCCCAGAGTAGTTGTTAGTTGGTAGTACTACTTTTTGACCAGTAGTTGCCGAACACTAACCACTACCTCTGGTTAGAGGAATATGTGAGAAAACTCCAGCTCTCAAGCGTCGCCTCCAACCGTGGACCGGTTTCGCCCTTTTTAGGGCTCATCAGCACGGTATAGGAAGGTAACGCAATCAATCTATCTCATCTTAGGAATGGACTTACACGAGCTGCATAAATGAGAATTTTTTTAAACATGATAAACAAGAGATTGGAGTCGTTTAATGAAAAGCGTCATAAAGAAGTATAGTTCGTTTGAAGGATTCATCAACAATTTGTTTTCCGCCATAAGATGCACGAGGCAGGAAAGACATCACGTTAAAAAAATTTGCACCGTTAAAAAAATTATTTGTATAGAAATACGCTGAGGGTAGGAGTCTATGAGGCAGGAGATTACCTTATGAAAGGAGTTAGAAGTACAGTATAAAGACGAAGTCCAAGTCGGCTATTTTAAACAATAAAAAATAGTGCATCTCATTAAAAAGGTCTTATGGGAGGCCTATTCCTCCTGAGAACATCCATTGGCTTTAAATAGCCACTGTCGGTTCTCTCGAACGAGGAGTAGGCCACCACTTTGAGCCCAAATATGACCTTCAACTACATACGTCATCTCTACCATGGGGGGCTATTGCCAGGGGGGTGAGTAGGAGTAGGCCACCGCTTTAAGCCCTTATATGACCTTCAACTACCAAGATCCTCTCCTTAGAACACGTAATGTCTAACAATGGGGGGCTATTGCCAGGGGGGTTAGGAGGACTAGGCCACCGCTTTAAGCCCAATTATGACCTTCAAATGCATTTCATAATAGCATGTTACATAACATGAACACATAGTCAACACATCATCTCCATTGGGAAACAACAGGAACGTGTCAAGTACACCTTAACAAAGGGGAAGTTTTGTCAAAAACCGAATGGGACAATATAAGAACTAATGTCTTTATTGGGAAACCACAGAAACACAGCGTTAAAATGAAAAAGACTTTTCATAACTAAATTCTTGTATCGTAACCTTAACATTGGGAATAATTTTCGAATTACAACTAAAAAAGGATTCTTAACTATCAATCAACAAGACCTTGGTCAGACAAAATAACTTTAAACTGAATGAAACCTTGAACAACTCCCAAACCGAGAGAGACGATTAACTAACAGGTTCAAAACAACTAAATGAAACATGCGGAAGTAACAGACAAATTCGAATGTTACACAATGTTTCAAATTCAAGACCAAACAAAAAGTTCTTTTGAGAAAAGGTATAAAACCTTGGTCAGCTTTAAACACACCACTCTGAAGCCAAAATGGACCAGAGAAAAATCGTCTACAAAGAGGTCGATGTATCGGATAGATCGGTCGATGTATCGTATAGATTTCGGCATTCCTTTCGACGAGTTCGAAGGAATAGTCGATGCTTCGGAGGTTCGTTCAGGGGTTCGGGACAGTCCTTTTTCTGAGGACGAGGATGATGTTCGGCCCCGCCACGCCGCCGCAGCACCGGAGGCCACCCAGCCCAGCACGGAATGGTCATGGGGTTGGGGCAGCCCTTTCTCTGAGGTGGAGGATGAAGTCCGACCCAGTACCTCTGTTGCCCAGCCCAGCACGTCGAATGCCCGGCCGAGCACTTCTAATTTTCAACCAGAGATCTCATCTTTAGAAAGAACGCTGGCGACTGACGGCGATCAGACGCGCAGCCAACGCCATGTAAGTACACTTTTCCTTTGGGTTGGGTTTTGTGTAGAGATAGGCTATGGATTGGGATCTCATTTTTAATTACTTTTATAGGTCTGTCCTACTTGTTCAAAAAGTTTTACTAGAAGAGACAATCTCACCATACATTTGAAGCTCCATTCTGGGGGAAAATCCCATCAGTGCGAAGCTTGTGGGAAAACATTCTCTCGAAAGGAGCATTTAATTCGCCATATGGCCACGCATTCGAGTCGAAGTGACTTTGAATGCACCATGTGCGATAAAAAAATTAAACGTAAAAATGCTTATGAGCAACATGTAGCCAAGCACGAGTCCGGGAATTTTGATTGTTCATTATGTAGTCGCTCCTTTACTTGTGTAAAAGACCTCCAACAACATGTAAGGGTGTCACCCAACAAAAAAGCGTAGTGCCTCCCCTATTGCGAAGAGTCCTAAACGCGCTCGACAGGGGGAGGAGAAGGAGGGGGTGGAGGGGAGGAGGCTGTTCTCAACACCTTCTCCAACTCTCTCTTTTACCCCTCCACAGAAAGTGATAAGGACTTGGAGAAATTTTTATTAGAGGTGACTCCCCAATTGGAAGGTCGATTGCATAATGAAGTGAGAGCTAAAGGGGCGATCAAATGGTACGGGGTAGTGAAAGCCGCACTTACTCGCATAACTGAAGACGGGGATGAGGAAACGGCAACTCCATATTTTAGGAGTACCGATCAGATAGAACTGGTTCCAGATACCGTTAGGGAGCATATCCCAGGGGCCTTAACGAAAAATTGTTGAAAAATTTCAACAAAAACTGATTCCAAAATCTTTTTAAACCTTTTCCCCCTTATTTGGAAACAGATTTTGCTCTTTCACATGTCAGAATTTAAAAGAAAACACCCCGACTACAAGTATCGCCAGCGGAGAAAGAAGGCTGCTACGACGTACTACGGCACTGCTGTATATCCCTCGTGGTTCTACACGTGGAGTCGTGGACAGACACTACCCTATGACGGCAATACACAAAGCCATCACGCAATCAAGTCCGGGGACTTTTACCAAACGAAAAGAAATCCGAGAAAACAAAACTAAAAAATCTCGAATTAGGATTTCAAATATGCAAATGTTTCAAATATTGTTATTTAAAATATGCAAATATCATTGCTGTACCTGCAATGTGCCACATACTACACACCAGTGTAGTATCTTATTAACTTTTAGGGTCTTGGAGACCCTTTTTCTACGTTTTTCAGGTACCTGCTACTTTTGAACAGTAGTTGCCGAATCGCCGAGGAGTGGTCCCGCGCCTGAAGACCCGACGGAGTATTTCCTGCGCTGCTTTCCTGCCCTGTAATCCCTGGAAGATGCCTGGAGGCCAGTAACCGGAGTTCCTGCCTGTTCCTGACCCCTGGGCCCCTTTTGAACAGGGGTTGCATCTGAGAACCTACACCGGGCTCATTACCCGGGTAGGCGGAGTCGGCCAGCGCCTGGGGAGGAATTGTACTGCCACAACCAGGTGCTGGTATCTTCACAGGAAGCACTGCTGGTCTTAGTAGTGGGTCCGGTGGTGAAGATACACCCCCCACTCTAGGCCAGTAAGATCCGCTCTTCTCATCCTGGGTCGCCGCCCATCTGGGCTGCCAGTGGTACCAGTGCTCAACTATAATGACTAAAAGACTCGAAGACAACAATGGGTACTGAGTAACCCCAACCTGTAGGAGTGGTAAGATGAATTAGCCGCTCCACTTTGGCGACCTATCCTCTCTTGTTTTCTACACTCCAAAAGAGAATCCCTTCTAGATGCACCATTTTGACTTGCTTTTTCCAATACTGAAAGTCTAAAATGCTACATCTGGAAGGAGGCCTCCAACGTTCTACGAGACACAATACTCACAACGCAAACGCAAACAAACACAAACAGTTAGGGCTTGGGGGGTTTATGTTAGGATTTAATTATGTTAGTTGGGACGGGAATGTTAGGGATTATATATGAATGCATAATGTGTCACACTTGGAAGCTCTGGGACTTTAGACCTTTGTTGAGTTGATAATCCATATACTTATGACATGCCTCCTTGTGCTCTTGGGGAACGAACGGGACTGCACTTTGATCAGTTAGCCGCCCATCGTGGTATCTTGGTTTGGCATGGAGTTTGTAATTTTGGTGACTCTCCCTTCACTGGTTTGATTTCTTGGACTTCCTATTTTAAATTACCCACACTAGTAAACAAGAACACTACACATAGATTAGGATGGGAACTTAATTTTTAAGAACTCCACTGGCGGCATGACGCAACATAAAACCTAACTCGGCAGAATAAGATGAGCATAATAATGGTAGCTGATATAAGATAAAATAGTAATAAGATAGAATAAGATCAATATAATCCCATCTGTAATAAATAAGAGCTGTAATAGAATATAAATGATCAATAGGAATAATGCCAACTAATATAACTGAATATCAGAATAATGTGAATAAATAATAAACTAATAGAATAGCATCTAACAATCAATGAGGATCTGTAATAGGAACATCAACGATAGATTGAATATTTCAACTAATATATCTGAATCTCAGATATAATCAGCTATCAGCCATATAATGCATAAATCAACTACCTGCAAGAAAAAATAACTGAATATCAGAAGTAATCAGCTCTAACAACTCAGCACAGCTCTATCAACTTGGCAATAATGAATATGCAATAACGCCGTCCAGTGGAGAAACACAATAAACTAGCTAAGGTGTTCTCTAGGGCAAGAGGGGAGATTAATTTAATGAATTTAACTTGCTGTGAACAGTCTTCCTGTCACCTCCAGTGTTTAATTGCACATCGGTAGTATGCCTACCACGTAGGGAGTGTAGACTGTCACGTAACACAACACATGAAATGTACTACATGAGTGGAGAGGTAAACAACATCGTCACCTCTAGCAGTAACATAACAAGAGTGCTCATGAGTAGGGGAAACACCAGTGTTGAGTCACCGGTGTACACTGTTGGTGATCTAGGATTTGGAACTAGAGCAGAGAAGAATCTGACCCACACAAAAATTGATGAGTCAGTGTACAAGACTAGAATGAAACACCTTGAAAAGACCCGTGGGCCAGTGCTGTCTGATCTGAACCATCCTTACAGATCATGGAAGTATCTTGGTAGTTTGAAAAGTCATGACACTGGTACGGCCTCTAGTTCGTTCAATAAGGTTGTCAAGCAATTGTCTTGGCTCTGGGACAACAGTGCAAGGATTTTGGACTTTCGATTGACTGACACAACACCTACAGGACAGCAAGAGGTTTTTCAAAAGAAAGTGGACACTAGCATTGGCCAGATTCCTGTGGGGGCACACACCATCAGCTCAATCATCAGTCTGGTCACATGGGAGCGCTTTGCCTCCAAGGGATTGAAACCAAGAATTTGCACAAAAGAGGAATTCTGTGCCAAAGTTAGGGCATGCTCTGCCATTGGAAACTTTGACCAGAATTCAGGGACCAGGAAGATTCGACCAGGAAGGATCGACCAGGAAGATTCGTTCTCCATTGCTGCTCACGAGGAGTGGCTCCGGTTAGAAACTAAGAAGGTTCCCTCCTCGTGGAACAAAGCAGCAGTGGAGGAGAAGATGGTGCTAACCTTCTCCAATAGAAGAAAAATAATTAATGCCAGCCCCTCTAAGCCTCTCATTGAGCTGAAGGAGCTGTATCCTGCTCTATTCACGGTTGATGGCATGCTCAAGGACTTTGAGCTTCTAATGGCCATTAACCTGAATGAGCAGGCATTCAGTCAGCTCAGTGAGTATGGCCCAAATGTAGAAATCCTGGCTGAAAAAAGCCGTAGCAGGATGCCAGAGAAACTTGAAACTCTTCTCAGGACCTTCTCTGCAAAAGGTGAAGATGCTTCTGTTAAGGACAAACTGGTAAGTTGCATCCTGCTGCTGCCATTTCTGCTGAGGGAAGATGCCAGCCTCATATATAATGTCTACCCAGCGGAGGTGGCAGCAGAGGAGGTTATTGGGGGACCTACTACTCCACACGTGGCAGTAGTAGGTTGCCCCTTTGAGAGTGGGCGAGTGTTTGTGGTTGCTGAGAAGGCAATTTTAGTGGAAGCAGCTGATTTCTTGCAGGGCATACTAGCTCTGCTAGCTGTCTATTTTTGCTGCAATGTGGCTTACCCTGCGAAAGCCAAGTGCTTCATGGCTTTCTTGGAGAAAACTCTCCTCAATTTGGAGAAAAAAAGCATTTCTTACAAGAAAGTACTGACTCTTCTTGAAAAGCTTAAGTAGGGTAGTAGAGCTACTGAGAAGGTATACCCTGCAATACATCCACTGCATCCAATAGAATGTGCCCTCTGCTAGCACAAACAATTGAGTGATTCTTGTCAAATAGGCCAGATTGCATTTAAGGCGTACGTATACACTTGAAATCGCGAAAATCGACCAAAATATCAAAAAAAAATTTATCAGCTAAAATTATTCTCCAGTTCTTTAGCTTTAAAATGATACCAAGTTCACGAGAATACGTGCAGTATTTTTACTTTATGAAGTTTTAAGTTAGGCATACTCATCAAAATATTTGGTTTCGTTTTCAAAACAAAATGTAAACAATGCGGTTTTTGGAGAGGTAGAGTTTAAATTTTTTGTTTTACATAAAAATTAATTTATTTTAATAAATTTTAATTTCTTTTTTCTCATTTGGCAACGGTGTTTAACTGTAACTGTATATTTTCACCTTGTTATTGTTGTTTCAAAACGTGCTTTGCTCGAGAAACTTGCCATTTGTTCTTCTTCGATTTCCGGATTTTATTTATCCTTATTATGGGTTCCAAATCAAGGAGTAAACGTCCGAGAAAAAGGAAAATTGTTATTCCTCATCGAGTCTCATCAAAGGGGAAAAAATCTGAGCAGGTTCCTGTGGTTTCCTCAGTACCATCTTCAGCGTCCAAGATGAAGCTTGACAAATGTGTTGCGCAAGTGAAGGATAACGACACTGTGGGCGAGTGTATTTTCATTGACTTGCAGTGCTTGAATAGTTTGTTTACTCTTCTGAAATGTCCTGAGTGCTCTAATAATTCTCTCACTGTGCAAATCAACTCTTCGAAAAAGATGGGATGTTGCGTGGAACTTCTGCTTTCATGTTTTGAATGCAATTATGTGAGCGACCCATATTTTAGCTCTAAAAAACAGGGTCAGTTCCACGAAATAAACAGACGTCTTGTTTATGCTATGAAGCAGTTGGGTTGCGGCCATGAAGAGGCAACCCATTTTAAGACTGTAATGAATATGCCTCAGCCTCCAAACAAGGCTGCATACCACAGACATTCTAAGCAGTTGCTTAAAGTTGTTGAGCCACTTGCTAAAGAAACTATGAAGGTAGCAGCTCATCGTCTTCGCCTTAAAAATGACAGCGAAGAATGCGGAGTCTCGGTGGAAGAGTCATGGCAGAGGCGAGGCTCCCTGAATGGAGTAGTTTCTGCATTATCTATCGACACCGGTGAAGTTTTAGATGTGGAGGTATTGGCCAAGGACTGTCATGGATGTCGGAAGTGGCAGTTGAAAGACAAGAGTTCGGCTGAATATCAGTCATGGCAGGCAGAGCATATATGCTCCATCAATTATGAAGGATCCTCTTCCAATATGGAACCTGTTGGAGCTGTGAGGATTTTCTCTCGTTCTAAGCGTGAAAGAAATCTGCAGTATTTGGAATTTTACGGGGATGGAGACTCTAAAAGTTATGCTGCTGTGTGCGACAACGAACCCTATGAGGGTAAAGTTATCCTGAAGCGGGAATGCGTTGGGCATTATCAGAAACGATTGGGAACCGCCTTGCGAAAATTAAAGAAAGAAGTGAGAGGTCTCGGAGGGAAAGGGAAACTCACCAATGCCATGATTAACAAAATGCAGAACTACTTCGGGATGGCTCTTCGAAACAACACCGCCTCTGTTGAACAAATGTCGAAAGCCATATGGAGCACTTTCTTCCACCTGAGTGCTAAAGATGCCCTTCCTCTTCACACAAAGTGCCCCAAAGGAAGGGAGAGTTGGTGCTCCTACCAGCGTGCTTCAGCTCGTGGTCACCTCTCTTCTTATAAGCATAAAGGAGGTTTGCCGCTGGATCTGTTGCCACTCATAAAGCCCATCTACACCCGACTCACTGATAAAAACATGATTGAGAAGTGTCTGCATGGGAAGACGCAGAACAACAATGAATGTTTTCACTCGTTGATCTGGAAGCGTTCTCCCAAGACAAAATTTTCTGGAGCCGACGGAGTAAAACTATCTGTGTATGATGCTGCCATGCATTTCAATTCTGGATTTAAGACTGAGTTGGAAGTAATGCGGCGCATGAACATCATTCCTGGAAGATTTATGGTTGCTGGTATCAAAGAGAGGGACGAATTAAGGATTAGCGAGAGCCTTCGACAATCCACTCCACGGGCAAAGCAGAGGCGAAAGTGCTTGCGAGGGACCAAAAAGAAAAAAGAGGATAAAAAATTAAAAAAGAAGGACCAACATATGCTCCAGGGGACTTCTAATTAAATGTAAGTTAGTTTTTTACTATTTTTACAACACTTTTATTGAATAACATGAAAACAAATCTTTAAACTCAATTTCTGAGGAATTGTTTTTTTCTCATATGATGCTTCATTCAAACGGTGATTACGTATCAGTAAATTGGTATATTGTGATTATTTTTTATCATCATAATCTATATACTATAGCAGATGTTTTGACAGTTTTGTTTTTTCTTTAAATGTAAAAACTTAATTTTTATGAATTTTTTAAAGTTAAAATTTCAGAAAAAATCACGAATTTTCATACTTTGTTGATACAAAAAATCATAGAAAAAAACTAATGGGTTTATCAACTAAATAAAACTGTCAAAACATGAAGAATAGTATAAGGATTGATTTCCAATAGAAATTATCTTATTTTATTAATTTGAACATGTGTAATCACCGTTCAAAAATCATGCTAATTAGCTAATTATAGGATCGTTTGTTCTGAATTTTTTTTAAAAAAATGGGCTAGTTAGTGTATCTTACATACATTGTGCAAAAATCAGATTTTTAAACTGAATATTAAAAATTTTTTTGTCAAGTGTATACGTACGCCTTAATGTTTATAATTGTTAACGGCTGAATACCCTTTGTACAACTGTCCAATCTGTTTACATTAAATCACTCATTAACAAAATCACATAACTCTCCACCTCTATGGGATGTTAATTTGCCAGTTTGTTTCATCTTTCTGGAGAGTGTTCCTGAATAGTGGGCAATTGACGCTGACATACCTGGATGATGGAATTCCCAGTTTAGTTGTAATCAGAACCCTTACATTTTAATATGTTTATTATGATTCAAGTTGTGAAAAGCCTACTTTCTGTTTTGAAAATTATCTTTAAAATATATTTTGGAAATCAATCGTGTTCTATTTAATTGCTACATTAATTTTATAACAATAGCATAATATAATTGTACAGCTGAAGTTTATATTCCATGGGTCCCAGACCTGGAAAACCTTAAAAACCTGGAATTGTCACGGAAAATTAAAAAACCTGGAATTATCAGGGAATTTATAGAATCTGATAATAATCGGGGAAACATTGATAAATCTGCCTTGTTCTCCTTCCCACAAAATAAAATCTTGAATTCATATAAATTAGTGTGGTCGCAAAGCTGATGGTCTAAATGGCTTCCGAGGGTTATTTTGTGATTAAAATCAAGAAATAATCTCATTTATATACTTTCTTCCTCGTGATTTCCTGATTGATTCAGTCATTCTCTCATTTTTTAAAGATGAGAATATACGATACTTGCAAAATGTCGGGGGTAATCACATCAGATTATCAGGGGAAAATCTGGAATTATCAGGGAATTTTGATACAAGTTTTCTGTGGCCACCCTGTTATTTTATTGACTTATTTTTTCATGACAGTTTTAACTTAAAAATTTGGTCTCTTTATTATAAGGTTTAGTAATTTTTACTGATGTTATTTTGAATAATATAAAAAGATGAATTCTTGCTGTATTTGCCACTGGATTTATAATGTAATAAAGACATTTTAAAAATTAAATTTGCATTTGTTTTAGAAATGTTACATTACAACTCAGGAGGATGAATAATGCAACCTACATATGGGAAATTTTTCTAAGAACCATTTGAAAAGAAAAGTCGTAATAAGATATTTTTTACTTATTTTCTGTTATGTTATTGTTTGTTCATCCTCTCACTTCCGGATGATATAAACAAAAGTATTGTTGAATTATAAAATATGATTTTATACTTCAAAAATTAGAAATATTTATTTTGATTGGCGTTTTAATTCATTTAGAAAATATTTTTTCCCTTTGAGTAAGTATTTTTTAGTAATAATTCAATACAGGTAGGAAGAAAATAAAATAATGGAGTCTTAACCTCCCTAAATAGAAAGTATAGAAATGACCAGTAATTTAGAAATAATAACAGCGAGGTAATAATTGATGAAATAATAATTAATGAATTAATAGTGAAATAAAATTTGACGAAGCTCACTCCATGGCCCTTCTGGAACCTTCCACAACGGCACGGAGACCTTACACAGTGACACCGAAACATTACACCGAGACTACTCTGGAACCTTCCACCACGGTACGGAGACCTTACTCAGTGACACCGAAACCTTACACCGTGTCCACTCTGGAACCTTCCACAACGGCACGGAGATCTTACACAATGACACCGAAACCTTACACCGTGTCTACTCTGGAACCTTCCACAGCGGGCACCGAGACCTTACACGGTGACACCGTGTAGCATTTCTCAATAAAATCGTGGCAACATCTTTCCACAATTCTTTCGTGTAAAGTCTCAGGATTTTTTTACAGTGCGGATATACAATTGGAAAAGCGAAATTTGGAAAGCTATGCATCCTCTATTAGAACATTTCGGCCTCTTCACCATGATGACGATTTTGGCATCAGAAGAGGCTGCGATTAAGTTTTCAACTGATGTTGGTATGATTCCCAGTAGGGAATCGGTGGTGCTTTGTCCTACATGTAGCAGGCCAATGAATCCTTCCCCTGATAAAACCAAAATAAATTGGGTTCAGATGGATTTGTAAGAAAAAAATTTAACGGAGTCACTTTCAAGGCCAATATCAATCCATTAACCAACACTTTCTTCCAGGGGGTTCGGATCCCAATCCGTGACGTTCTGGCGGTGATATTTGACTTTGTCCGTCGCCTGCCAGCGTCCTACGTGTTTCAGGATATTAAGTCATGGAGGGGTGCGAGGAGTGAACCAACCATCTCGTCAGAGACGGTAACAGATATTCTCAGGTTTTGCCGGGAAATCTTTGAGGTGATCGCCTCGCATCACGCTAGAAAACTTGGCGGTCCGGGGAAAACTATTTCCCTGGATGAGACTTTCCTTACACGTCGGAAGTACCAGCGGGGCAGGATCGCCGGCGGCATGACCGTTACCGTGTTCGGGATGTACTGTCGGGAAGATAAGGAGGGGTTGTTCTTTGAGGTGCCAGCTAAGAGCAAGCGAGTTCTGTGGCCGTTTGTGAGCCACTTCTGAGATGAGCGAACCTCGATTGTCTGCACCGACTCTGCTAAGCAGTATGTCGGTGTAGAAAAGCTCTTCACGGCGGCGGTTCACAAGCAGACGAACCACTCAAAAGGTGAATTCGTCTGCAGGTCTAATACCATTAATGACCTGGAAAATCAGAACAGGCTTCTCAAGGCCACCTTAAAAACAAGATTCCCCAAAAATTCTCTCCACCGGATGATGGCGGTATATTTGTGTTATAATTATTCAAATAGAAGATGCAGAGGAATTACATTTATTACTGATTGATTAAGTTTTTAATACCTAAAACTTGGAAAAAAAAGTTTTTTAATACACTAAATTTTTATCCCTTTTATCTTTATATTCACAATTTTATCGGGAGAGTATATCTTTGTTACTTTCTCTATTGCAGGGAGCTATTTTGGATACAGGACCAAGAAAGTTCTCCATCTTGGAGTCCGCAACAAGTATTGCTCATATTGTTCAGTAAGAGAGGGGAAGGTCAGAAAGTGGAAGAGCATAAATGCTTCAAGAATTGGACCGGAAGTTCCAGGACTATGGAAGCGGATATAGTGGTGGAAGGGTTCCTGCAAAGCGTCCCATCGTACGGTGTGATATACGACAAACTCATTGCCGATGTAGACAGCAACGTATACATTAAAATCTAGGAAAGCAAGCCCTACATCAACTTAACTGTCAAGAAGATTGAATGCCGAAACATTCTGCCGAGAAATATCTTTAATGTAAAACTTTATTGTTTCAGAGTGTTTTCATAAAACGCCTAATCCATAGGCGCAAAATGCAGCGCCTACGAAAAGAAAAAAAGAAAATGATGCACCTAAAGAAATTGAAGAGATGAAGCAAGTAGATGTTTCTCCTTAAGAAGCACTTAGTGAGCTCAAGGTAGTACATAATGCTTTCCTTCCAAGAGATATTGCCTCACTAATGATTTTTGACTAAATAATTATTGATTGGGATTGATTAACAATGCTATCAAATTAAAATTTGGTATTCATTTCAGTCTGTTACAACAGCGGCCTTAAATAATGAAGGCAATATTGAAAGAGTAAAGGGTCTCCTCCGAAAAAGTTACCTTTTAAGAAAAGAGGAGGAACACTCGGAGTTTCCTCTTTATTGCATGGTTGAATCCTGTGTAAGCTATTTACTTGCAATTCTTTTTTTAACTGTAGACCAAAAGTGCTTTTGTTTTTTCCGCTACAAATTCTCATATTTTCAGCTTGAAACAGAGGTGGAATTCAGATTAAATTCATGTATGGTGGAAAAGGAGAGCGTTGAAGATGTCCCTGACCAAAATGCATACAGCGTATAATATCCCAGCATCTGTTCTAGCGATGCAATCGCTAATCCAATGAATTATCCAAATTTATGTATTTTATCACTAATACAAAGTTTGACAAAATCGACGGTCGCGTAAGAATTCGTACTATATCCTGTATAATCGCATTTTTTTAAAATAAACTTATGCTATAAGCTGACAAATTTAACATGCATGCGTGAAAAATCCTTTAAATGTATTAATTTTTATCCGATAGGAAACTTGGTGTTTCCACATAACTTCACAGAAACCTGGCCCAACACTATTTTTTGAGCCCAGGCTGATTTCGGCTGGCGAAAAGGTGGTTAACCTGAGCCAGCAGTGCAACTTGGAAAAGGGGACCATTCTCCTGTTCGGGATCTATTACATACTAGATCTCAACTTCCCCCAAGCATATGGGCAATTTCTTGGCCTTTTGCAGAATGTCATAGTTTAAGGGACAAAGTTTCCGAAATCACTCTCATCTAATCGCCTTTTAACTGTCACTCGGAGTATTTGTACATAAAATTTTTATTGTAGGGGAGACTGGAGACAGTTGATCCCCCATTCAGTTTTAAATTTTTTTCTCAGCTCCCCTTTCACTTTGCCAGTTGGTTATTTCCTCTAGTTTAGATCAAATTGATCCTTATAAAAAGCTTGACGTGAGGCATTAAATCCTCGAACTTTTACAAGTTACCCTGTGATATGCCTTTATGCAATGTTGTTTTTTTTAGAAGACCAAATAAAAAAAAGTTTTACTCGGTGTAAGTTTGGGGGATCCAGACCCCTTTTTTCCTTGTTTTTCCAGGTTTCACCTGTTCTGAACAGTAGTGACTGGGAAGCGATCCTGTTCCTGTAAGCCTTTTCTACCTGTTCCCGAGCAGCTGAACGACAACCATTATAATTGGTTTGAGAAGAAAAGGTCCTGTATACCAATTCCTTACAGTAGGAAGAAGCTTAACGAAAGACAAAAAATAATTTAAAATGTTTTGTGGATGAGGATGTCTACAAATGATATGCAGCAGTGTGTGCTCATTGAAGAAAGTCAGATTGAAGTGGTTACCAAAAAAGTACACTCAGCATGCCTGGAGTCTTCTGTAAATGTGGAAGAAGCGAGGCCATTTTTTACTTCCGAGGAATGGATGTTAGTGAAAAATGTTGTAACCACTATAAAAAGAATGACGACTTGGGAGTGTCGCTCATGCCATAAAGATTGCAGTACTGGAAGGACAATTTTGTGCTATCCATGTTAGGAGTGGTATCGGTAAACTACAGCAAGGAATCAAGCTCCGCATCACCCTCCTGATCGGCAGCCACTTCCCCGTAATCTATACCCACGTTCTCAAAGTTAAAAGCCTATAGGCCAGTCAATAACGACATCGAAAATTGCAAAAAATAAGGTAGTTCCAATTTTTGTCTTATGTTGTTAGGACCCATCCCAGTAGTTAGTAACCAATTTTGCAACCCTGAAAGCCCTGTGCTAACTTCGCAATCCTCAAAAAACCTCAAAATTTTCCGACTTTTTTCAGTTTTTGGCTTATAACTCATACAAAATGCATCCGCACGAAAAAGTTTCAAATGTATCTTTTAAAGTAGATAAAATTTGCAATAATTTAAGACCATCTCCAAGTTTATACGTCCCATAGATTCCGAGTTACGTCTCTTCAAAAATGTGCAATTTTTTCCCAAAATTCAAAATTTTGAGTCTAAGTCGCTTTTATAGCAAAAAAAAGGCTATAGTACTCGTTGTAAAAGGTAAATAAGGGCAAATAAGTTGTAGTACAATTATTTAGATTTAATTTAAGCCCTGAATGAAGTCTCTCGGCCCCATAGTTCTTACTTTATCTTAAAAAACAAACAATTTGGGAAAACCGAAATTTCGGAAAAATAGAGTTTAACGTTGTATGGGCATAGTAAAGGGAAAATAAAGCTATAACACAATATAACGTTACAAAAATTATTATTTATTTATTGAATACAAATTTATTTGTCTTAATAATTTAATTTTAATTTTTAAATTAAATTGAGATTAATTAGTATGAATTATAATTAATAAATTAAAAAATGTATATTAATTTATTGCTTCTTTAAGTATGAGTTTATAAAATACGACTTTTTGAGGTACCAAAGATCATGTCTCTTCCAAGGATTCAGGACTGTCTTCCTCGTTGTCAGACTCGTTTATCTCAATTGTAGGGATGTTGAGGCATGACTAGCCTTGACATGGTTTACATAGTGCAGAACACTTAAGTCCCGCTTTCTGACATGAGTAGCCTCTTCCAGCACACTCTTTTTGGCACTTGCATGAGATGAATCTCAGGAGAGTTTTTGATGCTGGATCTTTTGTAGAGGTAATAGGTAGCAGACCTTTGCTGACTTCTTGTCCAGCCCCAGTCAGTTGGTTTTTTGTCTGCACCTAACCATGTCTGCACCTGGTGGTATGTGCGATATGCATGTTGAGCTGCATCCTCTTTGGTTGGAGGCAGACGAGCCAGGTGGACCTTGGTGTTGGCAGCTGAACGAACAAAGATTTCGTAACGGAGGGCGTGAAGAGTGTCCGAGTCTCCTCCTCCATACAGAGCCACAAGACACTTATTTCCAGCAGAGGTTATTTCTTCGTGGCTAATATCAGGCTGCAGGAAAATGGAAGCCACGCCAACCACATGGGGATTTTTTTCAAGCATGCTTAGCATCTTCATTTTCCCTTTCCTGAAAATTTTAGAGGTGGTGTCACAACCAGAGAAAGCGTGCAGAAACAATTCAAATCCAACAGGACAGCTCTCCGCTATTGAAAGATTTGGAGTAAAACTGCAAACAAGTTGATTCCCGCTTGACACCTTTTTGAAGGAAAACATTTTCCACCGTCGAGCCCAATCCATTTAAAAGAACCAACAAGTCCACATCTTCTCCAATCACGATGACATTTTCATGCGAGCTGCTTTTGTAGAGAGCAGTCCGTACGATTGTACAGTCTGGGTCCTCGGCAACTTGCTTTGTTTCAATTCCTTGGTTATCCAATCCTAAACAAAGGAATTTAATAAGTTGCCGCTTGTTGTTTTCGTTGGATAAAAACTTCTCCTGAGGCACTTTTATAACTGTGTGGTCTTGAAATAATATATCACTGCATGATGAGTTTGCATATCAACGTAATCGTTCTGCAGTTTTAGTGCTTCTTTCAGACCCATTGTCTGGATATCCATCAAATACAACTGACACATTTTTTTCCAAAATGGCTAATTGTGTAGCTGATGTAAGTGGCTACAATTGCCGTGGTTGTGATATTCCGATGCTACCTTACTTTATGAAGTAAGTAGCCGCCATCCACAACAACAAACGTAGTGGCTCCTATAGTTATATTTTCAGGAAGAATGGTAAAAACTGTGTAAAAGCTGGACTTTTTGCCTTTACGCATCCCATCTTCACAAAACAAAGCCATTGGGTTGGGAGCCAACTCGAACTTAAAGTGCTCTTTCAAGTCACCCTCTGTCTGCTTCGTGATACACAGCCTTTGAAAAATTGTGAGGGGATCTATTTGAACCTTCTGATTTTATAATTTGATAGTGACTGATGCCAGGGTTCGCACTTTATCTTTTCTTTTAAAACTAACTTTTCCAAAGGTGTTTCCCGTGATTTGGTTTATTCCATTTATTCCCAATTCGTAGGCCATATGGCATTGACTTCAGAGTCCCCAACCATACCAGAGCTGATGGATAGTATTTTTTCATTAAATGGAAATGATGTGTGGGTATCGAACCAGTTCTTAAGTTTTTGCACATGATCAGTATCTCTTTCTATTTGAGTGGGCCTCATGTCAACGTGTTGCTCGGTGGTAGAATAGGAAACGTTCCAAAAGTATTCAAGCCCTTCACAGATATTCAGCATGTACACCATTCCTTCAGTCCAACGCGTAAGAACGCTGCTGGATATGCCTCGACCATGAGTTAAGCCTCCCTGGCATTTCATCGATCTCATTAATACTTGCTCAATCGTTAGGTCTGTCCATAAGCCTGGCCAGAACTTGTGGAATCTCCGAATCGTGAATCCTCCTTTTTGTGTGAACAGTCGAAATTCATCTGGGTCCATTCTCTGTTGAAGTTGACTCATGTCCTGCAGGTAAAGACGAGCACTCTTGGCATAAAAAAATGGATTAAGATAGACTACAATTGAGATAGACGAGTCTGACAACGAGGAAGACAGTCCTGAATCCTTGGAAGAGACATGATCTTTGGTACCTCAAAAAGTTGTATTTTATAAACTAATACTTAAAGAAGCAATAAATTAATATACATTTTTTAAATTTATTAATTATAAATTCATACTAATTAATCTCAATTTAATTTAAAAGTTAACATTAATTAACAAGTATTAACACAAATAACTTCGTATTCAAAAAATAAATAATAATTTTTCTAACGTCATATTGTGTTATAGCTTTATTTTTCCTTTACTATGCCCATACAACGTTATGCTCTATTTTTCCGAAATTTCGGTTTTCCCAAATTGTTTGTTTTTTAAGATAAAGTAAGAACTATGGGGCCTAGAGACTTCATTTAGGGCTTAAATTAAAGCTAAATAACTGTACTACAACTTTATTGCCCTTATTTACCTTTTACAACGAGTACTATAGCCTTTTTTTTGCTATAAAAGCGACTTAGACTCAAAATTTTGAATTTTGGGAAAAAATTGCACATTTTTGAAGAGACGTAACTCGGAATCTATGGGACGTATAAACTTGGAGATGGTCTTAAATTATTGCAAATTTTATCTACTTTAAAAGATCATTTGAAACTTTTTCGTGCGGATGCATTTTGTATGAGTTATAAGCCAAAAACTGAAAAAAGTCGGAAAATTTTGAGGTTTTTTGAGGATTGCGAAGTTAGCACAGGGCTTTCAGGGTTGCAAAATTGGTTACTAACTACTGGGATGGGTCCTAACAACATAAGACAAAAATTGGAACTACCTTATTTTTTGCAATTATCGCCCTTTTTTTTGTCGTTATTGACTGGCCTACTACACGGGAAAACACATCTGCGACCAGATTTTCACGACCAGGGACATGTCTTATATCGGTAGTATACTGACTTGTGTACTTAAAGTGCCTCACCTGGCGACTGTAATTCCATTTGTAATTTTATTCGTTTTAGGATAATGGAAATTCGTAATGCTGAAACACCTACTGTCGAAGATAATGAGGCTTTTAATGAATATCAAGCAAAAGGGAGGCGTATAGTTGAAATAGAATATTTTCTTGAACAGTTATTAAATTTAAGTAATCATGGACCATCAGTTGTTCTTTCAACGATATGAAACTTGTTGGGGAGATAAATAAGGGTTTGAATTGCGGCCTGAAATTTAAGTGTCGCATGTGCAATTATGAGAAGACAGTGTGGACCAATAACAGGGAAAATTCCAACATTCTCGAAGTAAACAAATCGGCTGTCGTGGGTATAACAGAAATCGGATGCGTCTTTTCCAATCTGGAAGAGTTTACATCGCATCTAAACATTCCGCCTATGTCCGACAAGACCTTCCTGAAGGAGTAGTCGGCACTCTCCAGTGCGTGGGAGCAGGTGGTCACCCAAGAGATGGAGGCTGCGGTGGCCGAAGAAAAGCTACTCGCGATGGCTGCGGGCGAAGTGGACCCCGAGGGGTACCAGCTGATCACTGGTTGCGGATGGCAGTAGGGCCAAGAGATCGTACAGGAGCAACTACTACTCTCTCTCTGGAGCAGTGAATATTTTGAATAAAATACTCTAAACAAATCTTTAGTGTTATAATTATTCAAATAGAAGAAGATGCAGCGAAATTACATTTATAACGGATTGATTAAGTTTTTAATACCTAAAACTAAAACCGTTTTTGAATCCACTAAATTTTTATCCTTTTTATCTTTAAATTCACAATATCATCGGGAGAGTATATCTTTGTTACTTTCTCTATTGCAGGGAGCTATTTTGGATACAGGACCAAGAAAGTTCTCCACCTTGGAGTCCGCAACGAGTATTGCTCATATTGTTCAGTAAGAGAGGGGAAAGGTCAGAAAGTGGAAGAGCATAAATGCTCCAAGAATTGGACCGGAAGTTCCAGGACTATGGAAGCGGATATAGTGGTGGAAGGGTTCCTGCAAAGCGTCCCATCGTACGGTGTGATATACGACAAACTCATTGCCGATGTAGACAGCAACGTATACATTAAAATCTAGGAAAGCAAGCCCTACATCAACTTAACTGTCAAGAAGATTGAATGCCGAAACATTCTGCCGAGAAATATCTTTAATGTAAAACTTTATATTGTTTCAGAGTGTTTTCATAAAGCGCCTAATCCATAGGCGCAATATGCAGCGCCTACGAAAAGAAAAAAAGAAAATGATGCACCTAAAGAAATTGAAGAGATGAAGCATGTAGATTTTTCTCCTGAAGAAGCACTTAGTGAGCTCAAGGTAGTACGTAATACTTTCTTTCTAAGAGATATTGCCTCACTAATGGTTTTTGGCTAAATAATTATTGATTGGAATTGATTAACAATGCTATGAAATTAAAATTTGGTATTCATTTCAGTCTGTCACAACAGCGGCCTTAAATAATGAAGGCAATATTGAAAGAGTAAAGGGTCTCCTCCGAAAAAGTTACCTTTTAAGAAAAGAGGAGGAACACTCGGAGTTGCCTCTTTATTGCATGGTTGAATCCTGTGTAAGTTTACTTGTAATACTTTTTTAAACTGTAGACCCAATAGTGATTTTGTTTTTCCACTACAAATTCTCATATTTTCAGCTTGAAACAGAGGTGGAATTGCGATTAAATTCAAGCATGGGGGAAATGAAGGAAGCATATAAGATGTCCCTGACCAAAATGCATACGGTGTATAACATCCCAGCATCTGTTCTAGCGATGCAATCGTTAATACAGCCTTTAATTGGAAGATGCGAGGCTATAACGATAGTAAATTCCATTTTATGTACTTTTGAATTCAAATTTATGTATTTTATCACTAATGCAATGGTTTAATGTACTAAAAAAATGATGCCATGATTATTGAGATAAAATCAATCTTTAATAAACAGAACTTGGAGGAGTTGTGTTGTAAAAGAAGTGACTTTTGCTTAACGAAGAGAAATGATATTTTACGCTTAAAACGCCAGCATAAGTACTATACACTAATTCAGTATCAGTTGGCTTTAACTAATATTACACAGTGCTTGTTTATGCTCTACACCAGCGACGATGGTGAAGAAGCGATATATTTGCATATAAGTGGGTAATATTATTGTTCAGCAGCATTGAGAAGGCAAGATACTAACACCGATCAACCTCCGATGGGCAAGGCTTTTCTTCCATTTATTAAAGGAATTATTGATCGAATTGGTTAACTCCAGATGATTGGAATACCGACTTGGTTGGTTGGTGGGGTTTTATGGCGCAAGAGCCATATTTGGCCATTCCGCACCAAACACAAGACATTTATACCCTAGACTTTAAAATTATAAAAGATTCATGAAGTTTATATCACGTAGCAAATGAAATATACTTTTGTGGCACTCGTCACCTATAATATCAGCTAGCGTTGGATATTCTACGCTTTGTCTCAGTCGCCTGACTAGTCGAAATCTGGGAGAATACCGACTGTGAATTTTTAAAAGCATCAAGAATCGTTAAAAGCTTGAAAGTTGTCAATGAAACCGCAGAAAGAGGTTATACATGTGTATATATAACAAAAGACGAAGAAAAGAAGCAATATTTATTGCTAGTAGTCGCCGAGTGTAGGAAATTGTATCCCGATACAAAAAAGTGTACTCTTTCAAAGCCTTTAACCTCTTTGATTCTGTGTTTATTATTCCTTCCTCAATGGCCAGACAGCCCAGGGTGGGCCCTTGCCTTCCTCAGAATCGAATACCAAGCTCTTCTATCCCTGGCCATGGACTTCCGGTTATTAACTCTCAAAACTCCCATGTCAGTCTCCAAACAGTCGAGCCACCTAAGTTTAGGTCTTCCTCTTTTTCGGGTGCCGAATGGTCTGGCCGAGAAAATCTTTTTTGGTACACGATTTTCATCCATTCTGCTTAGGTGTCCTGCCCATTTAATTCTCTGAATACTAATATATTTTACAATATCTGGTTCCTTAAAAGATTTATAGAGTTCAGAGTTGGTTCTTCTTCTCCAGATATCGTTACATTTTATGCCGCCAAAAATGCTTCTTAAAGTTGAACACATAGTTGTAATAAATTTTCTATAATATATTTATGTTATAAATACTTTTATAACATTAGGGGTTATCTTTTGTGGTTTATAGTGCAATGTTTCGTAGTAATTGTTATTTGAAACAAATTAATAAGTTTGTAAAAAAATTATCTCAAATTCTTATTTTTTCTTTTTGCATCCCTTAAATTTTATGCCTATGCAGTCAAAAACCCTTATTTAGACATTATTGAACTATTTTACGGCAGCTGACATATGTAAAGAAATTTACTGACACTCCTAAAAAATTGATATTTCGGGGGGGAGTTAGTGAAACCCCTCGTATCATATGATCTGTAAGTTTTACAAACAAGTTTCAATTAGAAAAGTTAAAGCTAAATGAATGATCTACAAAATGAAACCAGTCTTGTATTTTTAATGTCACAGGTTTAAATTTTAGAACTAAAAACGTGCAAAATCGAGAGTTTTTTCGGAACTTTGACGCTCGGGGTTGGTTGGTTGGTTTGATTTTTATGGCACAAGGCCCATATCAGGGCATAGAGCGCCAACCACAAGACAGATTACATAATTTGACGCTCGGGGGCGGGGTCTAAATATTATTTTAAAAGGGTGGAGAACTACTTCATGGTCTCCTTGCTTTGAAACACTAAATCCCTAGACTCGGCAATTGGGAGATATGCTTTAAGACAACCATCTAATTATTATTTGATTTTGATATTTGTTAGTAGTAATTCTTTAGTGGTTCAAACCAATGTTGCGATTTTTTTGTTTTTCCCCTTTTTCCAAATATATTTCAATGTATAAAAATTATTTGGAAATAATTCTTTCCTTTTCAGGATAATAGCTCTATACATTCGAATTTAATATTGTGTAAAATATATAATATTTGAATACATTATATATAATGTGAAGACCTGGATCGAAGATAATTACACCCAAATTCTACAGTGGCCGAGGAATTCGGCAGACCTCAACCCCGTAGAAAATGAGTGGGGTCGTTGGAAAAAGAAAATAAACGTCGAGAATATTGCTTCAGTTGATGATCTTTTTGATCGAGCAACGCTTTATTGGAATGAAGTCGTAAGAGTCCACTCCTATATAGAAAATTTACTAAATTCAATGCTACAGCGTATGCGCTTAGTATTGGCTAAATTTGGTGATCAAATTAAATATTAATTAAAATCTTGTTATGTTTACAATGCATCTGTTCAATTTTGTTGGTTAAAAATAAAAATTTGTTAAAAACATAATGGCTCGGAGCACAATCACGCAGCAGTTGCCAGTAAACAGATACGTGCAAATTCGAAATGAAGAAATCGTCGCTATTAAACGGCTAAACTGCTAACTTTGGAAAGAAATTTTAATGTGTGATCAATGTCTTTTACAATAAATAAGATGAAGATTAAATGGCCCTTCCTTGCTCTTATTGTTAAAGAAACATTAGCACCTTGCCTTGGTGAACAATAAGACTGTCATTATGTTTAATTTTTAATTTCATAATGGTTATTTCAAGTCTGCGTGGAGAGAGGAAAAGCTTGTCTACGCTAGCTTGGAAGAAACGGTAAACCCAAACAGGGAAGGCAATTCTCTCCCTGGGGTTGGATAGGTATGGAGAGAGCGCCAAACTCCTTTACCAATGGGGTGCTTAAGTAGCCAAGCCCCAGCAACCCTGATTTCCCGCACCCCTACTTGAACTTGGATTTCCCCGCTTCCCTCTGCCAAGCGAGCGTAGACAAACTTTACTGGAATGCCATTCCTGTTCAAATCGAGCTCTGAATAAATATTATAATTACTTTTAGTTCCTATTCAAATTTTGATTTATTTTAAATGTAGTCTTCAATTATCCTATAACCAATACCTTGTTTTTTTCCAAGGGAAACTGTTTGAATTAGGAATTCCTCTGGAACATCTTTCAAAAGTATTAAGCTGTAATGACACTTTCCGAGGGGGTTGGAAACACAGACTCAAAGAGAAGGGACTTGTTCTCTCTTAGGTTTACTGAAGCCCCAAGAAGTCAAGTTTGGTTCTTCATTAGAATGGGTCTGTGGCGGTTTCAGATTACGTTTCGTGGCTCTCGCCATCGAGAGATGGCGCCTCACTTTGGTAGATGGCACTGCTCTCGGTGGGAGAGCTACGCATCGGCTCATCCGTCACGCCAGCACTTCCTCCACGAGATCCTGAAAATTGTTACCAAAATAAACCTGTTCTGATATTAAACCTGTTCGTCTGTTTATCGAGTTCCTTACCTTGCTACAGGTCAATGTAAAGGAGTAGCAGTGCTAAAAGAAGCGACACGAGCAGTGCAGAAGCAGTGCTAAAGAAGCGACCTGTGGGTTATTTTATTAATTTTCTGGACAGCTTTAACAGGCTAATTTGTCACAAAGATCTCGAAAAAGCCTTGGAAAAAAATTCAGTCGGATTCTAATCAGGGTCTTCAAGATATGTGTGATGGTTTTTTATAAGAAACATCCTATTCTACCTCAAAAGGACACATTGGCAATTGTTGCTTATTATGATGACATTGAGGTCAAAAATCCGCTTGGCTCTAAAACAAAAAACCATAAACTATGATTATTTTATTGGTACGTAAAAAACATTGATCCGGCTTATAGATCACAACTTTCGGTTATAAACTTGTCGGCTGTTTCAGAAACTAAGTATATCAGACGGTATGGAGTAGATGCCATTTTAGAAGATTTTATCAATGGCCTAAATGTTTTAAAAAATGGTATCCCCTTCTAAAAATCCATTTTAATAATAATCCAATGAATCTCTCCTAGATTCTCGTATACCAAGTAGTAGTGCTAAATCCTTTTTCATTAATAATTAAAATTTTTTGTTATAATACAACCTCGCGAAAACGGGAGGCAAAAGAAAAACTAGCTTACGAACCCCCCCCCCAAAAAAGAGCAAGCCAGCTTCTAGGAAGAGATCAATCATAGAGGATGATGAGGAGAACCCTCCATCCAAAAGAAAGGTGACCAGTTCACCATCTCGCAAGAGAATGAGTTTGGAGGAGGAATTCGTTTTGAATGCAATAAGAAGGTAATTATTTAAAACACGAAATATTTTATATTACATATGAATACTCAACAGTGGATTGATTATGAAATTATTTTGTCTTAGACCATAAAGAGGACGAGCTTTAACACTTTAAAAGTAATAGAGTTCCTCAACCGTCCTTATCAAAAGGAAGAGAAATCGACCCCGAAGTTATAATGCTAGATGATGAACCAGTAGCGAGTATTTACCCAACGTCAGTGCTCAGCCTGATCAACCAAAATGTGCTGCTTGGTAAGGACCCCATTCGCCTTATACGAATTACACACACACACAAATCTTTATTCCTTAAAATAAGGCATCAAAACCAATAGAGTTACGATTTAAAGTTCAAGAAAAACAGTTTTATATATATACACACACAGAGATCATTGGCTTTACAAATAACAAATACAACAGATTAGTCATATTTATAATTTGGTAGAAATATCGACCGAATAGTAACCATACATTAATACATACGTTATTACCGGATAGTAAGCATACATTAAAAAAGGACAAAAAAAACGCAACTATCAGACTAAAGATACCCCTTGCTGCTTAATACAAATCTAGAACAAAAATTTTTAATATCCCCTTACAATCTGTTATTTTTAGATGACCAACTACGTACGCGATTGACAGTAAAACCATTAAACTGAGTTGACAATAATACAGCAGCCAAGTATTAGCAAAAATAATGATGGACAACATAATAGTACACATGATATGTTTTACCAAAGTACGACTCAAATCATCTCCGAGAGTCCTTCCTCTCATGCCTAAGGAGTATAGCATTAATTCGCCTATAAATGAGTTTACAGAAGATACATACGACACTATTATTTTTTTGGAGTAGACGGACACCGCCAGTAGAAATTCCTGTTTGTCAATGTAGGTTATGAAGTAGTCCGAACATAAGTAGACGAGGTAAATCGCCCATCCTAGTCCTATTAGTGTGCTCACGACAAGAAAAAACAGCGATCTTCTCAGGTCGGCGTTCTGGCTGCCGAATTCGGCGAAAAGAAACGACAATAAAGCGATAGTCATAAACATAAGTACAGCGACTCTTTTGCAGTGCCGTCGACCACCATGGATAAATCCATCTTTCCACCTTATACTAATTGAAGATTACTCGGTTTATTTGGGTAACGGATTTTCCGTGCACGTTAAAGAATTTTGAAAGCAGAATTGCATCTGTTTCAACAGAGAGTATAATGGGGTGATAAATGTAGTTATGTTTATGGGGAATGTAACAAAAAAACTTGTAAAGGCATTAAATCTAATGTTCTACAAAATTTGCACCACAATAATTTTATCTCTATTCTTAAAAATCAATCTATTATGAGAAATGAACAAAGTCAAATCACTAGTAAAAACCATGATTTAAAAACTGTCAACATCAACAAAGTATCTCTTTGTACAGTTATTACGATAAAAAATACGTGAAATTAAATGGAATCGATTGTCTACACTACTGTAATTGCATTTCGTGGAATGTGAACCTCCATGGGGTGCCACCCACGACACCCATGCTAGCCACTGTCGTCCCCACTTGCTTAAGCTGAAGGATATAAAAGAAGGATGGCAGGAGGTCCGAATAGGGGCGTTTGAAAGACTGATAATTCTCCCCATCTACCACCATCACGCGAACTTCTGGGAAGACTGTGCAACTAAATGAAACCAAAGAAGTTGAAAAACCGCCGTTTGTTCGTTGCGTTCCTCGGGTAGTAAAGTTTAACCTAATATTGCGCTTAGTTTAATTGTGTAATAGTAACAGCACACACATTTCTAGGTTCCAATTACCGATAGCCTCTTGGGAGTTGGCTCCTTTGATGAACAAAAATTGCAAAATTTTACCGTTCTAAAGGGATTTTGTAGGTTTTACAACCATTGTAATTGGTTTGAGAAGAAAAAAGTCCTGTAAACCAATTCCTTACAGTAGGAAGAAGCTTAGCGAGAGACAAAAAAAATAATATTAAAATGATTTGTGGATGAGGATGTCTACAAATGCTATGCAGAAGAGTGTGCTCATTGAAGAAAGTCAGGTTGAAGTGGTTACCAAAAAAGTACTCAGCATGCCTGGAGTCTTCTGTAAATGTGGATGAAGAGAGGCCATTTTTTACTTCCGAGGAATGGATGTTAGTGGAAAATGTTGTAACCACTATAAAAATAATGACGACTTGGGACAGTGGCACATGCCATAAAGATTGCAGTACTGGAAGGACAATTTTGTGCTATCCATGTTTGGAGTGGTATCGCTAACCCAGCAAGGAGTCAAGCTCCGCATCACCCTCCTGATCGCCAGCCACTTCCCCGTAATCTATACCTACGTTCTCGTTTAAAGAGCCTACACGGGAAAACACATCAGCGACCAGATATTCACGACCAGGGACATGTCTTACATCGGTAGTATACTGACTTATGTACTCCAGGTGCCTCACCTGGCGACTGTAATTCCATTTGTAATTTTATTTGTATAGGAAAATGGAAATTCGTAATGCTGAAACACCTACTGTCGAAGATAATGAGGCTTATAATGAATATCAAGCAAAAGGGAGGCGTATAGTTGAAATAGAATATTTTCTTGAACAGTTATTAAATTTAAGTAATCATGGACTCATCAGTTGTTCTTTCAACGATATGAAACTTGTTGGGGAGATAAATAATGGTTACTTACACCCTTTTGGGCCCTCTCGCTATCCTCCTACGCACATTCTTTAATAAAGTGTCAGTTGCTCTCCAAACCTTGTCCTGGTTACTTGCATGATGTTGGGACGCAGACATCTTAAATATCTTTAACCGGATAACTAATTAAACTACGTATCGCATATTAAGTTAGATACGACATGCGTCAAGAATTGGACCGGAAGTTCCAGGAGAAAGAAGCGGATATAAGTGGTGGAAGGGATCTTGCAAAGCGTCCCATTGTACGGTGTGAAATGCGACAAACTCATTGCCGATGGAGACGGCAACGTATACATTAAAATCTAGGAAAGCAGGCTCTATATCAAATTGACTGTCAAGATTGAATGCCGAAACATTCTGCGGAGAAATATCTTTAATGTATAACTATTGTTTCAGAGTGTTTTCACACATAAAGCGCCTAAGCCATAGGCGCAAAATGCAGCGCCTACGAAAAGAAAAAAAGAAAATGATGCACCTTAAGAAATTGAAGAGATGAAGCAAGTAGATGTTTCTCCTGAAGAAGCACTTAGTGAGCTCAAGGTAGTACATAATGCTTTCCTTCCAAGAGATATTGCCTCGCTAATGATTTTTGACTAAATAATTATTGATTGGAATTGATTAACAATGCTATGAAATTAAAATTTAGTATTCATTTCAGTCTGTCACAACAGCGGCCTTAAATAATGAAGGCAATATTGAAAGAGTAAAGGGTCTCCTCCGAAAAAGTTACCTTTTAAGAAAAGAGGAGGAACACTCGGAGTTGCCTCTTTATTGCATGGTTGAATCCTGTGTAAGCTATTTACTTGTAATACTTTTTAAACTGTAGACCAATAGTGCTTTTGTTTTTCCACTACAAATTCTCATATTTTCAGCTTGAAACAGAGGTGGAATTGCGATTAAATTCATGCATGGGGGAAATGGAGGAAGCATTGAAGATGTCCCTGACCAAAATGCATACGGTGTATAACATCCCAGCATCTGTTCTAGCGATGCAATCGCTAATGCAGCCTATAATTGGAAGATGCGGGGCTATAACGATGGTAAATTCCATTTTATGTACTTTTGAATTATCCAAATTTATGTATTTTATCACTAATGCAAAGTTTGACAAAAATTGACGGTGGCGTCAGAATTTGTACTATATCCTGTATAACCACATTTTTTTAAAATAAGCTTTAGCTATAAGCTGATATATTTAACATGCATGCGTGAAAAATCCTTTAAATGTATCAATTTTTATCAGACAGGAAACTTGGTGTTCGGACATAACTTCACAGAAACCTGGTGCAACACTATTTTTTTGAGTCCAGGTTGATTTCGGCTGGCGAAAAGGTGGTTAACCTGAGCCAGCAGTGAAACTTGGAAAAGGGGGCCATTCTTCTGTTGGGGATCTATTACATACTAGATCTCAACTTCACCCAAGCATATGGGCAATTTCTTGGCCTTTTGCAGAATGTCACAATTAAAGGGAAAGTTTCCGAAATCATTCTCATCTAACCGCCTTTTAACCGTCATTTTAGAGTATTTGTACATAAAATTTTTATTGTAGGATGATGCAACGATGATTCATTCATATTAGAGTTGAGTGGGTTCACAATTTTCAGGTATGATAGAGTTGATAGGAAGGGGGGAGGAGTGTTATTGTATGTTAGGGATTCTTTGAATTGTTCAGAACTTGAGCTGATATGTAAACCTGAGGGTATTGAATCAGTCTGGTTAAGCTTATAAACAATAAGGGAAAGGGCTTAATTGTAGGGATTATATATAGACCTCCGGGTTGTAGTCAACTGCAGGATGAGGATATGTGTAAACTAATTTATGAAGCTTGTCAAAAAGGTGTGATTGTGTTAATGGGTGACTTCAACTATCCTAACATTGACTGGGAGAACAACCACATAGTTATTGGAAATAAGGGATCACAGTTTCTAGAAGCAATACAAGATTGCTTTCTCTATTAGATGGTCAATGAGCCTACTAGGGATAATGCTATTTTAGACCTAGTTTTGAGCAGTAATGAAGACAGGGTCAGGGGTTTAACCACAGGGGATCATTTAGGTGAAAGTGATCATAGAAGTATAAGGTTCAGTATTGATTTCCAGTCTACAGTAACAAATAATACTAGGATAATTCCTAATTTTAGAACAGCTAATTTTCAAAATATAAGGAAAGAATTAAGAGAGTCATTTGGTGGGGGTTTAAAATCAGTCGACGCTTACCAACAGTGGGAAGAATTTAAGAAGATATTAAATAGAGTGATAAACAATAATGTTTCATTTAGGCAGAAGGGAGCATCGCGTAAATTGCTTCCCATGTGGTTTTCATGGGACACTCGAAAGGCACTGAAATTGAAACAGAGAACCTTCAAAATGTATAAACTTACAGGTAAAGACAGTGACAGGGAGGCTTATTTAAAGGCTAGATAAGATTTTAAACATATCAGCAGGAGGCAGAAGACGGCTTAGGAAGAAAAACTTGCAAGGGAAATCAATCAAAATCCAAAGGAATTTTATGCTTGTGCGGGAGAGAAAAAAAGGTTAAGTACTACCTTAGGACCTTTGAAAACATGTCAGGGCATACTTGTTCAGGATGATGTGGGAATGGCGAATGTATTAAATGACTTTTTCATGGGGGGTTTTAATAAGAACTATAAATTAACTTACGATCCTACGGTTTGTGAATATGGAAGTGGGGTGATTCAGGATTATACCTTTAGTAGGGAGGAAATAGTACACCTATTAAAAAGCATCAAGCCAACTAAAGCACCAGGACCAGACGGCATCTATCCAAAAGTACTGGTAGAATGTGCAGAGGAATTAGGGGATGTAATTCTCGAAATCTTTACTACAACTTACAATACTGGTTTGGTACCAAGGGATTGGAAATTGGCTAATGCGACTCCATTATATAAGAAGGGACCAAAATGGGATCCGGGAAATTATAGACCTGTAAGTTTAACATCAGTAGTAGGGAAGATATTCGAAACCATACTCAAGAAGCATATAATGTTATACTTGGAGGAGGGGAACCTGCTTTCAGATAATTAATTTGGTTTCAGAAAGGGTAAATCTTGCTCATTAAATCTGCTGAAATTTTATGACAAGGTAACGAGGGAGTTAGATAGGAAAAACAGTGTTGACATAATATATATAGATTTTCAGAAGGCTTTTGATAAAGTTCCCCATGAGGCATTACTATACAAATTGGATTATTTAGGTATTAGGGGTAAAGTGTTGCTATGGGTAAAAAATTGGTTAATAGGGAGAAGGCAGAGAGTGCAAGTCAAGGGTAACTATTCACAGTGGGCAGAGGTGGGAAATGGGGTACCACAGGGGTCAGTACTGGGTCCAATACTATTTATAATATTCATTGATGATATAAGTCAGAATATAATAAACGAAATCAGTATATTTGCTGATGATTTGAAGATTTGGGGGAGAGTAGACACTGTTGAGCAGATACAAATTTAACAAAGTGATCTAATTAATATATCGGGATGGGCTAACAAGTGGGGTATGCCCTTTAATATAGATAAATGTCAAGTGCTGCATATGGGATCTAGGAATAGTAAAGCTGAATTATATCTGCAAGGGGTTAAATTAAAGGAGGGGAATATGACCAGAGACCTGGGGGTAATAGTAAATGAGGATTTTAAAATGGAACACCAATGCTCATCTGTTAGTAAAAAGGCTAATAGGATAATGGGATATATTAGGAAAACTATCTCTTCAAGGACAGGGAACATAATCTTGCCTTTGTACAGAGGTTTGGTGAGGCCTCATCTTGAGTATGCAGTACAATTCTGGTCTCCATATTTGAGGAAAGACATAGATTTAATTGAGAGAGTACAGCATAGGGCTACAAAAATGATCAAGGGTATATCCAGTTTAAATTATGATGAGCGCTTAAAGAAGTTAAATATGTTCACTTTAGAGAAAAGAAGGGATAGGGGGGATATGATTCAACTATTCAAAAGGATAAAGCAAGGGGATACAGAGGGTCTAGACTTAAGTACAGATAATAGAACAAGGGGACACAGTTTCAAATTAAACAAGGGACATGTAAACAGGGAAAGCAGAAAGCATTATTTTTACAACAGGGTTGTGGATAGATGGAATGGGTTGCCGGAATCGATAGTTAGTTCCAATGGAGTAAAGGAGTTTAAGGATAAATTAGACAAATACTGGGAATCGGAAGTTTGAGCTGGTGGACCAACCTAGTTGGGCTTCACGCCTGTTGTTGGTTGTCAATATTTGTATTTGTAAAGAAGAAAACCCAAATTTTGAAATTGGATTTTCCAAATTTTGCAGCCTTCGACCAAAAAATGTCCTTTTGCTGAAGAATACACCTCTGGATCAGTGCAAGTGCAGAATACACGAAAACTTTTTTTTGAAATTAAAAGCATTAAATCAAGTGTATTCAGATACATTCTGGAACACAATTTTATGTGACACATCCTTAAACTCTGAGTGTTGGCAAAATAAATGTGAAAATTGCTTAAATGGAAAATTGTTGTTACAAGTTCAGCCAGAAAATGAAGTAACCTGGAAAATATGGGAAAAAACGATTAGAGACTACAGTTAGTTACAAAAGAAACTTCTGCAGGGGAACTTTATGAAATACTTCTACAAGATCTTCCACAAATGATGACACATGTTAATTTAAAAAGGATTCAGCACAAAGCATTTGAAGATGACAATAATGAAAACAGCAGGAAGAGGATACTTCAAATCGACTTTGCTATGTCATATGAGTGCCAGTATCAAAATGAGGTGCAGAGTGCACTTTGGTCACGAAATAGTGTTGTCATTTTCACTGCTGCTGTTTTCTTTAAAGGAGTGTGTCAAACTTATGCAATATGCTCGGACACACATAACAAAGACAAAGAGATTATATTAATCTTTTTATATTGCATATATGATGAAATAATGGAAAACAGCATAGAACCAGAAGAAGAAGTTATATGGAGCGATGGACCTGCATCGGAATTTAAAAACAAGTTCATGGTCAAAGTTTTGTCCCTACTGGCTGCAAAGTATAAGCAGAAATTTTCATGGAAGTACTTTGCAACTTCACATGGAAAAGGTGTAATCGACGGTGTAGGCGGAAATATAAAAAGATTGGTACGGCAACAAGTTATGAGTCAAAATGGTAATGTAGTTCAGACTGCCAAAGAATTTGCTGAAATAGCAACTAAACTAGTCACCAGCACGAAAATTTATTTTATACCTGATGAGAGAATAAAAAAGGAAATCGGCAAAGAAAAACCTTATGAGAACGTTATTCCAATTTCAAAATTTCACGAAATTATATGGAACCAAAATGATAAAATTACATCATGTAGAGTTCATTCTATGAGTGATGATTTCATTCACTTTGGAAAAAGGAACAAATTTGATGAAAACCTGCGACCACATGAATGGGTGGTAGTTGTATACGAAGGAAAGAATTATCCCGGCGAAGTAAAAAGAGTTACGGATTCAGGTCACGTTGAAATTTCCGTAATGCATCCCACAAGTGACGGGGGTTAATCTTCAAATGGCCAGTTCCCAAGGACTGCATTGTATATACTAAGGAAGAAATTATCAAGAAAACATCAATGCCTATTGTTGCTAACAGTAGAGGAAATTTCAAGTTCAATGAATGTATTTAAGACAATTTCAATTTTTTTAGTTGTGTACTGATGACTCAAAATGCCACAATTTTTGTAACATTATTGAATGTGACTAATTGTTAAGTTAATTTTAAAAATTGAATTTAATAAAGATATTGAACATATTTTAAGCAGAATTTTATTATTTACAAATGCTAAAAACTATTTTCTTTTATTACTTTATCAAATCACTTAAATTAGTTATTATACAAAAGCATTATTTTGACTTTGTCCCCCACGTGACAATTGCAAATAAATTTATTTTAAATTCCCAGTCTGCAATACAAACTTTTTCAATGGCTTAAAAAATAGATATTAGTCTGTAAATCATGAAAAAAAATGTTTTTGAACTGTATACTTTGTGAATGATCCGAGTTTTAATCATAAAATCAAAAACTTGAAAACCCAGCTTCAGTGATCTGTCCCCCACGTGACACATCTTTAAAATACTGCTGTTTTAAAACTTATTGGAATGGACATGCATGTTATACATGAAAAATCATTAAATAAGTATAATTATAAATTCCAGAAGTAATAACAGAAAAATATCTACATTAAGTGGTTTTATATTCAAATATGTGTCAGAAAAAATAGTCAAACTGTCCCCCACGTGACGGTGGAATGGCCCATTACAAGCACAATAACACAGCGAAATTTCTTGAGGGAATTTCTCCATCGAGGGCAATAATTTTATAACAAATTTATAATTAGTTGATTAGATTTTTATGGCGCATGACCCAAGATAGAGTATAGTGTGCAACGAACAAATTTATAAAGGGAGATACATTCCGATATTTATTGATATGCCTTTTAATCTAGATGCTCGTGCAGACACATTCTTATTACAAGCACAATAACACAGTGAAATTTCTTGAGGGAATTTCTCCATCGAGGGCAATAATTTTTATAACAAATTTATACAGGGGGAGACATTATGATAAATCAATTAGAATTCAATCGGGTTTATTGGAGAAATTGAAAGCTGGAGATATTGTTCTTGCAGATAGGGGGGGGTTTGTAATTGGAGAATTGGTTGGCATGAAGGAATCTCGATTAATTGTTCCTCTTTATACCCTGGGAAAACGACAACTTTCTGCCACTGAAGATTCTCATTCTCGGCGGATTCTGATTCTAAGGCAAGGGTGCATGTTGAGAGGAGTATAAGAATAAAAAGTTACCGAATACTGAAGTATTAATGGCCAGCTTCATATATTGAAATAGGTAGTAACGGTTCATCTATGGGAAATGACATACTCGTGGCTTTATGTGGCCTGTGCAATATTGCCAAATTGCCTTCAATTAATTAACACTTATTCTTCAGTTATTCTGGAGATCTTGGATCTCCAGTGATTCTCAACCTGTGGTCCATAGGAAGAAGAGCGGACCTGGAAAAATGTGTTACCTTAACCCAAACATAATAAAAATTTTCCAAACCTTATAGATAACCCATTAATTATGCCCAAAGTAGAGGAAGGCAGTGTGATAAATTCAATGGCAATAACACTTGGTCTAAGAGCTGGATGCAAATTTTGGGAATGATAAGGTGCACGAGATATTTCACCTGGGACAGATTCGATTGATGATGGGAAAACTTATGTCACCAACGCCAGAAGGCGGAGTGGAAGCTTTCAGTGTGAAAGGGGGGGTCGAACATGCAAACAGCGTGCGGTCCCTTGCGACAGAGATTTTGAGGAAATAGGTTGAAAATTTGCACAGTTTAAGGAGAGTGTGAATAAAAGATAATGTAGCATTCTCAAAAGTATAAGTTGTGTTTTAAGGGTCGTAGAGAACTAAACGAATTTTCGAATGTTTATATGAATGATCTGTACGGCCGACGAGGTGCAAGGGTGGACATAGGCTTAATGTATTGAAGAATGTTAGTAAAAGTTAGGGTAACACTCCCAGAAGACTAAGTGGAAGACAAAGGGTGGCCAGAAGTCACCAAAAGTGCAGAAAAATCTTAAAACTCGAATCATTCGGAAACTTCTGGCTGTTTGCATATATATAGCTGACATATAGAACAAACTATATGCAAACAGCCAGAAGTCTAAGTGGAAGCGTTCGGGAGATATTCAGGCGCGAAGTAAAAGACTGAATAAAAGCAATTCTCTTGCAACAATGACTAATAATACGCTAATAAATATAAAGTCATTGTTAGCGTGGTTTTTAGCGTATTATTAGTCATTGTTGCAAGAGAAAAGTTATATGTTATAAGTCATTTGTTATATATAAACATTGGAAAATTCGTTAGTTTCCTACAACCCTTAAAACACAACTTATACTGTTAAGAATGCTACATTATCTTTTATTCACACTCTCCTAAAACTGTGCAAATTTTCAACCAATTTCTGCAAAATTTCTGTCGCAAGAGACCGCGCGCTTTTATTCGGTTTTGTACTTCGTGCCTGAATATCTCCAGAACGCTTCCACTTAGACTTCTGGCTGTTTGCATATAGTTTGTTCTATATATCAGCTATACATATGCAAATAGCCAGAAGTTTCCGAATGATTCGGTTGGTTGGTTGATTAGATTTTTATGGCGCATGACCCAAGATAGCCGAATGATTCGGGTTTTAAGATTTTTCTGCACCTTTGGTGACTTCTGGCCACCCTTTGTCTTCCACTTAGTCTTCTGGGAGTGTTACCCTAACTTTTACTAACATTCTTCAATACATTAAGCCTATGTCCACCCTTGCACCTCGTCGGCCGTACAGATCATTCATATAAACATTCGAAAATTCGTTTAGTTCTCTACGACCCTTAAAACACAACTTATACTTTTGAGAATGCTACATTATCTTTTATTCACTCTCCTTAAACTGTGCAAATTTTCAACCTATTTTCTCAAAATCTCTGTCGCAAGGGACCGCTCGCTGTTTGCATGTTCGACCCCCCCTTTCACACTGAAAGCTTCCACTCCGCCTTCTGGCGTTGGTTGACATAAGTTTTCCCATCATCAATCGAATCTGTTCCAGGTGAAATATCTCGTGCACCTTATCATTCCCAAAATTTGCATCCAGCTCTCAGGCTAACTGCTCCTAGGAATGAAGAACCTAAATGTACATGGCAAAATTAAAATTCTTCAAACTGTAATGTACTTTTGATAAATAAGTACCATAACCATTTGTTACAATAAAAAATATATAACGTGGAGTAAATATTTATAATAATAAATGCATTACAATGATATTCCTTGCTTATTGCGAAGGAGTTTATAAGAGCTGAACGCATGGGAAACTGGTATTCTCATTTGATTTGTGTTAAAGAAATGCTCCCTTATTTTCATGCATCAGGGCATTTTCACTATGCAAAATTTGCCCAACTTTATCTACAGGATATGCTTCAATTGGAGAATGCGATTGATCCTGTTTTTAGGAGGTTCAGAGAAGGGTTCTTCACTGTGTTAGACGTTCTGACAAATTAAGCTGTGGAACTTCTACCGATATGATTATTGAACAATTCCTGATGAAGTCTAAGAAAACCAATGGAGGTTTTTCTCGAGGAAGGAGTACCCAAGATAGTGTAATAAGTAAATGGATTAATGGAATGCATGCAATAAGTACTGTGTGTGAAGGACTGGAAGATATTGCTAATGTAAGAATGAATACAACTGATCAACACGTTGATTCAAGAGATTCAAGGGTAAAAAGAGATCCAGACGATTTTAATAAACTACTTGATTGGTTTTCTTTACATGATCCATTTCCTCAGTTTGAAAAAATAATTTGCATAGCAAATGGAGTAGTAGGCGATAGTGAAATAAACTGTCACAATGCTAGGGAAGTCTTAATTTCATCCAGGTCTAGAATATTGGGCCTCAAGTTTAGTGAAGTAAAATTAAAACGAGCTGATAAGAAACACCCTCTTTTAACAGTCTGTGAAAGTACATGATGAGAAGGTCCCTATAGATCCTCTATTATTATTTCAACGAATGAGTATAACTAAGACATTTGAAGATGAACTGGAAGAGTTTTTTTGAATATGATCCTTATCCCTCTTTGATGCAATTGGAATGTGTAAAACGCAAAAATCAGCCACGTACAATTGCTTTAAATGTGTGGATAATGAAATTAATGACACAGATAATATCTACATAATCTATGGAACGAGAAACGTCAAAAGAGAAAAAATTAATCAATTTATTCCAGATATCATTTCTATTTATCCGGGTTGTGGGAAAACGCCTCCAAAATTACTCTGTTTTGACGATCCAACTCCTCAATCTGAAGGTATTACTGATTAGATGCCAGATGTACAAAAGACTACTAGCCACAATAAGGAGGACTCTGGATCCAATTTAGAAATGTTAGAAAGTGATACTGATGCCGATTGGGATTAAAGAAATTCGCTTGAAGTTCCAAATATATAGCACTGGGTGCTAGGCCAGGCGTTTCCCGGGCAATATGCTCAGCAGAGTGTGAAAATAAATCAGTTCCAGGACAAAAGATATGCAATGACTGTTGAAACAAAGTGTATATAAGTATTCTTCTGAACTGTGTGAGGACCAAGAAACTGAAATTGATGTGTGTGCTGAAGATTTCTAATTTAGAACTATCTGTTTCTAAAGAAGAGGCATACGAAGAAATCAATGCGTCATTTCAAGATATAGTACTATACAATCCACATTTAACAACATTATCTGAAAGATAAGTGATTTGGGCGAACTGTGCTTGACGGTACGGACACCAAGTTGGGGGATAAACGCGCCAACATGGCAACCCTAGTGTTCTCACTTGGTATGGCAACCCTAGCATCTCCGACGGGAGTGATGCGAGTTGGGATGGGAGGATGGGGATCAGCGAAGAGGTCATCCCGGATCGGGTTTCAGTTTCGGTTCCCACTTTCAAAAGGGGACCAATTACAAAGTGGGAGTTTTTGAAATGTTCTAGAACAGTGGTTCTCAACCTTTTGTGGCCCATCGCCCCCTTTCTAGAGGTTGACTAACACCTATCGCCCCCTTTCATTCTCATTGTATGTCTAATTTTAATTTGAAGTAAAGTGTAAATAATAAAGCAATTATGTACGGGGTTCCTCCCCCAGAAAATATTTGGAAATAAGACTCGAAAAAAAACAGGTTTTTAACTAGTTATAGTACACCTATTCCGAATTTCGGACATATATTTTTAGGTAGGATTTTGATTTTGATGAACTAATTATTAAAAAGTTTTGAAAAATTAAGTTCCAAGTCCAAAAGGGGGGTTTAGGGGTCCTCCCCCAGAACATTTTTGGAAATTTGACCCTAAGAAACAGGGTTTTAACTTGTTTTGGAACATTAAGTGTGAATACAGTCTGCCAGTACAGTACTATTTTATTTTCCCCCTTTGAATACTCATCGCCCCCCACTTATTTATCGCCCCCGTGATAACACGAATCGCCCACCTGGGGGCGATCGCCCCAGGTTGGGAACCACTGTTCTAGAACATTCCAGAGGGACGCTTACTTTTTTTTCGTTGTTTCCGTTGTCACTTTCTCTACAGCTCTCCTCCGCGCCGGTTGTGATCTTGCGTTTACGGTAAGTTTTCTTTTCAATTCAAGTATGGAAGGCAAAATTAATCTTAAAAAACTAAACTATTTAGAGTTTCAGGGAACTAAAGCTGTGATTGATTGGGTTATGAGTGTTGGATTAATTGCGTGTATGAAATTATGCGATAAATGTGGAGGGAGAATGGAGATTAAAGGAAGGGGGGATGTTTCTGATGGTTTTCCCCCCTTATACTACACCAAACGTAGTATAAGGGGGGAAAATAGTTGGTTTACCGACGGGCATTTGACAATTAGCAAAATATTGAGTATAACCTACATGTGGGTCTACAAGGCTCGAAGCATGGACATCGAGCAGGAAGTTGAGATCGCCAGCCACGCCGTTGCCGACTAGAAGAGTTATTGTAGGGAGGTCTGTGCTGAAATTTTGATAAAGAGGAGTGTTAAATGTGGGGGGCCTGGTGTAATATTAGAAATAGATGAAAGCAAATTTGGGAAGAGGAAATTTAATAGGGGAAAGCATGTGGAGGGGGTATGGGTTTTTGGGGGTTGAAAGGGAGAGTGATAGGTCTTTTTTTGTGTTGTGAGAGATAGAAAGCGTGATATTTTGTTGAATGTGATTAGAGAGAATGTTTTGCCGGGGTCTACTATTATTTCAGATTGTTGGAAGGCATATCACTGCCTCTCCTTGGAGGGCTTTCAACACCTTCAGGTCAATCACTCTCTGAATTTTAAAGACCCCGAGACAGGTGCTCACACCAACTCTATCGAGGGCACATGGAGTGCAATTACAAGCGGTATGAAAGGCCGCCAGCCAATTTGACTCTAACCTCATAGAGTATGCGTGGAGGAGGCAACATCGCGATTGCAACGACCTGTTTATGGCGTTCGTCGATGCCATAAAGGAAATCTACACGGGTGTAAATAACGATAAATAGTGTTTAAAAGTAGCCTCGTATTTGTAAATAGTGTATATAACATATTTAACAAAGAAATTTCTTCATTTAATCCAGTATATAATCGTATTTAATCAAGTGTCATCTTCCTGATTAACGTGTTTCATCCAAGGTAAGTTTTTTTTAGATTTTATTTATTGCTGTATATTTGTGTATTTTGTGATGGCAATGTAAAAGTTTCCAAAAAAAAAATAGCCGTTTCAGGTCGGTTTTGCCGATTTGGCGTCAAAAAAAAATGGCGCCAAATCGGTACCGTGAAGCACAGAAAACCCAGTGATTTGACCAAAAATGTTTACTGGAGGAATTATTGTTACTTGTCAAAAAACCTTTGAAATACTTATTAAACATCTGAAGAAGACAACTTAATCCATGGTAACCATATACTGGTAGATTAAGAATTATTAAGATGTGTGGTTAAAATATTGATATATATATATTTTTTTTTCTATTCACATTTTTATGTGAATTTCATAAGATTTTTTCATTTCATTTTTAAAGGAACTTTCAGATTATTGGACATCTTGTGGCACTAATATATATTGGTAACCATAGTAACCTAGCTTGTATAACGTAATTTACAGCAGCATAATTGTTATACCTATTTCAAGACGCTGATAGTAAAGTTCAAGTTTCATTCCTCGACCATCCAGGTTCATCGCTATATTTACATATCTCACACCACCTTGTATGTTACTGAGAATCACAGCCAGCTCATGCAATTTGTGAAGTGAATTCCCATCGATAGATCCATACATGTGATCACTCTTACAATAAATTGGCGGAAAATATTAAAAAAAAATTCGATGACACCTAAATTTTCCTTCATTTTAAGAGGGGGTTAATGGCTTCTACTTCCCGAGATCTACCATTCGATATGCTAATCGAATTGTTGGATTTTAATTTTGCTAAGCAAATTGGCGGATTTCCGCCAATTGGCGGAAGAATCGCATGTATGTAGATCGCACGATGATGCGATTAGGGCGATACTGGGGAAATACGGGAAACCATAAACCCCAACATTCGAATTCGCCAGCAACTGTCTGGAGCCCACCAATGCTTTATTGGTAGAGTACTGACTGCTTTCACCAGCATCAGCGACTGGTTACTCAAACCCCTGCGCAGCTGGAATCAGAGGGTCGTCAATACCATTCAATGGGTAGCTGTGCATAGGACAGGTGTTCGTGTCAGTGAGATCAGGCACTAGCGGACCTTGTTCCATGTACACTGTAAAGTGGGATCGGGGCGAGGTTCCTGGAGAGTCTGTAGTGAACTACCTTTAATGGGGTCCTTTTGCAGTAACGACTCCAGGTCGGTCTTCGCTCTGCACACCGAAGAATCGTAACAGCCAGTGTGGCTACCTGAAATCCGTAGTGGCTCTACTGCCGGGGCGGAGGTAGTCTCACTCAGTTTCGGTTCGAAGTGAATCCCATCCCAGAAACTGGTCTAACATAGTAAATCAGACAGAAATGAAAATGAGTAATTTTCTAGGTCATACAGTAATATCAGACCAAATATATTGAATTTAGTAATTTGTTAATCATTTCATAACTATTCTCATATAACAAAATAAATTCTCAGAGGTAATTACATGCTGAGGAAAGTTAATTTGAAACAAGTCGGTAAGCGAGTACTCACAACATAGAAAATGGCTCGAATAGAAATTGAATTCAAATAGAAACTAAAAAGAGAAAGTCATTTCAGCTGTCTATTTTTAGGTGTTTGTAAGTACTTGAAAATATATTCTCGATTCCCCTTTTATATATAAATAATTTCACACACATAATGTGAAGAGAAACACCACATCATCAACTAAATCTCCATCTTAGGATTGGTTGGTTGGTTGGTTGGTGCTTCTGGTTTATGCTCTTACTCACAGAGTACTAGAACAGAGAGTCCGTGGACATATTGGCCTATTTGGACGGCCCAAACAGCCCGTGGCGCATGCGCTGTAGGTCTTGTGGTTTCGTAGCAGTCTTGGCGCTTAGTGATAGAACCAATGGATCGCCGGGCCGTGGAAATTAGAGTAGAGTTTAGTTGAAAAAAGGCCGTCCAAATAGACAGTGCCGTTATGGAAATCGAAAAGTTGGATGGATGTGGGGCTTTTTTGGCGCTGTGATCTCACCAACGTCACCGAAGGCAGTAAGAAAAAGCCTGATTGGGCAAGAAAAACTTTTTCCTTCTCCTTCGAAAATAGCAGATTGAGTGACAGCCAATCACAGGTTCGGACACCAAAATGTAATGCTGATCCATCTGTCAATCATTTATAGTTCCTCGTGGCGCCCATCCATCCAACTTTTGAAAATGTCGTTTTGGACCCTCTGTTAGGATTTTTTTCTGTGCTTTTACTCACTGAAAATAAGAGACAGGCCGGTCAATGGGCGGCCATCGACACGAACGCCTTCAACCCGCGGTACCAGCACTAAAACTGTGGTTACAGTTAAGCTTTTATGCCTGGAAACCATGGAGATGTTTTGCTTTTTGCGAGGACGTGATGTGATCCATCGACCATGTGATCACCAGGATCGCGATCCTTGGCGACGCTCACATCAGCCCGTTAAATACTTTTTAAAATTAAACAATTTCTTTTCTTTCAACATATTTTTTAAATTTGCTATAATTATAGAAAATTGAAATCAAATCATTAACCCCCTGACGGATAGCGTCGTCTAAACACGACGAAGAGAAGCCGACTGCTTTCGATAGAGCCGTGTATACACGAGACACAAAAAACAGTCCCTTTCCCCCCATTTGGCTACTAGAACGGCGCGTTGGCGGGCACAGGCCTCCTCTCCCTGACACCTGACCCTCACCAAGACCGCTCTTTGAGGGGGGAAGCAGGGGGTCAGTCCATGAAAAGAATGCTCAGCGCGGATACATTTCCGGTGATAACAGAGAAGTGGTTGTTTCTTGCCCCAGCAAGTTTTGAACGTGGTGAAGAGATGGGACAAAATTCGTTTGTGTATTTCTACTTGAAGTAGTACGAAGTGTAGTGAATGACTGAAAATTGATTTTAACAATTTATATAATTTTAAAAAGGGTGAAACTATTGTTTTATTTTATCAAGAAAACAATCTAGAAATTCTGAGGTTGTTACACTGTAGATGTTTGGGTAATTTCCCCTGAACAAAATGATTTTAGGTGCGCTGAATCCGAAAATTATCTCCATTTTTTCTTGGAAATATATTTTTTTTGTTGGGAAATGCATAAAAATTTCGAAAATGGACTCATTGTAGTAAAATTATTAATTCAAATTTTTCTATAAAATCATTTCATATATTTTTTGTGCTGAATCTAAAACTAACATCCGTTTTGTCATAGGACTTCACCTCTTGACAATTAAAATAAATAAGGCAAATTTTCAAGAAAACAAAGCAAATTTAAATAATTATTTTTAACTCAAAATTTTATCAGAATCCGAAAATGACCCCTTTTGGTTTTTAAGGCCTCGTATTTTGTAACAAATTGAGAAAGTAAAGCACATTTTCACAGAAAATGTGTGTAGACATAAAAAGTATATTTTTCTATTCCAATTTATGGTTAAGGTAATCAATAAGGATCTCCGTTTTGCCATTGAATGTTGTTTCCTGACAGTTTACGTAAATTTGTAAAATAATTAATTGCTTCAATTTTAATGAAAATAGGTTCATAAAATATTTTTTTACCATATATTCTTGATTGAGTGATCATTTATCAGCACATTATTAAAACAGCTTTTGCATTGCACTCCTATGGTTTAGACAAAATTTAACTCCGCGAAATGACTAAAAATCGAATTATTGAGATTAAGACTTATGATGCAAGTATACAGCTGTATTACCGGGCTAAATACGAATGCTAACTAAAAATAAACCCATTTAGTGTTTAAATATATGAATTCATAAATTAGATAATCGAAAAAATTATCCCAAAACCACAAAAAAAAACCCTGCAAAGGCCAACAGTTTTCGTTTAGAAAGGGGCTACACAAACATACAAAATTTTTTTATAAAGATAACGGAGAGTAAATATTTTTAATTTTCAATGGGAGGTACAGATCAACCACGAAGTTTTGTCGCTTGACCTTTCCTGACCCGGGGAGAGCGCGCCGCTCCCGGGTTGCTAGATTTCTCCTTTTGCGCTTTTCTTGTGAAAAGCAGATCATCTCGCGAATTCGGGCTTTTCGTTTTCCGTAGAATAAGATAGTACGCTTGTTTCGTGGGAAATGAAGAAACTTAAGTTTTTTGGTGCGATAAGGAAATAACTTTTTGTAATTAAGATACAAAAAATTACTTTAATCTCCAATATTCGATCTACTGCTGGTTTCGATCATGTTTATACCCTAATCATATTTTTTCATTAGTTTCCACCAAGCAGGAAATTGTTGGTGTTAATTGACAAAAATTATTTGCAGCAATTTCAAAATATGTATGTTACAGGAGAAGAAAGGGTGTCGCATATTAATTTTTTTAGGTATTGGATTAACCTCTGAAAAAAAATAGCACATTGCCTTTCTCCATCTAAGATATTTATTTTTGATTAAAAATCTAGTTACACATTGTGTTAAATTTTTCTGTAATAGGATTTCTTTGAAGCGCCATTTTCCACTAAGGAAAGATTTAAGATTTTTGTTCGCATCTCAATTTCTAATGAGAGTTATTACGTTTAATTCGTTTTATTTTATTTAAGAGAGGATTAATTTCACTCCATGCTGAGGAACCTGATATAACATAACATTTATTTGACAATTTACACACAAGACATAAATTGAATGTAAATATGAAAATTAATAATAAAAGGAATTTTTCCAAGTTGTTCAATATTACCCATAGTATATACTTTATAGAAAAACCACTCCCTAACTTTCCGAAGACACCCAATATCCTATTAACTTCTTTGCATAGTAAAAAATTTTATGTAAAAAAATAAATGTATTATATCTTATTACCCTACCTAACTTTCCTAACATATTTTTCTAATATATGTACTTAAAATGACTGAGTCGTGGGAACAAATTTATTAATTTAATTGAAAAAAGGTTGTAGTTCTACGCGCTCCAAAACTTTTTTTAAACATTTTTTCGAACTTTTCCCTTCTACACAGTCTCAATTTTTCCAACCGTGTTCCAAAGACATCATAAAAGGTATTAAAATAATTTGTATTAACACATAACGCTGAGCATTTTTCATACAATTAATCTGGCAAGCAGAAGATTTTCATGCATTGATCCGGTCCTCCAGTCAAAGAGCCCTGCTCTATGGTGATAAATAATAAATATTCTATCTTTTTAAACTAAAATCCATTTCGGACTTCGGAGAAATGCGCGAAACATCAGCACCTAGTCGTTAATCGCCGCCACTCCTTGGCGAGGAGGAAATGGCTTGGCACGCTAAGAGCAATCTTTCCCCACCCGAAAGAAAAAAAGATTTTATGTGTTTTTGGGGTTGCCCAAGCGACAAAACTTCGTGGTCGATCTGTACCTTCCCTATTGGAAAATTTTTTTCTGGTATTCCATAAACCAGTATGAATTATACTGGATCCAGGATCATTTATACTGGTTCCAGTGTCATTCATATTCATACTGGTTCCAGTATCATTCATACTGGTTCCAGTATCATTTATACTGGATCCAGTATAATTCATACCGGTTTATTTAATACCAGAAAAAAAATTTCCAATAGGGTTGAAAATCTACTTTTGAAAAAAATTCCCATTGTAATTGTTTGAGGCATTTATCTTTCATTATAGTTGCAAAATATTCTACTGGTTATTGGTCTATGTAAAGTTGTGTATCATAAACAAATCAAAATTGATTCATTAAATAGTTATTTAAATATTTATAAAAATGAGCATTTTGATAAATCACATTAACCGTTTTAACTTGATTGTTAGATTTTATCTTTCAGAAATTAATTGCCTAATTTATACTTATAAAATTTAATAGAATACAAAAGCATAAAAAATATTTATTTTTAACAAATTACAACTTTTACATTTTTTAAGGTAGGCTTGTGATACTTCTCTAGACTATATTTTAGTGTTGTTTATGAATACCAGGCCAATTTTTTAAATAAATTTAGCGCTTCGAAAATTTGAAGCGCTCATAATATAAAAGACACGAAATATAAGTACTATGATAAATGTTTCAATTTTTCTTCGAAAAATTGTCATGATTCGTAAAAAGTACTAAAATTTGTTCCTTAGACGGGCATCATATGCCTAGATACCACAAATAATTGATAAAAATACGTGCTTAGTAAGGAAAATTTCTGATTCTTACAGGTACAAGATTTTCATTGCTAGGAAAAACTTTAGAAAACGCTTACCTCCTTATTCAAATAGATTATATCAAAAAGACAGCTGATCAATAAAAATTAGTGGTTTTCATTGCCTGAAAAACTTACCTACCTTTTAAAATTAATTAGGCTAAGAGCTGTGTCCTTTGAGTTAGAGATAAAAAGACTGCTCTCTAAAAACTTATTTTATTATTATTCCATCCCAAATATAATTTTTTATTGTCTCGAATTTGTTTATACACTACTGTGTTATTACTATACACAGAGCTGGCGATCTATTTTCAACATGACTTGGTGAAAGAAATATTCCCAAAATGCCTTCCTTAGCCTTTTGCCTTTTTGCATATAGTTTGTTCTATATGAGCAATACATATGCAAACGGGCAGAAGTTTCCGAATGAGTAAAAAATTTGTGAGGTGATATTTCGTGCACCGAGTCATGTTGAAAATATTTAACAGATCCTTACAAGGTGTGGTGATACTTCTATAAGTTTTAAAAATATTATTTTATATTTATGTTTGGACCCTACTTCTTTTTATAGTAAATTTTACATAAAAGGGGCTTCCTCCAGACCATTCGAAAATTGCGGCCTTTCTCGTTCAAGTTTGAGCCAATTATCAACCTGACAAAGATATTTCTTTTATTCAGGTTTTGTCGGGTAGAATACATCATATAGAGTTCATAACTCGAGTGAAGACATTTGTCGTGTGATTAGAGTAGGAATGAGGGGCGAAAACCAATTTTAGGCCTTTTTGGCTTGCGCGCTCCATAGGATAACATAGGGAACCTTTAGAGCCAATGTGGCACTTCAATTTATTGATATTATCACAAAATTCTGAAAAAAAAATCACTGGTACTCTCTGCCACCATAAGCAACTTAACCGCACTAATGCATCATAAAAATAAAAAAAATGTTTTTCCGATTCACTCTAATGGTTACTCGACTTATACATTCACTAGATTTACATTATTTATTGACAACAATCCTTTTTGAATTTTCAAGGTAGTTTCAAAGGAAAAAAAGGATTTCAATAGTTTTTTACTAGATTTTTATCGAGATTTTTTTAAAACTTATTTTACTTTGAAATTGAATTTTCGCGGAATTTTGGGAAGGACAGCGGGAAAAATTCACGAAAACATTGGATTTTCAAATGACTGAGATTATTTCGATTGGATTGTTTTTAACACTAAGAAAGAAAAATGTTTTATATACAAAAAATTTCAGGATGGAATGAGATATCACTCTTGGAACTGGGATGAAAAAAATGGCACCGCTTATACCGGGATGAAAAGGTACCTGGAACATCGGGATAAGAAAATTATCGGGAACAGGGATATGAAAACACACCGCAAGAACAGCAAGACAGGAAAATTATTGGGAAAACTGAGATACAGAAAAGTACCGGGACACCAGGGTTATGGGTGAGGCGAAAAATCGGACATATAACTCGAGATAACTTAAAAAAAAGGAATTAATATAATCCACCCGTTCTAGACCAGGAAATTCAGCTAATTATTAGTATAAAATCCGCAATCACGGAATGACTTACATCGGGTAGTAACACTGATTGATTCAAAAATTCTCAGAAAGAATTTTAACATTCAACGAGGTTTATTGTGTTTAACTAATCGACTACCATAAATAATTTTTATTTGGTTTAACTTAAAAATGCATTCCGAATGTCATTGATTTTCAACAAAATATTGAATTTTGGAATTCAGATTTATTAGTATCTTTATTTATTATTATTATTATTATTTACTTGTCCTTTACCTCATTCAATTACTAAATGTTGGAATAGAGAACAAAATTTGAAAAAATTCTTATCGGTACAAAACTTAATGATATCGAGTAGCAACAATTTCCATCTAATTAAAGCTACTTTAATTTTGTAGATACATTTTAGAGCTTGAATTCCCTGCCAGGAAAACCGAAGAAAATTTGGATCTGAGTGCAATAATTTCTTGAAAATCTAACTGCTACTAAAAAAATACGTAATGCTGAAAACTAATAGCGCAGACAAATTATTCTCATGGAGTTTCTTTCAAGGATGTGAGCGAAACGAAGCCCAGATTCCCTTCCACTGTCCGCCTAAACCATTCACAACCTTATCGGCAAAATCCCCAACCCCAACATGTGTCCAGACAGTGAACGATAAGTAACAAAAGGGGCAGGCGCCTGGAGATAGGGGAGAAATACTATTGACTCAATTTTCACGTTTTCTTTCTTGGCGATCACCATGGTTGGCACTAAAGGGAGAGATCTGACAATCCCAGGGGGGAAAGAAGAGGTTACAACAGAAGTTAGGAGCGATTTCGGTAACACTGCACTTTCAGAGCTTATCCGTCAGTGGGTTAAGGTTTGTTCATCAACAAAATTTCATGATCACATATCGCCTCTCCCGTGCAAGACTCACACAATTGCAAAAGTTTAAATCTTTACTCTACGGGAGCTTGGCGCGGAAGGACTTCTAGATAGGTTGCCAAGTCGATAAAGTCGAAGCTAGAGTTTAATCTTTGGTGATTATTTCAATCGTCGCTAAGATAAATCGCCAAACAAGGTTTTTTATGTTTTAACGCGTGAATCATGGCTCACTCTTAACTCAAGTTAAGCACCTTCAGCCACAGTCAGTACTTTGGAGGGTGACCACCAAGTATTGGCACGTTCTTTTCCCCTTTCTCGATCTCATATTTGCCTACGTTTCTGGAAAGGACCTATACTTGTCATTGAAATTATTCTGCCCGTAATAATGAATGTGTATAATATAATGCACGATTTAATTTTTTAAATAGTACTTGGATTTTATCAGAAATATTTAATTTTTCTTGAGATTCTTAAACAAAATAGGAAAAGTATGAACCCTTTTTTTTAAATTTAATTAAATGGACAACCCGACTGAGGTGAGATCTTCAGGGGTCAGTGTTATATTTCTTTTTTTTTTCAATTATTAAACCTCATTTAAAGCTAAAACTATTTCCAACTTAAAAATAATCTATAAATTTTAAATAAGTTGGTTGACTTTCTGTATTTTATAAAATATGTAACTTTATTACTATTTTTAAGAAATTAGATACATTTCTCTTAGTACGTGAGATCTTTAAACAACTGATCAAGTAAATAGCTATTGACGGTGCAACAACGTAATGTTACATTTGAAGAGTATATACGCTATAACCAGTCAACAGTGATTATTAAAATCGGGTCCAAAATAAGACTGCAATCAAAATTAAAGATGAAAAATGCAGTCTTAATTAAAAGCAGATCCATTTAAATCTGTATTAAAAGTAATCATGACTAGTTCTGGCTAAATTAAAAGTAATTATTTTCACATTCTCAGCATTACCACCATCGGTTTGTTCTTTCTTCCTCTGCCTAACCTAATTTTTGCCTACTTTTCAGGAGAGTATCGATACCTATTATATGCCCCGTGTAAAGTAAAATACACGTAATTTTGTAATCACCATTTTTAATGAATTAAAATTTTTCTCTGATCGTCAGAGTTTAATTCAAAGACTGGTTATTGTTTCAGTGCAACCAAAAGGTATTTCATGATCATGTAGCATAATTCTCACGAGGAATGCACATATAGTCGATTAAAAAAAGGTTTTTCATGATAATTTGCTCAGGAAATAAAGTCTACCTATGAAATCGGCTATAAAAGAAACGTAATTTAATTAAAAATGTAAATATATTTCTATGATCATTTATTTTTTTGGGGAGAATATTCTGATAACAGGTAGATCCTTTCCTGAAAAATAAAAGCAAATGTGCGCAAGGAAAGAGAAAAACGCAGCTATGCTTGATTTGGTCAGTGGTCACTAGGGTGGTTTTTTTTAAACAAAGGTTCGAATTTTTTTCGGGGCACCCCCTCAATAGGTGCCATTTGATATGAAACTAATATTCTGAGAGTTACAGCTCAAAAAAATAATATTTAGACCCCGCCCCCGAGCGTCAAAGTTTCAAAAAAACTCTAAATTTTGCACGTTTTTAGCTATAAAATCCAAACTAATGGTTGTAAAAATACAAAGTGGGTCTCATTTTGTAGATAATTTATTTAGCTTCAACTTTTATAATTGAAACTTATTTGTGAAGCTTACAGATCATAAGATACGAGGGGTTTCATTAACTCCCCACGCAATATCTATTTTTTAAAAAGTGCCAGGGAATTTCTTTAAATTTATCAGCTACCGTAAAATGGTTCAATAACATATAAATAATAGTTTTAGACAACATAGGTACAAAATTTAGTATATTAAAGAGCAAAAAAATATTTTTTCGTACATACCTGTTATTTTTTTCAAAATCGTTAAACAATTCAAATAAAATATATAAAATATTTTTTCAACTACTTATTAAATGAATAATGTGTAAAAGTTCATAAACAAGCAAAAATATACAAATTAATATAATTTTTACTTTTTTTCTAAAATATAGAAATTTTATTTTCATCGATTTGATAGTATTTTTCATAAGATCTCCCTATTTTAGAAGTAGTTTTGAGAGCAGTATTCGACACGACCCTTATCTGAACTGATGTAAATAAAACAGTAAAAAGCTCGAGTTGATGATAAAGAAGTCAATTCAAAACTAATTATCATTAAAAATATTGGAAGTTTCATTTCTATGCATTAGGAAAAATTCAATATATCTTCAAAGAAAGGAATCTTGCAAGTGCTTGGTATTTATAAAGCTTGATATATCAAACCATCCCTAGGTACCATTGTATCATGCTAGATGTAATGCAAAAGTCCAATATTGCGTGAAAATTCTCCTTTTTAAATACAATTGTATCTAGCCCTTAAAAAAGGTAGATGTAATCAGAAGTATCTGTAGTATTCTACCACACACTTTCATTACAGTTTGGTTTTCTGAGCTAGATGCAACATTAGTTGCATATCAAGAACTTAAATTTGTAAAAACTGTAGTTATAGTTACGAAAAAATGCAGAAATATCAAAAATAGCATTTTTATTTTTTTAATAGTTTGTGGTACTTAAACCCCGAAACTTTTGAATTCTCAGAAAGCTTTAAAAATAAATTAAAGGTAACATGCTTTTGTGTTATGAGGAGGAACTATAAAACTAGCTGAAGACTATGTGAAAGTAGGATTATAATAGTGAGAGTTAATTTAAGTGTCTAATTATCTTTTCAGCAACGAAATCGACAGTTTTATCCCTTCATTTTCATTTACAATGAACTTTTTCAAAAGATTTAATATTTCTATTCTACTTTTAAAGGTTTGATAAAGCTATTTGAAATACTGACTGGAATTTTCATACAACAGAGGGCTTTTGTATTACATCTAGTATGTAGCATGGTTGTTTTGGACACCTAGTCTAATTTTTTTGGGGGAAGGGGGGTGGCGGTTCCCCTACCAACCCCCTTGATATATCAGTAGAATACCACAGATACTTCTGATTACAGCTACCTTTTTTAAGGGCTAGATACAATTGTATTTAAAAAAGAAAATATTTCACGCAATATTGGAGTTTTGCTTTACATCTAACATGATACAATGGTACCTAGGGATATTTGATGTATCAAGCTTTATAAATACCAAACACTTGCAAGATTCCTTTCTTAGAAGATATTCTGAATTTTTCCTACTGCATAGAAATGAAACTTCCAATATTTTTAATGATAATTAGTTTTGAATTGACTTCTTTATCATCAACTCGAGCTTTGTACTGTTTTATTTACATCAGTTCAATTTAAATTTAAAAACTTCAGATAAGGGTCGTGTCAAATACTGCTCTCAAAACTACTTCTAAAATAGGGAGACCTTATGAAAAATACTATCAAATCGATGAAAATAAAATTTCTATATTTTAGAAAAAAGTAAAAATAATATTAATTTGTATTTTTTTGCTTGTTTATGAACTTTTACGCATTATTCATTTAATAAGTAGTTGAAAAAATATTTTATATATTTTATTTGAATTGTTTAACGATTTTGAAAAAAAGTAACAGGTATGTACGAAAAAATATTTTTTTGCTCTTTAATATACTAAATTTTGTACCTATGTTGTCTAAAACTATTATTTATATGTTATTGAACCATTTTACGGTAGCTGATAAATTTAAAGAAATTCCCTGGCACTTTTTAAAAAATAGATATTGCGTGGGGAGTTAATGAAACCCCTCGTATCTTATGATCTGTAAGCTTCACAAATAAGTTTCAATTATAAAAGTTGAAGCTAAATAAATTATCTACAAAATGAGACCCCCTTTGTATTTTTACAACCATTAGTTTGGGTTTTATAGCTAAAAACGTGCAAAATTTAGAGTTTTTTTGAAACTTTGACGCTCGGGGGCGGGGTCTAAATATTATTTTTTTTAGCTGTAACTCTCAGAATATTAGTTTTATATCAAATGGCACCTTTTGAGGGGGTGCCCCGAAAAAAATTCGAACTTTCGTTTAAAAAAAACCACCCTAGTGGTCACCCACCCAAATACTGACTGCACCCGAAGGTGCTTAAATTCAGTGAAGAAATTTCGATGTTCGATATGCCAGCTAAACTACGATTTTAGATTCCAGCACATAAAGCCGTTTTTGGCGATTTTTTTAAGCGCCAATGGAAATAATCCCCAAAGATCACACTTTTGACTCTACTTTTTCGACTTGGAGACCAATAAAGAAGTCCTTCCACGCCAAGCTCCCGTAAAGTAGACATTTCAACTTTTGCAATTGTGTGAGTCTTGCACGGGAGAGGCGATATGATGTAAAACTTGATTGTGAAAATACAAGCTTAAATAATATAAAGTAATCAAGAATCACAAGGGTAAATAATGAATGTTTTTATACAAACATGATGTTTAAATGAAGTTGCAATCCTCGCGAATCTAAACGAACACATCTTTTGCAAATAATTATTTACAATAATTATTATTTCTTGTGGGATACTTAATAGTCCATGGGCCTGTGTCAAAAATTTATGGGTCATTTGAACCACCAGAAGACCTATATAGAATGTTACCGGGTGGTTATAAAATAACATACCTACTTTAAAATTCTCAACAGAGGAAACTACTTGGGGAAAAAATTTGAAATTTTAAAGGAGGCATTTTGAAGGGATGGGAATTTTTTTCAAATAAAAAATTTTAGTAAATTAATAAAATTAATTTTCTAAATTTTTGTCTTAGCTTTCGGACCGTAACCAGAAGTCTAAAAGGTAAATGTTTTAATGTTTATTCAAACTATCAAATCAGACACTTAAGGGAAACAAAATTATTTATTCAAAAAAAAATCACGCAATTTTGGTGAGCAAAGGGGATAGCTATAATTTCTTTTTTACTTCAGTGTCTGATATGCTAGTTTTAATAAACATTTACCTTCTAGACTTCTGGCGACGGTCCTAAATCCAAGGTGAAAAACTTAATTAAATTACTAATTTTTTTGTTTCAAAACAATTTCCATTCCTTCAACATACCCCTTTTAAAATTTCAGATTTTTTTACCAGTAGTTTCGTCTGTAGAGAATTTTAAAGTGTGTATGTTGTTTTATAACGACCCTGTATAAGACGATCGGCTAGAACTACACGTTCGTCGTTGACGTCAGAGACAATTCGCTTAACTGCGCAAGCTCCGGAACTTGGTCTCACTGGTCTCACGTAGCTTGAAAGAACACGATCCGATTTTTGAAGATAATATATTATATAGATAATATACAGAAAAATCATCAAACTTATTTTCAATGCATGATTGAATTTTATTGTTGAGTTAAAAAAACTTATTTTAAATGCACACAGGTTTTGCAAAATTTTATTTTAAAGTATCCAACTACCTCCATAAAAACCCACTCTATTTCTCTTTAAATGTACTAATTTCTCTTCTATAAATAATGAGTAATTAATGTTTTAATTTTAAAAATACTTCACAAATAATTTCTTTATCTAGTTTGATGTAATTTAAACACAATTTTATTTTTCAATTGTATTCCTAAATTTTTATTTTAAAATTGTTTCAAAAACGTTATGATTTAAAATTAAAAAAAAAGAGTACTCAAAACAAAAACTCGCAAAATAACAAATATTGAATATTTTATAACCTTTTGACAGTAAAAAGAAAAAAAAGGAAACCAGCTGCACTCTTATCAGACATTGTTTTCACTTTCTATACTATTCTAACATGAAATGCGCAATTTATGCTTCCGTGGTTTACTAAAAAGTTGTTTTTATTTCATTATCCTTTATTTTATTTAAAAATCCTTTAAATAAATTAATTAATCAGTATTTAGTGATGTCAAAAAACAAAAACTAATGCAATAAAAATCAAGAAAAAGCACAAAAATAAAATTTATTGTTTGAATGCACTTATAAGAGCAACTTGAATTAACACAAATTTTGAAAGGAAAGCAAATTACATTGATGGAAAAATTTATATGCAAATGAGCGAGGAAATTAATATACATTATGTGTGTACATTGAAATTCACCAATACTATCCAATCAGTTTAGGAGTCATTCATTAATTACGTAAGGGTCCCGAGGGGGAGGGGGGTTGGAAAAATCTCTACATACCCTTACTTCGGGAGTGGGGGGGGGTTAAACTCATTCTTATATAAGATTTTCCAAGTTAATGTAAAGAAATTCCAATTATTCTAATCCCCCAGAAAAACTTATAAATACTGACGATCTCGGTATATTATCGAAGCTTTAATTTTTTTGGTTTCAACTTTATTTTTTGCGTCAAACAGAGAGTTTTAGTGTAACTGATGCTTTTCTAACATTTTATTATTTTGAAAAACAAAATGGAATCTTACGTAAGAATAGGGGGAGGGATTTCAAAAATTTTACGTACCCTCACATGGGGGTAGGGGGGTCAAAAACTGCCAAAATCATCCTTACGTAATTAATAAATGGCCCCTTAAATGCTTTGTCCACCATGAACTCGGAATAACATTTGCTCTAATTATGAAGTATTACTACATACTTATATACAGATGAACATAATATTACACAGGGTGTTCGGAAACACTGTGGAAAACTTTGAGGGGTGGTAGAGGGGACCTAGACAAGCATATTTAAAAATAGGTGTATCTACGACCCCCCCATTCCTATTCGAAACCCCCTCTACCACACCTTAAAGTTTTCCACGGTGTTTCGAAACACCCTGTATACAGTGTATCAATGAAAAAACTACTATATACAAATACGTCAAGTTAGAGTGAAAAGAATATTATTTACAATATATACATAATTTAATTACCCAACGAATTTTTGCCTTAAAATATCTTCAAATACTTTAAATAAGTACTAAAGCATACACATGAAAAAACATTATCCTGTCTTTAAGTTTAAGACTGACAATCAGACTATTTGAAAAATATTTCATGGAGCAAATTCTTAATAGGCAAATTATTAATGAACATTAATTAATTATTAGTTATAATAACATACAAAATAAATACCTACAGGTTATTAACCTCACAGAAATTTAAGACTTGTCGTCGCTGTGAAATCAAACTGCCATATATGCAAAATGAATATTTTTCACTAGAGCGCTTTAAAGTTTTCGCATGTGATACTTAAAATAATAATAAAACTGTACTATTGTGAGGTAATTCAGTTTTACTTAGAGGATGGACATCTTTCCACCTTGAAGGTTTTGAAGCAACTGGTGTATTGCACAATATATCTGTCCTCTGATAAACAAAGTGGATATTCCCGATTACATGCATACCAGTGCAACGTGGTCTGACAGAGTTCTATTCAACTAAACCATACAAATACAAATTAAGTCGACCAACTACAGGCATAAGCCTGGTTTGATATACCGGTTTGACATAAAAATACCAACATACATAAAAGGTTTGCACAAAAACAGGTTTGAGTGTATCGCCAAACATTAACACAATGATGTTTCAGTTGGGCACTCTTCTAATGATGACAAAATCAGCAACAATGACTTAACCGAGAAAAGTTTGTTATTGGATGTTCCAAAGAATCATTCAAAAACAAACCTCACCCAGTTTTATGTGTTCTTTCTGAAATCCCACATAATTCAGTAAGAATAACAAGGCAATTATTACAATACTGGCTAAAAAACCTTAAATTCAGATTTTTCCAAGAGTAAAAATTATCAGGACTTACATCTCTAATTTGTTTTTCATTTTGAGCAAGTCTTATCACACTCTTTCTACTGTAAATTCTTGCAGGTAAACTGAGCATTAAGACAGCGACCCATTTGCAAACATAGAAAATGTTGGTTCAATTCAGTTAAAGGTCCCGCGCTAAATATCACCAAGTTTTTATGAGCTCCATATATTCAAATATCGACAAATTTTTCTGATTTTTATTGATAGTTATTGATCTAACTAAACATATTTATCTATTAGTTTGAAATTATTTAGCAATATTTCTACTTTTGGATGACCAAAAGAGCATGGCTGTATTTAGTGGGACCTTTAACGGAATTGAACCAAAATGTTTTGAGAAAAAAAATTATTTAATGAGTAAGAAAATACCTATTTATTGAGACAGTTTAATGAACGTGAACCCTAATTTCATTTATACTATACAACTGATTCTTTCTGTGTTGTTGTTTTGAAGAAACAGTCTTCTAGGCAATCATACTGTAAAACATCATTTATCTGCTCCAAATAATTTTTGATGTGATCCTGGCACACTCATTTGTGAGCGTAATTAACAGTGAGTCTTGCTGGCAAACTTTTTACCACACTCACATGTGAAGAGACTTTCTGATACATCCAAACAATTTAATTTGTGAATTTCAGCAGAGTACTTGGCTTTGAAACTCTTTCCACAATTCTCAAATATTATGGATTCCATTTTTGTGGCACATCAATCTGAAAAAAATTGCATTTCAGTCAATGAAAGCTTTATTTAGGCTACTTCAGAAAAAATTGCATTTCAATCAATGAATTTTTTTATTTAGGAAACCTCAGGGAACATAGTGATTTTTAACTTACCTTTTCCTTCAAAACCAAATGATTTATTACGATTATCAATAGTAAGAAAATCAGAATTTTCTTGTGTATTTGTCAACATCAACAACTTGCTCCAGTTCACGTACGTTCCTTCAAGCTCCGTGAGACGAAGTTCCGGAGCTTGCGCAGTTAAGCGAATTGTCTCTGACGTCAACGACGAACGTGTAGTTCTAGCCGATCGTCTGTATAAGGGCATAAAATAATAAGATTCAGCACTATGCCGTCACTTGTAAGCAGTCCAACTGAGTGGAGTTGAGAATTCAAAAGCACAGCTAGAGTAAGTATATTTATTGGTCATGTGATCATGTACTGCATTCTTACCATCAATAGATCCATGAAAAATAATGAGAAAACGCGCAGTGCCGTTTTAGTGCCAAAATTTCTTTTGATTTTAAGGCGATTTTAAGGTTAAATTTGGTCATTTGATCATGTACGGCATCGGTACCATACAGTTTCAATGCCTATTTTAATCCATAATTATTTCCGCAACGCCGTACAAAAAAATCATGCGACAAGGGGGAAAAATCAAGGGTTGCAACCCCCTCCTTATCTAGTAAATCTGGTAAAGTAAAAAGATCTAGTAAATTTAAAAGTCTAGTGAACGAGTTTACTAGAAAAGGAGGGGGTTGCAACCCTCGATTTTCCCCCCTTGTCGCATGATTTTTTGTACGGCGTTGCGGAATTATGGATTAAAAGAGGCATTGAAACTGTATGGTACCGATGCCGTACATGATCAAATGACCAAATTTAACCTTAAAATCGCCGGAAAATCAAAAGAAATTCCGACTTTGTGGACCACTACTTTTGTACGGCACTGCGCGTTTTCTCATTATTTTTCATGGATCTTATTGTATATGTTTTTATGTTGAAAAAGGAACAGATATTTAGAACGACATTCTTTATTCTTGTTTATAGAATTGAAATTAGAAAATTAATTAATTACGAGGTGAGTTGAGTAGTGGCTAATTCTGATAACATATTATTTACAATTATATACAGATAAATATTAATGTGAGTACTAGTGAATTAATTACAGATACATTCAGATGAGTAACAATGAGTACTAGTTAATTATTTAGATATAACAATTCTCCCACGCTTAAATGAAACTGTTACAACCATAGAGGAGATATAACAGTGGAGTGAGCAATGGCAAACCTTAACAGTGGCAAACATCGTTTAACATTAAGGCAATGGGAAAACGTCACTTCCGCCGCCAAAACGTCACATCCGCCGCCAATACGTCACACCGCCGCCGCCCAACCGCTCGCCAATCCACTTGAGCTCGAAATTTGTCGACGTCGCCATTTTTTTCCATGTTACTCAAATCGACGGCGAGCTTTTTTTAGTTGAAATCAGTTTCAGATCAAGAATTCTGAATAGACTTGCAAAGTCAATTCAAGATTGGAATTAAGAAGGTAAATATTCAATATTTTTTTTAATTCAGTGAAAGTTATATTACTAAACTTTTTATATGTTTGTTAGCTTTGTTTACTTTGCTTCTCAGTTCTCAATTAAGCTTTTTCATATTTATTTCACTTGTAAGAAATACGATATTGTTCGTGCTTTAAATTCCTATAACATTATATTTTGCCCAGATTTTGATTGAATATGTCTTTTTTTAAGTGTTTTGCTTGTTCTTATTCAGCTTAATTACGCATTTTCTCTTGCATTAGGAAATCCCATATTTTAAGAATTCTTATTCTCTCGTTTTCCATTTAACTACATAATAATTTTTTTGAGCAAGAAGTTTTTTTTGTTTTAAATTGAATTGGATTTTAATTAAATTAAGAAATTTATAATGAAATAAAAAATTAATGGGAATACGAATTATAAACACTTCAATGTGTCATTAAACAGTAATAAAATATGTTAATTTTTTCTCGTAATTATTTACATTTTATGTGATCACAAGCTAATAATTATTTTTTTATTTCATATAAATACTGTTCTTTGTGAATACATGAAAGAAATATTGAAGAGAGCAAACTGTGTTTGTAAAATCATGTACTAACTTCATTGATGGCGTGTATTTGAAGAATTACTGTCAAGTAGTGAAGAAGTCATCTTAAAATTTTTCTATTAATTCTGAGTTATCTTTTGAGGAATATAACCATTCTGAAAGATGGAAATTAATAAATTCATCATCTGCTAAATTGTTTTGAAGTAAAGTTATACTGTATTTTGTAATCTATATAAAAATATTATTCCGAGGAACGTGACCATCAAATAGTGACAATTCATACTATGTTTAAATCAAAAGGTACCAACTAAATGTAAATAACTACTAGATTTGGAGATACTGTTAATAAATGACAAATTTTTGTGCTTTTTTATTGCTAAATCTTTGTAATTTGAGAGTTGGTTTTTTAAAGATTTAGTTCCTAGAATATACTTTTTAATTTTTACAAGCTACACTTTTGGTAAGTGTAAATTGTAGTATTAAAAAAGATGTAAAATCTGCCCTACTCTCTTATACATATTGTAAATAATTTCAGGGATTTTTTTATGAATATTCTTTGTAAGGATTTAGGTTTTGATTATATAATTTAATTTAAATTAGAAGTTGGAGATATAACATTTTGTTATTGAAGTCTAACATAATATTGCATATGCCCAACTTTGACAATCTTGCATATTTTTACTACCATAACATTTCTTTAAGGAAATTACAGAATGTAAAATTACCATGCATTTTAATTACTTCTGCATCCATTCAGATTTGTACTAACTTAGATTTTTACTAATTTAGTCTTGCATGATTTTGGATTATAACAAAAGTTCTTAGCTTTACTTGAAAAAACGAACTGTATTCAAGTGTTCAGAATTTGGATAATTAATTAATTTTTATGGTTTAAATTTTTAATCAAGGTTCTTGTGAATTTTTTTTCTTTGTTACCTAATTTAGTTACAGTAAAAATTTTAATTTTACTTTCAAATGTCCCAGAGGGAAGTTCACTTTTCTTAGATTTTTGATTGATATTGAATTGAACATTTTGTTCTTAAGTAAGCTTCTTCAAGAACCTTAACCTTTTTGAAAACTTGAAATGTGTATTTTAAATTGTAAAAGTGTTAACTTCTTATTTGATTGACTTTTTACTAAAATTTCCTGTTACATTTAATAAAAATTGTGTTTCAATTATATTTTATTATTTCAGCATCAAAAGAATGTAGCACATGAGAAAATACAGTAGGGGAGATTGGGGGAAGAATGGGACCTTTAAAGTTTTTATGTATTAACTTCACTTTAAATGTTTCATATTCCAAGCAGAATATAGTGATTTCTACACCATTTAATAAATTGTATTAACACCAGCTTCCATTATTGTGTTAACAGGACTACTAAATGTTTTTTCTTACACCAAAAATAAATATTTAGTCTTCTTTCTTTAAATTTAATTTAAAAAATGAACTAAAGCTGAAATTTTTACTCTATATTAAATTTTACTTGTAAGTATATTTTATAATTTATATGGTAAACATTTATGGTTATTTTCTAAGCTTATTTTAAGTTTTCTAGAAATAAGTAGGTATGAGAATGAATAAGACAAGAGCTGTAAGGATGAATGGAACAGTTCAATCATCTCTTCATTTTCTGGCTTTAAAACTTTCCTTTAAAAAAGCTTGCTATACAACTCATTTATTAATTTTTAATTTAAGTTAACTAAAATTGGATGTATTTGATGTAATATTTATAAAAAATTTCCTTTATTTAATGTTTCAAACTTAAGAAATTATTAAATGTGAAAATGCATGCAACTTTCATCTTACCTTTGGTATTTAGTAGCCATTTTTTAGACTAAGCTGGCATTTATTCTCAAATTTAAAGAAAAATTCCTTTAGGGTGGCAAGAAAGTGCATGAAATCATAATTGCATGAAAGGAATCACTTTCGAGATTTTTGTCTGGACATCAAGAAATACTAATTCGCTCTCTTTGCTCTTTGGGTTTCATCTAAAATAAACTGCAGCACCATATCGAGGAGCAAATAAAAAAACACAGAATGAAAAGAGCAAAGAGAAAATGGTCTTCATTCCAACTCCTCCCCTAAAATATCTTTAATAAAATTATCCTTGTGGGCTGTGCACATTCAGTTTGCTTAATTTTTAACCCCTATCACTTATATTGAAAAATTTTGTTAATATTTTTTGAAAATGCAAAAACGATTTTAGAGAGGTAAAATACTTTTCTCAAAAATTATAAACATTTGAACTCTAAGTAAAACAATAAAATGGAATATAATGATTCTTAATTACACACAATAAAATAAAACATCCAATGTAAGGTCAAGACCTATTTTATTCAATATATCTCCACTTTTAAAAGTTAGTAAATTAGAAAAAAAAATACAATAAAAATATTTAGAGTTTCTGGATAATCACTACCAAACTATCACGAAATTTTTTAAATCATTTTATGACCTCTTATTAGTTTTGAAACTGCCAATAAAGCGATAACGCGCCAATCGTCGCCAGGAGCCCATACCGATGATGGTTACTCTTTTTTGAAGGCGATTCAATGGGAAAGCTCACTCCATTGTTATATCTCCTCTATGGTTACAACTATTATCAGTCCAAGTTATAGTCCTGTAAATATGTAGGCTTCTTTCTTACTCTGGAAGATCTGCGAAGTTGAGGTGCTTTTTTTTATTTAACAGACTTATTTGAATTTTTAACTCGCGTAACAATATAACACGAGCATGGGCGTAGCCAGGGGGGGCTATTAGGTCATCCCGAAAGTTTTGTTGCTCTTGGGAGCATCTGTATACAATGTATTTTTTGGTACTTTTCCATTACGGCAAACCAGTAAAGTACTTCTACTTCTATCTAAAGTCAATTTGGCGAATTTTGGCCCTTTTTTTTGTTGGCTCACTTTTCCAGCTTTCCTAGTTTCTACGATTAATAAGATTTTGTTTACTTCAAGTTGCCATCATTAATGGGATACTTTCATCTGACGTCAGGGATCACATGTCGTAGGGAAAACACCATTGTAGGAACCTATTAGAACGTTTGTAGAGCGACCGGATATCCCAAATTAGGTAATACGTCTAATCGACAAACCAATCAACGCTCTCTTACCTACGGCCAGTGGCGGCTCGTCCATAGGAGCACAGGAGCACGTGAACACCCAGTGTGAAAAATTAGAAATAAACCCAAATACAAAGATACACAAATATCAAAAGAAAACAATACATAAATCCTTCCCAATTTCTTTTTCATACTCAGAATCAAGTTTCTACCCCCCCTTTCACCTGTCAGCAAAAAAATTATTGCCGGAAACGCGAAAGTTTTGTGTTTATCAAATAAAGATAATACTACATTCTTATTTTTCTTTCCTTATACGCACGTGTGAGCGAAGAAACTGAATGAGTCGGAAGAAACCTCGACTTCTCGACGGAGAACATTTGGGCTTACGGCAACACATTGGAGATCCCCGTGCGCACAGATTTTGTGTGCCGAGGCTTACGGTTTTGAGGTTAAGCTTCCTTTTTTGTGGTCTGGATTCTTTTCCCGGATTGGAAAACGAGATAAGAACCTTTTGAAAGTATCATTAAACTTTTCACGTCAGCTAATTTGTAATAATTAATTCTTTTGTTATTGGTTATTTTTTTAAAGTGACGTTGGAGTACATATCACCTGTATTTTTCACAATCAATTGTTCTATTAAGCACATATAACAAGCACTATGAGTAGACAGACCCAGTGTTCTTGTCATGCTCCTAATTAAAAAAATTATGATTAGGTATTATGCATGATTTTAATGAAAGTGTGAAAAATTTGTTTGCTTTAAAAAAGGTTAGACGAGTGGACATCATGCATAAAAGTTGTTTTTGAGGTATTATGTTATAGGCTAGGGGTATTATAAAAAATAAAGGCCTTCTTTATCATAAGTTTTGCTTATTTCCATTAAACGCATATTTAAAAAATAAGTAAAAAAAGATTTTTTAAAAAACGCTTTTATTGAAGTGTTCTAAAAGGTCAAAAATAATTTATTCGGTTTGACAAATAATTTATTGGGAAATAGAAAATAACTTTTTGGTAAGTAAAAAATAACTGATTTTCTAATCACTAAAAATAAAAGCGTGGGCGCTAGTAATTTATATATTTTTTTAATTAAAACTTTTTTATTTATTTTTTTAAATTTGTACAAATTCACCTGACGGTATGGACCCGTATAGGTAAATTCAAGTACAGTAACACTAACATCTATGCCGAACGAGGAATCGAACCCCAGACGTACGGCTTTGCAGTCAGATGATCTAACCACTAGGCCATTACATCGGTATTTATGTGTAATTTTACATAAAAAATACCTAATAGAGAATTTAAAGTGAATCCATCCCACCCAAACCTCACAAATGAGAAATTTGTAAATTTTACCCCATGGAACATAGAACAAAGAATTTGGAATAAATAGTGAATGAAGAATTACTAGCGCCCACGCTTTTATTTTTAGTGATTAGAAAATCAGTTATTTTTTACTTACCAAAAAGTTATTTTCTATTTCCCAATAAATTATTTGTCAAACCGAATAAATTATTTTTGACCTTTTAGAACACTTCAATAAAAGCGTTTTTTAAAAAATATTTTTTTTACTTATTTTATTTTTTACTTTTTAGTCATCGTATTTTTTAAACAAAAACTAAAAAAATATTTATTTCAACCATATTTAATCTTATGTTCAATCTTATAATTTTAGTTTTCTACTATATGATGGGTTCGCGAGCAACAGTTCAGCGCTGGCGACGACGAAAAAAATGGTCCCGCGACTCATTCTGAGCCTATTTCCCAATTTTGTGGGAGGGGTGACACACGAGAAACAACAAAGTTAATTAAAATATATTTAATATTGCTAGGGGTATCCTTATAATTACAGAGCGGAGCGATTAAGCGCGCATCCGCTCTTTCACCGATGAAATCCATCCATATCAAAAATATTCACAAGAAAAAGAAAATGCATTCGATAAAATAATAACCAATCGTAAGCCCAGACAAAAATAAAACTCAGAATTAGTGTATCAAGGAGCAAACAGTATTATCCACTCTTTTCAGTAGTCCATAAATTATAAAAGTTCTCTCTCGCTTCCTCGGGATGGGATAAATTTTCGGCGATTTCTCGCTTTTCTGGCGATTGATTTCTTTCTCGCAGTTATTATCTTAAATCGCTAATTATCTTAATTGGAAGGTAGGAAATCACATTTTGAAGATTAAATATTGTAGTTATATACCTAGTATATTATCTTACAGGTTTTGGGAGCCATTGGCTTCACGGAAGTGTCTCAAATATGAATTAAAAGGATAACTAAAAACACTCGTTAATTACCTAAATTACGGAGGTTTTGACTAGTTGATGATTGAATATTGCATTGTCATCGAGTTTCCACCACGGTGCAAAGTTTCAGAACTTTATATCGTTTGGAAGTGCCTGAAATATTATGTACAAGAATCCAGAAAGAAAAAAAGTGATTAATAGTCTATAATTATCGTAATTACTGGGCAATTCTCGTTTTGACTTTAGATATGATGAAGTTATGTCTTATAAACAGTTGTGCACGGTTTAGGGAGAATAGCCCCTTGGGAAAGGTCTCAAATTCTGTTTTTTCTGTTAATTAAAAATACTCGTTAATTAACTTAATCCTTTGGTTGTTTGACTAGATAATGGTTGGATATTGGAGTGTCATGAGGGTTCCACCGATGTGTAAAGTTTCGGGGCCCTGACATATCGGGAAGTGCCCGAAAATCGAGTTTTAAAATTCCACCCGTAAAACGCCGCCAAAAGCAAGTAGAATAAAAGCGTTTAAAAATAAAAATGCATGCAGTGAAAAATTTAGGAAACTTAAAATAACTCCTCTGAAATAAATGAATTTGTTCGAAAACAAGTTTTCTTTATGTATTCGTCCAACATCCCTTCTCTTTCTTGCTCTTGTGTAAATTTTAATTCATATTACAAAGGGTGTGAACACCCTGTTAATAAACTCACGAGCCGCCACTGCCTACGGCAGTTGTCGTCTTCTTCTCCGGGTGAAAGTATCCCATTGAAAACTTTCAAAATTAAAATGAATTTAACTTTAATTTTAAGTCATATTAAGATTGTACGGAAGATCTCATTTATTTCATAAATTGATACTCATTTTATACTACTTTTGAAGAGTGGCGGTAGAATTTCCAGCGATCTAGATTCCTGCAAATGATCATCCAAATCTTTCCTAATAGAGGGTTAGGATACAGTGGCTTGAAGGGGATAGTGTGTCGTTCGAAGATGAAAACTGAAAAAAAAAGTTACTCCTCCGCTTGGTGTCGCTGCTGTTAGACGTGCATATAGGCGCCTGCGCATTGCGACTCTCATTCTCAGCGGCTATGTTATTGTTTACGCCGTGTAATCCACTGTAGCAAAACGTAAACAACAACATACCATGGCTTTGGCCGGCTTGGTGCTGAAAGTCACAATGCGCAGGCGCCTATATGCACGTCTAACAGCAGCGACACCAAGCGGAGGAGTGAAACGAGGAGAAAAATTTTAGCATTGCTGGTATTGATGGCGAACACTAGGCCGTCTATCTCAAGCCATCTTCCAACCTAGAGGACCGTTCCATTTTATTCGCGGGTGGGGAAGGATAGAATGAGGAACTTAGCGTTTTTTCGGGAGCACATGTTTGTGCGTTCATTGAAAAATGCATTCAGAGTTGCTTGATTTAAATCACATGTGATTTTAATAATGAATAAAATCATTAATTTAAATCAAAATTATTAAACAAATAAAATTCATGAAAATTCATTAGTTAGTGGTATGCTGTATACAAAATTGGTTGTATGTAAAATTTGTAAAATATGCTGTACGTAAAATTTATAATTAAAAAACTTGTTCTTTTATCTATTGTTCTTATATTATATAACTTAAGAAAAAATAACATTAACTTGTATTAAATTTATTTCCAAAAGTATAGAACAGTAAATACATTATAAGATCAGAGTTGCCCAGAAAGATTATTTATCAAAGAGTTATTATATTGTTATACAAAATCTAAATAATTTTAATTTTTAAGTTTTATTACAATTTTTTATTTGATATTTTATTTCATATTACTTCCATTTACAATTTTTTAAATTCAAATACTTAATTCAAATATACCAAGAAAATCTACCATAAAAAATAGTGCATCTGCCAGGGCACGCGCACTGTGAAAGAGACTCATTTGATCAACCTAAAATACTACGTATCTACCTTCCCCACCCGCGAATAAAATGGAACGGTCCTCTAGGTTGGAAGATGGCTTGAGATAGACGGCCTAGTATGGCGAACGACACACTATCCCCTTCTAGCCACTGTAGTTAGGAGTAGCAATCCAGCAATTTAATATGAAGGATTGTGATCAAACTCTCCGGATGCCTCAGAAAAAATTTAAATCTAAGTTAAATTTTCCACACTTGTTAAAAATACTTAAAACTTTAATTATTTTATGGAAGTAGCAAGTTAATTTTAATTTAAAAATCTTGAAAGAAGAAATGAAGTAACATGTTATCATGGATTTAAGGAAAGCCTAGTTGTCGATCAGTCCCCAAAATCAAGCCAAGATGCCAAGTTGACGGTAGATAAAGTTACAGTTTATATTGATATCACATAATGGAAAAGTGTCAAAAATATCTCATATACAGATGCTCCCAAGAGCGATAAAACTTTCGGGATGACCTAATAGAAGGGTCGACTTTTTTTATGTTTGTGAAGAAAAATTTTAAAGCCCCGTGAGACGGTCGTAGCCACAGTAATGTTTCAACAGAGGGGGGTTCAATAAAATTAAAGTAAAAGTTTTGTGGGTTTGCGTGGAAACAATGAGGTTTCTTTCATCCATATTAATAGGATTAATGTAGTTTTTTAACATTTGTTTAGGTAGAATTTGCATCCAAGAAAAATTTATACAAGAAAGGATTTCAGTAATAAAGGTTCTAAGTTTCAAAGGGGGGTCTAGGGGTTATCCCCCAGAAAATTTTTGGAAATTTGATCCTAAGAACAGGGTTTTAACTGTTTTTTAGAACACGTAAACCCAAATTTTGACAAATATTTTTAGGTATAATTTTGATTTTAATGAACTTATTATAAAAAGTGTGAATTTTAAAGGTTTAAATACTAAAGGGGGGGCGTGGCTTTCTTCCCCCAGAAAATGTTTGGAACTTTGACCAACAGGGTTTCAAACATGTAAACCCAAATTTGGACATACATTTTTTAGGTGGAATTTCAATTTTATTTAACTTTTTACAAAAAAAACGTGAATCATAAAGGTTTAAATACTAAAGGGGTGCCTGACTGCCCGCCCCCAGAAAACGTTTGGAAATTTGACCTTAAGAACAGAGTTTCAAACGGGCGATTTCAACGCTCATCACAGGTTATGGAACTGCAGGGGTGCAAATCGACAGCATAGGCGTAACGAGGGGGGTTGTTGGGGACATAACAACCCCATTGCTTTTAGATGCTATTTTTTCCCTTCTTATATATTTTTTTTTAAATTGAGAATGAGATTCTGATCTTGCTGCTGAGATGTGCACGTGCACATCGAACCCCAAAAACTTATCTTTCTGCATACCGTAATTCCACACTCCCTCCCCAGGTCAAAATTTTATGCTGGAACTAGCATAGAAATATGCTAGGTTTTGCTAGTTTTTGCTATGCATGCTAGATATGTATGCTAGGTTATGCTAGCTTATGCTAGCTAGCATGTGATGCTATGTAGCTAGCTTACGCAAAAATAGCATGACATGCTAGGTAACAAGCATCCAATGGTTTTTAGCAGTTCAAGCTGTCTTCATAGCATGGAGAGCTAGGTACCTTGATATGCTATTTTATGCTTTTTTATGCTATCTACCATGAGATGCTATGTAGCTAGCTTACGCAAAAATAGCATGGCATGCTAGGTAACAAGCATCCAATGCTTTTTAGCACTTCAAGCTGTCTTCATAGCATGGAGAGCTAGGTACCTTGATATGTTATTTTATGCTTTTTTATGCTAGCTACCATGCGATGCTATGTAGCTAGCTTACCCAAAAATAGCATGGCATGCTAGGTAACAAGCATCCAATGCTTTTTAGCACTTCAAGCTGTCTTTATAGCATGGAGAGCTAGGTACCTTGATATTCTATTTCATGCTTTTTTATGCTAGCTACCATGCGATGCTATGTAGCTAGCTTACGCAAAAATAGCATGGCATGCTAGGTAACAAGCATCCAATGCTTTTTAGCAGTTCAAGCTGTCTTCATAGCATGGAGAGCTAGGTACCTTGATATGTTATTTTATGCTTTTTTATGTTAGCTACCATGCAATGCTATGTAGCTAGCTTACGCAGAAATAGCATGGCATGCTAGGTAACAAGCATCCAATGGTTTTTAGCACTTCAAGCTGTCTTCATAGCATGGAGAGCTAGGTACCTTGATATGTTATTTTATGCTTTTTTATGCTAGCTACCATGCGATGCTATGTAGCTAGCTTACCCAAAAATAGCATGGCATGCTAGGTAACAAGCATCCAATGCTTTTTAGCACTTCAAGCTGTCTTTATAGCATGGAGAGCTAGGTACCTTGATATTCTATTTTATGCTTTTTTATGCTAGCTACCATGCGATGCTATGTAGCTAGCTTACGCAAAAATAGCATGGCATGCTAGGTAACAAGCATCCAATACTTTTTAGCAGTTTAAGCTATCTTTATAGTATAGAGAGCTAGGTAATTTGATTTGCTATTGCATATACTCTGCCAGCACGGGATGCTATTTAGCTAGCAAACGAAAAAATAATACTTTAGTAAATATGAAATTGCGTACAAATACCTCAGACGTTAACATTATACCTCAGATTTAAACATTGAATTGAACCAAAAAAATTGAGTTAAAATAACTTTTTTGAAAAATTTAAATAAAAAAACTCTGATTAAAATATTAAGTACAGTTACAATATTTTTTGAAAAATCTTGCGCAGAGTGAAGAAGTTGTGAAGTTTTTTCCTTTTGATTACTTTTATAAAAAATTATAAAAACCTTTTAAAATTTTGAGTATTTATGTGTTGATATATTGTTATAAGGAAGTAAAAATTTCAATTTTCTACAAATTTTAGTTTTTGTGCAATATTAAAATTTGAAAATAAGATAATCTTTTTATGTACTTAAGAGTCCTGGTTAGTCTTTACGCAAAAATAGCATGACATGCTAGGTAACAAGCATCCAATGCTTTAAAGCTGTTAATTAGCCACTTTCATAGCATGCATGTTATGTAGGTATACCTAATAAAGAAATATAGCAAGGAATGCTATATGTTCCAGCATTCAATGCTTATTTAAATCTTCAAGCTACCTTCATAGCATTGAATGGTAGGTTAACCTTGATCGAACGGGAACGGGTGCCTCGTGGTCATGCCATGTTAAGCCTACATGTTCTGACTTTGACGCTGAATAGCTCCGGATATATTTGAATCCCAGCTTAGTGGTTTATATTTTCTGAAAGCGTAAGAAAAGTTGTTTCTAGCAATAGGTTCAACTAAGACGTGGTATAAAAATTGTGCAATCTAGAAAATTTATTTTTTAGTGTTTCAAAACGATTTTTCAGGATTTCTCCAAAAATAATTGTCGTAGAACTTATTAATAACCATATTCTTGAAGAACTTTTTGAACCTTTTTAGATAGATGCCGTTTCTTCTGGAGAAAAGGAGTTAGGGGCGTTAAAAAGTGAAAATAAAAACGAGCATGTGGTTCTAAAACCTCTAAATATGGGTCCAGACCTTTAGTGTCATACATCATTTAATAGGAAATATTAAGGAGGTACATATGCTAAAATTTGAGAATCCTACCTCTAAAATTAAGGACGTGACACCCAATTTCAGTTTTCCAATAAAACCGGAAAAACTCCCGAAATAGGGAGCCAATCCCCTTATGCTTCACAAATTCTTAATCTACTAAATGATGTGAACCCGATGATGTAAAACACTTGGGGGTCTATTTATATTTTTACTCTTTCCTTCTTTTTCTCATAGCCAAAAAACGTAGTGAATTCCTATGAAGACAAGTTAATCACTTTTATGTTTGAAAATTCCTGGATGACGTCAGAATCACCATGTAAACTCGAATTTCTGGAAAAAGCTTTCCATATTACTCTACTACCATAATAAAAATTTTAAAAAATTCAAACTTAAAATTAAATACCAATTATTAGGCTTTTTCGGACTTGTGTTTTTTACTCGAAATACCGGGGTTTTTTTTCGCCTCTGAAAAGCCTTAAATATTTAGCGAATTGCTTGAAAATTCAACATGAGGTGCATTTTGAGGTCATCTTTAAGAATTTGTCAAAGAAAAAATAATTAAATAGCGTTTGTTGGGTTTAAAACGACAAAAGCGTACTCTTTCGACACTGAAATACCTGTAAATAATAATTGAGACTTGCAAATAGGAAAAAAATGCATGCATTAATATAAATTAATAAAAATAATTACATAATTTGCTAAGTAAAAAAATAAAGCTGCGCAAGGGTAAATGAACGTAAACTAAGAACAAGAGATACATGTCACAATCTCACCCCCGCACTAACAAACAGATCGGATGGGCTGTTGGATTTATTTCAATGGTGTATTTGTTTTCACAGATTTTGCAAATTTATTTTCAAATTTTATAAAGATTTCTTTTTAAAGCTCGGTGTTTTTAATCGAGTAGTATAATTTTCATTTTATAAATTGAGCCACGTGAACTTGGGAAAATGGCAACACGAAGTTTGATGTTTATTTATTTTCGGGTTCGGCGCGCATTTTCGCCGATCCCAACCGTTTCGTCCAATGAAGACTCAGGCGCATGCGTTTGGACTTAGATATTTCCACAATACTCCGTGGTCTTGAATGGGGTTGCCAAATTTTGGCATAATTCGCGTTTTTGGAGAGTTTTGAGAATATGTTTAGAAATATTTAAGAGTTCAGAATGTTCTGTTTTACAATTTTTACTTTCATGAATTATACCTAACGTATGCATTTTTTTCACAGTTTGGCAAAGTTTAAGCAAAAATTTTTTTTAAACCTTTCTTTTAATCATCAATATATATATTTCTCTTACATGTTGCTCAAATTTGGCGGTATTTCTTATCTTTGGTTTGCAACATTCAGTTTATTTTTATTTGGATTTACAAAATATGCGGATTTTTTTTAATAAAAAATTATTTCTACAGGGGCCGTTCAAATATTATGTAAGCACCTAAGGGGGGACGGGTTTGCTCTTTGCTTATTTTTCCAGACAACATGGGAAGTCAGTGACGCTTACATAAGATCTTACTAACACTACATTTTTGAAAATCTCTAGTTTATTGCATAAATTCAAAATTCAACCAAAAATAAATTTTACTTTAAAATTTGTTCACACAAAATAGGGGATCGGGCAGTTTTCTTTTGTAATAATGAGGGAGGTTTGTGGTTTGCTTATCTTTGCTGACAGTGACAAGGGGGGTTTCAAATGTTACCCAAAATATACTTGGATATATTAGCATGTGAAAATAGCACTTTTTCAGGCCTCAAAAATGAAAAAGTTAGCAACTCCACAAGTTTCCAGTGTCATTATGTAGTTTTGGGTTTTTTAGTTAAATAAAGACACAATTTAATCAAACATTTAAAAAAACTGAAAAGTGCTGTTTTTACATGCCACATATTTATCTCCACGAATAATCACGACATTTTCATGAATTTTTTCAGTGTTTTTTTAATTCCAATGACAATAATACTCTTATTATGGTTTTGGGTCTATCTCCTCCATTTTTAGTTAATTTTTTAAACTTTTTTATTTTGCCTTTAGAGCCACTGTAAGTGTAAGTCTTCTCAGTGGATTTTTTGGGTTACTTACATAGGGGTAGACCATATTTCCAGGAGCCTAGGAAGCGTTGGTTCCAAATAAAAGCAGTGAAACTGACTTTTGAAACACCAGTATACAGGGGCGTCATTTCAGTTTTTGGTTGGGGGGGGCAAGTATTTTTTTTAAATGGGTCTGAATCACGCTGTAACTAACTTTTTTTGGGGGTTGCCCAACTTCATTTTTAAGGTATCCCCTAACGAGCACATTTATAGGTTAGGTTAAGTGTTAGAACACTGAAAAATAGTATTTGAAGGATATTACATATAATGTCAAAATTTGACATGAACTCCAAGGAAAAAGTGGGTCTGGGGGTCGCCTCCAGGAAAATTTTGAAAATTTGCCTTTTAAAGTAGTGTTTTGGCTCATTTTGAGACCCTACGGACTGCATCCAAAGGGAACAGTTTCTTGTAAACCACAAAATTTTCTAGGGAAAAGAGTTGTAATAAATAAACGTCAAAGTATCAAGGGGCCCCCCCCAGATTTTTTTTTTAAAATTCCCCTTTAAACTAGTGTTTTATCTCTTTTTCAAACTCTTTGGGGAGCTCCTAAAGGGGACATCCATAAATTACGTGAGGTGTTTTTTCCAAAATCTGGACCCCCCCCCCCTTGGTGAGATTTAGTGAGATTTTGCTGGACCTCCCCTCCCCCCCACGTGAGATTTACCTACAACCTTTTAATTATTCTCCTTCCTTCTTATATATATTACTTTCTCCTACTTAAAAAAAAGAAAATCCCATAATTTCTAACTTAAAAAGTTGACGTGAGATTTTAATCGTCCCCCCCTTCCCCCTAGGTGAGATTTTTCCAAACCCCTCCCCCCTTTTTGACCTCACGTAATTTATGGATGTCCCCAAAAGGAAATGATTCTTGAGAGCGGCAAAATTCTAAAGGGAAAAACTGTGTAACCGACGTAAAAATTTTAGAGGGGAACTGGGGATCCTCCCCCCAAATTTTTTTTGAAATTACCACTTTAACCTCGCTTTTTATCTCTTTTTCAAACTCTTTGGGGAGCACTAAAAAGGAAAAGCTTCTTGAAAGCGGCAGAATTTTCAAGGGGAAAAACACTGTTTAACAGAGGTCATAATTATAGAGGGGGGCTGGGGTATGGCCAAGAAAATTTTTTGAAATTTCCCCTTTAAACTAGTGCTTCATCTCTTTCAAACTCTTTGTGGAGCTCGTTAAGGGAAAAGTTTCTTGTAAATGGCAGAATTCTAAGGAGGAAAAATCAGTATAACCACCGACGTAAAATTTTAGAGGGGGGCTGGGGATCCTTCCCCAGAAATTTTTTTTTGAAATTTAAAGGTAGTTTTAACTCCTTTTGAGACTTTTTGAGTTGCACCCAAAGCTCCTTGTGGAAGTTACAGAATTTTCAAGGGACTAGCAGCTATTTTTCACATAACAGTAGAAATCTTGGGGGGGGCGGTTGCCCCCCCCTGCCCCCCCTAAATGACGCCCCTGCCAGTATATATTTACTTAACCCTTATAAATTTTTGGTCTATATTATAATCTGATTTCGTTTCATAATAAAACCTACACACATTTGTGTGGAGTAAGTCTGATTTCAGAGAATTCATTTATTCACAGAATTCATTTCTGTAAAAGTTAAATTTCTGTTCACAAAAAAACCCTTCAGTTATAATTCCTTTGAACTTTGGATTAACATACTTTTAAAACACTATATTACATAAGCATAATTAAAACATAATTACATCATATTAGTAAAGATGCTTACTTAACATAATATAATGTATCAATAATATTAGAAAATATCCTTTTACTTGATTTTTTACTTGAAAATATCCTTAAGGATATTTTCAAGTAAAAATGACTTTATTACTGTGTATTTAATACAGTCTCATTAGAATATATTTTTATTACATACCAAAGGTTAGATAAGTGGACCAGATCAAAAAATTTATTATGTACCTAACTGTCAATTACGAACAAAGGTAGATTAAAACTTTTAAATTATTATTTAAAACTTTTAAATGATATTTTACTTTAACAAGTAAGATAAGTACTATGACTTTGCAAAAATTAGCTGAGATCTAAAATATCCCATCACCCAATCCCGCAAAAAATGTATAAACTTGTAAAAGAAAAAAAACACAGAATGTATCCAAGTAATTTTATCGCCAATCAGAACAAGCCCAATTTAACCGCCAAGCAAAATGTAACAACTAGAACAACCTCAGACTTCGACGCATGCGCCCGAGTCTTCGTTGGACGAAACGGTTGGGATCGGCGAAAATGCGTTCGGCGCCGGCGCTGCCGGCGCCATGTTCCTTTCGTGTTTGTGGAAACACGTTTCTTCGTATTTCAAGTAAGTTAAATCCTCAATTTTTTTTATCCAGAGTTACCAGGTTTCATCTGTTTTTCTGCTGGGGTCCTGTTTTAGGAATACCCACATTCTAATCCTATTTTAGTGTATGCCAGTAGCGGCTCTTACTAAACGAGCTCGAGCACGTTTACCCCCAGTCCCAGTGAAATTGAATTAATTACATTCAGGGCTTAAATTACACTTCTTGGTTTTCAGTAAATATTTACATTTTAACTGATGCTGAAATAGTAGCGCACCGGTACTTATTTGGTTAGAATTTAAGCCCTGATTATGATTAGAAATCAAAGGAAAGGAAATATTTTTTAAAAATCGATTCAAAATTTTACCGTTTTCTGGATGTATTTCAAGCTTCCCTTTTATTTAAATAATGAAAACAATATAATGAAACTAAGTGCTAATGCTAATTGAAATATTTTAACAGTGTTTTAGTTCTTACATATTATTCAGTACTTATTGTTTTGAGCCATTTAGCTTCAAACTTGACACTCGCCTGGCTTATCTTAAAGTACTAGAATTTTTTTAGGTTTCGATCTTTTCGAATATTCACTTGAATCAAAAGCACATACAACTGAGAAACGGGCAAGCAGAAGCTTTCGTTATGCTGGCTCGGGGAGACAATTCTTTGATTTGGGCCTGACCATGAAGGATGTCGCACTAATTTTACCCAATTTGACCCCCTCCCCCCTTTGTCACAAACTGTTATACTTTCCCCTCCCCCCTTTGTCACGTCACGCTGTTAAATCAATAATATGTCTAATACACGAATTTGAAAGTGCCCGGAACCCACTTTTGAGCTGACCCCTCCTGATAATTTCATTTCTATCAACCTTCAAGCATACATGTGATTCCTTCGCAAATTGGCGGAAATCCGCCAATTTGTTAAGCATAATTAAAATCCGACAATATTCGATTTGCCAAACTATAATTCCACTTTCTTATTTTCCAAATCAGTTTTTACTGAAAACTCTGGCTGCAAGTGTTACCTAGTAATAAATTTTAAGTAAAATCAGAAAAAACATGGAAGTAATATGAAGACCAGTTAATATTTAAGCTGAAAAATATGACTATCATATCGAATCGTAGATCTCGGGAAGTAAAAGCCTATGGACCCACTCTATTTAAAATGAAGGAAAATTTGGGTGCCATAGATAATATTAGAAAAAATGTGCCATCTAGAATTTTTTAAAAAATATTTTCTGCCAATTTATTGTTATAGTAATCACATGTATGTTTAAGATACCTTTTGAGAGAACAATAAGTGTACAGTCGCTTTAACGATTATAAGGGTTTTTTGTTGATTTTCAGCTGCGGGATGTGATGTCACTTTTACACCCCCTCCCTCCCCCTTGTCACAAATTGAGTTACATGTAAAATTTTTTTAACTATTATAATATGAAATACAATAATTTTCCTTTAATAGTGAGATTGATATCACTTTTTAATTCTTATTTTCAGTTATTTTTAGAGGCATGTAATTTAAGTATGCTACCGCTACCCTCTCAATTAAATTAGATCAAATTTTTTTGCTGTTAAAACAGTTTCACATCACAACAACGAGTCGACAGTAAGAGATAAGGAGGAGGATAGCCTAGGAATTTACTCCTTCCCACGTAAGGATTTGAAAAAAACTCTAATTTACTACAGACGTGAAAATATTTTTTCTACGATTCAGTAGCCCAGTCTAAATTATTAGATTCATAACCATTGAATTTTTTTTCCACCTGCAGGCCCACCTCCACTGCATTTAGCTGGCTGCTGAAGACATGTGCACCTATTATCTGTACACCATCAAATAACCTAAACTAAAGGACTAATGGACAGCCTGGAGGGATAAAGTTAAAAGTAAGTAACACTTGTCTTAAAGGTTTGTAAAATATAGTGTGTTTCTGGGTTTATATCCAGGAATTGTTTTCGGAAATTTAACCGTCATAATGAACGTATGTTATAATAGGATTTACAGTTATGCAGAGACTACATATTTTTCAAAACATTCAAATTTTTATACTTGAACCAGATGCTGTATTTTGAAAAATTCACCTCTTGCTATTCCTATGGGTGGCCCTGGAATTTACGACTAATCCCTTGAACATTCATGAAATCCTTATTTATTATCTACCAAGAAATAAGTTTTTACAATTCCGTATCCCTGTCTAAATGATAAGATTTGTAATCAAATCATTAAATTAACTTTTGTCTTCTACCTGCAGGCCCACCTCTACGACATCAGGCTGGCTGCTGAAGACGTTTGCCAATCTGCACCAAATGGATAAAAGGATAAAGTAAATAGCCAAATGGATAAAGTAAGAAGTAAGTAACATTTGTCTTTATAAGTGTATACCTTGAGCTATATATGTGTGTACCAATTTATTTAATTATTCTTATTCCAAAGGATTTTGTTAAAAAGACAATGGATTTAATGGGTAATATTATTAACATGCTGTGAAAAAAATGCATGAAGAATAAATATAGTAAAGCAGAAAATTTATTAAGTTATTAATTATCTTGTATACAGTTTTCTTTAAAACTGTTTAAATCTATCACGCGAATTCATGATCAAAGAGGAGCTAACAAGTACAAAGCAACGCACGTGACGTACTTGCTGTGTGTGGAATGCGGGTTGCCGCATTGAGCGAGAGAGGGTTGCCAAAAGCGACCGGGCGATGTAACTCGTTTGGCACCCTTGGCGGCGCTAGCGCTGGGGAGTTAGTCATTGTGGAATATCGCTTCCCGGACCGCCAAAACGTTTTAAAAATCATAAGTATGTATTTTTGCACTACAAAATTTAGTTCTACCCGTTTTTAAGGGTCAAATTTCCAAAAATTTCCTGGGGGAAACCCCCAAACCCCCATTTTTCATGTAAAAACTTCTAATAATATTAAATATAACAACATAATAAAACATATGCGTACTCAAATTACATCTTTGTAAAAATATATCTGTATTTGAAGAAAATAATTTAAAGTAGTAATAGTAACCTATTTTTCTCCGGACCTCGATGAAAATTTTCTAAATTATTTGGATCCCAAGTAAAATTACTTGCGGACCCCTGCTCTAAGGTATAGCTATTTTTTGTTACGCAGACTACATATTAATTTTCAAACATTAAAATTTTATCGTTTTTAAATGGCTGTACATATTTTTTAAAAATACAAAATACTTCACCTTTTTTTACCCAAACTTAAGTATTTCGGGGCAACACATTTAAATATTCCTAGGGATGACTCAGGAATTTATGATTCCGCCCTGAAAGGATTTACAAAACCCTTATTATCTACATTATCTTCCAAGAAATTTTTTTTACAATTCAGCATCCCTGTCTTAATTATAAGATTTGTAATCATTCGATTAACTTTTATCCTTTACCTTAGGCCCACCTCCACTGCATCGGGATGGCTGCTAAAGACGAGTGCCTGATCTGCACACCATCAAATAGCCTGAAGGCCAGTTAAAAGTAAGTAAAATTTGTCTTAAGTGTTTGTAAAATATATAGAGGAGAGTGGGGATGAACGGGACAGCTCAATTTTTTATACCTTAACTAACTTTAAATTTTTGTTATTTCAGCCATAAGATAGTACCTAGCCCAGGGGTTCCCAATAAAATTTTAGCGAGGACCCCCTTTACAATTAATTTACTGACGAGGACCCCTTAAACTTAAAGGCTTAAATTTTCAATCGATTTCAAAACCGAAACTATATGTATTCAAAACCGAAACTATCGTATTTTAGTCAATAAAAAATTGCAAAAAACCATCTTTGGTGGTAAACAGAGGCTGCGCTACCTACATTAATCTATTTGTACTACAGTGACAATTAACTAACAAAACTAACGAATGAACTGCTGAGTAGGATAATGGTTACTTCAAATTAAGGAAAATAAAAAAATACTTAATTTCTCGGTGACATTTCGTGGACCCCTTGGACACAGGCCGCGGACCACCTATTGGGAATCCCTGACCTAGCCTATTCAAGAAATTGTGTTCATTAACATCAGCTTCTGTTTTTGGATAAATTAGGCTACTAAATGTGTTTTCCCATACCTAAAGTAACTTTTATTGTTTTACTTCTATAATTTTAAAAAATAATGTAATTTAAGCTAAAAATTTTACCGTGTGTTGAAAGAGTTGGGATGAATGGGACAGGGGATTAACAGGAGGACAGCTCAATTTTTTATACCTTAACTTCGCTTTAAATTTTGTTATTTCAGCCATAAGATATAGTATACCTAACCTATTCAAGAAATTGTGTTCATTAACATCAGCTTCTATTTTTGTATAAATTAACACAAACACAAGTCCTTTTGTTCTTTCAGCTCTCAGTGGTTGAGGTTTGTGTTATTTCTATTAATGCTACTAGCTTTTTTATGGGTTTATACTTTTAGGAGTGCAAATTGATAATTTTTGATGCCTAGACCAAACCACCAAAGCCATTCCATTCCTGTGGTTACATTTTCCTGCCATTCTGAAGGAACTTTCATAAAAATGGGACCTAACTTCATAAAACCTAACTTGTTTGAATAACAGTTTAACCATAACATATTTGAGATGAAAGTTGCAAGTATTTGCTCATTAACACTTCGCATATTCACACATTAGTTTGGAACATAAAATACAAGTTTAAACATAGATTTTTGCACCCTATTTTAGTAACTTTAGTACAAATACAAATTAAGTCGACCAACTACAGGCAAGCGTTGAGTTGCGTTACTTAACTGACTTATTTAACTGAGTGTTTCTTAAATGAGTTGAATATAGCATCCTATTCATGAAAATTTTTTAAAACAGGAAATGAAGTGATGATGGAACTGTTCCATTCATCCCCATACCCACTTATATTTAAAAAACCAAATCTAGACAAAGAAAAAATGCATGGATTTTCTCCATTTAAATTTTAAACTATACTAATATAAGTGCTCTTTCATCACACAGTAAAATTTTTAGCTTAAGTTAAATTATTTTTTAATAATTATAGAAGCAAAACAATAAGTTACTATAGGTATGGGAAAACACATTTTCTAAACTTTAATAAAAATAACTTTGTTAATTTTTAATAACAAATTCAGTGTTTAAAAAATAACTTATTTTTAAAATTTCTTAACTTTTTTCAACCGTCCCATTCATCCCCGTTGGTGGGGTTCATCCCCACCACGGGAATGAATGGGACAAAATACATGCATTCGTAAAAACTTGGAGTTTAAATGATGGCTAATTCATTGAATACATGAAATTATAATGTAACCAAGAGTTCAATTATTGGTTTTAAACTTACAGGATTGAAAAATGTTAATTTTTTTCAATATTAACAAAAATGTGAAATTTGTCCCATTCTTCCCCGCTCTCCCCTAAGGTGTTTCTGGGTTTCTCAAGGAATGGTTTTTGGAAATTTAACCCTCATAATGAACTCTACCCAAATTTTATTAGAATGAAAATTCCAATTTAAATAAAGCACAGTATCAAGGGGGTATACAGGGTGTTTTTAAACAGTGTAAAACAGGCTATTTTCTTAAATATTTCATTTAGACACATACTTTCAAATACAAATTTTCCTTTTGTGAGGGTGTAAATTAGATGAATTTAATTTAAACTTTAGAAAATGCAGATAATTTTTTATCTGGCTCTCATAGTTTTAAATTTTCAATCAGACAAATTTTCCCCTGCTTGATTTTCAAATAGAAAAAATTCACTGAGATGCATGTATAAATTTTATGGGGTCTTCACAAATTAATTTTTGAAGCTATTATATCACCACATAAAAACAGGTTCAACTTAAATGTGTGGATAAACCCTATTTTGCTCTCAAAAAGATGTTATGAGTCACAAATTTTTGATAGTTAAAATCGGTGCTCTTGGTCACTAATTTTAAATATCTAAGTGGGCTTTGAAGTCATGGAAATGCTTGTCGTAATAAAGAAATAAAAAATATAGTTGTGGAAATTTTAATAGAATAGAAACTACTTGTGGTCTGTATAAAAATATATTCTGCATTTTCTTTGAGACCCCCATAAAGTAATCACCAGTCTCATCTAATGTTTCTCCTCTTTAAAAGAAAATTTGCAGTTGTAAGTATATGAGTGAGGAAATGTGTAAGTTTAATTTTTATGGTTGGTTACTCTAGGTTGGGACCTTTCAAAGTACATTTTAATTTAGCATTTGTAGTCATTTTTTTGTCATTTCATGTTCTATTTCTATTTCAGATCAAATGAGAAAATATCTGATGAACATAAAAAGGACTGGCCTAAGAAAGAAAAACATTGTATTGGATATTTGTTAAAATGTTGAAGCTCTAAATAAATATTTTTAAATGTTAAGCTCTATTCTATATTTTTGTTTCCAAAGAAAATAAATTCATGATTATAATTATTTTAATTATGTACAATTGCCTGTATAAAAATGCTAAAATAAATAAAAACCGATACAGGTAAAATTGCTCTTAAGGAATAATTATAACTTAATTTAGAAAAGTAATGTGATAGGCTGTAAAAATGCAAATTTTTTCTAACAACACTAGCTAGAATTTGTATGCTAGGAAGCAAAAGCTAGTTTTGCATGCTAGAATAGCAAGCTTTTCCTAGCAGCAAAAGCTAGTTTTGCATGCTAGAATAGTAAGCTTTTCCTAGCAGCAAAAGCTAGTTTTGCATGCTAGAATAGCAAGCTTTTAATAGCAGCACACGCTAGTTTTTGCATGCTGGTATAGGTAGCTTTTCCTAGCAGCACAAGCTAGATTTTTATGCTAGAATAGCAAGCTTTTAATAGCAGCACAAGCTAGTTTTTGCATGCTAGATTAGCAAGCTTTTCCTAGCAGCACAAGCTAGATATTTATGCTTGAATAGCAAGCTTTTTCTAGCAACAATTCCTAGGATGGCGAACCTTTTCCAGCTATACATGCTATGATGAAGTCCATTTTCCAGCAACGCATGCTATGTAATCAATAATTTTCTAGCAACACATGCTGGAATAGTGGTCATTTTCTAGCAACACATGCTAAAATAGTGGTCATTTTATAGCAACGCATGCTAGAATAGCGGTCATTATCCAGCAACACATACTAGTTTTTTGATGCTAGGTAGCATGAAAAGTGGGCCAATACATGACATGGCATGCTAGGTGATTATGCTGGAACTAGCAAAAATTATCCAGCAACACATGCTAGTTTTTTGATGCTAGGTAGCATAAAAAGTGGGCCAATACATGACTTGGCATGCTAGGTGATTATGCTGGAACTAGCAAACATTATCCAGCAACACATGCTAGAAAACCAAATATTACCTAGCAACACATGCTGGAAAAAACGATAGTTTTCTAGCAACACATGCTAGTTTTTTTTATGCTAGGTAGCATAAAAAGTGGGCCAATACACGACTTGGCATGCTAGGTGATTATGCTGGAACTAGCAAACATTAATGCTAGTTTATGCTATTTTTCCTAGCTTAAATATAGCATGCCATGCTTGTCTAGCAAAGAAATTCCAGCATAAATTTTGACCTGGGTCCCCTCTCTAATATAGGGACCTTGCGCCATAAAACCCAAAACAACCAACCAACCAACCCTCCCCTCTCTAAACACACTATTTCCTTTCAATCCTTCCCCCCACGGAGTTGACCAGTTTCTTATTTTTCCAAGAACGGATACGTGAGCCTTGCAATACCAGATGTCCTGTTTGGGGAGGGGTGTTGAGGAACAGTGTGATGCTAATTGGCTTAGAACCCAGGGGGGTTCATTTCTGAGGAACACAAATTGTTCAAGGTCAAATTTTGGAAGGGGCCAGCAGATGGGATAACTTAGTAGTCGCATTTTTCCCGTCTTGTCCGATGTAACTGAGTTCTTATAAAATGAATCGTAAACGAAAAATTAATGAATTACTTTTCTAAAAATAAATCTGAAGTGACATCAGCTTAAGTGAGGGACCACCTGATCGAAAAAGACGTCATGGATGTGATATTAATGCTTCTGCAGGGATGGTAAGTGGTATTTTAGTTACCAATGCAGTAACTTAAATCACCTTAAACATTCAGTTTTTAGTTGGAGTGTGTTTGATTATGATTATTCATTTCTATTAAAAAGATAAATTATTTGATAATTTTTAGAAATGGCATAACAGATTCGGAAACCCTTATTTGTAGTTCAATTGCAATTAATTCATCTTGGGACCAGCATCCAAGGGGTGGGTTTGGAGGTCCAAACTCCCACCGAAATTTCGACGTCAATTTTATACTTACTGTTTTTCCTTAAAAATTCGTGTTAAAATGCATAAAACCCCTACTAACTTTTAAGGCTCAAAATTTTTCTTGGGAAGAATCCCTAACCCCCTTCAAATTTTGGGACTTATGGGGTGGTCCTCTTCCGGTTGCTTTACCCCCCCCCCAATAGGAATAAGCACTAACAGTGAGAAAGAGGGAACTCGGGGGTGGGAAAAAAGGGGAAAGTGACTCCAAAAACAAGTTAAAATCCTGTTTTTAGGATCAAATTTCCAGAAATTTTCTGGGAGAGGATCCCCAGACCCCTTTGTAACTATTATTTACAACTTTTTTTGTAAAAAATTCGTCATAATGCAAAAATCCAACCAAATGGAAATTCAATTCTTGAAAATAAATGCCCGAAATACAGATTAAGTGTACCAAAGCGAATTGAAAATCTTCTTTTTAGACTTAAATTTCCAAAAATTTTCTGAGGGAGGACCCCCAGACCCCCCTTTATTAGGACATTAGAAGACGATTTTTGTATTAAAAATTCTTAGCTCCCCTCGAAAAAAACAAATCTTGGATCCGCCGCCTTCTATTTACCTTGGTCTCACCAACAAATTTGCACTAAAGTTTCAAGAACATTTTTTGCCATTTAATTAATTCATTGATTAATTAAATTCATTAATTAATTAATAATTGATTGATTAAATTAATCGATTGATTTAATTTAAAGCTACATGATAATTGTGAAATATGTTGAGTGAGTTGTTAACCGGTGTAACCCCCCCATGAGTCAACTCTAGTTACCCCACTGATCGACATGTCGATCCTTCCCTGCAGGGAAGGCAGCTTCTAAATTTTGCCAACTTGGTTGAGCTTGAAATCAGGGCTCCCGAGGAACCAACGCAATTAACGGCTGGAGGGGGATCGGTCATTGACCTCGATCGTACTCTTAAGAGACTTTCCATACGCTAGCAGCGTTAAAACTCTAATGGAACTCTCGAGTGATCATTGCCCTGTTCTGCTCGAAACTTGTTTTCAAATGCCCGAAAAGCAAGAGTTTTTCAGGCCCTACTGGGAAAGATTCTCGACGGAGCTGGACAAACACCCATTTATAGTACCAACCACTTCGATGCTCAGAACAAGTGCTTGCATAACAGCTTTATATGGACTCTTGACTCTCGGGGTATCACATATCCTTCTGAAAAGAAAACAGATGTCGAACTACAAGAGACAGCGCATCACAAAAGGCATAAATCTGAGGAACGTTCTTCAGTACTGTTCGAAGCCCACGTGTCTGGTTCGTTTGATCCAGCCGATCTTCCAAGTAGAGGTTTATGAAAAAATTAATGCAGTCTAAATGGTGGGAGGGCCCTGATTGGCTACGTTTACCCGCTGAGCAATGAACCTCCTCGGATTTAGTCGTCATTGAAGATGAAGTTCGGAGGGAGCGAAAAAAGACACTGTCTGTTGACCATCAACTGTCTGTTTGAGTGCTCAAACCATCGAAAACGAAAATGTAGAAGAGCCTGATTGGTATTATCGTTATGGTGTAGGAGAAAATTTTACGTTTCAGCGGCTGGATAGAGAGATATTTGAGAAATTATAAAAAACTATAAGAACTGAGAAAGCTTGGTATTCTGGATGCAGAGGACTTTGCAGAAGCGGAAAAAGTAGTAAGATCTTTCTTAAGCTGATTAAAGTGACGGACGTTTAAAACAGCACGTGAAGAAATGCTAAGACCCATTCAGTGACTGTTTCCCTTGGAGATTACTTGTAATGTTGTGCTATGGCTGAGGATGTCAGGGTTAAGGTCCAACAAAGAGAGCCAGTTCCTTCTTCTGAAGTATCGCAGATACAAGCGGTAGACCCTGAAGGTCCCATCCCACGAACGAAGTGTATATTTGAACGGCCCAAACGGCCTGTGGCGCATGCGCTGTAGGTCTCGTGGTTACGTAGCAGTCTCGGCGCTTAGTGATGGAACCAATGGAACGCCGGGCCGTGGAAATTAGAGTAGAGTTTAGTTGAAAAAAGGCCGTCTAAATATCCAGTGCCTCTCACGAAATGTAAGAACTCGGTCTTGAAGAATCGTCCGTTGACCAAAGAGACTCGATTTGTGACTGTTGAGTTGCGAACTCCCACAACTCAACGGTGGGATAGTTTGTTTGTTTGGAGACATACATTTTCAGGTCTGTGTGCTTGATCTCAAAGGATCCGCTTATAAACCCTCGTCAAGTAAGACAGACACAAATAGAATTTACTGACACAGAGAGAGAGAAAATACACCCAGGGCTAGGCCGGAATCGAACCGACGACGGTACAGCGCGCAGGCTGCTAGCGTGGTGGGCAGCGAGTAAACCAACCAGGCTAATCCGTCCCCTGGTGGGATAGTTGTAGATGTTCTTAAATTTAAATATTTGTAACTAAAGTAAGTCTTGAAAACAATTGAAAAGAGTACGATTCAACGATTCATACAAAATTCATGTTTACTTTCGAAATCGAATATTGCAAATTTCAACAAAAAATGTATAAAGGTTTCGATCACAAAAATATTAAATAATCGATTAATTCGGTACCGCTTGTCAGAGGAGCTACTTGAGCTCTCTTGATAAGCCCCGCCTATATGGAACAGGTTATAAAAATCTCTTGAAGTTATCAAGAAAAATGAAAAGCATCATAAAATAAAATCACTGCATAAAAAATTAGTGAGATGAAAATCAAAATTCTTTTGACCACAGACAATAAGAGACAGACCGGTCAATAGGCGGGGCTTATCCAGAGAGCTCAAGTGGCGCCTCTGACAAGCGGTACCGGCATTAATCGATTAATTTAATATTTTTTAATCGAAATCTTTATACATTTTTTTGTTGACGAAATTTGCAATATTCGATTTCGAAAGTAAACATGAAGTTTGTGTAAATCATTTAATCGGACTCTTTTCAATTGTTTTCAAGATTTGTAAATCATTTTAACAGTGTCTTATTGCATTAAGGCATATTTTATCTCGTTTCTTCTCTATTTTGCAATGTATTGGAAAATCTGTGTTGCATTCTTGAACTTGATTTCTAAGCCTGATAGAATTCGGTATAATTCGCGGTAATTATAGGCGTATATAAATCCTAGTATTATATATTTTTAATGTCAAGAATTCATTTTGAATGTGCCTGGGATCTGGGATTCGTATTTGCAAAAGATGTGTTCGTTTAGATTCACGAGGATTGCAATTTCATTTACATATCATTTTTGTCTTAAAAGGCCAAGGGCTTATAACAAATATTTGCAGTTATAGAAATATGAGATTTAATAAAATCATTTAGATTCATTATTTACTTGTGTGATTCTTGATTACTTTATATTTAAGCTTGTATTTTTACAATCGCCTTTTTGGCACAGCTGGGATAGGGTAGGTGGGGGCAAAGCCCCGCAGTTTTTAGTATTTTTAACATTGTGATCGAAAGGGGGTAGATAATCCCGAAATTTCAATTGGAGGTGTTAGATTGAGATGTTACCTACAAAACCAATCCAAATTTATACTCTTATTGATAGTATTTCAAGAGAAATTGACAATTTAGTTGAAAAAAAAATTGCGGGTCTTTGCCTCGAAAAATGGGGCACGGCAAAGACACGCACTTTTGAATCTTCGTGTCCAAGTGAAATAAACATGGATAAACAAAATGTTTCATTATAAAAACACTAGAAATAATCATCTTAATACAGTAGAGCCCCTATTATCCGCGGAATTGGGTGGCAAGGGTACCGCGGATAGCTAAAATCACGAATAACCCGAAAAAAGACTAAAAATGTGGTCAAAACACCGAAACAAAATATCTCAGCATAAAAACTATGCTTCATTGTACAAAAACATATTATGTAAAACTTTTAAAATGTGTACAGTACAGTAGAATTATTTGCTCTACATCTAAAATATCTCTAATGTTCGTCTAAAATGTACCCTCATCATTGAATTTTTTTTTCGTGGCAATCGTGGATCATCCGCTCGCGAATAATGGATTTCTAATGTATTGTTTTAATATTTTTAAGTGAACCAACAATATTAAACATAAATAAAATCCGTTTTAATGAAAATTGTCAATCTGTTGTAGCAACTCATTTCAAAGTGGCCAATATCTTTCAAAGGGGAGAAAAAAGGATTTCAGTTTGAGGATTGACATCTCGGAAACCTTTATTCAACTTTTTAGGGATCCTGTAGGTTCTAATTTCCTTTTGGGGCGAATTCCCAAAGTTTTGAAGATGCGGGTATTTGCCCCAAAACACCTGCGGGTATTTGCCCCGTTTCACTTTATTTTGAAAAACAAGCCTTATTATTTTTAGAGACATGTTAAGGAAATTCTTTCAAGACGAAAGTGAAGTTCAAATGCTATCTTATCATTGGCTTATTTGTTTGTAATTCTTCTGAAGCCCTATTTTATGTTATGTTTAAGTAAAATATCAGAAAAATTTCATCAAAATGATGAAAAACAAACTTACAGCATTTTTTCAACTAGTGAGTGACTTAGGGGTACGAACTTTCGTAGAACGATAGGTCACAGTAAGACAAACCAACCACCTGGTTTTCAACTTTTAAATAGATTATTAACAATTAAAAATCGCGGTGCGTGGTTTTGCCCCGTGCGGGTTTTTACCCCCACCTACCCTATAGGTCTATATGCCAAATGGGAGCTGAGGTTGCCAAATGGAAGACTAGTTGGCGCTGTATCACGGCCGAGAGGCCGATCGCCCGTTCCGGCCACCATGTTTCACCACGACTCACTCAAATGAAGATCAACCCAAGAAAAAGGATGTTATAACAAGTTATTACGATTTCAGTATTTTGATGCACGCTCTGTATCTGGGAGATACATATTTCGATCCCCGGTAATTATGTAATATAAAAATAAGAACAAAATTATATTTTGGACGTGAAGATTTGACGCATGCGTATTTCCGAAGGTTTTCAGGATCCGAAATAAAGGAAGAGCAAGATTATAAATAATATCATTATTAATCATGAAATTTAATTGATTTAATAATTAAATAAAATAAATCAAACCAGTTTTTATCTTTATTTTAATTTAATCATCCGGGAATAGTGACGGTGACAACGTTCTGAGCAGTCACGTTGTTAAAAGATCTTGTTTGTTGTGATAATGCGGTTGCGGTATGAAGTAAGCAGCGTTAGAAATCGGTGAGAGTAACGTTATTTCTTTGAATTCTCTAAATTTTACTAATCGCTTCTTATTTCTTGTTATGATTATTAAGATAATGAAATAAGAGCATAATTATATTTTCGATATGAAGATATAACGCATGCGCATTCCGAGCCCGAGGGTTTTCTAGATCCTATATTCGACGTAAAGGAAGATCAATATCATAAATATAATTATTAATCACATAATTTAATTGATTTAATAATTTAAAAAACTAATTAATCAATCCAGGTTCTGTCTTTTTATTTTAATCCTCCCGGAATAGTGACGACGTTCTGCGCAGTCCCGCTAATAATCTTGTTTATTGTGGTAATGCTAGTATGAATAAGTATGCAGCGTAGAAATCGGTAAGCGAAACGTTATTTCTCTGAATTTTATTAATAACTACTTATATCTAGCCATAATTTGATTAAGAATAACATTTAATGTACTTTTGTTATTGCATGCATATTGTGCCTTTGTTATCGCATGATATTTTACTTAAGAGTCATTTTAGTAACGATGTATGACAATGCATGATACAATGTTAAGTTGCACGTTTATTTTTTTAGTATAATGCTTTATACAATTTGCGAGTCTTATTTACAAGCTTTGTGTATTTCTTCTTTAAATCGGAGCCATCGTAATGCATTGAAGTGTTATCGTTTAAGTCGTGGTAAAACATGGCGGCCGGCCGCCATGCCCGTTCTAGCCCGGTCGAGGGAATATCGGATCCAGCAAAGTTTGTCTGACGTCACGGACCGGAAACAGGACATCGTGGCGCCCCTACCGTTACCGTGTAAACCAAGGCTAGACTGGATCTGGCAGCGCTCTCTCTTGCATACCAGGCTGTAACATTTCAATCGAGAACAATAGCAAATAGGTTCCCTCGCTAGAGAAAATTCTCGCCGCTAGATGTCGCTGAGTCCCGACTGTTATTTACTCATATTTACTATTGGTTTCAGTTAGAACAGTTGATTGTTTTTGTAATTTCTATTAAAATTTTCATTCTTTCGATGATGTTTTTTTTGTAAATTGAAAGCAGGGACTTCCTTCACCATGCCGTATTGTTGTGTGCCGTTTTGTAAATCAGATAGGAAGAGGGAAAAGATTTCATATCATGAGTTTCCTTTTGACACATCTCTGTCAGCCTTATGGTTGAAAGCAATTTATCTATGAGCAGTATAGAACCGCTGGATTTAAATAAGAACTAATAATATTTTAGTGGATTTTTTCCCTCCACAGTTTTTATAGCATTTTATTACAATTTTCAACTTTTTATTTTACAGAAATTTCTGAAAATCTAGCCCTGTTCACTTCTAAATATTTGGGTTCCATCACATTAGATATAAATGATTTTATAGCATTATATCTTAAATAAGGTGTTTGATCTTTCTAAAAAGAATCCTTGCTATTTGGTTATAGTCAATTCCAAATACTCTTCTAGTGATTACAGGCTTGTGTGGTGGGAATGAATTAGTCTTTACAATGTAGATCACAGTCTCTATGATTTAAACAGTACTTTATTTTTATTAAGTATATTTATATTATCAGGCAAGAGAAATTTTTCCAATTTTTATCGGATTTTCCGACTTTTTCAGCTTTCTTAGAATTTTCACTTATTCTGATTTTTCCATAAATTTCTGTTTTTTTTACCGAAAAAAAAATGCAGACGAAGTGTTCAAAAATAAGCTAAAACCTTGATTTTTAGGATAAAATTTGCAAAAATTTTCTGGGAGACCCCAAGACCCTTTTTAAGTTCTTGGAGCTCTATTTTTCAAATCTTGTTTTATATTAAGTTTATTAAGATGCAAATTCTACCTATTAGAAAGTACATTGAACCTACTCATGGGCATATACAGGGCTCGATTATATTACAAAAATATAAAACAGGAACGTTAAACATGTAAACATGCATAAAAGGGCTTAGAGGGAATTCAAAGTCTCCTCCCCCTGTGCAAATATATAACTTTGGGCCTGATAATTATCTATTTTCTAAATTTAAATTTGAAAATAAATGCTTTTTATATTAAAAAGAATTTGCTTTTTCAGTTTTGAGACCCCTTAGCCCAAAGTAACAAATTTTTTAAGCTGAATACCCATATTTTCAAATCTCGAGCACAGGTGTCTGCACTAAATAAAAGGTTAAAATATGCAGAAAAATCTAATTCCTGCATCATTAATTATTTACAAAAAGCTTTTCCCTTTTAGTGTGAATGAAGGTGTGAAATGTTTCTATGAACTTCTTTAGACTGTTATGACCGTTGATTAAGACTGTTTAACAATTAATTTCCTTAAAAAAGCTTACCCTGTTTTTAACACATTTATAAAAATTTATTTTTGAACCGTTTTATTTAAAAACATTGTTATTTTGTTATCTTATTTTTAAAAATGTATAAAACTTGAACATGTTTAAGAAAAATTAAAAGTTATACTAAAATGTTTGAAAAACATTTCAGTGTGTGAAATAGTCCTTTTTTCATTACATAATGTCTGTTATGTGTATATAAGATTCAATAAAATTTTATTTCACAGAGTACCTCCTATCTTGAGATTTATAGTCATTATTTTAATTTTCTTTCAATATTTAACTATAAAATATAATTTTACGGTTCTAAAACTTTCAGTTGTGTATGAAGTTAATGTCTTTCAGAAACACTCAAATAGTTATTAAATGAGGTTAAATCCTTATTGCCTGTGAGACTAAAAACACGAACAGTCGTTTCGATCTTGTTAAAGGTAAAATATTTCCTAAATTAGCTCTTTTCAGGATTTATTTTTATAAAAAATTAATATCTTATCTAAGAATAAAATTACTTATATTTCCGATAATTTTAAAAACATTTATTTAACAAAAATAGTTAAAATACAAAAAATAGCAATGATGAATGTAAACTGTTATGTTAATGCGCTCTAATAGGTTTTAAAAATATTATTTACACATTTGAAAATAAAAAATTTCATATTTTTAATTGAATATAGGTTAAAATATTTTAATATAATTAAACAATTTCAGTGAAATTGTAATCGTTTTAACTCATAATTTAAATCCGATTCTATCTAAAAATGGTTCTGTTATATTTATTTTGAGAGAAAAAATGCATTCTGATAAGAAAACTTTCAAGCCTCATTTTCCAAAGCAGACGCAGCACGGAGATAAAAAACGAAACTACTTTTAATTCTCGCTTCCACCACAGGGAGGCGCTGAGTGCCGACGGTTTTCGAACCGATTCCCAGGTCCCAACTTTTGAAGCAAATGTTATAGCCTGTTCCCCACGCGCACCCCACAGCGCGCAGGATCCAGTTGAGCCTTGGTGTAAACATTCTGTTTCGCTTCGCTTTATTTTTGTTGACATTTACGAAGATGGCGTCTTTAGTCAGAATTTTATAAGCTTTTTTGTACTTCTGGTAATCTTTTGGAAGTATAATATTTTCACTTGGCCTATTTATTAGTTTTTCCGATGTTCTTGTGCTACTGTTGAATGATTAAACCTAACCGCAAATTGGTAACTTCCTTTTTTCGAGTAACGAAAGTTATAAGTCTATTGAGTATTTAATTTGTTTTAGGTATCTATGAAGAACGTCTTCTGGCCCAAAAAATGTCACTGAGGTAATGCTGGTGGTTTTAACTTCACATTTCTCAGTGACACTTCTTAGGCTTTATTGTTCAACGTAATAAATCCCATCAGTTGGCCGATGTCTTCCTTTATCTACATAACTATGTGATCAACACTTCTGGTATGTTATAACACAAATATTTATCAATTTATCATATGCATTTCCATGAGTAATATAGGAAAATCTTGTAATATATAAGCTTTTTAGTATTTATGTAAGTATGTTTTAAATGAGTTTGAGTCCTGATATCAATAGTTTATGCATAACAGTAGAACACTAATACTTTGATAAAATATGCAATTATATAGTAAGGGGGACAGCATAACTGCGATTTGCTCGAATAACATAATTATTGTACTTTTGAAGTATGTCTTATAAGTACTACAGGTGTTTTTTTAACCTTAATTTTTTTAAAGAAACATTTAATAGTACATATACAGGGTAATTCTGAATTCATCATCAATATTTGGTGGGGAGGAAACCTAGGCAAGCTTATTTCCAATAGTAATGGGGAGACGCAGATACCCCGTTAAAGAGCTAGGACCTAATGTAGAATGAGAGCGTTACGAAGGGACATTTTGCCAGGCACGTTTAACGAAACAAAACATAATAAAATGAAAAAATTTATTGCATAATTAACAGCAGTATCCGTACTACTTACACCATAAATTTGATAGAAATTGGACAACTTGCTAAACTGTGGGGCAAGTTTTAGAACGTGTAATATAATATTAATCTTTTAGCCAAAGAAGGGAGTTCCAAGTGTAATCGTATTTAGAAAAATTATCATTGGGGAAGGAATTTTAAATGATCATACATTGATCATTGAAACTGTATGATCGAATAAAAGTATCCCTAAAAACATTTACAGGTAAAAAACTTTTCTTTAAAGTATTACCTTTAATTTGTTAAAAATTATACTTAAGTACTCATAACAACAAATGTTTTATCATCTTTATGGAAACCTTACCTTTAAAAATTATTTCTTTAAGATAATTAAATCTTTCATTACCATATAATTTACATCATTTTACCAGATTTGTGTTTATTTACGTGTGTTTTTGTTATAAAGTAGAACCTATATAACAACACATCCCCTTGATAAAGTGTGGCCTGCATCATGACAATTAGTAATAAAGTACCAATTGTTTTATAACACTGATAATTAGGAATATTAGTTAAAACAACTATTTTTTGGTCTCGGAAGGGGTGGCACTATGTAAGTTCTACTGTATTTATTTAGAAAAAGCATAGTTAGAATGTTTCAAAATAGATTTATTTTAATTTTATAAATGCAACGTCAATTTGTTCAATTTCTTAAATTTTCATTTTTAACTAGTTACAATTACTTTTCTTGCCTTTTTCATTGCATTGACTTTCATTCCTACTCTCCCTGCTAATCCCTTTTTAGCAAAGGTTTTGAGCTTTCCATACTGCTTCTGACTTTTATTTGCACCTGGATTTGTTATCGATGCTGGACAATCCAATTTCTTGGTAGTTTGGGTCAAATTGTACGGTGTTTTGAAAACAGTGGTCACCTTTTGCCGAACCAAAGGAAATTAGAAAGGAATATAATTCATACAGATTGATATTGAACCTAAGTTAAATATTCATAGTTACAGTGCTCTGCTTTTCATACCTATTAATTTGATTCTAAAAAAATTATTGGATTGAATGTAGATTAAGAACATAACCTATCTATCATATAATGTGATATTTAAATCCTAAAATAGTCCTGAAATTTTAGCTAAGGCCTGTTCCAGGTATGATTAAGTACATAACTTTTGGAAGTAAACAATGACGATTGTTTTCTCCCATATTTCGCATTGTAAAAAATTATAAGACCATTTCACAAGCTTAACTCCTATCTGTTTGGATAGAATCATTAAATACACTTTGGTATGATGCTAATACAGAAAAATGTATATTCATAGTATTAAATGCCAATAAAAGCAATCTAAAAGGGGACTCATCAGTGGCAACCCGATGAAACAATGTTATGTGTGTGGCGAACCTTGAGTTTCGTCATGAAAATTCAAATAAATACGACTGCAACACAGAGCACGGCCTGCCCTTTTAACTGCTGGTAACTATATCATCATCATCTTTTGCGATTGTTTAAAAATTTAGTTTGGTTTAAGCAGTGGCGGCTCGATGGTAAAATTATAAGGGGTGCTGCTCCGGCGGTACCAAGTTGGCAACGAAGTTTAAGCGATATAATGCCAAATAATATTTCATAAAAACATGAAAAGATGGGAACAATAAAAAATTTCGATTTCACACTTAAGCATTCAAGAACTGTCACTTACCTATATTTAGCTGATTATTATGAAGATGAAGAATCAAAGACATAATCAAAGATGAAGTCTATTTCATTTAGTATCTCAAAAGCAAATGAAACTAAAATCAACATTTCGAATTCAATCTGTTAATTATAAAAAGAAATAAAAACTTGGCTACAAAAAATTAAACATAAATCTTTGTTGACTTGCGAAACATCAGAAAAGATTTTGCTCTCTCTGTTGAAAAGAAAAAAAGAAGCTATAAATAACAAAATTAAAACAGCGTTGGAGTAAGAAAAGCTAAAAAGCCAATGTGATTTATTAGTTGTAGAAATCGTTTACTTTTATTCTTCCCTCAGTTTGTTTTTTACAGCTCTCTCAAGAGAAAAGGCTATCATTCTTTTGGTCGGGGCTGCTGAAAAGCAGCCCCTTTTCTCCTAACAGATTCGCATGCTAAATTCTTGATATTTTCATTTGATATGATAGAGCTAGTGTTTTATACAACGATTGGTATATCTGCGGGGGCTGACCGACCCGGAAAGAAATCTGTTGTCGAGACGGCATAGCAGAGAATTATTAATTGAAAAGGGATTATAAAGGACAAAGATTAAAGGGGGAAATAGATAATTTTTTTAAATATTGTAAAGCAAATAAAAATTGGAATTTCGGGAAATTTTGGTTGGGGGTGCTGCAGCCCCGCAGCCCCTATGGACGAGCCGCCACTGGGTTTAAGATAAGGAAATAAAGGTTTAGTGTTTTTTAATAAAATGTTATTATTTTGGTGGACTAATTAATTGGTGACCCAGACATGAGGACCATGAAGTTTGTCATCTATGTTAATGTTGTATACTGTTAATATATCATTATCAAAATAAATGTCAAGTAAACATATATAGCGCAACTAGCATCAGTCTAATTTCTACCTGCCCTTGCTTTGTTTCCATGTATTTCCGCTTTTTCCCACGATTTTTATAATTTCCCTTGATAAGTGTAAATTCTTGACCCTAAATGAAAATTAGGGAGTCCATCTTTCCAGTGGATATTCATATCTGCAGAAATTTCACATAGATATGGAGGTGATGATTATAGGAACAGGGTAAGATTTACATGAGATTAAATAAATTTTCAAGATTGCAATAAGAAATCTATACAATGTAATTATATATATAATAAAAAAATATTTTGTGGGCATATTGCTCTTTATTCAGTATAATACAGGTGATTTCATGGTTGAAAAGTTATGCTCAGGGGTCTGAACTTATGTCTTCAAATTTATCATTAAAAATTTTTATTTCAACTATAGATAAAATACCCTTTAACCTCCACATAAAATAAAAATTTGTTGTTCATAAAAAATTTTTAGGAAGTTAAATCATATAATTGGAAATTTTTAAGTAAATGTGAATCTTTCTCAATCCTTTCTAATAGGCTAAAATTTTAATACTGAGAAACTACTCTCGTTTTTCATCCAAAATCCTTTTGACCTTTTAAAAACATTAAATTTCGGAAATGTTTTTATTTCGTAATTTTTTAATATATCTTTAAAAGCGTCAAAAGAATTAGGAGAATCCATATTCTAATAAGTAACCTAACAAAACAAATACGGACGCGGACGAGGATACTTCGGTTGCTAGGAGCAACCAGATCAACGATGTGCTGTTTCCGGTCCGTGACGTCACACGAACTTTGCTGGATCCGATATTCCTTCCACCTTCTAGCCCGAGCGGCCGATCGCCCGTTCTAGCCGAAACGGGCGATCGGGCGCGATAAGCGCCAACTAGTTGGCGACCGCATGAAGCGGTCGCCAAGTTATAGACTCATATCCCGTCTCCACGGTTGCCAGACCTAAAAACTTAACTGTAACCACAGTTTTAGTGCAGGTACCGCGGGTTGAGGGCGTTCGTGTCGTGAGCCGCCCATTGACCGGTCTGTCTCTTATTGTCTGTGCTTTTGACCACAGAGAAAAATCCTAACAGAGGGTCCAAAACGATATATTCAAAAGTTGGACGGGTTGGAGGGCGCCACGATCAACTAAATGATTGACAGAGAGATCAAACCTGTGATTGGCTGTCACGCAATCTTCTATTTCGAAGGAGAAGGGAAAAGTTTTTCTCAACCAATCAGGCTTTTCCGTCCCGCCTCTCGTGACGTTGATGCGATTGCAGCGCCACCCAACCCATCCAACTTTTCGATTTCCATTAGCGCCTATGGCGACGGACTCTCTGTTTTAGTACTCTGTGCTTTTGACCACAGAGCAACGAGAGCAACCAACCAACCAATCTCGTTCTACGATGTGAATTGAATTGTGAAGTGAAGTAACAGTAAGCCACCCACGGCCATGTTGTTGATCGCGGAAGAAAATCATAATTTTTTAAAATTGTTCGGAATAAAAATTTATTTTCTGAGCATTCCTTTTGAATAAAGAAACGATACTAGTCCTATCTTTCAATTTAGATCATTTAATTATGGATATACTTTTTTTATTGTCATTATCTTGGTAAGTTCCCGGGCGCTGAATTTGTTTTTGATTGTATACGAATAAAAAAATATTAACCTTCCAATTTATACCCTTAAACACCTTACTCTCACCTTTTTACTCTTTCGATCCTATGTCGTGTGTTTCCAATACTTGAAATGTTATTCTGTGTGTCTTAGTTTTTAATCTTAGGCTAAGCGCGCACTAGAGACTTTTGTCTCGGCGACAAAGACAAAATTGCTTCCCTGGCTATTGCAAGAAGCTAGAGTGCGCGCACATGGCGACGAGACCAAGATCACTAGGCCAAGAATTTAATTTAAATTCACGTTTTATGAAACTCGGAAATAAGCGGAACGTCTGGTCACCCAACACTTAGTAATAAATATTAGAAACATGTCACTGTAACTCATATTCCCTTTTTACAAAGATGAGACAGCTAGGACACCCAGCTGTGGAACAAACTTCATACGATTATGTCGGTTTTAAGTTATAACTCCTCACAGGGTTTCCTCGTTGACCCGACGGGAGGAAGTCGAGTAGCTGGCTGTGTATTGGACACACAAGATTTACCCACCTACATCTGCTTTGGTGGAGCAGGCTCCCGAACGTCGTCATTATCTTGTGCCTTTTTCTGTTTGCTAGATTCTTTGCGATTGTCCTTATACTTTTAAATGTACAAATTTTAGCCAGTCTGAAATTATACACAATTGTAATTTTAAACTTGTTCTTGGTTTCATTCAGCATATTGGTTTTATTCATAATGTCTGACTTTTAAATTATTTTATATTATACACTCACTGATCACATTTTCTCATCTTTTATCATCTTTTCATTAATGATGTGGTCAATTCCATGGGACTTACATTGCATTCAGAGAAATTTTTTCATTCTTTATTTTAAATTTAGATAATTCCAAGACTTAATGATTGTAACTTAATTGTAATAATATCAACTACTACACCTTTATGAATCAGAATATACCTTTCATTTGCAGAAAAATTAAAAATTTACTGTACTGGAGTACTTTTTACTTGCGTGATGCACGTTACAAAAAAAGACACCATTATTTAGGTATTGAGAAAATCTTAATTTTTCTCTTCTTACAAAAGAGATATGAAAATAACAAATATCTTAAAAAACAAAGGACAGTTAAGGCTTTTGAAAAACACTATTAGAAAAAATCTTACCTGTTTTTAATTAATGAAAATTACAACTAATTATGTGACTCATGTTACCTTCTTTTGTGATTCGCGTTATTCTCTGAAAATTGAAATCATAACTAAATAAAACGATAGAACGCATTTAATTATTCAAACTTTTTATTTAATTAAACAAAAGAAAAATGCCCATGCGAGTTGACAACATTAGGTGGCATAAATTTTTTAATTAATTTTGAGCTTACATAATAAATTTTGTCCTCGGTTTCCGGCCATCTCCAGGGTCAACCACAGTTTCCTTAGAATGATCCAGCACATCAGATGGTATTACTGTGGGATGAAGAGACCCAGAGTAATAAACAGCTGCAGTAAACAGGCTAACCTGTGTCTGCTTCCAATGAGCGCTTTGCAGTTCATCTTGTTGCATTCAAGTATAGTTTTCCAAAAAATCCACTTGAAGAACACAAAGATCTTCTTGAAACTCTGTGGACAGTATACCGATTTATGAACTTGCTTAGCATCGGCTTGTTTCCTTTTTATAAAACAGTGTTCGAAGAAAACAGGAACCATGCCAGCTACATAATTGTGAATATCCATGTACGTGCCACTGCCTTCAACTTTTATAACATAACCATCACTGACATCTTTTTTCCAGTAATGCCATTTTACATCCAGTATATCTGTATCAGGTAGACTAAAGGCTCCATTGAATCCTTTAGCATCTTGACGGTTTGGGCATTCATTAATTTCCACAGATAATTCGCAGAATCAAACCTCATTCTTAAAAATATATGACTTGAGTTAGCGCAGTGAGCGGGTAGAAAGAAACAAGAAGAAAATCTACGGGACCACAGCAACGGCATGTCATCACTCAACAAGGAGTAGGAACAAAAATCAAAAAACGCTCCAAACTAACATAAGTTTTAACTGAAATAATTATTATGGAGCCGATTTTACTGTGCTAAGTTTCTTATGCTCTTTTTTCCCTTATAATATATTATGATCGCAGGCCTTACTTTCACTTTCTGAAGTTAGAGGATGTTACCATGATTATATAGACTGGGATTCACTTTCTTTCATTTTTTTCTTTTATTCAACATACATGATTAAATTTTAAACAATGATATTTTAAATTTTACTTATTGATGTATAGAGTACATCAGACAAGGGCTTTTGCTGACTTAAAATGATTTTATATCTTGTGTTTGGCGCAAAATGCCCTTATGTGGGCCGTGTGCCATAAAAAGTTAATCAACCAACCAACCAACCTTTCATTTTTTTTCTTTCCTCTGCACCACTTTTGTAAGAGCGCTTCATTGTTTTTCACTAGCTCATAGCAACTACTTCCGTCGATTCAAATCTATTAAATCAACAAGAACACTCAACAACCCTGTAACCCCTTCGCCAGAGACAAACCTTATCTGTTGATTCACAGATAGTTACACCTATGGCTGTGGGCTTCTTGATGAAAGCTCATACAACTTGTTGTTTATTATGTACCATTGCTACATCACGTTTTAAGTCGTCTGATAAAATTACAAAGGGGTAAAATATTTTTTCATTGGTTTGATCTTTGCAATAGTACATAATAATCAGAAGTTCTTCTAGAGAGAAATTGGGTCCTTTTTGGAACCCTTCACAAAATTCCAGTTCCCGAAAAAAAGGGACTCTTCTAGTCCAAAAACCAAAAAAGGTTTAAAAATTGTTTTCAGATTGTGTTTTGATCATTTTGGATTGGAATTTTTCAGTTTTGGGGCCATTTTAAAATGTTTTCAATGCTGTTTTTGTACTACAAACCCTTTTTTTCCACAAAATTTCCATTAATTTTTCACAAAATTCCTAAAACAGGACCCTGGCAGAAAAACCTGGATGGACCCCTAATAACTAAGTGAAGAGAGCATGAAATAGAATTCCAATGGTAGCCTTGAGCTTCGTCTTGAATTGTAAAAGCATAATTTTCACTTAAATCCATAGATACTACTGGAGTGTCTAATGCAAATAATTCTTTTAATCTTTTGAAAAATGAGCCTTGAGATTTAGCAATAAATGAATGTGGAATTAATTTATTCAATTTGTCAACTCGGTGTTTCTTTTAACTCTCCAATTGAGCTTGAACGTCTTGTCAATTTAGTATGATCCGTAGATACCGACTGACTATATTAGACTAGGTCTGCAATACCATTACATAAAATAAGATTTAAAAACTTTATTTGGTTATTTTTGGACGGACACTTATCACAGTGTCGAAGCATGCATTCTCTTTTTGATTCTTGACAAACAAAAGAGGTCATTAGTTTTTTATAGTCTTTCTCAATTCCTGCTCCATAAATAAGCAAAATAACATTCATAGACTTAAATAGGAATGAACTGAGGAGTTGGTCCGAGTGCATTAAACTCATCCTTTTTGTCTGAGTATTTGAGCTTTTTTCATCATGCCCCTTCAGAGAAAGTATTTGTTTTCCTTGATACAAAGTATTTTATGTGATGAATTTGATATATTTTCTGAAGTCTTTTTTTTTGCCACGGTGAACAAACATTAGGGCTAGACCTATCAGCCTGGTTTTTTGACTTGGTGGTTCGCAACCACAACTTCAATCTCCACAAAGGCTGAAAGAGAACGTTCAGCTGGTGCATTGCTGATTGGTGAAGTAAGCAGGACATTCAGCAATGAATTATCGATAGGATAAATGTCTCAATTGCAGCTTTTCAATATATCCTCGGGAGATAAGGTATAGTTGTTGATATTTTGCAACTTCACATGCTCAACTCCATATGGCAACTTTTGTGCTACAGCAGATTAATCTTCACACGATAAGAGGTTTTTTAAACTTTAGAGCAAAATTGTTTCATCATGAGCCTCTCACCCAGACTTAAAGTTTTAGTGAGGTAGGAATGTTCCCTTCTCCAAAAGGTTCTGATGAGAAACCCTTTAAATCACTCCTTCCTCGATCCAGTCTCTAAACACCTCATCGTACGCCTCGAACATTCCCAAGGAGTTTTTGAAGATAATAACTTTATTCTAAAAGTTTTCTGTGAGATTATTTTTTGTTTTCAGTGTTTCACTTGAGCTCCTGGATAAGGACTGTACAAGTATAAAGGGCGTACTAAGAAACTACATCCTACACCTCGATGTTGCACTGACACTTAATACTACTTCATTTTTTGAGATACCCCCTTCACGCTTAGGACTATATTCACTTTTAAATGTAAAAAATCTACTTACTTTGATTTCAGTGCTCAGGCCCACCAGTTTATGAGTTGATTTTTTTCCATTAAGTCTGTAATTTTTGTTAAAAAGTGAAAAATCTCATCCCTGTTTTAAAATCTTGGATTAGATAAAATTGGTGCACTTAAATTGACAATCCCACCGACAACAACCATAATGTCATCCATAAAAGGAACCCAAGTCCAGGGTACACGGCCTCAAAACAGCTCAAATATTTTAAAACGTGGGATGGCGCATTCAACATGTACCCTGGCTTTGGCAATGGATCCACCGTGCTTCATTTGCAGTCAGTCTTCCTTTCTTTACAAATGGAGGCTGTTCTAATTCTATGTAGTTGCTTGTGCACTTGTCCGCTATATAGAAGCCTTAGTCCATTAGATTGGCATCGATATGAGGCTCTAGAAATTCAACAAGTTAACTCTGATTAAAAATAATTTTGTCCGAAGCATGACCACCATACCGTGCTTCCTAAACAGTCAGTCTTCCTTTCTTTACAAATGGAGGCTGTTCTAATTCTATGTTGTTGCTTGTGCACTCATCCGCTATCTAGAAGCCTTTGTCCACTAGATTGGCATCGATATGAGGCTCTAAAAATTCAAGTTAACTCTGATTAAAAATAATTTTGTCCGAAGCACGACCACCATACCTTGCTTCATTTGCAGTCAGTCTTCCTTTCTTAACAAATGGAGGCTGTTCTAATTCTATGTAGTTGCTTGTGCACTCGTCCGCTATATAGAAGCCTTTGTCCACTAGATTGGCATCGATATGAGGCTCTAAAAATTCAATAAGTTTACTCTGATTAAAAATAATTTTGTCCGAAGCACGACCCCTTACACAGGAGATAAGTATGTGACAAGACCATCTGGAGAGACTGAAATCGTATTTTTCAATGGGGGTAACAGAGTAAGAATTAATACTACGAGTTGAGCATTTTTTTTCTTGACAATAGAATTTCAGTACAATCTATGCAACTAATATTTTTTTAAAAGATAAAAACATTTAAGGAGGGTATTTAAAACATCGTCCCTAGATGGAAAGACAATGCATGATTGCGGAACTTTATTTAAAATAATTATTGTAGTTGTAAAAATGTTTTTACATGTAGTTCTTGACAAGCCAAAAAAAATAGAGCAGTAGAAATTTTAAATTTGATTCTCATCATAGTCATTATTATTTGATCTCTTACAGTTTAAGTTGTATGGGTTTATTTTGTAATAAGAAGAGTCGTTACTTTATCAAGAAGTACAGAAGCAGGAATTCCAGTTAAAGTATTTAAATTGTTATCTGTTAATAGAGATATTTATCATCTGTGTCCTCCGAAACTTCTGGTCACCAATTGTCATTGTACAATGACTGCTACCCTATCAGATTTTTCTGTTAACTCAGTGCTTGCAGCTAAGGCTGTATCTTGTGAAGAGCATAAAATCTGCATCGTTCCATCAGGATGCTTCCATAAGCTAAGACTTAAAGATCCTACTGGTTGGGGAAAATGTTCCTAACCCATCCACTGCACCTTTTCCATGTGCAGATCCATAAAAATTCCAGTCTGCACTAACCCCATGGTAATGCATATGTTGCATTACATTTTGCATGTTGTATCATTCTATTCTTAAATTGGTCACCAGATCCATCAGACCAGAAATTGATGCGACTAAATTCCGTTCTCTGTTTCAAATCTTCAATTATTGCAGAATTGAATGCAAATACTGCATCCTTCGTGGGATTCAAGGAATCGGAAACAACAACATAGTTTTTATGTTCTAGTTTGAGAGATTCGTTATTTCTTAAGTATACACAATACAGGCAAATAAGGTTACTTGTATGAGGCATCTTGATTCTAGAAATATTAAAAAAGTTGAATGAAATTATATGTATAGGCATAAGGGGAAATTGAATAAGGAGTACATAAAATAAAAAAACTTATGATGATATTTTCTGGTTAAAACTCAATAAATCAGTGTAATGTCTACTTTTTCAGATCAATATATCCTGCAAATATTGATGATGAATAATTCAAACAGTCAAGTCATCCAGGAACCTGAACAGTTCCTATTCAGAGTTAGTTTCTAAACTTTGTTTAATACTAACTTCCAGACTTAACAACAAATCATTTACTTTGTTTATATCCTTAATTTTGCACTGGTGTCACACGAACCCGAGGTACCCCAGTGTTTTCTCACCCATTGTTTTGTTCCTATCATCAATGATTCTTTTTGCTGATAAAGTTTCGTTTCCAAGACTTTCGAATTAATTATTATTATTAGAAAACCCCTTTCAACGCTGGCTAATCCAGTATTAGCCGATATATTCTTTTTTATAACGATTGGACGATTATCTTTGACTTTCCATAAGCAAGGAATTTCTTAATGCAAATCTATGAAACTGTTTAGAAAGTCTGTTGAATTTAAATTCTCCATAGCACAGTTGCAAAAGAAAAAAAACTAGAGACACCAACAAAAGCTGGACAACTCTTCCAAAGGCAAAAGGGAGTGATGTTTGACCCCCTTATAGAGTCAATATTTGCTACATGACCATCAATAGCGCAAAATGCCCTACTGTAGACCATGTGCCATAAAAAGTCAATTAGCCAACATGACCTTCAAATTTCGTAACCCTGATTGGCGGACGGTGTCGCGTCATTCGACATCTGAGATGGGGTTTTATTTTACCTCCTTGGGTCCGAAACTGGGCATGGTGTCTATCATGGCAGATCTATCATACTTGAAATGTTAGATCTATCTTCACAAGCTTCCAAGCTCCACCATTTTCATCAACATTATCAACAAAATCAGTGGAACAGTACACTTTCCTTGTCATCTGACATGACATATTTTCGGCCAGTGCCTTCGGGAAGTTATGGAGGCATACTGTAGCTTTTTACTCTAGCCTCTACCGTCTCCACTTTGCAATTATCGGTTTACGAAAGATTCGGAAACGGGAACTTAATATCTCGAACGAATTTTCTATCAACCTTCTTGCTCTAGAGTGCCTTTAATTGTAGATAAGTCATGTGACAAGGATCTTCCAGGGTAAGGCTTCATAAGGTTGAGCATCAAAGAAAAGCGGCATCGGCAACAAACACGTAGGGCATAATCCCAGTAATTGAAGGTATGTGCGATGGAGGTGGCAAAAATTCAAGGTCCCATTTTAAAGGACTTGGCCAAATGCTGATAATACTCCACCATCGCTGTTTCTCCCAGGGTCTCCTTTGTCCACTACAGTGAATTTATAGTTACCATCACAAGCTGCCAACAAAACTACACTGTGTGAACCTTTGTAGTTGTAATACATGGATCCAGATTTCTTTGGAGCCGGAAAACAATGTGAATTTAAGTTAATTTCTCGTGTTCTTAACTTATAATTTAGTTAATTTCTTCCACTATTGACCCACGATTCTATGCTAATATAATCATTTGGATGCTTGACTGCGTCTGACTGCCTCGACATTTAATAAATCCTTTCTGGTGGTGAAATGTTTTCTCTGCAACTCGTTACTAGTAATGGTATCTCGCAGTCCACTCAGGATGTGATCAAATGAGATATGATTAGCTATCTTAGCAGCAAAATATTCTTGGACAACTGCGACCACTGAATCATGGATCCTTTAAAAAAAATTAAGCATATGGATCCTGAAAATCTAAAACTACATCCCTGAGCCTTCTATACAGCTCTTCCCTTCCTCTCCTGGACAACTTTTTGTCCTCAATCTCCACTTGTAGAGCCCTGCACCTCAATCTATCCCCCGTTTCAGAGGGTGTAGGTTCTTCTGTTCTTCATTGTTCTCTGCTTTCATTTTCGCTCTGAAATTAATGTTTTATAGTTGAGCAATCAAAATGTATGCCAATTACTTGGACATATCTATTATTTATAAATCAACTTCAATGAGTTATTAATTAAAATATTACTGCAATATTTGGGATCCATGAATTTTAGATGCAATTGTTTTGGAACCACTTCTTTCTGGGGATAGTAAGTCTCCTAATTTCAAGTTATTAAATTCTTTCATATTTTTTCCAAAACATGAGAAGAAAGATAACTGCTACCTTAAAAATTATCTCTTGTGATAATAAAATAACGATCTACAAAAAAGACTCAATCAATAAGTAATATAAGAGTCATACTTGGGTCGCCGTTGCTTCTAGATGATCATAAATAGATCTCCTGGCACCTGTTTTAGGTTTACCTGAAAAATATAGGATTAGAAATCAAGTTGAACTGTTGTGTAGTTATTTCAGAATAAATATTAGTTTTTGAAACAGTAAAAAGATCCATTTAAAAGCAAAGTTAACAATAGCTTATAAATATACAATTTGTCGAGTAAGATAACTTTCACTGGATCTAAAAAATATTCAAAATTTAAAATATTTACCTTCGTAATTCCAATCTTGAATTGGCCTGAACTAGCCTATAATTGATCTGAAATTAATGATAAATCAAAACAATACTCGCCACCGTCGATTCAATTGAGTGACATGGGGTAAAATGGGGACAAATTTCGAGCTTTGAGATTTCTGTAGTTGCAACGAATAATCGCTATAGGACGCTACAAGAAAAGAGCGACTGTTTGTCCCATGGGATTGTCTTCGATTAACTATATAACTCTTTGGTACTTATAAATTCTTGGAACTGGGACTGTTATTTCTCATGGCTTTTTCTCCTAGTTTTGAACGAAATTTCATCTTTTTATTTCTTTCAATGGCTTCTCATGGGTGTGAAAACCGGATGAACTCTTTACCTGTTCATTACATAGAACAATACCTGCTTTACAATTAGAACTGGATGCACGGTTTCCTCTGGTGAACCTCGCCAGATGAGTCAAGCTGGACAAGAGAATCAGCAGCACCAATGCAGATAGTGATAACCTACTCAGACTCATGGACGGGCTCGTCGTCCCGGTGCAATGCGAGACCCGACGTCTTAGTAGGTAATGCATCAGGAGACGGCATTTGGAGGTCGTAGGGAAAAGTGATTGAACAAACACGTAGGGCATAATCCCAGTAATTGAAGGTATGTGCGATGGAGGTGGCAAATTCCAGGTCCCGTTTGAAAGGGATGGCTGGGTTTGAAAGGGATATAAATGCTGATGCCGACAATACTCCACTATCGCTGTTTCTCCCAGGGTCTCCAATGTCCACTACAGTGAATTTGTAGTTACCATCGCAAGCTGCTAACAAAACTACACTGTGTGAACCTTTGTAGTATATGTAATTTTTCGCTGCGTCGCTGGCGGATCCACTTCATTAAAACTTGATCGACATCTATGTTTCTCGGTTTGATGAGAGTTCTTCTATTGTCCATAAATTTGGGAGTGTCATTTTCTGTATAAAACTTCAAGATGCTTCCTTTCTGCTTCTTTTAATTATATATTGTTGAAGAGCCAATCCCGTACTCTACAGTAAGGGACTTCACTATCCAGCTGCTGTAGAATTTCCACTTTCTGTCGTATACTCAGGGTTACGTGCTTTCTTTTTGCGGTTGTTCCATCTTCACCATCAGTCGATCGTTTCGGCATTGCCCTGCCCGGAATTAATCGAGCTATCGGAATTAATTGAACGGGAACAAATAAACGCGCAACGTGCTCTCTCGAATCGCATATAGAACTGAGGAACGGCGTGAAAACTATTCGAGGAAGCACAGAAGTGCTTTTCTCTTTCAACCAGAATATTCCTAGAACGATTTCCCCCTTTAGAAACACAACATTCCATACGATTCGTTCTGATCCCTTTTCCCGCTCCTCCCACTGATAAGAAACTGACCGTTCGCATAGAGTTCCGAGAACTGGGTTTAGGCGACACTTAACAGTTTGGCGCATAATATCCTGATGTGGATCATGCGCCATGAAACTCCAACCAACCATCCAGCGACACTTTACAGTGGGGCTAGGAGCTGGATATTTTTCTATCCGAACGCCGATTTAGAATTATCAGAAATTAAAAAAAATTAATATCTCCAAGAACATGCCGGATTTCGGAATGTCTGATGAGGGGTACGTTACTGGTACTTGTTGGGGTCTTTAAAACAAGTGGCCTCGGCACCTCCCACAACAAACCTTATTGGATCTTGGTCATTACAGATAGGGATATGAGGAACCAGATTGCCATGCTCCGTTGTTGGTCCCTAGAAAACAAAAACCTTAGGATGAATAGTTTTACTCTCTATTTCAATATAATAAGTCACAGGGAGAATATCGTATTTGATTGCTTAATTATGTTGGGGTTGTAAGGAAATTGGGTTTTTAAAAAGCGTTTATCTCAAAGTATTGAAATCTGGCAAAACAAACTTCAAGTTAGTACAAATCAATCTCGTATGAATGAAACCAATGCAAAATTTTATATTATGTTACAATTTTGAGATGAAAACTAGCTTACCTAGGGAAAAGGCCAATGGTTAGATTTTAGGACCAACCAACTCCAGAAGTTAGTCGAAGACCTCAGGAGTCATCCGGAAAAGCTCCCGAAACATCATAGGGTCAGAAACCCGTAATCTGGAGAGAGTAACGTCTGCTCCATACTTTGGTCGCAACATATAAGTAGGCTGTACCCACATCCTCCTTTTCTTTTTTTCCGTTCCTTCAGATAAATGGCCAAAATGAGGGCCAAAACTTCTGTCTTGCTGTCGCTTAACGACATGATATAACAGAGGCAAACGAAAAGCAAATCGACGAAATACATCGACACTTGGAAAAAGGCGCGAACGCCAAAATGCTGAAACCACGTGAACCTTTACTTTTACAGATACCACATTCTCAATATCGAAATTTTATATTTTGACGAGACTTTCAAAATAAAAAAACGTTAGCAATCAGTTTTAGTTGAGTTTATTTGCAGCATAATTACTATGCCCGATCTTGGGTCATGCGCCATAAAAATCTAATCAACCAACCTCGATGTTGCACTGACTCTAAAGTACTACAGTAGAGCCCCGATTATCCGCGGAATTGGGTGGCAAGGGTACCGCGGATAGCGAAAATCGCGGATTACCCGAAAAAAGACTAAAAATCAGGTGAAAACACGAAAAAAATATTTCAGTTAAACAACTGTTAAATGTACAAAAAACATGATGTGTAAAACTTTTAAAATATGTACAGTACAGCAGAAAACCTACTACATTTAAATCACTCTACTACAACTCTCTCCTCTTAACTCTACTACATTTAAATCACTAAAATAAAGAACAGTAAACAAAAAACAATATACTTTACTGTTAACAAATAGTTTTCAGTCACGCCTTTACGAAACAATATCGTAAATTCTATCCAAAATTGTATAATTCTTCCAAAATTCAAGGTTCGTAATAAAAAACTTTTTTCGTGGCACTCGCGGATCATTCGCTCGCGGATAATCGGGGCTCTACTGTACTTCATTTTTTGTGATACACCCTTCACGCTTAGGACTATATTCACTCACTAATGTAAAAAAATCTACTTACTTTGATTTCGGTGCTCAGGCCCACCATTTTACAAGTTGATTTTTTTCCATTAAGTCTGTAATTTTTGTTAAAAGTGAAAAATCTCATCCCTGTTTTAAAATCTTTGATTAGATAAAATAGGTGCACTTAAATTGACAATCCCACCGACAACAAACATAATATCATCCATAAAAGGAACCCAAGTCCAGGGTACACGGCCACATAACAGCTCAAATATTTTAAAACTTGGGATGAAGCGTTCAACATGTACCCTGGCTTTGGCAATGGATCAACCGTGCTTCATTTGCAGTCAGTTTTCCTTTCTTTCAAATGGAGGCTGTACTAATTCTATGTAGTTGCTTGTGCACTCATCCGCTATATAGAAGCCTTTGTCCACTAGAATGGCATCTATATGAGGCTCTAAAAATTAAATTAGTTTACTCCGATTAAAATTAATTTTGTCAGAAGCACGACCACCATACCAGGAGATAGTATATATGTGACAAGACAATCTGGAGACTGAAATCGTATATTTCAATGTGGGGCCTCCTTTGTTAACGGTGTAAGAATTAATACTACAAGTAATGCATTTTTTTCTAGACAATAGAATTTCAGTACAATCTAATACAACTCTTAAATTTTTTAAAAGAGGAAAACATTTAGGGAGGGTATTTAAAACATCGTCCTTAGATGGAAAGACAATACATGATTGCGGAACTCTTCAAATTAATTATTGTAGTTATAGGTGTGAGCCTTGGAGTCACCATCCCCGTAAAAATCAACATACTTCAGTCCCCGTTTATTTGTGGATCTTTCAAACATTCTAAAAGCTCCTACAGCTTCCATATTTCCCGCCGATCCAAAATGATTAGCTCACAAATGTTCACTTTTTACCCCTTTCTCACAAAGCTTGCAGTATTGTGTTAGCATTTCCAGGTCTAAAACCTTTCCCGTTTCAATCGAGATAACAGACACAGCCATTTAGAGACATAGAGCCTCGTCTCTGCCACGTTCCATCTACAGACTCCACAGAGGAATCTACTTTTTTAAAAATCTTTACTTCATTAGAAGCCGCAATCGTATTTTTCTCACACACTTTGCGCTGCATTCAAAAGCTTAAGGTTATGGGTACTGAAAGTTCTCATGGAAACATAAGGGATATTCAAAGACCAGAACAATTTTCTACCGGATGAGAATCCTCTTCCTATCAACCGCAACCCAAACACCAACAGGGTATTAAGAGAGGAACTTTTACTTGTTTTAGAATTTGCAGTAAATGCAATATTATACTCGCAATTATTGCACACTAAATCCAAGTTTGAGTTGAGTCCTTCTCTAGATTTCTCATTGAGTTTCAATCAAGGTTGGAGGCATTCAGGACAGCAAAGAATAGCAAAAACCTGCACCAAGGTTTGAATATTTACAATTCGGTTACCTCGCAACTCTTCATTGAAGGTTTTTATTCCTTAAGATTCTTCAAGGTTCAGTTTAGAGGAGCTCGCAGATAAAACATCTGGACATTTTGGAAGCTTCCGATGAAGTATCTTCGTCTACTCGTATCCTTTTAGAATCTGCAGTATGTCGATTTCCTTGAAATCTACTTTTTTTTGCCTTCCCAGATCTAGCTTTAGTCATTCTTAATAACTCGGGAAGAATTTAAACTATGATATTACTTTGAATATGAAAAAAGCAGAATATAAGAAGCAGAAGAATCAAGTCAGAAAAACGCTCGTTGTTTCGAAGAACGAATGAAATATCTTATTGTTTACTCATTCAAATAACAATAAAATCTGTTGCCAAATATAAAAATAGAAAAGATTAAATAATAGTTATAAAATATGAAGAGAAGATAATAAATAATTTAGTCTACATAAAGCTTAAAAAAAGCCGTTCAAACTATTTGTTTACCAACTTACAGCTGTCAGAATTCTACTTCCGGTAGCTGGAAGCACACACTTCCGGTTCGTAAATTGTAAATAACTCTGGATCTAATTGCCATAGAAACAAAAGAAAGGCATTTTTGTAATCCTAGATAAATGGGCTACAATATAAGCCAATAAAAATTTCTCGAAAATTTTCACCAATTTGAGGATTTTAGGGTAGACATACCTTAATTATGTGGGTGTTATAAGGGAATTGGGGTTGTTAAAAAGTGTTTGTTTTGCCAAATTTCAATACTTTGAGATAAACGTATTTAAGTTAGTACAAAGCAATCACGTATGAATGACACCAATGAAAAATTTTATATTATTTTACAGTTATGAAATGAAAACTAGCTTACCTCAAGGTAGCGGCGAGTCTCGATGCTGTGGGGATCGGCTCCCGAACAAGGCCGATGGTTGGATTTTAGGACTAACCAACTCCAGAAGTTTGTCAAAGACCTCAGGAGTCATCCGGAAAAGGTCCCAAAACATCATAGGGTCAGAAACCTATAATCTGGAGAGAATAACGTCTGCTCCATACTTTGGTCGCATCATATCAGAAATACTCCTTTCTGCTGACCCGGCGCCTTTAGGCGCCATACAGGACTCGATGGTGTTGGGATGGAAAGTCGGACTTCACGAGACCAGCCCCCACCACGAGAGGAACCGCAGCTTCCGTAGAGACTAAGTGCCCCTAGAATTAATTTAAATAATCGTTACCGTGGTAGACTACCTGGCCACTTGTCGGGGTCGTCCCTCCCCCTTTATGATTTGCCTTTGCGTTGAGCTCTCATCCTCCAACAGGAAGACCGCAGGGCTTCCTTTATTCTGGAGTATCGTACACTAGCGGAAATAAAAATCCCAACACCAAGAAGGAAAGGAGATATCAAAGTCAAATTTATTTCTATGATTGCACATAGTATCAATGTGAGTTGCGTAAAAAATCAGCCTTCCTGGATATTAGGGGGCCGAGAAAAACAGGGAGGAGTGTTGTCTCCATAGGTGTCCATTACTGCCGTCACACGTCATGGTGTTGAGTGACAGGGGCTCTAAATGACTTTTGAGGGGTTGGGGGACCATGTTGCCTCCTCAGGTAGTCCAAATTCATATGGTGCACCAGCGGACATTGCATACCGGGCTAGGTGATTTCTCCTCTTTCTCTGGACATGTTTTGTGAGCTTTGGTTCTTACGAACGGATAGGCTAAGGTAAAAATGCAACATAGGGGGTTAAGAAGAAAGCTTGGACATTGCATGAAACATGTGTTTGTGTATTTTTCTCTTGAAATTTGTCCCCTGGACAGGTCTGAAGGTAAGGACGGACAACCGGCTAAAAAACCTCAATGAAGCAGCTCTGGTTGGCCAAAGTACCGGTAGATCATACTGAGGACAAGTGGCAGTAAGATGGATGTCGTTTGCAGTACTGCGGATTGTCCGTTTTGTCAGCATAGCTTCTTACGTCTTTGCCTATAAACAAGGGGCTGAAAATGGGCCTTTCTGTTTCCAATAGTGCACGAAATAAGGAAATGAAAATCCCAATTTCATGACATTGTGTTTATGAGAGAATCCTGCTTCGGTTTGGAGCACCACGACGGTTGGGTATGAGTTTAAAGAGACAATGGAGAAAGCGCACTCAGCTGATGATTTTCTAATCGTTCCACGCAGTGGTGATGCAGGGTAACGGAGTGGGGATGCATTGGATTCCATTTCTGCAACTCCTGGGTATGATTCACCACTACTTTTTCCAACCAGAGCTGCGTCATTGAGGTTTTGGAGCCGGTAGACCGTCCTTACCTTCAGACCTGTCCTGGGGAAAAATTTCAAGAGAAACATGCACAACCATATGTTGTATGCAATGTCCAAGCTTTCTTCTTAACCCCCTAGGTTGCATTTTTACCCCGTCTTTCCCGTTCTCTAGAACCAACACCCACAAAACAAGTCCTGTCAATGAGGAGAAATCACCTAGCCCGGTATGCAACGTCCGCTGGTGAACCATATGAATATGGACTACCTGAGGAGGCAAAATGGTCCTCCAATACCTCAAAAGTCATTTAGATCCCCTGTCACTCAATGCCATGACGTGTGACAGCGGTAATGGACATCTATGGAGACAACACTCCTCCCTAGTTTTCTCGGCCTCCTAACATCCAGGAAGGCTGATTTTTTAATCAATTCACATTGATACTATGTACAATCATAGACATAAATTTCACTTTGATATCTCCTTTCCTTCTTGGTGTTGGGATTTTTATTTCCGCTAGTGTAATTACAAATGTCGCTTCACATTAATCTTCATAGCTTTCTTCAATAAGTCTTTCCTGCTCCTCTTTCAGGATTCCCATAATGCATTTTATGGCTACTGGATTGCCTAATTGTTTCGTGCCTTTTCTCCCATAAAGGCTGTATTTTAAAGCTAAATCTCGGCCAAGCACTCTTTTTAATAAAGAAAGAATAAAGACCTGGCTGTCTTCCCGCGGCCCACATCATATATGATGTTTGACCTGAAAAATAACCATTCAATTCGTACATTTCTGGCAAGATATTATTAAATGATTCCAAAAAGGATAGGATTTCCCAACTGGGGTTTCATGAAAAATATTCTTATTTTTTTATCATAGTTTGCATTGGATACCACTTACCATAATAGCCGTAAAGGCAGGATCCTTTTGAACCTGTTCATTGAAATGGGTAATGTCCTCCTTGGTGTTTTTAGAGGGTATGTCATATCCTCAGGCAATGTAACAATATGTTCTGGGAGCGCTTGATTTCTGCTTTCGAGCAGAGTCTGGACCTGCCCCTCTATTCTGTCCACTTTATGTTTTATATGTTCTATGTGATACATTATTCGTTGAACTGTAAAAGATGTAATATAATTTAGAGTCTATATAAATTTTATACACACCAACTTTAGAGTATTTTATTAAAATAATATAAGAACACTCACACACATATTAAATCACCAACAGTAGTAAGTCGAGACTTACAAGTTATAATTATGAGAAATATGATAGTATGTCTTTAAGTAATTGTGTAGAACTAATCTAAGTGCACTGAGAAAGTTTTTACAGAAGACTGCAGGGCTATACGGGACTTGCCTACACCGGCCCTCTTTTGAAGCGACTCTGGTTCTGTGACAGTCGCCAAGCGTCTATCGTTACCATTCCTATATTCAAACCGCCACCAAGAAGAAAAAGACCGAGAGAACAATATATTTCCCGACTAGACAAGTCCGCAGCCGTTTCCTATTTTTTTCTTAATTTTGCCGGGATTTGATTGGCCGAAGCATAAGTTATTTCTGATTGAGCTTTTATCGAGAACTAACAACAATATACACGAGAACGAACTAAATAATCAAATTAAGTAATTGTTTTGTAACTATATATTCCAAATAGTGTTGTACTGGAAGTTGACTAGACTTTTTCACCTATGGTTGTTTATAGTTGGCATACGTTGAGGTTTGCAAAGTTCAAATTTTCAATACGGCATTAAACGAGCCAATGGCGTCGTCGGCTCCTAAAAATTTGGGGGGGGTCACCTCTAGGTTTCGGGATTCCTCCTACTGCTGAATCGACGATAGTAAAAGGGTCACGTGATTTTGACAACGCTGGGACTAGTATTTCGGAGAGGAGGCAGGTGTAAGTTGAGGGGCAGTTGATCGAAAGAGGAATTGCTTGTAAAAAAGAACCCAACTATCGGCCGTGCAAAGTCTGAAAATCACGTGACCCTTTTACTATCGTTGTCTGATCAGTAAAATGGTTTTTATAAAATATTGGTTAACAACCTTTCCGTTGTCCAGTGAAGTGGCAGTAACAACACCTAGTTTCGAGGTGTCCTCGCTTTTGCCAGGATCCCTCCAAGGCAATCGAAATGTCACTGCTCTCCTCAGTGACAACTGCCTGTTCTACACTTTGCAGCATAGAAGAAGTAGATACAGTTTTTAATGCATTGTGCAGTGTTGGATTGTAGCGTTCAAATTTTGCTGCAGGAGGGGGCAGGTTCATCATCGTACAAAACGTTTTGCAGCACCTTTTCCTCTACCAATAAATCTCTTGCTGTACACAAATCTTGTATTAACTTCAAAATCCCAAATGAGCAGAGGTTGAAGGCATAGTACTGCCTACAAACCCACATGATTTGCTTAATGCAGAAATCTTTACAGCAAGCCCCTTGCGGCTTCTTCTATTCTCTTCCACTACAAAAGATTCATACTCACCACAGTTCTTACACTTGGAGACAGCATTAAGAAGATTATTCAGCAAGTTTAAATTAATGATGACATTGTTATTATTCCAGCTATCGAAAACTCATCATTTGAAAATCTGATCTGTTTTGAAGCACTGCAGACATCATGCACCTCCTTTTCGGCGGATTTTTTTCAAGGAATGCTGATTGGGACGGCACTTCCTCTTTCCAAAGTTCTTTGGTTTGGCATTATTAAATCTAGAGCAAGAGGAGTCTTGTTTTTCCTTCCTCGCTCTCTCCAGTTAGTGACGTCATCTACTCTTCGCCCCTTCTAGAAGCTTTTTTAATTTTTTGAGCCTGGGTAAAAATTGTCAAGGAATGCTTTGTGAACATTTGTGAAAATAAAAGGGATTTAATAAAATAAAAAAAAGTAATGAGGGTACATTTCCTAGGATAATAATTATTCATCTACTCTTTTAAGCAGTGGCGTAGCCAGAAAGAGTTCTTGGGGGTTATTGATATTTTGGGAGGGGACGTGTGTGTGGAGTATTTCTTGTAATCTATGGTCAAAAAAATTGAATTGATATTACTGAATAATTGAACTGATATTTACAACACTCCAATTAAAAAGGTCAGCAGGTGCTCAGAATGCAACTTTTGAAGGCTAGCTTTTGCAGCAAGGCGTTTTACTGTGCCTCCTAAACCATCACAGATCCATCAGAGAAGTAGAAAATGTTTTCTAAAGTTGGCAAAACATTTTCTTTTAAAAATTTGTGTTTGGCGCGGAATGGCCAAATATGGCTCTTGCGCCATAAAATCCCACCAACCAACCAACCTTTTAAAAATTTGATTAGCTTTTTTGAAAGAGATGGACTGCTATCCTATTATGCTGTAAGCAATCTGATATGAATACAAAGCTTTGGTATTTCAAACCATCATTTTCTTTAAGGCCGTCAACTTTTCACATAAAGCATCGACAAAATCTTCTGGTTTTTTGCAATAGTTTCAAAACTACAACGATTCACCGACACCTATTGCTTTTAGGTTATATTTTCAATAATTTTTTCTTCGGATTAATGGGAACCAAAAATTGGGATTTTCCTATTGTAAGTAGACTTAAAAAATAATTATGGAAAATTTTAGTTTAATTACTTCGGGTGTTTTCTTCTGAGGTGGATAGTTGTACCGAGGCGTTTTCTCGAGATGTGGATGGTTGTACCAAGGGGTACCATCTTTAATTTTTCCAAAATTTTTATTCGATTTCGATATAGCATTATTTGTGGCAATACCAATATGTATCACATCAGCAGATAATAGATTTTTTTCCCAAGAATTTTAAATCTTTTAGAGTTTTAGCCTCTGCTATAATTTCATGTTTCACAAACCTATCCAATTGGGTTTTTAACAAGACAGATAAATCATTTTGCGGAAATGGAGCCAGGGGTTCATCACTTGGATATCTTTCTAAAAAAGGCTCTACATCCCTAGCTAAACCTTTGAAAAATTCTAGTTTGGTTCCAAGTAGAGGATCAGATATCATCTTTACTTCCTCCTCCATTTCTTGAATTAAAAGAGCCTTTACATCATTAAGTTTATAAGTTTTGTTTACCCTTGAGACTTATCATTTTACTTTGCTCCGTGTCATTTCTATGGGATTCAACTCGCAGTGGTAAGGGGGTAGTCTCAACTTGGTGACAAAATCTTTCGGCAATAGCTTCGACTGTAGCTGTTGTACAAATGCTTGACTTCACTAACTTTCTGCAAAAGTTACATTTTAATCATATCTTGGTTCCACAAGACTTTATTTTTCAGTTAACCCATCTTGGATAGCATTTTTTTCCACGAACTTGTAGGGATTTTCTCCCTTTTCACTGAATGGCAGGGTACATTATCTATCACAACGGTACTGTGGGGCTTCAACTTTGGCAATATAGTTTCGAACCATTTTTCAAAATGGTTGCCATCCATTTCTTTGATAATCCCCAGATTTTTTTCCCCGCAAAAACATCTACGGCATCTGGAACAAATCCCTCGGCACTTCCGATGTGGGTGATAATGAGCCTCCTTCCTTTGGGTGCCGTCAAACCAACAGTCAAATTTGAAGAGGAAGCTTCATAACTTGTTTTAATTTTTGTATCTTGCCATACTTGATTTTGGGTATGCCCTTCATTTACCCAAGTTTCGTCCAAATAATAGGCTGCAGCTTTACCCTCCTTTAATTCTTTGATTTTCCTCAAGTACTTCGTACGCTACAGAATTGTCTTGTCCATTCCTGGTGCCATGAGCACAGCCTGTCTTTCTTACGAAAACCCCACGAACGAAAATACCATGTCGTTAGTAGCCGGTGTAGAGTAGCACGACTGATGTTTTTAGAAAAGATTTCTTCATCATCATTAATTTCATGAAGAACTTTATCCAAAGTAGGAATTTCATTTCTTCGAAAAAAGCTATGGATTTTTCGGCAGCAACACACAAGAATGCACATTATATAGAATTAAAATTTAAGTACAATAAATATTGAAGACCCGTCTCCACCCGAAAAGCAGTGTCTCGGGGTTTTTCATAATGCCCAAGTGCGAGAGTAGCTATATTGTCATCTTTCAAATAACGCTTATCATCGAAGGCGCTAAGAGCAATTTTGTTCACTTTAACTGTATGTAGTTGATGTCAATTGCTTTGAATCTTGTATGTAATCGACACTGGCGATAGTTGTCATGTTTTAAATTATAACAAAACGTACATAGATAGGCTTGTCTAGAGTAAAGCATTTCTTCACACGTTCGATGCCTACTAGATCGTTATCAAAAATCTTAAAACGTTTATAGGCTGGGTCGGCTACTAATTTTGAGCTTTCTTTTCATCGTGAACGAGTTTCATGTCTACTTTGTTTCGGATATTTTCCATGGTCTTACCATAGACTGAATTATTCATTAGTTTAAAAAAGTCCTTCCCAAAGATAGATTTAGATTTTTTACGGTTTAGTCATAATATATTTTTTAAGCCAGGGCTTTTGATTATATTTAAGGATTTTATGAACTTATGCTAATTTTAAACCCTTGCTAAGATAAAATTGAAGGTTCCTATAATATATGACATAACAAGTTTTATCATTAAGATTAGGGACAAGTTTAGTGGTGGATATGTAGTGTTTACCATTTAATATCTTCTTCCAGAAGACGGATAAATGTTTAAATTTTAATTCTACTTTCTCTGGGGACAGGGGGTAATCGTTGTGTAGATCATGGAGTTTGTGGGATACTCCAGATCCACTTCAAATATAACCCCCTCGGAGCTATCTTTGGGGATCGAATGAATCCAGTCAACAGTAATCTGTCGACACCCACTCGAAACCGCCGAAGACAATGGCAAGATCATAGAAGCTCCATACAAATTATTACAATCGATATATATTATACGTGTTATACTTGTTAGAATCGAAATGGGGGATATATTTGTTGTTCGCTTCGGCATATCGTCTAGTTATAACAGATATGCCTCCACGAATACCCTGCTCTATAAACAGATGCATATTTATATCTGTAAATAGTTCGAGTGGATGATCGCTCATTTTTAAACTGCTTTGCCATGCTTGTCCGGGAGCTGTGAAAAGGTGCATACAATCTATTTCATAGTGATCAATACAAATCTTGCGAAAATTTTCAAATACATCGGCAAGCTGAAGGACGTCACTTTTAACCTAGAGATCACGATATTCCATGTTTTTTAAATTGAAAGATCTCCACACTGTTTGAGCGTGGAGATTGTCTTCAACGCTAATGTCGGTCCCTGTTAGTGCTGTGAAATGTTCCAATGGGAGGTAAAGCTTCCTCATGAAATTTATTAAAAGAGTCCATGTACTCATAGGGATATACACCCTTTCTCAATAGCAAAGCGATTTCTTGGGATGGGAAGTTTTCTTTTATAATGGAAAATTGATCGGGAGTTAAATTTTGCACCAACTTTTCTAGTGAGGTGCTCAGGAATTGAAAGCTGTCGATAAAGTTACGAGATACTCTAAACTTTTTTGCTTTGCCAGTGAGAATGTAATATATTTCTCCATGGTAGTAGGGACAATCTAAATAATGTAGTCCTTCAACTTTCCAATTTCGTGCATGATTTGTTAGCATGATGTGTTAGATTGCTTGCTGCTGATTGGAGATTCAGGGGAGCTAGCGTTCCTGAGTTTGAGATGGGACTTAGACGAATTTTTTGACTACAATTGTAGTTTTTCCTTAGTTTTTAGTAGGGATTTATTTAGATTTTTATTTAATTAGGGAGGGTGGAATCTTTCTGCAATTACTGTGGTTTGAAAAGGGTAGGGGAATTTGGCATCCAATGTGGAGTGAATATGCTGAATTTGGATTAAAGGGTTTGGATGGGTCGCTAGTTTTTCGTAAAATTTAGTTGCTAAGTTTTCGATGACTGATAGGAGGGAGGGCATTTTTAGATCTTGTCTGATATATTCATTTCTCACATATCTAGGGGCGTCAATTATTCTTCTTAAGGTTTTACTTTGGGCAGTTTCTACTTTTAGGACTCTATGTTTGGCAGTATTAGCCCAGACACGACATGCATAAGTTAAGATAGGTCTTATTATAAGTTTGTAGACTAGGAGTTCTAGGAAATCTAAACACTTATAAAAAAAGTACATTCCTTGTTTAAAGGAAATTGTTAAAAAGATCAAATCCAGCAAGCAAATAGTTAATAACATTAGGAACACAAATCATGAGACCTAGGAACTTTACAAATAGTTGTTAACCCTGCATTATCCACATAATCTGTGCATTTTCCAACAATATCATTAACATCAAGTATTTGGAAAGCCCCCGAGTTTCTCACCGCATACATATTTTTGATATTGACATTTGGTTGACTAATTACTTCATACCGTTAAGGCAAACTACAATCTGAGAAATTTTGCATTACAAGGCAATGAATACTACTTTTCCCATTAGGGAATTTGTGACCAGCCAGAATTTGCCAGACGGCAAAAGCGTCACCGTTGCCACGACGGGGTCCATCCATATGATCCTGGAGGACATAGTTATGCTCCAGGACACCGTCGTGAGAAAGAAAACCCTTCTGCCCAGGGTGGAGCACCTGCTGGTCCTGCAGCCACGAAGAGAGCCTCGACGCAAGAAGACCAGAGTAGATTTTCGAGATCGTGGTAGCAAGACAGATGGGCCGCCAGTTGGAGATATCGGCCCTGTCCCCCTTCTTATGTAAGAGAATTGATCTGGATGTTTTCCACTCTGGCGGAACCCTTCCTGTCTTCAGGCAGATATTGAAGATCGCCGTCAGACAGGTGCCCTCAGGGTCCGCTTCGAGCCAGTTTCTGTAGGTGATTCCGTCGGGACCAGGTGAGGAGTTCTCAAATTTCTTGAGACGGCGGACCACCTCAGCAGGTGTGAATGGCTCCATATTCATCTGGGTTGCAGCAGCACAGACTCCGGAGGTTTGGAGAACGTCCGTGTTAAGGGGTGGCAGTGGTTGGACAGCTGCAAAGTGGCTGTAGACCGTGTTACGGTCGAGAGGGCAACCAGGAGAAGGACCGTCAATCACCAGCCTCACGACGCTGCGTCTATTGTTGAAGTACCGCTTCTGAATATAGGATGGATCCTCAGGGTTCGGAGGGGGTCTCTGGGAGTCACCAAACGAGACCCTCGGCTCAATCTTCAGGGCGGCTTGGACCTTTTCAACGACGAGTCTGGACAGTTCGCAGAGCTTAGTGAAAGAGTGGGAGATATTTGTATCCTCCAACACACCCTCATGGAAAGGTGTAAGGATGGTTGTGCATGTTGGGTGTGCAGCAATTTTTGACAACGGAGTTATATCCAGGAAACTTGACAAACGGTGTTCCGTGTTCACATCTGAGAGCTGGGCTATCCTCTTGGCAATGAATAAACTAAAATACTCTCATAATAAAAATTTCATTTTATACTCCGATTCTAGAAGCTGTTTAGATGCCCTTCGAAACTATAATCAAAAGAGCCACCCTATCATACTACAAATCATTAATACCTACTCAGACTTAAAGGACAGGGGATTTTCAATTAAATTCTGCTGGATACCTGGACATACGGGCATTCCCGGCAACGACAAAGCTGACTTGGCTGCAAAAACAGCCACTCTACAAAACAACTCCTTTTAACACATATTAGAAACTCAATAAAGACGACCTGGCAATACTCGTGGGAACTAGAATTTAGAAATAAACTGTATGAAATTAAACCCTTTGTAACTGGTTTCCCTGAAACAAAACTTAATAGATTTTTAGATGTAAAAATAACAAGGCTCCGAATTGGACACACTTATTTTACACACAAGCATCTTTTTCATGGAGAACCTCCGCCTACATGCCAGGCTTGTAATGTTATTTTATCTGTTAAACATATATTATCCGAGTGTCCCAGATTTCGACTAGTCAGGCGACTGAGACTAGGCGTAGAATATCCAACGCTAGCTGATATTATAGGTGACGAGTACCACAAAAATATCTTTCATTTTCTACGTGATATAAACTTCATGAATCGTGTATAACTTTAAAGTCTAGTATATAAATGTCTTGTGTTTGGCGCGGAATGGCCAAATTTGGCTCTTGCGCCATAAAACCCCACCAACCAACCAACCAGGATGCTTGCACCAGCAGAAACCAAAATAGCCGTTGAATTGAATCTTGTTTTGAATGGAAGGTCTTGCAACCGAATCAGCACAACAACAAGCCAAAAAAAACCTCAAAGTTTGCAGAGATGCAAGACCGATTCCTTTTTCTGCCAGTTTAATTGCATCCTCAGCAAAAGGCTTTAGGAAAACATCTATCTTGGGATCTTTTGAACCATACCATAACCCTGCCAATAATACAGTTTGAAAACGTATAGAAGGAGATGTTTCATCAACAGCAACCAAAATTGGCCAAAGAAACCCTTTAGCATTATAATATACTAAAATGCAATCTACAGAAAAATTTCATGTCAGAAAAGGAGATTCATCTTTTTTTCTCAATATTTTGTAAAGTTTTCCATTATTGATATCACAAAAATTGCTATGCTTTTCTTGTTTTTTAAAAGTGGAAACATTTGATAGATTTATAGTACCCGAGTTGATTAATTTTTTTATTTGTGGCTCAAGGGAAGCACTCGTAAAACATGATGGCAGTTGAGAGTTAGTTGAGACTTGTTCTTGGCATACTTCACATAACACAGATTCTTTATCACTATCACATCCGAAGTAAGAGTTGCACTTCATGCATTAAAAATGATTAGATGATACTTTTGTCCTTATAATCTAGCGCACTATACTCTATCTTGGGTCATGCGCCATAAAAATCTAATCAACCAACCATATTATAATCAAAATGTTTCCATAGACTATACAGGGTGTCCCGAAACGACCGCATAAACTCTGCACACCTAAATTCCTCGTTGGGAGTACATAAAAACTGCCCAAAGAAGTGCCCCTCTAAGATCGGCGGCGGGGAAATCTCTACTCACACTCGGATGATATCACACTTCACTTCAGTACAGTAAAAGAATCTACATTTATATTCGTAATCACGAGGACACGCAGAGCCCTCAGGCGAGAGAGGGACAAATTAATAACAGATAATCTGTCACACATAAGCATACCCACAAGCTTCATGCCGAGCTAATATCTCTGTAGTACTAGGAGTGTGCACCTCTTTTACAATAAGCGACTCGAAATCAGCATAAATAATCCAAGGTAGTTTTTGCCGATAGTGAACATTTTGGAGTTTAATAAAATTTCCCCCCTCTATAGACATTTTATGTGCTGAGGGGTGTGCTGACTGCAATATTGGAGATGATCTTCCAATGTCACCCTCTTGGAGAAACGATGTAAACATCTATAATTATAATGGCGTTTACAATCATGATTAGTTAAGCCTGAAAGGAGTCTTGACATATTCCTGTTGTTGTTGTTGCTTATCTTCACGATCTTGCAACAGCTAGATCAGATGTATGATTCCATGTACTCTTGCAAAGTCAATGACTAGGAGTGGAGAGACATATTCCTTATCAAGCAGAAATGACTTATCACTTTATAAGTGATATTATGAAGGAGGTTTATTGAGGAGGTTTAAGCAAGCCTCCTGAACTCGATCAGAGATGTAGCGGGTGAAAATTTTATTCTTAGAATATTCATATACGTTTATTCGAATAGAATTTAGCCGCTCAATTCTAGTAATTTGATTCAATGAAATGGGGCATTTGATATTTTCGAGCTTGATATCTTGCTCGTAGGGTCTATAGTGTGCCAAACGCTCGGGTTTTAAATCCCGAGAAAAATTTCATTTGTGGGCCAGCAAACTCCAAATAAAACATTTGTGATGATCGTTTTTAATATTCAGAATCGATTTTTTATTTGCCAAACGTTTGGGAAGGGAGATGTAGCTACTAGCTCTCAGAGGGTGATATTTGGCCACTTCTAGTTTAAAATGAATAACTTTATCTAAAACCCACCCCGAGCCACATTGGCAATATTCACTCGCCTCGGAAGGGTGAAAAACGGTGGTATAGAATGTATTCAAAACCCCACCTTCACCCTCACGCCTTGTACTGGGTGATGCATTGTGAGAGTGACCCACCCTCACATGTTTCAGGAGACCCCTAACGCATGTAAAGGAGCGATCACGTAGTTTACAATTGAATTCCCCGGACGCATGTTTTGACAAATGCAGTTTTAAAATGTTTTCACGCTTAAACGTCTTGTCACACATGCAAATACATTTTGACTTGAATGTGTACCCATATGTCGATTAAAATTATCCTTTCGTGTAAAAGGCTTGTTAAAAATTTTACAGGCAAAGGATGCCAGTGTGAGTCAGATTGTTTTTGAGAGTTTTTAAATGCAAATGTTTTCTCGCAGAACTGGATTTTTCAATCGAACAGTTGAGAAGAGATTTTCAATTGCATCTTGAGAAAATCTAGACAGTAACAGATATTTAAATTCTTAGGTTTGCAAGACTTATTTCTCAACAACTAACACGGATGTGGTTGTTAAGATAATTCCTGCTTGTACAGGTTTCCACACGCCACGAGGTCCAATTTTTATGTTGCTGAAAATCCAAATAATGTACTTTAGAAATTCTACCGTTTCAGTATAATCTCTTTTTGCTAAACTAAGGGACATAAAAAAGGAACGCGATTTCACAATTGAGAACCATCTTGCCACCGTTTCAATAAACCATGCCGTTGATAAGGCAGATTGCTCTAATATTTTTGTACTTGCATAATAACTTCAGAGCTACAGCAACTGAATGGTTAAGCAAACAATGGGCAGGACCAACTTACATTTTGTCCATAGTGACCTAAATCAATGGAGTTGGCTGTTAGCTGGGGACATAATTTCAGGTTACTATCTTCTTCCAGTTTTAGCATTTTTTCACATTAGAAATTGACACTTCATTAGACTGAAAATTATTTTCATTAACCACTTCAGGGGGTAGAAATATGATTTGCTCCTGGGTTAAGGGAACCAAGACGTTCTCGACAATGCAAAACAAGCAAAATTATGCTTTTCAAAAATTATGCAAGTTTTTTAAAGTTTTTTTTACAGAAATTTTTTTTTATTCATACGATTAATTTTTACAACACTAACAGTAGCTTTCCTCTGTAATACATTAGAGGGAAATTCTTACACCGGGAACATCATACAGTGTTTTCATAGTTGTAGTTACATATTCCAGGGTCGGAAACATCAACGACCATACAGTGTTTCTTGATTATTGTGTTAATTCCATACTGGGAACATCGACAGTATTGACAAAAATATTTACAAAATTTATATTATTTACATGCCATTTCAAGATTTTATATATACATTATTTACACGATTTTAGTCCTTGGATGTGGGTTCAATTGGTTTGTCATGTCCATTTTACTTGCTTTATGGTCTATTTGTACAGTCACAATTGAAGTCTGGTGTATCGTTTCACTCTCTGTTGGTAGTTCAGGATGCTGGTGAGCCTCTAGGGTGTCGATTATTGCCTGCTCCTCCCCCTGTATCCCATCATGGTAAGTTGGGTCTTGGGATAGTTGTGGTGGGATTTCTTGGGAGGGTGTGCTGCTGTCCACGGGGCGATGTTCCCGCCTTCCATTAATATGCGTTTGATAGATTATCCTGCTGCCCCTGATGGCATCGGAGCAGCAGATCTGGCGGAACTTCTTCGCATAGGACTTTGAGCACACCTCCCTTAAGAAGGGGTCGTTGCCCGGATCCCATGGTCCCGACAATGAGGAAGTTGCATGATTTTTTTTTATTTTTTTAATCGATTCTTCTTGCAAAAATAAGCAACTACCCAAAATTTGAGGCCGATCGAGAAATTTTTTGATTGCCAAAAAAATTAACAAAAATCCCCTTTTTAAAAGCCCGCGAAAACGCCAAGAGTTTGGATGTGACGTCATCTTATACTAAACATTGTTGTAAAGCAATGGAGTTGATGGTACTATTGTTGACGTCATCTTATAGTTTAAACAATAAACGTTTTCAGTCACGTGTTTTTTCTCGACTTTTAAATTAAAATATTTAATTACCTGTAATTTTTTTTGAAAAACTGACTAGATATTTCACTTTACCATACAAAAAACCATACGGAACGCTTATTTGTTTTTGAAAATCTGACACATGCAACTTCCTTATTATTGGGACAACTCTGCAGTTGCCGGTGAGGCGTTCGATGTTGGCTCGCAGCTCTTCATATTTCCGGATCTTCTCGGCTCTGGCATGATGAAATGCCGCGGGGCGATTCTCGAAGGGCATTGTTACGTCGATTAAGAAGTGCTCATTACCCCGTTTTGCGATGATGTCTGGTCTTTAGACGTCCGGGGTAATGGCCTCTCTCAAGGATGGAATTGAGATTACATCTTGATTGTCTCCTGGAATATCAAATTCCTTCCGCAGCATTTCTTTTACCCTGTCCACAATGGTGTCATGTCGCTTGATCACCAGCTGCATGTTGGGGCCGCAGTGACCAAGGACGTGTGGAAGGGTTTCATTCCAGCCGCGACACCGTCTGCAGAGTTTGTCGGAACTCTTCTTCCATCTTTTATTGTTGTTTAGGGGGAGGAGTTTGAGTCGTGCTGCATAAACAAAGCGGTAATCAGCGAAGGAGGTGTAGCTGCCCGTTTGTATCATGTGCATGGATGCCCTGGACAGAGCTACACACTCCAACACCTTCCCTATTGGAAAAAATTTCCTGTATGAAAAAATTTAAACCGGGTTTTGGAACACCGGAACCGATATGATACTAGAACCAGTATAATACTGGTTCTAGTATCATATCGGTTCCGGTGTTCCAAAACCCGGTATAATACTGGTTCTGGTATGATACTGGTTCTAGTATCATATCGGTTCCGGTGTTCCAAAACCCGGTATAATACTGGTTCTGGTATGATACTGGTTCTAGTATGATATCGGTTCTGATGTTTCATAACCCGGTATCATACAGGTTCTGATATCAGAACCAGTATTATACTAGATCTGGTGTTTCATAAGCCGATATAAAATGATTCCGGTATATACTGGATCCAGTATCATACTAGGAATAATGGATCAAAAACCAGTACATACTGGATATTAAACAATACTAGATCTAGTACAAAACTGTTGCACTATGACACACCACTACAATAATACAGTGAAATGAATTATGTTCATTTATGGAACACAGGTTTATAAAAGAAAACAATAATTAATGTGGTTGTAAAAAAAATGTTTGTGTTTGTTTTATCCAAAAATCTTGATTAATGATGTATAAAATATTTCATAACAATAACACATGAATAATTCTTGATTATAAATTTAATTCTATGAATAATTCTTAATTTTATACATAAAAATTCTTGATTATATAAATAAAAGTTATTGATTACATATACCTACATAAAAATTCTTGATTTTATATAAATTAAAATTCTTGATTATATATACATAAAATTTCTTGATTATAAATAAAAATTCTTGATTATATACACATAAAAATTCTCGAACATATAAACATTATAACAAATAAATTCTTGACTAATAAAATATAACTCTAGACTTTAAAAACGTAACAAAAAAAACTACTCCTCCTTAGCCACTTTTTTGCTCGATTTGTTCAGGTCCATTATTTTGTCCCATAACATTTTTCGTACTTAAACAACGTAGGAGTGTTTTTGAATTTCTTCTTCCTGCATTCCTTGTTCGTTTTTCAGAAAGTACACCAGTCCATCTATTTACTGCACATAACATGTTTACAAAACACAAGGAAAAATGCATTCAACGCTAAGGGGAAGCGACAAGGCTAAGGACAACGCAAATGGCATTCAACGCTAAGAATTAGTTTCTTAACTAATTTCCTGAAATTAATAGTCAAATGTTGTTAGCTGAACGGATCTGGAAGCACATGATAACAGGTATAGAAATTAAGATTATTAATGTCTTCAATGAGTTCAAAAAGGAGTGCAATTTTTTGTCACTAATTTAAGAGGAAAAACTAACAGCGTAGTTTTCAAAATAAAAACTAAAATAAGACCTTAGAGATACTAGATTATTTTTAAAGATGAATCAGCATGGAATTTAAAATATAAGGAAGAAATAGTTGAGAAAAGCTACTGAAAACTGGTTTGTTGCAAAATTAACTAGGGTTAAACACAGAAAACAACAGATTTTTCAAGCATTATGAACACACTGATATAGCAAAGTTCATCTTTATCCAAATGCACTCAAAAATACCAATATCAAATTTTATTTACTCTTTACGGCGTCAACTTTAACAGGTGTCGGGGCTCTTTTAGCCTCGACACCATTCTTTTTGAATCGCCTGCAGGGCTCTCCAGTCACACTGCGATCCTTTAGGGTTTCAGTGCCCCACAGGGTCACAGCTAAATTCCGAGTAAACTTAGAGGCATTTATGTTTTTGCCTCTAATTACGTTAGCCCACTGGTGTGACGTTATAGTTACCCCAGAAGCTAACTCTATCTGAAAAAAAAATAAAATAATTATTATATCATATAAACAAGTTCTTGCATAAAATGATTATTCCTAAAAATTGTGAATGCCTCAAACTGAACAGATTAGTTTCTTCTTAAATATAAAAACCGTATAAAAAATGTGTACCTTCCCATCCTCCCATTCCAGCATACCTTCATGGTAATTAATATATAAATGTTGATTACATTTTGTAGCTGAAATAGAAAAATTGCAATCAGCTGAATATAGTAGTCAGGGGCATTCTTAATCACACATTTTGCTTTAGATATTATAAATAAATATCACAAATTATAACCAATAAGTATAAATAATAGTGGTAGAAACTTAAAAGTATTTTTAATTCTTAATTTCTACAGCCATATCACTATTTAAATTATGTTTAACTTTATACACTGCTCAAAACAATTAAAGGATAATGGTGGTTTCGGTGCATATTGGCAAGCAAACGAAAAATTTGCATTGGTTCAAGCATTTTTCATAAACTAAGGGTCATTTCAAAGCTAAATCCATGCAGTTAACAAAAGAAAATTTTTTAATTTTGCTTTTTTTGATAAAATTTTTGATTTTTTTTGCTCTTTCCATTCTTGAGAGCCTTGGTTTATTGTACGCTTTTCAATGTCCGTCAATTCATCCACTGACTTAAAAAATGCATGTGGTAAAAGGCTAGCTGATTAAAAATCAGCAGCCACAGAATCCGGTACAATAGCAGCTTTTCCACTGCAAACAGCAGCTGTTGATGGAATCATGGCATTGTATTTAAAATCCTCTCCTTCTTGGGATACTTGAAAAATGGGAAGTCTGTAATCTCCCAGGGCTTCCCACTTGAAATCTTGGTTTTCCTACACGAGAACTTTCTGTTTTCTCTGGAAAAACCTCGTCAGACATCTTTGGTATACACTTTGTAGGCTTTGGCTGGTGCCATTTCTGGAGTTTTTCTGTAGGAGCCAAGTACATCTCCGTTCTGTAATCAGCTATGCTATGAAGTAGAGCAAATACATGCTTGCAAAAAGCAGGCATGGCTCCCGCAGGACATGAGCACTTGGAATTCAAAACCTAAAATAACAAATTAACAGTTAAAGGCATGAAAATTAAGGTTAATGTACCTGTCTTAACCGTCTGCTCCAAGAGGATTACTGCTAGAATTCCACTAGGCGACAAAAAAAATTCGAGAAGTTCAACTGTAGGCCGGCTTCGTTTCATTTATCAAAATTAATCCCGACAAAACAAGATCATATATTTATTGTAATAGCTGCCCTGAAACCCCACTAACACCAAGCATATTTTTGAGTCTTATCTTAAAACATAAGATTTTTTTACAAATCGCACTTTTTATTATGGGTTGCGCACGCAAAAAAACAAAATTTTACAGGGTCTCAAGGTTCAGGATAACAAGATTTGATGTGTGCAGTAAGGTGTATCGAAAAAAAACTTTTTTGATTTTGATGATGCCTTAGTGCGGAAAAGTTGTATAAGGTGGCAGAGAGTACCTGTGAATTTTTTCATAATTTTCGGATAATATCTTGAGGTGCCGCCAAGGCCCTGAAGGTCCCCATGTTTATCCAATGGAGCGCGCAAGCCAAGAAGGCTGAAAATTGGTTTTTCGCCCCTCATTTCTACCCTAATCATACGACGAATGTCTTCACTCGAGTTATGGACCCTATATGATCTAGGCTATCCGACAAAACTTAAGTAACAGCCTAAATCTCTATATTACGTTTTTTGTATGCTCCAATTTCGTCGAAAATCGTGTATTTCCTCGTTCAAATCAGAGCCTACAATCAACATAATATAGAGATTTAGGCTATTATTCAAGTTTTGTCGGATAGCCTAGATCATATAGGGTCCATAACTCGAGTGAAGACTTTCGTCGTGTGATTAGGGTAGAAATGAGGGGCGAAAAACCAATTTTCGGCCTTCTTGGCTTGCGCGTTCCATTGGATTAACACGGGGACCTTCAGGACCTTGGCGGCACCTCAAGACTATCCGAAAATTCTGAAAAAATTCACAGGTACTCTCTGTCACCTTAGACAACTTTTCCGCACTAAGGCATCATCAAAATCAAAAAAAAGTTTTTTTCGATACACCCTAGTGTGCAGATACCTCCCTGAAAAATTTTAAATTGGTTAGGGCCATCCATAGACACCTGGAGAAGTTAGAAGCTTCTGCAAATGGCTTCTTGGCTTAGAAACTTCTTCAAATCCATCAAGCGAATGCTCAGAACAGCTTTTATCGAGAAATGCTGAATTTAGATATCTGGTCTTCACTTCATTACTGGATGTACTCCAATATCTAACATTAAGATCCATCTGTGTTTGGGATTCAAGGATTCATGAAACCCTATCACAACATGCTTACACATAAGCAGTTCTTTCATAAGATTATCTTTAACACAAAGGATAATTCCAAATATTAAGATATATATGACAGTTTGTCTCTTCCTAACTGAAAGCCTTTGGCTATTTCACCATCTTGAACATAATCGGGCCGTCCCATTCAACGAAACCGGGACGTCAGGTTTGCAGCATTCGTTACCCCTTATATTTATCGATTTCTAACAAGTCAGTAGTATTTAAATAAAAATATTAACACTCATTAAAAGGGAACAACCAGTTGATGATTAGTTTCAATATATATGTATGCACATCTTTTACCAATGGTATTATTGCTATTTATGGTTTTAAACTATTTTGTATTTTTTAAGATCTATTAACCAGTAATGTATAATCATTATATATTTTAGAAGTGACAAGTGTAACAACTAAATACTCGTATAAAAACAAAGATATAGAAAAATATTTATTATCGTTTTGCACAGCGGGTTTTGGCATGGCGCGAATTGGGTCCGCGAAATGCATAGTCCTTGAAATAAAATGCATAGAAATAGATATTGCTCCTTTTTGTAGCGTTCTCTTAATCGAGAGTTGCACTTTCATCCTCGGTAGTCATTAATCTCATCCACAATTTGTAGTCTGGCTTGGACGCAGTGTTGGCCTCTTGTTTAAAATACTGTTTACGAGTTCATCCTGGTTAAATGGTTTGGTCAGGACATATTTTAACACATCTGGATTATTTTAAGAAGGCTTTTAAATTTTCTATTAAGGGTACATATTAAAAAGTAGCCTTTTATTTTATTATTCCCTATTCTATATTCATTTGGTTTTACACATGTGCTTAGTCTTTAAGCGCAGAAGTCACAATTTTACTGCACTTGAAGTCATTTGTTGAACAGCATTCACAATATTATCATAAATATTTTTATCTTTCAAAAAAAAACTATACTTTTAAACGACTCAATATTTACTTCATGCAGCTCGTTCATACCTGAAATAATTTCTGATTTTTTCTGACTCGGGTAAAAGAAATTTTTCCTGCATTTTTAAGACAAACAGGGAAATAGTATCAGGAATTTCAGTTTTTCTTTCTAAACCTTCGTCTATTAGATTTAAATTCTCAGTGGATACTTCTTGTAGAGAACTATTATTTAAAGAATTGTATGAATTTGGAGATTCTACAGTCTTGGACCTACAACAGGGTTAAGAATTACTAATGCGAGTGTAAGCCACAAGAGCAAACCATTTTCAAGTTATTAACTGAAGGGTTTAGTTCTTCATGGTGCAACAAATGCTTTCTAAGTAACCGATACCTTGGAAATGTAACCGGCCACCCCTTAAACCTACAAACATAATTAAAAAAGGGCTCATGGCTATGAATAACTTTAACACGATTAAGATATACATGACATTCATGAAAACTTTTGGTGCAGTGATGACATAAAAACATATTGATGAAAATTTAGAAAATTTTATTGCTCAAAGGTCTTGAGGGTACAGAACCTTCCCTTATTCCCAAAAACAACATACTGCAAATACTTAAGGGAATTTAAAAAACACTTGTGATATGCAATATTCAAAGTGTAATATAAACACATTAACAAACACACAGCTTCAACAAAGCTTTGACAATTACAAAGGCTTAACCCTTCACACATAATGCTAAATGAGCCATTAATAATTTGCCCATTCACCACTATTTTTGGATGCGAGTGACCCAAAAAGTCTGGGGTTGTATCATCCTGAGGAACCTGAAATACAAAATATACTAGTTACCATGACATTTATAAAGTGCTTTAGATGCATTAAGTAAAATTCAATGCTTTTTAAACCAGTGACTTCATGAATATCAGATACCTCTAAACAAAAGAAATTCCTTACAAGACATGAATAATTAAGATTTAAAATGCTTTGCTAAGAATATCCAAGAATAAATTCCGATTTTATAATTCAAACCAATGGAAAACTTACATTTTCATGATCGTATTTCTGATCTTTTAGAAGATGGGATAGAAGGGCTATTAGGCTATTCAGGGCTATAGGCCCATATGCTATTTCAGCCTCTACTCTTCATTGAGAGGGTAAATCTGAAGACTATCCTCAATAGTCTTTAAGAGAGCATTATCCTTTTCCTTTTTTCTTCCTTTGGAAGAACCTGATTATGTTTAATCCATGTTTTTCTGCTTCAGGGAAAAATACGTCCCTTATCCCAATTCCTTTTGGACTTTCTGTACATTTTCGACCTCATGGATCTGGTCTAGTTTCACTAGACCAGATGGAGATAAGTCCCACCAACCACCCAGAATCACTCTTGGTGTTAAAAGGGCTTTGAAAATGGTTGAACAGTGTGACCAAACCAATCCCAAAAGATGGACAGCTTTCACGACTCGAAAAAAGTGGACCGACATTAAATATAAGAGAACTGTCGCCAAGGGTTGAACAGTGTGACCAAACCAATTCCAAATTTTGGAATCCTCCAATATTTTGGAGTGCTTGTACCTTTAAATGTAATATTTTTTTTATGTTATAAGCATCATAGATACACTACTCTAATGAAATCAAACTTCTCTTACCAGCCCATTGAATTTAACATCAACCAGAGATAAATTCAGTTCTTCGAGCTCCTTCTCACTCCTAAATGGGAGCTCGATTGCTATTTCATCTTCCATGTCCATTCTTGGCTTTTTCTTTAAGGCCTCCAGCCTCGCGCCCTTTCGTTTCATTGGAAAAAACTGCAGAAAAATGAAATTTTTTAGGAAAGTCCATTGTGTGGATCCATTATGCAAACTATCAAAAGGTTTGAAAGATCACTTGAAAAATGAAATATTTTGGTTGGAAATGGAAAATAAAATGTCAAAAAGGAAATAACTATGTAAAATAGGGAAAAGTTTGCAATTTTCTTGGATGGAAAACTTTATATCTTTTTCGCGAACAGGCCATGAATATAATTCTTCTTTCATCTCACAAGATTGTACTTCAAGAATAGTCGAGTTGCAGGGTTTGTCATAAGCATTTTTATAATTTAAAACTTAGTGCCCAATTAGGAAATAATTATCAGAAATACGTACAAAACTATAAAACTTTTAACATAGACTATTGTTTTATTCTTCAGCTGTAAACTATCGGCAACATATCTGCAATTAATGGCGATTTTACTATTATTATAAACTTTAAATTGATTTTGTTTATTACTAGATATTATTGGCCCATTATTATGTGGAATGCTACACCCTGAACTAAACTGATCATGCTCAAAAATTCCTCCTCTCTTCGTATCGTTTATAAATTTTTTGTAAGGACCTGTCCGGTTTTCTTAGTTTTTTTATATCTTGCATGTAATTTTCAAATCGAAAGGCACTGAAAACCTCAAGTGGCCCATAGTTTTCAACATCTTGACACTAGTGCAATAAATTATGTTTGTTGTGATATGCTCTTTGCCATATAAATTTCTAAACGTTTTCACGAAGTATTCAAGCAATTGCTTTGCTTAGTCCAGGTATATTATAATCTGTTCATTTAGAATTGGCGCCTGAAACCATCAAAAACTCTCAATAACGCCTAATAAAGTTCTTCACACAACTTCAGTGACCGATTTTCTTACAGTATTTAAACTACTTCTGTTTAGGCTGCCTTGTCATTGCAGAAAAAAAAAGTTTTTCTATGATAATTACAATAGTAACTGCTTCTTATACATTTCGTCTCAGGCGCCAATTCTAAATGAATAGAGTATAAATAACTTGGACTAGCTAAAATCCTTATCTCAACTCTTTCTTGGCGCACTATGATCAACATTGATTCATGCGCCATAAAACAATGAAATCAAATCAACAGAAGGTCTTGCCTCAGGATTCTTTTAAACGCAAAAGGCCCAGTATACAACAAAAATAATCTAAATTCTGTGGCCTTCCAATGGGCAACTTATCTTAGAGATCGCGGTTTTCTTTGAAATTCTACAGGCACAAGGGGAATGAAAGATACAAGTCTCTGATATTTCTGCAATAGACCTATTCCCTATTCGTACCGTTAAAGGGCCAGTCATTCAGAAATTTTTAATTTTTCTAACAGTCCCTAAGCAAACAAGATGCATGTAGTCCAGGGGAACACACGAGACTAATCCTAAGTTTGGAATTTGCTTCAAGATAGACTCTCCATTATGGTAGTGTCCTTATGTTCCCATGTGAAATTCATGATCAGTTTGAAGGGATGCAGTGTTCCGGGAAGCAAACTCTTCTCGTAAACATCTTGCCCTTTACGGTGCATTTGGTGCAGCTGTAGTATCCTCCATGCCCTTTAACTTGCAAAACAAACAATTTGGCTGAAGAATCGCAAACCAATGCGTAACTATTCCACCAAATGTGTATCCAGCATTTCCCAATGTGACAGCTTCTTCCACAAACTGCTTCAAGAAGGTATTGCTATCAGGTGGTTTTGCAAACCCATGATGTGTACAACTTTATCCATAAAGGTATTCGAACATGGTATGGGCCATAACTGATTTTTCGAAGACTTACTTAATGGAAACCCATCAACATCAATTATCAAATCCAATTATGTTGGAATATTGCCCTGTATCAAAGATAGCATATTGTGCACTGCCTTCGTAAGTCCAATATGCAAATATTTTCCAGGAGAAACATCAGTTAAGCTTATAATTTGCCTTGGCACATTCAGGATTGATCTTCCATCAGAAGGAAGAGAAGATATACCATGCTTGATTAAAATCTTCAACAGGAATGTTATAGGAAGCATTGTTGCCCATTGTTGTTATACCAAATTTTAAACTCCAATCATGCAAGTCTTCTTTTAAAGAAGGGGAGTTCTCTCATCCTCAGATGAAGTACTTCATTCAAATTCAGCATCTTTTTCCTCATTGGATATACTATCTTCGCTAGAGACATCAATCTCAAAATTGCGTTGTTGCTTAAATCAGTATCACATGTTTCAGAAATATCACGAGTTGAAGTATTGATATGATCCTCATCTATATCCCGAGATCCTGAGGACTTCTGATATCACCCATATCTTTAATAGATTCCTCTGCGATTATCCTCCAACACAGTCGACAACTCTTTTTTTCCCTCTTCCTACTTTAATCCATTTTTCTCAACTATAAAATATAACTTAATATTTAACTAATCATTAATATATTATTACATATTTAATATTTTTCTTCACGGTAAAAGTAATCTCAAAATGCCTCGCATCAACCCCAAGTTAATAAGAACTTATTGCATTGATATTTTGAGAGGGAGGAACTAACGCACGTTTTTAAATCTCCGTCACACAGAATACTTACGTAACGAAATCGGCATTTTTCAATGGAACGTTTCCACATATCTCTATACCACCTGAGGAGCCAGTATAGTTTATAGAGTAGTCGCAGTCTTTTTCGTGCCCGAAAACACCAAACATGGAATTCTGATGAATCCTTTTTCTAGTCTCTATAAGCAATAACACTCATGGCAATATTTTGAAAAAACTTCAAAGTCAATAACAAGACCAGTGAGTGTGTCAATCACGATCGACTAAAAAGTAGACTCCTAAATTTGAGCTGAATCCACGCTTCTGCCAGGTGCCGTCATACGACACACTGATGTCGATTACATCCGACCTTGGCAGAAGTTAATTCTTTTGGATGTGGGCCTCCCTCGCAGAATCTCTAGATAACCGTAGCATCTCAATCTTGGCACTTGGACTTTTTTACACACATTCTTCATGCAGTTATTAAATGTCTTAGCATCCATTGATGGAGTGCCAAGTACCTTAGAAAAAGTTGCTTAAGCTGCGTGGCCACTTCCGATAGCTAAGAGAGCTTCTGCAACCTTATTATTTACTTCAAAAGTCTTTCTTCTCTCTTACTTGTAAACACAGACATTCCTTACCACAGTTAGTGGATAGTAGTAAAATTTTAGAAGATAATCTATAAGAGTTGCTTGTTGACACTGCCAGAGAATTTTCATTGCAGTCTGGACAAGGAACATTCTGTAGTAGTAATGACCACACTGACTTGCATATGATATGATTAAAATTCATAGTTCTGGGTGAGGAAATTCCAATTTCCCTGTCAGGAGGAGCATTTTCAGTGATAGTGGGATCTGATGAAGGCATTTTGCTTGCAACCCACCCTAATATGTAGTTAAATAGAATAGAACTAATTTTTAATGTGTTTAATAAATATTTTATTTTGTATCTTATGAAAATCAATTTTATAGTAGGAATTAAACAAATTTTCAATTTTCTGGCTTCCTGGATCACTGAAGGCTTCATCATTTTAGGGCAGGGACCGGAACACATACAAATCTTTTAGCTACTACATCTAGAAAGAAATAACATAGTTTAGTTAAAATAAGAGTACTAAATTTATTTAACTAAATCCTTTAAAACTAAAATAGCAATTTCTTAAAATCGGAGAAAATTTTAGTTTAATTCTATGTATTGAACCTTTATTAGCCCATTATCTGTCCTGTTAAATATATAATAATGCCAAAGATTCGTTTATTTCATTGCCAGCAGTAAATATTATACCACATTCGATGCCACATTGCCTTTTTTCTTATTTTCATGTATATTTAGTAATAAATATATTTTTAACATATTTTTGCAAGGAGACCCATTTTACGCCACATTGGGGTAAAATAGGTCATTACTTTTGATGCTAAGTTTAACCAACTAATAACTAAAAAATATTTGATAAAATTAGATGAAAATGTTCTCGAGGATTGTAGTGTCAAGATCCAATTGAAAGAAATCCTTTAAAAGTACAGTAAAGCACCGTTTATACGTTTCTCATTTATACGTCGTTTTCGCTACGTCCCAATTCATTCAAATAATCAAAATTGTTTTCAATTATACGTCTTTTCATTTATACGCCGTTTTACGTCGGTCCCTTGAAAGACGTATAAACGGTGCTTTACTGTAATAGTTTTGATGAAATAAAACTTGGAATGTGAAAGTACCTTAAAATTGACCCATTTTACCCCAACCCACCCTACCTTTTTAGCATAAGTTGTCAATTAAAAACATGCATAAGATTAAAAAGTGTGTATAATGCTCGTAATTAATATTTTAGCGAGATGTCAATGGCAAAAGAACTAATTACATTTATTTAAGCACAGACCATATAATAGAAAAAGATTTAAATGGAATTTTTTAACAATATTTTATGAAATTAAAAAATGTAAAGCAGCGTGAGTGAAAACTTAAGTTAATTTTAAAACACAAAAAACTCCCAAAGAAATAAAAAATTTCCAGCACAGTAAGCACTATCGTCCTTTTTGACAGATTTTCTTTTCGGTTGAGGTTTTTTTTTTGGAATAGAATTCTTTTGTGAAATACGTCTGGTCACGTCTAGAGAGCCTGTATGCGAAAGAGAGGCGACAACTCAGTATAGCGCGCGCAGATCGGTAAACAGGTTTTCTGTTTGCCACAGGTTTCCCTCCATAGGATTAGCGTGGGGCGGCATGATACAGTTTGGACAGAATTGGATGCGCAGACACGCTTTTAAGCGAGTTGTCGTCTCTCTCTCGTATATAGGCTCTCTAGTCACGTCTTATGGCAATGTCCAAAGAAAAACTAGAGTCCATAGAAGGAATTTCCAATGCCAGGGATTTTGCATATCCCAAATTATGTTTCTCAATAGCATCTGAAACTGCAAGTTCCAATCTTTTCTTTGAAACGAAAACCTCCTTTGGGCATTTTCGCCAAAGGCAGTTATGCAAGCTTTCATTGGCGTTTTGAGTTTTTCCTCCAACACACCTGTCGAAAATTGAATTGTTAGCCAGTCGTTGGTAAACTGGGATGATCTTTTCCACTACTTGGGGAGACGGGTAAGTTTTCAATAATATTGAAATAATAATAATGATATATAATATTGAAAGTATAATGAAAAATATGAAAAACGATAATTGGATAATAGCTTGATATTTTACAATTAACTTAAAGTTTAAACGTATAAACAAAGTAATAATCTAAAATAAAAGAAATAATTGTAAAAATATGTACAAATTATAAAATTATGCTACAGATCAACCGGCCGCTCGCTCCAGTTGATATCCCTCACAATATCAATAAATTTGTTGAAATCGTCCTTATTCACTTCATTGCACGATTTCTTGAACATATAAACGGCCAAGTAGAATTCAAAGTCCATGTGCCGGTTGTGGGTCTGGAGGGTGGACTTTACATGGCGCCACGCGGATTCAATCGTGTTGGTGTGGCACCCTGTATCGGGGTCCACAAAATTTATCTTGTGATTGACTTTTAGATACCCCAAATCTCCCAGGGTATCGTAAGACTTCCAACAATCACTGTGGATTGTGGTGCCTTCTGCAATCCACGTTTTAACCAGTTCAACGAGGGTGGCTCTGGTACTGCCACCAGAAACAGCTTCGCGGAGCCCCTTTCCACACCTCCTAACACCCACTGCCCCTCCACTTGGTGACCTCTATGATATTTCCGCTTACCAAATTTCGATTCGTCGATCTCTACACTCTTGCCCACTCCTCCAATCTTCTCTGACGAACTTTCAACGTATTCGAGGATCACCTCGTTCACGATCCGTCTCCAATTATTCTTAGTTGCAGAAGATGTTTTTATTTGCAGGGAAGAGAGTCCATTCTAAGTTGTTAACTTAAGTATTATCTTGAATCTCAACACCTAATTGGTGGCTAATTCTGATCTTTTCAGAAGGAAAATTTTTCGTGAACTTAATAAGATAAAATATCTCTGCCTAACTTCATTGGCATATTTACAGTCTTGTCCAACCTCTTTGCTTTTTAACCTTCGAGGTAAAAGTGTTTTAATGTTTTATGCATTGATATCAAATGTATGATGCCAGAGAGGACGAAGGAACACCTGATTAATAGTGTTTCCATTTATGGTTCTGTATATAGTGGGGGTGTCAGGGGCCGATATCAGCAGACTTTCGTCTGAAATAAGTTCATAGAGGTGGTTTACCAGTGGTGCAGTCGCAGAAAAAAAAAGTGAGACAGTTCACATTGTGAGCGAACTACTGGGGTTAGGATGATAATTCTTGTGTCATTTTTCATGATTTAACTTCTTCTTGAAAATAAAATATTGTTTATGTCCTTAGGGGGCCTTCTAGATATTAAACGAAGCACCAACTTTCGTTTTTCCTATGGGTGACATCAAAGATTTTTCCAGATTCTGAAAGAGCACCCCCTAAAACCCCCCAAAACCAATTTTCACGTCATTTGGTCCCCAAATAAAGCCAGGAGTGGGGATTGAAGTTCGTCAAATTTACGTTGAAATCTCGTTTTTTACGTTGAATTCTCGATTTTGATCCTTACAACTATCAACCCCGCACGAGAATTCAACGTGAAAAACGAGATTTCAACGTAAACTCGACGAACTTCAACCCCCACTCCTGGCTTTATTTGGGGTTTTTGGGGGTTTGAAATTGGTTTTAGGGGGTGCTCTTTCAGAATCTGGAAAAATCTGATGTCGCCCATAGGAAAAACGAAAGTTGGTACTTCGTTTAATATCTAGACGGCCCCCTAAGGACATAAACTATATTTTATTTTCAAGAAGAAGTTAAATCATGGAAAATGACACAAAAATTATCATCCTCACCCCAGAAGTTCGCTCACAATGCGAACTGTCTCACTTTTTTTTCTGCGACTGTACAAGCGTAGGCGCAGTTCCATAGGGGGTGATGTGTATTGTAATCACCTGCTATTATGATTTGGTCATCTAGTGACAACAGAGATTTGAGGTCTTTTATTATCTTTTTTCCATGTTTGCATGGCACATATATGGATACCACTGTTACACTTTTGCCTTTTTCTAGGGATATTTTGATGGCGGAGGCCTCAGATTGTATTGATGGGCGGGTAGCTCATGCATTATTCCCCTTTTTGACTAGAATATCTGTTCCCCCACTCGCTTGGACGGTGTCATTTTTTCTATCATTCCTGTGGACTACATAGTTATGGAGTTTTAGCAGCTGCTTTTGTGTTAGTCTGGTTTCTTGGAGACACATTACATCGGGGCTGTGTGCAGCCAAAAATAGCCTAAATTCATTTAATCTACTTTTTATCCCGTTGGTATTCCAGGAAATCAGTTTTAGCTTGTTTTTGGGGTTATTAGTTTCCGTTTTTTCAGCAGGGTAGAGATATAGTGTAGGGCATCCATAGGGTTACTTTTACTCTGCAGGTCTGATAACACTTTTTCGGTGCCTCCAAAATGATCAAAAGTTTCCTTCATTAGCTTGAAGATTTTTAGCATGGATTCGAACTCGTTTTTGTTTACAGTGGGGCCATATTGGTTATCCGCGTAGAGAGTCGGAAGGGAGGGGGTGCGCTGGCACGGGATTCGCTATTGGGGGGCCACCACTCACAGCGCCGGAATAGGACAGGCTGCCGGTGGCGTATCGAGCGGAGTAAGGGGGGTTGTTTGGTCTCAGAGATGGTTTTGGATACTTTTCGCAGCCTTTCCAAGCCGCGGTGTGGCCAGTTTTCCCGCAGTGTATGTTTCGTATGGGAGGAATGGCAGGAGGACTGGGGTGAGCAAATTGATAATAAACTTTACAGTATACAGCCTATAATCTCACCCCTACCGTCACTACCATCTAGACGACTGGACGTCCTCCTATCACGTCTTAGAATAGGCCATTCCAGAGTCACGCATCGGTTCCTTTTGGCTGGGGAACCGCCACCGACTTGCCCTCATTGCCAGAATATTTTAACAATCAAGCACATTTTAACCTCATGCCCTAATTTATTGTTTTACTATGTTCACTATTTTAAAACTCCATCACCAGTTTTAACTGAACTTTTAGGTCCTCAACATCATCCATCATTATTTCCGTTTTTAAATTCCATCGGAATAATCCATGACATATAATCATATACAATTGAAAGATGCTGGCATCTCTAAATTTGTTTTTACCATTTAAACTTTTAATGAATGGCGTATAGACTACGCTCGACTACGGACTTCACGTCCGCATCTTAAACATTTTAAATAAAGGTCATCTTTTAATATTGGTTGGAAACAGACATGACTTTTAATTTTAAAAATATATTTAAGTATTGATCTTGTGTTTGGCGCGGAATGTCCGATATAGGGACCTTGCGCCATAAAACCTAAAACAACCAACCAACCATCCCGCAGTGTATGCAAACTGGGTTTTTTAAATAGCCTAGCGGACAGTTTTTTGTTTGGCGAGATCGCTCTCCACACTTGATGCAGTGTGGGCGCGCTAAACATTTAATGGCTGTATGGCCAAAGCCATTGCAATTGAAACATTGAATGGGTCCTTTGTTGTGGGGGGGGGTTCTACTGTTACAATTAGTCCGCAGCATGAGTTAAGCTCAAAAATTTTTGCATTTTCATCGGTTTTGTCTAGTATTACTGTGACCAGAGGGATGGGGAGCCTATTCCTACCTATTTTCTTGTTACTCTCCCGTCCGAAAAGCCCATTTCGCTTAAGTCATCTCTGACTGTTTCCTCCGAAATCATCGTAGGGATGCCTTTAATTACCGCTACTATAGGCCTACTAGCGTAGGGAGTGACCATGAATGCATCATGGCCTTCATCTTTTAGGTATTTTGTTATGTCCGAATATTGGTTGCTATCCACCGCGAATACCTGTAGATAGTTGCCAGCAAGTTTTGCTTTTTATTCCCTTCCGAATTTTTGTCTTATTAATGTTTTTATTAATTTCATGGAATCATTATCAGCCCTTGCCTTTATGGGAGACTTCCCGTTTAGCTCTATATTGGGTTTAGGGGGTGCTGGTTTCCTATTGGTCAAGCCAGTGACCGTGCTAGTTTCATTATTATTGATTTCATTACTCATAGAGACTAAGTTAGAGTAGCTTGCTTTTTTATTTAGAACGGTGAATTAGCAGGGGAGACATTTTTTACATTCATGGGAGTTTTTGGGGTAGAAATATCATTTGCTAGGTTCATAGGAATACAATTGATTGGAGGTACATTACAATCATCAGTAAGGGTGGGACTTTTACCAGTCTAGAGTTTCCAAGATAGAGGATTTGTTCAGGGAAAAATATACACTATTCGTAAGGGTAGAGTTATCAGTGACAGCGTCTTCCAGGCGCTGGTACCCAGGAGAGTCAGAGCCAAGCCGAATGCCATTTTTTTTAAATGGGACTGTTGTCCTCACTCAGTGGATTTGAATTCGGTCTATTAGAGATCTGTCTTTGAAAGCTCTCCTGGCCACCATCGCAAGGAAGAGGCGTAAGAATATTTTCCAAATAGCGTAACTCGCCCAAGAGGTTGTCGATCTGAGTCGGTATTTCTTGTGCAAAGGTGTCCGATGATGGGGAGCCTCCAATGACCAGTTTATTTGCTTTCTTTATCATACGTTGCACACCAAATAAGTAATCCAGTTCGTTGTACATTTCGATTAATTTCCTTTTCGTATCCGCGATTTCACGATCAGAGTAAGCACTTTTTGAGGGGCTGGAGGGTGTTGGGCTAGTTATACACATGATCGAGCTGTTTTCACTGTTTACGGAGCTGAGGCTGTCACTTCTGACATTTTGATTTGACACTTCATCCTTCGTTATTTTTGGTCTCCTCTCCTTCCTTCCACCTTCGGAGTCGTCTGAGAAGTTCGAAAGGCTTCCGCAGGAGCGCGATCTTTTTCGCCGAGAGTCGCTTCCTAATGTTGTGGTTGGTGGGGATTGTTCCGTAATCGGGGAGGTCGCCAAATTTTGGAGACCGCAATTTATGCTAAAAGACGCAAAGGGCTGATTTCGCGACCGCAACTTTGACCGCAAACGAAAGATGACGACCGCAATCGAAAAATGAAAACGAGGGGTTGGGGGGTGTCCCCCCACCATAAAAAGCACAAATTTAATACAAAAAATAGAGGTACATAACGTTTGTAGCTAGTTTCTCTTCTTCAAGCGGCAGGCCGAGTGAGCGAGTGTAAATTAAACGAGATATTCAATTGGAAATTCGAAATTTTGTAACTTCTGCTGTTTGCAACAGATGTTGGCGGTAAAAAATATATCTAGACTATATATATATATATATATCACAATAAAATTGCACATAAAAATACAAAAATTCTGGGTTAAATATTGCACATAAAACATAAAAAACACGACACGAAAAATAGGAAAAATCTAGGGTAAATAGGAATATTTTAAGCTCTTTAAAATTGCACATAAAACACTTAAAAAAATATCTTGCTTAATAATTGTCAGATTCTGGGTTAAAAAATATCACAAAAAATACTTACAAGTCAGCCACCCAATCCGCATCATCCGGATCATCGAGTATTTCCATAGCATCATCGTCGGAGGATACATCATTAACACTCGCCAATGAAGGGATGGGAGGCAAAAGATGTTCTATATCCTCCGACTTAGCATCGGGAACAGGAATCGCGCGTAGCTTTAATTCCTCTTTACCGTATCCGGGATATACGCGTACGATATCCTCCAAAAAGGCGCAAACTTTCTCTCCCTCGGATAAATGGCTGCCAAGTCTAACCCTTCGGTAGAAATATACCGCCATCATCCGGTGGAGAGAATTTTTGGGGAATCTTGTTTTTAAGGTGGCTTTGAGAAGATCGTTCTGATTTTCCAGGTCATTGATGGTGTCAGACCTGCAGACGAATTCACCTTTTGAGTGGTTCGTCTGCTTGTGAACCGCCGCCGTGAAGAGCTTTTCTACACTGACATACTGCTTAGCAGAGTTGGTGCAGACAATCGAGGTTCGCTCATCACAGAAGTGGCTCACAAACGGCCACAGAACTCGCGTGCTCTTAGCTGGCACCTCAAAGAACAACCCCTCCTTATCTTCGCGACAGTACATCCCGAACACGGTAACGGTCATGCCGCCGGCGATCCTGCCCCGCTCGTACTTCCTACGTGTAAGGAAAGTCTCATCCAGGGAAATAGTTTTCCCCGGACCGCCGAGTTTTCTAGCGTGATGCGAGGCGATCACCTCACAGATTTCCCGGCAAAAGCTGAGAAACTCTGTGACCGTCTCTGACTAGATGGTTGGTTCACTCCTCGCACCCCTTCATGACTTGATATCCTGAAACACGTAGGACGCTGGCAGGCGACGGACAAAGCCAAAAATCACCGCCAGCACATCACGGATTGGGATCCGAACCCCCTGGAAAAAGGTGTTGGTTAGTGGGTTAATATTGGCCTTGCAAGTCACACCATTAAATTTCTTTTTGCAAATCCACCTGAACCCATTTTTTTGGTTTTATCAGGAGAAGGATTCATGGGCCTGTTATACGTAGGACAAAGGACAACCGTGTTCTAATGGAGGATGCATAGCTTACCAAATTTCGCTTTTCCAACTGTATATCCGTTAAAATATTGCACGTGGTCCACGGAGCCTCTAAATTGTCACACTCGAACATGCCCCCTTGGCGAAAGAGAAAGCTTCACCCCGTTGCCAAAACCCACTTCATAAACCTATCCCTTCGGTTAAGAAAGGTTCACGCCATATAGTTCACGAAATAAAAAGAGATCTAGAGATGAGCTGTAATAGATGATTGGGCATCTACTTTCTCTCTTTAACTCTAATATTACAGCATTGTGTGCTTTCCTCTCCGCCCTTTCACGGGCCATAAGCTTATTAGCCTTTTTTAACTCCTGAGAACACTTCTTAAACGTCTTTGCCATTGCGGCAGAGGCTTCGCATAAGGAATTGCACTGGTATTGTTCACAACCAAGTTCCTAGAGCGAACTCTGCGTTTAAAGGAACGCAGTCGAGGCTCTGTCGACCTCGATGGCTGAGGAGTAGGAGCGACAGGTGTGGACCTAGGAGCTCCGCTTTTTTCACTCTCTGGCATCTCCTGAAAAAAAATTTAAATTTGATAAGCAACCCTTAAAAGTTTTAGTAAGAATCATTAATAGCTTAATTTAATTGTGTAATAAAATATTTCATTACTCACCCAACCGTGTATTGGGTCATTCCATAGTGACTAACGTAACTTTAAGACTACTTTTCAAAAGTCATTAAATGGTATAATACTTTAAAATTCCCTTTATTAAAAATAAAAATTACACGATATCATGTAATTCAAGTCAATTAACCTATTTCATACACACAAGGTGCAAGATTAGGCAGTTTTTTTTAATAGCCGAGAAAAATGTTTGCATGGTTTCGGTGGTTTGATTACTGGAGTACATAAAAGCCACAGGTAATCCTTCGTGATTCTCATCATTAACCATTAGGGTGGTCAAAGTATACCTAAAGCGATTAGTACCATGAGTAGAATCAATCATAATAATGTTTTTCCCATATTTGGACCTATTTATGTTTTTAAACTTCATCAGAATCACAAATGAATTGTAGATTTTATTTCATAATCATCTGATCACCTTGTTTTTATGAACTTTTAAAATCGGTGTATAGAGTACACCCGACAATGGCCTTAAAGCCTGCTTAAATCTTTAACAATGTTTTGGCGCTTTTTGTCCGATTTTTTTGGACCTTGCGCCATTAAACCCCAACTAACCAACCCATATTTGGACAGTAGATTTTCTTGGGCTTCATTCATCAGAGCGAGGGCAAATTCACTAGGTCCTAGAAGTGGATAGTCACAATTATTTTCCGTGTAAGGTTTATAGATAAGAACTGGGTTGTAGGGTTCTTTCATTAGTTCCTTAATCTTAAAGTCAACAGACATAAGGTCATTTTCATCATAAACAGCATCATCATTAATGTTGAAAGTTCTGCATATGTTATGCAAATCCTTCTTGGTAACGTAGCTTATCCGCTTAGTTGGGGAAAAATTCTGTCTCGCTTTAGTAAGCACAGTTGATTTTGGAACTCCCTGGTATAACTGTCCAGCGATTTCACTTTTTTCAGTGGTGGTCAAATGCATCCTTCCAATCTCACAATCATGTCCTGCGTGAACAGATTGATAATCCACAATTTCCATGGCATCATTAATAACAGTTTTGAACATTGAAATATAAGCAGGGCACATCTTTCCAATCTTCTGGCTTCCAGCTATCTTTAGATGTCTTTTCCCTTGACCAGATGGTTTATAAATTCCACTTCTACTGCACCGAAAATGCACAACAGTTCTTCCATCAGTGAGTTTTTTTTCAGAATGGTGTATTTCAAACTGACTAAGAGTTTCCTTTTCTATATTTTCTTTCCAGGCGAAAAAATCAGTCTCACAGTAGAAAGTCCTTTTCTCATATGTGATATTAAACTCGTGTTTTTCAACCTTATGTTGGTGCAATAATTTGATGGATTGAAGGATATCGTCACACAGACAGCACTTATTATTGCTTTTCATCTTAGAAAGCTGCATATCAACATCCGGATGGAATTTTCTCATATGCGCGTATAAGTTTTTTTTTTGAGAAAACGAAATTTCTCACAAGTTGCATTTAACAGCTGAACTAGCAACTGTCAAAGATGAAGTAGGCCCTGAAAAGGGCCTTTCATTTAAATTTTCAGTTATATTATCCATAATTTTTTGGATCAATACCGATTGTATTGATTCGCGTTGATGTCAACGCAACAAACACAAACGACAAAAGTCACAGTGTGACTAATTGAAACCAAAAACAAAGGTCAAGAATTTTCTCGATGTCGGAGCACCTCCATTTCCCGATGTCAACAAAGTACATGTGCTTAAAACACTCGCCAAACGATTCTCGCCAACTAAGAACTCGGCGCATGCGCAAAAAGGGGCTTTCGCCCTCCCGTAGGCAGACGGCGAGCGCTCCAGACGCTAGTGGCATCATCCATCTCTTCGCTCACTTCTACTCTCAGACCATTTATGGCATCTTCGCCTATGAGACTGACGATTCTCTCTTCGATTGGTTTCAAAATTTGTTTCGGGTCTATTTGCCCGCCCCATTTTCTTCAACTCGGCACGATATACTCTTGCCTTGGCTTTCACAGTGCACTTTTTGACCGTCCATGATTGAAATAAATATTACAATTTTAGTGTGTGTCAACCACTGAATCATTTCATCAGGTTCACATGCTCATGTTCAGAAGGTGGCTTAAAATAAGAAAGCGGATTTTTTGGATAAAAATAATTTTATTTGAACATTAAAAATAAAGGTAATGCTGTGCCGGCACGGCAACGAGAAGAAGGATTAACAAACAGTGATCGCCTTTTATAAAATAGGGGGGTGTGCTGCCACACCCATGTACTAAATTTCATACAAGTTCATTTGCATAAATTACACTGGAGGTTATAGAACGTTAGCAGTGGGACACGAACCGTAGTCGAACTTAAGCCGCCACAAGTGTATGATCTATCTAAACCCAAAACTTGAATAAATAGAAGCTTTTACACGTGATAAAAAATATAACCAATGTGTTATAGCATTATCATTTTAATTTTTATTCACTTGTTTCCCTTTTGTATTTCTGAAAATAACTTGCATCATGAGATTAGAGAATGGTATTATCTTTTTAAATCTCAAAATAATTTATTGAATAAAATTAAGAACCACTGTTCCTAACTGCCTAGCGAAGAAAGACTTACAAGACAGGCGCATAATATCCTGATGTGGATCATGTGCCATAAAAACCAATCAACAACCACAACCAACATAACTGCCTATTGAAGAAAGACTGACTTTACATCATTTTAAAGATATCTCAACTAGTAGTTTTTTTCTCTAGTAGCACACATCAAGTTGGAAAAACGTTGATGGTGCAACGTAGCGAAAAGCTATGGCAGCACATAGTAGGAACATAGCGTTAGTTATCGACCTAGGCGGCCCAATGCTATCATCATTGATAGATGCCATAGGTATTATCTTGAGAGCGCCACAACAATGTTCGAGCGCCATCAGTATAAGCATGTTAGATGATAAATCATCAACAGCCATTGGTCGAATGTCAATGTATCTGTTTATTTCAGTACTTACGATGGAAGCAGTATCAGCAGAAAGGTTACTATAAATGTACTCCTTTATCATTTGTGGAGTCCTTGGGACGAAGCGAAAGGCACTGCACTTAAGGGTATCAATAATCTTCTTCAGATGCTCCATCTTTATGATGGGATTTATTGCATAAGAGCAGATGTAGGCCGATCGCAAATTGCCGTTCGGCTTAAGTAAATTCAATCGTGAATTTAACTTCATCTGTTCTTGAAATGCAGTATGGTTGATAAAGCTATGGCTGGAAGAAATGTCACTTATGATGCCACTTAAATCCTCGATGGACATGGATTTATTTAGCAACCTTGAAGCCTGAATGTTATAATAGGTAGTAGTTAGCGGGTCTTTAAAGCAATGAAAGGGTAGACATACTTTGTGAAAGAAGGGATCTGTACATGTGAGGGTCTTCTCCTCACCCAGCCTGACGTTTGAATCATCAAGGATACCCATTAGTCTAACCCTTTGGTTGTCATTACAGTATGGTAGTAGGCAAAAGATGTTGGTTCCGCCAATCGCGGTAGGGACTTCCCTCCACGACTTGTACATGAAAAAGGCATCTATATTCCTTGATATAACGACGGGACGGCGGACAACAATATATTTGTTTGAAAAATAATATTGTGATAAGGAGTTAATTGACATGAGACATGCATATGCATAGGAGTCCGAACGTTTACAGACTCCCAACATTTAACCGATCCATAATGGTTTCCGTCTTAGATACAGCAGCTGAATTAAGATAAAAACTAGGGTCGAGCTCCTCCCACATTACCGCACACTCAGGCCCGAATATATTTCGGGTATCCATAAAAGATTGGATGCCGTCGTATGTGGTGGATGGATTTTATTGAATGGTTCCAAAGAACTTGCAATCGACGGTTTTGACAGTGAAAATAGGCACAGGGCTATCCACGTACTCAACCATTTTAAATTTATTGATAAAATCACATTTCTCGACATCCCGACTCCACCATAATCTTCTGATTCTGATGAGCATTTTTGACGGACTCTCTCCCGGATCAACAGCACCAAGAGCGCCATGTTTTCTTAGCTTATGCCATATACTAGATGAATAAAACATATTAAATCACTAGTCAAAGTCTTACTTCAATATTATTTTTACTCATAATAAGAAAAAGATTAATGCAACTGGAATTAAAGATTTTTTAGAAGCTCTCAACTCTATGAATATACCTAAACATTATAATAAAAACAAACATGTTCCTGTAAATAGAAATATTGCAGCAAAATCACCTGTAAATAAAAATGTTGCATCTCCTGGAAGAACTTGGCTGATATATTAATAAAGAACTTGAATAAAATCCCTAACTTTTCATTTGAGTAGTGAAATACACAGATTAAAAAATTAATTACATTTATTAAGAAATAAACAAACAATCAAACAAAACTTGACTATATTACTTAATTTGAAGTGTTATGAATTATACCCTGCAAAATATCTACTTCAGTATAATCAAGTTCAAAAATTAACGTCTCCTAGGAAAAACCATCATTTATCGTGCGAGGACACATCTTCTGCAGAATAACTTTGGAGTTATTTACTGTTACAAGGAGTTCATTGTTCGCAATGAAGCCCGTTCCATTCATGTCCGGCACTATATTCACAAATTTATCAAAAAATTGGGCATACACCTCCTCCGTCATAACCACACCGTTGTTGATTGTGGTTATCTCAGCCTCGCGATGAATGAGTTTTTTATTAACTGATTCATGAACAATTTCACTAATGAAAAGGTCGTCGGTAATTCTATAAGTCACGACGACACGTTCCACAGTGGAGTTGTTAACGATGCGAGGCTTAATAACCGCACATGGACGATGCGGTAATGAAGGAGGAGATGCCGCAGGAAATACCACAGGAGATGCCGAAATTCTCCGTTTTACAGAATGAATTGTTGAGAATACAATTTCGCAATCCGAATCATAGTTAACATAATATTCCATCATGGGGAAGCGAGAAGCTTAGTTAGAGGTTCTAATAAGGAAGTAACCAACCTCCCTCTCCCCCTTAAGGGGTTGCAAGGGAGTGGTCCCTCACTTGCTTTTCACAAGTTTTCTCCGCCCTCTGTACCATTCATCCTGTTCGAGTTACTTTATTGTTCAATTTCAGTTGCATGTTTGTTGCTGGTTAATTATAGCTGAATTCTATGATTTCTAGTTAAATGACTTAATTTTTATTTCAGTTTAGTGATTTCATTATATTTGAAACTAAATTTCACAAACTTGCTCAACTCTATGAAAATACATAATACTTTATTATAAACAAACATGTTCCTGTAAATAGAAATATTGCTGTAAAATCACCTGTAAGAACTTGGCTGAAATATAAAGATCTTGAATAAAATCCCTAACTTTTAATTTGAGTCGTGAAATACACAAATTTTAAAAAATTAATTACATTTATTGAGAAACAAAAATTAAGTATTTACAAAAAAATTTATCAAACATTTGCAAAAATATATCAACACTTAAATTTAACAACGTGTCTTCATTGTATTCTGATAATCTATCACATATAGTTTTTAAACTCAGATGGAAAATGGATCTCTCCCCTTCCCTTCTATACTTGTCCATAAAAGAGTTCATCAGGCATTGATGTCTTTGAGAGGGGTGGTTATATATACATCCATCACAATGGAAGAGTTTTCCCGCTTGGGCCAACACTTCGTCGAACACTGCTTGGAAGAAAGAGTCCGAACTTGACTGAGAGGCGGTTTGGTTGCAGTTCTTTCGCACAAAATTTTTCACACACTCTAGAACGCGGGGGTTAGGTTTCAAGCAGCTCACAAAGTTGCGCACGCTCTAACATTAAGCTTTGGGGTTTCATTGTGAAACCTGCACCCGGTCTTTGATAGATCTGCTGAAGAACTCATAACTCGCAGTTAGAAAAAACTGCAAGTTGGTTGTTGCAGATGAGGGAGCTTTTGGGGTAAACGACGTTAAAGTTCCCCATATTTCTAATAAATTCGCTAAATGTAGCGGGTACCATCTCCAACGCAACATTCGCTGAAGTATCAACAATTCGGACACTATCCTTAACATCAATCAGGACAACGTTAATGGTGAGGAAAGTGTCAATATCCCACTGTTGAACGATTTTGTGTTCGGATACACGGGACTTCTTGGCGGGAGGCCTGAACTTTTAGGTCCTAAACATCATCCATCGTTATTTCCGTTTTTAAATTCCATCGGAATAACCCACGACATATAATCATATACAATTGAAAGATGCTGTGGCATCTCTAAATTTGTTTTTACCATTTAAACTTTTTATGAATGGCGTATAGACTACGCTCGACTACGGACTTCAGTCCGCATCTTAAACATTTCAGTCCGCATCTTAAACATTTTAAATAAACATCATCTTTTAATATTGGTTGGAAACAGACATGACTTTTAATTTTAAAAATATTTTTAAGTATTGATCTTGTGTTTGGCGCGGAATGTCTGATATAGGGACCTTGCGCCATAAAACCTAAAACAACCAACCATCTTGGCGGGAGGCATTTAACGGGTCAGACATCTTAGCACTGGAGTGGCAAGCGGGTGAGCAACAGGCAGGCAGGCGGGCAGCAGGTGGACAGCGGTCGAGCGGTGGTGGACAGGAATAAACTTGGTGTGTAGGACTTACACCAACGTCAATTGTTCTGAATTATTAACCGTATATATTTATATGTAGTAAAAGATAAATGTTTACTTGCATTTTGCCAATCTACCACATCTTTATTCGCTCCTCCAGCATTGTTAAGCTTTATGCATAGGCTCTCCCAGTCTCTTTTTCTGTCATGGCATGTATATGCCGTGGTGGTCTTATCTAGATTTAACAATGAATTCTCTTCCATCGCAGCGACTAATATTTCCAGCTGGTTTGGCCGGCACCGAACCGCTCCCGGTTGCCTCAATTTTTTTATCTGCCTTGGGCTTTACCATTTTAATTTGATTCAGATATAATCCCACAGGCACAGGAGCTCACTACAACAACTAATGAATTTTCCGAACAACACGTGATCATGCGAAAGGCTACAAGTATCGCGAAGTATCGGAAAGAATGCTCTCTTTTGATTGGGCAGCTCCCTTCTCGACAAGAAACCGAAGGAAACCAGAAAAACCTTTCCACATGTTGCTTCATACTCGCACCAAAATGAAGCTATCCGAAGGTACTGACAAGGAAAAAGTGTATTCGGATACTCCTGTCGACTACTTCCATAAGAGCAGGGACTGTACTTGCTTTATTTTACTATTTTTAATTCCAACCTCACACCTCTTGGTGAGTAACTCCTCTATACCCATCAGATAAATGGAAAAGAGAAAAGGGCTAAATGAGGCCATCAAACTATTTCATCGGGTGTTTCAATATTTGTCCATACATCTTCTTTTGCTCTGTGGTTTTTAATATAATCTGTCTTGGTCTGGCGCTCTATGCCCTGATTTGGGCCTTGCGCCATAAAAATCCAACCAACCAACCATGCATCTTCTTTCAAATTTTTTTTGTAGTCATTATGCTTCACATTCCAGAGAATAGAATTTTCTTTGTATAAATTGACAAATTTTAAACTGTCTTCTTCACTCCAAGTAGAATCCATGTTCAAGAGAAAAAAACCATCACAACAACCAACATGTGCTTAGAATGTATTCAAAATGGCTCGCCATCGTGCTCGGGCCCGCACTCGTTGCCAAAACCTCTAACAAATGGTTCGCCACGAATTTCTTTGAAGTCGCAGAGAAACCGCTATGTTCGCTCACGCTCGCGAGCTCCACCGAGCATTAGCGAAACTAAGCTGGAGGTACTTTGGGATTATCCTGGTCTGATAATTCTGTTTTATATATTGGTGACTTTTTGCAAAATAAACTTCAAATCAACAGCCACACTGGTAATTCAGATATTTTTAATGTTTTTTATTTTAACATTTGAAAAAATTTTTAGTGGTTATCACAACACTTGACACTTTGTGCCTTGAATAATCCCAAGTAGCTGAAAACATTTTCTTTTAAAAATAAGATCAAAATAAAATATTAGATAATGGAATCTTTAGCCAGAGAATAAACTTAAGTCCTTTCTTAAATAAGTATAAAAATTGTTAATTCTCAAAACAAAACTATATTCTTAAATCTTAGTAAAAAAACACAAGAAATAAAGATAGCATCATTACCAAACACAAGATTTATTACATTTCCCCCCAGCATTAGAATAAGTAATTTGAGTTCCCAAGAAAAGTTTTCTAGAGCTGTTTCCAGAACAGCTGTTTGCGAACGCAAACAAACTTTAACAGGATCTCAAGCGTTTAATATTGATTGTATTTACGTGAAACTTTGGATTTAAGGGTTTTCAACTATGATCTTTCAGATTATCAAATCAAAAGAAAGGATTTCGAAATACAAAATCATTCGTTTTCACATTTTTTGTTTTTTTAACTTTTTTCATAATAAAACAAATTTTAAAGTGAAGACTTTTGAGATAATTTTAAAGATCATATTAAACCACAATTTTTGAGAACTTAATTAAGTTTTTACCAATTGTAGCTCTTCTACAAATTGAATTTTTCAATGATTTTTTTCGGGTGTCGCTCCATTTTTAACTCCCTGGGATTTGGTTTGGGACCCCCCTTTCTATACCGATTCTTGTTCTTCTTGATGAGTACTATCATCCCTGAAAGTTTGTTGCACCATTTCAGACACACCCTGTATATGGATGGGTGCGAGTGAGATGCCACAATTATGACTTATGCAAATAAATTTTTTGGCACAGATTTATAAAACTAATAATCTGTGTAAATCTCAAAAACATCTCAAGAAAAGACATTCGATGTTACAACTACATTAAATTTTTAAAAATTTAAATTTATTCTATCAATAACAGGTTATAAAAAACCAAACAAACAATACTCAAAAATTTAATTAAAAATAGATGAATGACATTACAAGTTATTATAAAGTATAAAAAATAGGTTGATGATATATATATATAGATATATATTATATATATATTTTTTTTTATTCATTATCATCATTATAATCAACGTTATCATTTTCTTCGTCACTGTTACTCCATTCGATATCGTCATCTTCTTCGGCAGTTTCTGTAAAAATGTGGAAAAGTTAATGGGATTGAAAGTATTAAAAATAATGTAAACCTTTTTTTTTTGAAGTAGGGTGGGTTGGGGTAAAGTGGGTCTTGGGGTAAAATGGGTCAGTTTTAATTAACTCGATATAAATAAAATTTAAATTGAATAATTTTCGCTCATTTTTTTGTATTATAACCTTTTATCTGTTGGCAATAATTTTCGACAGTCAAAAATTAATATTTATGATTTTGAGGACTGAAAAAATATTTAATTTGAACCGTAAATGATGTCATCGAAAAAACAGGGTTTACTAACTTCCAAAATATCTATATATTGTAATAAATTACAGCAGACTTTTGTAATATTTTTCCATAAGCCAATCAGCTGAGAAAAATATAAAATATTTTATCTTTTATAACGATATTTTGTACTTGGGGTAAAATGGGTCATAGTTTGGAGGCCTTCTGTATTAAGTAAAACAATGTTTTTAACTTATTTCCTTCAAATATACATTGAACTGTCATACAAGTTTATTTTTTTATCCAAACGAAGTATTTTAATTGCTAAATTTGAACAATGTTCATTAACTTCGGACTTTTACAATTTCATTAAAGTGCAACTTAAAAACCAATTTTTTCAGATAAAAACGGCTTAGCCGATTGCCTTTTTCCTTTCTTTCATGTATATTTAGTAATAAATATATTTTTGAAATCTTTTTGCAATGAGACCCATTTTACCCCACATTGGGGTAAAATAGGTCATTACTTTTCATGCTAAGTTTAAGCAACTTATAACTAAAAAATATTTGATAAAATTAGATGAAAATGTTCTCAAGGATTGTAGTGTCAAGATCCAATTGAAAGAAATCATTAAAAAGTAATAGTTTTGATGAAATAAAACTTAGAATGTGAAGGTACCTTAAAATTGACCCATTATACCCCAACCCACCCTAGTATTTATACCTGAGACAGTTCTCAGTGATTATCTGACGAAATTTGGCAACTGATCACCTTCGAACCATTTAAAATGGTACTAATTATTGTCGAGAAACCAACCATTATTCTCGGGTTGATAAATTGTCGGAATTTGCTGATTTGCATTATTCCAAATGCTCGACACATAGTTGGCTCGCAGAAACTGTTGTAACACAGTTCTGATTTACACGGTGGCTGACTGCTAGCATCAAAATTTCTTAGTTTTTTACGGCTAAACGCTTCATTAATATCAGAGACAAAAGAGCACTTTCAAATGCCGTATCTTCATGTATTTTGTGATAAACTTTAAAACCTCCTATACTATGGTTTTTGCAGATATTTTAAGCTTTAATTCATTATTATAAGTAAATTCCTATGGAGGATTTAAGGTAAAGTGGAGGACTAATTAAAACTTATCTATAAATTACGTATCCCCTGGACCTTATGTACTTTTATTTAAACATTTTAAAAATCTTCGGATGTTATACCCATTTAGTATTAAAGATAAAGCTTTAAAAAGCACCATCGGAAGAGACAGAAATTCTTAAGTTTAAGTGGTCTTGCTCTTGTACACCAACCGAGGGATGGCTATAACGAGTTTCTAAAGTTGACATTTGCACTTCAACATTTCATTTGCAATACCGCACTAATGAACCGTTGAATAATATCAAAAGTGCTTTGTTGTTCAATGTCATTTTCAAATAATTCATGTTTACCGAATTTAATAAAATCTTTTTGATTTTCTTCCATATTTTTTAATATTTTAAAAGGCCTCAACTTTCCTTTTCGGAGAAATGCCCAATTATAATCACAACCTGCAGGGAGTGAGAGAATGTTCCTGGCGGGGGAGGGCAACGTCAGCATACAGCCACTCAGATCTCGATCCTCTCCGATCCTTAATAGAGGCAGAGGGCGCAGGGAGGTTTCGAAGAAATTCACACGCACTAGACGTTCTTCTGCGGGCTCTGATCATTATTCGTAACTTCTCCATCTTCTCGGGGGAAAGCAAGGTGGGGGAAGGCCTTGAGAGTCAGGCGACCTGGTCGAGCTTGGAGATGCGGTCTCGGTTGAACACGCGATTTTGTTTCTTCGCCCCTTCTTCCATGATGTCTTTGTGATTTTTGACAGTCTGGGATGTCTCCCCTGGGATATGATCAGGGGCCCAGTTTAATTCCCCCTTTTGGGGTTTAAATTTCAAAAAGCGGGAACCTTTTTCCCATAACTTTTATTTCCTGGTTAATTGTTTACATGGGCCTACAAGGCCTAATTTCCTGCCAACTTATACGGACGTTGGTCTTAGTGCTATGTACAGATAGGTGATGATAATTTACAGGTGAGACGCCCTGGTTACATTGAAGATGGGCACATGATGAAAACACAAATATATATACAAATTAACACATAAAAATTATTTACAGGCTATTTACAAAATATACAGGTGCAGGCTCAAGCGAAGGGAGAGTTCTGCGTTTTTTACAAGCTTCGACGCCGGTCAATGTTCTGTGGGTAAGAGGCTCCATTGGAGCTTGGGGTGAGTCTGGCTCTGCGCCTGATGAGCACGAGTGGTAGTTAGTGGTGGGAGTGGCACTGGCGGGTCATCAGGGTCGTAGTCCGGCCGGGAGAAGCCCCCAGGGGGAGATCTCGAGGATCCCCTAGGCATGGCTGGCACCGTGCCGGGTCCAGGGCGCCAATTCTTGCATCTGTGATATCTGGGACTGTTGAGATTGTGGGGGAGCAGAGGGGGCGGGAGAAGCTGAGATTTCATCCCCTGGTGTCGAGTCCGAAGGAAGGGTGGGGAGTCTTAGGATGGCCTCGCCGGATCTATGCGCATTGAAGATGTCCGTGGAGCCCCGGACTACCTCAGCTACCCACAGCTCGCGGAAGAGTTTCAAATAGCTCCTTGAGGCGAAATTCCTTAGGAAGGGTTCATTTTGTGGGTCCCAGGCCCCCAGTGCTCCCACGATGATGGGAACAATGACGCATGGCCCCCTAGTGTAGCGGGCGATGGCACGACGAAGTGGCTCATATTTGTCAGTCTTCGTCTTCCTCGCGTGATCGAATGCTCCGGGGCCGTTCTCTAAGGGGATCGTGACGTCGATTAGGTACGTCGTGCCCTCTGAGGAGAAGGTGATGTCGGGCATCAGCCCCGTTGATGACTGCCACTCCCAAGATCTGACCCTGGTTCTTGAGCATGTCGATCACCCGTTGCTGCACCATGTTGTGGCGGTTTATCATGCCCTGCTTGCCGAAGTTGCAGTGGCAGATAACATGGGGGAGGCACTCAGTATGGTAGTTGCACCTCCTGCAGCGTCGGCTACCGGCAGAGCTCCCAATGGGGCGGGAGCCATTCAAGGGGAGGGTGTTGGTTCTTGCCTTGTGGATAAACTTGTGGTCCGTAAATCGGGTATACCTGCCGGTATGGAGGAAGAACGAAGAAGCCCGGAACTGGGATAGGAGGTGGAAGGTCTTTCCCTGGTCCGGGCATGCGAGCAGTTGATCGGTCCTCTGCTTTCTCTTTTGTGCTCGAAGGAGGCTCGCGACTTGTTGCCGTTGGTGGGGGCCAATTGTCACGGAGTACATCCCCGATGGGTCCTCATAGGAGATGGTGGGTGTTCTATTTGAGAACCTCCATTTGATCTTGTTTCTCGTGGAGGCAGAACGGGCTGCTGACCAGACGGTGTGGCGGGAATTAGATTGAAGGGCATAGAGGCCACTGTTATACCCCGAGAGGTATTCCGCAGGGTCAGGCGGGATGGGAGCTCCAGTCCGGCGTTTACAATGGTGGAGCAGGTCCTCGAAGGCAGCGTTAGCGATATAGCTGTCATTGGATGTTAGTAGCTTGAAGGCATTATCTATGAGGAATAGGTCACTATCCTCAGCTGCCTTCGGGATGCCAAGAGCGCCTGAGCCATATTCGGCGTAAAAGTAATTATCGGTCACTTTCGCGGGGAGTCCAAGGGCCTTCTTGTACTGTGGGCGGAGATGTTCATCCAAGTCCTTCCACGCCATCTTCCCAAACCTCTCCGTGCGGTAGGCCAACGTGAAGGCTGGGTATATAAACGCTTTTGCAGCATCCAGCTTCTGCCACGGTGCGAGTTTTGAGGAGAGTATGTTATCCGCCCGGTTGGCTAATTCGGCCATGGATAGCTTCACGGTTTCTTTGTGTAGAAAGCCAATCGGTTTGCCCAAGTACTCACCGTCACGGAGAGGCGTGATGCTCGTTCCGTCAACGCTGAACGGTGTCGGCCTGCAGCCCACAGGGGTTTCGGAGGACAGATGCATGCTCCTGCACTTCCGCGGATTCATCACCAAACCTAAGGCCTTGCCACCGCTGGTCACGAGGTCAAAGAGAGTATGGAGCTCGGCCTCTGAGTAGGCAATCGGTGAGATGTCATCCGCGTAGAAGGATCGACTTCTTAATAAGTGATATTAGAGTGTCCGCAGTACGATCTTCCACAGCAAACCGGAACCGCGTTCGACCCCCCAAATACCCACTGTCCTTAAACGTACCGGCCTCAGTGATATTTAGGGGCGTCCAATATTCGATATGTCGATCTCGACTATTTACCCGACGCCTCTAATTTCTTCCTACGTCGTCTCGACGAAATCCAAAACAACTTCATTTATGAACTGTCTCTAGTCCGCCAGGGTCCCAGAGTTGAACTCTTCCGATATATGGCAAGTCTTCTGTCCTTTCACAATCAGTTACGTTAAGAGGAAAATTTCCTCAGGTTCATCCTGCTGAAGCAAAACCACGAATCAAATCTAATGGTTTTTTGGGTGGAACATCTGACATCGCCGGTCCTCTTTTGGCAATTCCAAACAAACCCCTCTAAATTTGAAGACAACTGTGAAATGCATATCTGAGGAGCATTTTGGGCCCGGCATTTTGTCCTTAATGAGGCCAGCTACCTTCAAGAATTCTATAAAAATTGGTATCTCAAGGAACGTAAACGTGTTGTAAAATTGAAAGTTCCCAACTCCATCATGGCCTAGCCCTCAGGGCAACTCCTTCGGTGATTGGGCCCCACGACCCCAAGGGAACCCAGGGATCTTTGCCCCGGGCAGTCGAACCGAGAATGATCTTTCTGCAGAACAGTTTGATGCTGGAGTGCAAATTAATATTTTTAAAGCAGTTTTTATGTTAGAAAAAAAATCACGAACATTTTCTTAGCAGAATGGTATTTGCCGGCATTGCATGTTGGTGAGGGATTGGAGGCATACTTTATCTGTGTAGCACTTCGCTTCAGGTAGTAATTTTATGGTTATTCTCGAGAATTCCGATGTTGGCTGAGCTGCTGTTGTGAACACAGTATAATTTCGGCATCACAGTACGATAGCATACGAAGCATATGAATGTATTAATAGTATCACCCTTAGATTTTGTAAAATACTGTGTAGAAATATTTTAAAAAAAATAAGAACTTTGTAAACATTAAATTTTTGAAGCATAACTTGCATTACGGATCAAAAAATAAAAAATAAATGTCGAATAGACTTATCCAAGGGTCATTCAATTAAGATCCCCTTATAGAATAACAGCAAAAAATTTCAGATCTCTACATTCAATGGATTTTTTTAATGTTGCCGGAAAGTCAAAAAATATGATACTGAGAAAAATGAGTTTAAAGATAAAACTTTGAATATGAAAAAATACTTATCTGCTATGGTACTCAACATAAACCTGCTTGGTATTGGACACCTTTAACAGCTGCCAGATGCTCTTTCCTAGCTTTGTTCCTCATCCTGTTGGCTCTCCTGGCCTCTAAAGTCGCCGATGTTGCTTTACCTTCCGCAGCCTTAACACGTGAGAAATCCGCGACTGTTGCTGACACACGAGAGAAACTCCCTACGGTGAACCCCAACTTCTTCATGATATTCAGACGACCATCATTAAACGCAGTAACAGCTTCAGTAACCAGAATATCAACGAGTCTTGACGCTCCAGATGTTTTCGGACAGTACTTCCAAATGGTAGAGTTGAAAGACTCGTTGGCATTCTGAGTCTTTCCACCAAGACACTTTTCGGGAGTGTCCGTGATGCCAGATCAGCAAACACCGGTTTGATATATTTCATCACAGTAGTCTTGTCTCCACTTGGGCTAAAGTGATGAAGAGGCTTGGAATCAGTTGAACTGTAGTGGCAGTAAATTGCCCAAATAGCCATGTCATCAAGGCTATCACAGTTTACCCTGATGGCATTGTCGTAGTAGACCGTGAACTTGTCAATTCGTGCATCAGTTAGTCATTTTTTTCCACCCAGACTGTTGCCGTCCTTCAACTTCTTCCCTCGTTGACTAGTCTTCAGCTTCCTCAGTCTGGCTCCCATTCTGTATGTGTCCACCTTCTCAACAGGATAAGGCACAATTTTACTTATCTCTGGGTAGGTTCTTGTGTCTCCATCTCCAATATATTTTACATACTTCACCTTTCTTTCAGCAACAGATCTCGCGAAAATTTTCTTCATGCCGTCGACTTCCATCTTGCCAGAAGATCCGGTGTGGTTAACTCAGCATATCTTGTTTTTCTTCATCCACTTGTCGTATTTTGACCCCGTCTCACACCTTTCCACACACCACATCCACGGCAGAATGACGATAGCGCCTCCACATCATCAACCTTCCCTGTCCGATCTCCGATGACACTACAGACGCCTACCTTAGATGTGTGGCCCCGTGTTTTCCATGTGCCGTCTCCACTCACGCAGAAATCCTCGCAGTTAGTCATAGATGTTTCCTCCGCAGCAGCCTCCTTCATCGACTGAGTTGCAACCGTGGAGCTGGCAATCTTTATCTTCTCCAAAATTCTGTCATAAGATTTTTGGGAAAGAGGAGGCGGCAAATCCATTGCAAGGCAAAAGTTCTTTACCCCTCGTAACCCTAACCCAAGAGTGCGCATGGTGTAAACTATCCTCGAATTCACCTCATATTCTCTGAAGCTGGAATCCACTAGAGGAGAAGTCTTGAAGTGGGTGGTTGAAGGGCATTCCACACATTCAGTTGAAAGTTCTGAGGCAAGACCATACACACAGGATCCACAGGAGTGGCATTTCAAGAATTTAGATAATTCTTGGCACAGGATATCAATGGGGATAATCCTGTATCCATTATCCGCAGTTGATTCATCAAATTGAGCTCCACATCCATCCAATTTCACCTTCTTAGAAGAAGCCGATATCACGTATAAAATATATGAATTTATAAGAGCAGCATCTAATAGAAAGTAAAACATTCGATGCTACCATTTTTTAGATCTTCTGCTGGTACTGTAGGATGATTTCAAATGGTTGAATTTATCCACACCTCCCATATATTTCGTATAGTCAGAAATCGCTTTAGGACACGCAACTAGCCTTTTCGAACCATCTTTTTGGGTTCTTTTGACTTCAGTCATGTCATTTATTCTATGGGCAGTAGAAAGAAGAGTTACTACTTTTGTGTCCTTCCATTGCACTGCAACAGTATTTCTGCTCGATAGCATCAGCGATTCATTTTTGTTGTATTTTTTGATATTTTTTTTCATAGTTTCGGGGAGTTGTTTTCTCCCAACCCTTACTGCACCAATTGCATGGATGTTTTTGGAAAAAAGGGTCTCCATCAGTGGCACTGATGTAAAAAAAATTATCAAACACCACCAAGAGAGGAAAAGTAGGGTTCAAATCATTCGTTAGATTTTCAACTACTCTACATCCTAAACCATCCGATATCGACCCATCATCTTTTTTACCAGTGTACATTTCAAACTGGTAGAGATACCCATTGGAAGCATCACATCTAGCCCAGACTTTATAGCCCCTCTTTATAGGCTTCCCGGGCATGTATTGTTTCATGGTTGACCTTCCTTTGAATTTAACCATGATCTCATCAACTGATTGAATTGAGGAGTTGGAAAATTCTTCGTGAAACTTTTTATTCAAGTGGGTGATCAAGGAACGCACTTTATGCAACTTATCAAACCCTGGCGTATTTCGAGGGATAGCCTTCAGGTTATCGTTACTATGCAAATTGGACAAAATTTTTTTGAATTTTTAGCCGGCATAATTGATGCAATTTCCTCATTACGAAAAAAGGGGGGATTATTCCTTAAGCGGGTTTGGTCGCCAAATTTGGCGACCGCAACTATGACCGCAATTTACCGTAATAGTTGGATAACGACCAACTTCGCGACCGCAACTCTGACCGCAAACGCACATGTGAACGCAAACTGATTAAAAGACGGATTTAACGCAAGGATTTACGGATTTAAAAGATTGAAAACGGGGGGTTGGGGGGGTGTCCCCCCCACACAAAAACCACAAATTAAATACAGGAGATAGAAAACTAATATTTGAAAGTTACATACCGATTGTAGCTAAATTCTTCTTCAGGCGGCAGGTCGAGTTAATTAAAGTAATTTAAAAAGGGATTGTCAATTGGAAATTTGTCGAGTTATGCTTTTTGCAACTGAAGTAGGTGGTAAAAACATTTATCTAGACTATATATTTACATATCACAAAAATATTCCGATTAAATAAAATTACTATCTAGGCTATATATATATATATATTTACAAATCACAAAAATATTCCGATTAAATAAGCTCCTTAAATTGCACAATTTAACACTTAACATTAAATTTAAGATCTAGGGTAAATATGGATATTTTAAGCTCTTTAAATTGCACATTTATCACTAAAAAACAAAGAAATTCTTGCTTAAAATATCACAGTCTGGGTTAAAATAACACAAAATAAAAAAAATATACCTACCTAAGGATCATTCTCCCAGTCCACATCATCGTCATGTACAACCATAGCATCATCGTCGGAGGATACATCATTAGCACTCCGTACTGGAGGGATAGGAGGCATAAGATGCTCGATACCCTCCGACCTAGCATCTGGAACAGGAATCTCCCGCAGCCGTAATCCCTCTTTACCGTGTCCGGGATATACCTGGACGATATCCTCCAGGAAGGCGCAAACCTTCTCTCCCTCGGATAAATGGCTGCCCATTCTAACCCTTCGGTAGAAATATACAGCCATCATCTGGGGGAGAGAATTTTTGGGGATTCGTGTTTTTAAGGTGGCCTTGAGAAGTTTGTTCTGGTTTTCCAGGTCATTGATGGTGTTTGACCTGTCAGACCTACAGACGAATTCACCTTTTGAGTGGTTCGTCTGCTTGTGAACCGCCGCCGTGAAGAGCTTATCTACACCGACATACTGCTTAGCAGAGTCGGTGCAGACAACCGAAGTTTGTTCATCACAGTAATGGATCACAAACGGCCACAGAACTCGCTTACTCTTGGCTTTCACCTCAAAAAACAACCCCTCCTTATCCTCACGACAGTAAATCCCGAACACGGTAATGGTATTGGACTAATGGTAACACGGTAATGGTATTGGACGACACGGTAATGGTATTGGACCCTGCCCCGGTTGTACTTCCTTCGTGTCAGGAAGGTCTCATCAAGGGAAATGGTTTTCCCTGGACCGCCAAGTTTTTTGGCGTGGTGCGAGGCGATCACCTCACAGATTTCTCTGCAGTAGCCGAAATAATCAGTGATCGTCTCTGACGATACGGTTTTTTCACCCCTCGCACCCCTCCAGGACTGCATATCCTTTAACACGAAGGACGGTCGCACGCGACGCACAAAGCAAAATATGACCGCCAGTGCGTCACGGATAGGGATCTTTGTATCCTGAAAGAAAGTTCCCACTAAGGGATTAATATTGGCCACGCAAGCTACACCGTTGAATTTTTTCCTGCAAGTCCATCTGAAGCCAATTTTTTTGATTTGTCAGGAGATGGACTCATGGGCCGATTACATGTTGGACATAGCACTACCTTTTCCCTACTGGGAATTAGGCCTACCTCAGTTGCAAACTTAATTGCGGAATCATCAGATGACAGAATTTCCATCATCGTGAAGATCCCGAAATGCATTAGTAAAGGATGCATAACTCACCAAATTTCGAAATATCCAAGAGAAATATCACAGATTTATCACATAAATTTTTGCACGTGTTTCGAACCTGCCGCCTTTTCCCGCTCAACCCCGTTGCCAAAACCCCCTTATTAAACCTATCCCTACGGTTACGAAAAATATTTAACCCCGCGATTGAAATTCTCATTGGTCGAAAATAGTAAACGAGTAGGCGGAGCTAACGTCGAGCGTCCGCGAAACCCGTTCTGCTGGTCGGAAGCAGGCACGCTACCACTCAACTGCTTCCGCAGCGTCGCGGTAGGGTTGCCGTGACTCTGAGGCCGAGGAAAAAATTCTTGCGGCCGGGTTGCCTCATCGGGCCGAAAAAAAAAATGGCGCCAAATTTGGCGAAACCCGCTTGTGGAATTTCTCCCAAAAAAGGTAACCTATTTATACCCATCATTATAAGGATTCCCAAAAAGGCCAGTAGTTCTTCTGGAGTGATAAGGGTCCAATTTTTCTCATTTTTTTGTTCAGCATATAAATTTGTTTCGTCAACAATAATTTTTACTATACTTGAATCAAAATATCGCGTAAAATATTCTACTGGCTGTGAAAGTCTGTTGAATAATTGATGGATTGGCTTACCCTGCACATCAAAGCTTGGTATAACTTTAGGCCGCTGATTTAGGCTTTAGGTGTGACTTTTTTTAAAATACTAACTTTTCTATTTATCGCACAGTCAAAACAAAACCAGTTCTAGATAGATAAAGAGCTAAATTTCACAAATCGGTAAATTTTTTTTCGAAATTTTCGTCAAAATTGACGATTTCAACGTAGTCGGATACCTTAAAAACTTGTGCCCAATGAGGAAATAATTATCAGAAATACGTACAAAACTTTTCGCATAGACTATTGTTTTATCCTTCAGCTGTACAAAACTATCGGCAACATTTCTGCAATTTATAGTGATTTTACTATTATTATAAACTTTAAATTGATTTGGTTTATTACTAGATATTATTGGCCCATTATTATATGGAATGCTACACCCTGAACTAAACAAATCATGCTCAATAAAATTCGTCCTCTTCATATCGTTTATAAATTTGTTGTGTAAGGGCCTGCCCGGTTTTCTTATTATTTTTTTATATCTTGCATGTAATTTTCAAATCAAAAGGCACTGAAAACATAAAGTGGCTTTCTTTCAACATCTTGACACAAGTACAATAAATTATGTATATTGTGAGAGATATGCTCTTTGCCCTATAAATTTCTAAACGTTTTCACGAAGTTTTCAAGCAATTGTCCATTACAGTAGTATTGCATTGTCCAGGTATATTAAATACCTTGGACCTCGGGATTTTTTTAACGCAACTGGCCCTGTATACAACAAAAAATTATCTAAATTCTGTGGCCTTCCAATGGGCAACTTAACTTGGAGATCGATGTTTTCTTTGAAATTCTACAGGCACAAGGGGAATGAAAGATACAAGTATCTGATATTTCAGCTATACACCTATCCCCTATTCGCCAGTCATCCAGAAATTTTATAATTTTTCGAACAGTCCCTAAGCAAACAAGATACATGTAGTCCAGGGGAACACAGGAAACTAATCCTAAGTTTGAAATTTGCTTCAAGATACTCTCCATTATGGTAGTGTCCTTATGTTCCCATATGAAATTCATGATCTGTTCGAAGGAATGCAGTATTATCTGGGAAGCAAACACTTCTCATAAATATAGAGATGAGCTGTAATAGATAATAGGGCATCTACTTTCTCTCTCTCTTTAACTCTAATATTGCAGCATTGTGTGCTTCCTTCTCCGCCTTTTCAAGGACCATAAGCTCATTGGCCTTCTCTTAAGCCTTGGAACACTTCTTAAACGCCTCTACCATTGAGGTAGAGGCTTCGCACAAGGCATTGGCACTGGTATTGTTCACCACCAGGTTCCTAGAGCGAACTCTGCGTTTAAAGGAGCGCAGTCGAGGCTCTGTCGACCTCGATGGCTGAGGAGTAGGTGCGACAGGATGTGGACCTAGGAGCTCCGCTTATTTCACTCTCTGGCTTCTCCTGAAAAAAAATTTTAATTTGATAAGCAACCCGAAGAGTTTTAGTAAGAATCGTTAATAGCACAAATATCATAAAATATTTCATGACTCACCCATCCGTGTATTATTATTATGAAATTTAAAAAATTTAATCCTACACTTTAAAAATGCTCCGCACGTCAGTAATATCAATCAATAATACTGATTTTTATCGCACATACTTATTAACCAGGTAAATATAAAACACCTCCTTTCAGAATAATTTTAACATTTTTGCTTTTCTTATTTTTTAATCACTTTTTTTTTGTTTTGTTATTCCGAAGTGTTTCGAAGAATACTCTGTTTGATTCTCAAAGTGTCTCTTATTTGGGCAATATCTTAACTAGCGATAGGAATTTCAGAATCGCCAACAAACTAGCAGCACATCCCATGTTGAACTGACTAACTGCATACACAGCGACTAGCTCAATCCTTTTCTTTGACACAAAAGTACTTTTTGGGCAGTAACTCTAAATGACTGCAAACTTTCGTTTGCGTTCTGGGTTTTCCCAGAAGTGCAACGATTGAGAATTTCCTCAGATGCCAGTCTCTGATAGACTGGCAGTATTTTCGCAACCACGTCTTCCGATAAAACCATCTTCATCACATTGTGCTTGGGTGTTTTTTGTCCCAAAGCTATTAACCGATTATAGAAACACCACGTATGTTCTCCTTGGGGACATTTGGAATGCTTAGGATTTTTATCCGTGGACATACAATGGTATAAGGAAGCAAAAATAGCACTTATAAACACGCATGAACATTTTGCCCTTTACAGTGCATTTGGTGCAGCTGTAGTATTCTCCATGCCTTTTAACTTTCAAAACACACAATTTGGCCGAAACATCGCAAACCATTGCGTAACTTTTAATTCGGACCAATTTTCCACCAAATGTGTATCCAGCATTTACCAATGTGACAGCTTCTTCCACAAACTGCTTCAGGAGTTGAAGTATTGCTATCATGAAGTAGAAGTGGAAGTATTGCTATCATGTGGTTTTGCAAACCCATGAAACAAACCTATCATGCGTACAACTTTATCCATCATGGTATTCGAACATGGTATGGGCCATAACTGATTTTTCGAAGACTTACTTAATGGTAACCCATCAACATTAATTATCAAATCCAATTTTTTTGGAATATTGCCCTGTATCAAAGATAGCATATTGTACACTGCCTTCGTAAGTCCAATATGCAATGTTTTCCAGGAGTAACTTCAGTTAAGCTTATAACTTGCCTTGGTGTATTCAGGATTGATCAGAAGGAAGAGAAGAGATACCATGCTTGATTAAAATCTTCAACAGGAATGTTAAAGCAAGCATTGTAATACCAAATTTCAAACTCCAATCATAGATTCCTCTGCGATTATCCTCCACAAGTGTCTCTCCGACAGTCGACAACTCTTTTTTTTTTCCTCTTCCTACTTTCATAAATTTTCTCAACTATAGAATATAACTTAACTTCTATAACCCCAGGCGGAGCAGGCATACGATAAGATTGGACGGAGACATGTTTTATAGATAAGAATTTTCAGATGAAGTGGAAGGTAAGAATTTTTATTAATAAGGGGTCTACTAATGCTCTGGTGCCACTGTGCTTGCGTCTAACAGACCTTAAATGCAATTTCCATGTGGGCCTCCGATCAAGCGCAACGCCTAAGTAATTAACACTCTCCATCCATTGGACTATAACTGTAACCGATTACTTATAACCTCAATCTTTTATTCTGGTATAATATAGTGGTATCATCCGCATTAATAGCCAATCTAGCCTAGATGCTGAGCCGCTGAATTGTACACATGCATCAATGTGCTTGCAGATGTTAAAAGGGCTAAATTATCCAGGCATGACCAACTCCTGACCCTTTTGATGCTTTTATTTTGTTTTTTTCCTCCAAAATGAGGCCATCAAACTATTCATCTTTCGTTTTATTTCATGGGGTGTTTTCATCAACTCCGAGGCAATATTCGTCCATGCATCTTCTTTCAAATGTTTTTTATAGTAATCCTTATTCTTCACATTCCAGAGAATAGAATTTTCTGTGTATAAATCGATGAATTTTAAAATGTCTTCTTCACTCCAAGTACAATCCATATTCAAGAGGTAAAAAACCGTCACAACCAACATGTGCTTGGTATGAATTCAAAATTGCTCGCCATCGTGCTCGGGACTGACACTTACTCCCCAACTTATAAAAGAAATCATGACCAATCCCAGAACACTACTCCAATGATGACGTAGCAGATAAGACGTGCAAATTGGTTTGCCATAGTCTCGCCTGGAATCGCTTTTTTGGCGGAAACGTTAAAATTGCAGTTGCAAACAAAGCATCACGTTGTTGGTTGGGTAGAGACACTCTCCGATTGTTTCTTAAGAAATAGACATTTACGGATTTATTCCATTTAGGTTTTTTCATTGAATCAAAACGTTTTTCTTTTATGACACAGCGTAAATTAAAATTAAATTTCTAGTGTGGAAATCACAATTTCTAGTGTGTGCGAGTCCGATTCACAATCAATAACCTAATTATTAGCTGCGTTTTTTAAGCAATCTAAATGAATGTGCTTGCAAAAGTTATACTTGATGGCCGAATCGGGGCATGAAGATTTTAACTGGTGCTAGCATGTATCACATTGAATGCAAACAATGTTACAGTAGTGTGACCTATCAGGTTTTAGTGATTTAACATGATAAATCTTTACTGGTGTCGTGAAAAAGTGAACGAACCACATACCAGGTTCTCCAGGAAGCACATCAATATGATCTTATCTCTCAAACTACTCTACTTAAAGGTTCTTTTGTGTTATTAAAACCTTCTTGGTCAACCTTCCCTCTGGGATATCTTAAAAATTAAAATACTGGGATGGGTCCTAACAACATAAGACAACAATTGGAACTACCTGATTTTTTGCAATTATCGCCCTTTTTTTGTCGTTATTGACTGGCCTACTACGAGACTGAAGATTCTCTCTTCGATCGGTTTCAAAATTTTTTTCGGGTCTATTTGCCCGCCCCGTTCTAACAATTTTGAAGCCAATTGCTTCTACTTCTGCAAGGACATGTTTTGTCGAAACAAATAAATTATGGGTCGTGCGCCTTTAAAAATCAAATAACCAACCAAAACAAATAAATCTTTTCCACTCAATTGTATTGAGAAAAAGAATGTCACAGGCAACCTGTACTGTGTGGACGGTCCTACAAGGAGAAAACACAGCAAATTATTGGCAAGTTCTGGCTCTTTTTTACGTTTCTTTACTGGAGAGGTTTCGTCCACAGTTCTTTAGTTGAAGAATATTCTTTAGACGTTTCTGTAATTCTTGCAACATGGATTTTGACATCCTTGCTTCCAAAGAAACTATCCAGCTTTTTATCGTATTGAAGCTGAGATTTAATGTACATCTCATCAATGATGAGGGATGAAAACTTTTCCTTATCCCTCAGATTTTCAGCTTCCAAACGTAAGCGCTCTTTTATGAGTGGCGTTACACCAGTATTACAATCTATGTTTCCAACAAACCGCGTCAGAGTTGTTTTGGATGGAAAATTTAAAATACTTTGCAGAGATGCAAATTTGTATCCTTTCGGTGAGCAATATCGCCATGCCAAACATATTCTTACACAGTCTGCAGACCAACGAGGTGTCTTTTTGGAAAAATTCCTCACCTGTTCCAGCAGGAAACTAGATGCTTCACTCCAAGTAGAATCCATATGTAAGAAGAAAAAACCCGTCACAACAACCATTATGTGCTTGGTATGTATTCAAAAGTTGTTTGGATTTATTCCATTTAGGTTTTTCATTGAATCAAAACGTTTTTCTTTTATGACACAGCGTAAATTAAAATCAAATTTCTAGTGTGGAAATCAGAATTTCTATTGTGTGCGAGTCCGATTCACAATCAATAACCTGATTATTAGCTGCGTTTTTTAAGCAAGCTAAATGAATGCTTGCAAAAGTTATACTTGATGGCCGAATCGGGGCATGAAGATTTTAACTGGTGCTAGCATGTATCACATTGAATGCAAACAATGTTACAATAGTGTGACCTATCAGGTTTTAGTGATTTAACATAATAAATCTTTACTTTAAAAGAGTGAACAAACCACATACCAGGTTCTCCAGGAAGCACATCAATATGATCTAATCTTTCATTTGCTACTTAAAGGTTCTTTCGTGTTATTAAAACCTTCTTGGTCAACCTTCCCTCTGGGATATCTTAAAAATTAAAATGTGTATCCAGCATTTACCAATGTGACAGCTTCTTCCACAAATTGCTTCAGGAAAGTATTGCTATCATGTGGTTTTGCAAACTCATGAAACAAACCTATGATGTGTACAACTTTATCCATAATGATATTCGAACATAGTGTAAAACCTTTGATCAAAAGTTATTATAGTCTAAAGTCATCTTCAAAAAATACGCCGTGTGGTTAAGCTAACTAATTTTATTGAAGACGAAAGACGTACACAATTACATGACACAACACAAAAAGACGCGCCAAAGCATCTTACAAAACAGAACCGAAACGTTCAGAGCACCACAGTAGTGGGCCTCTTAGAGACTCCAGTAGTGGGTCTTTTTGAGCGCCACTTATGGCGGCCGTCATTACAATAGTATGGGTCATAACTGATTTTCGAAGACTTGCTTAATGGTACCGCATCAACATTAATTATCGAATCCAATTTTGTTGGAATAATTGACCACCAGCTCCATATTTGTAGAAGTTGTCTTCCAAACTTTCTATCGGTGACGAAATTTCAAAAACATATGCAGTGGTGTGTCTCCAATGCCTCCATGCAAGAGTAAGTTACTTATTTCAAAAATGTTGGTCCCCAAACAAAAATTAATATTTTAACTCTGGTTATTCCTGTATATTATTAAATCAATATTCTTATTTTCCAGAGGTAAAAATGAGACCGACATTAAAATTAAATGTTCTGTAATATTCCTGGTTTTATTTTTTAAAAAATAGGAATTTTCCCATAACAATACTTATTTTGGTGTAAATAAAATTCCCCGACAGGTGGAAACCCGGCTCAATAAACTTATTCCTAATCTTTTCAATTTAAATTAAAAACTGCATCTCTTACCTCGCCCACCTCCTCGCTGTCCTCCCTTGGATTAGGCACATCGACCCCCTCAGGGACACCATACCCCTCAGGAACATCATGGATCACCACAGGGAGATCATAGAAATCGAAGTCGGGGGCATTATCCTTCTCTTCGCTCTTTTCCACTAGAAGACCATTTATGGCATCTTCGCTTATCAGATTGGCAATTCTCTCTTCGATAGGATTCAAAATTTTCTTCGGGTCTATTTGCCCGCCCCGTTTTCTTAAACTCTGCACGATAAACTCTTGCCTTAGCTTTCACAGTGCACTTTTTTTTGTCCGTTCATGACTGAAATAAATATTGCAACTTTAGTGTATCATCTAAACCAAATCTTTAATAAATAGAAACTTTAACACAATACACTTGAATAAAAATTTACCACAAATATAAAGGGGAGACCTAGAGTGATGGGACATTTGCATTAATCGGGCATAAATATCACTATGTGGTTTGAAGTGAGTTACAAATTTACTTTTTATGTAGGCTCGGAAACCACATTGACAATTCATTTTTACATTATTCACGTTAGGATTTAATTCGTCATGAGTTGGCAAATGTCTTCTTAAAGATGAAAAATTTAAATTGGTGATAGGAAAACCATCAAAACCACAAACATAGCGGAAAAAAGGTTCATGACTATGGAGATGCTTAATATGTGATAGATAAAGATGGCATTTAGCAAAACTTTTACTACATTTTAAACAAGAAAACATTTTCAAAAAAATATAATTTATTTTTATTTTTTTTACTAAAGCTTTGACTCTTGGAGGAACCTTCCCAGGTAGCACAGTACGTAGCGAATACGTCCAGATTACGTAATCGCTACATCACGAATATCTCAACTTTTGGTAGTTTTTGTAGCGATGTCACCACCTTTTACATCGCCAGTGTAAAGTATGTACTACAGACTACGAATGAATAAAATATAACAAAATATTATTCTAGGCTACACACTGGACTGGACACTGATAGTTTTAAAGGGTAGCGTTCCCAATCAAGGGAAAGTTCAAGGGCTATGACCATTCAATATACTCGGGCGAGATTTAATCGGCCGGAGGCCAATATATAGAGTCCGACTGCTCTGGTCGTCTGGCCGGATGGCCTGGTCCCCTGGAACCGTCCAACGGGATCGTTCGGGTTGGTCTGCCCCTAAGAAATAGGTCGCAAGCTCGTTCGGCTTCCGCGTCCCTAGGCTGGGACAAAACTGGGCAGGGTGCCCTGGCGAAATGATCTCCTAGCTCCTGACCGCACGGGGTCCTCCGGCAACTGGAAAATTAGAGAGAGCGTCCGCAAAAATACTGTTCCATAAGTTTTTTAACTTTGATAGATGACTTGCCATATCATCACTTGTTTGACACTTGTAATTAAAAAATTCTAAACTTAAGTCGTAAACTTTATCTTGAGAAACACCATCATACAGTCTATGCAGTTCATCCCATACTTTTGAAGAATTAAATCTCGTGACATTTTGCAACACATCTTCTCTCATGTTAGATGTCAACATCAATAACGCATTAGAATCAGCCTTCTCAAAAGCATTCATTTCTTTATGAAAGCCGCTCGCTGTTCTTGAGTAGCTCCAGTTCCGAGAGCTGCTGGCATACGCAAAATTCAGTTTACCGCATCGGTAGCCCCAGGAAAACTCCGCAATAAAACAGAAACTTTATACTTCCAAGTAGACCAATTGGATTTACCTTCCAAAAACCTATCGTTACTTTGCAGAGTTCCATCTTTGAGAAAGTGTCCGTTACTTATTGAGCGCAGTTGAAAAGCGGGATGGATCAATAACCTGCTAATGTAGTCTAAAATTATAGCAGAGAAAAATTAAATGTTATTTAAATCAAAAGAAAAATCTATAATTTATTTTAATGAGAAATTTTAATAATAGCATAGACGACAACCAAAAACAAGAAGAGTAAATTATTAAAACATAGAGATCAAAGCTATCAATCGAGACTCGACTTATTTTAAACAAAGTATTGCCAACAGCCAACTTATATAGTAGCTGAAAAATTATGATAATGAAATACTAGTAACAGGAAAATATATATTACTGTTTTCAACAGTTATCACCAGCTTTAACAGTTCTCGCACGTAAATTCGTATAAGGACGCTTTCCTTTCCGAAACGCTCTTCTAAATACTCGATTGCTTTGCCGTAGTTCGCCTCCGTCGCAGGGAAAGATTCAACGATCTGTTTCGCAATGGAGTCTGATTTCATGGATTGCATCAGATACTGAAACTTATCTCTCGCATCAATCCGCTGGTCTTCATGGATTTTTCCAAACTGGTTCCAAAAGCTTAACCAATTCTGCGCGGATCCCCATCGAATTGCGGCAGTCGTATTTCCGGCAAGTTCTGTTTGGCTTTCGCGGCGGCGTTCGGAGTAGCGTCTGCTGTCGGCGTCGGTAGATTAGGGTTAGCAGGAGCAGACCTTTCACTTCTTGTTTCGGCCGACGCTATCGCTTTCTTGACTTTTATTTTTAGCGTAGACAGTTTCTCGTAATAATCTTGTATCATCTCGTATTCGTCTTGAGAAGTGCCAGTTTTCTTTTGTAGCAAGTCGAGGAATACCTCGTCCGATGTCCCCCAAGTCCCGGTGTTTTTCTCCAAGTTGATCAAGGTAAATTTCCAAGTCATCGACATCAGGACTTTTAGCGGCCAGTACTTCCATCAATTTGTTTACAGTCTTTGTATACGTATGTCTGGCTGCTTTCCTCTTTTGCTTGGCAATTTCCATTTCGGAAGTCACTGCTTTCGTTCTTTTCGCTCACGTAAGATTGTTGACTTTAACAATCAGAATCGACGTACCGGATAAAAGAAATCTTTTTCCGTCTCGGGAGGGATGCCACTATGTTGCTTATTGCTTAGATGCCACGGTCAGTAAATACGCCATTTTCGCAAGAACTATTTACAGTCTTTATTTACATGCTTCTCGAATGGAAGTATGTATTAAACCCAGTATGTATTGCTTTGCGTGAGTAAAATGTTAACTCTGAGTAGTTGGAAAGCCTAGCATAGGTATTCTTTTAATACACCCTTGAGAAGAAAAATTTTCAACCTAGAATTTCCAGAATCAAAATTAATATTCAAAATTGAAAATATTTTTCTCACCAAATCATTAAATGACGCTTTATTGCGAAGCTCCTTTTCTATTTCTTTTAAATCATCTGCGTGGCCTATAGGAAGCTGCTTCAACCATATGTTTATTTGTTCCCCTTGCTGGGAATCAGACACAGGTAGTCTTGCTTGACTTGTAAGCGTCTTAATTATTATTTCTTGGTTGTAAAAGATGCTTTGTTGGTTTGCCTTAAGAATTGCCAATTCTTTCAAAAATACTTTATCAGCACCTATAAGAATATTATTTAATAGCATTGGTTCTACTTATTTTTACCACTTAATAAAGTATTAATCTTAAAATGATTTTAAGAATAAAATAATTAAACTTGCTATGAATTACATTCCATTGTATTGGAAAAACTTGGAGAAATAGCTTAACTCGCAAATTAAAAGAAAGCTAGTGTGACATGAAAGTATACTTTAAACTTGGAACATTTTTAGATTCATTAAAAAACGTGTTCAGAAATATAATGTTACCTCTGAAAGAAATGTTCCTTCTATGGCTCGTTCGAAAGGCCAAACCACCTTTGGTTGTTGTAGAAGGGCTACCTTGTAAATAGTCTGAAAGATAAATATCTTTAGACATAAATAATCATGCCCTTTAATAAAAAAATAATTTATATTTTTGGACCTGAACAAAATTAAAAAAAAAAATTTTTAACAGAAAATTTTTTTTATTTACTGATTAATGTTTACATGACTAACAATAGCCTCCTCTTATTCACATGAGGGTATTCCTCCACCGGGAACATCTAAACGGTGGTTACAAGTAATATTACATTTATCCATTGGTCGGGAACATCAAACGACCCACAAGCAATTTTCTTGGTTATGTGACGTATATATATATTTTAACATCAGCACTATATTTACATTATATTTACATTCAGTCCAATCTTGCCATTTGTCCGTACACGATTTTCAAGTTTATTGATGCTCAGTCTTTCGTTTTCCATGAAGGTGCATTTTAGATCTTTTTAAGGTGAGGCTACGGGTGTTGTTGGCAGCTCGTTGTGTTGCTGGTGAGCATCTAGGGTGTCAATTGGGGTGGCGGCTGTTAGATCTACCAGGTCTCGTTTCGTTTTTAGTGATCAATATTTACAGCTTCTCTTTATTAATAGGTTGGCTCTGGCCTTACTATTTGCACTTTTTGCGTAGATATTTTCGTAGCCCGAGCGGACGAAGGGGATGATCCCTTCTTTCAACACATAGGGCTCGTTTACTGCCACTATGTCCGGTTCTTTGTCTAGCATGTCTTGTTGCAGTGTTAACGCCCCTGCACGGGCTTTCCCCAGGTTTATATGCCAGGTTATTAATTGTCTTTTGGGGTCGGTTGTTGAGGTGGTCGTTTTGAAATTGTCCGATCTTTTCTGTCCCGGTTGGATGCTATTGGCCATGTTTGCAAGTGCTGTAGTCCACTCTCGCTTTAGCCTTCTTCATTTCTTTCTCGTATAACCTGCACTTGCTGAAGTCCGTGCAGCTGTGCCCTGTGGAGAGTTTCTCTCTTGGGCTGGATTCGTTGTAAGTCCTGCAATTAATGCATTTGGATCTGTTTTTGCATTCTGCCCATTTGTGGTCAGTGTCCCCACAGTTTGTGCAGCGTTGCCGTTCCTCCTGACAGTTCTTGCTACTATGGCCAAATTTACCACAGTTGAAACACTGTAGTGGTCTTAAATATTCCTTCACCTGGAGAACCCACCATCTTATGTTTATTTTCGGTCGTTCCTTCAGCTTGTGATACAGCTGCGGATGTATCTCCAGTATTGCATGGTCGCTTCCGTTTTTGTTGCGTCTTCTATGTACGACCTTCAGATCCTCCTCCTCAAATTCCGGGTGCTCCCTCCGGAATGAGTCCACGACCTCTTCGTTGTCGGCCGGCTGCGGATTGGCCATACCCGTTTCACCCATCGACATTTACTGTTTGGGGAGCAAGCTCCCATTTGTCCTCATTGTGGCGTTCCCTGTACTGTGAGACACATTTTATGTGAATGTCCATATTTCAATATTATGAGAGATCGTGTTTTTAAAATGAGAAATTTTAACCTTTCACAAATTTTATCCAATTCATCAGATTTTAAACTTGTAATCAAATTCACCCATCTCATTGGTTTTATTCATCAGGTATAAGATTTTAACTGTTACTATATCATCACCTTTTTATATTATTACTTAAGATTTTAAATTGAACTTTTATTACAATTGATGTATAGACTACATCAGACTAAAGCTTCTTTGCTCTGTGGTTTTTAATATAATCTGTCTTGGTCTGGCGCTCTATGCCCTGATTTGGGCCTTGCGCCATAAAAACCCAAACAACCAACCAACCAACCTCTTCGTTGTCGATTTCCCTTTCTAGTCCGTAGACTATTATTTGTGGTTTTCGTTTCTGGGGTGTAAAAACCTCCAGTTCTTCGTTGGCCTGGGCATTTTCCGAGATTACCTTCTTTATCTTCTCAACATCTTCTTTTTGTTTCGTAGTGACCATTATCCCGTTCCGGACCTCTTTGATGTTTGTTATGTGGATAGTGTCCGTATTTATTTTGTGTTCCTTCAATATTTCTCTTGGTGGCTTGTTGTTAGATCCTTTTGGGTATATTAATACCGTGTGTCTCTCTCTCTTTTCAGGCTTTCTCCTCGTTGTTTCTGTCTCTTTTTGCGGCTCACTCGCCATTTCAGCGTAACTTCGGGTCGGCGGGCAGTCCTTTTTTCTTTCTAATTCACTTTTCAGCTGCGCCTGAAGCTTACTTACTTCGAAGGCGGCACTTGTGGCCAGGCGAACTATAGCTGTTACCTCAGCAATTAGCTTTATGTGGGTTTCTTTGGCAACCCCCTTGCATAGCGCATTTAGTCTGTCCTGCCCTTCCAGGATAGCGTCAACTGTCCTTGCGCTGTCGAAATCCGAATCGTTCGTGGCGTTATAAGTGATGCTGGGTCTACCCAGCGCTGGGTATACTTCGGTAACGTCCTCCTCCATATTTACTATGTTGTGATTGATCGTTGATTTGGATTTATTTATCACACATTCTCCTCATACTTTGCCCTTTTTCGAGTTTATATCCAAAAATATTGTTGGTATTCGTCGCATGCAACTTGTAGGACCGCTTCGTAAATAATAAGCAAAAGCTAATAAGTAAATGAAAATTTCGTAATAATTATATTACATATAATTAAACTCGTATATATATGAAAATAAACAAATTCGCAATTATTATATACAATAAATTAATAATAATGGTAAAATAAAGTTAATGAAACTAAGGCAGATGAACATGCCTCTCATCCCAATTGATTTCACGGATGATTTGAACGAACCTGTTGAAAACATCTACCCCAGCCTCTTTGTATGATTTATTTATTTGTTTATTTTAGATGTACACAACAGAAATGAATCCAATAACAGTGTTACATCGAGAGAAAAAGTAAATACAAATACATTAAATGGAAACTAACACATCAATGAATTAAAAGAGAACATTTGGATTTGAATTCATTTTAAGACATATTAAAAATATCCAACCGACCAGACATACGATACAAATTTTATAAAATTTGTTAAGACTAAAGTTTTCAATAAAATTAAATTTAATGAAAGCTGTTTTAAACAAATGATGATTACGAAAAGATCTTGTAGGCACAACGTACTAGTTAGTAATTGCAGTCAATTATATTGTTAAAAACTTTATTAAAGAACATTACACAGAAAAGTTAACGTCTAGATTTCAGACTATGCATATCACAGCATGAGGACAGGCAAGGAATAACTCGTTTTCTTGGGTAAATAAACAGAGCTTTTATTTTACAAAACAAGAATGAAATAGTAAAAAGCAACAACAGTAAAATGCTGCGGGTTTATAAAGAAACGAAAGATGACGACACGGTGTGACGTCACATAAAATGAAGTGTTGCGACATCACTCCCCCCAGTCCGAAACAGTCCTTCTCGGACGTCAAAGTGGCAATCGGAAACGCACTCTTCGGCCATAACGAGTCCTGACCTCCGATCTACTTGATGGAGCACGGGAACCCTCTCCTCTCAAGGCCGGAGATTGTACAGGAGTACTTTGGACAGATCTTGTGACAACTGGAGTTTCCGGAACACTGGGAGATGTTGGAGGATCAGGATCCTCGAAACCAAACGCAGGTTTCAGACGATCAATGCCCACCCAGGTGGGAGAACCGTTGATTTCAAGCTTAAACATCATCTCTTCATAAAATGTCAAGGACATTAAAAACTACTACTAATCAGTCTATCTTGGCAGCAATGATCACCTTTAATCCTCGGATGATGACGAACTAAAACGGATTGGGGACAACGATATCGGTCATACACAGAGTCCGAGCTTTCTCCAGAGGGACTTGGTGGGTTAGTGTCAGTGGACAGGGAGATTTGGCCTAAGCTCAGATAAGGAGGGGGAGATCTTGGAACATCAATCTCCTCCTCTTGGTGGTCCTCGCAACATTCATACTAGACACATGTTGAGGCATTTGGCCTAATGTTCCGATCGAGATAACGTCCGGGTCACCAATGAGGACAGGCAAGGAATAACTCGTTTTCTTGGGTAAAAGCATGTTAACATCCCACTTCTGATTTGTTAACATCTAGCTCAATTTACTAAATAAAAATACCATCGTTAAAAAATATCACCGCTGCCTTTATTCAAATTTTTCTCCTATTAATTTCCTTCTTATCCAATTGATTCGTCAATTCGTCATCACTTGGTTGATCAGACTCCTCCTCGCTCTCTTGAACGGTTTCTTCGTCTTCTTGTTCGTCATCTGTTGCTTCCTCATATTCCCACTCATCTTCATAATCGGAGTGGGCTACGTCATTGATTTCTCGAGAAATGAACTTTTGCCCGTTGACTTTGTCGAATCGTTGACTTCGTCGAATCGTTGGTTTCGTTAAATGGATACCTTACGTTTGTCCTTGACGTTGACTTCGTTATTAGTTGCAGCGTTGTTCGTTGACGCTATGTGCGATTACCATCCGTTTTTCTCCAAAAGAAGATCCGTTTCATACAATCGTCGTCTATCGGCTAACTGGTGCGTCGTTCTTCATCCCACTTCTGATTTGTTATCATCTAGCTCAATTTACTAAACAAAAACACCATCTTAAAAAAACACCGCTGCCTTTATTCAAATTTTAACGTCTCTCTTCAAATTATTATTTTTACAAAAATCGTGATATTATTTTCATACTGTTGGCAACATCACTGTTATAATCTGGCGTCTGGCGATAACAAGCAATAAAAAAATGCTCATATATAGCCCTAGGAACTAAATTAAACATAACAACTGGACCAGCGTATAAAAGAATGGTCCGATATTCGGTTGCCTTCCACCGATCCAAATCGTTTAGTCCTCTGGGCTTCCTGGTAAATTCTTTTGGATAATATGGTCGCAAAGAAATCAATTTGAGCTTATTTCCTTTACGGTTTTGCTATCTAATTTAACTGACACCCTACCACCAACCCAAAAATTTAGCAATTCGCGCATTACCCTTAGGCTTATACAATGCATGTAATCGAAGGGGAAATCTTCAACCCCCCATGTCGATTTCAAAGACTGACAATGGAAAAGTTCCCATGTGATGTTCTGTATCACTTTGATCTTTAAAGGATTTGTCACACCGCTTTCCAGCATTTAAATCATCTAACACTACGACGCGACCTTGATAATTATAGTTTCCTCTACAAATGCACTTATCACAGGAGGAATATCCATTATGCCCTTTTATACATTTTAGATATGCACGGGCAGGTGCATCACACATTATTGAATGTAGCTTAACAGTTAATTTTTTCTTATTAAATACAAAACCAACATCTAGCAATTTCTTGAACTTCCTGAAAGCCCTCAATTGTTAGGAAAGGTTTTGATGTTACACAAAAAATCGCTACGACTATTGGATTTGTGACTGTGCAGCTATTTACCTGCATGGGAATTGGACAAAATTGAATTTTGGAGCTTTTAACTTCATTGAGAACAGTTGAATACCTAGAAAAAAAACTTAAGTTGTTTTTCAATGCCAAAGTAGCAAATTTCTCCATTTTGCAAATTGACTTTAATTGAAGACATAGAGGGAGTTTTCCTTAAGGTAAGACTGGTCCTAGGCAAATCAGAAAGGTGAGGGGGGAATATGTTATAAATCCGTGACCGCAAGATCTGAAATATTATATTTATTGTCCCAATCCCTCAATTTATTCTGCAAGTTTGATGAATTTTCATATTGATTAAAGGGGCCCTATTTTTCATCGTTATTGTCAAAATTTTCCTGAATAGAATCCAGTGGTTTGCTTGATGATTGTGTTCGGTTGGTTCACATCATAGTTTCAAAGTGTCCTAATTATTAATTACTTTCTTTTGTTCATAGCAGAAGAAAATCGTTGGGGGCATGTTTCAGCCAAACTCTAATTGAATTCTTTATATCATCTGACGCACCAGTGGCCTTTTTGATAGATCCTGAAAAATGAAAGTAAAAAGTTTTAGTTCCCATTGAAAGAATGTATGTAATAAATTACGATTTAGAACTAATTATGAAGTTGTGTTGAGTCAAAAAAAAATGTAAAATATACTTACTAAGTATGACACAACAAAGAGAAATATCTTAAATTGCTCTTTTATTTCCGGTTCCTTTAAAACTGAAGGCACTAGCTGTTTGATTTGTAAGGGTCTTAACGAATCACTGACAGCCTTTGTTGCTGCCCCACCTACAACCCTTGATGTCATATAAATGTACTGAAAAGAGGAAAATGTCAAAGGATAAGTTAAATGAAACTCCTACCTACCTACGTACATGAAGCAATATTGTTGCCGATAATAATATACGCAACCTCACAACATTCGTCTCAGTCGACGAGAGGAAGTTATCATCACAAGGCTAAGAATCGGGCACTCTCGATTCACTCACCGTCATCTGTTAGCTGGAGAACCCCCACCCATGTGTACGAAATGCAATGTCGTCTATACCATCAAACACATCCTATGTGAATGTCCCTCCTTTAACTCACCCTAGAATGTTTATTTTCAAAAAAGCGAATTTTACGTTGCCTGAAATTTTAAACCATCACTCCGATTTTAAACCCATCTTCCAATTCATTAAACTTATTGGATTCATGCATCATATTTAATCTTTTACTCTAACATTCTAATTTTTAAAAAAGGACATTTTATTGTATTTTAAATGAGAGATGTATAGAGTACATCCGACAAAGGCCTTTGGCCTTCTAAAGTTGTTTTAATGTCTTTTCTGGCGCATAATATCCTGGTGTGGATCATGTGCCAAAAAAAACCCAATCAATCAACCGATAATAATAACCAGATCTAATTAGTTATTGAACAATTTGAAATTCTTATAAATCATCGTCTGCGATGTCACTACAGACCGCCGGTCTAGCTTGTGGTATACATACGTTTCTGTACATGACCGATGCACTCAAGTTTTTCTACTACAGTATCCCCATAGGGCTTTGCCTTGCAAATGTCTGGATGGGTTCTGGCATCCCCATCTCCTAGGTATTTTACGTAGTCCGAATTGTCCCCCGGTCCGAAATTGACCTTTGGAAAATCCTTTTCATCCCCACAACCTCCATTGCTCCAGCGGATCCACTATGGTTCTTCAAACAGTCGTGCTGAGAAGGAATTTTGGTTTCGCAAATTTTGCAGAAACTCGTAAGGGTTTCAACGTCGAGGACCTTCCCAGTTTCCATTCCAATTACGGAACAAATACCTATTTTCGAGGAATGTCCGCGTGTCTTCCAAGTGCCATCCCCAGACACATTGATGTCGGTTGACTTAGTCAAGTCGATCTCTTCAGATGCAGCTCTGGCCATTGATCCCTGAGCTACTTCTCGGGATGCGTCTAATATGATTTTATTTATGTTATCGTAACACTTCCGTGTAATAGCTGGCAAGGTGTTCATTGCGACACAAAATGTCTGCAACCCTTTCAGTCTAACACCGATGCACCGCATACTGTAGACCAGCCTCCTGTTCACCTCAGGAATATTTTTTTCTTCCCAAGCATAGGGCAGCTATTAATTTTGGCGTTCTTATTACAATCACAAGTAATTTGAAATGTTGAAGCTGCTCCTCTCACACTTGCCTCCGAAAACAGAATATCTGATTTGCACATCTTGCAACTCACTTGCTTACTTGGAGCCTCGAATAGAATACCAATGTCCACAATTCTGTAGCCAGACAGAGACGATTCAGAGACGAAAATTTTGATAACATTACTGTAATCACAATAAGCGGAGTTGACTGTAATTAAAAATAACTTGGTTCAATTCTGTTAACTTTCCTACAAAATACCTCCATACTCTTTTGGATACCGAAAAATAGAAATTAAAATTGTGTTATCTATAATTAACTGTTCAGTTTACCATTAAAAGTTATAAAATTGATATCTCAATATATGGCATCCAAAAGAGCTTGGTGATATTTAGCAGAAACGCCAGTATAAAATAAATAGTAATATTAAGGTCATTCTTCTTCAGAGTCCGAGGCAGTATCTGTTGAATCGCAGTCAAATGAAATAATCACTTCTTGCCTATCCCACACTTCATCAACAAGTCCATCTAGGTCCCACATTTATTTTTCTCTTTCAGTAACATGCTTAATGCAGTTAGTCCAATTTTCGGCAGAAACCTTGTCAATTCCTTCCTTAACTAACCCCCTAACCCAGTGCTGAGATTGGAGAAAAATATTTGGGGGGACTCACCTTTTAACAGAGTACGTGATTGATAGAAGGCAAAATATGGCTATTTTTGGGTACCTATACTCAAATTGATAATATAAATTATTTGATTACATAAAATTTTGCACTTACCTTTCCGGTGGTTATTTTTACAAGCTTGTAACCGAATAAAATATTTTATCATTTAAGGAATATTTGAACTCTCTGTCAAACATTAGGAAAAAATCATTTTGAAGGTATAAATTAAGTAATAAACCTCTGAGAAAGAAAAAGGTTAATTAATCTAAAATTTTCTTGAATTGTTCATATGTCCAACAGTCCGGGATAAAACTTGTTGCTTCTAAATCTTCAGTAGCAGTGGCGGATCCAGGATTTGGTTTTTGGGGGGGGCTAAGAATTTTCATAATCCAATTGAATTTTCATGCGATAGGGAATGGCAATACGTAAAAGGTAGTGAATTATCCTACACAAACCACTAAAAGGGGGGTCTGGGGGTCCTCCCCCAGAAAATTTTTGGAAATTTAAGTCAAAAAACCCACTTTTTCAACTCGTTTTGGTACGCCTCATCCGAATTTCGGATATAGATTTTTTGCGTTTTGACAAACTGAGAAATATATTAGACGTTTTGGGGGGGCTTCAGCCCGAAAGCCCCCCCGTAGATCCGCCACTGTTCAGTAGTCCCTGATGAGCTCTCAGCAATGTTGTTGTCCGTCCTTGGAATTTTTGCTCTTGAAGGTGAACTATCCAAGTCGTCTTCGTTCGACGACGGTCTCTTAAGCCACTTCAACATTTATAGCTACTTACACAGTTCGTCTCGTCTCGTTTGATTATATTATACGAGAAGTATTAACTCATATGCACTTACTTCGAAAATCCTCCGAATAAATACAACCACTAGCTGCTGCCTGCTGCTCTACTTCTGCTGCAATGACCAGAATGAAAACAAACCCAGCCACAGCATGCTCCGACAATGACTGTTCTTGAAAGAACCACTTCTTGGAAACATTCGCGAATCAGAAAAGGGGGCTATATTTCTTTAACCCCCTCTTGTGAGGAGTGTCCGTCTGGGGTGCCTTTTCAAATTCCCATTTGTCACCGCTCGTTAACTGATTACGAGCAGAAAAAAAGGATGAGCGTCGTATTGCGTCTGGGCATTTCAATGCAGCCATCCCCCCGGGCCCAGATAAGATACACCGAACGACCAGGGACCCTGATAACCATGTTCCCTCACCAGTGGGGGAAGGCATCCCGGCCAGCGGCCGCCATTGGGTTGGGAGAAACATCTCGGCGAACCTCCAAGCCCTCTTTTGGCTCGTATTTGAAATTTAAATATTTCGGGGGACGGTAAAAATTCTTCGGGGGACGGTCCAAACATTTCGGGGGACGGCGTCCCCCCCAATCTCAGCCCTGCCCTAACCTCTGCGAGCTTAAAAGTTCTGTTCTCTCTAGCCACATGTCCTTTGACCTGACTCCAAATAAGTTCAATTGGATTTAGCTCACAGTGGTAGGGGGTAGCCGTAAAACGGTGTGGCCAAATTCCTCGGCTATTGCCTCCACTTTATACCCATCAAACAAGTGCTTTATTGCAGACACTTTATTTAAAAGTTCCAGTTTAATCATGTCAACAGTCCATGTAATGTTCTTATGCGACAGACACTCTTGAATTGCACTTTTCTTCCAAGAGGCTGTCGGTGTCTTTTCTTTTTTCACTGAGTGGTACGGCGCATTGTCCATAACAATAACACTGTTGGGCTTGAGTCTTGGCATAATGCTCTTAAACCAATTCTCAAAGTGAGGCCCGTCCATCTCTTCATGGTAGTCCCCAGATTTCTTGCCAACGAAAATGTCTTCAGCGTCAGGAACAAAGCCCTCCTCATTTCCAATATGAGTGATAATCAGCCGTCTCCCTTTCCCTTTGGGCGCAGTCAACCCTACGGTCAAATTCCTAGAGGTAGCCTGGTAGCTATCTTTGATTTGATTGTCTTGCCACACTCGATTTTGGGAATGGCCTTCATTCACCCACGTTTCGTCTCAAGTTAGTATATTGAAGCCTTCTTCTCCTTTAACTCCCGAATTTTTCGAAGGTAGTTCCTTCTCCATATATTATATCCTTTCTTTCCAACAACATGGACTCCCTTTTCCTTTTCTGAAAGGAAAATCCCATATCTTTCAGGATCCTGTACAATGTGGTGCGGCTAATGTTCGGTGAAAAAATATCTTCATTCACTTCCTTGAGCACTTTGTCCAATGTAGGGATTTCATTCCTATGAAAGAAACCGTGAAATTTTCTTCGAACACACGAGAGTGTGAAATCATCATATTTCTTCAGCCTTGAGCGTTTACCGACGGCAGCAGGTCGTTTTTTCCCTGGAGTGCTGAGAGGGCTCGATTCTTGCTTCTGTTTTTTTATACGAAAAACAGTCCTTCCACTTACTCCAGTGAGGTCCGACACTTTCTTCACAACTTGCCTTATGCTGTCCTCTAAATTATCTTGACGAAGACGTGCGTAAACATTCAATACGTTTTTGCGGGTTTCGCTTCCAATCGCCTTCCCTTGCTTTAAGGGCGTAAACAGCGAGGACGGTGACATCCGTTGCCGTGAGGTTAAGGGCGTACACGGTGTGGACGATGACATCCATCCATCAGCCATGTTTACAAATGGAAACAAAACGATGTTGATGAAAAGGCACGAGATGATGAAGAACAAGATGAGGTAACGTATTAATGAAGAAGATTAAATTTAAAGTTAACGATGATAAAAAGGAAACAATTTAACGAGCACGAGAGATCAAAATAAACAGGAGCACCAGCGAGAACGAAAATCGAACGACGAACGAAGGATTGGCAGGGGAAAACGAAGCAAGCTCGCCAGGGAGAACCTGTTTTCCAGCCAAAACGGCGGGAAATTCATCGCGATGCTGCTTCTGCGTTGCCCGTTGACTATATTCCTTCGCTTTGATTAAAGACTAGGGTCCCATTTTTCCTCCCTGTTCCTTTTTAGATTTCTAGCAAGTTTCCAAAGGTTGCCCTCTTCCAGGGATAGGTTTTTTACAAGGCATTCACAACTTTTTTGGTTATGTTTGGTTAATTCTTTTTTGACCAATTTGTCTGCCGATCTGAAGTTAGCTCTATCAGTGCCGGCCCTGGACTGCTGCCAGCTTCTCCTTAGCTGGTTCCTCCAATGCACTAGCGCTGCTAGCTCACGGGGGAGGGGCTTAGGCTGCGAAGGGGGAGGAGCCTTAGAGGCTGACTTGTGTGCGTTTTGCACGGCCAGTGAAAAGTCCTTCACGAGCTCATCTATCTCTTTTGGGCTATTAGGATTTCTTTTATAGAGTAGTGGGGAGATATTTTTCCCTACTTGCAGCTTGTATTTATCCCATATTGTGATGAGTTTTGGTTTCTTTCTACCTGGGGCTAAGTCAAAGGCTCCCCTGTGTATGGCAAAATCGAGGACTGATTGAGAATTGTATCCTATTCTAGTGGGTTCCCTGGGAGCTGTTATTATGGCCATCTCATCCTCAACTATTTCTAGGAGTTCTACCCCACTATCATTTATTCTGGAGCAGTTCCAACTAGTGTGCCAAGCGTTGAAATCCCCGCACAGTATCACGCTTTGATTTATTGGCATTAGGGCAGATATATCCTGTTTCAAATCCCTACTGTATTTGTGGGTTACATACACGGAAGCTATCAAAGTAGAGGTTTTGGAGGTTCTATTGGTTATTTTGATAGCTGTGGACTGTACTAGAGGGGTCTGGGGGATGGGAATGAACTCGTGTTTTATGTCCCTTCTCACAAGGACCGTTGTTCCCCCATGAACTATGTTGGCCCGGCAGTAGTGCTGTCACTGTCTTATATGTTGTATAATTAGGGACTTTTAGTTGTGATTTTTCCCCCAATCTTATTTCCTGTAAGCAAATTACTTCTGGGTTATATTGAGCAACAAATGCTCTAAATTCGTGGAGCTTATTTGACACCCCATTGGCATTCCAAGTTATCAGGTACCCTTTATTCATGTTGGGAGTTTTGACTTAAGCCTATTAACTTGTGTACTGTATCAATTGGGTTCCCCTGATTTTGGAGGGATTCTAGGAGAGCTGTGGGGCCCCCGACCTTGTTACATAGTTCCATTACAAAGGCTATTGTCTTTATTAGGTTAGCCATTTCAGGCCTATTGCTAGTTGGAATGCTCGGGCCCCCCTCTAACGTATGGAATTCGGCTGCTATATTTGAAAAACCTTGGGAGCTGCCGCCCGCCGCTTGGGATGATAAGCCTTTTTCAGTATTCCTTCTCTTGAACTCAGTGGGAGGGTTTTTTACTGGAGGTTTGGGATATTTGGGGCAGAGTCGCCAGGCAGCCGTGTGTCCATTTTCATGGCAGTTTATGCATGTTGGGACCTCTAGTTTATCAATGGTGCAGTCCCTGGTTTCGTGATCCCTAGAAGCACATTTGAGACACCTAGGCTTGTTTAGACACTTATCTGCTGTGTGGTTAAATAGATTACATCTAAAACACTGAACTAAGCCATTATATCTAGGCTTTTCTACTGTCACCGGTACTTCGCAGCACTGGGTAAGGTCAAAAATTTGGAAATTTAGCTCGCTCCTTGGGAGCTCTACCCTGACAATTGGGATGGGTGTTTTAAATTTTCCTAATAATCTTACCACTTAAGCTACCGTAAAGCCTTGCTCCTCAAGGTCCGTTTGGACATATTCTTCCGAAATGATGGTGGGGACGCCTTTAATCACTGCTTTGATGGGTCTTTCGACCAACGGTTGGATGAGATAGTAGGGTGTCTCAAAAAAAAACTTTTTTAAAAAAACCTCGGTCCCCAGGGCTTTTCCCATTCCTTTTGGTCCCAAAAGATTGTGTGTGAAGTTTCAGCCCCCTAAGTTAACTCTAGGGTTTGCCTGTAGAGCCCCAAAGTTTGAAAAAAGTGGAAAAAATTACCAATTTTCATAATTTTTAAAAATTATATTTTAAGGTTGATACTGCTATAAAACCGGTTCAGATGTGTCATTTAGGACTTAGTTTGGTGGAATATATTTATTTATGTGTATTAACTGTACCCTATGGCCCCTATAATTTAAGATTAAAACGTACTACTTAGGGACGTTGCACTCGTCAAAGCTTATAATGCACTACCGATGGACGAAATGAATTAAATCCGAATTTCTTCGAAGGAACTCCCTCAAATGATGCCATTTGAAGCTAAAAGGATATTACAAATTATAAAAACCAGTGAAATAACAGTTTGTGTCCCTTCCACTGAGCTTTTAATGTAAAAAGTGTTTTTCTTCAAAATTTCTCGTTTCCAGCTGATAAAATCCAAAATTTATACTAAAAAAGGGGTTGTTGTACTTTTTAGATTCCAAACTTTGAAATCTTTATAGGGGTTTCATTTTTAATAAGTAGAATTAAATTTTATTGCGCACAGATCGGAAATGACATGGATATATCCTATACCAGACCTGAAAATCTATCTTCTTTTTTTAAGTTTGGAAAATTATTTCCTTTTAACGTATTACGGGAAAGTTCTAATTAGAAACTTCTTTTTTTAACATTTCAACCAATATTCACAATTATTAAACTATTTTCCTAACTTTGTAAAAAGAAAATCGATTTTCACGTCAGGTATAGGAAATATTCAAGTCATTTCCGATCTGTGCAGTTTAAAATTTAATTTTACTGGAAGAAATGAAACCCCTATAAAGGTTCCAATGTTTGGTATCTAAAAATGTTCATCAAACCCCTTTTTTAGTATGAGTTTTGGGTTTCATTAGCTGGAAACGAGAAATTTTGAAGAAAAGCACTTTTTACATTAAAAGCTCAATGGAAGGGCTCAAAACTGTTATTTCACTGGTTTTTATATTTTATAATATCATTTTAGCTCCAAATGGCATTGAGGGATTCCCTTCGAAGAAATTCGGATTTAATTTATTTCGTCCCCCAGCAGTGCATTATAAGCTTTGGCGTGTACAACGTCCCAAAGTAGTACGTTTTAATCTTAAATTTTAGGGGCTATAGGGTACAGTTAATACACATAAATAAATGTATTCCATCTAAATAAGTCCTATGGACGCATTTGAACCAGTTTTATTTGCATTATCAATCTTAAACATAATTTTTAAAAATTCTGAAAATTGGTCATTTTTTCCACTTTTTTCAAACTTTGGGGATCTACAGGCAAACCCTAGAGTTAACTTAGGGGGCTGAAACTTCACACACTATCTTTTAGGACCAAAAGGAATGGGAAAAGCCCTGGGGAGCGAGGTTTTTCGGAAAAAAGTTTTTTTTGAGACACCCTAATGAGCGGCAAAATTAAAAAGTTAAAAAAATTAATTTAAAAACTAAAGGAGATAGAGCAAAAACCTCAGTAAGAGTATTGTTGCCAACGTCAAGAAGATCTCATTGAAAAAAATTTGATCAAAATATCTTGAATATTCGCGGAGATATTAGCATGTGAAAATAGCACTTTTTCAGGGGTCAAAAAGTAAAAAATTCGCATATTTGCAAATTTTTTTGACTTTTTGATTAAATTTTGTGTTCTTTCAACTAAAAAAACACAAAACTACACAATTTCACTGAAAAATTTGCAAATATGCGAACTTTTTACTTTTTGACCCCTGAAAAAGTGCTATTTTCATATAATAATATCTCCGTGAATATTCAAGATATTTTGATCAAATTTTTTTCAATGAGATCTTCTTGACGTTGGCAACAATACTCTTACTGAGGTTTTTGCTCTATCTCCTTTAGTTTTTAAATTAATTTTTTTAACTTTTTAATTTTGCCGCTAGGGGCGCTGTAAGTCCTCTCAATGGATTCTCCAGGATCACTTACCTAGGGGTAGACCTTACTTCCATGACCCTAGGAGGGGCTGGTTCCGAATAAAAGCCGTGCAACGCAATTTTGAAACACCCTGTATACTTAATAATTTAGCCAACTCGCATTGGTCTGATGTCATACTTTTATTTAGATGATCAATCCATTGTTGGGCTCCGCATCCATTTACGATGTGGGGAGCATTTGAGTTCATGGGAGCCAAGCAGGTTTTGTAGTACTCAATGGATCTCCTGAGATCCCGAATTTTCTGCTGGACTTCATCGTCAGTGCAGTCCATGTTTGGAGTGCTGGCATTGGTTGGAAGGCTCTGACTGCCATTTATTGGCAGATTCATCGGGTTTATCACTTATTTCACTTATGATATTTGCACTGATTTCGTGCGCACTATATTTAATTGTAGCACTCACAACACTATCATTTGCGGCAGGAGACACCGTTCCAGGCGGGTATAACACGCCGGTGTCAAGTGCTGCCTGGTTGCACAGAACACTTTGTAGATCATCATTTGGTCGGTCGGTCGCTACCGGATCACAGGGCTGGGAGACTCCAAGCTGCTTCGCAGTGGCTCCTTCCGTAGGCTGCTCTCCATCGTCATTCTCCATGGCTGGATCGCCGGGAATTTTCGGTTCTAGGCGCAGCTGCGCTTCCTTGATCAGGCCGGAACTGGAGTTGACGGGCTGCCGGTTGGCCCTGGGGTGAGTTCTGGCCGCAGTGCCTTCATCTCTATCTCCTGGCTGCGGATTTGCGCTGGTATTGCCTTTGGATTTTTTGGCCGATGAGCTGTGCTCTTGGGAGCAGCCTCCTTGTTGGATTTCGGCGATGCGTGGGGCGTCCCACGCGCCGACGGGCCCATGGCCTTTCTGGTTTCGAATTCCACTAGAAATGTCCGAGGGTGTTGTCCCTCCAGCGAGCAGGGGCTAGCAGCAAGAAAGGGGAAAAACTTGGGCTCTCAGAGCAGTGCCCTTGGTATCGCAATAGTGCTGAGTACAGCTTTGAGTCTCGCTATCAGTCTGCTGCTCTCGCTTTGCTCTGCTCGAACTTTATTATTTCGAACAGAGTATTTTTATCAGTTCACAGTAATAAATACGTTTGAAGCAGAGAGAGAGGGCCATCTGGTCTCGGCCCTGGGAGAGAGCGTGCTAGCTACATACCAGACAGAGGGAAAAGTAGGGGACCCGAGTTTCTTTGTGTGATTACTCCATGCTGTATTCTAATAAAGCATCAACATCTTTTTCAAAGTAAATTGCAAGATAAGATTTTGATTAAGCAAAGAAAATCTCCTTGTTTCTCTATTCTGTGTCCTTCATGCATACGGAACTCGATTCGCAAGGTGTGCTCTTTATAATAATAATAATAATTTTATTAGACATTCATTATACAAACACAGAAAAATTTTAAAATTTTTAAATTTGTTTAAAATTTAAATTTTTTTGAAAGAATTTTTGTCTTTTTTAAATTCAATTATTTTAAGATAATTTATTACGAAATATCGTCTGCATATTTCCTGTTTCATTTGACTGAAGGATTTTCCCTATATTTTCTAAGTTCATTTTAATAAATTAAATAATAATTTAATCATGAATTATGGTTTTTTTATGTTATACAGTTATATAACTACAACATCCATGGAAACATTACCTTGGCAAATGCCTCAAACGTTTTTAACAGGAATTTTAAAAAAAGTCGATTTTTGAGCCCAAAAAAATTGAAATTTTTAAAAAAAATAATCTTTTTACTGTCTGATTTTCTTCCAATTTTAGTATGTCACTATTTAAGCTGTTTGTGATTGAAAACCGTTTAAATTAATTCTTTTGCAGTTGTTTTGTGGTTTTGAGTGATGTTTTAATTTTTTCGAATATCCAAAATTTCAAAAATACTTTAAAAATAGATATTTTAAATTTTTCAAATTTTAATTGGAATATTCGTATTCATCACTGAAAAATAGCCTATAAACATGTATCATAAGTCTCTATTACTATTATTTGATTTTTAAAATTTTTTTTTGGCCCATATTTTAAAAATTTAAATTTAAAAAAAATGCTCAACACTTGCAGAGTGGCATCAACCGGTTTTGAAATCTACACTATTAACTCTATCCAAAACCATCAAAACATTGATGGTATAAGAGATTTCGAGGTTGACCCCTTTTTTGCCATTTGGCACCCTGACTAGAAGAAACTTCCCGTACAGGCGAAAAAGAAATTACAATTATTGCCTTTGTATTTGTTTCTTAAAACTCCTCTCCCCAGGGGGTCTGTTTATGGTTTCACTACTTGCAAGAGAAAAACTACATAGGAGATAACTCACACTCCCGTCCACGACCGATATCCTTTTCATTGAAAGGGGGAAAACCCTGCTTTGGCCATGATGGAGAGAAACGATCTTATTTCCTTGAAAACGGGGAAATTGTTTGCTCATTTATTAAATATGCCAATATTTTTAAGAAGAAATCTTATTACACACATCTCAAAAAAGAAAATAAACATTCAATTTAAAAGAATATTGCTAAAGCACAAGCAGTGTATTAAAATCAGATTACTATTGAATTATTAAAAGCTGACTCACCCTCGTAATCTAAGCGGTCAGTTATGCATGCAAAATGCATTTTAGGGGTTAAGTGTTTGCTCGGAAATAAACTTAAAAATCATATGGCAATCTTTAACATTCTCTTGTCAGTTGAAAAGTTTCTGAAACAGAAATGACAGGTGCGGTAACAGTATCGGGGATTCTTAACATTAAAAGTAGCAAATGCCAATAGTTATCGTCATAAGGAACCTTGTCTCCAATTAAAAGTGGGAGGTATCTAATAAGGATCCACATTTGAGTTCCACTTTGACCTGACGCGCGCGAACCATTACAATTGACAAGCTTTTCTTGTTTGATAGGGACAGGTTTACATGAAGAATCATGCCTTCCATAATCGAAGTTTCTTATGCGATCATTTAAAGTTAAAAATTTATCTTTGAAAACAAAATGATTTAAAATAAACATTACTTCAGAAGCACGCCAGCCCTCAAAGAGATCATGCATTATATCAATTGCTAAATTGTCTGATACGTGCCAATAACCCAAATCGTTCAAGGGACAAATACTTTTAACACTACACGATACACATGACATAGTTCCAGCCAGTATATCTGCAACTTGTTGATCATGTGAAGATTCTTATGGCGTAATAAAATAATGTCTTCATTTGTCATTGTTTGCATTACCTGCTTTTGAACCATGCAAAATCGACTGCAATAATTGGCCGAAAAGCTTTCAACAAATCCCAACAATTTATTGAGACCCAAATTGTCCCCCACAACTTGCCATACAACAGTTTTAAACACTTTTTCATTTATCTTTAATCCATCTTCAGAAAGAAACTTTAAATCACGCACTAGTGGCTCCAAAATTTTTTTGTAACCATATACATTGACATCGAGGGCATAGTGCACATTAACAAGGAAAATTGAATCTAATTTTGACTGAAGATTTACTGGTAAATCTTTGATTGAAAAATATACAAAACCAAGCTTATGAATCCCTGTGCGAGATCCTAATGGTTTAAGAACCTCCACATCATCAATGTATAGTTCTATTACAATAGTATTCAATGATGACAAATGACAATTATAATTGTAATAAAGTCCATGATGGACTTTGCAATACAGAATTTTGATTAATTTTACTTAGTTTATATTCCTCAAATAATTCCACAAATCCAGAAACCGAAATTAAGTTCTTCATAGTTTCTACAATAGAAATATACTGGCAAGTGTCTTTTTTTTAAATTGTTCAGTTACGCCATGTTTTCCAAGCTTTGCTTCATACCGTGTACCAAGAACAACATCAATAGGATCTACATACAGTCCAGAAGATTTTAAAAAATTCATTAATTTTTGCTTTGAATTGAAGTTTTCTAGATATACTTACTACAATCATAAAATTTTTGCATTAATGAATCAATATTAGCACTTGTATTACCTGACTGATTTATGTGTAGCAATGTTTGAGATTTTAAATATTTTACAGTGTCATTAAGCAATTCTGACGCATTCCCAACTGATATGATGCCCTTAAAGGTATTTCTACTATTACATGCTTTGGTGCAATATTGAATAGCACTTTCCTTAAACTGTTGAAAAGTTATTTCAGATTGCTCAGTAAGTGGGATATCTCTTATGGACTAGCGGAAGAAGGATCTACAGAGTTGTCATTAGTGTTAAAATTAGTGATAGGCTCTGATATATTCGAATCAGAAGTTAAAGGCTCTGCACCATTATTTGCTACATTTGAATGAAAAGTAATTAAATGTCGTTCATAATTTGAATAATTTGCCTGTTTCGCGATTTCTCCTTCTGAGGAGATTTCCTGCAGTGCTTGGGCACGTTCTACCGTTTGATCATATGATTTAATTTCCTGTTCTAGATTTTTTATATTTAAATCTAATGGTGTGATAGACTTTGCCTGCTAGAACGTTTAATCTGTGACTTAGATTTTTGATTGTTTGATTTGGCATCATAGTTAGGGATTCAAGGGATTGAATTGCTAATCAGATATAGTGGTGAAAAACTTTGTTAAGCACCTGTTAATTTTGATTTGATATATGCTAATGATTGTTCTTCTGAAAATTTATTTATTTTAATGATATCAGAGACTTGTTCGGAAAAAAAATTGTATGGTTTCAGGGTCACCGTCGAAAGGATTTATAGTTAATTGAAAATTATGCTGAGCCATTTTCTTTATATTTTCAGTTAAAGCTTATCAAAAATACGTTAAAATTATGATTGATAGTTGGAAAAGAAAATCATTCGCAATACATAAAATATAACCCAATTTGAATCTCAATATACACATGAACAATGAATGCACCACAATATACACTTTATTCTTTAGAAACACAGTAATGAAATTTTAAAAACTTCAAAGAGAAATAAATGTCATTTCAACTCAATTCTGTCAGTTATTATAAAATTAAAATATAATATATAAAGAAAATCTAATCCAAGATTTATAAATTTCATAATGCAAATGTTTTTCCACATAAACTAAAATGTAACAAATATAGATGTCGTAATCAAAATAATATTTCAATTGCGCTCATATGTAACTGATAAAATATTGTAAGAATCCTACATTCTTGCTTTAAGCTTGTTTTAAAAAGGATTGCCTATTCTAATATTTGCTAGAGGAATTTCAATATGATTCCCCGGCATTTGTGTCCTCTCTTGATTTCTGGTTACTTCTTTTTATAGTGTTACTTAGATGTTTTTAGGAATGTAAAAATCCGTTCGTGTCGTTTTCTTCGGATTCTTTGTACTTTTTAAGGTTTACAAATTGTGGACACCTGGACGTTACTTTATTTTCTGAGACTATGCTGCCAATGCAGTCATCACGTACAACATTGGATTTCTGTATTTTGGATACTATATAGCAATGTTGTAAAGACAATTTTCTTCAGCAACAATTAATTCTGTATGGTTTATAGATAAATGCTATAAAAGAAATAAATTGCAAATACACTATCGTGGTATGTTTCTTTAAGTAATTAGTTATTCTGATATATCTATCTGAATTACATATGTCTTGTCCAGCACATTCTCTCTCTTTTAAGAAATATTTCTTTAAAACTTCAAACTGTTCAATTATTCTATCACAAACAGGTCCTAGAGTCAACCATCTCGTTTCAACATGGCGGATGAAACAATGGTTTGCTGAAACATCATCTAGCATTTGCTCTTGAAAGCATTGATAATCTGCCTTTTTTGATGGTGACAATTTGATCATTCAATTGAAACGTGATATTGATAGCCTTCTCTTCTGCACTTTAAATACCACAGTTTCGGGCTTGAAAGATTAGTTTTGTTGCCAACAGCCCAAAGAGAATCACTCTTACTCTCTCCAAAGAGTCGACAAAAATCAGCATCAATCTGAAAAGATCAAAGATGTCTCATTAAAGAAAAAGTAAAATATCCAATTGAGAAATAACATATTCATAATTGTTGAACCACATACAATGCCCATATTTATAGGCAAGATGTAGAAAATTTTCAAGGACTAAACTGGATAAATTCTATTAGTTATAAAGTATGCTATAAAACTGTGATGTATTATCCCATCAACTGTTCAGGGATCGCTAGAATCAGTGTCTAGTCTAAAAGACATAAGATTAGGTAAAATTCTATTTGAATTCGGCAGCAGTTGCTGGGATAATACATTAGTACCGAAAGTTGAAACTCTTATTTATCTTCAATGAGAGGATTTTAGATTGTGACTTTAATTTTAACAACTTAAAAGCAATTATGCCAAATAATAAATGCAGTATTAAAAGGTACTTTTAAGACATTATCCAAAAAATTTTTCAACGCACAAATTAAACATTAGTTAGTTCAAATGTACAAAATTTTTAGAAATGAACAATTAAAAGTCCCACCAAAAAACGTTTTTTTACAACTCTTTTTATCACCAGTTTTATTAAATATGCAATAAAATAGTCGTACTACGTAATGTATACTATTCTATATTATGTATTAAATTTCAGGATATAAAATTATGGTTTTAAGAAATCATAAAACTAAAATTTACTTCTTAATAAAGTTTATTGATAAGTAATTACAGAAAAGCACCACTGCACATACGACTTTTCCATCTATATGTCATTTCTGCAGAGTGCTAATTCATACCTATTTATAATGTCTTCGTTTATATAACGCTTAATACCAATTGCATGTTGTGTCCCACCAACTTAATGTAGGATTTTTTCAAAAAAAAAACGTACTAAATTAAAGATTTGATATTAATATACAATGCAATCAGTGGCGTTCCTAGTACCCCAAGCAGTGTCGGCGAAACTGGTTTGCGAGGCCCTAATACCAGATTTAATGAATTATTGTAAAATAATTGACATTTTTTTATAATTAATAGTATTATTAATAGCTTAATTAATTAAATTTTTTAAATTAAGATTAATTATAATTTTAATTAATTTAATTATAAAATGTAGTACTTTAGGATAATCTGAGCAAATGGCAATTTTTTTCACAAATCTCGTAAAATTATCCTATTAATTTCAGAAATGAATATTTAAACTGATTTATTATTGCTTTTTTTACTTTTTATTACTTTAAATGTAATTTTGAAGTTTACGAGTTAGTCCATGGCCTACGTTAGTCCGATTGGATCAAAATCAAGCCAGTATTGAACTAAATATTTTATGTACAACAAAAACTTCCAAAATAATAATGTACTAACAAAATATATTGGCGAATAGAGAAATTTATTTCGGGAGGGGCCCAATATTATTTTTCAGCCCATCCATAGATAAATTTATTACCTCCAATTCAGTGTTTTATACATATTTTGTTAGAATTTTACATATAAAAGAGCTTAATCTAAATAAGTTATGAATGATTTAGTCCCTAGTACCAAAGGGGGGTCTGGGGGTCCTACCCCAGAAAACTTTCAAAATTTTGACAATAAAAAACTGGTTTTAACTAGTTTTTACACACCTAATCCAAACTTTGGATTTAAATTTTTAGATAGGATTTGCATTTGAATTACTACTAACAAATATGAAAATCAAATAATAACTACCAACATTACGTTGGTTTTTTTAATCCGAACTTTGGATTTAAATTTTTAGATAGGATTTGCATTTGGGTGAACTTATTGTAAAAAAAAGAAATCAAAGTAGAAAACGGGATTTGGGGGTCCTCCTCCAAAAATGTTTTGGAAATTTGCCCTTAAAACAGGGTTTCAACTTGTTTTTGATACCTAGACCTAATTTTGAACGTATATTTTTAAGTATGATTATGATTTTGATGAACTTATTATGAAAAAATTTAAATAATAAAGTTTTAAGTGCAAAGGGGGGTTTGGGGGTCCTCCCCCAGAAAATTTTTTGAAATTTGACCCTAAAAAACAGGGTTTTAGTCTGTTTTGGTACCCTTGTATAATGTACTAAAAGAGGCCTACAGATTGGACTCTAAAAAGGCCTCGCGCTGGAGCTCCAAAAAAAAAAGCTTCGCACCTAGGCCTCGCGCACGGGCTCCAGAAACATGAAGACATGAAAAAACGTTATTGAACACACATTATATCTTTGTAGTTAAACACGGATTCAAATAGTTTAAATTCTTGCGAGGCCCTTAAAGTGCGAGGCCGTCGGCGGGGGCCGACGTCGCCGACGCCTAGTTACGCCTCTGAATGCAATGGTATTCGGATGTATGCATTTGCATTAATGCAACTAGTGATAATCAAATTTGTACTTGCCACATGCACATTATTCAGTCTAGGCCAATGCTGAAGTATATTTTCAGTCTTTAAGTTCAAAATGTCATGCCTTCTTCCATCAAACGTCTCACCCATAAATCTCAGCACCTTTTCCAATGGGCGATCGTTTTCAACAAGCCATTGTTTTTTTGTAAAAATTCAATGTAAGTTTCTTCTCTACCTTCAGAAGGTGTTGATGGGGGGAAATTAGTTTAGGCCTAAAAATTCCAAATTCCAGCCGCTCAATACTAGATAGCTTTCTGGAGCGGAAGTGTCTTAGCCTTTGGGCTATAAAGCCTATAATGTCTTCGTTTATATCACGCTTAATATAATTGAATGTTGTTTCCCACCAACTTAATGTAGGATTTTTTCAAAAGAAAACGAACTAAATTAAAGATTTGATATTAATATACAATGCAATGGTATTCGGATGTATGCATTTGCATTAATGGAACTAGTGATAATCAAATTTGTACTTGCCACATGCACATTATTCAGTCTAGGCCAATGCTGAAGTATATTTTCAGTCTTTAAGTTCAAAATGTCATGCCTTCTTCCATCAAACGTCTCACCCATAAATCTCAGCACCTTTTCCAATGGGCGATCGTTTTCAACAAGCCATTGTTTTTTTGCAAAAATTCAATTGAAGTTTCTTCTCTACCTTCAGAAGGTGTTGATGGGGGGAAATTAGTTTAGGCCTAAAAATTCCCAATTCTAGCCGCTCAATACTAGATAGCTTTCTGGAGTGGAAGTGTCTTAGCCTTTGGGCTATAAAGCCACTAGCTGAGGTTCCTTGCGATCCGGGACAAAATCACAGTTCCTATAAAGTTTTATATTCTATTATTTTTGTAAATAACATAAATAATCCTTGCTATGGCAAAAAGCAACTAACAACTACTTCCTGTTCCTTTAAAATTGAAGGCACAAGCTGTTTGATCTGCAAGGGTGTCTTAACGAATCATTGACAGGCTTTGTTGCTGCCCCACCTACAACTCTTGATGTCATATAAATGCACTGAAAAGAGGAAAATGTCAAAGTATAAGTTAAATGAAACTCCTACCTACCTACATGAAGCAATATTGTTGCCGATAATAATAACCATACCTAATTAGTTATTGAACAATTTGAAATTTTTATAAATCATCGTCTGCGACGTCACTACTGACTACTAACCGCCGGTCTAGCTTAATTTAATGATTAAAATTGTCTCTAACAAATTTCATTAAATAGTCTACTAACTCCAAGATCGGGGAAAGAATTTTCAAAGATCATTAAGTTTTTTGAACATAGAAGGGTCTCTAGGAGTAAAATTGGGACCAAAGGGTGGATGATTAAACCTCCTATTCACCATTTTAAAAAAATACCATTACACTAAGGGAACTCCATCCTTTTGCACGTTTTATCACTCACCCAACGGTTTAACAAGTGGTCCAATTTTTAACAAATTTATGGTGGTACGGATATTACTGTACCTCATGCAATAAAACTTTTCATTCTATTATCCAAAACTCTGGCTTATAATCAATTTTTCTAATCGGTATGTCTTTGTCTGTATAAAGAACAAAAAAACAAGAGTTCAGTTTACAAATGTTCATTTGTCGTTGAACTTGATCAAAGTATTGGTGTGTTTTTTAGCTGCATGTCTTCATCAAGGAAATCTTTAATATTGATATCTTGGATCATTTTTCCTCTTCCTCTTGAAGGGCATTTTACCTCAAGTACTGAGGGCTCACAACAGTCACAAATAACTAAACCATCGGGGGTGGCCCCAAAAAACCACAATCGCTGTCAATGAACAGTCCACAGTCTAAAACGTCTCCATTCCTATGGTTATCGCACAAATATTGCTTGAATTTTCGATTGCATTCTTTTCAGTCTCCACACCATAGTTGGTGTGAGCTGAGGTAAAGGGTTTTGCACCCTCTATGATTTGTTTAATTAACTTGGGTCTCCCTCTATTGGTACATCGCAGAATCCTCCCAAATATGGAAGCGGTCAGCCGGCAGAGACGTTCTGCTTTCCAGACTGGGGATTTAGCCTGCAGTCTTTAGTTATTTTCTATAAACTTTCGTTTTTCGTGAGGCAACTTTAGATTGCTAACCAGTAAATCCATTCTGGTACTCCCATTTATGTCTTCAGGAATTTTTCCATTTTCCTGAAGAATAAATCTCAGGAACTCACAAGGCTCGCTTCCATCACACGCTCTGTCCTTCCCGTTTCCTTCTCCTTCACTGGCAGATGCAGTTCCCTCTGAACTTACAGTTTTGAGGCATGTTGCCTGCGGATCATGCTCCTCTAAAGAATTTAAACAAAAATAAATATATTTATATACAATTTTGAAGATGTATGTCTGAAATTGGCATTGACCGTACCAAAACAAGTTAAAATCCTGCTTTTTAGACAAAGTTTCTTAAAATTTTCTAGGGAAGAGGACCCCCACATCCCTTTAAGTTAATTATAACACGATTATTAACAACCATGTTCATTGAGAAGATTATATGGCTTTTAGCCTGCTTATAGCTTAATTTGTATGTAAAGTCTCTCTTGGCGCATTATGATCAAAATTGATTCATGCGCCATAAAACAATAATCAAACCAAACCATATTGACATCACATATTGACCTACATTAAGGACCTACAAATTTGGCCTTAAATTAGTTTAAAATTTTTAAACACGAAAATGACGGGTGATCATATGAAATAGATATTCCGAAGGACTTGAAAATACACGTTCACACAAAATCCGTTTCTCCGTTTCTGTAGCCTTTTGGGCCTGGGGTGCTAATTACTAGCGTGTGTCCAGGCCGAGTGGCTAGCCCGACGCTGGACCCCCAGTTGATTCCCCAAGCAAGCTTGGTCCTCATTTATCGACCCCGGAAGGATGAAGGGCTGAGTTGTCCCATGACCAGCTACCCAAGCAGAAGCCGCGTGGCATCGAACCTGGGTCTGTAATGCTCGTAGCCAGACACGCTAACCACTGCACCACCGCGGCCACAAAGGGTGCTTGTTATAACCCCTTTTAAATACCTCTTTTGGTCCTCAGACAAAGTCTTCATCTCTTCTCTATGCCAATTGCAAAATAAAAAATCTAAATCCTGTTGTCGGGCCATCCTTATATTCTGATTTAATATCGAAAAAAAAACTTTGTCGGAAGCACTTAACTTTGCTTTTTTTCGCGACGAAGTTTTATTTATGCTGATAGAGAAGCTTTCCGATGACGTTTCCTGTTGATTAATTTCAGCTTCTTCCCCGTTGTCATAGTTGCTGCTATGTTCTCTATTTTCAACACTTTTTTTAAGAATTCTAAACTCTTAAAATATGTGAAAGTTGATGGAGGTTAATTCCAGGTTTTTTAATTTTCCCTGACAATTCTAGGTCTGTGGCCAACCTGAACATTTCTTTAGAGTAATAGTTATGGTTTCACTACTTGCAAGAGAAAAACAACATAGGAGATGACTCACACTCCCTTTCACGACCATTTCCTTTTCATTGAAAGGTGGAAAACCCTGCTTTGGCCATGCTAGTGAGAAACGGGGAAAATTGTTTGCTCATTTATTAAATATGCCAATATTTTTAAGAAAAATCTTTTACACACACATCTCAAAAAAGAAAATAAACATTCAATTTAAAAGAATATTGCTAAAGCACAAGCAGTGTATTAAAATCGGATTACTATTGAATTATCAAAAGTTGACTCACCCTCTTAATGAAAAGGTTTTCTTCTGTCTGTGGAGGCAGCAAAAGCATCTATGACCTCCTCGTAATCTAAGCGGACAGTTATTTCCAACTCAAAAGTCCTAGATTTACGAGTCTGTCTTGATTCTGGGAAGATCGCAAATGGTTTTTTATTCGCTTTAGAACCGAGAATGATCTTTCTGCAGAACAGTTTGATGCTGGAGTGCAAATAAATATTTTTAAAGCAGTGTATATGTTAGGAAAAACATCACGAATATTTTCTGAAGCCAGCGTCCGACATAAAAAGGGCAGGGAAAACATCTCGTTTTCGTTTTTTTTTCTTTTTTAAGAGATAGTTTTTAAAATGGAGGCATTTATCGGAAAAGGAGGTTTCCAAATCCAACTTTTAAACTTCTCGGAGCTTCTCTGCAGCTAAATTATAGAATTTCGTGATGTTTGAGATAAACGAAAATTATGAATTGTAACCTTTGTAGGCAGCAACTCTCTTTTGCAATTCAACCTGAAGAGTTTCAGTGATTTTAGAAAAGTAGTGCTTCAATTTCACCCAGATATCAGAAGAGGAACATCGTTTTCTGAATCAGAACTGGATTTAACTTGCCCTGTAACTCGAGTCCGATGCTTCCTCTAAGCAGAATGGTATTTGCCGGCATTGCATGTTGGTGAGGGATTAAAGGCATATTTTATCTGTATAGCACTTCGCTTCAGGCAGTAATTTTATGGTTATTCTCGAGAATTCCGATGTAGGCTGAGCTACTGTTGTGAACGCAGTATAATTTCGATATCACAGTACGATTACGTCTCTGACTATTTTTAAGAACGGTCGAGAATCGCGTCGGCAGGCTGTAATTCCGCTCAGCTCTGGTCAAGGTGCGTGAAGCGAAAGCAATCGGCTGGTCACCAGCTCTCGAAGGGTGCGACAGCACCGCACTTATGCCATAAGGGCTGGCATCGCATTGTTGTCTCACTGGTTTGCTCTCATCGAAATGGACCAGAAGGAAAGATGATGTGAGCTTTTTCCTGGCCTGCTCGAATGCTTGCCTTTCCACTTCACCCCATCTCCATGGGGGTCTGATCCTTAAACAGCAAGCGGTACAGGGGTGCTAGCATTGTTGCCATGTTTGGCAGGAATCGGGAGTAATATGTAAGCAGCCCCCAAAAAGATCTCAGCCCCTCGACGTTCTTTGGGTCAGGGGCCCTCTCAATCGTTTCCACTTTGGAGTGAATAGGGTGGAGACCTTCAGCATCAATCCGGTGCCACGCGCCCTTGGTCGGGTGTAATTTGACCCCTTCTGTCTGAAGCGTGGATAGAACTGCACTTAAGTTCCTCAAGTGCTCCCTCCTCCTCGGTGCTGCCTGTAACCAGGAGATCATCCAGGTAGCACAGTGCTCAATGGTGACGTTGGAGCAACTTGCCCATTTCCCCCTGGAAGATGGCTGGGGCTGAAGCTACCCCGAAAGGTAATCACTTGTATCGAATGAGACCCTTGTGGGTATTTACTACCAGCAGCAAGGAGACGCACCCTGAGAGCATATCTTCGACATTAGGCAAAGGGTAGCGCTCCAACTCAGTGGCAGTGTTGACTGTCAGTTTAAAATCGCCGCACAGCCTAACCTTCCCAATAGCCTTCAGTACTGGCACTACGGGAGTTGCCCAGTCTGAGCACTGTACTGGTTCTAGTACAGGTGATCAATTTCTTCCTCCACTTTAACCCGATAGGCATAGGGCACTGACCTCGCCTTGAAGAATCTAGGTGCCACCCCCTGAATTTTATTCAGGTGCACCTTCACCTTCTGTATGTGACCTAGGCCACCAGCAAACAGTTCCTTATGTTCATCCAGGATGCTTTGGAATGACTGAGGGGTTGCCTGGATGGAATCAAGACATTTAAGTCCCTAATCCAGTCTCTGCCCATAAGCTTTGCAGTACAGCTGTGTACCACCATTAAGGGAAGAGTCTATTTAGTTAGACCCTTGATAGACAACTGCTACATGGAACACACCAGCTATGTCCAATTGGTGCTTTCTGAAGGAGTGTAACTTTAAAGTAGTCTCCTCCAAAGGCGGCAGTACGCTGCGGTGCTTCTCGTAGAAAGCGAAAGGAACAATGATGAAAGGGGCCCCAGTATCCACCTCCATCAACATGGGGACACCCTCGATTTCGACCGACACCAGGCAAGCTGGTGGTGACTCCGCCTGAGCTGATACTGAAAACTGGTGCATTATCACAGCTTAAGCAATGCAGTTTTTCAATTGGAATTCAAAGAGACTTCAAATTTGTCAAAATTAAGTCACCGATATTCACACCAGTGGCATCACCAGATAACACAGGCAGAGATAACAATACACTCAACGTTTGCTTCTTGATTAATAGAGTTCATTTGATTGAAGAAGTTAATAACAATAGAGTACAATTTGGAATCTCTATTTTTACTTCCTTCCCTTCTAGTTCTTTTTTTAATGCTATTTCGCGCACAATTTCTGACGTTTTAGCATGCTACGCTAGCTTGCAAAATTTAGCTTTCTTTGCTAGAAAATGCTTGCTAAGCTAGCAATTATTTTCCAGCATTAATTGCTTTTGGTTTCTGCTTTCCACTCCCAACAGGTGACGATTTTTTCAACTTTTTCACACCATTACTTTCTTTTACTCTTGGTATTCATGAATTTTAGTACTACTACCTGCTGCCCTCAGGGCACCTTCTACGGTGATTGGGCCCCACGACCCCAAGGGAACCCAGTGATCTTTGCCCCAGGCAGTCGCGCTCCCGGGGTCCTTAGAGCGATCTTTCTTCTTTTTCTTCCTTCATTACTTCCTCCCTTCCTTTCCGTAATAGTAAAGAAAATTGGTTTTTAGTTCTCATCCATGATACAAAGGAGCTTTATTTTTAGACACAATACCACTAGTTGGGTCTTGTTGTATTTATGTGTTTATCATTAAATTTGATTTGCCTTCAATCTCCCTCCATTTTGATAGTTTTTATTAAAATTAACGATATCGTCAATCAATTACCACCTGGAGTCAATGGCACTCTTTTTGTCGACGACTTCCAAATTTTTTGCAGTGGAACTGACATTGATTCTATAGAAAGACTTTTGCAAACTGCAGTAAACAATATTAGTCCAGGCAACGAATGCTCAAAAAAGGGTGTAGAGGGAAGTTCTTGGAACACAATTTTTGACTTTAGAACTTTGTTTGGACTAGTTTGGAGGTAAACATATCAAAAGTCCTCGACCCTAGCCCCTGAGCTTAATTTAAGGGGGGCGTTTAAAAGTCTCATTTTTCAGTTTTTGGCTTATTACTCATAGAAAATGCATCCCCACGAAAAAGTTTCAATTATCTTTTTTAAAGTAGATAAAATTACCAACAATTTAAGACCATTCCCAGGTTTATAGGTCCAATAGATTCCGAGTTACATCTCTTCAAAAATGGAAATTTTTTGAAAAAAGTTCGAAAAATAGAGTAAAAGTCGTATTTAAAGCAATTTATTGGCTATATTACACTTCTAAGAGTGAAGTAAGGGCTAAAACCTTATAACACAATTATTTAGCTTTAATTTAAGCCCTGAACCAAGTCTGTGAGATCAATAGTTCTTACGCTATCTAAAAAAAAAAACAAAAATTGGGAAAATGGGATTTTCCCAGAAAGGAGACCTAGAGGTTTGAGGAGTAAAAGAGAAGAAAGTGGTATAAATTAATATACTAATATTGAAAACAGTATTTATTTGTCTGAAGTATTCCGTTTTTACCTTATAAAATTTATTCATTACCTATTTCTTAATTATTTATTATTTTCAATTTAATTAATTATTTGTACAATATTTATTGAATTTAAAAAATGAGGGTCATATTTATGAATTTTGCATACTTGTCATACATAAATTACAGCTTATAACATTTTGAAGGCATAGGTTCATGTTGGTATAACGGTTAAGAGGAAATTTCGAGAGGCTTTTGTCTCCTCAAAAAGGAACGGATAAGGCTATGTTGGTGTAAAAAAGGAAGAACACTGAAAAAACAGCAGCCTACAGGTTTGTAGGAATACAGTAAAAGAGATGAAAAGTCGTGAAACATAAAAGACATGACCACTCAATACAAAATGAAAGCTGATTATTTAACTTTAATTTAAGCCCTGAACCAAGTCTATGAGATCAAAAGTTCTTACTCTATAACTTTTTTGATGCTGTTCATGTTTTGATTTTTCCTGGGAGCGCCATTCCGATTCGATTCCTTGCTGAACATATCGAAACCCTTTAGCATTTTTACTTAAATTTAATATTCTTCTTTAAATTAAATATCGTCTGTGCTGTGATATTCCAGGTCTAATAAATTTAAATTATACTTTAAGACATGTCGAAGGCCCCAAGTGAGTCTTTTGTCCTGGACCCCCCCAAACTTGTAATTTGGGCTCTGATCGGCTTCAAAACATTGTTAACACTTAATTTTCTCTTTCTCTCTCATTGTCCATGGCCTTCCTGTTATCATTGTTATCTTTCGCAGAAGGGAGTGACAAACACAAGCTACATCGGTGGCTGATTCGACCCCTTGACCACCCGCAGACGGTGACATATTTATGGTAACGGAGGTACCCTGGGCTGACAGTCGTCTATAAGAATATTTATAGCCCCCCAGTATTGACGATGGTAGTTGAAAGTGCCAACAAAAGTTAAAACAAAATCGAGGATCAAGGTCCTCCCCGCCCTAAGAGAGCAAGAAATTAACTGAATAAAACCTACTATTGTAATGTTTTATGTTTACTTTTCAATGCCAATAAACTTCGTTTTCACTAAACGGTTGTTTTGTAAAACTATCACAATGCCTATCCTATATGCACAAACATGGTCATAGCAAAATATTTTCCCATGTCTAGATTTTCTTTAATTAAGTGTGAGGAACCTGGTCATCGGGCCTACACTTGTACTGAGTAAAACTTGGGGCATATTTAATCAGCTTTCATTTTGTATAGAGTGGTCATGCCCTTTATGTTTTACGACTTTTCTTCTATTTTACTGTATTCCTACAAACCTGTAGCCTGCTGTTTTTTCAGTGTTCTTCCTTTTTTACACCAACATAGCCCTATCCGTTCCTTTTTGAGAGGACAAAAGCCTCTCGAAATTTCCTCTTAACCGTTATACCAACATGAACTTATGCCTGCCAAATGTTATAAGCTGTAATTTATGTATGACAAGTATGCAAAATTCATAAATATGACCCCCATTTTTTAAATTCAATAAATATAGTACAAATAATTAATTAAATTGAAAATAATTAATAATTAAGAAATAGGTAATTAATAAATTTTATAAGGTAAAAATGGAATACTTCAGACAAATAAATACTGTTTTCAGTATTAGTATATTAATTTATACCACTTTCTTCTCTTTTACTGTACCCTCAAACCTCTAGGTCTCCTTTCTGGGAAAATCCCATTTTCCCAATTTTTGGTTTTTTTTCAGATAGCGTAAGAACTATTGATCTCACAGACTTGGTTCAGGGCTTAAATTAAAGCTAAATAATTGTGTTATAAGGTTTTAGCCCTTACTTCACTCTTAGAAGTGTAATATAGCCAATAAATTGCTTTAAATACGACTTTTACTCTATTTTTCGAACTTTTTTCAAAAAATTTCCATTTTTGAAGAGATGTAACTCGGAATCTATTGGACCTATAAACCTGGGAATGGTCTTAAATTGTTGGTAATTTTATCTACTTTAAAAAAGATAATTGAAACTTTTTCGTGGGGATGCATTTTCTATGAGTAATAAGCCAAAAACTGAAAAATGAGACTTTTAAACGCCCCCCTTAAATTAAGCTCAGGGGCTAGGGTCGAGGACTTTTGATATGTTTACCTCCAAACTAGTCCAAACAAAGTTCTAAAGTCAAAAATTGTGTTCCAAGAACTTCCCTCTATAACCCTTCGTTGCCTGGACTATATTAACTCTTGGACGAACAAAAACGGATTTGTGATATCACCTCAGAAATCTGTGTGTATCAATTTTACTAGAAAACGAGGGATCTTTCCTGAACCCAGAGTCTTGCTGAATGGAAACCCTATCCCTGTTGAGACTCAGGGACGGTTCTTGGGCATAATCTTCGACTCTAAACTAACCTTCAAGCCTCATATTAATTCACTTAAACGGAACTGCAATAAAGCATTGAACATTCTAAAATTTTTGACCAGTACATCTTGGGGAGCAAATTCTCAATACCTTTTAAAGATTTATGACGCCACTGTTCGTTCCAAACTTGACTATGGTTGCTCTGTTTATGGGTCTGCCTCTAAAACTGCTTTGAAAAGCCTCGACACAATCCATCACCAGGGATTAAGACTGTCCTTAGGAGCCTTTAGGACTTCCCCTGTCCACAGTCTTTACGTCATGGCTGGTCAAACTAGTTTACAGCTAAGACGAGCAAGCATCCAATTGCGATACTATTTTAAAATAAAGTCAAATCCTTTACATCCCCTTTTTCAAGCAATAGAGTATCCCAAATTTAAAAACCATTTTTCATTAAAACCATCTTTTACCCCCACATTTGGCATTCGAATGCCGAACTTACTGTCGCTATTAGACATAGAGAATTTGAACCCTTTGAAACACAGCTTAAAGATTTCACCCTGGGAACCAAGAGACTTGGATTTCATTCTTGACTTTTGTGAGTGGAGGAAATCCACCACATGCAATATTGTTTTTAGTTCTCTGTTTAAAACACATAGACAAGTTTACTCCAACTATGCTGAAATATATACTGACGGATCCAAAACTAATACCCATGTTGGGTGTGCAGCAATTTTTGACAACGGAGTTATATCCAGGAAACTTGACAAGCGGTGTTCCGTGTTCACATCTGAGAGCTGGGCTATCCTCCTGGCTCTTAATAAACTAAAATACTCTCACCAGAAAAATTTCATTTTATACTCAGATTCTAGAAGCTGTTTAGATGCCCTTCGGAACTATAACCAAAAGAGTCACCCTATCATATTACAAATAATTAACACCTATTCAGACTTAAAGGACAGGGGATTTTCAATTAAATTCTGCTGGATACCTGGACATACGGGCATTCCCGGCAACGACAAAGCAGACTTGGCTGCAAAAACAGCCACTCTACAAAACAGCTCTTTTATCCCATTCTGTGATATCTTAACATATATTAGAAACGCAATTAAATCAACCTGGCAATACTCATGGGAACTAGAATTTAGAAACAAACTGTATGATATCAAACCCTATGTAACTGGGTTTCCTGAAACAAAACTTAATAGATTTTTAGATGTAAAGTTGACAAGGCTCCGAATTGGACACACTTATTTTACACACAAGCACCTCTTTCATGGAGAACCTCCGCCTACATGCCCGTCTTGTAATGTTATTTTATCTGTCAAACATATAATATCAGTGTGTCCGAGATTTCGACAAGTTAGGCGACTGAGACTAGGCGTAGAATATCCAACGCTATCTGATATTATAGGTGATGAGTACCACAAAAATATCTTTCATTTTCTACGCGATATAAACTTCATAAATCGTGTATAATTTTAAAGTCTAGAGTATAAATGTCTTGTGTTTGGCGCGGAATGGCCAAATATGGCTCTTGCGCCATAAAACCCCACCAACCAACCAACCAACCAACCACCACTCTTTCTATATCCTTTCCAAAATTCTTAGTTCTGCATTGCGAAATACCCGACACGAAATTAACTTCTATCTCACCTTTCTTGATTGCAAAAGCTATTTCTGGAGTTGCTGGAACAGTTTCATCTGTTAAAAAACTTTCATCTGGAGATCTACTTGTCAACACTTCAACTGCAGCACAAACCAAAAATTTATTAAAATGCAAAAACCTTGCTCACATTCCTATATCAGTTTATCCCCACCCTTCTCTAAATAATTCCAAAGGTGTAATCTACTGCCCAGATATCAATGACATACCAGAATCTGAAATTCTAGAAAACCTTAAAGAACAAAACGTGGAAAAAGTTGAACAAATAAAGATTAAAAGAGATGGAGAGCTAGTTAAAATACCCCTGTTCATATTAACATTCACAAATACTACCCTTCCTCCTAAAATCCTTGCTGGCTACTTGAGCGTTAATGTGCGACCTTACATACCAAATCCTCTTCGTTGTTTCAGATGTCAAAGGTTTGGTCACGGTGGAAACTCGTGTCGAGGTTCTGCTGCATGTGGCAGATGTGGAGGACCTGACCATGTTTCAGACAAATGTGACAAAAAACCTTTCTGCATAAACTGCGAAGAAGACCATCCAGCGTATGACAAGAAATGTTCAAAATGGTTATATGAAAAGGAAGTACAACGTATAAAAGTCTTGAACAATATCAGCTACCCGGAAGCCCGTAAAGAAGCCGACAAATTAATGCCCCCAAAACCCAAAAAAACCTTTGCCTCAGTAGTATCTAATAGCACACCATCAAACTCAAATCAACCAACCGATCAAACTAAACTTCAAAATAGCCCAATGCCAACTCCAACCATTCCTGCAATAAATAACACTCAAAAACTTAACGAAAATATGACTACATTAACTACTAATTCTCTGTCTGGAAATAAACCCGACACTCCAATAAGCCAGCATATCTACCAAGCAGCCCTTGCCTCAACAAAAAAGCCATCAAGTGATCCAATTAACTCACCATTACAAACCTTACCTATAAATCCATCTAGTAAACGAGGTCAAGAAGACCAAATTAAAATAAATGTCAAAATTCCCAAACAAACAGTAACAGATACTTCTAAACAAGATCAAAAAACAGACACAACAGAAGAGAATATTTTAAAACAAAATAGCATGGACGTAGATGAACCCAATACAAAACAAGATAAAATGGAAAATGAACATAATTTTAAAGCTCCTGGTGAAAAGCCCAGAGGGAAAGACAGGAGCAGAAGCAGCACGAGGAAAAACATAATAAAACCTCCTGATAAGTAAAATTATTCAGTGGAACTGCCGAGGTTTACGTTCCAATCTTGAGGACATAAAGCATCTTGTAAATATTCATTCACCATCGTGCATCGCGCTGCAAGAGACATTCCTGAAGCCCGCTGATACGAATCGCTTGCGAGGCTTTTCTGTCCTCCGCAAAGATTGTGTTGATGGCGGTAGAGTCTGTGGTGGTGTGGCGCTCTTGGTCGCCCACACGGCGCCTTTTTCTCCCGTCCATCTTAATACACCCTTGGAAGCCGTAGCGGTGCGTCAAAATATAGTCTCATCATCCATTACCATTTGCAGTTTATATCTATCACCTAGCACATCCATTCATGTTCATCTTTTAGAGAATTTGGTAAGGCAATTGCCAACGCCTTTTATTATTTTAGGAGATTTTAATGCACATCATACCTTGTGGGGATGCCGGGACGTCAATTCCAGGGGGCTAATCGTTGAGCGGATGATTTCCGAGCTCGATCTGGCTCTCCTGAATGACGGTTCGAGTACTTATTTACATTCACCCACTCAATCATATACAGCCATCGATCTCTCCATATGTTCACCTTCTGTTTTGCTGGATTTTTCATGGAGCGTTCTGGATAATCCGTTCGGCAGTGATCATTTCCCCATAGTAGTAACACCTACTACCCCAACTGCAGGCGCAACAACTCGTCAGCCGCGTTGGAAATTTGATCAAGCCAACTGGACGCTATTCCAAATACACGCAAACATCACTGAGCACATGATATCATCCGGCACAATCAATATGGCTCTTGCGCCATAAAACCCCACCAACCAACCAACCATCCGGCACAATCGATGAAGCTGTCTCATATGTCACATCATCTATTTTAAATGCATCTCATCTATCCATTCCATTAACGTCCTCAAGATTACCCAAGTTCCCGAAACCTTGGTGGAACCATGCCTGTTCAGAGGCCAGAAAAGCCCAGAACAAGGCTTGGGGAATATTTAGAAGATATCCCACTCAAGAAAACATGCTTGCTTTCAAAAAAGCAAGGTCGCATGCTAGGAGAGTGAGGAGGCATAGTCAAAGGGAATCGTGGCAGCAATACGTTAGTAGCATAACATCCACTACACCAACCAAACAAGTATGGACTAAGATCAAGAAAATAAGTGGGAAATACGGATCACAACCTGTATCCATGATGATGGATAACGGCAATACAGTTAGCGATATCCCATCCATTGCTAATTTGTTGGCCAAAACATTCGCTGAGACATCAAGCAGTGCAAATTACCCACCAGAGTTTCAAGCATTGAAGAGTAGAGTTGAGTGTACGAGGTTGGATTTCGCTTCTTCAAATGAGGAAGAGTACAACACTCCACTCACTCTACTAGAACTTCAAACTGCTTTACATCGTTCAGGTAATTCGGCTGCTGGCCCAGATGACATACACTATGTGATGTTACGCCATCTATCAAATAGCTCACTTGCATCTATTCTTATGCTCTTTAACCGTATTTGGACCACACAAGAATTTCCTTCCAAGTGGCGCCACGCTTTTGTACTTCCGTTTCCCAAACCCGGGAAAGACCCGAGCTCTCCTAATAATTATCGGCCAATAGCTCTAACGAGCTGCCTTTGCAAGCTCTTGGAGCGGATGATCAGTGCACGGCTCATGTTTTACCTTGAAGATGAAAACCTTCTGTCCCCCTTCCAAAGTGGATTTAGGAGATATCGTTCTACCACTGATAACCTTATTAGGCTCGAAACAGCCGTGAGAGATGCCTTTTTTCGACAAAAGCACTGTCTGTCAGTCTTCTTCGATATAAAAAAGGCGTATGACATGACCTGGAGAAGAGGTATTCTCCAGGACATACACAATTTTAATTTAAGAGGCAATTTACCCATTTTCATCAAAAACTTTTTAGAACATCGCACTTTTCAGGTGCGCCTTGATTCATTTTATTCGGACATTTTTATCCAGGAACAAGGTGTTCCGCAGGGCTGCGTATTGAGTGTTTTACTCTTCATCATTAAACTAAATGGCATCACCCATCACATCACTCATGGCATACAATACTCATTATACGTTGACGACATCCAAATCTCATACTCATCTCATTCCTTATCCGTGGCTGAGCGCCACATACAGACATCAATTAACAATATGAATAATTGGGCCTTAGAAAACGGGTTTATGTTCTCTGCGGAGAAAACAGTCTGTGTTTCTTTCAGCCGCAAGAGAGGTCTCTTTCCGGACCCCGAGTTGTGGCTAGGGAACTCTGAAATCAAAGTTGTTGAAGAAACCAGATTCCTTGGAGTAATTTTTGACAGAAAACTCCGTTTTCATAGACACATCTCTGACTTGAAAAATAGGTGTATAAAAACTCTTAATTTACTAAAAGTATTATCAAATACAAGTTGGGGTGCTGACGCTACTTCCATGCTACGGATGTATCGTTCTTTGATCCGATCCAAGCTAGACTATGGATCGATTGTATACGACTCCGCATGCGAATCGTTGTTACGCTCTCTCAACACCGTACACCATCAGGGTCTCCGGATTTGCTTGGGTGCGTTCCGGACATCCCCAGTAGAGTCCCTCTATGCCGAGGCGTACGAACCACCTTTGAATTTACGACGGAAGCATTTGGCCTTATCATATTATGTTAAGATGAGATCACTACGTCATAACCCTGGTTTTAAATTCATGTCCGATTTTAGTTTACATTTCTTCATCCTTCATCGTAGTTCACGTGCATGCCCACCACCATTCCAGTTTCGCATGAGGTCACTGGTGGGGGATTGGAATATCTCGATTGGGAAAATTGCCCAATCTAGCATAGCTCCCTTTCCACCATGGGAGCGAGCCATTCCAGATATGGATTTTTCACTCGCTCGCTGCAGGAAGTCACTTCCAAATTATGTTTTCAAGGCTCTGTATAGGGAACATCGGGGGACGTATTCGGACTATACCCCTATCTTTACAGACGGGTCCAAGTCCGAATTACATGTAGGTGCCGCGGCAGTTTGCCAGTGCGCAATCATCTCCGATGCCCTCCCTGTCACAGCTTCCGTATACACCGCAGAACTTCATGCCATTAGAATGGCTATCGAGCACATCTCACTCTCCCCTCATAAGAAATTTATAATCTACTCTGACTCTCTCTCCTCTCTTAAAAGCATAGTCTCATACACATCATCTGTCCATCCCATTGTGAACGACATCGTAGTCACACTATCAAAATTACTTAGGACTGGCGCTGAAATAATGTTTTGCTGGATCCCCGGTCACGTCGGGATTGATGGGAACGAAGAGGCCGACCGTGCTGCAAGATCAGTCACGGGCCCAACTGACAAATTTCCCGTTCCATTTGAGGATTTGAAACCACTCTTCCGGCAAAGACTCTATGGCATATGGCAGTCTGAATGGGACCAGCAAGTCAGCAATAAGCTACATTCTGTGATGCCATCCCTGTCGCGAAGACTGAGTAAAAATCTTACCCGTCGCGAGGAGGTCTTGCTGACCAGATTACGCATTGGGCACACGAGACTAACTCATCGGCATCTCTTGATGGGAGAAGAGGCACCCACATGTCATTTCTGCGATACCATTTTAACTGTTCATCACATCATGTGTGTCTGTCCCCATTTTGACCCCTATAAAAGTATCATTTTTAACCGTACTGATCTTAACTTATCACAAATTTTAAATCACTCAAACCTTTCGTTGATTTTTAAATACATTCATCACATTGGTTTTACCCATTACATCTAGAAATATTTTAGAGTTTTTAACTTGACGTATAGAGTATGTCTGACAAGGGCTGTTGGCCTATTATTATTTTAAAAAGGGTTTCTGGAAAATATCTTTAAATTTTTTATGTAATCTGTCTTGTGGTTGGCGCTCTATGCCCTGATATGGGCCTTGTGCCATAAAAATCAAACCAACCAACCAACTACTACCTGCTTAGAATTATTGCTTTTATAACCATTAGTAGTTTTTATTCTAAATTTTTTTTCTCCATCCTGCTATTTACCTGGTATAATCTTGGGCCTGTTGCCCCAGGTTACCTTAATTCTTAAAAAAAAGGAAATAATCTTTAAAATGCATTTCATTTCAATATTGTTCACTATATTTATATACCAGATTCAAACAAAGACAAGGCATGTATTGTAAAAACCATTTTTTATTGTTGATCTCATTTCTGAAATTTTGTCAGAAATATGTTTATTACGAAGCTTGATTCCCTTTTCAATTTCAGAGGGGCTTGCTCCCCTCTTCCTCATGAAGTCTCGCATTTGATTACAAGGGTTTGCGATCCCCAAATATTAACAGCTAAGCTCTTGCAGAACATTCTGACATCAGTTAGTTCCATAAGCATAGCATGTTTCTCTCTGGTCATAACTATTCCAGCACCTAGTTCCAGCTGAAATGAGAATCATATAAAAGGAATAAATTAATTTTATTTTTTGAACAATGTAAAAACTACAAGAAAACTTTAGAACCCATGTCAATATCTAAATAAGTGCAGGTGTACTGCTATTTAAACAAGCACATTTATCAAGGATTCAACACGCACATTTATCAAGGTAGGATTATGGTTTTGCTGAACTTAAGAAAAGGTAATGAGTAATGAAATTTCAAGTACAAAAGAGTAAGGTCCCCCCAGAAAAATTTTACCCTAAAAAAACAGGGTTTTAACTTGTTTTGAAAAACCAAAAAAGACCTTGCTTGGCATAGAATGGCCTAATCTGGCTCTTGTGCCATAAAAATCTATACAACCAACCAACCAACCAAAAAAGACCTAAAAAACAATAACCAGAAATAATTGTTTGCTCGAAATATGATATGGTCACTTTTGATTTTTTTAGCTTCTTCATAGCAACAGCATGCGTATCTAAGAAAAGAGTTTTATGAAGTAAAACCAAATATATATAAATATACTTATATTTATAAAAAAAAGTTTAATTAAAAACTGAGGGCCTACCACAATATAACAATACCTCAACTTGATATTTTGGCCATGTTGGGCTCGGCGGAATGCTTCTGTACACAAGGGGTAGCACTTTAGGTTGCAATGATTTGGGTGGCCAAAAGCATTTATTCTCCCTCAGCCATTGCACAGGAACAACTTCTTTTTTATCACGTTTGACGAAATGTACTACAGCAAAACTCATGCTAAATTTGTTAAAACTTAAACGGTTAGTTTAAAGGTGGACATAAATTAGAGGGCAAGCAATCGAGTATTATATTTCTTGTAAAATTGAAATTTTTTTTCGCATAATTGTTGGCGTTATACCCTAGAAACACCACGAGGAGGTCAACATGCTCGTTTCTCATGGGGAGTTTTAATTATAATGGCAGGCCCCCCCTTGCCTAATGCCTGTTCCAACTGACATGGGAAATATCGAAAGACATTTTAATAGTTTTGAAAAACTAATGAATGGCAATTTAATATTTGACAGAAAGACACATTTTTTACATAATCTAAAATGCAGCAAGGCATCGTTTTACGTTAACTTGGTCAACCGATAGTTAAGCAAGTAAGCAAGTGCCAGAAAATCTTTCCTAACAATGTAGAAGAGGGTAGATAATTAAGGAATCATTAAAATTTAAAGTGAAAAATTTCTTTTCTGTAGTATTTATAGGCCATGAGAATTCTTCTGACAATTTAGATGCTTTTAAAGTTCCTAAAATTGATGATTTACACGGCTTTACATAAGCATCACAAACATCTACATACTTCTTCCCTACAACCATTCCTTCCAAGTCTTTTTTACATTCCTCTTTCAGAAAATTAGATACTACAACAACACTCCCATCATTAAGTGTACAGATATTATTTGGAGGGTTTACAGTGAGACAGAAGTTGGCGAATTCTGCCTTTTTATATTCATAGCATGTTCCAGAAAAAAGTGTTTAGATTCTTTAAAAGGGGTCACTGTTTGAGCATTGGGAGTTATGGATTTCATTAAATTTTGATTTTCTCTTATTTCTGCCATTCTCAGGTTAAATTGCTGCAAAGGTTTAGAACCTTTTCTTATTTTTTTCTTAATAGACTGCAGAAAGTTTTCAAAAGGGAAGGCACTAAACTCATCCAGAGTGCCAAAGTTTTTGTATAAGTCCAAGTCCATGGTTGTGTACTTCCGCTTGATGTTCATCATAATGAATTTTTGGGGCTGTGAATTTACCACACGAGCACCCGGATTCGACACACAACACATCCACCGACACTCTTGGGGCCACCGAGACTAACGGCATAAGCTGTTTGATGCCTTAACTTCATCGTGGAGGATGTCTAATGAAGATTCTAAAGAGTCTAGAACTAGATGAATCATGGATAAGACCACTCAAACTTTCTGGCAGGGTGAACCTTTTGAAGACTGAGATCCCCATAGTTTTCAGTTAGGATGTAAGATAACTTAGTGAAAAATTCCCAGCCAGACAAATAATTTTTATATCAAAATCTGGCCAAATGAATATCAAATGAAATGCCTTTTCTACAAAATAATATATACTATTTTCGGCACAATCTTAATGAAATGACTATATAGTGACGAGAATTCAAATAAATATATTTTCTTAAAACGTTAAAAGGGAAACTATACATAAAATTTCCCAATTAGATTGAAGTATGGTTCAACTTGGATTGTTCAAAGCTGAAGAAATTGAAAAAATTTTTAATTCAGTAAGTTTTATCGAAGACAGCGAGATTGATTTTCTATTCATATTCTAATAACACTCAATAGACAACAACGGCGATTCGAATAACTCAAAACAGTTTTCAAACAAACCAGAGAAAACTTCAAATTACCAACGACTTCGAATTAAAGAACTTCACGTTTATTCAAGTTGTACTATATAAATAAGTGATAAAAATTGGTTTTAAAGTTATAATTCTCTCATTTGTCTTGTCCATTGACCATAGTTTGGAGACCCCTGCCCTGGCTTAAATCGAATGAAGTTGTAATTTCCTCGAGTGTCTCTTTGCAAATACATCCAAAACCTCTTCAGGCTCGACTTTAAATTCTTCGCAAATGTTCAGCATACTTAAACCATTTAATCTCTCTTGGCCCATGGTTGATCTTAAATGCGTTTTAATCCTTTTTAGTGCACTAAATGACCTTTCAGCTGTGCTTGTGGTGATAGGTAGTACACACAAAATTTTTAAGACATTGTATGCTTGGAAACTTTGAAGAACATTTAAATGTGTCCATTGGGGGGTCTCAGCTTTTTCTTCTTTTTCTCCAAAATTCTTTCCACAACAATAACTCCCCCGAAAGGGCATCTATGGTTGAAGGTAGGTCAGTCTCATATAACGAGCAGCGTCAATTATTTCATCATCAGGATAGTTGTAATCGAAATATAATTTTGGTATGATTTTCTGCAATTTCTTGATGACTTTATTGCTTTGGTTGTGAAAGCGGAGATTAAGTTCAGTTATGAGAAAATCAAGGTAGGGCAAGTACAAATTGACTCGGAAAAGTCTTCAGGGTCCTTTTTGGGTGCATTGGCTCGATTTCTTTGTACAGTTGTAATACGCGGAATACGCACATTTACATCCAGTTCTTCCGCAATGGTCTTTGCTTCTTCAAATATATTTTGAAATTCATTACTGGACTCATTCCGGGTTTCATTTAACGTAGATTTAACAATTACCATCCCTTTACTGAAATCCAGATTAGAGCTCTGCAAATGAATAGACAGGGGAAGCGTGATAGAGAGAAATTTTGTTAAGATTTTAAGGCTGAGAATAAATTCGAATTTGCATATTGCAGCGGAGAGTGACTGGGCCTTACATGACGATGAAGAATTTCCGCTGCTTATTTCGTCTAGAGAGGCTATGACTGCACTAGATACTTCTGTCACGGCGACTATAAACACTAGGTCACTCGAAAGCAATGCATTTCTTTGGAGATGACTATTGGCAACCGGCCAAGATTCTCGTAGCCCGTGCGCGCTTTCTAGTATCTTGCAATTGCTAGGGTGATAATTTTGTATCTGTCGCCGTGACAAAAGTATCTAGTGCGCGCTTAGCCTAAGACTAATGCGAGCTGACCCAAATTCTGATGCATTCAACAAAAAGTTTTACCTCTCTTGATATCGACTGCCCTTTTTTTTTGCGAAGAACCGACCTGTGATCATGCAATGAAGTGGCTGATATGAATATAAAAAATTAATATTAACCATTTCAATTATATAATGCATAAGATTAGTGTGACTTTACAAAATAATTGCAGGTTATCAATTGAAGAAAAATCATCAAATTACAATGCAAGTTACAATCAATGAAAAGTTTCACCTCTCTTAAAATTGGCCGCCTTTTTTTTGATGGAAGAGCAGACCGTTGATCCGGCAATGAAGAAGCTGAAATGTGTATAAAAATTGATATTTATTTCGATTATGATACATAATATTAGTGTGACTATAAAAGTTTTGATGGTTTTCAAAAGAAAAAAATCACCAATTTTCTTTGTAAGCTGGATTGTATGAAATATTTTACCTCTCATAGGATTGAATGCCTCTTTCCTAATATCATGGTTATCATTATCAGGAGACGCATCAGGTAATAAAGATGCTGAAGTAAAAACATATTTATTAAAAAATGAAACGGGATTTGCCAATTAAGAAGCAATAATATTAAATATTTTATGCTTAAAAAATCCACCTGATTTCTTGCTTTTTCAATTCACTACTTTTTTAAAGGAATTTTACTCAAAAAGGGAGGAACTTAAAAACTTACCGGAAAATAATTCATCACAATCCTCCAATGGACAATGCTCTGACATAGCTAAAGGATCTTCAGGACAATCTAAATGTTAGAGAATAATATAATTAGCATAAATCATTAAACTGAATCTGAACATTTTTAACCTTCAGATACCAGTCTATAAGTTTGAATATATAACATGAACCCCAAGTTGTTAAGTAGGCAGTAAGTGCTGTTTTATAAAAGGAAACTCACAGTAAGTATTCCTGGTGTAAAATTAACTAAAAAATCTAAAAAAAAACGTACACTGATTGGCATAACAGACCAACTGGGCCGTAGCCAATTCTAATTAACTAATAACAAAATTCATTATTTAACATTTCTTATTCAAAATTTAATTTTATCATAACAGCTTTCATACTAAAATTAAAAAAAAAGTATTGCATTATACAAACAAACATTATGACAAATAAGTACAATTAAATGGAGATGATTAAAAATATTGAGAAAAGTATCAATAATTTTTTTTCTATTTATAAATAACCCAGTAAATTATCTGGATCTTTGGTGATGCCTACCACCAAAGGGGTAGAAATCATTCCATTTTCATATGGCTCTTGCGCCATAAAACCCCACCAACCAACCAACCATTCCATTTTCAGTAGGAAAGAAAGAAGGGCTCTTGAAAGTCATCTTGGTCTGACTCTACAGAAGACGTGTCTTCGTCCAGTTTCTTAGGGAGCTTTTTTTTTCGCTTCCCTTTCCCGAGCATCTCAGGATTGGTGGTTCCTGTGCCGCTGGGTTAGTACTTACGTTGTGACCAGGTAAGACCTAAAAGCTAAATAAGTAGAAAACAAAGGCTGATCTCACTCTCCGCCGATGATTGGCTGAAAAGAAAAAAGTAACTCACCCAGACTACAAGAAGAATCTTACTCCATCGTGTATGGTATGTCACAGTTTATTTTAATCTTTAACATAATAATACCTCATAGGTTAAAAGCACATATCTAAAGAAACATTTTTTACCAAAACCTCTTGTCTGGTGCACTTATTAATTAAAAATGATCAGCATCGCTACGAAACTTCAACCAGTCGCCACAAGCAGGAATCCAGGAATGAGAGAGGGGGGAGAAGGAAGTTTCCGGCCAAAGCGTCGCCTTAAGCGTCGGCTTATTTATTATTTCTTAACAAAAAAAATGAGAAACCAAGAAATAAGGAAACATTTTATTCTGGGCACAACTGTTCAATAAAACTTCTAAATAGGAGTGTTTTTTGGGGGGTTGGGGGATCTCCTTAAGCATCCCTCCAATTACCAGCCCCATTGCTGACTCGACACTTTCATCGCATTATTGGTCTATTATGGTTTGAACTTGGTTCTCCCAGAATTCTTCACGCTTCCTCTTTTTAGCTAGAGTGCTTCCTATAATTCAGAAACAAAGCAATGAGGCTCATTAATATAGGCAAAATGCAATTTTTCACTTGCTAACTGACCAGCTACCATTTTCTTAGGGTTGGTCAACAAAGAAATACCAATTGTTTGAGGGATAAATAGTTAATTTTCGATATGGGTACAACCAGTGACAGTTTTGTTACAATTACTTTCTGTTCTTCTCTGGGAACAGGAGTGTAGAAGGTTCCACTTCATCATGCTCATCCCTTTCAAAGATTGGTTGTTCATTTTCTATTCACAATATAAAAAAGAATGTTAGTAAAACTGTTTGCTGGATATTATAATTCAGTCTGCATAATAATTAACCAATAAGTTACACAAATAAGTAATTTAAGTTTAAGTTAAGTATTTTAACTATACTATATTTTTCCTTGAAAATTCTGCCACTTAAAAAATGAGAGGTGCCCTTTGGGTTAGTGGCGCTTTAAAAACTGTGAATGTTTTTAAATTGTAACTTTTTGGGGGTTTTTTGTAACTTCCATTCCAAAAGATTGCCGACCCCTGTGTGCCCTAGGAGTTCCTTGAAATGTTGTAGACTCCTATCAATGGTCTGAATGAAAATGATTATTAACAATGAAAAGTCAAAAGAGAGTGCTTTAACTCAAACTAAGAGAAAAAAATAATGAGCAAATCAGCAATCAAGAATGTAATTATAATTATCTTTGTTTTTAGGCTGGGATGAAGAAGTTCTACCTTGCTTAGTTTTTTTTTGTTTTGGAACATTTCCTATTGTACTAAAAATATGAAAAAATAAATGTTTCATAGCTAGACCTCAAAACATGGCTATATTTAATGAAAATATGGTAGACATCAAACTTACTAATACTTAAAAAAACTTACTTTACTTTAAAAAATAAGTAAATTTACTTACCAGACACGAACTGGGTGATTGTTTCACCATCCAGCTCATCGGTCAACTCCCCCAGAAAGTTACTGAGACGTGGGTCATTATTGCCGTCTTTGGCATAAACGATTGAGTCTGTCGTGGTACAGCACGGAACTTACTTTACTTTAAAAAATAAGTAAATTTACTTACCAGACACGAACTGGGTGATTGTTTCACCATCCAGCTCATCGGTCAACTCCCCCAGAAAGTTACCGAGACGTGGGTCATTATTGCCGTCGCTGGCATAAACGATTGAGTCTGTGTCGTGGTACAGACACGGAACTTACTTTACTTTAAAAAATAAGTAAATTTACTTACCAGACACGAACTGGGTAATTGTTTCACCATCCAGCTCATCGGTCAACTCCCCCAGAAAGTTACCGAGACGTGGGTCATTATTGCCGTCGCTGGCATAAACGATTGAGTCTGTGTCGTGGTACAGCACGGAACTTACTTTACTTTAAAAAATAAGTAAATTTACTTACCAGACACGAACTGGGTGATTGTTTCACCATCCAGCTCATTGGTCAACTCCCCCAGAAAGTTACCGAGACGTGGGTCATTATTGCCGTCGCTGGCATAAACGATTGAGTCTGTGTCGTGGTACAGCACGGAACTTACTTTACTTTAAAAAATAAGTAAATTTACTTACCAGACACGAACTGGGTGATTGTTTCACCATCCAGCTCATCGGTCAACTCCCCCAGAAAGTTACCGAGACGTGGGTCATTATTGCCGTTGCTGGCATAAACGATTGAGTCTGTGTCGTGGTACAGTACGGAACTTACTTTACTTTAAAAAATAAGTAAATTTACTTACCAGACACAAACTGGGTGATTGTTTCACCATCCAGCTCATCGGTCAACTCCCCCAGAAAGTTGCCGAGACGTGGGTCATTATTGCCGTCGCTGGCATAAACGATTGAGTCTGTGTCGTGGTACAGCACGGAACTTACTTTACTTTAAAAAATAAGTAAATTTACTTACCAGACACGAACTGGGTGATTGTTTCACCATCCAGCTCATCGGTCAACTCCCCCAGAAAGTTGCCGAGACGTGGGTCATTATTGCCGTCGCTGGCATAAACGATTGAGTCTGTGTCGTGGTACAGACACGGAACTTACTTTACTTTAAAAAATAAGTAAATTTACTTACCAGACACGAACTGGGTAATTGTTTCACCATCCAGCTCATCGGTCAACTCCCCCAGAAAGTTACCGAGACGTGGGTCATTATTGCCGTCGCTGGCATAAACGATTGAGTCTGTGTCGTGGTACAGCACGGAACTTACTTTACTTTAAAAAATAAGTAAATTTACTTACCAGACACGAACTGGGTGATTGTTTCACCATCCAGCTCATCGGTCAACTCCCCCAGAAAGTTACCGAGACGTGGGTCATTATTGCCGTTGCTGGCATAAACGATTGAGTCTGTGTCGTGGTACAGTACGGAACTTACTTTACTTTAAAAAATAAGTAAATTTACTTACCAGACACGAACTGGGTGATTGTTTCACCATCCAGCTCATCGGTCAACTCCCCCAGAAAGTTGCCGAGACGTGGGTCATTATTGCCGTCGCTGGCATAAACGATTGAGTCTGTGTCGTGGTACAGCACGGAACTTACTTTACTTTAAAAAATAAGTAAATTTACTTACCAGACACGAACTGGGTGATTGTTTCACCATACAGCTCATCGGTCAACTCCCCCAGAAAGTTACCGAGACGTGGGTCATTATTGCCGTCGCTGGCATAAACGATTGAGTCTGTGTCGTGGTACAGCACGGACCGCCCAATCTTATCCATTTCAGAATAAAGCTTGAGGCGGGCCCATGCTGTCGTGAACGTTGCTATGAAGATGTTGGTGGATTGATCCTGCTCCACACAGTCCTTGGGTGAGTTGGGTAAATTTAGGGATCTAAAAATATTTCTATTCGATTCCGGAATCGATTCCGATCTGGAATTAATTCCTTAGGGCCAGTATCGAAAAAGTATAATCGAACTTATCTATATCAATCACAAATCAAAGATAATTAGGAATTAATTAATTAAATTAATAATTAGCAAAATAATTTATCAAAATACCAATTAATTAGTGAGCAATATTGTTAAATATCTGTATTACTTAGAAAATTAAAAAAGATGCCATTCCTGCTGCTAAATACTAAGTGAACAAAATTGTTAATAATTATCAGTATTAAGTAAAAAATTAAGTACGATTCCTGTTAGAATCGATTCAAGGGTTCGATTCCTTGGTATCGATTAAAAGGGATTCGATTCCGGAATCGATTTCTTCAGAAATAGAACCCTATGTAAATTCACCCCTTTTGAAAGTGGGTAGTAAAATAAAAAAATAATTAAACTTTAGTTAAAACTTGGTCACACTAATTTCCAATCTTTCAAATTGGACTGATTTCCAGAAACAATGTTAATTTAAGAATGCTTATTTTTAACATAGACAAAGGAAGCCTATCTTTAAAAATTTTGTAAAATAATGTCGAAATTGCATTTAGAATGGCTTTAAGAATTACATTTGTTAGTCCTGATATAATTTCAGAAAGGAAATTTTCCGGATTTAGGATGGAAAATAAAAAATATGCATTTTTTATGCATTTGCAATGACTTTTTCTTTTGCTTTTGGGTTTACAATTTAAGAGGGGAAACATGGAAGGAGCAAGCAGTCCCTGATTGCATTGAAAACATCATTTAGCATTAGGAAAGTTAAATATTTGGGGGGAGCATTGCTCCTCCATGACTCCTCTTAAATTTGACCATGTTTTTAGAAATAGGTACTTTATTAAAAAAATTGCATGAAAAGTTGTGGAACTTTATATTTAAAAAATCGTTGTTTTTAAATTTAATGTTCTTGTCAAATTAATTTGACAGTATAAAATTAATTTTTAATTTTAGTCATTCTTCAAATTTATGAAATGACTCCATCATTGAAAGGAACCAATATAAGAAGAAAATATTTAGGATTATACGAACAATTAAGAGAAATGCAAGAAAAATCTTTAAAGTTTCTAAGATTTTTTTTCTATGATATTTCGAGTTTTTGGAATGTCTGTTAAGATTTATAAATAATATTTTTAAAATTTCTCTTCAATTTATGCATTCCCCAAAAGCAGTTTAGCCAGGGAAAAAAAGTAAATTTTTGTTTTTGTATCCTTTTGGGAACAAGGTACATGAAGGGTTCAGGAAATAACCAAAAAATTGGTTGACAGCATATACTTTTTCCATTGCATACTAAGGCTAATGTTCAAATGAACCAATTCTTGGGCATTCCATAAGACAGTGACTAAGATAGGTATTCTGAGCGTTATATAATGATCTCTAGATTGATAGTATTTGATTCAGTTCCACACTAGAGGAACTAAATTGCCCTTCAATGATAAGGCTAGTGGTAATATAGGAAAATTCCTTTGCATTTTAACAGCAATCCCTACAAAACAGCTCTTTTATCCCATTCTTTGATATTTTAACATATATTAGAAACTCAATTAAATCAACCTGGCAATACTCATGGGAACTAGAATTAAGAAATAAACTGTACGATATCAAACCCCTTTTAACTGGCTTTCCTGATACAAAACGTAATAGATTCTTGGATGTAAAATTGACGAGGCTCCGAATTGGACACACTTATTTTACGCACAAGCACCTCTTTCATGGAGAACCTCCGCCTACATGCCCGTCTTGTAATGTTATTTTATCTGTCAAACATATATTATCCGAGTGTCCCAGATTTCCATTAGTCAGGCGAATGAGACTAGGCGTAGAATATCCAACGCTATCCGATATTATAGGTGATGAGTACCACAAAAATGTCTTCAATCTTCTACGTGATATAAACGTGATGAATCGTGATTAATTTTAAAGTCTTAGGTATAAATGTCTTGTGTTTGGCGCGGAATGGCCAAATATGGCTCTTGCGCCATAAAACCCCACCAACCAACCAACCTTTGCATTTTGATAAAAATGAGGACTGATTTAAGCTTAAGAAGTTTTTGCACATACCAGGGCTATAAGTGAAGAGTGATACAATCAGATCTTTTGTCAATTTGGAAGTCTGTCTTCAAAAATGAGCATCTCTTAACAATATAGTGAGCCCTAGAATTAAGTAGTAAATGCCAATATAGACATTCTAACTTTCTATATAGCCCAATGATATGGATAATGATAATCCAATCCAAGAGAAACACCAACTATGTGGGTTCCTTAGCACATGGATGGTAAGATGCGAATTCTGAGGTACTTGAGCTAGGATTTCTTAGTTGCCCTTTTTCTGCACATCCTAAAGCTAGGCTATGACAAGGTTCAATTAGCTGGGTCCTTCAAGGAAAGGAGAAAAAGGGAATTTAGGTGTGGCTAAAAAGTATCCAAGAGCAGAGATTGTTTCAGTGAAGGTCCACTGAGTCACTTGGTGACACATCATGAATTAAGGTGAGAGCAATGCAGCAAGTTCACTTCTGGTAAAGACGGAGAACATAAGGTGAAAACTATTAGCAGGACAGGGTCTCTCTTCAGTAAGCAGGCCAGAGATGACTTTTCTTCACATTTTCACAAGAGTTCTGTCAGAATATTTAAGGGAGGTGGGGCTAAGTATTTGGTAATGGTGTTGGAGCATATTTATAATTTTAATACCAAGATCCCCACTAACTGGTTGGAGAGATCTAGCATCTTCCCTTTACTCTTTTTCACATAAGTGGGATATCAGGTTGATGGGAGCTGGCCAACTACATGGTGATGGAAGACAAAAATATCTATACTTTAAACAGTATTTTTAAGTTTTTATGGGATTATTCAATAGTTATTTGATTGGAATTAATTTACGTTAACTTGGAAAAGAATTAACGTAAGAATTAAACGTAAGAATTGGTTTGACCCCCCGCCCCCAAGTAAGGGTATGTAGAGATTTTTCCAACCCCCCCTCCCCCTCGGGACCCTTACGTAATTAATGAATGAGCCCTTAGAAGTTGGAGCTATAAAGAGTTTGGTAGACCTGGCGTAACTGAGATCCTGGATTAATTTAAGTCACAATCACAATTTAAATCAGCAGCGGTCACTTCATATCATCACTCCTATCCTTCATATCATTCCTCCTAAGGAATCGGTAGTATTTCTTACATCAGTATGCTAAAAAGTTTTAAGAAATTTAGGCAAATGTTATACATATATAATCAGTGTTATTTTAAGTATCGGAAAAGAAAATTAAGAAAAATATTTCTACTTTATACAACTTCATAAGAAAAAAATTAAATGTTACAGACTCTACAAATACCGTGAAATGCCCCTTAAACATTTAAAAAAATAAACTGTACTTGCGTATTTGCCCATTAACAATTCAGTGCCCTTCAGATTCAGTGGCACCGTAAGAACATAGTTTAATAGGTTTTGATGATATTTATGTATGGATTCAGTGGATGGGCTTATACGTAAGAACAAAAACAAACATTGCCTGTTTTCAAATTTTAAGCTAATATTTTGTTTTTAAGGTGTTATGTGCTCTAAATTTTTTCGCTCATGGGGGATACCAGAAGAAAGTCGCCAATGACATAAACATTTTGTTGTCGCAGACTAGCGTCAGCAAGTGTATTAAACAAGTATCTCAAGCGATGTCAAGGTATCTTCTGCCAAGATACATCAAATTTCCTGATGATGAAGGGTAATATTTATTAAAAAACTGAAATTTAAAATTATCTTGTTTGTAATATGTGTATCACATTTAAAATGCTATATATACTTGTTATCCTCTTATTTAATTTCGCTTTTTAAGGTTAAATGATATTAGTGGGACCCTAAAAACCCAATTGGGTGGACTTGCAAATTGTTTTTAATGTCCCCCCGAGTATTTTATGGATCCAAATGGGGAAACCTTCGCTGAAAGTATGTGCAAGTTTTATTAACCCATTAAGGACGGTTGGCAAGAAAAGTTGCCAAGGGACATTTTATTTTTTACTGACTCTAAGAGAGGATATTAAAAGTTTAAATGCATGATAACAGCTTCTGAAGATTGTATTTATTCAGATAAAAATAGAAATTTATTCTTTCCATGCCGTTTTGGGGGTAAAATCGCTGTTAGAATGAGAGCGTATCGCTTCATTTTGGAGATAGCTGGGAGATCATTCGGAAAACTTAATGTTTTGGTTATTTTTGTGACTTGTTTCTATTGCAGCATATTCACAAGATCCCATTCTAAATATAATTACCAATTACAGTTGGAATGAGGGTATTTAAATTGCCAATAGCAAGGGTTTTCTTCTACTGGCAACTTTTGTTGCCAATCGTCCGATGTGTGGTCAAAACTTTTACGAGTTACTTATAAGAAGCTTTCGTAAATTAATTACTTTTTATACTTTTTTGAGTTCTTATCATAAATGTAGATCTTATTGATACTTTGGCATGATGAAATGTTTCCCTTGGATTATAATTTTAGTGGGTTTTTTTTATAGATTTTAGATTTTTACCCATTCCTCACACATTGATTGGTTCAATCTCATACTAAATCATTTCTGGATACATTTATTTTCCTTGAAAGGGTTTTCTGGAAACTTACAAAAGTTAAAAAATAAAATAAAATATCAATGGAGTTATTTAGCCCATTTTGAATAGGCCAATACCTAGTTTTTATCGAGTTGATGAGTAATCTTCAACATTTTCTGTAAAGAATATGCGAAATCTGGAGCCATAAAGATGAATATTGTAATTAGGATGACTTTTTGATAGAGAACGACTAAAAAGAACGTGGAATTACAATAAGAGAAAAAGCTTCGGAAGGCAAAAAAATTATAGATATATAACCAAAAGGTATCCAAAAAATGAAAGTTGAGAATATATAAGACTCTGGCAGGTAAAAAAATCCCTATGTCCCAGACTGGGAGATATAAATAAAACTAATTTAACCTGGAAGTTAGCTAAAGCACAGAAATCAACAGGTTCCGACTTAGAAAGTACTAGTTCGGCTATTTTTAAAGCCTGAAATTAGGTGAATATCAATATTTAGGACTGAACAGGCCCTATTCAGGAGGGGTGAAATACCCTTTCTTGGACCCCCTATCAACAATATAGTCCCCATTCACTTTTATTTATGTATTATTTCTTTAAATTATGTATGAAAACATTTTATTATCAAAATCGTAAGCATTCTAATTAGTTTTTTCGATTTTTCATTTGTCAGAGTTTGGACCCCACTAAGGACGGTTGGCAAGAAAAGTTGCCAGTTAAAAAATCATAAAAATTATTTTTTGAAAAATCTGAAAATGGGCAGTTCTTACTATATTCGGTCCAAATGAACAAAATATGAAAGAAAAAGTTAATTATTTTCATTATTTTAAAGTCGTCCTTAATGGGTTAATGATGTTTAGCAGAAGGACAATAATTTCCATTTGTTTGGGCCTGGCCCTGGTGGTTCCTGCCTTCTTTGAAATCTTTTCCTTTCGAACTTTCGGCATTGTATTTAGCTATTTTCAAGTTTGGAAGAACGAAACAAAATTCCCGCGCTCGCGCTGAAATACGAAGAACGAGATACAACGTGTTGACGCGGAAGGCTACAAAGTATCGGATAGAACGCTCTCTTTTGATTGGACAGCTCCCTTCCCGATACAAAATCGAAGGAAACCGCAAAATCGTAATCGAGGCCAAGATCGCGCTACGGCCTTTTGGAAAAAGTGGAATGACTAAAATGAGTTTTTCGAGTACCCCCTTTCGACTTTTCTCGATTATGACTATATACGAATTGATCATGCTCAGGCCCCTGATCAGTGGTATAATCACTTGTATCGACAATCTATAGAATCACTGCAATTATCAACATTTTGTAATCAGTTATTAACATACTATTCTGTAGACTTTTTAATCTTATTGTACTAATCTTATTTTTTATTTCTTAACAGAAAAAATGAGAAACCAAGTAATAAGGAAACATTTTATTCTGGGCACAACTGTTCAATAAAACTTCTAAATAGGAGTGTTTTTTTGGGTTGGGGGATCTCCTTAAGCATCCTCCCAATTACCAGCCCCATTGCTGACTCGACACTTTCATCGCATTGTTGGTCTATTATGGTTTGAACTTGGTTCTCCCAGAATTCTTCACGCTTCCTCTTTTTAGCTAGAGTGCTTCCTATAATTCAGAAACAAAGCAATGAGGCTCATTAATATAGGCAAAATGCAATTTTTCACTTGCTAACTGACCAGCTACCATTTTCTTAGGGTTGGTCAACAAAGAAATACCAATTGTTTGAGGGATAAATAGTTAATTTTCGATATGGGTACAGTTTTGTTACAATTACTTACTTTCTATTCCTTCTCTGGGAACAGGAGTAGAAGGTTCCACTTCATCATCCTCATCCCTTTCAAAGATGGGTTGTTCATTTTCTATTCACAATATAAAAAAGAATGTTAGTAAAACTGTTTGCTGGATATTATAATTCAGTCTGCATAATAATTAACCAATAAGTTACACAAATAAGTAATTTAAGTTTAAGTATTTTAACCACACTGTATTTTTCCTTGAAAATTCTGTCACTTAAAAAATGAGAGGTGCTCTTTGGGTTAGTGGCGCTTTAAAAACTGTGAATGTTTTTAAATTTTAACTTTTGGGGTTTTTTTGTAACTTCCATTACAAAAAGGTACTCCGCTTTTTCCTCCTGGGTTTTGCACTCAACAGGCCATCCACTACTCTCCTGCTTGATTTTCAAGAAGAGATCAATATATGACCTGAAGAGAGAAACCGAGGTTTGTGTAAAGTGGTACACCTCCTGTACCTGAAAAAATAGAAAAGAGTATATAAATATTTATATATGATATTAAATAAAAGTCACTACAAAATTAATGATTAGAAAATATATTTAAAACTTCCACCTTATACCCTTTCTTTACAACCAATTTCACCTCTTCGATCACCCAGGTGCCGGTCAGAGCTCTCTGTTCCGTTGTATGTGTGCATGTATCCTTCTGCATAATGGAAACATGAGTTTCCCATTGGGTCTGTAAGGTCTCCGGGTGCCCCACGGGGTATGTGCAATATTTGTTGACCTGAAAAATATAAACAATATGTAACATCAATTTTAAAAAAATACGCATTAATTCAATACAAAAAAGTTATACTTACCCAAGGATACAGAGAGGTGAAATCTACATATTTTGCAGGACCGTCATGAAAGAGTTTAATGGCATTGGTCCTTCCCCCAAAGAAAGAATCCCTAGGGTTCAGACGATCTACAATTTCAATGGATTTATCCTTCAAGAAGGCCTGCAAAACTTCACCTTCCTTCTTCATTTCCAGGAACTCGTGCTCCCACATTTCAAAAACATGAAATCCCTGGACCTTTAATCGGTTGGTCATCCTGTTGGTTTTCTCCAGTAGTGCACCCATGGTCACATGTTTAAGGGGGTGAAAAACATCGCTTGAAACATTTCCCACAACCATGCCAGAAACAACCCTGTAAAATATAAAACAAAAGTGCTCAAGTAACAATAATAGAAACTAAGGGGGGCGGATAAAATTTCATTACTGAAGTGTAAATAAAACCTACGTGGTACTGGTACACTATTAGTTTCACTGGGAGAAACCGTCCACTAACACTCCTCCAATTTTCTTCTCCCCCTCGCAACTTCCGGCATGCTGGATAGAAATGTCCTCTTCGTGCATCAGTATTTCCAGCCACCTTAGGCTGTCGGGGCTGTAGTTAGACTTGTTCCGGTAGCCACTCACGGGTACCATAGCTATAGTGTCTGGTTGAATGTGCTGGCTACGGAACACAGCCATACAGGAAGAGGCAATTGTGACATATCTAAAAAAGAAGAAAAATGGTTACACTTTTTAAAAGAGAGAGATGTACACGTTTTTTTTTTAATCTAACCTGAAAGAGCCCACTTTTCCACCTTCTAGGAATTCCGATCTGTACTCCATACAGCACCGCAATATATGTCCACATCCGATCTGGAAAAAAACATTTCATAAATTATTTAAAAATGCGTCATGTATTTATATTTAAAAATATGTATTTTAAAAGTTTTGCTTACCTGCAATACTCCAACATTTCTTGTTGGAAATTGAACGCTTTGTCTTTATTCTGCTCGTACCATGCCAAAAAGGCTCGGCGAGCAGAAGACATTGAGTTGGGTAAATAGAAGCGGATTCAGGCAAGGGTCCCTCATACTGCTGATTCTCTGGTGTGTTGAATAGATGTGGAAAGTATCCCTTCTTCAGTTCATTCAACCCAAAACATGCAGAGAGTTTGGTTAGGGGCATGGGCAGAAAGTTGAGTGAGTCGATCACTCCCAAATTCAATCCCTTGTGAGTGATTGCCATGAGCTTTGAGCCGTTGGGGATGATGTCTGGGGCAACTCCCTGGCTCAAAAGCCAGTGCATTATGAACTGGCCATCAAATCTAAAAAAGATAAGAGGAAATTAAATTATTCATGCAATAAACTTTATACGAATTTAAAAAAAACAAATTTTTTAAAAAAGAACTTACCCTTGCATGTTATGAGCTATAGCGGTGAAAACAACCAGGTGCAGAAGGCGGGTAAATTTTGAGTATAGACATTATTTGCTTCTGCAAACCCGTCTCGTAATAACAGATAACGCCGCTCAATTAATATGTGCATGTCTATGTCGGTTCATAATATTTACGACACAACTCTAAAATTTTGAAATACATCAGCAAGTTGAAGAACGTCACTCTTCACGTACAGATCGTGATAGTCCCCCATATTCTTCAATTTGAACGATTTCTACACATTCTGAGCATGTATATAGTCCTCATTATTGATTCCAGTTCCAGTGAGGGTACTGTGGAACTTTTCAAAACTGGGGAGGGACTTGTCCTCGAACTTTTTAAAGGAGTCCATATATTCATATGGGTATACGCCCTTCCTCAATAGCAATTCGGTATTATGGCCAAGGAAATTATCTTTTAAAATTTTAAATTTATCTAGTGCTAAATTTTGAACAAGTTTTTGTAGGGAGGTATTTAAAAATTGGTAGCTTTCAATAAAACTAAGAGATACTTCGAATTTTTCATATCGTTTTGCTAAAGAGAAAGTTAAATATTTCTCCATGGTGTTTGGGACCACTGAAATTTCGTGCGTCTTCAACTTGCCGATATGTTGCATGATTAAATGCCCGTGATAATTTTTAAGGTTATGAAATACGACGGGAATTTTTTTTTAGATAACCGATATTTTAAATTGCAGCTATTGTGAAGAGCCCCGCGATACACTCCAGTCTGATGATTGTGGTCTCTCTCACTCAATCCTTTTCAAGAGGCTTTTTGCAAATGGAACAATGAGTCGCCGACCAGAAATCCAACTCATCCTGGGGGTCATAACTATGTCTTCTATTGTCGTTAGTTTTGCGGTCAGTTCCTCCTGCTCCACTAAAATCTTCTCAAGGAAGTGCTGAACAGCATTTTTTCCTCTGTAAACGAAGTTAGGCTTCAGGCTCTCGCCTTTTTCTCCGATTATGATGTATGCATAGCCGTCGAGCTATGACCTCGGTCTTACTTGAAGCGTGCACCTCTTCTTTTACTATAAGCGATTCAAAGTCAGCGTAAATTATATAGGGGAGAGGGTGCTGTGATAGTGAATGTTTTGAAATTTGATGAAGTTATCCCCCTTCACCGGCATCTTGATATATTGTGGTGAGTGTATGTAGGGGGGGTTGTCTAGAACATTCGACAGATTTAAAAAAACTAGTTACAAGGACATATTTTGAGCTCGTCAGATTGGCTACCAAGACATTTAATAACTAGTTTCCTTGGCTACTAGTCTATAAACATTTTGTTTCGTGCATTTTTCTCTCGAAAAGAGCGATAGCGTCTAACTGGTCTTGGCTTTACTTTGCAACTCTGTTACCCTCTTATGATTATCCGACTCGCTCCATTGACTTGCACAGATCAGTAGATCACTTTTTATGATCACGAGATAAACAGTGGGTCGGATTATTCAACGGATTGAGAACTGCTATACACTTAAGGAAGGATTGAAATTCTCATCCAAGCACATAAGTACTACCCACAAACAAAAATATAGTTATCTTGTCTGCTATGTGTTCAAACTTTCTCAAAAAAATTTAACACTGTAAAAACATCAAATTTTTTATAAGATGATATCCTACGACTTGGATATGAGGCAAGCTCTAGTTAGGTATAAATTTGAGAAACAACACTTTTTAAAAAGAAAAGGGTTAATACCATGTAAAACTCGCACACATACTTATGTTTCATCGTGCATCTCATGAACTCGTATTTCAAACTCGTTGAACAGCTTTGTGGTCTGCACACGAGTCAAGTTGTACGTCCTGATGGTATCGACGAGGCCCCTTGCACGAATATTAAGGTAATCTTCTCGCTGCCGGTTTATGAGGGTTTCCACGCAGTTTGTTAATAACTCGCCATTTGAATTTTTTCTCTTTCTTCCTCCTAACAGAAAAAACTGTAATAAAAGGGGCCATGAGCATTCAATTATTGGCCACAAGCCTTTTCATCATCACCATCATTCTTGGCGCGACAGCCCTGGGGTGGCCAAGGCCTTTTGAACTACACGACTCCAGCCGCCCCTACTAGCAGCCAAACTTCTCCAATTTTTAGTTTTGAGGGTCAAACAGTCCCCCTCAACAGCATCCACCCAACGAAGCTTATGTCTTCCTCTTCTTCGTGTGGATACTGGTCTTGCTGTAAAAATCTCTTTTAAAATACTATTGTTCATACGAATGATATGTCCTGCCCAATTGAGACGGCTTTTTTTGATGTAATGGACAACATCCGGTTCTTTGAACATTCGATATAATTCAATGTTGAATCTTCTACGCCAGACACCATTTTCCTGAACTCCTCCATAAATACTTCTTAATATCTTTCGTTCAAAAGTTCCCAAAATCTTCTCCTTCATAGTCATAGTCCAAGTCTCTGAGGCGTAGGTCAGGACAGGACGGATGAGGGAACAAGCCTTTTGGTGGGGTAATCAAATGGGAATGAATTTGAAAAGAAAAATTATACATGTGATAATATTGCTAATATACCATTAAGATAAGAATTTTAAAAATTTCTTTTGGTTGCCAAATGTAGATTTTTCTGAAAATGTAATCAAATATTAATTCAAATGTTATTCAAAATCTACTTACTAGTTGGCGGTTGACAGGGATATATTGGTGTATTAGTGTATTCTCTGAAACAATGTAATGCTCAATCATAAACTAATCTAAGATATAATACTTATACTGCTCAATTATAAACTATTATGAGATATAATACTTATGAAACAATATGAAATAAGAAAATTTTAATATTTAGTACCTTGACTCCCAGGAAAAGCATTGGGTGGAATGTTTTCCTTGCGAATCATACGAGTCAGTTAAAACTGTAAGAAAAAATGAGTTTGGTGAGAGTATATCCAATAACTCGAGTAACAACCACAAGTAACAATTCTTTAATATTTAGTACCTTGACCCCCAGAAAAAGCATTGGGGGAAATGTTTTCCTGCTCTATCATCTGAGAGTCAGTAAAAACTGGAAGAAAAAAGTAGTTTGTTGAGGGTATATCTAATAACTCAAGTAACAATCAAATTTAACCAATCCAAACATATTTACAAGCATCGTCCATCTCCTCAATTTGTATTTCTGTCAAATTGGGAGAAAAATCTGAGGAAGGTCCTAAAAAATTACAAACACACATTTTACACAAGATAACTTTGTTACAATAAATTTTCAAACATTTTAAAATTACAGCAAATTTCTTATTCACTTATTGATGAAACAAAAAATAAATGTTTTACCCTTTTGCATAAGCAAACATACTGTTTAATTAGTTCACTAAAAAATTTTAGGTATGCTGCTTACCTTCACTGCAAGTTTCTGGGCTCTCAGGAGAAGTAAAGTTACTTGTAGTACTAAAAAGAAATATAGTGTTAATTAATCTAATTATTTGGTTAAAGTTTGCAATACTTGTTGCTTTTAGTATAAGATTACGCATCTCCTAATTAATATCTTCTGCAAAACGCAGAGTATGTCATCTTTAGCTCTTAGTTTTAAATTAAATTTTAATAAAATAGATATAGAGCTGTATGTAAAAATATAGCAATAATATGATGTAAATAGAACTCGCTTCTTTTTTCTCCATTGTGGGGAGAAGGAAATTGAGACGTTCCCCATGTACATAGGGCTTTTTCCCCTTACTCCCACTCTTTGGTTTTGCCAATGAACGTCGGAACGAATCCATGATATTCTTCCACTTTTTTTGGCAGACGTCCACTGTAAAATATTTTTTAAATAAATTACAGAAAAAGAGAGCTGTGCCGAGTTACTTTGAAGCTCAAAATACTTTTAAATAAAAAGCAAAGGTTACAAAGGGACCCAAAATCACGCTTGTGATTAATGAAGGGATATCACAGCTACATGCACCTGGCAGATTTATGTTTATTGAAATTTAGATTAAGTTGAGTGGTTTAATGGTGATTGTGAGAAAATCTCACTAAGGGGGAGGGAGGGGTCCAAAAATGTTTTATCTGGGTGGGATCTATCACGAACAGATGATGAAATCTCAAAATGGAGCTTCAGCGCATCCCAAAGTTCGAGAATTCTCTTTACTGCATGGCTTCTGGCCAGCTATCTCGTAGAAGATAAAGCCACCAATTACAATAGAGCTTTTCCATCGCTTATGGTTCGGTGTAGTTCCATGAAGGAATTTCTCCTTAGCGCTGATCTGGAGAACCAGTTGTAGGACTCCCGAACCATATAATCTAAGCTTGATGGAAGCTGCTCGAATGCGTGAGAACAATTCAATTTTCTGCAGCACGACATCTTTTCCATACGGATATTCACTTACTAGGGATGGAAAAGTCGAACTATCTCCATCCCCAATATAATGCAAATACCGTGTGTTGTGCTTTTGTTGGGATCGCAGAAATATCTTTTTCATCCCATCCACTTCCATCTTTCCTGCTGAGCCGGAATGATTCTTAGAGCAGACAAGACGGTGAGTTGCTTGCCACTTCAAATACTTGGGTCCAAATTTGTGACCTTTGTACTATGCACAACCTTTGCAGAACGATGACATTATCTCCAAGTCAATTGCCTTGCCAGACTCGGCTCCAACTATGGTGCACACACCGATTAGAGATGAATGGCCCCTCGTTTTCAACGTACCATCACCACTCACTGTGAGAGCTTGTGTGTCTTTGGTGAGTGACTTTTTTTTCGGCAACTGCAGAGGTCATAGATGAAAGTGCCACCTCTTTAGCTGCATTCAACACTTTCAGGTTGATATCATCGTATGCTTTCTGCGAAATGGGAGAAGGCAAACTCATCATGGTGCAAAAGGTTTACAGACCAGACAAACCTTCCCCTATGCTCCTCATGGCAAGCACACTTCGTCTGTTGATTTCAGGGACATTCTTTTTGGCCCCAATCATAGCACAACTTCCAAACGTATCCAACTTGTGACATCCAGAGCACTGAGATTGGAACTTGGAATAGAGTCCAATTTTTGACTTCTCAGTCAATATCAAAGATGAGTGGCATTCCTTGCAAGTGGCAGTTTCATTGAAAAACGTGAAAAATGCAGAAATGTCCACCAAACGATATCCATCGAAGTTTTTAGCTCTCTAGAATGACATCATTGAAAGCAGCAGCAGAAGTAGAAAGCTTTTTGGCAGAAGCACTGACTGGCGGTTCTGGTGGGACAAAAAAACTTAACACCATCCATACTTTTCTGCTTCATGTACTGATTTCCACGAAATCTTTTTTTAGAACCTCTACTAGATGATTTCCTTTTATTCCCCATAATGATAGAGAACTACAGATAAGAAATTATTCTAATTTCAAACGAAATATCGCAGAAAAAAAACAGCTCGAAATAAATCTCGCACGCTTGTAAACAATTCGTAAAGAATGAGAAACACGTGGGGAGAGATTTAGAAAGTTTAGAGATTTAGAAAGTTGCCAGAGATATGTGGAGAAGCCCAAAGCTTCACCACACTGGTATGTCCTCTCTCATCAATGTGGCGCGGAATGGCCAGATTTGGCTCTTGCGCCATAAAACCCCACCAACCAACCTCATCAATGTGAAAGAGAATGGTTTTTTCCACAAAGATTGGATGCTCCATCTGTTCCAATTGCAAAACAATTCTGCAAGTTGACACCTATTTTTGTGAAAAAATATTTTATCTCTTTATACAGAGATGCAGCTGATGTGTCGGTTACTTCCACCAGTCCAAGAAACTCGGATACTATTCGTTTTTCTTCTTGGTGAAAATAACGCACACACAAGGAAAGGTGTTTGCAGCAAGCAACATCTGTAGATTCATACAAAATCAAAGAAAATAATGACTTGTTTATCTAAACCACTTGTTCTTTCAATAACTCAGTGGATATAACTTTTCTTATTAAAGCTGAGCATTTCGTCCGATGTAGACGCAAGGTTTCTCCTGGAGAGGAATAACTGCTGCTTCCAGTTTCTCGAAAAATTTCTCCAAGATGGTCGACCACTCGGACTTCGGTATGGCAAACGATGAATATGCATATCTTAAATTCAAGCAGATTCAAACTGTGGAGAGGGAATTCTCCAATAATTTAAAAAATACTGATTATCCATTTTCTCAACCTTAATTTTCCCTATTTTTTACTTGGCCTGATCTTAGTGCAACTTAGCAGGACAGTGCAGAGAATAAACTCACCAGAGTTACTATTTACATTAAAATTTATTAAATTAAGTGTGAAAGATGTATACACAATAAAATACAATTACACTATTAAGAATAATGGTCCTCTGCTTTTACGCTAAATTCTGGTTGAACTATATTAGTCCGACCTAGTGTTTTCAGTCTTTTACTGAAAACATCCGCGAATTCTATTAGCAATTTCAATAATTTTCTTTTTGTGGAGGGATCTAAATGGCCTAAATCGAAATAGTCTGTCAATTCCTCCCTACGCATTTGTTTTACTGCCTTTATATTTTCCCCTTCTATATCGTTATCAACTGCTGCTAATTTGTATTTTTATATATAGTTATAGCTGTTAAATTTGAAATAAGTAGGTGTGTAGTTCTATCTTTATTTATTGATACTATTGCAGGGGATATTCCAATGTTTTTAGTTTCCATAGTAGGGTTCAAAATTGCGTCTTGATTTTGCTCTAGATTTGGACCTATCTTCAACGTTATCATTTTCGTTTCGTGAGGTTTCAAGTCACATTGATCTAATAGTTTCGCGAAGGTTGTTATTTGTAGATTATTAATACCTCTACGCAGGGCTCGATTTCTAAAAAAAGAGGTACCGGAAAAGTCCACTGGCCTGATGAATGGGTCTCGCAGGCCGTAGTTAGGAGACCCCTGAAATAGAATATACTTTTTTTCCGAAAAAGAGGTTCTGGAACGGCGTTCCGGACCGTTCTGGCTGAAATCGAGCCCTGCCTCTACGATCCGAGTCCGATATTTTTATTTTTACTTTATCGTTTATGAGCATATTTTTCCCGAAGTCTATCACTAGATTGTTGTGCTTAAGGAAATCATAGCCTAGTATCATTGCATAGTTTTGACCCAGTGGACTGATTAACTACATAGAAGTTGTGTTTAAATTCCGTATTCCCAACGTTTATATCTATTTGATAACATCCATGTATATTTAACGGCTCGTTATTTACGGATTTTATTGTTACCCATGATGCCATCTTCTTTACCCATGAATTTATTTTTATTTTTTCGAATATATCTCTACTGAGTAGGGAACATGCTGCGCCGCTGTCTAATAGTGATTCGTGCCCGCCTATGCGTATACTGATCATGGGTAGGTAATTTTCCGTGGTTACTTTTGTTTCGTATTTTGCTGTATTTATGAATGTTACCTTTTTGTGAGTATCTGTATTTCTCGTCGTTTGTTTTGCGCGCGTGTTGAATTTTCTGTCAAATTTCTCCCCGCGTGCGCCTGTTTATCGCTCGTGGTCCCCAGAATTCATTTCCACCTCTCCCACTACTCGTGGCATTATTATAGGCGATGCGAGGCCTGTCTCCCCAACTCTCGTAAATTTTCATTTCGGTGGGCCACCTGTATCCTCTATTATATCGCCTTGAGTCCCAGATAGGCTGCGGGATAGGTGTATTCGTATCGGTACCCCAGTAGCACAGATGGTGGTATTTGACGTTTTTAACTGCCAAAACACGTAACAAAGATAGTTGCAAAACTTAACTACTTATTGGGTCTAAAATAACGTTCACCTGTCACAAACCGCGACAGTTTTGCGTTAGGTTAAACTCTACACTTTTTCCATACAAATAGTGGTAGCACTTTGCCACGCTTATCAAATATTTCCGTAGCATTTACCAGCCTGCTTAAATCTTTAACAATGTTTTGGCGCTTTTTGTCCGATTTTTTTGGACCTTGCGCCATTAAACCCCAACTAACCAACCGTAGCATTTACCACAAATAATGGTAGCGCTTTGCCACTCTCTTCGATTTAATGGGGTGGGTTTTTTTTGTTTAGTTTAGAGGAAGGGTGATTTTTTTATTTTAGGGGAGAGTAGGTTTTTTTATTTTTTATTGCACTCACTTTTTATTCCTTCAGAGACTGGTGTGCCTAAATCTCTGATCTGCCACGCGGGACTTCTCTACACATCCCAAAAAAACACATCACTCCAATAACCACACAACTGGTGAGAACTAAACTTCTTTATTGAGACATGAGGCAAAACTAAACTGAAATCATATCGCAGTAATTTATAATATAAAACAATAGAACAGAGTAAGCAAAATGATGTCACTCAGGCCAGCGCCCTCTAAACCACTAGAAATAAGAATAAGAAAATAAAGGCTCGCAGGCCAGTGGGGCGCCCTCTATATCAATAAAATAAGAATTCAGGGTGTATCTGAAATGGTGCAACAAACTTTCAGATATGATAGTACTCATCAAGACGAACACGAATCGGTATAGAAAGGGGGGTCCCAGACCAAATCCCAGGGAGTTAAAAATGGAGCGACACCCCAAAAAAATCATTGAAAAATTCAATTTGTAGAAGAACTACTATTAGTAAAAACTTAATTATGGTCTCAAAAATTGTGGTTTAAAATGATCTTTAAAATTACCTCAAAAGTAAAAAAAAGGAAAGTTATAAAGGATAGAGGTTGAGGAAAACGCCACAAACTGTGCAATACTGTAATTTAAAATAAAACAACGAAAAAAATTGCACATAAATTTATTAAAAGCCATACGGCGTTTCGGGGATTCTTTGGATCCCCTTCGTCAGACGTCTTCGTTATTTTAAGCTTTTCTCTTACTCTTATGTTTTGTACAATTCCTCTTTGAAAGGTCTTAACCTTTCCCCAAGGACCCAAATTTAATGAAAATAGGCAGCAATGATTTTTACTAAAAGCGGTTGAGGTGTTATCGTCCCCGAAGCGAAAGAGTGTCTTCCGAGTCCTTCCGCAGGTGCTTCAGGGGCGCTAATGCCTCAAATGCTTTTTGTAAAATCATTTCTGCTTATTTTCATTAAAATTGGGTCTTTGGGGATGGGTTAGGATCTTTTGAATTGATTATTGATTGGCTTATTTGAATTGATCTTTGCCCTCAACCCGCACTTGAAGTCAGTCCAACTCTGAAATATATAATTAGGTACTCTTACGAGGGTAAGACCCCTTTCTGCATAAGCTTCCGCTGTATCGTGTCATCCTCGATGCCGCACACCAGCCGGTCTCTCAACATCTACTACATCAACAGCATTACAATTACTGTAAATATTTATTAATCAACATAGCATAATAGCTTGCAAGCATGTAAACTAACATCAACAACATGGCTTAGGCATTACCCTCTATAGCTAGGAAAGTCCGAACACTGTCTGGTGACGTCACGAAATGAAGGCTATCATCTCGCAATATCGCCATCGCCCGTTTCCCCCATTCAAGAAGAGAGGCGCGGAATAAGGGATTTGTTTTTCAGTGAAAGAAATAAATTAATTTTCTTTAAATTCCAGACTTTTAAGGTATTAATTGTACATATAATAAGCTTAAGGAGAATTAAAACCCACTCTCAATTTTTTTAAAATTATCTAAATAAATGTCTTTCGATCGGAAGAAATTTTCTAAACTGATTAGTTAGTTAAATTAGTTTTTTTCTATATGTTAACCTCATTAGGTTTCAAAATAAGTTATATATTACTAGTATATTATGAATCAAAACCAAATTTTTCACCTAATTGTAGATTTTAATACTATTTCAAAAGTATTGACAACTAACCATTCAAAAATATAGGAAAAACTGATGATTTTCTATTGAACTTGAAATAAAACTTAATAGTTTGCTTTTAAAATAACTTTAAAACATAATTCAAATGAACTCAGGTTCTTTAATTTAAAATAAAATAAGACACTTTTTTGCATAACAAACATTTTTTATTAAAACACATACATGATAGTTAAAAATAATAACAATGTGAAAAATATATAAACAAAGGAAATTGTTTATTTTTTTAAAGTTTCTAATTTTTTTTTCTTTGCCAAATGGCTAGACACAAATAAATCATTTCTTTTTTTGCAATAATTTTTTAAAAATACATTAATAGAAGACTTGACAATTTGTGTTTTTACATCTTAAGAGGCATGACCATTTTGGCAAATTTTATAGGGTAAATAAATTTCTGATTCATTTAAAATTTTGGTTATAGTTGCAAAAGCTTTACTTTTTTGTCTAGAACCTTTTAAAAATTCACTTTCATGCTTAGATGATAGCAACTTGGACACAATTATAAAGGAATAGTTAACAATTGTAATGACTTCATCGCAAGGATACTTTAATCCTCCCCGATCCATATTTTTAATAAGAGTAAATGATTCTATGTCCTCATCAGGCAACAAATCAATCACATCATTGAGAAGAATTAGACCTTTACAAATATTGCACTTTAAATGTTTGATGCAGGAATGCGCACAATAACCAGCAATATACGTTGAAACAACTTGTTTTTCTTTTATCTTTTCTAGATCTTTTTTTCAACGTTGACATTAATGATATCAATATCATCATAACAAAAATTACAAGTACTGCTAGTAGTAACATTACTAGTGTTATCATCATCTGCTAGGGGAATTCGAAATTCCCCATATATAGAGGATTTCATAACTAGGGGCATCAAAGATCTAATTCTCAACTTTTTTTCAGTCTCGAAAACTTGGGTGACAGAAACATTATATTGCCCCCCCGGCTAATTGACGGTAATTTCCAAACCTCTCCTCTAACGAATCGGTTTGGAATTTACCAGTCAATATATAATCAAGTTTAAAATGTTCTTTACAATACGATTCTATTTCAACAATGGCATATGTTGTATGTTTCAATGCTGTGTGGGTTTCCTTAGTGAAGTGACCGGTATCGGATTTTCTTTTTTCCCAGGAATCCAACCAAAACCAAAATGAATTCAAGAATTCTACTTTTTTATCAGAAGGATCACTGGATAATGGCTCTTGAAAAACATTTCTCTTTCGTTCTCCTTTAAGGTGCCTGCCTACCTATAAAGGCTTTTTTTTTAATAATTAAAATTTTGACCTAATTTGTGGTTAATACAATTAAATGCATCTAAAAATTATGAATAACATAAAAAAAATTTAAATATTGATTCAAATTTTCATATTATTGAAGAATTTATGCATAAAAATCCAAAAAAAACGTCTTAACGTCTAACGTCTTTAAGGTAAAAAACGATTTTTTACCTTATTCATTTAGTTTGGTTGCGAAAGTGCCAAAAAATTGGAAACTGAGGACATGTTCTATATTAGTTTTACCATCTAAAATTTTTAAAAGTAGATATGAGGTTTCAGTGTTTATAAAGGGTATTTTTTATCCTCATTCTGAAACAAAGTTTCCTTCCACCTGCTAAACTCTGCTGTACATTGTAAAAATGTGATAAATCTAGGCATATTTAATAATATCTGCATGTTTCAAGGAAAGTGATAAATACTCGTATGTGGAGAGTCCCCAAAAGGGAGATAAAATCGTCACCACAGTCAAAGATCTAAACCATCTGAGAAATGTAGCAACCCCTAGTCGGGAGCCTAATATCTTCGTCCTGAATAAAGTATTTTAGAGTCTGATCAGTGGTATAATCACTTGTATCGACAATCTATAGAATCACTACAATTATCAACATTTTGTAATTAATTATTAACATACTATTCTGTAGACTTTTTAATCTTATTATACTAATCTTATTTATTATTTCTTAACAAAAAAAATGAGAAACCAAGTAATAAGGAAACATTTTATTCTGGGCACAACTGTTCAATAAAACTTCTAAATAGGAGTGTTTTTTTGGGTTGGGGGATCTCCTTAAGCATCCTGCCAATTACCAGCCCCATTGCTGAATCGACACTTTCATCTCATTGTTGGTCTATTATGGTTTGAACTTGGTTCTCCCAGAATTCTTCACGCTTCCTCTTTTTAGCTAGAGTGCTTCCTATAATTCAGAAACAAAGCAATGAGGCTCATTAATATAGGCAAAATGCAATTTTTCACTTGCTTACTGACCAGCTACCATTTTCTTAGGGTTGGTCAACAAAGAAATACCAATTGTTTGGGGGATAAATAGTTAATTTTCGATATGGGTACAACCAGTGACAGTTTTGTTACAATTACTTACTTTCTATTCCTTCTCTGTGAACAGGAGTAGAAGGTTCCACTTCATCATCCTCATCCCTTTCAAACATGGGTTGCTCATTTTCTATTCACAATATAAAAAAGAATGTTAGTAAAACTGTTTGCTGGATATTATAATTCAGTCTGCATAACTGCCGACCCCTGTGTGCTCTAGGAGTTCCTTGAAATGTTGTAGACTCCTATCAATGGTCTGAATGAAAATTATTATTAACAATGAAAAGTCAAAAGAGAGTGCTTTAACTCTTAAACTGAGAGAAAAAAATAATGAGCAAATCAGCAGTTAAGAATGTAACTATAATTACCTTCGTTTCAGACTGGGATGAAGAAGTTCTACCTTGCATTGTTTTTTTTGTTTTGGAACATTTCCTATTGTACTAAAAATATGAAAAAATAAATGTTTCATAGCTAGACCTTAAAACATGGCTATATTTAATGAAAATATGGTAGACATCCAACTTACTTATACTTAAAAAAAACTTATTTTAAATTACTTTACTTTAAAAAATAAGTAAATTTACTTACCAGACACGAGCTGGGTGATTGTTTCACCATCCAGCTCATCGGTCAACTCCCCCAGAAAGTTACCGAGACGTGGGTCATTATTGCCGTCGCTGGCATAAACGATTGAGTCTGTGTCGTGGTACAGCACGGACGCCCAATCTTATCCATTTCAGAATAAAGCTTGCGGCGGGCCCATGCTGTCGTGAACGTTGCTATGAAGATGTTGGTGGATTGATCCTGCTCCACTAAGTCCTTGGATGCCTTCCAGTGCAGACACGCCACTGCCTTACTGACAATGTAAGCATTCGTAACCTGAAAGAAAACATCTGTTAATATTTTTTTAAATATATACGTTCCAAAGTAAATTAATAAGAAAAATATTTATGTAGTTCGTGGAGTCGTACAAAATTTTGTTAAAATCCTCCAACTTCGTTTTATAGGTCGCCTGCCCTGTGTTGAGGTTCATTCCCCATCTAAAAAAAAGTATTATTATTATCCCTTTCATAATAATAAAAAATGTATAGAAAAAAACAAATAGGAAAAAAACTCGTTAAAATTTAGCTTATGCGTTATTATAATTATGCATGTTTTAAAGCATTGGTAAAATATGATTCAAGATGTCAGTAAATAAAAGAAATTTTGAAAAGAAATAAGTAATGTCAGTAAATGAAGAGGGGGGTGATGTGAGTCGCCTACACGTTGGTGCCCCTTGTTCTCGCTGAACGACTGACTACTTGTCGCCTCGAAAGCAGCCCTTTCCCTTTCGGTAACCATTAGTCGTTCTTTGCTGTATTGGGCTGCTCGTCGACTAATGACCGAAAGGTCGGAGACGGGCATAGGTTAAAAAAAGTAAATAAAGAAAAAACAAATACTTCAAAATAAGTAAAACATTGTTATAAATTCCAAGTTTATTTAATGTTTAACGTTGATAAAGTAATCATTTTCAGTTATCATAAAAATAGGAAACGCTTCTAACTTTTGATACTCATAAAATTTCAAAATTTTTCAGAAAGAAATTATTTACGGAGGTTTGTTAGAAAATTTTTCGAGCGGTACATTTAATTAACAATAACTTGATATTGTGGGGTTCTAAATTTGAAAAACATAAAATTAAAATCCATTATATAATCCGTTTTCATGCATTATTATGTGCATTACGCGCACCTCCGATTTCATGCCATTTTGAAATTAGGATTTTATATTCTACGAGGTTCGCACTTAAATTAATTTCGATTATTTTAAGCTTTAAAATGAATGTGCACCTCTAGGATTTCGAAAAAAAAAAGCGTTAGATTTCAATGGGCAATGCTTTGTGACTTGTATTTTAAACTTTTCTATACAATTTACTGGGTGAAAAAAATAACTATATCGCTAGAAACACGTTCAATATCTGGAGCTTTTGAAATTGTAAAGACCCGAAGCTAAATTTTTATTTCTCCAATCGAAAAAAATTAAAAATCTGCATGCTTCCCCTAAGTGTCAATGTTAAAACACGCTCTTTTGGTAGCAGACAGCTGGTTTTCAGTTACTTCATTTTTCCCCGTGAGCGAGATACGGACGCTTCCTCTCCTTCTTCTACTCCTACCTCCATTCTTTAATCGGTTGGTCATCCTGTTGGTTTTCTCCAGTAGTGCACCCATGGTTACACGTTTAAGGGGGTGAAAAACATCGCCCTTGAAACATTTCCCACAACCATACCAGAAACAACCCTGTAAAATATAAAACAAAAGTGCTCAAGTAACAATAATAGAAACTAAGGGGGTGGATAAAATTTCATTACTGAAGTGGAAATAAAACTTACGTGGTACTGGTACACTGTATTCGTTTCACTGGAGAAACCGTCCACTAACACTCCTCCAATTTTCTTCCCCCTCTCGCAACTTCCGGCATGCTGGATAGAAATGTCCTCTTGGTGCATCACAAATTCCAGCCACCTTAGGCTGTCGGGGCTGTAGTTAGACTTGTTCCAGTAGCCACTCACGGGTACCATAGCTATAGTGTCTGGTTGAATGTGCTGGCTACGGAACACAGCCATACAGGAAGAGGCAATTGTGACATATCTAAAAAAGAAGAAAAATGGTTACACTTTTCAAAAGAGAGAGATATGTACACATTGTTTTAATCTAACCTGAAAGAGTCCACTTTTCCACCTTCTAGGAATTCCGATCTGTACTCCATAGAGCAGCGCCTCAATATGTCCACATCCGATCTGGAAAAAAACATTTCATAAATTATTTAAAAATGCGTCATGTATTTTTGTTTAAAAAATATGTATTTTAAAAGTTTTGCTTACCTGCAATACTCCAACATTTCTTGTTGGAAATTGAACGCTTTGTCTTTATTCTGCTCGTACCATGCCAAAAAGGCTCGGCGAGCAGAAAACATTGAGTTGGGTGAATAGAAGCGAGATTCAGGCAAGGGTCCCTCAATACTGCTGATTCTCTGGCGTGTTGAATAGATGTGGAAAGTATCCCTTCTTCAGTTCATTCAACCCAAAACATGCAGGGAGTTTGGCTAGGGGCATGGGCAGAAAGTTGAGTGAGTCGATCACTCGCAAATTCAATCCCTTGTGAGTGATTGCTATGAGCTTTGAGCCGTTGGGGATGATGTCTAGGGCAACTCCCTGGCTCAAAAGCCAGTGCATTATGAACTGGCCATCAAATCTAAAAAAGATAAGAGGAAATTAAATTATTCATGCAATAAACTTTACACGAATTAAAAAAGCAAATTTTTTAAAAAAGTACTTACCCTTGCATGTTATGAGCTATAGCGGGTAAAACAACCAGGTGCAGAAGGCGTTAAAATTTGGAGTATAGACATTATTTGCTTCTGCAAACCCGTCTCGTTATAACAGATATACCCCCGAATTCCCCGCTCAATTAATATGTGCATGTGTAAAATTTTTTTCTCTAAAATTTTGAAATACATCAGCAAGTTGAAGAACGTCACTCTTCACGTACAGATCGTGATAGCCCAGGGGTCGCAACCTGCGGCTCGCGAGCCGCATGCGGCTCTTTCGATGTCAAGTTGCGGCTCTCCAGTTCCATACGAAAAAATTTAAGATCAAAACTTTTTAAAAATCAGAAAATATATTTTTTGTTCTCAAGATGAGCCAAAATATGTGCTGATTTTCCTTGAAATTTCTGTGACTTATGAGGAGGAGTGATCCTTATTTGGTCGTTATAGAAGTTCTAAAAACTAATTAAAACACTATTTTTTGGGGGCAAATTTCCAAAATTTTTCTGAAGTAGGATCCACATCCCCTCGAAATTTTGCTATAATATTTTTCCTTGAAAATTCTGCCACTTAAGTAATGAGAGGTGCTCTTAGGGTACAACAGTCCTAACACCTTTTGTGTTTCACCCTTTGCGGAAGCTTCGCTGCAGTCCGCACCAACGTTTCTGAGCCATTGTTCTAGCTCAGGTGAGGACGTCACCCACTTGCGGAGATTCATACCGGCTTCCTTCAGAATGCTCGTAGCATCTTCAAAATATTTTTTAGCCTTCGCAATTGTCTCTACACTGCAAACGAAATCGTCTACGTATAGATCTCTAAGCGCTTCAGTTACTTCCAAGTGTCCGTACCTCTTTAGATGAGTTCTTATGGTAGCTGCCAAGATGAAAGGACTGCAATTCACTCCAAAAGGTACTCTAGTCATTTGTAGGACCCTAATAGGTTGGCCATCAAGATCGAGACAAGTACCATTATCATAACCCCATAAGAATTGCAAATATTTCCTATCCTCATCATGGATCCCAATTTCTAAAAAGGCACGCTGAATATCAGCGCAAATAGCTATATTTTCCAATCTGAATTTTAAAATTATTCTTAACAATTCAGGGTTTAAATTTGGACCACAATACAGTACGTCATTAAGGGATAACTGATCCTTGGATTTAGACGAAGCATCGAAGCAAATACGCACTTTAGTGGTTCCTTTTGCTCCCTAATAACAGCATGATGTGGCATGAAATAACCCAAGGATTTATTTTTTGGTTCAACATCTGTATATTCTATTATCCCATCCTTTAACTGTTGATTAATGATTTCCTTGTAATTAGTATACAAATTTGGATCCCGTTTGAACCTTTTGTTCAAGTTGAACAACCTGTTTTTTGCTACTTCAAAATTATTACTAATTTTGACCTTATGATCCTTCCAGAGTAATTTGGTTTCATACCGACCATTTGCGTACGTTATGTTTTTCTCAAAGTTCTCTAAAATTTCCGAATTTGAGTTTTTCTTTGGATTGATTCCCAGGTTTTCTAACTCCCAGAAATTATTTATTTTTTCGTAGTCCATTTTTTCTTCCATAACAGACAAATAGTTAACTTGTACCTCGTTAACCCTTCACTGTCATTTATCCTACCTTGCAAAATATCCCCAAAAATACTATTAGTGACCATTAACCTTTTACTTATCTTAAAATTCCTTTCACCCAATATTTCACAAATAAAATCCGATCCCACTAACAAATCAATATTTTGACTGCATCCGTCGTCCGCCAATATCAATCCCTTTTCTAGAGCCAATTTTTTAATGAGTTGGTTTGGGAAACTGACCTTACCCGAAGTTATTTTGTCTGTTACAGCTGCCTCAATATTGATACTCAATTGTGGATCCCATCTACTCTGCAGACTTATCTCAACAATCTCAAAACTTTCTTTTCGCCCATTTGATCCAAATGCATGGATCGTTAGATTTTCCCTGGCAAATGGCTTTAAATTTAGTTGTTTAGCAATATCCCTCTTAATAAAAGAACGACTACTTCCTGAATCCAAAATTCCCCGGACCTTTTTATTATTAACTTTAGCAATGAACGTTTGAAGAAACACAGAGCTGTTACTTTTATATTCCGAATGATTCAGCGTAGTTACAACATCATTAGATTGGCTTTCCGAAGGTAGGGAAGAAAGGGAATTTCGGGGATTACATAATAGAATGTTGTGAAGATATCCCTTCCCGCACTTGCAGGCCATGTGTTTATTTCTACAGAACCTCGTAATGTGATTCATCCCCAAACAAACGAAGCATCTCCTTAACCTTTTTACCGCCTCCCTTCTCTCCTCAATACTCAAAGGGCAATCTTTAGATGAGTGAGCTGTCTCTGATTTATCGCTTTTACATCCAAACAGACATTCTGCTTCGCTATGTGTTAGCATTGCACTGAAGGAATTGAATGGGTTTTTTCTGGGATAATTAGGCTGCCTCAAGAATTTTGGACTCATTGGGGGGCGTCTATGAATTTCACTAGATTCCGCTGCCATACTTTGGTTACTCATTAATATCGCGTTTTCTCGGCATTCTAATTCTTTTCGCAAGAACCCCATTAAATCTCTGATGTCCATTCCCGCATCAGTCTTGCGTTGTCGGTTATATTGAAGATTTAATTCTAATGGGAATTTTTGTAAAATGACTGGGTATAACATACAAGAGTATGTGTCCGTTGCTATATTAAGGGATAAGAGGGATCTAACCTGCAATTCTAAGCTATCGTATAGCCTTCTTAGGGCGGATATATTATTTACAGATTTTACAGATTCTAGTTGCAGCAGTTTGTTCATATGACTACTGATAATTAGTTCTTCCCTCCCGAACCTATCTTTTAGCAGTTGAATTGATGAATCATAATTTTCATCAGTTAATGCAAAACCTGAGATTGCCGTCAGGGCCGTTCCCCGTTAATATCCCCGTTAGTGTTTCGTTTAATATGAAGATGACCCCCTACCCAAATAGCACCGTCAGGTTTTCAGAACCCCGTCGTAAGCTTGACGCGTAAACCGGTTTAACGCTGTCGTAACCTTGAGCCGACTTGTCGCGAAAACCCGGCGTACCTTACGGTAGGGTAAAACCGACCCGCGCTAGTCAACGTATCCTAAGGTTACCGCGGGGGGTTCTCGCAGGGTTTGGAAAATACCCGGTGACAAGGTAGCCGCGCATGGGTTGCTTTAGGGTCGGCTAAAATGCCTTACAAAGGGTTTTAGATGTTGGGTTGCGGAAATGTTGACCTAACAACCTTAATACAGTGTTTTTAATTTAGGTTATTCTAGATTTAATTTTTTATATTTTAAAGTATTTATTTAGTATCGCATTTCATATTTTTTTCGAAGTTTTTTAGTTTAATTACAAGAGGTCACAAAATTATTCCCCTAATGCATCATTTTTTAGGAGAAATTCTTATGACATATAAATCAACTAAAAGCTTAGAAAAAATACAGATGCAATACCAAACCTATATAAATTACTTTTTTAAACTTGGTCAACACATCCAACTTTTGTCAAAAGTCTAATTTAATTACAAATTACTAAGCATTAAAATGTAAATTATAGCAACAAATTTAAGTCTAAGTAGAAAAATGTTTTTATATTTCAAAATAAAATTGTATACATAAATGTTTTTCTTTTTTAATTTTCATTACACACCAGCAGTGATAAAACACTTACCTTTGAGAAAACTTCTTTTCATAGCTAGATACTTGAAAACTTGTTTTTTCTAAAATTTATTTCAGCACATCAAATGCAAGACAACTCATATGAGACAATGGAAATTTTTGTTCCAATTTATTCAAAAACAAAATGCAAAAAAAGTACAATGTTTTTTTTATTTATAATTTATTTTACACTTCAGATGTTAGTGGCCAAAGTACAAAATATATATCCCAAATACAAAACTTAAATATTCTAAAATCACACTTTATAACTTTCTCTTTGGTTAAAACATAATTTCCAATGATGTGTTCTACAATTTAGATGTCACTAATTAATAAATTAAACCTAAATAAACAGTTTTTGAAAGTTCATTGTCCTGAAAAAATCTGAGGTATGTTATAATTGAAATTTTTTACAGTTAGTAAAACAAAAGCACCAATTATTATACTCCTGTATAATAATTACAGAATTACACTTCTGTGTGAACTAGTTCAAATATAAGTACTCTAACACAACTTAAAATACATTTCAAAAAAGAAAACAGCAAGATTTAAAAGCTTAAGACTATAAACGAAAAATTGCACGGAACATTTAGATTTTTGGTATACTTTACAAAAAATAACAAAACAGTATAACAAATAATTTTTTTTAACTTTTTCTTCAGTTAAAATATCAATTGCACTTAAAGATGTGTTCTATAGTTTCAGTGTCCTGACCACAGGTACAAAGATTACTATTTACTGAATTAAACTTAAATAAGTAGAATGTCCTGAAAAATTCTGTTGTTCCTCGCAATCGATGAAAAATTTTTAAGACAATAAAAAATAAAATATTGCACTCCTATTTTATATAGGTCATTGCATCTTTTGGAATATCGGGATTTAGAAGGAAGTATATTTAGGATCCCATTGGTTAGATGTAGACAGACATAAACATAGGAAGAAACAAAAATACACATTCATTTCAATACAAAAGTCAAGAATTATTACACTGCTAACATTTCTTGACAAAAATAACTTGACTAAAATACTTGATTAACATAAGATGAAACATAAGACAAAATAAAAATTCAATCATTTCAATACAAAATGCAATATTGCACTCATAAGTAATATGGACTCTGGAACCTGGATTAAACTTGACTAAAATAATTCATTTCTGGTATGGGGCTGTTCATTCTGGTTACTTATTCTATCACTAATTCTCTTGTCTCTGAAAAAAAAATTATTCAAGACTATTTGAGTACACCCTTAATAAGTATTGAGTAAAAATATCTTGCTTGAGAGATAGATATAAACATTTAGGAAAATATTCTTCAGACACCAGTAACTATTTGTATGAACCAGGGTTCCTATTGCGCAAAGTGTAAACAAACCGATCGTTGCCAACAACGGGTAAAAATACAGCCAAATTCGTGAGCCATGTAACAGAATTATATAGAGATTTCCCCAGTTTTGGGCCCAAATTAGCCATTTTCCCTGACTTTTGAAGTTAAATTTAAATTACCAGACTTTTCCAGAATTTCCCTTACCCGTGGGAACCCTGAACTCAATCTGACTTCAAAACAAGTCACAACAGGCCCGTAGCCAGGAATTTCCCTTTGGTGGGGCACCCACTTTTTCAGGGGGGGCAAGGGGGTTTTCAGTTTCCAGGAGGTATCATAGGCCTAAGGAGCTGTTTCAAGATTTTTGTTTCGGGAGGAGTTAGGTCCTAAATTTTTCTAGTTTTCCCTTTTCTGTTATCTTAAGTTTTCCTTTTTTAAATTTTAGAAATTTGAAGCTTAAAGTAGTTTTAGCCCATTTCTAGATCCTTTGGGGGTAAAGTATAGAAGGAACTGCTCCATGTAAGCTAGTGGCGGATCCAGGATTTGGTTTCGGGGGGGGCTAAGAATTTTCATAATCCAATTGAATCTTCTTGTTAATGGTAATAGGGAAAAGGTAGTAAATTATCCTACTCAAACCCCTAAAAGGGGGGGTCTTCCACCAGAAAATTTTCGGAAATTTAAGTCAAAAACCCCACTTTTCAACTCGTTTTGGTACGCCTCATCCGAATTTCGGATTTAGATTTTTTGCGTTTTGACAAACTTAGTAAAATATGAGACGTTTTTGGGGGGGCTTCAGCCCGAAATTTCCCCCGTAGATCCGCCACTGGACCAGAATTGAAAAGGAAAAATAGAGTTTGATCACTCCTTGTTGATCTTTAAATAGACATAATTTCATAAAGGGTGTCAACCTGCCCTCCCTTTTCTGTCAGTGCTAGGGTATATAGAAGTTATTTCAAAAGGGGCCTAAAATATTAGTCAACCCCTCCAATGCATATTGAATAGATTTAATGTAGTTGTTATACATTTTTGAGTTGAATTTTTGTCTAAGACAACTTCATTAATTCATGTGATCTGTTCTTATATTAATATAAGATCAGTTTTGTTTGTAATAATGGGAGATACAAGTAACAAAGGGGGGTCTGGGGGTCCCCCCCAGAAAAATTTTGAAAATTTGACCCTAAAAAACTGGGTTTTAGCCTAGCTAGAAGGAAATAAAGAAGAAGGGGTCAGCTGCCCCCACGGCTGTGCTTGTGGATAAAATTTGTGAAAATTTTCTAGGGGGGGCAAATGAAGATGTCAGGGGGGGCTCAGCCCCCCCTGGCCCCCCCGTAGCTACGGGCCTGAGTCACAATAATTTGTATTGTTTCCGATTTTCATCCTATGGTTAGCGAGACATTTTTAGATAATGTAGAAGCTAATTATAGATTAACTTAGGTTAAGTTTATTTATGCAGCGTTTCACAAATCCAAAATTAAAGATTGTGGAGTTAACACTCTTGACATGCAACACAGACGTGGGTTGGAAGCAAGTATTAAAAACATGTCTCTTACTTAAAGTCACTACCACTATTGAACATTTTATTAAATGAAATCATGAGTAAAATTACCTTCGACTAATCCTAAATTTTGCTTGCATGAACCAGTCACTAATAGCGTCTCTCACCACATTCTCCTTAGTGCCTTTAAAAGTCGCAAAGCAAACTTCTGAAATGAAAAACAAAAATTTGAAAACGTAAGTAAAAAACACTGTATTTAGAATTATATTACTGAAGGATGTTCTTATATAATATCCTAAAAACTTAAGTTTTAACCAGTTTAAAAATATATAAAAAAGAATTCTTGCCTATGTTTCATTCCACTTAGAAAATGTGTAAGTTTGTAATAAAAAATTACGTTTACAGAAATTTATTAGTTAAATCAGTGGTTCTTAACTCAAATATGTCTGCGGACCACTCCAATTAAATTTTAACCTCCTGCGGACCACCCCTTATCCCCAACTTCATCTTGTAAATTTTAACCATTTTCAGTGCATTTATACCTAACAGAGGTTCAAAAAGTTTGTGTTTTTTTAAGTAAACCCAAAATAGGTTTAAATAAGCTAGAAGTTTTTTGTAATAAGGTTTAAGTTTCAAAGGGGGGTTTGACAGTCCTCCCCCAGAAAATTTTATCCTTAGAACAGGGTTTTAAATTATTATTTTGGTACACATAAACACAAATTTTGACATTCATATTTGGGTAAAATTTTGAATTCAATGAACACATTAGAAAAAAGTGAGGATACTAAAGGGGGTCTCGGGGCCCTCCCCCCCAAAAATTTAATAAATAATAATAAACTGGGTTTTAACTGAACTAAAAGTAAATAACTTGGAACTTTGGGGCAGCTGCCCCTCCCTGCCCCCTTATCCCGATGACTCTAGTTTTAATAAATCTTCATTATTACTTTGCCAGTCACATTTTTTAAATTTCTACATATTTTTTGGATAAGTTCGAAAATCTTCTCACGGACCACCTGTTGGGAACCACTGAGTTAAACAATGTGATAAGATATTTTTTATAAAACTTCTATTACACTACAGTGCTTTATTAACCATGTAATGAACATTTTTCTGACCCTAACAGTTTTTTTTATCCAAGGAAGGTTATTTAGTTTCAAAATAAATTGTTTTCAAAAACTGCTCTTATGTGCAGCCATTTTTCTGTTGATTTCCCCAACCAAAATTTTTCACATCCTTAATAAAACCTTCAAGTATTTCTTAAATTTAAAAAAAAAACCCACAAAGAAATTAAAAGAGTTACCTTTTACCATCATGTACATGGTTGTCTTCTCAAATGCCTCTTTTTGTCGCCCTACTTTATTCCTCCCAGTGAGGGAATACCGCAGGGCTGCCTCATCAGTATACAATTTTCTAAGGCAATTTGAGACCAGCCCCCTGCAGTCTCTACTGTGGCAGGACAGCATCAATTGTTTCTATAAAAAAATAAAACAATATACAGGGTGTATCTGAAATGGTGCTACAAACTTTCAGGGATGATAGTACTCATCAAGACGAACAAGAATCGGTATAGAAAGGGGGTCCCAGACCAAATCCCAGGGAGTTAAAAATGGAGCGACACCCCAAAAAATTATTGAAAAATTCAATTTGTAGAAGAACTACTATTAGTAAAAACTTAATTATGGTCTCAAAAATCGTGGTTTAATATGATCCTTAAAATTATCTCAAAAGTCTTCAGTTTAAAATTTGTTTTATTATGAAAAAAGTTAAAAACACAAAAAATGTGAAAACCTTATTTTGTATTTCGAAATCCTTTCTTTTGATTTGATAATCTGAAAGATCATAATTGAAAACCCTTAAGTCCAAAGTTTCACGTAATTACAATCAATATTGAACGCTTGAGATCCTGTTAAAGTGTGTTTTTTGCGTGCGCTAGAAGTTTTCCCGAGTTGTTTCCAGAACAGCTGTTTTCGCACGCAAAAAACAAACTTTAACAGGATCTCAAGCGTTCAATATTGATTGTATTTACGTGAAACTTTGGACTTAAGGGTTTTCAACTATGATCTTTCAGATTATCAAATCAAAAGAAAGGATTTGAAATACAAAATAAGGTTTTGGCAGAGTTTTCACATTTTTTGTGTTTTTTAACTTTTTTCATAATAAAACAAATTTTAAACTGAAGACTTTTGAGATAATTTTAAAGATCATATTAAACCACAATTTTTGAGACCATAATTAAGTTTTTACTAATAGTAGTTCTTATACAAATTGAATTTTTCAATGATTTTTTTGGGGTGTCGCTCCATTTTTAACTCCCTGGGATTTGATCTGGGACCCCCCTTTCTATACCGATTCTTGTTCGTCTTGATGAGTACTATCATCCCTGAAAGTTTGTTGCACCATTTCAGATACACCCTGTATAATAACAAATACTTAATCTAACATCCTACTTTGAAAACAAATGTTTGAAATCCATATTAGGTATACCAAAACTAGTTAATAATCTGCTTTTTGAGACTTAAATTTCCAAAAATTTTCTGGGGTGCAGGGCCCTTAAACCCTCGGAAATTAGAAGACTCTTACATTTAAAATGATTACCCCCCCCCCGAAACCAAATCTTCGATCCACCATTGCAGTAGTCTTTTAAAAGAAATAAAGACTGGTATTTTTTGTTTTGTTAAAACAAAAAATTAAACTAGGGGCAAAAATAAATCGATGTGCACAGGGTGGCATAAACATAAATATGGGCCTGCCCAGACCCACTTAAAAAAACCTTGCCCCCCCACCAAAAACTGAAATAACGACCCTGGCAATGAATCATTTCTTTGTTTAAGAAAACAGGATTATGTAAAATTACTCATGTCTTTGTTCCACATTAGATCTTGGCACTTTTAACCACATTCCTCTACCCCCATCCCTAATCAATCTGAATCACCTGTTTAACCAAAAGAATGTATAAGTAAAATACAATTGGTGAAATGTAGTAGAAATTCCTGTTAAGACACTTTACATAGCTCATTACAGATATAAGCGAGAAAGACAACACATACCAGTTGAGTTCTGAGGGTGCTACTTGCACTGACACGTGCATTAAATTCATCCACCTCTTCAGGTCCAACCGGAAGCAGTTTAAGCAACTCTTCCCAACTGGGAGCTCCAGCAGCCTTCATGTGCTCATTGCTTTGGATAGCAGTTAAAATGCAGTCTAACTTGCTCTCCAGCCTCAAAATTGCAGAGCTCATTTCTTGTTGCTGCTGTATAATGAGCTCTAACCTTTGAGGGCTAACCTTTACCTCATTTCTTTCTTTCATTACAGCTAAAAGTAAAACACATGCATATTAAATTACAATCTCTAAAGTTAAAACAGTGAATTAAAAAAATGTTAAAATTTGCCATTCATTAGAGAAACTATGTAAACTATTTACTTATTTCATTACTCTCAGGAGTTTCAGCAGCTAATTCTTCTAGCCTGGTTCTTTTAGCTGCAGGCTCCTTGAAAGAAGAAACTGAAATTTAAAAATTAAAGATGTTCATATTTAATGTTCATTTAATTTCTTCCTGGATAACTAAAAAGTAATACATTATGCATTACATTTCAAATTTATGAGGATGAATATGCATAATTATACAGGGTGGTCCTTAATTCATGGTACAAACTTCTAGGGGTGGTAGAGTACACCTAGACGAACAAGAATTGGTATAATAAGGGGGGTCGCAAGTGCGTTCTAAGGGGCAAAAACCCCTCGTGAAAATTGGCACATATTTGTGCAGGAAGATACACAATGGTTCGATTCCGGTGGTTAAACTTATTATTATTACGTCTTTTCTACTAAACGAGTTCCCTCTCCCATGTCGCCAATACGTATTGGCGACATTTTATTACCTGTCGAATGAAAAAGTGTTATAGGAGAGGGAACCCGTTTAGTAGAAAAGACGTAATAATAATAAGTTTAACCACCGGAATCGAACCATTGTGTCTCTTCCTGCACAAATATGTGCCAATTTTCACGAGGGGTTTTCGCCCCTTAGAACGCACTTGCGACCCCCCTTCCTATACCAATTCTTGTTCGTCTAGGTGTACTCTACCACCCCTAGAAGTTTGTACCATGAATTAAGGACCACCCTGTATAATGCAAAGTGGATACACATGAACTCTTTTTTTTCATACACTTTAAATTAAGTTTTATATTTACTTTTCTCATGAATGTGCTGTTGACTGCTGGAAGATGATGCCAGAGGGGACAGCCGATGAGGATTCTGGGTGGAAGTAATTTTTTGGGAAAAAGAAAATTCCTTTTTCCTCTTGATCCTTAATGGCAATTCTGTAATTTAAAAATCAATGAATTAAAGAGAAATCAAAAATTGAAAACCATATTAACAAATAATCCATTTAACAAATATACATACTTTTAGGCTGACTAGGAGGAACAGGATATGTCGTCTTCGGCCTGGGTTTTATTAGGCTTTGGCTCTCCTCCTCCTCCTCAGAACTCGAAACAGCCTGTGTTTCAACCGCTGAAGACCCCCAATGGGACATATCCTCAGCATCTGTTAGGTTGTTAACTGCGTCCTCACAGTTTTCTGCACAAAAAAAGGCTCATTTTAGTATGCCTAACTGCAACTTAACATACCATCACAAATACTACTTTAAAAGCTATTAGTTTTTATAATTTTGACCCTAAAGGAGTTAAAATTTGGACTAGTAAACAACCCTTCAATGATTTTCAACCCTTAAACCTTCCCAACCCCTTTGATATTTTAAACTCCACACGAAGTATCAAATTCCTAAAATCATACTTTAATAAAATAAAAAAAAACTTACCATACAAACTATATACCCTTATGGGGCATGTGATCCAATTGGGTCCAGTTTCTGGAGACGCTCGTTGTTGAACCAGTCTATTTTTCTTCTCCTTGGAGGTCACACACGGGTTCGGGTAAAAACATGTCGTCTGGTCATAATTCATCCAATTGGTTGGAATGATACCCGTGCTGTTGCTCTCCTCGGGGAAACAGACTATTGCAAACAACATGTTCTGTTGAAAAATGAAATAATAATGTTAATAGTTAATAATTTCAACTGAAAACTCTTAAATTAGATAAGTTACTTCCTAAATACAAAAGTAAAATAAATACTAACACATTTAGTTGAATTAACTTGAATATGTTTTGAAACTGGTAAATATTAATAGGTTAAATTATTCATGCCAAATACCTATTAATAGAAAAATTATTATTGTAAAACACATACTAATCACTATGAATAAGAAGTCTCGAAATTACCTTGGAAGTCCTTGTACTTCTTGACCAAAACAGTATAATAAATTCTTAACTTAGAACCACTCATATTGCTCCATGTATAAAATATAAAGCCCTGAATATACTTGTAGTATTATAAGATGGAAAAAAATTATATTCATCATAAATTATTGACTAACAACTCGTATTGCACAGTAAAAAAAGTGGAAGAAAACAATTATGAGGCATTTGTTGAGAAAAAAACTGATTTGCTAAAATGTTTGACTAACAGCTCGTACTGCACTCAAGAAATCAACAATGAAAAGAGGGTTCAAAAAATCAGAAAAACTTCATTGGAAACGGAGGTGTGTGTATGTGTCAAATATGTGTGCATAAAATAAAAGCTTCAGGGCAAGACCGCTACCATGCCCACTTTGTTATGTAAAGGCGGGTTTTTAAAAAATAATAAAATAAGTTTTTATGTTGGTTAAAAAAGTGTGTGAGAACCCTGAATCACATAAGATGTAAAAGACCAAAAACAACCTTTTTTTCATCTTCATACGGCAAACAAACCATTTTCCCATCAACATTTTCGAGATCACCTTCCTTTAAATTCGATAGTTGGCAAATGATAAAACAATTTAGGCAGGAACTCTGAATGAAAGGTTCTTCATAGAAGTTTTCTACATGCAGGTACTCTTCATAAATTATTTTATTTCTGCCGCCTGTGGATATAATGTTTTTAATGTTGATAATTTCTCCTGATTTTAAATAGCATGTGTTGTCTGGAAAAGTAGTTTTTAATGTGAAATTAGTGAACTTTGCACAACCAAATTGTTGAATGCAGTTTGATGCTGACAATACAGGGCCCAAGCAATGGGGCATTGAAAGTTGTACTCCAGTATCCAATCTATTAGGTGAAAAGGGCAGGGAATGGATTTCAGAAATCCTTTTCATAACCTGTTGAAGAGGCTTGTTTCCTTTACGAATGAGTCGCTTCAAGGATTGAAGATGATTTTCAAATGGAAATGAGCTACTTAGGTCCAGAGATTCAAAATTGTCCAAGTTTTCAGGTAAATGAATAAGGTTATGGAAATTATGAGTGATGTATTTAGTGCCATATAACTGTTGGGTTGTTAAAATAAAACATTTAATTAAATCTTTAGCATAATTTATATTATCTCGAGTACAAAAATTTGGACAGAGTAAAATTGACATTGAGATTGAGAGGCTTAAGAAATGGTTGTAGAGAGGCAGGTATTCTTGTTTAAAAATCTTTTTCAGAACAACAGGACCGGTGTATAGAAGAAATTGCCGATATTCTGTTGCTTTCCATCTTTTTAGTTCATGGAATGATCGAGGTTTTCTACTGAATTCCATTGGCATGCTACTTTTCAGGGAAAGCATCTCCTCAGAAATATTATTGATAACACGTGCTGGCAACTTCTTCGGTACAGGACCAAAACTCCATACATAAGTAAGTGTTCTCACCACTCCAAGACAGACCAAATGCATATAGTCCAAGGGGAAACTAGACACAAAGTTCAGTCCCGGAATGGAAGAGAGGCAGCAATCTGTAACATGGAAGTCTTCATCCTCCTTCCGAAGAATTGAATCGTGCGTTCTTTTTGGGGCATCACAATCAGGGAAAACAACTTGTCGTCCTGTCCAAACCCCAGGTTGAATGCATTTGGTGCAGGAACTGTAGCCAGTGTGACCCTTAACTCCCAACACAAATGATTTGGCAGGAGCATCACACACAAATCCTTTAATTCCAATAGTTATTAAATTTCCATTAAAGATTAAACTATTTTCCATCAAGTGCTTGGCTTCAGCAATAAATTCTTTGAGGTACAGGAAACAGTTGCTTGGTTTTCCTGTACCACAGTAAATTCCAATGGGAAAAACAATTGATTTAAACTGAGGGACATTAGTCACCATGCCTAAAATAGGCCATAGCTGAACAGAGCTACTTTTGAAAAGAGGAAGGCCATCTATATTAATTAAAATGTGAATGCTTGCAATATTTTCCTTTGCGATTTCCAACACTCTTAACAGGTTTCTTTGAATTCCGATGTGGGAATATTCTCCTGGCTCTACTGGAGTTGTTGGAATGGAGTTAGGAGTTCCTTTCAAAGTTCTTCCATCAGCAGGTAGAGCCTTGAAACAACTATGCATTCTTAAAATAGATAACAATGCTGTAACTGCAATGGTGGTGACTTGAAAATCTGCAGTCCATTTTTTCAATTTGAGTTTAAAATCCTCATCATGAAAAATATGGTTTTCTTCCTCGTCTTCCGATGATGAAGGATACCTATTCAGTAATTGCTCCAGAGTCAGAGGAATATCTGCAGACTCAGTTGGGTCATGATGAGAGACATCAGGTACTTCCCTATGGGGTTGTTCCAGAGAAGAATCCTCAGTCAAATTTGACGCACAGGAATTCTGGATATTACTCTCAGATCTAACGGACATACTCTTCAACCTTTTGCACCGGCCTGATCTGCTTAATTCGTTGAAAGTTTTTCTATTCATCTTTAATGAAGACTTTTAGAAGACACTAATTTTAGAAATGTAATTAAAAAAATTATATAAGTTTTAATAATATATGGAATTAAACCAAAGGTTATTAAGTTATATAACTTAAATAACAACCTTTGGTTTAATTCCATTAGCGATCCCGTTAATACCATACAGCTATTTTAGAAACTGAAAATTTGAAATATTTCTAACTTACAGATTTAAAAGCTGTTATATCAATAAAAACCCTTATATTTTGTTAGTATTTGAATATAAGGTATTTAAAACAGCTTGGTGATATTAAGCGGGCCCGTTAATGGAATTGAACCTAACATTTCCTTCTCATAACTCTTAAAAAATAAATGAATAATAACACTAATACATTTTAAATTGGCGAAACAACCTTTCAATTGTCATAATTAAGTTGTACACTACGAATATTTACTTAGGGTTCGTTCAAATATTACGTAAGCACTGAAGGGGGGAGGGAGTTTGCAGTTGGTAGCAAGGGAGGGAGAGTATGAGTAAAGCTTTCGCTTACGTAAGTTGTTAAAACACTGAATTTTTGAAAATCTCTTGTTTCTCGCATAAATAATTTCAAAATTCAACCGAAAATAAACTTCACCTAAAAAACTTAACTAGGAAAAAAATTTAAGCATTTTTCATTCAAATTTTTACAATCACACTAAATTTTCCTTTTTTTTCAGTAGTCGGGGACCATTGGCTCCTACTTCCTGATATCTATGATTATGCTTGCTAGTGATATTTTTTGCATAAAACTTAACTATTTTTCATATTACTTTGATATTTCAAAAATAATTTATCGATTTTCGAAACTTATTACTAGGCAACACTCACGGACAGAGTTCTCAAAGTATAAAAACGTTTGGAAAAAAAGAAAGTTGAATTTTAGTTTTGCAAAAAACATTGTCGTATTTAAATTTTACTAAGCTAAGTGGCCAATTTTTATCGATTGGCGGAAGAATCACATGTATAATTTTTCACGAGGAATGTCTTAACAATTGGTTGTGTTCATGGAGAACGAGTTTTAGAAATCTAAGCATTACTTAAGATTTACAAAAAAAGAACAAAAGGGAGGTTGGGTAGTTTTTTTATGTAATAATGAGAGGGGAGTTCGTGGTTTGCTTATAAGGGGAAGGGGGGTTGGAAAAAGGACCAAAACTTGCTTCTGTCATTTTTGAATGGCCCCTCTTACTATAATCACTAAGAAAATTAACATTTTAATTACAAACACACATTGCAAAAAAAAATTATTTTTGTGATTTAAGTTAAATTTTAACTTAGTTTCAGTTTAGTTATTTTGAAGGTTGTAGAGATTTGGTTTATAAACAATATTTTTTTTTGAAATTTGTGTTTATTGAACTTTTGTAGCTAAAATAATAAAACATTCACAGTTAACTCACTTACATATTGCTGCTACCACAGCCAAAATTCCGATTTACTACTTTGTTTTTAAATAAAGTGTATTAAATTTTTAAAGCATTTGATTTTTAAAAGTGTTTTATTTTATGATATAAAAAAACACCTTAATGTAAAATAAAATGTCTTGAAAACTGACAAATCTGTAGCTGCAGTGGCGTTAATACAAGTACCCTCAAGTTTTCAACAAAAATATGTTTTAATTTATGATTTACTTAGTTGCAAACTATAGTATTGAATAAAATGATATTGTGCAAGTGAAACAATTACTTTTGAAACATATTTTTTAATTTAAAAAAGGAAACAAAGTTACGTAGGTAGGACTGAACCCACTTTGCTCCATTTACGAGAAGCGTGCGCCACCGACTGAGCTATTCAGATCTTGTTAAGGGAAGAGTGTTACCAAGTTTTGCCGTCTTGTAAATATTACTCCTTTTTAAAGTGAATTAAATCTTATTCTTAGTTTCTTTCCTAATGGTTTATATTGTTTTCAGAACAGCAAAATATATCTTAGATAAAAAAAATAGTAGAGATAAGCCGAAAAACCAAAGTTTTTTTGTAAGTACCTATTTTTAAAAATTCCGCCTCAACAATTATATGGCTCTGAATATTTAACACAAAACTTTCACAACCTAATCCATCTTGCAGATAATATCAACTGTTTAGATTCCTTAAATGCAGCCAGCACATTCCCTTTTGAAAATTATCTTTCGGGTCGGGCTAAAGCCCCCCCCCCAAAAAAAAACATCTAAAAAATTCCCTAGAATGGAAATTTATGTCCCAAAATGAGTTAAAACCCTGCTAATTTAAGGTCAAATTTTCAAAAATTTTCTTGGGGAGGACCCCCAGACACCCCTTTCAATGGTTGGAGCAAGATAATTCCCTACCTTTTCCATTTTAAGATCACCAAGGATATTCAAATGGATTATGAAAATTCTTAGCCCCCCCCAAAACCAATTCCTGGATCCGCCACTGAAAATACCCAAGAACTTTTACGCCCCAGAACACAAAATAATCAGCTAGTTAGATAATATATAATAAAATAATAGTATAATTCAAAATAGATCTGAACTAGAACCTGGATTTTGTGGTCTGACTGAGACATTTTAAACCCATTTTAAGGCATTCTTAATTAAATCGCTTAATTCTCTGAAACGTGCCAAACACTACTTTATTCAAAACTAAGTAATTGGTGTCATGGAAATTCTGTAGGGGTAAATGCACATTTTGAAGTAAGAATTATAAAATAATGCAATTTTAAAATAGTTTTCTATCATGTTAAATTTCAGCTTTAGAGCAGAAATATACCAAACGATGTCACTTGACTTCCTGCACTAAAATTGCGGGTAAATTTTTTCACGCCGTCTCATCTACAGCTTGTTTAGGACTGCTTTTATTATTTAATTGCATACAAACACAAAATGCGATATGAAAAGTCATTTTTAAGAGGTTAAATCTACAGTAACAAGCTGATGTCTATATTAACATCTTGGATTGGCTGACCACTATTTTCGAGTCAAGAGTTACAAAAATTCATAAAAATAAGTATTTATACAGCTTGCTACTAAGTGAAAATAAAAATAATTTTATGGGTTAGTTTTAAAGAAGAAAATTTCATTTTCATCTATCATTGAAATATATTCCCAAATTCTTAAAAAAATTTGGGTTAAGCTATGAAAATAGCCATAATACTTTGTTAATTTTGCAAACCTGTCAAATGCAAAAAAATCAATAATTTTTATAAGAGAATAAAATTATTAAAGAAGTTCTTTTTGTCTGTAAAATTATGCAAGTGAGGTCCACTTTAAGGGAAAAATTACTCAACATCTTCATAAAAATAGTGGGATTCTTTACAGTTTTTCTCGTATTTCAGAACAATGGCGTTTGACACGTTTCAGAAATAAGGGATTCAATTAAGCCTTCCAATTATCCACAACCAGAGTAATATATGTAGGAAGATTTACACAATGTCAAGCGAAATGAAAAGATAGTCTAATAGAAATTTAAAACTTACCTCTTATTTCGTTCTCAACTTGGAATCTCGAAACTACAACAGCATTCAATGGCGGACGAACCTGTCAAATGCAAAAAATTCAATAATTTTTATGCAAAGAATGAAATTATTAAAGAAGTTCTTTTTGTCTGTAAAATTATGCAAATGAGGTCCACTTTAAGGGAAAAATTACTCAACATCCTCATAAAATAAGTGTGATTCTTTACAGTTTTTCTCGTATTTCAGAACAATGGCGTTTGACACGTTTCAGAAATAAGGGATTCAATTAAGCCTTCCAATTATCCACAACTAGAGTAATATACGTAGGAAGATTTACACAATGTCAAGCGAAATGAAAAGAGTCAAATAGAAATTTAAAACTTACCTCTTATTTCGTTCTCACACTTAGATTTTCGAAACGAAACTACATAACAAACTGGAACAAACAGCGATTCAATTCAATGGCGGACGAAGCTGTCACTTTCGCTGTGACATTGCATTTTGGGGGGCAAAGTCTGACTGCCACCTCCTCGAAGGCTTCGTGCCGGGTGCCCCCTGGATTCCAACCAACGGCAGCAGCATCCTTTCCCACCATGGACATTTTATTGGACTTCCTTAATGTTTTCGACTTATTTGGCATAATCTAAATTCTTGTACTTTTGCTTTTTCTTTTGTCTATGTATTTGTGCTTATGCACTAGGGATAATAAAAAAAAAAAAACTTTCGCTGTCAGAAGTTCGGCGTTTGGCGGGGTGATCGTGGATTGGTCGAATAAGCGCATGCGCGTAGTAACGTTAGTCACGTGATTGAATGAGACGTCCTTTCCCTGAGCTTACTAAAGTAAGGTTCCGATGACAGCGTTCTTGTAGCACGGCGTCAAGCATTTCTGTAAGGCCTTTCGGGGAACCCTATTTGCTTAACCACACGACGAGATGGAAAAAACCTTGTCGTTAGGTTCTGTTGTAACCTTTTTTTGCAACTCGATGAGAATGAAAGAAAAAGGTTTACCGTAAGGTTACGTGCTATCTGGGTAAGGACTCGAAAATTTTTTTTGGTTAAAGAATACTTTAAACAATGAAAAATGACACCTCGTTTGTCTTCCTAACCCAAGTGGTTCGCCAGAAATCGTAACTGAGTCGTTTTTTATTTCCCCAACTGTACATAGTCCTCATTATTGATGGACTTGTCCTCGAACTTTTTAAAGGAGTCCATATATTCATATGGGTTTACGCCCTTCCTCAATAGCAAATCCATATTATGGCCAAGGAAATTCTCTTTTAAAATTTTAAATTTATCTAGTGCTAAATTTTGAACAAGTTTTTGTAGGGAGGTATTTAAAAATTGGTAGCTATCAATAAAACTAAGTGATACTTTGAATTTTTCATATCGTTTTGCTAAAGAGAAAGTTATATATTTCTCCATGGTGTTGGGGACAACAATTTCGTGCGTCTTCAACTTGCCGATATGTTGCATGATTAAATGCCCGTCATAATTTTTAAGGTTATGAAATACGACGGGAATTTTTTTTTTTAGATAACCGATATTTTAAATTGCAGCTATTGTGAAGAGCCCCACGATACACTCCAGTCTGATGATTGTGGTCTCTCACTCGATCCTTTTCAAGAGGCCTGATGTGGATCATGCGCCATAAAACTCCAAACAACCAACCTTTTCAAGAGGCTTTTTGCAAATAGAACAAAGAGTCGCCGACCAGAAATCTAACTGATCCTGGGGGTCATAACTATGTCTTCTATTGTCGTTAGTTTTGCGGCCAGTTTCTCTTGCTCCACTAAAATCTTCTCAAGGAAGTGCTGAACAGCATTTTTTTTTCTCTGTAAACGAAGTTAGGCTTCAGGCTCTCGCCTTTTTCTCCGATTATGATGTATGCATAGCCGCACGCTTCGTGTCGAGCTATGACCTCGGTCTTACTTGAAGCGTGCACCTCTTCTTTCACTATAAGTGATTCAAAGTCAGCGTAAATTATATAGGGGAGAGGGTGCTGATAGTGAACCTTTTGAAATTTGATGAAGTTATCCCCCTTCACCGGCATCTTGATATGTTGTGGTGAGTGTATGTAGGGGGGGTTGTCTAGAACATTCGACAGATTTAAAAAAAACTAGTTACAAGGACATATTTTGAGCACGTCAGATTGGCTACCAAGACATTTAATAACTAGTTTCCTTGGCTATTAGTCTATAAACATTTTGTATCGTGCATTTTTCTCTCGAAAAGAGCGATAGCGTCTTACTGGTCTTGGCTTTACTTTGCAACTCTGTTAACTTCCCACTCCCTTGCACACCGCTCAAATCGGCACATTTTGGAATATGTGCACATTTTAGCTGGTGACAAACCTACCTTATCTTTATCTGACGCGCTTGAGTATGTCCATGTAACTATTTTTTTTACTAATCAGACGGGCTGTTCTAGACACCCCCTACATATGCAAGGTATCCCCGCTTATGATTATCTGACGCGCTCCATTGACTTGCACAATATCTAGATCAGTAGATCACTTTTTATGATCACGAGATAAACAGTGGGTCGGATTATTCAACGGATTGAGAACTGCTGTAAACTTAAGGAAGGATTGAAATTCTCATCCAAGCACATAAGTACTACACACAAACAAAAATATAGTTGTCTTGTCTGCTATGTGTTCAAACTTTCTCAAAAAAAAATTAACACTGTAAAAACATACAAATTTTTAAAAGACTAGGGGGCTCTGCCCCCTGCTCGCTATCGCTCACCAACCCCCGGAACTGCTTCGCAGTTCTTTGAAGATCGCTTCGCGATCTTAGCGAGCAGAGCTCGCTTGTTTCATCTCAACCATCCAGTACAACCTGGAACTTGTCTGCTTATAGTCTGTTCATTTAGAATAGGCGCCTGAAACAGGATCAAAAACGCTGAATAATGCTTAATAACACTCATTTGTCATTGCAGATGAAAATTTTTTCGACGATAATTAGAATAATTTCTTCTAATACATTACGTCTCAGGTGCTAATTCTAAATAAACAGAGTATAGTTAATGATCATATAATATCGAAACTTTTTATCTCTCAAACTTTTCAATAATTTAATTCGGATCATTACCTGGAAAATATCAAAATAAAACTATTACTGAAATATTCCTTTTTAAATTATCAATAATTTAATGGATAGGGGGCTACCGCCCCCAGCTCGCTTACGCTCACCAACCCCCGTAACTGCTATGCAGCTCTTTACAGATCGCGAAGCGATCTGTAATATCTGCAATCGATCCTTAGCAGAGTAAAACAAACCCCGAAAATCCTCTTCCTTCCATCGGCACAAATAACACTCAAAAAAGCTAAATTATTTATTTCTCTAGTAGTTCAAAAAATATCGTAGTATCTTTAAAAGATTATAATTATTAACCAAGTCTATACTATATCGCTAGCAAACTTAGAGCAAAAATGTGCAACTCAAAACTTTTAAATTTAAATATCCGTGCTCGCGACAATCTAGTGAACAGGCAAATATAAAATTTAAAAACATTAAACACGTCTGATAAAGACCTACTAAAACTATGAAAAAAATGAAACTTTGATGCTTAATAATTCCAAAACTAATTAGAATTTTTTAAAGAATTAAACGCCAATCTCTTTCTAAAAAATAAGAATATAAGTGTTTAAAAAATCATATTGATACCGTGATTAGTTTTCATTTTAGATAGAAAAAAACAAAAAAGTGTCAAAAATTTCGAAAATTAAAAAATTAATTACTCTAAACCTAATTCGAAATTCGAAAAAAGGGCGACGTAGTGCACATCTTCATACTTCAGAGTATTAGGCTGCAAAAAAACATAGTTCTGCTACAAATAGATTTCGCTGAACTGGATTACGCGGCTAAAAAAGAAAAACTTCAACTTTGACCTTAAAAATACCCCAGTAATAATTATCACATCAGTTAGTTTTTTGTTCGAGAATGTGCCCCAAATATTCCTCTACAGACATTTCAAATTTCATAAATTTCTAACAATTAGTTTTTGCGATATGAGAGTTAAAATAGTTGAAAAATTAAATTTTCTGAAACAGCGGCAGCGGCGGCGGCAGCGGCGGCGGCGGCGGCGGTGACAGTAACTTTTTTTTAATATAGAGAGATGATATCCTATGACTTGGATATGAGGCAAGCTCTAGTTAGGTATAAATTTGAGAAAACAACACTTTTTAAAAAGAAAAGGGTTAATACCATGTAAAACTCGCACACATACTTATGTTTCATCGTGCATCTCATGAACTCGTATTTCAAACTCGTTGAACAGCTTTGTGGTCAGCACACGAGTCAAGTTGTACGTCCTGATGGTATCGACGGGGCCCCTTGCACGAATATTAAGGTAATCTTCTCGCTGCCGGTTTATGAGGGTCTCCACGCAGTTTGTCAATAACTCGCCATTTGAATTTTTTCGCTTTCTTCAATAGAAAAAACTACGTAATAAAAGGGGCCATGAGCTTTCAAAGAGGAGAGAAATAAAAAATTATTGCAACAAGCCTTTTGGTGGGGTAATTAAATGGAAATTAATTTGAAAAGAAAAATTATACATATGATAATATTGCTAATATACCATAAAGATAAGAATTTTTAAAATTTCTTTTGGTTGCCAAATGTAGATTTATCTGGAAATGTTATCAAAGATTAATTGAAATGCTATTCAAAATCTAATTACTAGTTGGTGGTTGACAGGGATTTATTGGTGTATTAGTGTATTCTGAAACAAATGTAATAATCTGCTAATCTGCTCAATCATAAACTAATCTAAGATATAATACTTATGATGCTCAATTATAAACTATTATGAGATATAATACTTTTGAAGCAATATGAAATAAGAACATTTTAATATTTAGTACCTTGACTCCCAAAAAAAGCATTGGGTGGAATGTTTTCCTTGCTAATCATATGAGTCTGTTAAAACTGGAAGAAAAAAGGAGTTTGTTAAGGGTATATCCAATAACTCAAGTAACAACCAAATTTAACCAATCCAAACATATTTACAAGCATCGTCTGTCTCCTCAATTTGTATTTATGTCAAATTGGGAGAAAAATATGAGGAAGGTCCTAAAAAAATTACAAACACATTTTACACAAGATAACTTTTAGTTACAATAAATTTTCAAACATTTGTAAATTACAGCAAATTTCTAATTCACTTATTGATGAAACAAAAAATAAATGTTTTTCCCTTTTGCATAAGCAAACATACTGTTTAATTAGTTCACTAAACAAAATTTAGGTATGCAGCTTACCTTCACTGCAAGTTTCTGGGCTCTCAGGAGAAGTAAAGTTACTTGTAGTACTAAAAAGAAATATAGTGTTAATTAATCTAATTATTTGGTTAAAGTTTGCAATACTTGTTGCTTTTAGTATAAGATTACGCATCTCCTAATTAATATCTTCTGCAAAATGCAGAGTATGTAATCTTTAGCTCTTAGTTTTAAATTAAATTTTAATAAATAGATATATAGAGCTCTATGTAAAAATATAGCAATAATATGATGTAAATAGAACTCTCTTCTTTTTTCTCCATTGTGGGGAGAAGGAAATTGAGACGTTCCCCCATGTACATAGGGCTTTTCCCCTTACTCCCACTCTTTTGTTTTGCCAATGAACGTCGGAACGAATCCATGATATTCTTCCACTTTTTTTTGGCAGACGTCCACTGTAAAATATTTTTTAAATAAATTACAAAAAAAGACAGCTGTGCCGAGTTACTTTGAAGCTCAAAATACTTTTAAATAAAAAGCAAAGGTTACAAAGGAACCCAAAATCACGCTTGTGATTAATAAAGGGATATCACAGCTACATGCACCTGGCAGATTTATGTTTTATTGAAATTTAGATTAAGTTGAGTGGTTTAATGGTGATTGAGAAAATCTCACTAAGGGGAGGGAGGGGTCCAAAAATGTTTTAACTGGGTGGGTCTCGTTACACTGAATCCATCAGAAGAAAGTACCTATTCCCCTTTCCCAACGGACCAAAAGACAATATAAGTGAATGGGACGTTTCACCGACAGGACTTTTGACCAAACAGGATATTTGACTGAGTGGTCAAGGATATTATAATGCATTAAGCATAACAGTATGCCCCTATTAAAAATTAGAAACCAAATTGAGACCTTTCGGACCATTGGCGATCGGAAAAGCGGCGTTTCATCTGATGGATTTTGGTCTAATGGGTGCGACCCGTTTTAACTTAGCTAGTTCATTAAAAGTTGCTGCCCATTATATAGAGTTTGAAACTTAATTCTAGTATCAAATCACTTGTTATTATCATTCAGACATTGTTACCAGTTTCATCTCAGCCAAAAGGGATCACATTAAGTGGAGTTTGGGCGTTTGGTTTGAAGGTTTGGCAAGAGAGGATCCAAACAAGTTGGCTTTATCTTCGTTTTTTATGGCAATACTTGTTCTATCATCAGTTTTGGAGAGAGGAGGAATGGGTTGAAATTTGTTGATTAGTTTCTTGTTTATTTTGTAGAGGGAGTTGTCTTCTGTGGATAGTTGAGAGAGAAGGTTTTCCCAGCAGTTGTTGTTGAATCCTGTAAGTTTTTTCTTGATGGTTCTTTGTAGGCTGTTGAGGAGTTTTTTGAAAGGAGGGTATTTGGTGTCTTGCCATTGTTTACGTATCCTGTTCTTGCACTTTATGATGAGGAGGATTTCAAAGGGTATCTTTCTTTGGGATTGGTAGATAGTTTTGAAAGTACTGGCTCTATCTCTGGCGGAGTTGATGGAGTGAGAGAGGGCAGCGATGGAGATGTCTATGTCGTGAATAGATGTAGCAGGTGGATTTCCAGAAACGGTGTCAAGTAAGATGTCGTGGAATTTGTTCCAGTCGGTGATGCGGAGCTGGCTTTCATCAGGAGAGATGAGGGAGGTGTGCATGGAAAGGATGACTGGTGTTGCGCCCACTCACTAGTGTCTACTGTATCTAGTAGTGGCTTTGTGAATTTTGTTATCAAAGAGTGGCAACGAAGGTAGTTGCGCGAGATTGTCAATATTATTTGTTAGTTTAAAATTGAAAAGAAAAATAGTAGTTCCTGTTTGTACATAGCATTTTTAACCGTAATTAAATTTGATGTAAATATCTCAATATCTCCTCTCATCTCTAATGTTTCCTCATCGCATACACCTGTTCAGGACAGCAGTCCATACTCTTTAAGGAAGAAACGAAACAACTGGATTGTGGTCGCTTGAGAGGGCAGAAATACTTTGGATATTGGAGGGAAGGAGTTTACAGGAAAGACCAATGTCGAGGGTGGAGGAGCTTCTGGTGCTGTGATGAGTAGGGGTGAGAGGTGCTGTGATGAGTAGGGGTGAGAGGTGCTATGATTTCGAAGAGGTGGTTGGAGCAGAATTGGTAGAGATGGTTCCCGTCAGAATTAGAAGAGCTGTTATTCCATGCTGGGTGCTTGCAGTTGAAATCGCCATATAGAAGAAATTTCTCATTCAGTTGTGTGAGTTGGAGAAGTTCGTTTAAGTCCAATTTATTAAGTGGAGGTTTGTATATGGAGGAGATGGTAAGATATTGTGGTATGTTCGAAGGAAGAGGTAGTGAGGTGAAGGAGATGATGTTGGAATCCATTTCTGATGCAGAGAGCAGTACCACCACCACCACGATGAGTCAGACGGTCTGTGCGATGGATTATGAAGTTGGGGATGGAGAGAGTGTCTCCAGGCCTGAGGTGGGTTTCTTGGAGAAGAATGACATCAGGGTTGTGGTGGTTAACAAAAGAGCGGAACTCCAGAATTTTCCCTTTAATCCCATTTGCATTCCAAGAGAGTACTGAGATGGTGTGTCTTTTGGGCGTCCGGGCCATGTTATTTCCAGATGGATAAAACTTTTTCGAGTGCTTGAACAGCGAATGTAATTTTTGTAACCAGATAATCTGAAGAATTCCAAATAAATGGTAATGAAGTATTTAGCGATGTCGATGGTTTCTTGAAATTTGGAAGAAAGTCCATTGTTAAATAAGCTTGAAGAGAGAGGATTGTTAAATTCAGTTGAAGGTATGTTCTGGTTGGTGTTAGGAGAGGAAGGCAGAGTGGAGTTGACTTGGGAGGCAGGGGGAGGTGAGGAGGATTCTTCATTGGAAGGCTTCAATGCGTTGGTTTTCATTTGGAGTTCTTTTTGTCACTCTATGCGTTAAATCCAGATATTTCTCTTGGGAGGCTGTGCAGGAGGTTGGTTGAGGGGATTTTTTGGGCAGCCGGTGTAGTTTGCAGTGTGGTCATCACCGCAGTTGGCACACTTCGGGGGATCTTTTCTTCGTTTGGTGCACTGATACGATAAATGATTCCCAGCGCACTTTACACATACCGGATCCCTTGTACAAAAAAAGAGATGAGTGATTGAAAAGCTGGCACCTGAAGCATTGGGCTGGGCTATGTCTAGGACGGAGGGGTTCGACGCGAATTTTGATGTTGGAAATGTACTTCAGATTGTGGATTTCTTTACTTTTTGGTGTCTTGGTCAGATGAACAATGAAGATGGGAAGGAATTTCTTTTTCTGAGAGTCCTTGTTTGATGTATCAGGCATCTGAGATATGTTGATCACTGGGAATTCGTGTTCTTGAAGTTCAGCTTTCAGCTCTTCCATGCAGAAATTGACATCCAATCCCTTGATTACAATTTTCAGCTGTCTTTCTTTTTGGAGAGGAAAGGAGTGGCTTTGAAGTTTCATTAGTGACAAGTGGTTTTTTATTAACTTATGAACTTCAGGAGATGGTGGGGTTATCTTTAGATCTTTTTTATTCATCTGTCCAAAAACAGGTTCTCCGGCAATGGACGATAATTCCTTTAGGAGGGCTTGGGGATTTGAGACATTTGCCACAAAAATGGGCGGGCCTTTCTTAATTTTAGGGGTATCATCTTCATTGATGCTTTCAGATTCATCCATGTTTTCATTATCAGTAGGAGTTTCTTTTGTTTCAAGGCGGCCATATTTATTCTTCATCGGAATTTGTTCAATAGGGGAGGAAGGTCGACTGTTTTTACGTTTTTTTTTGGTTTTCACAACCTGAAAATCCATCTCTTCAGCTGGGCTTTTGGTGGCAAGGTTGTTGGAGCTGGAGATTTCAGCGAGGGTTTTCAGAACGTTACCGGTACAGTTATCGATAAACAAGTTGTTGAGACGGTCGTTAATAGCGATGGATGCATTGTGGAGATTAGCCATGATGGTATTATCAAAATTGGGCGGCAGAGAGTTGCTATTCATTTTACCAATCAGAGTGGACAATAAAATGTTGGGATTTTGTCTTACTAAGTGAAGGGCAGGAATATCAGAACAAGCATTGATAAAATTGATACTTCTCACTAGGTCAAATGAGAACAAAACGGCATCAAGCTGGTTGAATTACCTAGGGCTGGGTAGATCTCGCCGTTGAAGCTGGAAGACATCGCAGTGGGCATCGCTGGTGATGTCGAGGATGATGGGAGATGTGACATCAGGGATGCTATCATGGCTGTGGTTGTCATCTGGGAGGTCAGAACCGAATCCTGGCCAGCTGGCGGCACTGCTTCGCCCATAGAAGGGCCTAAAGGTCCTCGTGGTCAAATTCCACAATTTTAAAATGACACGTTGATCGTGTTGAACGCGGTTTGTTAGCCGTCATGGTGGGGCACAGCCTTACCGTTAAAGAGCTAGGACCTAATGTAGTGCGAGCGCGTATCAAAGGGCCGTTTTTAGAAGGCCCGTGTGACGAAACAAACATAATAAAATGAAAAACATTATTGCAGAAGGTACAGGACTATCCGTACAACTAAAATCCTCAATGTGATAGAATTGGACCACTTGCTAAACCGTGGTGTGAGTTTTAAAACGTGCAATATTAATCTCTTAGTCAAACAATGGAGTTCACTTAATGGTATTTAGAAAAATGATGATCGGGGAAAAATTTTTCAATGATCAAACAGTTTCAATGATCAATGTTACGATCATTGAAATTTCCTTCCCCGATCATCATTTTTCTAAATAACATTAAGGGAATTCCATTCTTTGACTAAAAGATTAATATTGCACTTTTGAAACTCATTCTACGGTTTAGAAAGTGGTTCAAATTCTATCGAATTCATGGTGTAAGTAGTAGGGATACTTCCTTACCTCATGCAATAGATTTTTTCATTTTATTATGTTTTGTTTCGTCACACGGGCCTTCTAAAAACTGCCTTTTGAAACGCGCTCGCACTACATTAGGTCCTAGCTCTTTAACGGCAAGGCTGCGCCCCACCATCCCTATTCGAAATATGCTTGTCTAGGGCCCCTCTACCTCCCCCTCAATTATTGATGATTATTTCTGAATCACCCTGTATACAGGGTGATTCTGAAATGGACCGCCAAACTTTGAGGGGTGATAGTACTCATCAAGACGAATAAGAATTCATGCGGAAAGGGGGGTCGCAGTTACACCGTTAAAGAGCTAGGTCCTAATGTAGTGCGAGCGCGTTTTAAAAGGCCGTTTTTAGAAGGCCCGTGTGACGAAACAAAACATAATAAAATGAAAAACATTATTTTATGAGGTACAGGAGTATCCGTACTACTTAAATCCTCAATGTGATAGAAAATGAACCACTTTCTAAACCGCGGAGTTAGTTTCAAAAGTGCAATATTAATCTTTTAGTCAAAGAATCACATTCCTTAATGGTATTTAGAAAAATGATGATCGGGGAAGGAATTTTCAATGATCGTAACATGGATCATTGAAACTGTTTGATCATTGAAAATTCCTTCCCCGATCATCATTTTTCTAAATACCATTAATGGAACTCCATTGTTTGACTAAGAGCACGTTTTAAAACTCACCCCACAGTTTAGAAAGTGGTCCAATTTCTATCACATTGAGGATTTAAGTAGTACGGATACTCCTGTATAGTGATGGGCGATTATTTGAGGAGTTAACTCAGTGAACTAACTCCTTAAACTGAGTGAAGGATCAAGGAGTGGGGAAAAAAGAGTGGTAGTTCAGTTGTACTTTTTAAAATTTACCTTTTTAAGATTTAATTTGTGGTATTACCTTGAAATCCTTGTGATATTACCTCCAAGAAACACTAGATGGCAGCACGCCGCCGGCTGCCGGTGATTATCATCTATGAGATGAGCGAGCGAGTGGTGCGCCTACGTAATCCGTTGCCATAACAACCCACTTTGATCAGAAGAACCGAAGGAATTACGTCTTCCTTTTAGGAGTTGAAAGGAGTTGACAGAGTTAAAAGAGCTGCTTGCTCCTAGTCTCCACTCTTTGGGAGTTATTTGCTGTGTGCTCTCAACTCCTTTAATCCCAGGAGAGCTGGGATTGGGAGCAGATGGCCTCAGATCGGTCTTCCCACTCCGACAATCCCACTCCCAGGGATCAGATAGTTCATAAGAGTTAATTCCTCACTCCCAGCGGTTTCTTAAGATCGATTTTTGGAGGCCATGATTGTTTATTATACACCTCTTCTACACGGCACTGTGAGCGTGATTATACATTGTCTTAATCACAATGTTTAGGTTGACAAAATTTGCTGCACACAATTAAAAAAATATTTATGGTTTTATATTCTCACGATTATCAAGTTCTAATAATCCTTTAATATTTAGATATTCCATTAAAAATTTCGACGATTAAAAAAGATTGCGAAAAGATGAATTTCGTTAAACGAGCTGCCATTATTGAAAGGCATACATTTACTACTTCTGACAGCTATTGTTAATTAAAATACTAGTTGTTAATAAAAAATATTTGATCTTAAACGAAAGGATTGCTGTATAAATTAATATTTTAATGGTTTAGCAGTGTTTTATTTGATTAATGAGGCGATTGATTTGGATTTAAAAATTAAATTTTCAACTGATTTTTGAGAATTGAAACACGAGCTATGCTTGTCTACCTCTACCAGCTATGATGGTGTCTTCAAAGGGCGGGAAGGAAGGAAGAGTTTGTAGTTCATTTCCGAGAACGTTGGCGTCTTGCCAAAACCTTCTGCTCTTAGTGTGTTTTTTGTCTCAAACTCGCCATTTTTTAGATGAATGAGTGATTAAAACTAAATTACTTATTAGAAAAATTGTACTGGTTTTTCATTCTGGTGACCATTACTTTCCAGTAAATTTAGAATAGTTAAAGTTTGCAGTAGAATGTTCGCGGATGAAATTGGATTGGATGCCTGAATTCGAATTGTAAGATAGGTGGTTATTTTTGAAGTGAGTATTTTTCTTTTGAAATATACCTAGTATTGCTGATTAATATATTAAACTTGATGTGTTAGTAGGTAGGTTTTTGTTAGTAAATTGTTAAAAAAATTTCCAGTACGCGAAATATTAAAGGTTTATTTCCGTTTTCGTTTACAGTTCAATATAAAAGCTTTTATTTTTTGAATGACTTTTCCGGCATACTTTTTAGTTGATGTATGTACGTAGTTAAGATTAAGAAGTTATATAATACTAGCGCTGACGCGCTAGACACGGGCTTCGCCAGTCCATATGTAAAAAGGAGCATTTTTATGTTCATACTACAACAATCGATGTTATACCTTCAACAATTAATATTACATTATCTTTAATTACAACAATTGGTGGTTTTGCCATGATGTCATGGTTTAGGAATGAAATACGGGTTTTTTTAGCCGAAAATAGACCAAAAAAGTTATTGGGATGCTTCAATTTCAAATTATTATTCTTCAGGAAACTTTCTGGGAGCGAGTAGCTTTCTGGTATGGTTTAAAGTGAATGTAGGTTCGAAAAGTTTAAAACTAAAACGGACTTACATTCAGATGAACATTCATTTATGTATATAGATTTTGGGAGTTACTGAGTTATATTAAAGAGTTAACTCCTTAAGGTGAGTGAGTTACTCAGATCTGATCTTGCAAAAGAGTTGAATCGCCCATCACTACTCCTGTACCTCATGCAATAATGTTTTTCATTTTATTATGTTTTGTTTCGTCACACGGGCCTTCTAAAAACGGCCTTTTGAAAAGCGATCGTACTACATTAGGACCTAGCTCTTTAACGGTGTAACTGCGACCCCCCTTTCCGCATCAATTCTTGTTCGTCTTGATGAGTACTATCACCCCTCAAAGTTTGGCGGTCCATTTCAGAATCACCCTGTATACAGGGTGTTTCAAAATTGCGTTGCACGGCTTTTATTCAGAACCAGCGCCTCCTAGGGTCATGAAAGTAAGGTCTACCCCTAGGTAAGTGACCCTGGAGAATCCATTGAGAGGGCGTACAGCGCCCCTAGCGGCGAAATTAAAAAGTTTAAAAAATTAATTTAAAAACTAAAGGAGATAGAGCAAAAACCTCAGTGAGAGTATTGTTGCCAACGTCCAGAAGAACTCATTGAAAAAAATTTGATCAAAATATCTTGAATATTCGCGGAGATATTAGCATGTGAAAATAGCACTTTTTCGGGGGTCAAAAAGTAAAAAGTTAGCATATTTGCAAATTTTTCAATGTTATTGTGTAGTTTTGTGTTTTTTTAGTTGAAAGAACACAAAATTTAATCAAAAAATCAAAAAAATTTGCAAATATTCGAACTTTTTACTTTTTGACCCCTGAAAAAGTGCTATTTTCACATGCTAATATCTCCGCGAATATTCAAGATATTTTGATCAAATTTTTTTCAATGAGTTCTTCTTGACGTTGGCAACAATACTCTCACTGAGGTTTTTGCTCTATCTCCTTTAGTATTTAAATTAATTTTTTTAACTTTTTAATTTCACCGCTAGGGGCGCTGTAATTCACTTCAGTGCATTCTCCAGGGTCACTTACCTAGGGGTAGACCTTACTTCCATGACCCTAGGAGGCACTGGTTCCGAATAAAAGCCGTGCAACGCAATTTTGAAACACCCTGTATACAGGGTGATTCAGAAATAATCATCAATATTTTGGGGGGAGGTAGAGGGACCCTAGACAAGCATATTTCGAATAGGGATGGAGGGGCGCAGCCTTATCGTTAAAGAGCTAGGACCTAATGTAGTGCAAGCACGTTTCGAAAAGCCGTTTTTAGAAGGCTCGTGTGACGAAACAAAACATAATAAAATGAAAAACATTATTGCATGATGTACAGGAGTATCCGTACTACTTAAATCCTCAATGTGATAGAAATTGGACCACTTTCTAAAACCGTGGGGTGAGTTTTAAAACGTGCTCTTAGTCAAACAATGGAGTTCCATTAATGGTATTTAGAAAAATGATGATCGGGGAAGATATTTTCATTGATCAAACAGTTTCAATGATCCATGTTACGATGATTGAAAATTCCTTCCCCGATCATCATTTTTCTAAATACCATTAAGGAATGTGATTCTTTGACTAAAAGATTAATATTGCACTTTTGAAACTAACTCCGCGGTTTAGAAAGTGGTTCAATTTCTATCACATTGAGGATTTAAGTAGTGCGGATACTCCTGTACCTCATGCATTAATGTTTTTCATTTTATTATGTTTTGTTTCGTCACACGGGCCTTCTAAAAACGGCCTTTTGAAACGCGCTCGTACTACATTAGGACCTAGCTCTTTAACGGTGTAACTGCGACCCCCCTTCCTATACCAATTCTTGATCGTCTAGGTGTACTCTAACACCCCTAGAAGTTTGTACCATGAATTAAGGACCACCCTGTTTGTACCATGAATGATCCATGTTACGATCATTGAAAATTCCTTCCCCGATCATCATTTTTCTAAATACCATTAAGGAATGTGATTCTTTGACTAAAAGATTAATATTGCACTTTTGAAACTAACTCCGCGGTTTAGAAAGTGGTTCAATTTCTATCAAATTTATGATGTAAGTAGTACGGATACTGCTGTACCTCATGCAATAAATTTTTTCATTTCATTATGTTTTTTTCGTTAAACGGGCCTTGGCTTGTTATTTTCATTCCTGTATTTCCATCTCTCCTAGGTTATAACTAGTTATTTTCTTGAACATTTCTTTCTTCAATTGTCTTGTAGTACAGGAGAACGGTAGTTTTTTCAAAAATTTTCATATAGAAGTTTTTTTTTCGACGGTTTTATATATTTTCGAGGGCGCTAATTACGAATATGAAGTTTGCTCCCACGTGGGGGGTCGGCTTCATATCGAAAATCGATATTTTTTTGCTCTTTTTCGATTCTTCGCTTATATTTCAAAAACTATAAATTTCTCGAAGATAATTTCAATTACAAAGTTGAAGTAAACAAAATTTCCTACAAAATTCACTACTCAACTTTGATTTTCTGAAGAGTGGTTTTTCCGCCAGAGCGCGCTGAAAAACATCGATTTTTTTGCCTTTGCACAAAAATAAGGAAAACGCTCGTTTCTATCCTCTATAAAATGAAAACTACTCCCGTTATCAACAAAAATTTTATACCACGTGAAAGAGCATTTAATTTTCTATAAATAACGGGCTTTCCATTATCATTTTTTGAGAAGGGGGGAGGGAGTGAAGCAAAGATCGATAATAAAACTGTTGCTGCTCTCGGACCAAACGGACTTTAGCGGTTGTTAATCTGCTCTCTGCGCTTTATTTCCGGTATATTACCAATAAAATAAGTTGTTTTGGATTAATTGATGACTAAGCATGCTTAATAAAATAAAATTTTAAATTTATTTATGAAATATTGGGTGTTTTAGGCGGAATTTTAATCAATTTTTCAAATTCATATATTAAATTATGGGAGTGTTTTAATGAACGAATTTATATGTTTTTTGCATCGCTAAATCCGAATTTCAAGTTTATTTTAATTTTGAAAGTCATCTTCACATCAAAAATTGCAAAAAGTATAAAAATTTTGCTCTTTTGTTCGGTTTTTCATCGATTTTTTAAAATAACATTCTTTTTAGGAAAAATAGCATGACACCAAATTAATGTACGTAAAATTTCCTATAAGATGCTCTGGTTCATTTTTATTTTGCAAGGAACGATGTACGTTTTATAGCGTTTTGAAGAAAAGCAATTTTCATGTTTTTCTACAAAAAAGTGATGAATGCTCGATTTCTCCCACTACAGCTCTAAATAAATTCAAGTTACCGACAAATAGTTTATACCAAATGAAAGTACATTTAATTTCCTACAAAATGCACTGTTTAACTTTAATTTTATAACCAGAGGTGTTTACGCTAGAGCGCGCTGAATTACAGCTGTTTCCTGACTTTACACAAAAACATGAAAATTGCTTTTCTTCAAAACGCTATAAAACGTACATCGTTTCTCGCAAAATAAAAATGAACCAGTGCATCTTATTGGAAATTTTACGTACATTAATTTGGTGTCATGCTATTTTTCGTAAAAGGAATATTATTTTAGAAAATCGATGAAAAACCGAACAAAAGAGCAAAATTTTTATATTTTTTGCAACTTTTGATGCGAAGATGACTTTCAAAATTAAAATAAACTTGAAATTCGGATTTAGCGATGCAAAAAACATATAAATTCGTTCATTAAAACACTCCCATAATTTAATATTTGAATTTGAAAAGTTGATTAAAATTCCGCCTAAAACACCCAATATTTCATAAATAAATTTAAAATTTTATTTTATTAAGCATGCTTAGTCATCAATTAATCCAAAACAACTTATTTTATTGGTAATATACCGGAAATAAAGCGCAGAGAGCAGATTAACAACCGCTAAAGTCCGTTTGGTCCGAGAGCAGCAACAGTTTTATTATCGATCTTTGCTTCACTCCCTCCCCCCTTCTCAAAAAATGATAATGGAAAGCCCGTTATTTATAGAAAATTAAATGCTCTTTCACGTGGTATAAAATTTTTGTTGATAACGGGAGTAGTTTTCATTTTATAGAGGATAGAAACGAGCGTTTTCCTTATTTTTGTGCAAAGGCAAAAAAATCGATGTTTTTCAGCGCGCTCTAGCGGAAAAACCACTCTTCAGAAAATCAAAGTTGAGTAGTGAATTTTGTAGGAAATTTTGTTTACTTTAACTTTGTAATTGAAATTATCTTCGAGAAATTTATAGTTTTTGAAATATAAGCGAAGAATCGAAAAAAGAGCAAAATATTATCGATTTTTTGCGATTTTCGATATGAAGCCGACCCCCCACGTGGGAGCAAACTTCATATTAGTAATCAGCGCCCTCGAAAACATATAAAACCGTCGAAAAAAAAACTTCTATATGAAAATTTTTAAAACGTCACTTTTTAGCACCGTTTTCCTGGGTTATTGGTACATTTCTGTCGGACACTGATTCAACTGATTAAAAATAGTTGAAAAATGCATTTAGTTTAACATATTTATTAAGAAATCAATCGCTAATTTTTTTTAGTTTAACAATGCAACAAATATGCCATTTCAATTTTCTTTATGCAGATATGCTTTCCAACAGAAAAGTTCCAATACGTTTATTCCAGATGCTAAAGAGAGATCATTTGAAAACAAAGTAATAAATAAATAAACAAGATAAGAGTTAAAATATATTTATTTAATTTGTTTTAATTTTAAAATATATAATTCTGCTGGGAGCATATCGTAGATAAGATTTAATTGTGTCTTCAACTTCTTTTTCGGTGGCTGATAGCTCACTGCCATATTGCATCTGTACAGCTTCTGAAATACAAAACAAATCATATTTTTAATCTGTATTAAAATTCAAAAAAGCTACTTGAAATGTTTGGTTGATTAATTACAAAATAAATTAAGGGTACCAGGACGTGCTCGGTGACGAAAATTAGGTTTTACGTTAGGGGCCATATTTTTAAAAATTTTAAATGTAGGAATTCAAATTTTTTTGTACATAGAAATAGTACTACAATAACAAATTTCAGTTGTAAATAATCACTCTCTGTGAAATATTAATATATTTAATTTTAAGTCGAACTTGGGTGAAATTTTGAGATTCTAAATTACATATACTTGTAATTAGGTACCATTTCCAGAAAAAGTAATCAATATTTTTGAAAAATTCTTTCACATATATTTTAAGAACTATTTTTAAAACAAAGAAGACCAAATTTTATAATAGGTAAACATTTGGGTAATTTTTAAAAAATTTTGAAAGTATTGTTTTAAAATTACCAATTTTTCTTATGTTTTTAAAAATTGTTATATTTTTAAAAATCGGGTATGAGTAAAATTAGAAAAAAAGTAGGTTTACTTAATTTATAAGACTGTTAAAAGTATATATGAAAATTTTCAAGCATTTTAATTGGATAGTTTTTTAAAAAAGTGTAACTAAAACTTAAAAAAACTAGTTTTGAGATAATAAAGAAAAACGAAAACATAGTAGTTTTTTTGTAACATACCCAAGATTAATACTTCCCTGAGTTATTGTCATCCTGGTTTAGTTGCTCCAAGTTGTCCGACCTCCTTTTCACTGTTCTTTTTTGGTTTCTGGCCACCATTTTTAGCTTTTCTTTCAAATTTATTGTTTCCGAAATCCTCTTCTGGTCGATAGCTGTCAACGCACGCTCAGTATTATAACCGGCAGTTACACCCAAACCCTCGAGTACTTTGATTCTGCTGATGGCTCCATCATTAAAGCAAATAACGGCATCCATGACTCCAATTTTGAGGGTTTCAATCCCAACAAATGTGGTTTTTGGGACCCGATCCCATATGCACCGGTTGAAACTCACATTGGGATTCTGGGTTTTCCCATGTAAGCATTTTTCTAAAAGTTCTTTCTTCGATAGGTCCTGGAAAACCTTTTTGATTTTAAGAAGAATAGGTTCGGGCAAAGAGTGTTTGTGGCTGTAGGATTCCCCAGTTATTAGGCTACGATTGTATCCACACCAACTTGTTTCACCGAGGGGACACAACCCGTGCTGTGGATCCTTATCAGTACTTAGCTTGTGAAAGTATATAGCCCAAATGGCTTTTTTCATCTCCTCCTCAGATGACTTGCCCCTAATGGCTGATCCATAATAGTTCTGAATATTGTCGACTTCTTTGGCGGTCAGTCTTCCACGGCTACAGATACTTTTTCCATCAGACAACTTTTCTCCTTTAGATGACTTCAAAATGTTCCTCAACCTTGTGCCCATCCGTTTTTGGACATGTCCAACACATTCCAACTTTTTATTTTTACATCCTTGTAAATGTTGGCCTCCTCAACATAATGGAAACCTTTCGAGTCACCGTCTCCCAGGTATTTGCAGTAAATTGCACCTCGTGATGCTTCCGACCTCTGGCAAATTTTTACTGCACCCTGGCATTCCATACCTCCGCTGGAACCTTCATAATTTTTTTACAGTTGTCACAGTCATCTTTAGAGTCGTAATGTTTTATCACATGTAATGTAAAATATGCAAATACTTAAAATACGACCATTCACAGAGGACAAAAACCTCTTCAAATTTTTCTATATTGTGATTAATATATTTTTAAAGTTATGGACTAAAATTTAAAAAATAATAATAAAGAATCATTAAGATGCTAAATTAAAATATATTTCAAATTTACAATTTAAACAAATTTGGAAGGATCTTTCAGATCATCCTCCAAACTGTCTAGATCCTCCTCTGAAATGATGGGGAACCCCCAAATAGCTTCTTCAACTTCTGCCTCAGGCTTGAGTTCTCTCATATTTGCCTCCATACAATTTATTTTGTACTTTATTTGTGTTAATTCTTTAAGAACCCTTTCCAAAGCTGAAAAAAATTATATTTTTGTTATCATAATTGAATAAAAAAAACAAATAGATATGGATTAATTTTAAAATTTTATCAAGTATGGAAGTTGTGGTACATCAGCAAAAAAATTTCCCTGCTTTTTAATATTAAAGTTAATTCTTGCTGATGGAGATAATGCAAATAATTTTTACTGCAGTTCTTTACTTAAAATAATAAAAATACTTGTGTTGTCACTTATGCATTTCATTTTCATCATGGTTGTTACGTAAAAAAAATTGGTCAAGTAATTGACACATAAAATACTTCTGCCAGTTTGCAAAAACTATTTTTATTGAATAAAAAAACAAAATTATATTAATTATTTATTCAAAAAATAAAATAAATTTATTTCACTCCAGGTTTCCCAATTAAATCCCATTTAATTTACAATCCTAGCATTTAAGAAAATTTTTTAGTCTCATTCTCTTATTATTTATAAGCAGAATATACATTTTTAACACAGCAAATACTTTATTCTGATTCAGGGGTATTTTGTGAAAAGGTTAAAAGAAATTTACGAATATTTGGTGAAACTTGAGGTATTCTTGGGGTATTACAGAATTCTAAAAAATGTTAGATTTCATCAGACTTAAGCAAATCTTTTAAAGTATATGTTGAATAAAAATCTAAACAAAGAAGGATTTTCATCAAAGTTGGAACTTCACTAAACTAAAATTAGGACCATTGCTTTAAGAGATGTAGAGGAGAAGGGGGCACATAAGAACTGCTGATGGAGATAAATTGCTAATAATTTTTTAACTGCAGTTCTTTATTTTAAGATAATAAAAATAGTACTTACGTGCTGTCACATGCATTTCATTTTCATCACGGTTGTTACCTGAAAAAAATTGGTTAAGTAATTGATACATGAAATACTTCTGCCAGTTTGTAAAAACTATTTTTTGTTGAATAAAAAAACAAAATTTAATTATTTATTTAAAAAATAAAATAAATTTATTTCACTCCAGGTTTCCCAGTTAAACCCCATTTAATTTACAATCCTACAGACCACTGGTTTACAGGGTGTTTCAAAATTTCGTTGCACGGCTTTTATTCGGAACCAGACCCTCCTAGGGTCATGGAAGTAAGGTCTTCCCCTAGGTAAATGACCCTGGAGAATCCATTGAGAGGACTTACAGCGCCCCTAGTGGCGAAATTAAAAAAATTAATTTAAATACTAAAGGAGATAGAGCAAAAACCTCAGTGAGAGTATTGTTGCCAACGTCAAGAAGAACTCATTGAAAAAAATTTCATCAAAATATCTTGAATATTCGCGGAGATATTAGCATGTGAAAATAGCACTTTTTCAGGGGTCAAAAAGTAAAAAGTTCTCATATTTGCAAATTTTTCAGTGTTATTTTGTAGTTATGTGTTTTTTTAGTTTAAAGAACACAAAATTTAATCAAAAAATCAAAAAAATTTGCAAATATGCGAACTTTTCCTTTTTTGGCCCCTGAAAAAGTGCTATTTTCACATGCTAATAACTCGGCGAATATTCAAGATATATTCATGAATTTTTTCAGTGAGTTCTTCATGACGTTGGCAACAATACTCTCATTGAGGTTTTTGCTTTATCTCCTTTAGTATTTAAATTAATTTTTTTAACTTTTTAATTTCGCCGCTAGGGGTGCTGTAAGTCCTCTCAATGGATTCTCCAGGCTCACTTACCTAGGAGTAGACCTTACTTCCATGACCCTAGGAGGCGTTGGTTCCGAATAAAAGCCGTGCATCGCAATTTTGAAACACCCTGTATATTAACTTCAAATGAGGTAAATATTAAAGATTATACAATGAGAAGCCATCATTATAAAATTAAAAATGTTTTTAAAATCATTAATATTCTTGAGAATTCTCCTAGACCTAGTCTGTATATTAAAATAGGCGGTTGGACGTCATCAGTTGAAGTTCGTCGCCTTGGTAACGAAGGAGAAAACGTAAGCGGTTCTGCTTTATTTTTGCTCATCAGTACGGCAGGGGGTGAAATAAAATTGAAACTGTGAATCTTAATAGTTACAAAACTAATTCGAATTTTTTAAAAAACGAAACGACAATCTTTTTGAAAAAAATAATTGTCTATTTGTTTAAAATTTTGTACTTCTACCATGATTAGTTTTCTTTTATAACGAAAAAAAGTGTTCCGATTATTTCATTCGCTGCTGCGACACGAGTTAGATTCAATGACAATCTCGGGCAGTTATGGGCTTAAATTTAAACTGGACTCAAATTAGAGTTTTGCCACTTGAAAAACTAAAAATATAGTTCTTGTGGTTTTTGTTATAAATGCAGTTTTTGAATTTTTTTTGCATAGGTAAAATAACCATTATTTTAATGCTTATGTTCTAATGTTTCAAAAGTACTGTGAATGGACCAGCTTCGATAAGAGTCGACCAGCTACCATGTTTACCTACAGCTCAAATTGTGACGCACAACCATATAGATCTAACTTGAGCTGTGGGTAAACATGGAGGCTGGAGGACACTTATTGAGCGGCCGTTGCTAGGCTGCCGACGTACGTCGGATGCCAAGCCCCACGGCCATGGCTGCCGACGTATTGTTTTGCATGATCGCTCGCTGTCGGTTGTACTTATCGCTGCCGACGTAGATTGGTTGTTTGGTTGGTGTTAGTGCCGGGGTTGATTTAAATCATTTAAATTGAGCTGCATAAAGAGTAGGGGGTCTGAAATTTGAAAAAAAAATTAAGTAACCCCTAGATATCTAAATACACTATTTTTATTCATTTTTTGATTGGAAATGTAAAAATTAGATGTTAGGGTGGGAAATCAATAATTTTGATAAACAAATTATTATATATTATTAGTTAAATTCCCAATAAGGATTTTAATTGATACCTTTTAAAATTTCTAGGTGTTTATTGATAGTGGATTTTCATTTTTAAGAAACCTCCTCACAGGGGGTGTAATGGGTTTTTTGCAGCCTAAACTTTTTATTCGTGAAATAAAATATTTCAAAACGGTATTTATTTTATTCCCCTCACATAATTATAATAAAATTTTTAGAAAATCCAAGAAAGGAAACCTGCTTCACAGGGGTACACGTGCACACCCAAGGGGGTCTCAGGGACTTGCCCCCACTCAAAAGAATATGGAACAAGTGTACCAAAACTAGTTAAACCCCTGCTCTCTAGGGTCATATTTCCAAAAAAAAATTTCTGGGGGAGGGCCCTTGGAACCCCCTTTGTTCCTCACAACTTTTATATTAAGATGCAAATTTTACCTAAAAGCTTCATTGGACCTATTAATTATGCATGAGAGGGAATGCAATAATTATTTTGGAACTCTCCTTAAATTAGCTTACTGTATACATGCCACTGAATATAATAATATTAATATACATCTTGAATTTAGTTACAATAAAGATGTCTAAATTTAGATTGATATTTATCCATGGTTAGTTTTTTCGTGATAATTAAGTCTAAATTTTTATTATTAACACCAGCCTTCCATTATTGAATAAATTGGACAACTATATATAATGTGTTTTCCCATCCAAAAGTAACTTTTTTGTTTTATTTCAATAAAAGTTTATTTTAAAAAATTCAACTAAACCTAAAAACTTTACTGTCTGTTGAAAATGTACTTAGTAGTTAACAAATCAAATAGAAAATTTATGTTTATTTTCTAAGCCTTATTTTTAGCAGTTTAAAATAAGTTGGTATGGGGATTATGGGGACGTTGAATTATCCCATCATTTATTGGTTTCAAAAATTCATCATTAGCTTACTATTGTTGGAAATGAGACTAGTATGTCACGTGCAGTTTCAAGACTGAGCGTTTGAACAGTAGTAACTAGATTAAAAGGACTGCACGTGATGTTTATGTTGGGAGAAAAAGACGTGTAAAAGATAGAACTAGCATGATTTGATGTAGTATTGTTGATTTTAAACAGCTCTCTTATTTTTATCGGTTAAATTTATTGTAAATAGTCTAAATTACTAATTAAACGTCTTTCCTTTTCTTTGTTAATTCCTGTGTCATTATTGAGGAAAATTTACCTTCAAGAAGTTTTGTAACATCTGGTGTCAGGAGTGGGGTTCCTCTAATGACAACAGGTAAAAATTAGTGCATGGAAACTAACGCAAATTTAATGAAAAGTAAGAAAACGGAAAGAGCCATGGATCCTATGTTGAAACAAATTATGGAGCTGATGAAAGAAAATCAAGATAGACTGGAAATGAAGTTGGAAGCTGGACAAAGTGTAATAGGAGGGAAACTAGAAGACCACAAGTCGGCCATTGAATCTTGAACCTGAAAATGGACTGTAAATTAGCGGAAAATCTGGAAAGGATGAAAGAACTTCGGACGGAAATTCTAACGGTGGAAGGCAGAATCATGGACGGTTACACAACGATGAATGACAAGGTCAAAGAAGTTGAAATTACAATGCGGAGAGAAATAGAAGACCTGAATCGAAGATTGGAAGGGTTACAGAACCGATGCAGCCTATACCTACTTCGCCTGTGGAATTCGCTTCCCCGCTAAGTTTTCGACAGACTGTCAAACTTTTGACGTATGAAGGTAAAACATCTTGGGAAGTCTATAAGACACAGCTGGAGATTGTCGCCATGGCAAATTGTTGGGATGACAACATCAAGGCTTTCCAACTGGCTGCTGCCCTTAGAGAAGAAGCGGCTGGTGTTTTAAGAACACTTCCGGAGGCTCACAGAATGAATTACACTGCGTTAACTAGTGCTTTAGAGCTCCGGTTTGGCGAACAAAATCTGAAAGAGTTCTATAGGCTTCAGTTGAAGACTCGTCGCCAGAAAACGGGTGAGTCCTTCCAGGAATTCGCAGCAGACATAGAAAAATTGGTACAGATGTCGTACTCTGATTGTCCTTCCGATATTAAAGATGGATTTGCACTCCAATACTTCACTGATGCTGTGAAGGATTCGGAGACTCAACATTCACTGCGAATGTCTGGATCGAAAGATTTGAAGGAAGCGCTGGCGTACGCAATGAAGTTTGAGTCGTCACGTGATGCATCCAGGAGTGATGCATCCAGCGTGATGCAATCGAGTACGCAGTGCAGTTGTTGAGGACACCGGAGCAACACACTTGGAGAACATTAGTAAAGGAATCGAAAAGATTTTGCAAAGTTTACAGGAAGATAAACTCAGAACAGGAACCCGCAGTCAGCCTCATTGCTACTGGTGCGGGGAAACTGGGCATCTGCAGCGTAATTGTGGGAATCGGGATTTCCCCCGACGCGATCACAGACAACGAAGGCAGCAGGAAAACTAGAGAGCGGCTGCTTCGTGGGGGAGAAGTTGCCGTATGGAGAGAAGACCCCTCCTGTTACCTTGAAGGTGTCATCAATAAGTGATGGAGATTTAGGGCTGTTTGTTGAAGGCGAGGTGGACAACGTACATTGTAAGCTCGTTTTAGATACGGGGGCTAATGTCACCATCGTTCGGCCAGATGTGAGTCAAAAAACAGTACAATTTCTCCGTACCACTCCTACTGCTACCCTTCAAACAGTGACGGGTGACATAGTCAAGGTTTATGGAAAAGTGAATGTTTCAATCAGGTTTGGTCGAAGAACTTACCAGCATGAAGCGTATGTTGCAGATGTTACGGACCCCTGCATTCTCGGGCTGGACCTCTTACGAAAATTTAATTTTTGCATGGATCTTGGAAAGAATAAAATGTTTACCGCGGATGAAGAAGTGCTCCTAGTTGGGTCGAGTGCCGAGGAACCCGAAAGGCTCTTTGTCGTAGACACAGATGCCAGTAACGAAGGTATTGGAGCTGTTCTCTCCCAAGAGACTAAGGGAGGAAGTCATGGAAATGCGGATGCACTTTCTCGTCGGCCTTGCCCTGCAGACTGCAAGCATTGTACCCGAGCTGAGGACAACTACGAATGCTTCAAGCCAGTTGTGCGGCAAGTTGTCTCGACGTCTGCTCCTCTGCTGGATTCATGGAATAAGCAACACCTTCGCCAATCACAGTTGGATGACAGCGATATCAAGCCTATCCTGGAACTCATAGAAAGTGGCAGTTCTAGGCCCGTATGGCAAGCTATATCCTCCTCTAGTCCCACAACGAAACGCTACTGGGCGCTTTGGAATTCGTTACATCTACAAAATGGAGTTCTCTATCGCAAGTGGGAGAGTGATGACGGGAAAATCACTAGATGGCAGCTGGTCTTACCTAAATCAAGAATTCCTGAAGTACTTAGAGAATTACATAGCAGCGCAACGGGGGGTCATTTTGGCGTGGTGAAGACTCTGCAAAAAGTTCGAGAAAGATTCTACTGGGACAAAATTCGAAATGATGTGGAACAGTGGTGCAAGTCCTGTAATCAATGTGCTGCCCGTAAAGGACCTAACAAACGTACCCGAGGTAGGCTACAGCGATATAATGTTGGAGCTCCGTTTGAAAGAATCGCCCTCCACGTTCTTGGACCATTGCCTGTGACCAATAATCAGAACAAGTACATCCTTGTGGTGATGGATTATTTCAGCAAGTGGCCGGAAGCTTACTCAATTCCAGATCAAGAAGCGTCCACAGTCTCCGAGGTTCTGGTGAGAGAGTGGATCAGTCGGTTTGGAGTCCCGTTGCTGATCCACTCTGATCAAGGCACGAACTTTACGTCAGCCATCTTCAAGGGGATGTGTGACCTTTTGGGTATGGGGAAGACGCAGACAACACCCTTGCACCCGCAGTCCGATGGCATGGTAGAGAGATTTAACCGCACCATTTTGAATCATCTCTCCATTTTTGTGTCCAGGAACCAGAGGGATTGGGATGGAAAGCTTCCTTTGTTCCTGCTCGCCTATCGTAGCGCAGTCCATGAAACCACTGGGTATACTCCTGCGCAGTTGCTGTTGGGGAGAGATCTTCGTCTTCCTTGTGATCTCCTATTTGGTTGTCCAAAGGATGCTCCTTCATCACCTGTCGAGTATCTCCATGATCTGCAAGAACGGTTGGAGGCAATTCATCACTTTACCCGGGAGAGAATCAATATCTCGACACAAAGGATGAAGTTGCGATATGATGCGAAATCCAATCATCGTGACTTCAAGGTAGATGATAAGGTGTGGTTCTGGAACCCTAAGCGCCTCAAGGGTCTGTCTCCTAAGCTTCAACATCACTGGGAAGGCCCCTACACCGTAATGCACATATTGAACGACGTAAACGTTCGGATCCGGAAAACACCATCTGCAAAACCAAAGGTGGTGCATATCGACCGCCTGGCACCTTTCTTAGGTCCTTAAATTTTTGATTATCTTTATCTTTGCATTGTGCTGCCCAGGAGTGCTGGACTTCTTTTAAGGGGAGAGCAGTGTTGGAAATGAGACTAGTATGTCACGTGCAGTTTCAAGACTGAGCGTTTGAACTGTAGTAACTAGAGCAAAAGGACTGCACGTGATGTTTATGTTGGGAGAAAAAGAGGTGTAAAAGATAGAACTAGCATGATTTGATGTAGTATTGTTGATTTTAAACAGCTCTCTTATTTTTTTCGGTTAAATTTATTGTAAATAGTCTAAATTACTAATTAAACGTCTTTCCTTTTCTTTGTTAATTCCTGTGTCATTATTGAGGAAAATTTACCTTCAAGAAGTTTTGTAACACTATATACGGCTCATTTTATTTATTTTCGATTAGGTAATTGAAATTGCGAGCAAAAGCTTATGTTGTATGTTTGAAACTTATGTGCATATACTATGTAAATCCTTTATGTGAAAAAACTACTTGCAACTACCTCTCATCTTAAATATGTTATGATTAAACCATAATTCAGGCGTAGAACCAAGTTTTATATTTCGGGCCTCTTTCATTATTTTTTGTGAAAAATGAAATGTTTTATTGTGAAAAAGAAATAGTTTTTGAGAAAAATTGAAGCAGTGATAACTCGCAGATCAGTGCATAAAAGTAAAATTGACTCATAAACCAAGAAAATCATGAAAAATTCAAATATTTTGGGAATATTTTCTTGCAAATTATCACCACAGCTAATTTGAATTTCAAGAAAGGGGCGTTTTTATGAATTTATTTTAGTGAAGGGGTAGATTTAAAGAGAGGGAATTTTTGTAAAGGGGTAGCAAAAGGGCCCCAATTTTTGTCTGGATCAACCCCTGTAATTAAAAGGGTTTTTTTATGCTATATTTAAAAAAATTATGCAAAACTAATATGATACAAATGACAGGTTCGTGAGTCCCCCGAAACAGTTAAAATTTATACAGTATAAATTTTAAATTGTTTCGTATTACCACATTTTCATGTGAGGGTGTCACCCTTACCCAGAGGGCTCATTGTTGCTCACTTCGTCATGCTAATTCATGCTTGCTAAATTTCTCTAAAATGTAAAAATTAAAGTTCTTTTTAGAATTGGATAAAAACTTAGCTCACCTTCATTTTTGGATACAGTGCAAAACTTAAAATTAAGTTTAATAGAGATACAGTATGTAGGCATGATGTACATCAGCAAGCAGCAATCACCCTTTCCACGTCATCAATCTTGTTTAGATATTTGTCTATGATGTTTTATCAGGTTATGGGCCCAGAGTCCACGTAAAAAGGCCTGTAGCGATAGTTTTGAATAAAATATAGATATTAGGAAAGTAGAAAGCTAGTTTCGTTTTCAAACAGCTAAGATGGAAAGTGGTGACTCACCAATTATTTTGAAAGGTCAACAGAATTGGAGCGTGTGGAAATTCCAAACCAGAATAGTTTTGGAGAGCAAAGTATTGTACGAGTCGGTTCAGGAATTATCACCGAAAGGGGATACAGAGACTGAGGCAGCATTTACCATTAGACAGACTACAAGAAGAGGAATTTAAAGGCTCAGGAGGTGATAGTAAGCAGAGTTGAAGATGGCCCGATGGCTCACCTCCTTACTTGTGAGTCTGCACAAGCCATGTGGGAAAAGTTATGCAGCGTGTAGGAACATAAATCAGAAGTGAGTGTGCATATGCTACAAAAGAGGTTCTTCAATTTTAACTGTGATGGGCAAAATATCGCAGCCTATATATCTGGATTGGAGGATTTAAGAACCCAACTAAAGCAAAGGAATGAAGAGATTACAGACAACATGTTCATGACCAAGATTCTCATGGGATTGCCCCAAAGATTTCACTATTTCATCACGGCGTGGGAATCTGTACCTTCTGAAAAGCAGTGTGTTAACGAGTTAATAAGTAGACTGTCAATTGAAGAAGATAGGATTAGGAATCTTTCCAATGACTCCAGTCAGTGTTCAGATGTAGAGGCTTTTGCAAGTGTGGGAGGAGCACGGAAAGGTGGAGCCAGGAGGGAAAGACAAATTTATTGTAATATATGTAAAAAGAAGGGTCACATTGGTAATGACTGTTTTCTAAAAGAAAGTTTTGAGAAAAACCTCTGTTTTCATTGCAATAAGCCAAATCATAAGGCCAAAGATTGTTATTTAAGGAAAAAGGATAACCAAAAGCAACATAGAAACCAGGGTCCTTCTCATAGGTCAGCGTACACTTCTATTGCTTTGATTTCAGATGACGATTGTTTGAGTGATACATGGTATTTTGATTCTGGTGCTAGTGAGCATATGATGTTTCGTAAGGATTGGATCCAGGATTTTGAAGAGTTTGCTGATCCGGTAAGGGTTAAAGTTGCTAGTGGCGAAATTATAGAGGCAGTGGGACAAGGTGATGTAGAAGTTTCGACATATGATGGACAGAAATGGACTCTAGGAGTTTTGAAGAATGTCTTGTTGGTTCCGGATCTTAAATGTAACTTATTCTCTGTGGGTTCTGCTACAGATAAGGGCTATGTGTTTGAAATCGAGAGTGAAAAGTGTAGATTGATCAAAAACGGCCAAATAATGATTCAGGGACAGAGAAGGGGGAAGTTGTACCAAATGAAGACGCAGCCAAGTGAACAGGCTTTTCTATCTGAAATGAAGACTGACTTAGTGGAGTGGCATGAAAGACTTGCACATCAAAATGTGAAGCACGTTAGAGAATTCTTGATCAAACATGACATCAAATTTGTGGACACCAAGGAGTTCTTCTGTGATGCTTGTCTAAAGGGGAAACAACATGTCTTGCCTTTCTCGCAATCCCAAACTGTTGTCAAGTCCTGTGGAGAGATCATCCATGCTGACGTTTGTGGACCGATGGAAGTGCCGTCAATCGGAAACTCGAAGTACTTCCTGTTACTGAAGGATCACTACAGTCATTTCAAGGCTGTCTATTTCCTGAAGAACAAGTCAGAAGCAAAAGTGCACATCATCAATTTTCTGAACTTAACCATGAATGTTACTGGAAATAGAGTGAAAGTACTCAGAACTGATCAAGGACTGGAGGAGGTAAACAAAACGGAGAATTCCTGGAGAAGATGGGGATTCAGCATCAAAAGTTATGTGTATATACCCCTCAACAAAATGGGAAAATCGAGAGAGAAAATAGAACTGTTGTGGAATTGGCTCGGACCATGCTGCAGGCAAAGAACTTTGGAAAGGAACTTTGGGCAGAGGCAGTCTCAACAGCCGTAAATGTATTGAATCTTAGTGGATCTAGCTCTGTTCCAGGAGTTACACCTTATGAATTATGGAATGGAAGGAAACCAGATGTGGGAAACTTAAGGGTTTTTGGATCTGAAGCGTTTGTCCTGATTCCGAAACAGAAGAGAAGAAAATGGGATCCTAAAAGTAAGAGAGGGATTTTCGTTGGATATGGAGAGAATATAAAGGGATATCGTGTTTACTTTCCAGAAGAGAGAAAGGTAGAGATATCAAGGAATGTTGTATTTAAGCCCAACAAATCTGATCCCATTGATGATGAAGAGAGGGAAAAAGAAGTGAAATCTGATCTGAAAAGTGAAAGAAGTGAAATCTGGACAAGAAGAAGAATCCAGGGGTGCTGTAAAGTACTTCGCTGAGTCTGAAGACGAGGACAATATGACATCAGATCCGGATCAAGTGAGAGATGATCGGGATTCAGTGGAAGATTCCTCCGATGTTGAGGACAGCAAAACGGATGTCAGTGCAGGCCGACCAATTCGGGAGAAAATACTTCCAGCAAAGTTCAAGGATTATGAACTCTACTCCGCTTACAGTTTTTTAGCTGAAATTAAAGATCCGACAACATATGAAGAGGCCGTCCAGTCTCCGGAGTGGAAGGAGGCTCTGGAAAGAGAGCTGAAATCTCTTAAAGAAATGGAAACCTGGAGAGAAAGTGTCCACTTGGCCAAACCGTTATTGACACTAAATGGATCTTCAGGACCAAATCCGATGGGACCAAAAAGGCTAGACTGGTGGCCAGGGGATTTCAAGAGGATGTAGATACAGAGCTGTATGCACCGGTGGCTAGACTGTCTACAATTAGAATGATAATATCTTATGCTCTTCAGAAGAATTGGAAAATTCGCCAGTTGGATGTTCCGGTGGAATTCCTAAACGGAACTCTAAAGCAAGATACGTATATTAAGCCGCCAGAAGGCGTGAACGTCAAAAGAGGGAAGGTACTGAAACTCAACAAGGCCCTGTATGGACTAAAGAGTGCACCGAAATGTTGGAACCAAAGATTCTGCGAATTTGCGGAAATGCACCACTTTAAGAGGTCGCTGAACGACTTTTGTGTCTATACGAAATACGATTTAATTATGGTGATTTATGTCGATGATATACTGATAACAGGCGAGAGTTCAGAAATAGAAGAAACAGTATCTCTACTAAAGGAAGAATTTAGGGCTAAGGATTTCGGGGACCTGCGAAATTATCTTGGAATTGAGGTGAAAAGATGTGAAAACGGAGTTGAGATTTCACAGGAAAAGATGATTGAAGGGGTTCTTGAGAAATTTGGAATGAGTGAGTGCAAGGGTTCAGTGGTTCCTATGGAGAAGAACTTTAGGGTCCCTGATCATGAAGAAATTACTAAGGATGTTCCATACCGCGAATTAATTGGGAGTCTGATGTACCTCTCAGTCGGAAGTGGACCTGATATCGCTTATGCGGTTTCCTACTTGAGTCAATATCTAGACAGGCCAACGGATTCCTTATGGGGAGCAGCTAAAAAGGTCCTAAGATATCTCAAGGCAACTAAGCCTCATAGACTGTTGTACAGAAAAGGGACTCAGGGTATTAGTGGATTTTCCGACTCTGATTGGGGAAGTGATCCAGCAACTCGTAAGAGCATGTCGGGGTGTGTTATACAGGGTGATTCTGAAATGGACCGCCAAACTTTGAGAGGTGATAGTACTCATCAAGACGAAGAATTGGTATAGAAAGGGGGGTCGCAGTTACACCGTTAAAGAGCTATGTCCTAATATGTCCTATTGCGAGAGCGTTACAAAAGGACGTTTTGCCAAGGCCCGTTTAACGAAAAAAAACATAATGAAATGAAAAAATTTATTGCATGAGGTACAACAGTATCCGTATTACTTGCATCATAAATTTGATAGAAATTGGACCACTTTCTAAACCGTGGGGTGAGTTTTAAAACGTGCTCTTAGTCAAACAATGGAGTTCCATTAATGGTATTTAGAAAAATGATGATCGGGGAAGGAATTTTCAATGATCAAACAGTTTCAATGATCCATGTTACGATCATTGAAAATTCCTTCCCCGATCATCATTTTTCTAAATACCATTAAGGAATGTGATTCTTTGACTAAAAGATTAATATTGCACTTTTGAAACTAACTCCGCGGTTTAGAAAGTGGTTCAATTTCTATCAAATTTATGATGTAAGTAGTACGGATACTGCTGTACCTCATGCAATAAATTTTTTCATTTCATTATGTTTTTTTTTCGTTAAACGGGCCTTGGCAAAACGTCTTTTTGTAACGCTCTCGCACTACATTAGGACCTAGCTCTTTAACGGTGTAACAGCGACCCCCCTTTTCGCATCAATTCTTGTTCGTCTTGATGAGTACTATCACCCCTCAAAGTTTGGCGGTCCATTTCAGAATCACCCTGTATTTCACAATGGAAATGCCATTCATTGGTATGCAAGAAGGCAGAACTGTGTTGCTCTTTCCTCGACAGAGGCAGAGTATATAGCAGCTGCATTGGCTTCTGCGGAACTGGTATCAACTTTTCTTCTGGCTCAGGACTTTGATCCCGATTGTGACTGTAGACCAGTACTCTATCTGGACAATCAGGGAGCTATTCAGCTTTGCAGTGGTTATGAAAACAGTAAACGTTAAAAACATATCGATATTAAGTATCACTTTATTAAGGATTTAATTGTAAATGAAAAAATTCAAATTGTTTATGTACCAACAGTGGATAGGGTGGGTTGGGGTAAAATGGGTCAATTTTGAGGTATTTTCGCATTCTAAGTTTTATTTCATCAAAACTATTACTTTTTAATGATTTCTTTCAATTGGATCTTGACATTACAATCCTTCAGAATATTTTCATCTAATTTTATCAAATATTTTTTAGTTATAAGTTGGTTAAACTTAGCATCAAAAGTAATGACCTATTTTACCCCAATGTGGGGTAAAATGGGTATCATTGCAAAAAGATGTCAAAAATATATTTATTACTACATATACATGAAAATAAGAAAAAAGGCAATCGGCTAAGCCGTTTTTATCTGAAAAAATTTGTTTTAAGTTGCACTTTAGTGAAATTGTAAAAGTCCGAAATTAATGAACATTGTTCAAATTTAGTAATTAAAATACTTCGTTTCGATAAAAAAATAAACTTGTATGACAGTTCAATGTATATTTGAAGGAAATAAGTTAAAAACATTGTTTTACTTAATACAGAAGGCCTAACTATGACCCATTTTACCCCAAGCACAAAATATTGTTATAAAAAATAAAATATTTCATATTTTTCTAAGCTGATTGGCTTGAAATGTCTGTCAGACTTTCTTTTATGGAAAAATATTACAAAAGTACAAGAACAAAATACTCGTGGACACACTGTGGTGTCTTATTATTAACTTTTTCCGGAATTTCTCTTTCCGGTTTTATGTGTGTAGAATTTATTACCATCTGTAGTTCTGAAATCATGGTTTGCACTTGTATTCGGAGATCTGATGGTCCTTACAATTGCGTAAAGAGCTTTAAAAAGTTGTGTGAGAGGATTTTATTAGTCTTAATTGAGTTTAGAAACCTCATACACCCATTACCCGATATCAAACATGCCCATACCGTTTTTCTAGAATTTTTTTAGTTTTAATGCAATATCCAATATGGCGTCTGTAATTAAGCAACCCATAATTAATTTGAGCTCTAGATAAATTATCTCCACATCAATATGGTCTACATATGGTGTTTAATCAGGAAATTTTGCGGTGTTAAGTCATTTACCACTGCCTTTTGATTTTTCTATTCGCAGTATAAAATGGACAAATTTGATGATTTTCTAATTGATGACTAGGTTACAAACTGGGCATTTTTGCCTAGGTAGTAATGTAAATCGGTCAAATACGATTGTTTAAATGTGTTAGAGCCCTATTACTCGGCAGAAGATTTTTTAAACAAATTTTTAAAAATTTTCGAAAAAATGTGAAAAAAGTCAAATTTTTCAAACTTTAGGCCGTTTGGGGCACGTGTTAATATTATCTGATTGATTTAAGATTTTGCACACATTCTTAGGGTACCAAAAGGAAAAAAATTGGGGGGTGTCGCAAAAGTTTCCCCGACCTTCGATTTTAAGGGACACCCTAGTGAGTATTCAAATTAAGCCGCTCTCTCTCTCTTTCTGGTACTATACTATATCTCCCTTGGGGTTTATAACCTTTTCCTTTATACAGGGTGTATCTGAAATGGTGCAACAAACTTTCAGGGATGATAGTACTCATCGAGACGAACAAGAATCGGTATAGAAAGGGGGGTCCCAGACCAAATCCCAGGGAGTTAAAAATGGAGCGACACCCCAAAAAATCATTGAAAAATTCAATTTGTAGAAGAACTACTATTGGTAAAAACTTAATTATGGTCTCAAAAATTGTAGTTTAATATGATCTTTAAAATTACCTAAAAAGTCTTCACTTTAAAATTTGTTTTATTATGAAAAAAGTTAAAAAACACAAAAATGTGAAAACTCTGCCAAAACCTTATTTTGTATTTCGAAATCCTTTCTTTTGATTTGATAATCTGAAAGATAATAGTTGAAAACCCTTAAGTCCAAAGTTTCACGTAAATACAATCAATATTAAACGCTTGAGATTCTGTTAAAGTTTGCTTTTTGGGCGCGAGGCTGTTTTCTAGAGCTGTTTCCAAAACAGCTGTTAGCGGACACAAACAACAAACTTTAACAGGATCGCAAGCGTTTAATATTGATTGTATTTACGTGAAACTTTGGACTTAAGGGTTTTCAACTATGATCTTTCAGATTATCAAATCGAAAGAAAGGATTTCGAAGTATAAAACAAGGTTTTGGCAGATTTTAATATTTTTTTGTTTTTTAACTATTTTCATAGTAAAACAAATTTTAAAGCGAAGACTTTTGAGGTAATTTTAAAGATCATATTAAACCACAATTTTTGAGACCATAATTAAGTTTTTACCAATAGTAGTTCTTCCACTATTTGAATTTTTCAATGATTTTTTGGAGTGTCGCTCCATTTTTAACTCCCTGGGATTTGGTCTGGGACCCCCTTTCTATACCGATTCTTGTTCGTCTTGATGAGTACTTTCATCCCTGAAAGTTTGTTGCACGATTTCAGATACACCCTGTATATGAATAATCTAATATTTTAAATGGATAAATATGATTTCCATTTTCAGTTAATAAAATGTACTTATTTATAAACTTTTAAAAGGTAAAAACATGAAACGCAAATAACTGATCTAATAAGTTATAAGCATAACATTTAATTAAATTATAAATATCTATTAAAAAACTGTTTTTTTTGGGGAGGCAAGATATTACCCCCCAAAACTTTTACTTTACAAAAACATATTTGTCTTACTATGTAGATTAATAAATAAGTTAAAAGCTTTCACATGATCTGTAAAAGATATTAACCTCAATATTTTTTAAATCAAACTATATTTTTTAATGTCAAAAAATTGTCTTGATTCAGTAAAACAAATAGTAAATAAAAAACATTTAATAATTATTTTGGAAACATTTTGGGTAACAATTATAACAATTGGTAAATTGATAAAAAAACAGTACCAATTTTATCACAAAAAAGTATATAATATTACAAAAAAGTATTTTATCACAAAACAGTATTTTTTATTGCAAAAAAGTATTTTCATCACAAAACAGTATTTTATGTTGCAAAAAAGTATTTTATCACAAAACAGTATTTTATATAGCAAAGAAAAAAAAATCTACACCAAATAAATTGATAGATTACCAGTAACAAAACAAAAGAAAAATTTGGCATTTTCAAAAGGTTCATAATCTATTTAAAATATTGGGCATTTACACTTTTTTAATTTTTTTTAATTTGCGTTCGTTATCACTGACACGTTTTTTATCATTTATGATATTACAATAGTTTTTTAAAAATATGTTGCTTAAAGTGCAAATACAACTCTCAATTTTATCAAAAAAAGTTACCTTGCATACATCACAATTTACATTTTCTATGCTACCACTGTTTTTTAAATGATAATTAAAAAGTCCAACTAAAATATGATACTGCTTTGAACTCTTCAAAAATTCAATTTCAGTGTTGCCAGATACAAGCTTTTTGAATATACAAAAACAGTGTAATGTTACTTTAAGAACAAGTGCAGAAGGCTTTTTCAGGGCCCCACGACTCGAAATATTTAAATAACCATCCCACTTTTCGGGAAGTGGGAGATTTTTATTTACAACAATGTCCAAACTGTTCCTTGTCATATAGAGTTCACGGCAAGCCTCACATGAAGTTTGTAATTTGTGAGTGCAGTAACCAGCGATATAAGTAAGAACCTCCATTTCATCTTGAGAAGCACTTAAATCCATATCAAGCAAAACATCCTCGTAAGTCAATAAATCCAGTCTGATTTAAAGGAGGAGAGAATTCACAGAAAAGGGAGCGCAGAGAAAAAGTTCCACGGCTCTTAGACTGAAAGCTTAACATGCTCTTTACTCGAATCTTTTTCTCACTCTCGAGTATTTCTTGTACAGTTACAAGGTAGTTACTGCCTGACATCTGACGGTACATTCCAAATCGCGATTCCAAAACATCGGTTTGAAATTTCGCTGTAAGTACAAAGGAAAATCCATCAGTAGTTAGAAGTTTTTCAATTATGCTTTTCATACAATTTGTGGTATGAATCAATGCAAAAAATGTTTGTTCACTCAAACAGCCACACCTAGCTTGCAATTTTAATTTTGGCCAAGCTTTAAGCCACAAGGCAAATTGACTTAAGAAAGAAAGTCTGTCATCTTCAAGTGAGTTAAATACTCGACTGTTGGGATTTCTGGTGAATATTCCTTTGGTTGAATTATTTATATTCATAATATCCCACCATTTTTTGATGTTAGTAAGAAACTTGACTGCAGGCTGCCATGGTATAAACCATTTTGATGATTCACCGTATTTTTGCAAAGCTGCACATGTAGTTTCATCAAACACATTCAGTGCATATGAGACATTTTGACGCTCTAAACTTGTTGGGCACACAGACTTATAATTCAACTTAGGAGCATATTTAATATCAGCGTCCTTCTCTAAATTGTACGTTTTCCTTACCAAAGCAAAAGGCACTTTTTCAGTTTTGCCACTTTCCAAATTTTCAAATTTCGGACAGATGAAAGTCTTTTCAGAATCTTTCGTATTAATCCAATTGTTTCTAATTGACTTTATAAGATGAACAGTGTCAAATAGTAGGTAAAATTTATTTGTTGCATCATAAGGGTTTACAACTAAGAGATCTGTAAGGTATGTGGGTGATAGCAATTTAAACATGTTTCTGTTGATTCTATTGTTATCTGAGATGATAGAAAATATTTTGAAACCAGCTTTAGTAAGGAGTTCTATGGATTTTTTCGTTATATTGAATAAGTCCTTAGCAGTTTGACTCTTAACAGGGATTAAGCCTATCATCTCTTTATATGATGACTTGAGAGAATAAATCATAAAAGCCTGAACCGTAGAAGCTGTGGTGCTTTTATTATCTGCCATGCCAGATACCTGCTTCCCTTTATATTGTACACATTCTCTTACATATATTTCATCAATTAAAATATTTACTAATTTTTCCTCATTTTTTAGTTTTTCGCATTTGTTTTTCAAATAGTTTAAATTTTCCTCATTGTAATTCGTGTTGTTTACTGATAAGGCACCTGTTATTCTTCTTAAATGTCTTACTGAAGGCAGATGAACTAATTTAGTTGAAAGCAAATATTTGTAACATGCAGGAGACTTCATAAAAATAGAATAACCACAAAAAGAATTAGGTTTGAACTGTATCTTATGCCTTTAGTTTTAGAATTAATTACTTTAAGTTGATCAAGAACAAAGTTAATATCTGAATATTCTGTTACGTTGGTTTCTTCGAGCACAATATTCTCCAACAAATCAATTACTGCATCTTTTCCTGTTTTTACTGTATCAGTTGTTTCTGACTCATTAGAAGATTTGACAAATTCAACAATTTTTTGAAACTGACTCCATAAGCTAATGTTGGCATTGGGAGACATTTGCTTTATTTCATTTAGTAAAATTTCTTTGTCTTTAAAAAATTTTTTATAATTCATAGAATCGTCAACACGTCTACTCTTTTCTACTGTTGGTGCAGATGAGAATTTCATGTATAACAAGTGAACATGTGTTGAAGTTTTATTTAAAATATACTCACTGTTTTCCATAATATCCTGTATACGTCCAATTATGCTCTCGGAAAAGACTGAAAAACTTCCTATTTTATCTTGCTCTTGAAGGCGTTTTAATAAATCTTCTTTTCTTTCCATCTCTTTCTCGTCCCTACTTTTTCTTTTAATGGGTGTCTTTTCACTTGGATATCCAGGACATCCATCGAAAATGCAAGGATACGCATCTTCTTTTAAAATTGGCTTTTTTCGTGGAACAGCCACGATTTTCCCCTCCTTGTCTGGTAAAAAATCTTCTCGAATAACCATGTCACTCCGAAAGTGCTTGATGCTTACGGAATGCTTAGAAGGAACGAATTGAGCTCTCGGTATTTTCCGAAGCCATAACTTTTTTCTTTCTTCATCTTTCGGAAAGGAAAAAACACTCACATTGCTGGCACCTTTTGTGTAATTACTCTTGCATCCTGTCACACAGCAATGGTCCGGAATAATAAAGGCCTGGATGCGAAAAGAGCAAGGGAAACATGGGACAAAGGCGCTTACTTCAGGTTCCCGCGTACGCACACAGCTCAGACCTTGAGAATCAATCGACGCCTTGGATGACTCATCGCGCCGAAGACGGGGAATCGTCCAGGCCTCTCTCGCTCTAGAAGGCTATGTCCCATGCCATCTGCTATATTTTTTTGAATATTCCCTGTAATCTGGAAGCCGTTCATCGTTACGAAGACGATTCTTTTGTAATTTTATTAACTTTGCGAGTAGTTTACTCATCTTAATTAGGATGTATCATTAAAATTCGATGAAAAAGCTGATCATGATCTGGTACGAAGAATCAAAATAAAATGGATGCTGTTATTGTTTCTAGGGCTTTCGTGTATTGGTCGGAGGGTATCACGTGACCAAAAAAAGTAAGCGAATTTGCCGACCTCTTGAATATGAACGAAGAAAAAAAGCGAGCGAATTTCGGACAAGCGTATTTAGGAGCGGTTTTCTTACTAGGCATGTGATTGGCCTCTTCTCGTCATGTGCTCCTGTGAATCTATTTGTAAAATGAAAGATCGATCTTCTTCAAAAAACGTAGGGAAAGTAGGGGAGCGTTTTTTGCTTGCGGATTTAAAACCGCATCTCATGGGAATTGGGCTTAAGATGAATTGCCCGCAACGTTCAAATGAGGTGGCTGCAATAGCCTTCATGGCTGGTGAAGAATGTGGGTCGTTCCTACTGCACTCGGGTGCAACAGCTCACACGAGTTCACATAAAGAGTGGTTTACCGATCTTCAATCCTCGTCGGGGACCATTGCGTGTGCATCGAAGACTGATGTCCTGAAGATTGAGGGTGTCGGCAAAATCAACGGTAAACTTAAATGTGGAACTCAAATTGTATTGAAAGATGTTCTGTATGTTCCAAATCTCAACGGGGACCTAATATCTGTGAAAAACATACAGAGCACTGGGTTTAGTGTCACCTTTCAAAAGAATGCAGCTTTTGTGAGAAAGGGCAATGTGAAGTTAGAATTTGCCCAGCTCAATAATAAGGGGCAGTACATTAATAGCTTTCAACCGATTAAAGCTTCGGCTTATGCTGCCAGTGACCTATGACACAGACGGTTGGGACATCCTTCTAGTGGTTCAATGAAATGGGTCTTCCGGCCGATGACTCCTTTTGTAAAGAGTGTGTGACCGCAAAAATGCGAATGCGCCTTTGGGTAAAGGGCCAAGACATAGGGAGTCAACTCCTATGAAAATGGTGCATGTTGATATCTGCGGGCCAATAGACCCCTGCACTAGTAATGGAGAGAGGTACTTCCTTACCTTGATTGATGATTTCTCAAGATTCTGCGAAGTTCATTTGCTGAAAAATAAAGGTACTGTGTTCAGGTTTTCAAGCGTTTCCTCCAGACTAATTCCCAATTAAAGAAAATCAGATGTGATAATGCCAAAGAATTTGTGTCTGGGGAACTGGCCAGGATTTGCAGGGAAAAAGGGGTGGAAATTGACCCCGTCCCACCTTATTCTCCTGCGTTGAATGGTGTGGCAAAAAGAGCCAACAGATACCTTGTGGAGTAAGCCAGAGCACTCTTGTACGATGCAGGGTTGCCGAAGTCATTCTGGGGATATGCTGTCCAGACAGCGGCTTACTTAAAAAACAGGACTCCTAACCAGTCGGTCCAAGGTGTACCTTTCACTTTAAAACATGGAAGGGAGGCAGACCTGAGCAACATCCGCGTGTTTGGATGTAATGCGTATTCAAGGGTTCCAGACTGTCAGCGCAAGAAACTTGACCCCAACTCACAACAGATGATATTTGTGGGACACTCTAGCACGGGGTATCGTTTGATGGATCCTAGAAGTAGGAGAATCGTAGTGTCTCGCAATGTCAAGTTTGATGAGGAGAGGAAAAGCCTGACGACTGAAGAAACAGGGAGGGATGAAGAATTCCAGAACGACACTGTGGAAAGCGTCTCGGGATCTGAAGATGAGGGTGAAGTTCAAGATACCATCGTTCCTGAGGACAGTGGTCCTGAAGTTGATGATTCTGAAGATGTCAACTCTGATGATACTAGACCTAGAAGAAATCTACAGATGCCTGGTCATTTTCAAGATTATTATGTCTATGAAGCTGTAGCTTCTCTTGACATAGTTCAATATGAAGATGTCTGCAAACTTCCTTCCAAACACTGTGGAACCAAGCAATGAATCAGGAAATGGAGTCACTGAGGAAGAACCGTGTGTGGGAGCTAGTGGACTTGCCAGTTAAAGAAAAGACTTTGTCTTGCTGCGGGTAAAAAGAGACCAAGTCTATAAGGCTAGGTTGGTGATTAGGGGCTTTGAGCAAAAACAGGGTCAGTATGATGAAACCTATGCTCCAGTAGTGAGCATGCCATCACTGCGAACTATGCTTGCTATAGCTCAACAAAAAGGTATGAAAACCTTTGCACTGGATGTTAAAACGGCTTTCCTTAATGGTGAACTTGAGGAAACTATATACATGGAGCAACCACCCGGTTTTGATGACAGTAGTGGTAAAGTGTGTTAACTCCTTAGAAGTCTGTATGGTCTTAAACAGGTACCCAGACAATGGTATAAGAGGTTTAAGGACTTCATACTAGATCTAAAATTCAGTCAGCTTAAAAATGAAATGTGTGTATTTGTGAGAAAAGGGGGTAATAGTGAAATATTTGTTATTCTTTATGTAGATGATATATTAATTATGGGCACTAATGAGGGAGAAGCAAGAGTAGTAATTAATATATTAAGTAAAGAGTTTGAAATGTCAAAATATGAAGTTGCTAATCAATTTCTTGGGATTAATTTGGAATATAATTGTGATAAGCTTTATTTGAGTCAGGAATCTTATATAATGAAAGTTTTAGATAAATTCAGGATGACTGATTGTAAACCTTGTGATACTCCCATGTTGCCTAATGCAACAAGTTCAGTTTTTGTTGAAAGTAAACCCTTCAATGGTCCTTATAGAGAATTAGTTGGTGCTTTACTGTATATTTCTATGTTAACGAGACCTGATATCCTTTTCTCAGTTAATGTTTTGAGTCAGCTGCAAGAAAATCCAACTGAAGCTGCTTGGATTGGTCTAAAAAGAGTTTTACGTTATCTAAAGGGAACCATGGAGTTAAAATTGCTATTTGATAAAACTGTAATGAATGATAATGTGCTTAATTGTTATGTAGATGCAGATTGGGGTTCAGATTCTTTAGACAGAAAATCTATTTCTGGTTATATAATCTTGTTCAATCTAATCAACAAGTGTCCTATTGTGTGGTGTGTTAAGAAACAAACAGCTATCGCTCTATCGTCAACTGAGGCTGAAATTTTGGCTTTGACTAGGGCAGTACAGGATGTGATTTTGTTGTACGAGTTTGTTAAAGAGATCTTGGGTAAAAGTGTTAAGATAAATATTTATGAAGATAATCAATCTGCAATAAAATCAGTATTAAATGAGAGTACTAACGGTAGGTTAAAACACCTTGATATTAAACTAAAATACTTAAGAAATGTGATCAAAACCTATAACTTTAATTTAGAGTATGTGAGTACTGAAGATCAGTTAGCTGATATGTTAACTAAGAGTTTGCCCAAACCTAAACTGTTAATTTTGAGATCTCTTAGTGGTCTATAAATGAGATTAAGGGAGGGTGTTGAATAATACAGAGTAATCTCATAGTTTCTTTAATGCCTTAACTGCTATAACCGTAATAAGTAAGTCTTTCCCTGTGTGGCAACAGTAATCTATGTATCAGTGCTTCTGTGTTTGTTGTCCACGATGTACGTGTCTTGAGAGCTGCTCTTAATAAATTACCTATTTAGCCAAGCAACAACCTGTCTGGACCTCTGTAATTCTTATTCACCTCAAAACTCTCCATTTTTTAATATCAAACTTACATCAAATCTGGTTTATTAAGAGAGTAATGATTTCACATAAATAAAATATATATTTTTTATTAAAATTTTTTTCCAGGTGTTTTTTTAGTACACAAATTGAACATATAAAGCTTTTACATCAATTGAATAACATAGAGATCTTAAAAAACAACAAAATAAAGATTCTAGAGTACAGTAGAGCCCCGATTATCCGCAGAATTGGGTGGCAAGGGTACCGCGGATAACCAGCAAAAGGACTAAAAATGAAGCGAAAACACGAAAAAATATTTCAGCATAAAAAAACATGTTTTACTGTACAAAAAACCTGATTTGTAAAACTTTTAATATAAGTACAATACAGCAGAAACCTTTGCTCTAAATCAAAAATCTCTCTAATCTCATCTAAACTTTGCTCTCATCATTAAAAAAATTTTTCGCGGATAATCAGGGTCTACTCTATAGCTTGGAAAGTTCTAATGCCATAAACTTGTAAAAACAGGATTTGTACAGAAATTTAAAGAGTAAAAATTAAGTACTTTTTAAAGACTTTCCAAAAACATTTTGAAAATTTTATGGACCTTCTTGAATATAATTTATATTTAAACTGTAACTAAAATGATTTCAACGACTTTTCCAGAAAACTTAATATATTTCCTTATAGGAATAACGTGTAATTTAGATTTTTCTCTTAATTTTTTAATTTGCCAGCTATATATTATTCAAATTTTATTGACTTCTCTAAAACAGGGGTTCTCAACCTTTTTGACTCCCCGACCCCCTTTTCAGGGAAAATATTTTGGCGACCCCCTCAGATAAAAAATGTTAAGACATTAATAATAATTATCTATTATTTAGCTGTCATTTCACTCGCAATACGCTGACGATGCATCCAATATTTACTCTTATTCAAAATAGTTCATGCAGGAAACGAAATATCCTCTGGATAGTTCCTTTGCATTTGGAGGCCTTGCATTTTGGAGGATTTAATTTTTGTCTCGCGACCCCCCTTAGACATGCCCCCCGACCCTCCGGTTGAGAGCCTCTGCTCTAAAAACAAGTTTTTAAAAGCCAGACACAAAAAAAAGAAAAGAAAAACCTGATTGTAACTGTTGTTTTTTTTTGCTGTCCGTAGAGAAGCGCAAAGCCTATACTTTACAAGCAAAAGTCCGGAAGCATTAATGGAAATTCCAGACCGAAAAACTTTCAGGACATTCCAGGCTCTGAAAATCGTATTTAAAATTCCAGATCTTTCAATGCAATATTTTCAAGATCTCGTATACGGGCCCTATTTAAAATCAAGTACAACACTGAGAAATAACATAATTCCTGATTTTGACATGGTTGTGTTCCAGAAAATTTGTAACGTCCCTATTGGAAAATTTTTTTCTGGTATTCCATAAACCAGTATGAATTATACTGGATCCAGTATCATTTAGTCTGGTTCCAGTATCCTTTATACTGGTTCTAGTATCATTTATACTGGATCCAGTATAATTCATACTGGTTTATGGAATACCAAAAATTTTTTTTCTAATAGGGGTGCATCGGCAAAAAATAAGAAAGGTAAAACTTTAAGAACAGTACACAAATATTTTTGATAAAATCCCTTTAAAAAATCGACATAAAGAGAAAAAACAGCGTTCTGAAAAGTAAGAACTCTTAAGTGGAAATTAAGGGCCCTTTTGTAAGGACTAGGGCAATCTAAGAAGTTATGAAGGACTGTGCGCACCCTGAAAAATTCTTTCATTAGTTTCCCATTAGCTATAAAATAGGAACATTGCTTACAAATGGTAATTAACTTAAAATTTGTTACATAACAATATACAACTAATAAAAACTTGTAATTGTTCTATAAATAACAAAGCTGAATCAACAAAAACATGACGATGGTCACAAAATAGGAACTCACTTAATATAATAACATAAAAATAATAGGGTGGGTTGGGGTAAAATGGGTCAATTTCAAGGAACTTTCACATTCTAAGTTTTATTTCATCAAAACTATTACTTTTTAAGGATTTCTTTCAATTGGATATTGACATTACAATCCTTCAGAACATTTTCATCTAATTTTATCAAATATTTTTTAGTTATAAGTTGGTTAAACTTAGCATCAAAAGTAATGACCTATTTTACCTCAATGTGGGGTAAAATGGGTCTCCTTAAAAAAATATGTCAAAAATATATTTATTACTAAATATACATGAAATTAAGAAAAAAGGCAATCGGCTAAGCCGTTTTTATCTGAAAAAATTTGTTTTAAGTTGTACTTTTAGGAAATGGTAAACGTCTGAAGTTAATGACCATTGTTCCAAATGTAGCAATTAAAATACTTCATTTGGAGAAAAAATAAACTTGTTTGACAGTTCAATGTATATTTGAAGGAAATAAGTTAAAAACATTGTTTTTACTTAATACAGAAGGCCTCTTAACTATGACCCATTTTACCCCAAGTCCAAAATATTGTTATAAAAGATAAAATATTTTATATTTTTCTAAGCTGATTGGCTTGAAATGTCTCTCAGACTTTCTTTTATGAAAAACCATCACAAAAGTCTGCTGTAATTTATTACAATATATAGTTATTTCGAAGTTGGTAAACCCTGTTTTTTCGATGACATAATTTACGGTTCAAATTAAATATTTTTTCAGTCCTCAAATTCATAAATCTTAATTTCTGACAGTCGAAAAAGGTTTCCAACAGATTAAAGAATATAATTAAAAAAATTAGTGAAAAAAAATTTAATTTAAATTTGATTTATATCGAGTTAATTAAAACTGACCCATTTTACCCCATTACCCACTTTACCCCAACCCACCCTATATTGCACTGATGTACTGTACTGGTTATTGAATTTTTTACACTGTTGCTTTTTCATACACAAGCTCTCAAAAAGGAAACACAATTAAAATCCAGTAATAAGAACATTGTGTAAGAATAGTCAGATTTACCAAAAGACAATAAAACATATTGTAGCTTTTACTTTTTCCTCCTTTTTAGGCCAATAACAGTTGTCAGAAAACCTAGAAAAGTTCAGATTTTATTAAAAGTTATAAATTAAACAGAAATATTTTTCTTAAAAATTTTCACTATACAATTAACACCCATTAAAAAAATCTACCCACTACTCTTGAAAAATTTGAAGCTTTATAATTTAAGGTTCACTATTTTTTAAACAACAGTACTAATTCATCTTTATAAAAGATATTGATAATTATCTAAAATATTACCTTTTGAGTGTCCACGCCTTTTTAAAGGTAAGGGCAATTGAATATTTTTACAATCAGCACCTAAAGAAGGCAATAAGATATAAACATAAGGGGATATACAGGGTGTTTCAAAAAACCTGTAACGATAGGCTATTTCTTAAAATATTTCCCCTAGACCCATACTTCCAATGGCGAATTTTCTTCAAATGAAGTGAAGAATTATATGAGACCAGTTTCAACTCCATGGGGGGTCTATTTTGGAAGATGCAGAAAATAACTTTTTATACGGCCCCCGTAGACTAAAACTTCCAATGGAAAAAATTTTCTCCTTTCACTTCTCAATAAGATAGAAAAAATTCTGTCTCGATATCTTCAAAACTCACTGAGATATGCGGGTTTATATTTTTAAGGGACCGTCCGCAAGTTAAAAAGCGCGTCTTTCTATTAAACAATAAAGCAGTGTTTGGCTAAATAGGAACTTATAGGTATTGATTCCTGAGTATCAAGTGTTTCTGGGAGTCACACACTCGTGCTACGATTATTTTTTACGTAGCTAATAGGTATGAAGGAGTACCTGATTTCGGGGCTCCAAGAAATATTTTTTATAATCTTTTCGATAACTCAAGGTAATTTATAAATAAGTATTGATTTAGGTATAAGTATTGATTGGTAGGAGGGTTACTTTCAAACCAATGAAGTCACAAATCTGAACGCAAAATGAAAGCTAATGGGCCCTCTCTGGGCATCGCTGATGAGTAGCAATGACATGTATCTGGATTAGCGTAGTTGAGCGAGCTCAACACCATGGCTGATTGGAGGAGTTTTTCATGTAGTCCTTGTCACCTCAAAAAATCAAAGTTTTACGGTAGTTTGGTTTCTAAAATGTTCAACTGTAATTTGTGGATGGCCCCTATTTCGCAGTAAAAGTATGTCACTCATAGGTATGAGAAAGTGGTGTTAGTCACGAATTTTAGCTTTTAATATCTTGGTGAATTTTGAAGATATCGAGATTAAATTTTTTGTATCTGATTAAGAAATGAATGGAGAAAGTTTTTCTCATTGGGGGATTTCAATCTAAGGGGGCCGTATAAAAATTTATTTTCTGCATCTTCTAAAATAGACCCCCCATGGAGTTGAAACTGGTGTCATATAATTCTTCACCTCATTTGAAGAAAATCTTCCATTGGAAGTATGGGTCTAGGGGAAATATTTTAGGATATAGCCTATCGTTACAGGTTTTTTGAAACACCCTGTATAATAAACTGATTAATTGAAAAAAAATCTCAGGTTGTGGTAAACTAAAATTTATTTTCTTCTAATAATAGAAATATTCCAACTTAGGCAAGAGTCAATAGCAACTTATTACCTCCTGATGTAGAAGCCAGAGTGCCTGACTGTGGTAGGTTGCCTGAAATGAATTGTATAAAGAAATATTATTTGACAAAAAAATATTATGAATGCAAAAAGGACAATGATAACTTTAAAAAATTGCAGATTTGATATTAGCCTAGGAGAGCACAAACTATGCAATAAGAAATACTAACCAGCCAAATCTTCGCTGTTCTCCAAATTAACGAACATCCTGTCATTTACATAGGAGTAAGTATGATCTATAGACGGGGCAAATATTCAATACACAAAAATGATAGTATGAAGAATCAATGGAATAATATTTGAAGAAAAAAAATTTAACAAAAAGCATAAGTTAGCATTTCTTATTACCTCCTGAAGTTGACGCCTCAGAAACTGACTGTGGCAAGTTGCCTGAAATAAATTTTATAAAGAAAAATACAAATGCAAAAAATGATAATTCAAAAAAAAATTGTAGGTTCTATTAAAACAGTGGTGCCCAACCTACGGCCCGCGGGCCAAATGTGGCCCGCGAGGCTGATCCATGAGGCCAGCGGGCTCATTAAATATAAAAAAGAAAAACCGTTTTCAGAAATCTTATAAGAAAACCATGACATTATGGCACTTCCATCTTAAAAAAGATAAAAAATTCTTCAACATCCGGTAGTAGTTTTTTTCTTTACTTCTCTGTTTTTTTTCTGGATTCGGGGAATTTGCCATTGTATAAATATTTTTCAGTATTAGTTAGCCACGTTAGCCAAGACATTTCAATTCAGTTTTAGGAGCACTATGTTCGACTTACAGATAATCATCTTAATCCAGTTTTAAGGATAAGTGTTACAAATTTGGAGCCGAATTTACAAGAACTACTATCCTCCAAACAAATGCAAACTCCTCATTGAAAAAAGATGTAATTTTTCCTTTATGTTTAGAAAAATCCTTAAAAGTGTTTTTTTTATGTGGCCCGCGAGATAAATCTTCATAAGCAAATTGGCCCTTGGTAAAGAAAAGGTTGGGCACCACTGTATTAAAATATTAGTAATTATACAACTTTGTGCTGTCAAAATTTGCATAAATCTGAAAACTGCTTAGAGCTAGAAAAGACAGAGTTAAACATTTTATATATTAACATTATTTTTTTTATTTTTATTTTATTATTTTTTTTAATTACAAACAAAGTGAAGAAGATACGAGTGTATCACCTGGGATTGTATAACAATCCATGTAGGTGAACAAATATTTACAAGGAATTACATTTACACAAAAAATTACATATATAAACATAAATATTATAAGCAAAAATGAACATTACATGAAAACAAAACGAAAAGAGTATAAATACGATACAATATCAAACAGGAAATTAGTAGCGGCAAACAGGGTGTCATAAATTATGGCTTATTATCTGTCGTAAAGTAAGAAGTTGTGCAAAAAAAAATATGAATGGGATATAATTACACTAATAGCTCAAGATCAAACAAAAAAGCGTTCAATGTCCCCAATAGAAAACAAAAAGTCTTTTAATTTCTTTTTAAATGCATGTTTGGTTAGACTATTTTGAATTTCTAAAGGTAGTAAATTAAAGAACTTAGGGGCTAGATAAAAGAAATTTTTACAAAATATAGTTTTTTCAGGTTTAGGTACAGTATATACAGCATTAGGTCTTCGGGGATTTATTATGTTTCGCTTTCTGCAGATATCGGAATTTAAGTAGAGATAGAGACTTGTTTTAAAGTAAAAGAGGTAGCGAATAGGTAAAATATTCAATAATTTGAAATTATCAATATTAATGGAATGCACTTGAGATGATAACAATCTTATAAATCTTTCCTGGAGTTTACATATTCTTTTTAAATTTATCTGATAGTCTCCACCCCATATTATTAGACCGTAGTTAATTCTAGATTGAACCCAAGAGTGATAAAGAGTTATAAGGAATTTGCTGCTTACTTTTGGCCTTAAATGATAAAAATTTAGCATTATATGTCTTAATTTATCGGCAATATACTTGGTATGGGATTTCCACTTTAAGTTGCAGTCAATATGAAGTCCAAGATATTTTATTGTTGACACTTTATCAATTGATTTATAATTACAATCATCATAATTATTACAGTGATTATTAACATGATATTTAACGGAAAGCTGAATTTGGTTATTTTGTCTTAAGTTAAAAATCATGTATTTTGTTTTATCGACGTTTAATCTCAGACAGTTATCAGAAAACCATTTACTAATTTTAACTAAGTCTAAATTCATCTTTTGGTTCAAATCTTCAGTAGAATTGACAGAATATAAAAGAACTGTATCATCGGCAAAACTTATGATTTTACCGTGTAAATTAAGGTTACATAAATCATTTATAAATATTAAAAACAGCGACGGACCTAAAGTTGAACCTTGGAAAACTCCATAATTGATTGGAAGGCATTTACTTAAGGTGTTGTTAATTTTAACAATTTGTATACGGTTTGATAAGTAGGATTTTAAAAAATTGTAGAAGTGACCTCTGATTCCCGTTGATGACAGTTTATATAATAAAATACCATGATTCACCGAGTCAAACGCCTGAGATATATCTAAATAAAGAGCAGCAGTTATTTTGCTAGAATTTATACTATTATGAATAAAATCTGTAAACTCCAGTAGAGCTTTTTCAGTAGGGTGGGTTGGGGTAAAGTGGGTCATGGGGTAAAATGGGTCAGTTTTAATTAACTCGATATAAATCAAATTTAAATTGAATTTTTTTCACTAATTTTTTTAATTATATTCTTTAATCTGTTGGAAACCTTTTTCGACTGTCAAAAATTAAGATTTATGAATTTGAGGACTGAAAAAATATTTAATTTGAACCGTAAATTATGTCATCGAAAAAACAGGGTTTACCAACTTCGAAATAACTATATATTGTAATAAATTACAACAGACTTATGTGATAGTTTTTCATAAAAGAAAGTCGGAGAGACATTGCAAGCCAATCAGCTTAGAAAAATATAAAATATTTTATCTTTTATAACGATATTTTGGACTTGGGGTAAAATGGGTCATAGTTAAGAGGCCTTCTGTATTAAGTAAAAACAATGTTTTTAACTTATTTCCTTCAAATATACATTGAACTGTCAAACAAGTTTATTTTTTCTCCAAATGAAGTATTTTAATTGCTACATTTGGAACAATGGTCATTAACTTCATACGTTTACCATTTCCTAAAAGTACAACTTAAAACAAGTTTTTTCAGATAAAAACGGCTTAGCCGATTGCCTTTTTTCTTAATTTCATGTATATTTAGTAATAAATATATTTTTGACATATTTTTGCAAGGAGACCCATTTTACCCCACATTGGGGTAAAATAGGTCATTACTTTCGATGCTAAGTTTAACCAACTTATAACTAAAAAATATTTGATGAAATTAGATGAAAATGTTCTGAAGGATTGTAATGTCAATATCCAATTGAAAGAAATCCTGAAAAAGTAATATTTTTGATGAAATAAAACTTGGAATGTAAAAGTACCTTAAAATTGACCCATTTTACCCCAACCCACCCTATTTGATTTAGGTAGAAAGCCGTATTGATTTTTTGAGAAAAAATTTGAACTTTCCAAGAACGAAATTAATCTATCCTTAATTAATTGTTCAAATATTTTAGAAATCAGAGGCAGGACAGAGATAGGTCTATAGTTTGAGAAATCATTTCTGTTTCCCTTTTTAAAAATGGTGTTATTATTGAGGTCTTTAATGACTTTGGGAAAATACTTTCATTTACTAAGCTGTTTAATAGACTAGTGAGAATATTTATATGAGAAAATGATAGAATTTTGAGAATTTTCGCATCTATTCCGTCTGATCCTGGGCTTTTCTGGGGATTTAGATTACGAATGCAATTTAAGACTTCTGCATCATCTATCTCTAGCCACACAAATGAATTTAGATTTGTCTTTAAATGTTCTTTAAAATTTTCATTGGAGTTTGGGATATTGTTGATTGAGGAAAAGTATGAGTTCAAATCATTTGCTAAATAAAGTTCGTCTGTATGATCAGGCAGGGTTTGATTTTTAATGCTATTATCTAGAATGTTATTGATTAGTTTCCACTGCTTACGGGTTGAGTCACAATCATTAAATTTACTTTCATAAAATAATTTTTTGGCAGATCTGATTTTTTGTTTTAGTACTTTAACTGTTGTTTTATAGGCTATTTTGAAAAAATTATCACCTGGGTAACGTAAGGTTTTTTTATATAGTGCTTGTTTGGACCTGATTATGCTATATATTTCTAAGTTAAACCATTTGTTTTTGTCAAATCTGGAGTTACTTTTAGGAACAAAGCTGAAGCTATGCTTAATTGCACACAATTTAGTATGAAAATCTGAGAAAGATGATGCAGCATTAGATTCAGAAATTCTAAAATCATAGGTTTTTAAAAAGTCCAACTTATTATAGTTCACTAATTTAGGTCTTATTTTATCATTCGTATCAAGGTTTGTAGTATTTCGTGGTGAGCTCAAAACTAATCTACAAATAATAGGGAGATGATCAGATAGACTATTGATTAGTCTTGCAGAGTGAATTTCTTTTATATTTGACAAGCTGTAACGTGATAAGAGGTGGTCTATACAAGTACCTGAAGAAATACGAGTTATATCACTTATAAGTGAAGAAAATCCATGAGCACTAATCAAATCCAAATAGTTTGCACTATGATTATTTAAATTCAATAGGTCAATATTTATGTCTCCTACTATTATAATGTTTCTATAAGAAATTTTAGATAATACAGTTTCAAATTCAGATACAAATGTTTCAATAGTAAATAAATGTGAACGATATATTGAGATTATACAGAGATTAAGAGATTTACTTATAATTATAACTATTTCGGCAGAAAACATTTCTATATTAATTTTTTCAAAATCATATTTAGATTTATAGTATACTAAGACACCTCCTGATCTGTTATAGCTTCTGTTACAATAAAAAGTTTTAAATTGATCAATTCCGTAGAACTTAATTTCATCATTGGTCAGCCAAGTTTCCGATAAAACTAAAACATCAATAAGATACAAACTGTCAGATAACAGGCTTATTAACTCATCAAACTTTGATCGAACACTCTGAATGTTGAAATGTACAATATTAAAAGTTACGTCGGCTGCTGGATAAAGAAGGAATTGCTTTAGATTTTCAAGAGTGTCTATAGTGGAATAACTGGACATAAAAAAGACGGGGTTATTGTTGGATGGGTATATCAATTAGATCCGATTCTTTACGTATTCTAAAAGCTCTTGAGTTTTCACTTTGACGTAGAAAGATTTTTCCATCTCTGATCCAGCAGAACTTGAAGTTTTTCTGACGTTTAAATTGTTTGCTTAGAAATAGGAGTTTTTTCATGCCTGGAGCCAAATGTTCATTCAGGTATATGGGAGTTGAATCAAGACGTTCATTTATATCGGATGCCAGGAAGCGCTTTTCTCTGGATGCCCGCAAACATCGATCCCTTTCACCTTTTGTTGCAAATTGTACGATTATAGATTTACTTTTATCTTTTCGGGTGGATGGGACACGGTGAGCTATAAGAACACTAACCTCGCTGTTGACATCCAAGGCGTTTAAGATCGATGTAACTACCTGTTTAGTGTCCTTACTTGGTACCTCGGGGAAATCGGAAATTTCGAGATTTGTTCTTCTTGAGTACTGTTGTAATTCGAGTGTTTCCGATTTTAGAAGCTCGATTTCTACTTTGTTGCGGGAGATCTCCGATTTTAGGATGTCATTTTCTTCCTTAACCACCTTGACTTCGTTCTTTAGATCATTTATGGCTGTTGTCAGCTCTTTAACAATTTCCGCTTGAAAATTTAAGCTCTTGGAGTATTCGATAAACTGCGTTTTAATGAATGACTTAAGATCCATGATTTCGTTCAAAATTGGTTGGTTACTCACATCTAGGTTTGAAGTTGTAGCGAAGGTTTCGGCAGGTGTTGGTTTTGCTTCCCGAGCGTTCGGCTGGTTCGTGACCCGTTGGGTTCTGCATCCTAGGCATTTCCAGACTTTTTTGTCCCGGCACTTTTTGAAAGCACTTTCCGTAAGACCGCCACAATAATAGTGGTACGTACCTTCGCAATTTCCCGAGCACTTAATTGCGTCATCAGGTATTTTAATCTCTTCTTGGCACGCACAGCAGTTCATGTTGTTGACAGACTTATTATTATATAAATGACACCAAACTGTTATTACTTATTCAGATTATAATAAATTTTTAAGAAATAATTAAAACAATATGTATTTTTGTTGAAAATACCGAGGAACTTAAACAGTTGCAGCTGAGACACAGCTGTTGCCACTCAATTAAATTGCATTTATATAGAATATTGATATGATTGCTAATTAAAAAAATTATTGATCGTTTTTAATTTTGATATTTATTTGGTGTGACTTATAACATTCAGTGCTTGAGCCTGATTAATACAAAAGCACAAAAAAAATCTATTACCTGAACTGGCAGAACTGTCACCCAAACATATATTAACTTGTTGGTCAGCTTTCCACATCCTACAATTAATATGAATGACATTCTTTAATGAATAAAAAAATACAGTGAACAGAAAAATAATTTTCAAACAATAAAGGCAATCTTACCCAACAATGTGTTGTAATAGTTCCATTCTTTTTTCAAATTCTGCTCCAGAGGCTTCTGAGATCATACTTGCTACTTCTGTAGTTAAAATTGACGCCATTCGAAATTTTTCATTGCGAGATCTAGGTTTGCATTTTTGGTGTTCTGATACGGTCACACTTGGCATACTGGCTGTTGTTTGCAGGCTGTTCGTTTTTGGGTGCTTGAACATACGCTGATTCACTCTCATGTACTCTTTAGTCCATCTAGGTGCAACCAAATTTTCGTCAAACAATGAAATCCCCATGAGACCTCTGAGTGCAAGAATGTGTCGGCAAGGGATCCTCATAGCACTAAACCTGCAGCACGAGCATGAGAAAATATTTACGGGATACCGTTCCCCTCTAGATTCATAGGCAAAGTTTCCTTGACTCATTTCTTTGAGAAGGTCTGGTGTGATGCTTTTAAATTCCTTCCTAAGGAACTGCATGGGGAATGGCATAAGCAGATCATTATATTCAGATATTGCACTTTCTTTCAGACTACCATTGTATACAGAGGAGGAAGTTACAGGGGTTAGTCCTCCCTTAGAAAAATTTTAAATTATAAGCATGAAAGTATATTATGGTACTTTTTGAGGGTTTAAAGAGCATTTTCCTACTCCCTAACCGTCATTGATTGCTCATATTGCTTGCGGAACCCTGGTTGGGAAACGCTGGAATAAACTTTTGTCTTGGGGAGGGGTTCTCCGATTAATTTGCCTCTTAAAAATATAAACACATTTTTCTGTTCAGTAGCTGAACGGTGTTAAAGATTGGTGCTACTACTAACCCTTAAACTTGAATGCTATATTATGCAAATCTTTTAAGAGGATAGTCTTTCCAGTATCTTCTATAAGTTTTGACTGCAGCAACTTCTTATTCACCTGTAAGACCAAGAAAGTTGGAATATCAAGCTGAATTCTAGAATCCTCCAAAAATTTATTCAAGAAATTAATTCTTCAGACATGCCAACTTTTCAAACAGACTGAAGGTAGCCCTCAAATAAAACTTTAATCGGCATTATACAATTTGTTATAAATATTTTCATAAATTTTGATCAATGCAACTATCGGAATCGGAGATCAGATTATTGGAGAAGAAACCAAATATAGGGGTAACTCTGATAAAATCGGAGTACTTGGCAGCTATGAAAAGGTGAATACAGACATTGCCATCAAAAAACAAACTCCTATCAGACTGGAACAGTTGGTATGTCTGCAGGGGTCTGTCCAGACTTTTTGTGAAGGGTCCGGTTTTTGTAAAAATGATAATCTACACATAATTTTGTGAATTTTAGTGTTAAATTAGTTCTTTTCAGACAGGAGCCTGTTTTTATGAAAATAAGCTCACAAATTTGCACTATTGTGAAAAATAGTATCCATTTAAAGGCCAAAATACTTAGTGAGGGGTCCGTTTTTAAGGTAAAATACTTTATGAAGGGTCCGTTTTCACAATGAAGCAATTTGTAAAGGGTCCGAAAACGGACCCAAATTTCTTCTAAACAGACCCCTGGTCTGATTTGGACGTATACCTGCATATTTAGCAACTCCCCAGCTTTTTCTTAGATATCTTCAGGTAACCGCCTCTCCTGAAAATTCATTTTATACAATTCCTCACTTACGTCATGGTTATGAGAAACGTTTTTTTCAGTCAAGACCAGATGGCGAGAATCAGGAGATAAATGAAATTTTAAATAAAAATTGCAGCCTGAGTTCATGGTCCTGCAATAAAAAAAAATAAACTATCTGGGCACAAGCATTCACATAAATTCTTATTACAAAATTAGTTAATTGAAAACTATAAAAGTCGCAGTCCCCTGCACTGCCTCAGTGATATTTTCCCCCCTTTAACATAATGGAAGGCTGAATTTTTAATCAATTCACATTAATACTACATGTGCAATCATAGAAATTTAGATTTTTATAGCATCATGTGTGTGGATGCTAATTTTCCGTCCCCAGGATGGAATTGCGTTTTTATAAAATTTCAATGAACGGAATTCCGTCCCAGGTATATTACGAAAAACAAAATTAGCTACCGTTTGTACGTAATTTTTTCTAGTACCTACATTGCACATTTTGCCCACAAGTAACAAGGTTTTACTCGTATATCGTGTTATCTTGATTCAGAATTTATGTAACTATTTGATCGTTCATGATATTTTGAGAAGTTACTTATTGCAATGTGAATACCGTTATATTTTAACATCAAGCAGTATTTTACAATAACAAAACAGAAAGTAATATCAAGTTGAAATGGAAAAATAGTAACTTTCATAGTCGATCTCACCCCTTTTGACTTCTTGTTTCTTTTAAACTCACGCCCTACATGGACACAGGCATATTTTAAAAAGAAATATTTTAGATTAGGATGGGCTAAGGTAGCGGCTTTAGATCGTTTTTCCTTAACGGCCGTTTGCAAAGTTTTGGCATCTCTCTTGTATAAGTGAACAAAATTTTTACTGCAAAATTCTTTTATGGCCACTTCTAAGTTCTCAAAACTGGAAAATTGTTTCGATAACAGCTCCTCAACTGACATTTTAGCGACGACAGGACCACTAAGACGGCAATCACACGACACTCACGACGGCTACAATCCAAATTTGGCGGGATTTCGACGGTTTCGGTTGCATACAGTAAACAAACAATCGTCGGACGTACGTCGGCAGCCATGGCCATGGGACTTGGCGTCCGACGTACGTCGGCAGCCATGGTTGTGGGGCTTGACGTCCGACGTACGTCGGCAGCCTAGTCACTCCCTTATTGAGCAAAGTATATTCCTTCTGCTTTGGAGTTGGCTATAAAAGGATTTCCCTACATTTTACGTTAAAGAAAAACTAAAATCATTAAAATTTCATTGAATGGGGGTGGAACAAAGATAAATCGAGAAAATTTGAAAGTACAATAGTTTCTTTGAAGATCCATACAAGGTAACACTATGTAAAATATCTGAATGAGAAACGACAAGGTGTAAGAGACTAGGGGCCGGATGCAACTTCGTTTCGTTACGTTCTAAGGAACCGTATTTCACCGTCATCCACCGTACAACGGTAACGTCAGGTCAGGAGCAGGCGTCGGCCGTTTCATCCGCTGCCGTTTTCCTCTGATTGGTTGAAATGCCCGATGACGTAGCTCCATTTATTTATTCCAACCAATCAGCGGCAAGCTGGGCAAATGACTAAAGAAAACGATAGTTGAGTTGTTTGGAAGTAGGATTCGACCAGCTTCAACCGTCAACCAAATCGTCGTAAAACGGAGTTGCATATGGCCCTAGGCCTGTAAGGTTTTGGTGCTTACCTGGAAAAAAAAGACTAATTAAGAGAAGGAAAGTATCAGTAACCTAACCAATGACACTAAACAATGCTTTTGTTCTTTTAACAGAACTGGTAATAAGAGTAACCCATAAATAATTTCAATCTTAACTTTGTCATTAATATGCATATCTCTGCATTTTTCCTCGATCTTTAAAAAGAATGCAGATTTCTCGGAATTCTTCTTTTTGGAGGCAAAATGTTGAAAAAGGGCAAACCCTTGCTTTTTTGCATCAATAAAAAGTGTGTTCAAGTTTTACGGCTGTTAGCCTTAAGAATTCTTCAAATTGATGAAAAACTAGAAAATATGCGGGATACTCCTTTAATAAATCCTGAACAAAAATATTTTCATTAATAAGTTCCCTTCTAAAGGAGTAAGTTAAAATCATAAGTGCAGAAATTTTGCTATTATCGGGGTCTGACTTCTTTGCCTCTTCTTCCATGATGTCTTTGTGATATTTGACAGTCTGGGATGTCTCCCAGAAAAAACGGGAAGCTTTTTCCAGGAACTTTCTCTTGTTTTCGATTAATCAATACTGCGAGGGAGTTATCCCCTTGCCTGATTTTTTGCTCTCTCGATAGCCTCCACATTAGAATGCAGTGGGTGGAGGCCCTCAGCATCAATCCTATGCTCCAGGTATTCAACCGAAGGTTGGAGGAAGGCACACTTAGCGGGATGCAACTTATTCCCCGCTGCCTGTAAGGTTGACAACACGTCCTTCAAGTTTTTTAAGTGTTCCTCAACTGAGTTACCCGTAACCAATAAGTCGTCGAGGTAACAGAGTGCCCTCGTATGCTTTTGCAACAACTTGTCAATTTCTCTCTGGAATATGACAGGGGCCAATGCTACTCTGAACGGTAACCTCGTGTACCGAAACAGTCCCTTGTGGGTGTTGATCACCAGGAGCTCCTTCGAGGGCTTGTCCAATGCGAAGTTGAAATTCTCCAAGCCATTTCAAAAATTAAAAATGCCCACCCTTTCGTACCCCAAACTAATTATGTGCCCTAATATGGGCCTTGTGCCATAAAAATCAAACCAACCAACCAAACTAATTATGAAAGCAATTTTTATACTTCCCAAATCACGCCGTTTCCAACACAATTTAACTGTAATCAATCTGATCAACAAATGACGACGAACTGAATGAACCATTTCCAACATTAAGTACCCCTCTTTCAAACTATGAAAGATGTAGTCGTCAGCCTTCGCCCAGTATTGGCCGGACAAAATATTTAAGTTGGTTGGTTGGTGTCCATGGGAAATATTTAAGTGATTTGATTGAATAAAATCGTAAATGGATAAAATAGTAGAAGTTATTCAAAAAAGTATATTGATTGAGAAAATTTTTAAAAATTTTCTTTCGAACCTCTTTTGAATTTGCCCTCTAAGAGCCTTTTGGGCGTCCCCTTGAAATGGGGGCCCAGGGCAAGTGCCCCGAATGCCCTCCCAGAAATCAGGCTCTGAGCATTTTGTGTTCGATTCCACTTGACAGGTACTTGTTCGGATGCAAAAAATATTGTTGCCACCCTGTACCATACCAGGTACTAAGTACCTTTTGAACAAAAGCATAATCTCATTTGGGGAATAGGATTGGTTTGATTGGGGAATAAGTTTTTTTGAAATACATCTCTACTGTGAGAATTGTGGAGAGTACATATCTAAAGTGAATACTAATATAGAAAAAACCCTTTGCACCATTTGCTAAGAGGAATGGCTTACAACAAAGCTAATAGATGAGGGAAATTTCTATTTATGTTTCACTAGAGGAACAATTACGAAGAAAATTAGAAAATCAGAGTATCCTAACTGATATTCAAAATTATCGTTCCAATTGCATCGGAGACGGCAACCTGAAGGATTTAATTTGCGAAGAAAGTTACCCCTCTTGTATCAATTCAAGTTGTCTTTCCCTACAATTTAATCTAGATGGATTATCTTTGTACGATAAGGCAAAATATGACCTGTGGCTGATCTACTGTATGATCAATGAACTGCCCCTACTGAGAGAAAGGAACATCTAATGATGTGTGGGATAAGGTTTGGCTCCAAAAAAACTATCATTAAAGCCTATTTAACACCCTTTGTGTTAGTTTTGGCAGGGAAGGGGCTACTTTGGAGCAACAACGGGAAGAACTGTCTCTCCAAAGTTATTCCATTGGTTTGCACAGCCGATGCACCAGCTCGTGCAATGATGCAAAACTTCACCCAATATAATGGGCGGTACGGCTGTGGGTTTTGCAAAAACGAAGGGGAGACGATTGCAAGAGGACGAGGCCATTGCAGAGTTTTCCCATTGACCAGCCCAGTTCCTGTGAATAGGAATTTCGAGAATACTCTCACTTATACTGAAGAAGCTACTAACAATGAAGCCCCGGTTAAAGGTGTTAAAATGCCATCCCTTTTTATGAAATTGTACCCTCATTTCAATTTCGTGGATGGATTTGGTCCTGACTATATGCACGCTCTTTTGCTTGGCGTCACAAGACAGTTTGTTCACTTATGGGTGAACACATCGGCGGATGCAGCTTATAGCTTTAAGAAAAAGAAGACGGAAGTGAGGGAATTTCCAAACTAAAGGAACCAAGTGAAATGAAAAGAAAGCGCCGCTCTTTGGCAGAAGTGCCAATTTGGAAAGCCTCTGAGTGGAGGGTATTTCTGTTAGTATCACCAATCCTGATGTTGGATATCCTTCCAAGTCAAATATATCATCATTGGCGTCTCCTTGTTCATGCTATAAGTTTATTGTTAGGCTCATGCATTAAAGATGATGACCTACAAGAAGCAGAAAGTGCACTGAAAAAAAATTTGTGAGGGGTGTCAAGCTGTCAAGCAAACATATGGCGAGGGAGAACTTGCGTAAATTGTTCATTTACTGCTTCACCTCACAGAAAAGGTACGCGCATGGGGCCCTCATGGGCAGCATCCTGCTTTTCTTTTGAAGATGCACTCGGAAAGTTGAAAAGTTCCCACCAAGGTACAAAAGGTGTTCCTATCCAGATTTTGTTCGCATGTTATAGAAAGTCCTTTCTACAGTCTCTGTTTCTGCAAAACAACTTCCAAAATAGTCGGGTCACAGGATTTGTAGAGGATATGATGAAAGGAAAAAGAACAAAAAAAAAGGATCTAAAGAAAAATAATGTTACTCTTTTTGCAAAACCTTATCTGAAAATCCCCCTTAAAATGACTCCCCAAGATGAGGAGATGGTTAAATCAGCCATCAATTGTTATATTTGTGGGGATGAATTTAAAAAATTTTAAACCTTTATGCTTAAATTTTACCAAATTGACCCTTGTCATCTTTTGACTGCCCCAGGACTTGCATGGCAAGCGTTTTTGAAAATGTCCAACGTTCAGTTAGAATTAATTAAAGACCCTTACATGTATTTATTCTTAGAAAAAGGTATTCGTGGCGGTGTTAGCACCATTTCCAAACGACATGCCCTTGCTAACAATAAATACATGTCAGATTTTAACCCTTTGGAAGCATCAAAATACATAATGTATTTTGATGCCAATAATTTATACGGTTGGGCTATGAGTCAGGCCCTCCCGTTAGAAAATTTTCAATGGGAATCTCCCGAATTGTGGGATGAAACAAATCATGCAAATTCCTAATGATGCAAAACTTGATACTTCAAATACTGGTTATGTATTTGAAGTGGATATAGAGTATCCAAAAGAAATCCACGATACACATAATTGTTTGCCGGTTGCAGCCGAAAAAATGTATGTTGTCCCCCTATCAAATAAATTTAGCAGAAAAATTAGGCCATAACATAACCGAGTCGAATACTAAATGAATTCCAAATTTAAATAAAAAAACTAAATATGTTGCTCATTTCGTAAATTTAAAATTGTATAAAGAATTAGGATTAAAAATAACGCTTGTTCATACTGTATTAAGCTTTAAGCAGTCCAAATGGTTAGAATCATATATAGATTTAAATACAAGACAAAGAAAATTAGTAGCTAGAAACTCTTTTGAAAAAAAAAATTTTAATTAATGAATAATGCCGTGTTCGGCAAAACTCTTGAAAATTTGAGGGGGAGAACCAACATACAACTTTCTGACAATAAAAGACAGGCGAAAAAGTTAGTATCTTCTCCGGCATTTATGGCATTTAAAATTTATGAGGGTTTAACCGACATTCAATTGATTAACAAAAAAATTGTTCTTAACCGCCCTATTTATGCTGGTTTTGCTATTTTAGAGCTCAGCAAAACATTAATGTATGAATTCCACTATAAATTTATTAAAAAAAATTATCCTAATGAAGCCACCCTTTTGTTTACCGACATGGACTCCTTATGCTATGAAATAGAATGCGAAGATATCTATGTAGATATGAAAAATAATTCGGATTCCTTTGATACATCAGATTACCCTCCTACACAACAATAAAAACAAAAAGGTATTAGGCAAGATGAAAGATGAGTTAAATGGGGAATTAATTACGAGTTCATTGGACTAAGGTCCAAAATGTATTCTTCCAAATCAGGGGGTTATGAAAAGAAAACAGCTAAATGGGTAGCTAGAGCAGTCATTAAACATAAACATGAATCCTATAAAAACTGTCTTTTTAACCAAACAATAACTAAAGAATACATGACCCAAATTAAAAGCTACCAACATAAAATTTTTACCACTTGTACTAATAAAATCGGTTTAAGCCCCTATGATGATAAAAGATACATTTCAAAAAATGGTGTTGAAACCTTAGTTTTCGGGCTTCGTGAAATTGTTCACCCGGAAGTTTAATTTTAATAATTCTATGTATATTTATCAAGTTTTGCAAAATTCATTTTAAATTATTTATCGGAAAATGTACGTAACCGATGTGTGTGAGATGGTTTTCTTATCAAACAAGTCTCGGCAATCTCGGAATGCAGTCCCTGCTATCACGGCGTGGTAAGTATGCTATGGATGGATAAGGTTCTTGTGTTGATAAGGAGTAGTTGCTATAAAAGCTTTGAAGCTCATACTATCATTATCTCGATTTCAGCTCGCTGTGAAGTGACTTCTTGCTGTTCCAGTCTTCTTAAATCAAACCTTTTAAAAATGGCTAAAAGAATGTGTAGTTTTGAAGAGAACGACGACGATCTTTTCATTTCATGTAAGTAACATTTATTTATATTTTGTGAGTAGTATTCATATTGCATTTAACCGTGCTGCTTCTTGAATTTTAGATTTTTATACTATAATATCGCTTACGGATGTATGTTTCATATCTTCAATCTGAAAATAACGGGAATTGGTTTCATTTAACCAACATTTATTTATTATATTTAACGAGTTGAATTTATATCACATTTTAGTAAAAGCTGTTTATTCTAAACTTTATAAGAGTTAATATTGTTCCTCAATTTGAAATGGAATATTGTTTTCGTTACTCTATGTTTAACTTGAATTATTATTTAGTTAAATCTTTAATCTATTTACATCATTCTCTTTAAATGTTGAACTGAGCTAGAGGTTTCATTAAATATTATTGTTGTTTCCTTATACTTATTTATTTCTTCTTCTTTACAGCGGATGAACCTTCTTCAAAAAAGTTTAACTGGGGTTCTGCTTTTTATGAACCCTCAACATACTCGCCGGAGGTGTCCCCCAGCCTGATAGCACCGGAGGTGTCCCCCCGCCAGCTTCGCCTGCCAGCACCGGAGATGCTCCCCACCACCACCACCACCACCCCCTATTCTTTAATTTTAAAAAAATGAGGGTATATCAGATGTATCTTTTTTATTCGAGTTTAAACTGATCAAACGAAATAGAATCTTACGTAAGAATAGGGGGGAGGGGTTTGCAAAATCGGCACAGCTGGGATAAGCGTCGACCATTTGGCGACCGCGAAGCGGTCGCCAACTAGTTGGCGCTTATCCCGCCCGATCGCCCGTTCCGGCCCCCATGTTTTACCACGAATCGGATAACAGTTCAATACGTTACGATGGCTCCGATTTAAAGTGACAATAAGCACAAAAAATGCAATAAACTAATTACGCAACGTATAATAATAATAATAATAATAATAGTCGAATTATAAAACGCAATTACGAATTTCGCAAAACGTATAAAGTATGTTAAAGGTACCAATACAATATATGATAATCCTATAGAATATATATATTAGGGTGGCCCTTATTTTTCAAAGTTGGATTTTTGTTTCGCGCCGGGCTGATTTTTTTTCCTTTTACTATAGAATGAAAGTGTGCAAAAGGATTTTCCAATATTTTAATATTAACACGTGCCTCATCGGGGGTGAAGTTTTCCCATAGCGCGCCATAGCAATATAGTATGGCTTACGACGGGAATAGCGTCTTCGCTAAGAATTAAGAAACATAAGACTTCGTAAGACATAAGAATATTATTAGTATGCATTAAATTAGTTGAAAAGTCAAGAATTAAACAAAAGTATGTATTGAAAAAAAATTAAAAAGCATACATATTGCATATAATTCAGAACTGCTTAACGTAAAACAACAATTACACTACTCGACAAAAAAATAGGGTCAAAATGCTTCTGACACAATTCAAGCAGATTCTTATGTAAAATGACCCCCTGAATCCGAATCCGACCCCCGTTTTTCTCCATCACGTACAGATTTTCGGGGAACAGCCCCTCCCCCATTTTGCGTTTTTCGATCACTTAATGACTTTGAATTCGATTTTCAGGGGCAAAAACTATTACTTTAGCCTTTAAATTACACCCGAGGGAACAAGAAAGGTTAAAGCTTCTAAAATATACAAATTTGTAGCAAATGGGTAAGTTTAAGGGGTTATTACCCCCCTAAAAATGCAAAAAAATCGTTAAAAATTATAGAGATTGTTTTTGGCTATTTTTTCCTCTAATTTTTTACGCAATTTATCATTAAAGGGTCTTAACCCTTCCCCAAGGACCCAAATTTAATGAATATATGCAGCAATGATTTTTACAAAAAGCGGTTGAGGTGTTAGCGCCCCCAAAGCACCCTCGGAAGGGTTCTATGCCATACTTAAGGGTTAAACTGCTATACAAAAAATTCCAACTGTTACTGACTGAATTTCAGTCGGTTCTTGTGTAAAATGACCTCTTGAACGCAAATATGACACCCGTTTTCCCCCATCACCCTAAATTTTTAATGGGACAACCCCCAATTGTTATCCACAGCCCACGCATGTATTAACAGCTTGAAACATGGAACCCCCATCCCCAAAAAATGGCCAGTTTTTAACGAACTGAACAATTTCCCTCAGGATAGACCTGAAATATAAGAACAATGTAATTTTTGAGCTTTTCAAAACATGAATATTAATTCCTGAGTTCACTAGCGGCGGCGTGATTCAGAGAGTCTCTTCCGCGAGTGCTTCGGGGGCGCTAACACCTCAACCGCTACTAGCAAAAATCCCTGCTGCATATATTCATTAAATTCGGGTTCTTGGATAAGGGTTAGGACCCTTTAGTGATAAATTGCGTGAAAAAGTACAGGAAAAAATAGCCAAAAACAATCTCTATAATTTTTAACGATTTTTTTTGCATTTTTAGGGGGTAATAACCCTTTAAACTTACCCATTTGCTACAAATTTGTATATTTTTGAAGCTTTAACCTTTCTTGTTCCCTCGGGTGTAATTTAAAGGCTAAAGTAATAGTTTTTGCCCCTGGAAATCGAATTCGAAGTCATAAGTCATCGAAAAACGTAAAAGGGGGAGGGGCTGTTCCCCGAAAATCTGTACGTGATGGAGAAAAACGGGGGTCGGATTCGGATTCAGGGGGTCATTTTACATAAGAATCTGCTAGAATTGTGTCAGAAGCATTTTGACCCTATTTTTTTGTCGAGTAGTGTAATTGTTGTTTTACGTTAAGCAGTTCTGAATTATATGCAATATGTATGCTTTTTAATTTTTTTTCAATAAATACTTTTGTTTAATTCTTGACTTTTTAACTAATTTAATGCATACTTATAACATTCTTATGTCTTACGAAGTCTTATGTTTCTTAATTCTTAGCGGAGACGCTATTCCCGTCGTAAGCCATACTATTGCTATGGCGCGCTATGGGAAAACTTCACCCCCGATGAGGCACGTGTTAATATTAAAATATTGGAAAATCCTTTTGCACACTTTCATTCTATAGTAAAAGGAAAAAAAATCAGCCCGGCGCGAAACAAAATATTGAAAAAAAAAATTTCTCCATTATAATAAGGGCCACCCTAATATATATATGTAGCGTGGGCGACGAGGGAGAGATCACTATGATAAACAAAACAACAATTTATTAAAAGACAACTTGCTAAAAGGTTAAGAAATCTTCTTAGAACATTAAAATCTTCTTAAAACATCTAAAAAAACGGCCGCAACGTGAGTCGATCTGCGACAACACTTCTCAATGGTATCCACTCCAGAGGTGATAATCAGGGTTAACCGTTGATGCTCCTCGGCCGCCTCTTAACCAACGTTGCTCAAACGGCGCTCGACCTGGCTCGCCGTCTGTCTGCTTCCTCACGATCTCTAGAAAGGCTCTTGTTCACCGGCTTTTATTGCCGATTTCCTCGTGACGTCATCTGTTACAGTTGTTCCTCTTCTTCTTATAATGCACTCTGAAGCGGGCTGACTTTCGGGAAGCGAACCCGTAACCTCTACTCTACATATATATTTGGTGACAATAACGAAATAACAATGTACCCAATTTTCGTGAAGCACATCTTAATCATATTTTAGATAGAACTAACTGGTGAATTGTAAAAATCAAAAATAACGATTCACTCACCCATTCTTTTACAGAGCTTTTAGAAGTCGTCTGCAAACCGCCATGCAACATTGAATATTGGGTCGTAGAGGTAATAGAGTGGTTGTTTCAAAACTAATGCAGAGAGTGAAAATAAAAGTTATCTTTTCGATGAGCTGAACATAAAGATGTTTACAGTTCCGGGTAATAGCTCGTATAGCTGTTGTTCTTAAATCCTCCAAGTGGTTAGCTATTGTTTCCAAAGTAATTTTTTGCATACGACCACTTGGAGTGTCGGCTTGCTCGCTATTTTAGTAACGATTAAAGCAATGGTAACTTCGCCACAATTTCGTTTTAGTTATACCTGCTAAATCTTGGGCCAAAATAAAAAAAACCTATGCGTTGTTCCGATAATCCCGGCATAGTACAAATAAACAATAATGCACTTTGCGAAACGTAATGCGTTATCGTTCGCGCAACGCTGCGCAATACGTCATTGCTATTCCAGGATGATTAAAATAAAAAAGAAGACTAAACCTTTCGTTTATTCATTTAAAAAGATATTTTATACTTTTTAAAATTCAAATAAAAAATTATATTTATATAGCTTAATTAATTTATATACTTACTTTAGCTGGGAATTTTTTATTATCGGCTGCCTGCTTAGTCCCTGAACTATTATAGCTTATCTATATATATAACGCTTTGGCAATAAAATTTTGATCAGTTTGGTTGTTTTATAAGCGGTTTTTTGATCTATCTACGATGGCTCCCTATACCGATATAGTATCCCGATATCAAGCGCTCTTGGCTACCAAAAATCGGTTTCGATTTTCCAACGGTAGGCCAACGTTTGGACGTGAAGGAGTGGGGAACTTCCAATTTTATAATTCCTTTACTTTTGTTGAAAAAACAATTTTTATCGACTTTTTGAAGGAGGCTGGCCTCATAAAAAATAAATTGCTGTGTCCAAAATGCTCATCAGAGATGAATTTCTCCGTTAAGTCCTCGTCGTCCGATGGATTTGCATGGGCCTGTTTGAAAAGAACGGACAAAGTGAAATGCGCCACCCAGAAAACGATGCGCTTTAATTCATGGTTTGGGTTTAGTTGTTTAGTAAGATGAACCTTGAAGAAATTTTTCTCCTCACGTAACTTATTGTTAAAGGACACAAGAGTTCACAGATATCCGAGGAGTTTTTCTTCACATCCGGGACCATGGCGGACTGGAGGCAGTTCATTAATGAAGTTATCCTGAATTATGTTGAGAAAAACTCGCAAAAAATAGGTGGCGATGGGAAAGTCGTCGAGATTGAAGATTCCAAGTTCGGCAAGCGCAAATACCACCGCAGACGTTATGTTGAAGAACAATGGGTGTTCGGAGGGGTCGAACCGTAGGCTGGGAACCTATTCCTTATAGCAGTAGAAGATCGCACTGCTGCTACTTTAGTATCCCTGGTAAAACAGTGTATCCATCCCGGCACAACAATCCACAGTGATTCGTGGAGGTCATACGAGTCCTTGGGGCAGGAAGGCTATGAACACCTTAAAGTGAAACACAAATTAAACTTTGTTGACCCTGAAAGTGGATGCCATACTAAACACCATTGAGTCCACATGGCGTCAAGTGAAAGCTACCCTCCCAACTCATAACAGACAAACTGATTTTCAGTTTCACTTGGCTGTATACATATTCAACAAGTCCTGCAAAGAGGCAGGCATTGATGTATTTAATAAGTTTATCGAAAGCATTCGCGAGATTAATTGGGACGAACGGCGCGTTAGTCTCCCTTAGTTTTATTTTACCTTTTTTTATTAACTTTTGTACATAATTTAAGTATTTTGTTTATGTTCAATTATTTATGAGTTTAAGTATGTACCATATTTAAATGTTAAAAATAATCTAATGATAGAAAAAACAAGCCTTATGTTAGAGAAAGAAAAATAAAATTTAGCATAAAATAAATTGTGAAATTCAGACAAAATCAAAACAGTCTTCTTAATTTTTAAAAACTTTTAAGTCACATAAAAATTGTTGAAGAGTAATAACGCAAAAAGTGTTTAACGAATTGTAAACAAACACTACTTGGCGGACTTAGTAATTCGCCAAAATGTCCGAGTATTCGCGCCTAATCACGCAAAACTGTAAAATATTTAGAACCTCAATAAAAAGAAGCTTAATCAGTAAAATACTAAATATTTCCGACAGAAATACTTATTTTTATAACTAGATTCGTATAATAAAGAATAATTATCACATTGATAGCTAAATAAGACATTACATGCCAGCGTGTTCATATGCACGTAAATATTTTCCAATTTATGTAATTTCCCCTTTTATAGCCACAAAAATTTTTGGACTACACAACACAATAATGCTTACGAATGAAAAATTAAAGTTTTAAAGTTTGTACATACCTTTAATTTTCCAGATTATGAATTTCTATCAGCATTAGATCACCGCTCCGCGTTAACTCAATGGAAGTTTTTCCAAAATAGCCTCCGGCGGTAAACACATTCCTCTCGGCCAATCAGAAACGATCAGCGCCTTGTCGCCTCTCTTACTACTCAAGGCTCTCTACTCTTTTCCACTTCAGAAGGATCATTCTGCGGTGTTCTCCAAGGTGTATTAAAATCTTCCATTTTCATTTTATTTTGAAGTAACTCGTAATATTTCTGAACCTTATCGTAATCACTTAGTGTGCTGTTCAACACTTTCAGCATTTCTTTATCAAAATCGCTTATCAGTCTCTGCGAGGGGACGTGTTTAGACCCCTCTGGAACCAACATGTACTTTTTAGCGAATTCCATTGATAAGACCGGTTAGAACTGACAATGCTGCAGGGATCAGAACATTCAGGAATCCACCCTTTTGAATGATAAGTGTTTTCTTGGTAATTCTGAAGGCTAATTTCTGAACTGCAAAAAGCCTGCGGATTTATGGAGCAGTCACAAAAACCTTGGAGTAACTGCTCATATAATCGACCCAGATTCACTTGAAAGAAAATCTTACAGTATTACTTGCAGAAGGTTTAGGGGTACTCAAAATTATCTTAGTATAGGCAAAATGCTTTGGTCAATTTACCAAGAATTTGGAATAAGTAATTCTGCTAAAGACTGCGTAACTGATATGCATCAAACTTTTCAAAAGCTTTCCGAATATTTGGTAGTAAAGATCGTGACGAAAATGAGGCTGATGAAAATGATGATGACGAGGTTTCCGTAATCCCAATTCCAACTGAACCTTATCCTCCTCAAACTCAAGACTACCCTTCAGATGATGAGGACTTAGACGCCTTCACACTTCCTCCCCAGTTTAAATGCGCAAACCATACTCTAAATCTTTTAGCCACAGCTGATGCAAGGAACAGCTGCAAACAATACAAAAGGATATATAACAAGGGAATGGCTAAAGTTCAGGCAGTCTAATGCAGTTAATCGAAGTTCCAAAAATAATGATGCTGTTGAAAAAATTACCAATTCTACTTTTATCAATCCTGCCCTAACCAGATGGTTGTCTGACTACTACGCTATAAAGCGTGTGGTAGAAATAGGTTTGATTAAGGTAAATGAATGCCAAAAAGTTTTGAAGCACGAAATCATGACAGAACCTGGAATGTCTTTTCTCTCTTCTTATCTTCGAGTAATGAATCCTATTCATAATGCGATGAACCTTCTGGAAAAGGATGAGAACTGCTGCATTGGAGACCTTATTCCTATAATAATCTCTCTATATTAAAAAAAAGTTACCGTCACCGCGGCCGCCGTTTCAGAAAATTTATTTTTCAACTCTTTGAACTCTCATAACGCAAAAACTAATTGATAGAATTTATGAAATTTGAAACGTTTGTAGAGGAATATTTGGGGCACATTCTCGAACAAAAAGCTAACTGATGTGATAATTAGTTCTGGGGTATTTTTAAGGTTAAAGTTGAAGTTTCTGTTTTTTCGCCGCGTAATCCAGTTCAGCAAAATCTATTAGTAGCAGAACTAAGATTTTTTGCAGCCAAATACTCTGAAGTATGAAGATGTGCACTACGTCGCCCTTCGAATTTTCGAATTTGGTTTAGAGTAATTAATTTCTGAATTTTCAAAATTTTTGACACTTTTTCGGTTTTTTCGATCCAAAATGAAAACTAATCGCGGTATCGATAATATTTTTTAAACACTTATACTCGTATTTTTTAGAAAGAGATTGGTGTTTAATTCTTTAAAAAATTCCAATTAGTTTTGTAATTATCAAGCATCAAGGTTTCATTTTTTTCATAGTTTTAATAGGTCTTTATCAGACGTGTTAAATGTTTATTTAATGTTTTAAATTTTATATTTGCATGTTCACTAGATTTTCGCGAGCACGGATATTAAATTTAAAAGTTTTATAGGTGCACATTTTTGCTCTAAGTAAGTTTGCTGGCGATATAGTATAGATCCCCATCGTAATGGGCTGCATGGGTTCTTGGAACCCATGCAAACGACGCCTTCCTCCGGCTGGTGTGTTCAAAGTCCTACGCAATAACCTTTAGAAGATTATGTTGTGCCGCTGTGATCAGGCACTCACGGGACATATTCTATATACAAGTCTCGGGGAGGCCCATAATGGAGATGGCCCAAGAACGTCATATTGCTCCAATTGAGCCAAACCTAGTTCTCCCTGTCCAGGATCCTGCGGTGGAGGAGGGGGAGAGCGTCGTTCCTTCCCAGGATGACTTGATTGCAGACAACGGCCACCCTCCTGTTTCCAGTCAAGACTAGCTGACGAAGATTTCTTTGAACTTTTAGACTTTTTAATTGCTTTCTCATAAAGAGAACTTGCTGGACAATTTTAAAGAATTTTAAATATTTTTAATATGTTTTTATACTCAGGTTTGCTTTACATCTGGTTGCTAAGTTCCGGACTCCACTGGTAAGGTGTTAGGGTCTTGCAGGGGTCCTCTCTGGTACTATTTATAAACCAGGGAGGGTCCCAACAACTAATTGGGTGCCTTCTAAGAACCCTCCCCTGACTACCTTGCCAGATTGGTTTTTGTTGGTTCAGATCAAAGTGATCTATGTTTTAAACTTGACGTAAGGCAAAAATCCTTGATTACTTTTAACAAATTCCTTGTGATGGTATCTATGTAATGTTTTTAGGAAGAATCAATAAAAAAGCTTTACTCTGTTATAATTATCTTGTTATTTTTTGTGAATTGTCTTATTTCAGATAGAAAACAACAAAAAAACTGGGTGAGATTTGTTTTTTGCTGTTTGAATGCTTCTTTGGAACATCCAATAACAAACCTTTCTCGGGGTTAAGAAACTCACTGTGGCCAATTGTCTCATCATCAGAAGAGTGTCCAAAGTGGGTGTTTACATAGCCATCTAGAACAAGGAGGCCTGGACACTTCGCCTCAATGAGTCATTCTCTCCGTCTTCAAGGTGGCGAACCTCCAATAAGCGCGCGCTTCTCGTGTTTTTCCCCGCTCCTCAACAAATCGTTCGAAAGCTTTCGACGGAAAGAATGACTCATCCTCTTAGCTGTCCAGGCCTTCTAGCTCTAGATGGCTAGGATCTTCATGAGTTAGGGTCTATCATGAGTTAGGTCTTTTATCATGAAAAACTGTTTATAGCTCCACATCCTTTTTAAATTCAGAATGTCTTGAAACTCCATTTTCAAATAATTTTATTGATTGCAGATTACTATTCAGTTAAATGTCATATGATATTAAGAATGTTTTACTTTTAAAAGATTTAGATATATAATGTGTTTTATCTCTTTTAGTTAGCGTTGCCGGGACACACAGCTGAATTGATAAAGAGAGTGAGGAAACAACAGAATGCGACCACCAAATATAGACCAGAATTACGGACCTTTGCTGACAAAGCAATTTTTGACATTGCAATTTTATTCGCCAAAAGCGTATAAATAGGTGAGAAAAATGTTAAAACCTGTCTCCCGCATCCATCCACAATCAAAAAAGGGTACAGATCAGTGGAAGGGTCACCTGGTTTCACACAAGCAGCCCCTTGAACACTATTAAAATTAAGAACCAGGAAGCGATTGAGAAGATGTACCAATTTGTGCCTTCATTATGGATGAAATGTCCATTCGGAAGCAAATTGAATGGAATGGGGATAAATTCATAGGATACATCGACTACGGTACAGGAACAGATAGTGACGAGCTTCCAGAAGCAAAAGAAGCCTTAGTGTTCATGCTAAATTGCATTTACGGGTATTTTTTTATTGATGGATTGAATTCCGTAGAAAGGGCCAATCTGATCAAAAGTGCTTTAGAGTTTGTATCAGAAAGTGGTATTGATGTTGCCAGCCTAACATTTGATGGTGCCAGTGTCAACCTAGCTACTGCTAAGGTATTGGGTGCTGATTTAGAAGTTTCAAATTTGAAACCTTGCTTTCCCCAGAAAGATGTTTGAGATTATTTTATCCAAGCCATATGATAAAGCTGATCCCGAAACGCACTTGGATCAAAAAGATCGCTTTATCATCCAATCGATGGCTTCATCGATTGGAGAAAAATCCAAAATCTCGAAAGGCTGCAAAGGGAGGAGGGCTTGCTTGCAGGAACAAAACTCAGACGAGCCCATGTAGAGTGGTACAGGGAGAAAATGAAAGTTCGTCTGGCAGCACAAACACTTAGCAATAGTGTTGCTGATGCGCTGGATTTCTGCGAGAAAGGGATCTAAAGAAAGAGGAGTTTCTAGGAGCTGCTGCAACATCAAAGTTTTGCATAACTTTTAATAATCTATTTGATTTTCTAAATTCCAAGAATTTGTTTGCCAAGGGCTTTAAAAGACCCATAACCCCAAGCACGGTTGACGAGTTTTTTTTAATTATTATTATTTATTGAAATACAAACAAAAGAACAAGAAAATTTATAAGTTCACATAGTCACCTGGGATCTCATGGTCCATGTAGGTGACCGTAATTATAAGTAACAAAAATTTAAAGTAAAAACTAGGAGAAGAGAAAAAAAACACAGGAAGTACATACATGAGGTGGATATAGTGGCAAACAGGGCGCCAATAAATTATATTTTTGCCATAATGATGAGTAAAAGTGCTTAAAACTATTTTAAATCATACATTAAACAGAACAAAAGAAATCATCAATATCCTCAATAGTAAACAGATATTCCTTTAATTGTTTTTTGAATAAATGTTTTGAAGGGCTATTTTGAATATGTATAGGTGACTTATTAAAACACTTAGGGGCTATGTGAAAAATTTTTTTACAGAATATGGACTTATTAGGTTTAGGAACAAAGTATAATATTGTAGTGCTACAACTCAACTCGACACGATAAGAACTGGAACTTCAACTCAAAAAGGAGAAAATTCATTCTCTCGCTCTCTCTCGCTCGCTGTCGTGTCTATTTACATTGCTCTTGTTATTTTTTCTCCTCACGCTTGTTATTGTCATTATGTTATTAAATTGTTAATTGTTTTACTGGTTAAGTTTTAATTCTACAAGCGAGATAAGTAGGTAAGTAGGAAGTCAGATGTTTTGACGTTCCTACAGTGGCGATCCGGACTGAACTTTACCGCTAAGCCTTTCCCCACGTGTCTCTCCGCCGCGCCTGCATTTCGCCGGTCAAGGACGCCGATGCACTTTTTCTCCCTCGGCTGATATCCTCTCACTCAACATCAACATGACGAACGGAGACGGCTCTACTGGCGCTACTCCAGCATCACCTCCGGCGAGGGAAGTGGCTCACGTCGCCGTGAAAGCACCTCCATTCTGGCGCGGCAACCCAGAGCTATGGTTTCATCAAATGGAGTCGCAGTTTGCGCTCGCCCACATTACCCAGCAGATGACGAAGTTCCATCATGTAGTGGCTGTTCTTCAGCCGGAGGAACTATCCATTGTCGGGGACATCGTTGCTTCCCCTCCGCCCACTTCGGCGTATGATGTCATCCGCAAGCGACTCTGTGCGCAGTACGCAGACACCACCGAACAGCGACTGCAAGAACTCATCTCTGGGATGCAGCTGGGTGACAAACGCCCTTCCCACTTACTGAGGGAGATGAGAATCAGGGCTGGTACGCGCCTCCCTGACGACCTGCTAAAATCCCTTTTTCTGCAACGCCTGCCCGTTCACGTCCGCCAGATCCTGGCCATCTCAAAGGACGATTTGGAGCGACTGGCCGAAATGGCCGACGGCATCATGGCTGCAGGAAACCAGACCAGTATACAGGAAGTAGCCTCTTCCCCCGCAGACGAACCTGTCCACAACATGCTGGCCGAAATATCGGCCCGTTTGGACAGACTGGAGACCAGGTCACGCCATTACAGCAGAAGCCCTCCCCGGTTCCGCCAGCGTACTCGGAGTAGACCCAGAACCACCGATGCAGGACACTGCTGGTACCACCAGCAATTTGGCCAGCAAGCCAAGAAGTGCCTCCCAGGCTGCACTTTCAAGCAGGGAAACTAGTTGCGCCGTCCCTCGCGGCCACAGAGAGTGGCGGCAGCAACAGGTTGTTTCTCAAAGACCCTTCTACCAGCATGAGATTCCTGATCGACACAGGTGCCGACGTATCCGTTCTACCCAACCACAATACTTCTGCTACACCTACCGATTTTTACTTATTTGCAGCTAATGGAACTAAGATCCCCACCTTTGGCACTAAAATTTTAACCCTTAATCTGAAACTAAGACGCAATTTCACTTGGAAATTTATCATAGCTAACATCAGTCACCCTATTATTGGGGTAGATTTTCTAAATCACTTCAACCTGCTTGTAGACGTAAAAAATAAGTGTCTCATTGACAATGTCACCAAACTAGCTTCTGTCGGACAGATACTCCAATGCCCTGACTCGGAAATTTCACTCCTGTCAGATTGCTCGGTCTTTTCTGCAATACTGGGATCCTATCCTTCCCTCATCAACCCCTCAGACACTACCACTTCATCGTCAATGTCATCTATCCATCATCATATCCAAACAACCGGACCTCCTGTGTTCTCTAAGCCTAGACGCCTCTCCCCTGAACTCTACAAAGTGGCATACGAGGAGTTTCAGTTTATGCTACAACAGGGAATTATCCGTCCTTCCAAGAGTCCGTGGGCCAGCCCCCTTCACATGGTCCGGAAATCCAGTGGTGAGTGGAGACCTTGCGGTGATTATCGACGACTCAATGCAGTCACCACTCCCGACAGATACCCCCTCCCACACATCCAGGATGTCACTCAGCTTCTTGGTAACAGGTGCATCTTTTCCACACTAGACCTGTCAAGAGCCTACCACCAGATCCCGGTGCACCCTGACGACGTTGAGAAAACAGCCGTCACAACACCCTTCGGCCTTTTCGAGTTCTTGTCCATGCCTTTCGGCTTAAGAAATGCTGGACAGACCTTTCAACGACACATTCATCAGGTGCTTAGAGGCCTTGACTTCTGCATCCCTTACCTAGACGACATCCTGGTTGCATCATCCAACGAGGAAGAGCATCAGCACCACCTAAACCAAGTGCTTCAAAGCCTTGCTGCCCATGGACTGAAGCTGAATGCTGCCAAATGTGTGCTGGGAAAATCATCTGTCAAATTCCTGGGTTGCGAGATCACACCCCAAGGGGTGAAGCCGCTTCCCGACAAGGTTGCTGCCATCTGCAGTTACCCACAACCTTCCACCCTGTCAGAGTTGAGAAGGTTCCTAGCACTCATAAACTTTTACCGCCGTTTCATTCCCCGGGCAGCCAGCACCCAAGCTCCACTAAACGACCTCCTAAAAGGGGCCAAGAAGAAAGACCTTAGACCAGTACCGTGGACTGAAGCTACCAGCGAGGCTTTCCAACGTTGCAAGGAGGACTTATCTGCTGCCACCACCTTGGCATACTTGTCCTCTTCCTCCACCCTGTCGCTGATGGTCGATGCCTCTGACACGGCCCTCGGTGCAGTTGTCCATTCCCATGCTGAAAGCGGCCCCCAGCCTGTCGCTTTTTTCTCCAAGAAGCTCTCGCCTACCGAGAGGAGGTACAGCACTTATGACCGCGAGCTGCTGGCAGTCTATGCCGCCATCAAGCACTTCCGGCATTTTCTAGAGGGTAGGCAATTTATGATTCTTACAGATCATAAACCTCTCACCTTTGCCTTCACAAACCCCTCAAACAACGCCTCTCCTCGCCAATTACGGCAACTAGATTTTATCTCACAATTCTCCACACATATCGTACATGTGGCAGGCCATAACAACATTGCAGCGGATACCTTGTCCAGAATCCAGGAGATAACTCTGCCAACTCCTGTTGACTTTGAAGCAGTGGCAGAGGAACAGGCTCTAGATGAGGAGCTGCGTGACCTCGTCGCTTTCAACGACCGACATAGTCTTCAGCTGCAAACAATGGACTTTCCTTCTGGATCCAAGTTGTTTTGCGACACCTCTCATAATCGTGTCCGACCCTATGTGCCACCAAGATTCCGTTATCGGGTCTTCCTGACACTGCACAACCTTTCTCATCCAGGCATCAAAGCCTCTCGCCAACTTCTTCAGCATCGCTTTGTGTGGCCAGGCATGCTGAAGGACGTCACCGAGTGGACTAAGGCCTGCACTCAGTGTCAGAAGTCCAAGACACATCGTCACACTAACAGTGCTCTGCAGAGATTCAACGTACCATCCGAACGCTTCAACCATGTGCACCTGGACATTGTGGGCCCTCTTCCACCATCCCAAGGGTTCACATATCTCCTAACCTTCATCGATAGGTTCACACGGTGGCCGGAAGTTACCCCCCTGGCTGATATCTCTGCAGAGACTGTGGCACGAAAGTTCTATGAAGTGTGGGTCTCCAGGTTCGGCGTCCCCGAAAAACTGACCACGGATCAAGGACGGCAGTTTGAGTCGCAGCTCTTCGGCTCACTTATGAAGTTTTTAGGCACTCACAGGGTGCGTACCTCACCTTATCACCCTTGCGCAAACGGCCTGGTGGAAAGATTCCATCGTTCCCTCAAACAGGCTTTGCGGTGCCACACCTCAATTCATTGGGTCGAGGCCCTTCCCACTGTCCTTCTTGGCCTCAGGTCAGCACTCAAGGATGATTTGAATGCCACCTGTGCAGAACTGGTGTATGGAACGGCCCTGCACCTCCCTGGGGAGTTCTTTGGCCCAAAAGCCGCAACCGGATCAGACCCCTCTGAGTTTCTGCAACACCTCAGGGCATTGATGGCCCAGTTGGCACCAGTTCCTACCGGCTGGCATAGCAATAAAACACCATATCGTCACTCCAGCCTGGAGACTGCAACTCATGTTTTCCTTCGGAGTGACGGCTACAGGAAAGCCTTAGAGCCCTTCTACACCGGCCCTCATCTGGTCATCACCCGGGGGGAAAAAACATTTAAAATCAACATCAACGGCAGGGAGGCGGTGGTTAGTGTAGATCGTTTAAAGCCTGCATTCACAACACCCGCCCTCCCACCCTCAAGTTCATCCCCATCAGTCTCCAAGCCTCCTCCTACCACCCACCAGTCTCCAAGCAGTGCCAGCACACCCGTCACTCCCGGACAGCCAACCAACCTGAGTGCACCCCCACCTACCTCGAGCAGCACTACACCCACCACTCCGAGTGCTGGGGGTCCTATCACCACTCGCTCCGGCAGGGTAGTCCGCTTCAACACGCGCTACCTGTGAGGTTCAGCACCTCCGGTACTTGGGGGGGAGTACTGTAGTGCTACAACTCAACTCGACACGATAAGAACTGGAACTTCAACTCAAAAAGGAGAAAATTCATTCTCTCGCTCTCTCTCGCTCGCTGCCGTGTCTATTTACATTGCTCTTGTTATTTTTTCTCCTCACGCTTGTTATTGTCATTATGTTATTAAATTGTTAATTGTTTTACTGGTTAAGTTTTAATTCTACAAGCGAGATAAGTAGGTAAGTAGGAAGTCAGATGTTTTGACGTTCCTACAATATGTTAGGTCTTCGTAAGTTTACGACATTGCGTTTTTGACAAATGTTGGGATTTAGATAGAGATGGAGGCAAATTTTAAAATAAAAAAGATGGCGAATTGGAAGTATATTTAAGGAATTGAAGTAGTTAATATTATTTGTGTGTAAGTGCGCTTCATTATTTAAAAACCTCAGGAATCTCTTTTGCAGCCTCTCAATTCTTTTTAAGTTGATCATGTAATCCCCTCCCCACACAACTAAGTTCTCTTCGTTCATGGAAGAAACTGAACAATACAAAGAGGAGTTAAAAACCAGTCCAAACGGTTCTTCAATTTTAATAAAAACTATTTTAGAAGCAATCATTCACACTGAAAATGCTGTTTATTTGTGGACAGCATTACTTGCGATGGAGCGTCTTGGAACCGAGCTATGTGGACAGTAGGGTAGTCGCCAGAAATCAACTTTCGAATTTCTTCGGTGGCATCTCCTAAAATGTCACGATGGGCTAGAAAATTAGATTGGAAAAGTTTAAGCTCAATCGGATAATATTAAGACCCGCCTCATTGAGGTCAAAGTTCAGAAAATACCCGAAAAAAAACGTAGTTTTTCGCTAATAAAATCGAAAATCGGAATTATTCGTCCCAAAAATATAGTTTGTGTCTCATTTCATAGTAAATTTTATTGGCTTGAAGTTAGATCCCCTAAACTTTTTAACTACAATTTATAGAGCGAAATATTAACATTTTTGTCACGTAAGGCTGAAGAACTCCCTGTAAGTTAACTTTCCAGAAAAAATGTAAGATCTTAATTATTAAATTAAATTGGCTTTTCAGATTTTTATCTTTGCATTTTACATATTGTTAATTAAAAAGGCTTCAGTTAGAGGTATTTTCAAAAGAATATGCTACAAAGTATTAATTTAAAAGAGTGAAAATAGGTGGAAAAAGAGGAAACAAAAAGGAGAAAATTACAACACATCATGTTCAAAAGAATTTAAAAAGAGAAACATTTATTTATTCGAAGAAATAATTTGATCAGTAGGATGACATAAAACAAGTTAAAATATAATTTGTTACGAAAATAAAAAATATAAGAAATAATATATATATATATATATATATATATATATATATATATATATATATATATATATATATATATATATATATATATATATATATATATATATATATATATATATATATATATATATATATATATATATATATATATATACAGGGTGTTTCAAAATTGCGTTGCACGGCTTTTATTCGAAACCAGCGCCTCCTAGGTTCATGGAAGTAAGGTCTACCCCTAGGTAAGTGACCCTGGAGAATCCATTGAGATGACTTACAGCTCCTCTAGCGGCGAAATTAAAAAGTTAAAAAAATTAATTTAAAAACTAAAGGAGATAGAGCAAAAATCTCAGTGAGAGTATTGTTGCCAACGTCAAGAAGAACTCATTGAAAAAAATTTGATCAAAATATCTTGAATATTCGGGGAGATATTAGCATGTGAAAATAGCACTTTTTCGGGGGTCAAAAAGGAAAAAGTTCGCATATTTGCAAATTTTTCAGTGTTATTGTGTAGTTTTGTGTTTTTTTAGTTGAAAGAACACAAAATTTTATCAAAAAATCAAAAAAAATTGCAAATATGCGAACTTTTTACTTTTTGACCCCCGAAAAAGTGCTATTTTCACATGCTACTATCTCCGCGAATATTCAAGATATTTTGATCAAATTTTTTTCAATGAGTTCTTCTTGACGTTGGCAACAAAACTCTTACTGAGGTTTTTGCTCTATCTCCTTTAGTTTTTAAATTAATTTTTTTAACTTTTTAATTTCGCCGCTAGGGGTGCTGTAAGTCATCTCAATGGATTCTCCAGGGTCACTTACCTAGGGGTAGACCTTACTTCCATGACCCTAGGAGGTGCTGGTTCCGAATAAAAGCCGTGCAACGCAATTTTGAAACACCCTGTATAATTTCTAGAAGAGGGAAAAAATACGAAAAATTGAAAACAATTAGAACAAATAATACAACATTTAAGTGACTGCTGCAGGATAAACTTCAGTATAAATTAAAATGTTCTTCAATATTTAATACAGAGTAATTGAATATTTTCAGCAATTCTTGAAATTGTACTTATACAGGATGGTCCTAAATTCGTGGTACAAACTGGGTAGGGTAGGTAGAGGGGACCTAGACAAGCACATTTTGTAAAACTAGAGGGGGCGCAGATGCACCGTTAAAGAGCAAGGACCTAATGTAGTGCGAGAGCGTTACAAAAGGACATTTTGCCAAGGCCCGTTTAACGAAAAAAACAATGGAATGAAAAAAATTTCATTTTTCGAGTCATTTCAAACACCATCGATCAGCGGAAACATTTACTTTGTAGCTTTCATAGACGATTACAGTCGCTTCTGCATTAGGGTGGAGCGAAAAAACCTTTTTTCGAAATCGGTCAACGGCTAGTGCTCAAAGTTTGTGGTTGGGGGTCCTTATAACCCACAAAAAATTTCAGTTCGATAGGACAATATCTTCAGTCTGCGCTTTTCGCTCAAAGTTTCAGGTTTTTACTAAAAAACATCAAAAATACGAAAATTTCCCAGAATGTTTCTAGATGCTCCAAAATAGTTTTTATGGTAAATAATTACGTATATTGCTAGTATGTAGCTTAGTAATAGTGATTGAGTGTGTTTGATTAAAGCGAAATGGTTTTATAAAATCGGCAAAATTATCCAATAGTAAAGCATTGACACGGATTTCGGGAGAACCATAGCCTGCTGTAGTAAATCGATCACGACGACTTAAATCACCGAAATTAATGATATAAAAGGAAAATAATTAACTTCCAGCTCTTAAGTTTATCGAAAAATCCACAAGAAGGTGGCTGCATTGGGTGCCGCCCTCACGCTCGCCCCCCGTAATGTCTGACTACGCTCAGCGGCGCGTTTTTAGGTTTTGAATTCCACTTTTGTGTCAAATTTAGGCAGTATCTTTCTGTCTACCAGCCTTTATGTATCCATTTTGGGAGTCGTATCCGCTTACAACAATAGTTGCAGCTTGCAGCAGATACATCCAATGAATATTTTCCGGTCTGTTCTATGGTCTTATAAAAATTCTAGCTCCCATTCCGTTTGCAGGTATACTGTAGCTAATACACTTGCAGGAAGAAATGAAAAGTGGTTCTTTATCTTTCTAGGAAAATATTAATTTCTACTTCGAATACCAGTGAAACATTTTTTTTAAATTTACTGTACCACATTTACATTTATTCAAATTTTTCATTAATACTTTCTGAGATGACAAGGTCTTTCAATCTTTATAGAGATACTGTTGGTATCAATCGAGACTTTAGTAGAAATACTTACTGTCCGGTTTGACACAATATTAGCAATGTCTTTTGAAGAGGGTTTTGACATTGAGAGAGCTATTTTTTTACGCTTGAAAATAATTAAAAAATACCCGGATAAACACTTAAAAGAGTAGGCAACTAACTTTTTTTAAATTTTCCCACTCTCCCAAGATATCGATTGTTCCTGAATTCGAGGCAAATTGTTTTGCGGCAAAGGGGATCCGGTGTCTCTTGTGGGGAGGGGGATCAGCTATCGCAATTCAAAGGAGCGCCATCGCCGCATCCCCAAGGCATCCGAGGAGGGCCACCCAAACAGGCCATAAACTGGCGGTGGTCCTGACCTAATGACCTCCTCCCCTTGCTCTTTAACGGTGCATCTGCGCCCCCTCTAGTTTTTCAAAATGTGCTTGTCTAGGTCCCCTCTACCTACCCTACCCAGTTTGTACCACGAATTTAGGACCATCCTGTATAAGTACAATTTCCACACATTTGCACCTGTAGTACATCACACCACCATAAGAACATTCTTTGCAGCAGCATCATATAAGAAATTATGCGTACATCACGCAGACGTAAATACAGCCTTCCTAAACGGAGATTTAGAAGAAGAAATTTACATGAATCCACCACCAGGTACGATCGAAAATGATAAAGGAAAAGTGTGCAAACTAAACAAGTCACTCTACGGACTGAAGCAAGCAGCCAGAGCATGGAATAAGAAAATAGAAGAAATTCTGAAGAAAGAAAATTATCAGCAAAGCCAAGCTGATCCCAGTCTCTTTACCAAGAAAGAAAATGAAGATGAAACTATGATAATATACGTAGATGACTTGCTAATTGCAAACAAGAACGAAGGAAAAATTACCAAGATCATCAAAATTCTTAAACACTTTGAAGTCAAGGACCTTGGAGAAGTTAAAAACTACCTCGGCATGAACATAAACAGAAACTGCCATACCTTTGAACTCAATCAAAAGGCTAAAGATAGAAGAAACTAAGAACAAGTTTTTAACTCATGCGTATAAACCTTCAAGAACCCCCATGGAGACTTCATATCCAAAAGAAGAAATCAGTTCTAATCCTGTGGACAAATCTCTCTACAGACAAGCAATTGGATCTCTACTATACATTGCAACAGTCACAAGACCTGACATCAGTTTACCAGTCAACCTACTAAGTCGAAAGATGGAAAATCCTGAAGAAAGAGACTGGAGAGCAGTTCAAAGAGTTATAGAATATCTCTACTCCACGAAAGACCTGAATCTGGAGATCGATTCAAAAGACCCGCCAATCCTCACCTGCTACGCGGATGCAGATTTCGCATCGGATCTCGCTATAAGAAGATCGACCGGAGGAAATGTATTTTTCCTTGGAAGAAACCCCATACTTTGGTCGACCAAACGACAAAATTACGTATCGCTATCCACAACAGAATCCGAACTCATATCAGCCACAAGTGCAGCTAATGAAGTTCAGTGGATTTTATCGCTACTCAAGGACTTGGAACTCTCGCAGGACTCTCACATGCCAATTGAACTGTTCGAGGACAACAAATCAACTATAACTATCATTCAAAGTGGCAAACTAAGTTCTAAACTTAAACATATTAATGTTAAATTATTCTTTTTAAAAGAACTTGTAGAAGATGAGATCATTAATTTAAGATACTGTAACACTAATTATATGATTGCAGACATTTTAACAAAACCATTGCCTAAAATTAAACATGGAAAATTTAGAAATAAATTAAACTTAATGCAAGTGTCACTTTATCCCTGTCACACGATTGAGGGGGAGTGTTAGATATATTAATTGATTTTTGTAATCGCGCGTAAGGCGATAAAGCGCCAAATTCTCTCTCCTCTCAATCAGTATAAGTAATGTAGTCTCTTTGTAAACGTCTCGTGCTTTCTGTATCGTCCATATCTTCATGTTCATTAAATGTCTAATTCTTATAGCTTAAACGCTGTTATCATTAATTAGTCCAGTCAAATTGTCCTAAAATAAGGCCATTTTGGGAAAATTTTGGGGTAGAAGATATTTTTCGCTATCTGTATGTTTTTTGGGGTGCTGAATCCGAATCTGAGGTTTGCCAACAAAATTTCGTGACGGAACATTGTGAAAATTCGAAAAAATGCCAAAAATTCGCCCCTTTTTTTCGTTTTCGGCCCCTAGAACATTACCTTTGCGCTTCTGAGCTAAACAGTCAATACAAAAAATCAAGAACACTAACCAAGCTACAAAAAAGTCAATTACAACTTTTCTCTCAGACGCATAGTTTCGCCGATAGAGCACGTTGAAAAAGGGGCTATTTTCGTTCGATTGGTAAGAAATCCAAAAAATTTCACTAGTATCTCCAAAAAAAACCGCATTTTTTGACACAGGATACTATAAAAACACCCTAAATAATATTTCACATGAAATTAGCCATCTAAAAACTCTAATAATAACTAAATGCATTTTTGTTCGGTGATTTCTCTTAAGAACGAAAGTTCAACAGGAGATAATAGTATTTCCATAACTAAGTTGCTTCTTCGAAATTACATACAAAATTTTTCTATTGACTGCTCTATAAGTTTTTGAGGGTTCTGAATCCGAATTTGAGGTTTGCCAACAAAATTTCATGACAGAACATTGAGAAAATTCGAAAAATGCCAAATATTCACCACTTTTGTTCGTTTTCTGCCCTTAGAACATACACTTTGCATTTCTGAGTAAAACAGTTAACTCTAAAATAAAGAAGAGAAAATAAGCTACAAAAAAGTCAAATACAACTATTCTCTCAGATGAAGGGTTTGGACTCTAGAGAACGCTGAATATAGGGAAGTTTTTGTTCCATTGGTGGAAAATTCATAGAATGTCACTCGTATCACCGAAAAGCGGCCTGTTTTGGAACAGCATACTATAAGAACGGCTTCAATTATGTGTTACGCCCATGAAATCACCGTTCAGCATACTCAAATGTTAATTGATAAATAATTAAACATAAGAATAAAATACGACCATTAGGAACATTTTGGGATTACTGTAACATTGCTCATTGTTAAAGGCTTTAATCAAAGTAATATATATATAGAAAAATAGGTACATGAAATAAATCGTGCATTTAATTAATTAATGCACGATTAAAGCCTTTAACTATGAGCAATATTACGGTAATCCCAAAATGTTCCTCATGGTCGTATTTTATTCTTATGTTTAATTATTTATCAATTAACATTTGAGTATGCTGAACGGTGATTTCATGGGCGTAACACATAATTGAAGCCGTTCTTATAGTATGCTGTTCCAAAACAGGCCGCTTTTCGGTGATACGAGTGACATTCTATGAATTTTCCACCAATGGAACAAAAACTTCCCTATATTCAGCGTTCTCTAGAGTCCAAACCCTTCATCTGAGAGAATAGTTGTATTTGACTTTTTTGTAGCTTATTTTCTCTTCTTTATTTTAGAGTTAACTGTTTTACTCAGAAATGCAAAGTGTATGTTCTAAGGGCAGAAAACGAACAAAAGTGGTGAATATTTGGCATTTTTCGAATTTTCTCAATGTTCTGTCATGAAATTTTGTTGGCAAACCTCAAATTCGGATTCAGAACCCTCAAAAACTTATAGAGCAGTCAATAGAAAAATTTTGTATGTAATTTCGAAGAAGCAACTTAGTTATGGAAATACTATTATCTCCTGTTGAACTTTCGTTCTTAAGAGAAATCACCGAACAAAAATGCATTTAGTTATCATTATTAGAGTTTTTAGATGGCTAATTTCATGTGAAATATTATTTAGGGTGTTTTTATAGTATCCTGTGTCAAAAAATGCGGTTTTTTGGAGATACTAGTGAAATTTTTTGGATTTCTTACCAATCGAACGAAAATAGCCCCTTTTTCAACGTGCTCTATCGGCGAAACTATGCGTCTGAGAGAAAAGTTGTAATTGACTTTTTTGTAGCTTGGTTAGTGTTCTTGATTTTTTGTATTGACTGTTTAGCTCAGAAGCGCAAAGGTAATGTTCTAGGGGCCGAAAACGAAAAAAAGGGGCGAATTTTTGGCATTTTTTCGAATTTTCACAATGTTCCGTCACGAAATTTTGTTGGCAAACCTCAGATTCGGATTCAGCACCCCAAAAAACATACAGATAGCGAAAAATATCTTCTACCCCAAAATTTTCCCAAAATAAATACTATTTGACTGGACTAAATGCTCGTTCACACAACAGAGATTCCCTGGAACGTCTATAAGAGGTAAGTCCTCTTAACTTCTTTAAACTATCAATAAAAGATGCACAACTTCATAACAGTCATTATGCTCAACAGAAAGGGTGTCATAAATCTTATCTTGTCGGCACTCAACGACTCAACCAAGCGAGACTCCTTCAAATTGAGAAAATAAACAATCCAGTGGGACGGAAAGGGACCACCTGGGGCACTCAATGGGGTTGCTGGAAATTGATGAAAGTGTTGATGAAATAACCTCAGAGATTCTCGAAGATTGCGAGAAGAGGGCTGAAGAAATCGACGTTGAGTTGGCCTTACCCAGATGTGTTGCGCGACAAAAACACCGCTCAAATGTTCCCGCTTCAAATCCAAATGATTATTGGAAAAGATCTCTTATCATTCCCTATTTGGACTATCATAGGTTTTCTGATGAACATTCAGTGGCATTTTCCTTGTTATCATTACATCCATCCAAGATGCTAGAAGTATCAGTTAGTGACTTTACAAAGGAAACCAAAACCTTCCAAAGTTTCTATGGAATTGAAGGTTTGAACGCTGAAGTGGATCTATGGTACACTATGTGGAAAGAGAATAGTCGGGGTCAGGAGTGTTTAAAAGACCTCAGTCTTTTAAGTCTGTTGAAAGAGACGGAAACGTTTTTCCCTAAAATAAGAAAAGCGCTATTAATATGCGTTGCTCAACCATGCACCACCTGTACAGTGGAACGATCATTTAGTACTTTGAGAAGGGTTAAAACATGGCTGAGATCAACCATGACTGGGGATCGGCTAAATGGTCTCTGCCTTATAAGTATCCATAGGAATATTTTGAAAGAGAAAAAACAATTAGAAGATGAAATTTTGAATCGATTTTTAGCAAATCCGAGAAAGATTTTAAATTTTTAAGAAATGAAAAGCAATTGTAAATATAAAAGTAATTGTTTCCAGAGTGTAAAATAAGTATAATAAATTCCTTACAGAGAAATATGTTTAATCCTCATAATTAATGGTTTACTTTTAAATTTCTTTATAATCATTAACTGAACATAATGACCCAAATGTATATCCAAAGCATTTATGGTTATAAAGGATTTCTTAAATATAATAATTGTCTGAACATAAATCATTTATTGATGAAATTTTAAGTTTCATTTGAAATATTTTTAAGACTTGAAAATGTTTTAAGGTTTTTGTGCCCCATTTCAGATATATTTTGATGATTAAGGGTTATTGTGTGAATTTTACAGAAACCAAATAAGTTTTTTTGTGATTACTTTTTAGGTCTTTAGAAACTTAATTTTTTAATGAATAAAACCTAAATAAAATTTAATTTCAATTTTTAATTAAATTTATCAGTAGGATAAATAAATAAATATGTAAAGTTATTTATACTTATAAATTGAATGCATCTTCCTTTCATTTTTATTAAATTATAAGAGGGAGGTTGCTTTACTTATACCCTGCCCCCCCTAACTGGCAGTCTGGCTACGCCCATGGCTTTGGACTATATAGTGTGTACAAAATTTATTTCTAGAAATAAATTTGACAAAAGGATTTCAAGAGCAAAACATAACTAATTGGTATAATGAGAGTAATGTTAACTATTTAATAATTAATTTGTCAATCATCATTGCCTAAATTGTAATTATACTTGTTGTTTTAGTTAAAAATGGTAAATTAAGTGATAAAAGTGTGATAAATTTATTATTTTGACTTTGAAATCTCAAACTTATAAGAATATGTACGGTGCACAAAATTGTAGTGTAAGAGCCTAACGGTACCATATGGTACCACCCTATTCTGACTAAAATAATAAGATTTTTTTTTTGAAAAAATGGTTTTAGGCTAGTTCAAGACATGTCATAAGCATACAGTAAGGAGGAAAATTGAATTTGAGAAAAAAATTGATTCAGTCTTCCCCGGGTTAACGGTGTAACTGCGACCCTCCTTTCTAGTCCAATTCTTGTTCGTCTTGATGTACTCTACCTACCCTACCCAGTTTGTACCACGAGTACCCTGTATATTAGGGTGTATCGAAAAAAACTTTTTTTCGATTTTGATGACGTAATAGTGCGGAAAAGTTGTCTAAGGAGCCAGAGAGTACCTGTGAATTTTTTCAGAGTTTTTGGATAATTTCTTAATGTGCCACATTGGCCCTGAAGTTCCCCATGTTAATCCAATGGGGCGCGCCGCCAAAAAGGCCGAAAATCGGTTTTCCGCCCCTCATTTCTACCCTAATCACACGACGAATATCTCGTCTCGAGTTATTGACTCTATATGATTTAGGCTATCCGAAAACTTGAATAATAGCCTAAATATCTATATTACGTTTTTTTGTTTGCTCAAATTTCGTCGAAAATCGCGTATTTCCTCGTTCAAATCAGAGCCCACAATCAACATAACATAGAGATTTAAGTTATTATTCAAGTTTTTTCGGGTAGCATACATCATATAGAGTCCATAACTCGAGACGAGACATTCGTCGTGGGATTAGGGTAGAAATGAGGGGCGAAAAACCGATTTTCGGCCTTTTTGGCGGCGCGCCCCATTGGATTAACATGGGGAACTTCAGGGCCAATGTGGCACATTAAGAAATTATCCAAAAATTCTGAAAAAAATCACAGGTACTCCCTGGCACCTTAGACAACTTTTCCGCACTATTACGTCATCAAAATCGAAAAAAAAAATTTTTCGATACACCCTACTGTATATATAATTTTTTGATAGGTTGAGCCTGAGCCTAATCCATCGACTTCGGAGGATCTTATACAAGGTGACACTTCTGTTGCCCAGCAGCAAGATTTGGATATAACAAAATCAAGTTTGCAGGGTGTGAAAGTCACCCCCACAAAAAGTCAACTTAGGAAGAAGATAAAAAATATGCAAGCAAAGCCGAGGAGAAGACCGAAAAATTTCATCAATGAAAGATTTACTTAAAAGTTTAAAAGAAAAAGGTTATTCTGATAATTTACAACAAGTAATGGAATCCCATTTTAGTGGTTTTCCCCTAGAGCTGATAATTAATCAGGTTAAAAATGACAATAGCAAGAAAAATCATATTCAACTTTAATGAAGCAATTTGCGTGCATTATACTATTTTTATTCCCCTAAAGCTTACAAATACATTAGAAATTTATTACACTTGCCACCAGGGCCACCCATAGGGGGCAGCAACCCCGACAATGTCGTGGGGCCCGGAGGTTTAAGGGCCCGGGCCCACGAGTACCACCTTGTTTTTTAGGCCAAGACCTGTACTAGGTATTTCTTTATTTACCAAATAAAAAAAATTGAACTCCCAGAATTCCTTTTATTTAGCATATTAAGTTCCCTAAACGAACGGGCCCGTCAAAAAGTGGTCTCTCTTTTTCAGAAGTTTCTTCTCAGGTCAACGTCGATAAGGATCCCATTTCACTGAATTCCTTTTCCATTGTGGGGACAGGAAGAAGCCTGACTGGCGACGAATTCTGTGTGAGAGAGAAACACGAGATTACACAACCCCTCTCCACTTGACCACCCACCCCCCGCACACTACCTTCGATGGTTGCCATTAGCTGATAACAGGAAGACTACTGAATGGTTTTCCAAAAACAAACCATAAATTGGAAGGGGACCCTCCGACAGCTTTCCGGTGGGGGTCAAGACATCCCCCGACCTCTCCCGGGGCCCAATGTGACGATTGTCCATGTCTTGTGTTTTGACGCCCTTCTCCCCAAGGGGGTCGAAACGATCTCTGGATCTGGGTGGTCTGGAAAAGTGGAATATCGCACTACCCTTTTATGACCCCTTTGTTCTCGCTATCATTTTGAAAACATGTAACCAGGGGAACATCTCTATAGAGGAGATGACATTTTTTTCTTGAAGAGCAGAGCAGTTCAGCAGTTGTCTATTTCCTGACGTTGTTCTCGCTGTGTGTAGAACTCTCTCTTTTTGTGCGTAGTTTCGAATTTGGATTAATTTGCATTTGGTTTCAACAAAGGCAAGAAAACTTTATAATTATAAAATGTGTGAGAGCATTGCAACAATGACTTTCGCTCTCTTTCATCCGAGCTTATTGTTTTTATTATTGAAATATTTATGGGGTTTGTGTGTGACTTGAGAACATGTGGGTATTGTGTGTTTTATGTGTATCGTTTTTAAATTTTGGCGTATTTGGGAGGACTTGTAAAGTGTATTTGTTATTCCAACAGTCATGTGCTACATTTTTTAAACTCGAAGAAAAGTTTTGTTGAAGGGGTATCCCATAAGATATCTTTATCTTCATGATAAAACTGAGTAAAATGGTATATTGTTTTTAAGTTAAATCATTTTCTTTTGCGCTAGTTTTAGTGCATTTTCCTAGTTAAATTAGGATCAAAAGGTGTTTTTTAAATGTAATTTAAATTTGGAAGCATGTAAATTGGAGTTTCCGTTGTTTATGATTACTTACTATTTTAATCATCTGCTTAGATGGTTATCATACGATTTTCTGAGTACTTTCTGTAATTTATTTGTTTTAAGCTCCAGTAAAAATAGTGTTTAAGATTTCAACGTATTTCTCCTTAATTTCACAGTTTACTTTATCTATTGGGCTTAATTACATTTTTAATGGTTGTTTAACATTATTTTTATTTATTATTTCTAAGTTGATAAGAAAATGAAAATTATTATCGCTCGAAAATTGATTACAATAAAAAATTGTTTTTTTACAGAAATATGTCCGATTATGTCCATAAATCCGGTGCTCAAAAACGTTTAGAGAAACGTAAAAGGGATGACCATCTTTCAAAGCAAATAGCAAAAAATAAGACGATTGGTTGTTACTTTTTACCAGTCGATAATACGACCGAGTTTAATGTGGAAAGCGGGCCTTCAGAGGGAACATTATCATCAGAGGAAACAATAGTTTCTGTACCTGAAATTGAAAATCCCCAGGAAGAATCTGATGTAGTTTCACCACCAACATCTAATGTTGAAGAGGGATTGAGGGGCGAAAATGAAAACTCTTCCGGGATGGGAGTTCTCGTTTCGAGATACCGCGAGAGACGGGAAAGGAAGAAAAGTTTCCCAGCTAGTTGAGGGGCGATTTTGCTAGATAGGGATGATAAACAGCACGCTTTGAACACTTCCTAAATAAATAACCAGTTTGTTAGATTCGCAATTTGTTGTCTGATCATATGTGGAGTATAAAGTTGTCTGTTTTATCGTATTATATATATGTTACTTTAGGAATACTTAGAGAATTGTAAATTCCTTATCTTACTTTAAAAAATAAAAAAGTTTGGGGGCCCGGGAAAATAATTTGTCGGGGGGCCCGGGAGAGTTATGGGCGGCCCTGCTTGCCACATCGATCCAGGATTAAAGATTGGGTTTCATCTGTCAAATGTGATCCTGATAAATCCTCTTAAAAATAGAAGTAGTAAGAAATTCTTCAATTAAAGATTGTTGTATTATCTTTGATTCCATGTCCATAAGAAAGCAGCTTATTTGGAATCGTAGCAAAAGAAAACAGTGGGTATATTGACTGTGGGGGATTCTCCAGCAAGAACACGAGGAACTTGCTAGTGAAGCTTTAGTTTTCCAGATTGTGTCTAACAAGTAGCTTCAAATGTGCAGTGGGTTACTTCCTGATAAATAAAATTACAGCAGATATGCAATCCGAGTTAGTAAAAGTTTGTGTTAAGAAATTGAATGATTTAGGAATTAATGCACATAGCATAACTTGTGATGGAGCAAGTGTTAATGTTAGTACCTTGAAAAATTTAGGCTGCAATTTCAGCATAGGCAGTGATTTCAAAACTTCATTTAAAAATCCTGCAACAGGGTTAGATATATTTGTTTTTTTTGGATCCCTGCCACATGCTGAAATTAACCAGAAATACGTTAGCTGATATGGGATTTATAACCTCAGATCAGGGTATAGTGAAGTGGGATTATATTGTTAAACTGAATGATTTGAAAAGGAAGGAACAATTAAAATTTGCCAATTCCCTAACTGGGGCACATATTCTTTACAAAAAAAATGAATGTTAGACTTGCTGCTCAAACATTGAGTAGCGGAGTTGCTGATGCAATAGAGCATAACTCTAAAAATTATATAAATTTCAGAGGAAGTGAAGCAACTGTGAAGTTCGTACGTATAATTGATAGGCTTTTTGATTTACTTAACAGTCGAAATCAATTTGGTAAAGGTTTTAAACAACCCATAAAACTCCAGAATCAATCTTCCTGGGATCTCAATGATGCATTTTTGTACATTTCATCTTTAAAATTAGAAAATTTACCCATCTTTAATCATGCCCGAAAAACTTTTGCTTTAGGTTTTTGCATATGTATTCAAAGTGTTCAAGGGCTGCGGTTTTGCGACTGTTAACGGTCCAGGGTCTTGCGGCTGTTAACGAAACTTGAAAATCCCATGAAGTATTTTTTAACGTACAAAATCTCTCAAGATCATGTCGAACTCCTTTTTTCTTGTATTAGATCAAGGGGAGGATATAACGACAATCCAAATGTAAACCAATTCAAATATGCACTAAGAAAGCTTCTTTTAAAAAACACTGTATGCCCAAGCATTAATGCAAACTGTTTGAACTTGGATGCAACTTCTCCACTGAGTTCAATTGTAGAATTCCGATCGAAGAAAAGATCTTTGGTGGATTCTACTGAAGAATCTTTTGACGTTCAAATTGAAAAATTGTCAGTTACTGCAAATGAAGTCTTTATCAGACATTAGTGATAATATTATATATTATATTGCAGGGTTTGTTGTGAAAAAATAAAAACACAAAAATTACTTGTGATGAATGCCTTAACTTGTTGATTTCAGAAACTAGAAGCATTGCGTTTGATTATGTTCACAACCATTCTTATTGTCTCCCTCATCAACAGCACAATGCTAAAGCCTTTACATATAATGTAAAAAATAGAGGTGGTCTGATGCTTGCATCTGATGCTGTGTTGTACATTTTGCAGCAAATAGAAAAGGTGTTCAGGTATTATGTATCTGATGTAAAAAACCAAAACATGAAAAGATTCTGGATTTTATTGTTTTTTCAGCTTCAAAATTTTTTGCTCAAGGTTTCATTGTAAGAAAATTAAAATAACTTTGTTTTTGGCATTCTGTGGTGAAGGAATTTAAAATAGAGGATTTACATGAAACACAATAAATTAAAGCTATTGTTAGGACTTATGCTAACATCAGATTATTTTCTAATGCTAAAAGGGTTACACTTGATATTTAAAAAAAACTATCAGGAATAAGCCACAGAGTATAGAGCTTAACAGAGGGTCCAAAACGCGATTTTACTCTTTCGGAGGAAATAGTTCTTATGTTATCACATAGTGGAGCTGCGGTTGTCAATCAAGAGGGTAGGTGGTAGGCGGGAACTAAAGGAAACGAGTGATTCTCATTGGATATGGAACTTAGTATGGAAGCTGCATTTTAATTTAGCAATCACTGTTGTTTTTCTCGCTTTTCCCCATAGGAAGGAAATTTTCCCTACAGGTTGCGAGCTTTCCCTCTGTCAGAAGCAAAATTTCCCTTTTTATTTTTAATTTTAAACTTTAATGGCAGCGTTCTCTTTGTTGAAACTTCGGTATCTCATCATTAATTGTTGTCGTCGAAATGATTTGCATCATTGTCCAAGTATAAGTCGCATTTAGCATTGTTTTGTTCATTTACTTAAATCCTATCATTCATCCATTACTTATAAAAATGCTTTTTTTAAATGTCTTTCTTTTAGCTTTTAGATCACTGTTGTTGTTGAATAGTAAACTATGGCGTCCAGTCAGTTGTGATTTCAGGAATACATCCGATGACTATTAATTTATTGAGGCTTCTGGGTATGAAGATTTTCTTTTAAAAGGATAAAAAGTAAGAAGGAAATAATTTTTTAATGAAATGTTTTGAAAAACTAGATAAATTAAAAATATTTGTTCATCAAATGAAAAATGCAAACGATTAAGATACACAACTATTAATTAAATTTTGCTTATTATCAAATGAAAAAAAGTAAGCAAAAACGGGTATATTTTCTTTTAAAATGGTCTGAAAGTAATCTTGAACTATAAATAATTTTTTATTATATATCGTTTGGTTTAACTATGTTATTTAATGTTATTAATGGTTGAGTGCTACTTTGTTTCTTAAATTTACTACTTGAATTTTTATAAGTATGCAATTTATTATTTTTATAAAATAACTTTCTAATAGCATATAAGTTACAAGTAGGTGTCAATGCTATTCTTACCTTTTTTATTATTTACTTTATTACTGAGTTTAATGAGATACTTTACTTGTAAAAACAATTAATGGCATATTCGTGTGTTTTAGATATATTTTTTTAGATTTATTACTAATTAAGATCTACGAATATCTTGTAATTACTGTGCTGCTTTGTAAATCAAGTCTTTATTCCTTTACTTATTGTGTATCCTTCAGTTTATTGATTAGTATTTTAAATGAAGCCATGATAAACTTTGTAGAACTTTTTAATTATTTTAGAAGTTCAAATTACCTCCACTTTATATTACTTATTTTGAAAAAAAAACTGATCAATTCATCAATTTTCAGGGGCTTTTGAATCTGCATTGGTTGAATTCAAAGCTTTCAAGAATGATTGCATTATATTATACCCTGCACTGTCAAAATTGTAGTGTTTTGAGTTATTCAAAGTTATATCTGTTTATGTAAAGTTTTAAGTTTAGTTGAGTATTAGTGTGTTTGAAAGCAAAAGCCTTATATCACTCAGATACTAAAATAAACAATAATCTGATAAATTATTTTATAAATAAAGAAAATATGTGCTATCCTAAATTCTATTGTGGAATATTTTGGAAAAATCCCTGAAGGAAGTCGAAGCACTTCAATCTGTTTAACTAAATCATTAAAACTTGCTATTAATTTTTTAAAAGGAAAAATACTTTATTTCTAAATTACTTGGAAATCACGAAAAATTATTTATGTGACTAATTTTTCTTAGTAAAATTCTGTAACATTGTAACTGGGAATTTTTCCACTTGTATCATTTTATTTAATTTCAATGTCTTATATTTTTGCATAAATCCCTTCAACTAACTGGTCCTTAAGATATCAAATGTCATTTATAAAACTTGTCCAGTTTGTGCAATATCTGTAAATATCTATTCAATAAACATTTTTTTTGTTACTACTTGCATTCACTGTGTTGAAATTCATATAAAGTAAGAATTTTTTCCCATGTTTCTTTTAATCTTTTCACCTTAGAAAATTTTTTATCAATTTTTATTTATATACACTGGTGTTCAAAATTAAGAGAATTGGCACATTTTTTCGATTTCTCCAGATCTACTGGATAGATTTTGATGAAATTTGGTATGAACATAGGTTGATATAATGCCAAATAAATAATCATTCAAAAATTGTAGTACACACGCATGCGCAGAAGTAATAACCGCCAGAGTTGACAGGTATGAAATAGCGGTTCCACAATAGAGCAAAATAGTGGGTTTACAAGGGGTATGACACCTTCCCGCTATCATGCATGCCTCCTCGAGTGATTTTATAGCGTGAATAAGGCAGATTATAAATTTACTGGTCACTAAGCCTACTTTCTCAGAAACCTCGTTTTGGGGATCTGAAGGGTATGTGGAGAGGGGTAGCAAGATGCAATTGCTTTATATAGAGTCCCTCGAACCTCCTTTAAAACGGCGAAGTCTTTGAATCTGGCTGCCTATTTCATATGGCGAATATCTTCCGTTTTAATGGAAATTGATAACCTGAGGAGCTCCATTAAGTGAAGGTTGGTTGTTTTGGGTTTTATGGCGCAAGGTCCCTATATCGGACATTCCGCGCCAAACACAAGATCAATAGTTAAAATATTTTAATTAAAAGTCATGTCTGTTTCCAACCATTATAAAAGATGAAGTTTGTTTAAAAGATGCGGACGTGAAGTCCGTAGTCGAGCGTAGTCTATACGCCATTCATAAAAAGTTTATATTGTAAAAAAAATTTAGAGATGCCAGCATCTTTCAATTGTATACGATTATATGCCGTGGATTATTCCGCTGGCATTTAAAAACGGAAATAATGATGGATGATGTTGAGGACCTTAAAGTTCAGTTAAAACTGGTGATGTAGTTTTAAAATAGTGGACATAGTAAAACAATAAATTAGGGCATGAGGTTAAAATGTGCTTGATTGTTAAAATATTCTGGCAATGAGGACAAGTCGGTGGCGGTTCCCCAGCCAAAAGGAACCGATGCGTGACTCTGGAATGGCCTATTCTAAGACCATTAAGTGAAGGATTTCTATATATTGAAAAGAAATTAAGACCGATAGAACCCCCTAAAAGGTGAATAAAGGTCTCCAAGATATCAACACAATACCTTCAACCATGATTTTCTCCTTTTGAAAGATGTAGGGAGTTTGGCATAGACTTAACAACATTCCTACAAAGAGCACCAAATGTCCCATTCCAAAATGGTCAGTTTCTCCTACATTATAGGACTGACAGAGCATTCAGGTTCTTTCCACATTAGATTGCAACGAGAATCAATGGTTTAATTGATTTGAGACCTAACAGAGAGGAAAATATTCACCCTTTGAATGAAATTGACAATTTAGATAAAATTCTTCTACAATATTGAATTTGAAGCAAACGAATACTAATAGTAAAGAAATAAACTTTTTGGATTTAAGTATAAACATTTCTGACAGAGTTGCGCTGGTTGGTTTGTATGATATAAGAATTGATTTTGAGTTTAAGGTAAATATTTACACAAATTACTACAGCAATTTAGCTCCAAGCATTTTTTATAATATTTACTACAATCAGCTAAACAAAATAAGGCGCATTTGCAATAATTCATCAGATTTGGAGAAAGCTTTGACTATATTTAAAAAGAATTTGAATGATAATGAGTTTCCTGGTTTGTTTTGTAACAGAGATAAACTGTAACCGGAGGGTTATGGTTTATATATAGGTACTGGCTAGATTGGGATCGTTTTGAATTGTTCCCTGGATGATGCGAGTTTGTAATTTTTCTTGTATTGTTATTTTGGTTATTTCTGTGTTTTGTTGGATGGCCTTGGGGTTCAGCTGTCGTTTTGCGACAGTTTCAGAAAGGCCGTCCGGGTGTGGGGCATTGGATGGACCCCCTGATGAGAGTCCAACGCCTCAGACCTTTATCATATTATTTTCTGTAAATTTTGGCTTGTTCACCCTTTGAATATTACCTTATTGAAGAAAATTTTTTGCATATTTTTGACAAGTTGCAGATTCCTCCCTGCCTTTGAAAGAGGAACCCTGACAGTTTCAGGTAATTTGTTGATATCTTGAAGACCTTTGTTCAGCTTTTGGGGGTTCTGTCGGTCGTAATTTCTTTTCGTAATTCTGGCTTGGTCGTCGTAATTTCTGGCTTGCTATTATGACAGGAGTAAGCCTAAATCTATCCAAGAATATCTGGATCCTTTTGTCAAAGAATTGGATAAGCTTTTAAATGAAGGACTGGAGCATAGTGGAAGCCATTTTAATGTTTCTTTTCACAGTATAATTTGTGATGCTCCCGCTAGAGCGTTCATCAAGTGCATCAAGGGACATGGAGGTTTTTATGGCTGTGAAGGATGTACCCAAAAAGGGACATCTGTAAATAGACGAGTTGTTTTTCTGGAAAGTGATGTTGATGAAAGATCAGATGATAGCTTCAGGTTGCAGTGTCAAAAAGAACACCATACGGGAACTAGTCCTTTGCTAGACTTAAATTTAGGATTGGTATCCCAAGTTCCCCTAGATTATATGCACCTAGTTGTGCTTGGAGGTATGCGAAAATTACTTATGCTGTGGATGAAAAAAGGGGAAAGAAATGTCCGCATCGGGCCTAGTCAAGTCAAGATAATATCTGATAAACTTGAGTTATTGGCGAAGCATACACCTAGTGATTTTAGCCGAAGGCCTAGGTCTCTAAAAGATACTGAAACATTTAAAGCTACTGAACTTCGACAGATCCTACTTTATTCTGGTCCTATAGTTTTCCACTAAGTTTTAAAGGATGAAGTTTACCAACACTTTCTTCTATTTCACGTTTCCATTTCTATTTTGGCTAATGAAATTAAATCTTTGGACCCCCAACATGTAAATTATGCTGAAGAATTGTTCAAGATATGAGAAATATTTATACAGAAGAATCTCTGGTCTTTACAACATTCATAATTCATTTATCGGATGAAGTTTAGCCGTTTTCCCTTTGAAAATTTCATTTTTCAATTAAAGAAGTCATTGCGTACTTCAAGTAAGCCTTTGGCTCAATTGTGCAGAAGAACTTCTGAAAAGGTAATAGGAACGCATCAAAAAGTTGCACCATTAATTACTCTTCGCAACCCTTATAATGAAGGACCATCTTTATCATTATGTGGACAACAGTTTCATGAAGTAATTTATAATCATTGTAAAATTAATGCAAAAAATATGAAAGACAGCCATGTGCAGCTCAATAATAAAAAAAGTAAGGGTTTTAAAAGTTGAAGGTTCTCTAGGAACAGAAGACCATGATGCAGTATTCCTTGGTATGTCACTCGTATAACTGCAGTGATTATTATTCCATCCTTGTAGTTCTCAACGACAAGGTATATACAAAATCACAGCAGGCCTTTAAAAACATTTAATTCAGTGTATTTCTCTTTATTGTTTAAGTTGTTTAATATAATTCTTGAATCTCTATTTTGGTGCTTGACAGTTGAAATTTACCTCAGTATCTTGATTGTATATACTCTTTTGTTTTTTACTACATTTTGGTGATTAGCAGCTATTTGTTGTCTTTGCACTCCACCCACTTGTACTTTTTTCAATTCTCATTGCGTTGAATGCTTAAATTTTAACTGGATTGCTGTTTCACTTTCGGGCGGTATTTAAATCCAGTAGAGTAGCCCCTGCTGGTATTAGTTTTATTTTTTAAACTTAAACATATGGATCAGTTTTTCTTTAAGTAATTCAGAAACAGACCCTCTGTCAGTGTCCAAGCTTTCTAACAAAGAGGCATGGACCGAAGTGGAGTTTTTTTTGTTTAGTTTGTAATTTTGATTGTGAATTGGGTACTCCACTTATGTAATGTACATTTTACCATCTTAAATTTCTAACAATCTTCAAAATATCTCAGTTTTTTCCAAAGGTGAGTTTTCATTCTTTTATTCTAACCTGTAGAAATCCCAACCTTTTTTTTGTTGTAACATGATAAATCTATTTAAAAGATTAAATAGAAGTAGAATAAAAGGTAGAATAAAAAGATATTATCTCAGTTTTTTCCAAAGGTGAGTTTTCATTCTTTTATTCTAACCTGTAGAAATCCCAACCTTTTTTTTGTTGTAACATGATAAATCTATTTAAAAGATTTGACCTAAAAGTTAAATACATTCTATTTTTTAAAAATATATTGCCCTCTCTAGGCCAATCTTCAAAATTAACTCTAGGCTTTACACAGAATGTTCATGTTTCCTCTATTGTAAAATGATATAAACAAACAAACAAATTTATTCATATCATTGTATAATTACATAAAACTAGGGAGAGAGAGAAAAAGAACAAGACAAATTAGGGAGGGGGGAAATACATATGTACTAACAAGGAGTCGCAGACTCATCAGGCAGCTTAATAAGGAATTCAAATTAATGTTTTGTAACATTATCCAAAAAGTTTACTGATATAAGTTTTTAAAAGTTGACAGCTATGTCAATTGTTAGTATAATATAGTCTAATTAAATTTTTTTCTATAAGTTTTAGAGAAAGTATTAAAGAGTTTGAACGAAATTGAAAAGTACAACAAACAACTAAAAAAGGAGGTAAATAAACTGGGTGATAAATTGGATGTCATGACATCAAGATTGAATGAAAATCCTAACGTACAAAAATCTCTGATTGAGATCGTAATTGAATCTTCGAAATTTGAAACCCTTCCATTGGGTTCAGTTACTGAGCTAGAAAATTTAGAAAAAGATTTCAAAAGAATCATCAAAAGCCACTTTGTTGGTAAAATTACTCTTATTATTTGTTGTAATTGAATTTTATGTTTTATCGTTATTTAATTTATTTATTAAGGGTTCATATACATTACTTATGGAGTTTGAAAATCATGATAGGGTAATTCACTTGGTTATTTTATTTTGTCCAAATTCAGGGTTGTTTCTAGAAGGAGGATTGGGATTTAATCCTTTTTTGAAATTTTGGCTACTATATTTTCCTTGAAAATTCTGTGGCATGTGTGTGGCAATCCTCTGAGTGTAACGTCCAAATAAGTTAAAACTGTTTTTAATGCTCTACTGCCTTTTAGCATATATGCTAAAATACAGAAATTTAGCAAATTGTTAAGCATAAATTTCTTGTGGCCTACAACTACTTAAAGGGTCACATACCTTTTAAAGCTTCAAAAAATCGAATTTTTTTATCGTCTCTAAAAATGAAGCAAACCTTTCTGAATCGTTTAAAAAAACCGCATACAAATATTCTAATTAGAACAGAAGTTATTAAAAAAATGGTGAGAGCGAAAATGAGGTTGTCCGCATTGTTTACGTTTTCGCGACCAGCTGACCGACTGCTTTGGGTGACAGGAACAGCTGTTTCCTCAGTTGCTCTTGTGTTTGGTTTGATTTCATTTATAAATAAATCTATGTAGTAAGCCTTAGATATTTTAGATATATATATCCGAGTATTAACTACAACTTGTTCTACTTTCTTTTACTTTAACTTCAACTCAAACTGTTTATGTTAGATTCAGCTTTTTTCAAATCTGCGATCTTGCACGTGCTCATTATTTGCGACTTATTGTCTTTCCTGCAAAAAGTTTCAACTGTTTAAGTTATTTTGAGGAAGTATTTAATTTCTTTGAAGTGTCTTCTACAAGTTCAGCAAAAAAAATCGTATTCGGGAAAGCGTCCAAAGAAGCGTAAGTTTACCGGGAACATCCATACCCGTGGCAAGAAGCTCCTGATATTCAGATGAATAGTTCATCTAGTAAAAAAATTAAGGTCGATGTTGATGTGCCAACTGAGGAGGATAATTTTAATGGCTACAGAATTTTTGATTTAAGTATACTTTGTAGCATATTTTCTGAATATGCTGCATGCAGAAAGTGTGGTGGGGAGATTTCCCTCAGCGAAAACAAATTCATCGGTCTGTCGAGCATTTTTTAATTGTGCTTTAATAACTGTAAGGAGCTGTGCTCCTTCAGAAACTCACGTATGTTGGGAGTAAAGAAAAATGCCCCTGAAATTAACAGGCGTTTTGTTTATGCCATGAGGGCAGTTGGTCTTGAACATGCAGGACTAAAAACGTTCTGTGCTCTTATGGACTTTCCTCCACCGTTAGCTGAAAAGTCCTACAATGCTATCATTGACAAGATGCGTGTGTGCTCCAAAGGTGTTGCTGCTTCTTCTATGAGGAGTGCTGTGGAGGAAGAGGTTGCCGCGACCCAATCATCCGACATCACCGTAAGCGGAGATGGAACGTGGAAGACAGGTGGATATTCCTCTCGGCAAGGAGTGTGCGTCGTGATTGGGGATAACACCGGAAAGGTGATAGATGCTGAGGTTTTGTCTTCCTTTTGCAAAGCTTGTGATGCGTGGAAGAAGAAGGTTAAAACACCAGCTTTTCTTGAGTGGAAGAAAACCCACGACAAAGAGTGCCTAAACAATCATTCCGGTTACGCGGGCATGATGGAAACTGTGGGGATGGTGCGCATTTTCCAGCGCTCAGAACTATTTCGAGATGTGAGGTACACTTCGTATATAGGTGATTGTGATGCTAAAACTTCACATCAGTTGTTGCAGCCAAGCCATATGGAGATGTGACACCCACTAAAATTGAATGTGTGGCACATGTGCGGAAGCGAATGGGGACCCGGCTTCGAAAACTCAAACAAAATACTTCGAAGCTGAGCGACGGAAAGACCCTCGGTGGAAAAGGGCGGCTGACTGATAAAGTCATCGATTTGATCTCCACCTACTATGGAAACGCCATCGGATACAATAAAGAATGTCTCTATGACATGCATGAAGCAGTGTGGGCCACCTATTTCCATAAGCGCTCAACTGATCGGGAACCGCTTCATACTCTATGTCCTGCTGGGCCAGATTCATGGTGTCGTTACCAAGTGTGTGTTTCCGAGGGTACAGAAAAAGAATTTAAGCATAAGGATACTATGCCAATGCCTGTGTTTGACGGCATTGGACCTGTTTTCAATGACCTTTCACAACGCAAACCCCTCACCAGATGTCTTGGAGGAAAACTCAAAACAACAATGAGTCAATTAACTCCATCATATGGAAATTATGCCCTAGGACTCTGGGATCTGGAAAAAAGATCGTCGACATAGCTACCAGTGAGGCAGTCGTCCTTTTTAATGAGGGTAATCAAGGGCGTCTAAAAATCATGGACGCTCTGGGGTTGACTGTTGGCCCCTTCTCTCAGAATGGTATGAAGAATATGGATTTCAAAAGGATTGAGATGGCTGAGAAGAATTTTATTCTTCGAACCAAGGAAGTGCGACAGGCTAATCGTAGGTCAATAACGGCTGCTCAAAAAGTTATTCGAGCAGAGGAGGGATTAACATATGGCAGCGGATTGTTTTGATTTTACATTATGGGTATGTTAAAATATTTTTTCTTTAAAAAACCTCATTTAAGTTACATTCTAATATGTCTCAATCAATTTTTAAGCATATGGAAAAACGGTTCTTGTGTATTAATAACACCGCAGCTACAGATTTGGCAGTTTTAATTAAGATTATAAGATAACATTATTAGATATATTTCTAAGATAAGATTATAAGGTTTTATTATTATTATTAAATTATTAGGTTACATTATAAGGTATTTTTAAGGTCAAATCTGTAGCTGCGGTGTCATTAATATGCAAGTACCGGTATTTCTTTTATCATTTCGAAAGAGATATTTATGTTTTTTGAAGAAAAATATTAAATTTGTTATGCATATCAGTTATCTATATTTTAAAAGTTACTAAATAGTGTGTTTTTAAAAATTTAAGAAATTTCATCTTTAACTTCAATTTTCTCAGAATGTCATTTTTTCATCTATTTGATGGATATTAATGAAACTTTCACAATAGGTTCTTAACATGGTTATCTTGAAATTAATGAACCAGATTGTTATTTGAATAAGAATATTATTTTTTATAAGCATTTAAAGTGATAATTTTTTTGAAAATTTTCAAAATTAAAGTTCAAAATTTTATTACTGTTTTGATATTTAACAGAGATTTCTTGCTTCATTAATTTAAAGATTATATATATCTCTTTCTCCAGAAAAAAAATTGAGTAAAAATATTTATAACTTTTTCAAAAAGCTGCGCTGATTGAAAAATGGACTTAAAAATTGCTTTTTACAATAACCTACAATTACAATTTTTTTTGTTGAACATATTTTCAATAAAAGAATGTATTATTAATCATATCACCTGATATCTAATCCAGGTATGCAATATTTATAAAATAACAACCCTTTAAAAATGACCATTTCTCCCCTCCATTTTGGACTTTTAAAAGGTATGTGTCCCCTTAAGTATACAAAAATAATCCTTAGTAATATCTTGTAATAAGCAAGGGTTCAAGGTCAATATACTAAGATTCAAAATATTAACCCATAAGTGTTAAAACCACTTTATCGCTTAACCCTTATTACTTGGCTTGTAAATTATTTTCAGTTAACCCCTACCTCTGAAAACAAATTCTTGTTATTGGCCTATCCTAACTATCCCCTTATTTTGTGTATTTGTAATTAGGGTGGAGTGAAACTTCTAAAAATTTTTGGAGCCAAAAGTTATACCCTACCTTTCAAGCGATTCTGAAGCTGTAATTCATCAGAACAAATCCCGTACACATGTTTTTTGGAATGTTCTAAACTTCCATTACATCCAATTTAATCAGTTTCTAAATCAGTTTCTTCTCAACAAACTTCATCATCCAAAATTTCACCTATGGAGCTTGACTAAAATTTCATTGGTTTGTCCTCATACTCAAAATTCTTGTTATGTGGCCATTATTAGTAAACTTTGGGTTTGGGATGAATCTTTGATGAAAATCCCCTCCTCATTCAAAATTTCAATCTGTTTGATTCGATTACCTGTTGTATAGAGGCTCTAACTGCAGCGCGTTTGGAAGATATTAAACACCGATTTTCAATGTTTAATTTTATTCCATTGTTCTGAAAATTTTATCATTTATTTGCATCTACAAAGATCACTTGCTGAGTAAATTTCATCAAAATCTATCAAGTCCTTCATGGTGTTGCATTTTTTATGAACAGGAGTATAGTTGAATATAAAATGACGATAGCTTCCACAACCTGAATAGTAATTTATTCCATTTACCGAAATGGATGGCCATATTAATAGTAATTTATTTCCATAAATTTAATAAGCCAATTGTCTTAAGAAATGTCAAATAAAGCCATCACAACAATAGTGCTATTAGTATCAACGGATCTCATATTTATACCACGTTTTTACATTCACGCTGTAATTAATTGTTTTTCGCCACTGATGATGCTCTCAGAAGAAGAGAGTGAGACGTATCGAAATAAATTCCTACAAACACGGCCATCCATCCCGGAAAATGAAATAAAATAAAATACTAGTCGAGATTTTTGGGCTACTTATTTGTACACTTGGTGCTTTTGGCCTAATACACTAGTACAAAATTTTTAATGCATACCAACAGCTCAAATTATAACCTAAAAAAATTTCATTTCAGGTAAACTTCTTCAAGGTATTTCAGAAAATAAAATGTGTTACAGATTATTAGAGAGTCTGCGAGTTCTACCATTGAACGAAAACACCTTGTTACTCGAAAGGACATCCAAAACATCAAAAGATTTTGGCATAACCCAGGCGAATGCGGGCTCGGTGGTAAAAAATGATGAATTAAGTGTATGTGCATGGGTAAGTGAAATGGAAAAACAAGATAACCCTGTTCTTTTTTATAAAAGGCAGGATAATCCCCACCCTATAATTGATAAAAAAGATTTTGTTTTGGTCATCATGACTAAGTTTCAAAAAAGCATGATGCATCGCCTGGGTGGTGATGGAATTTCTAACCATAGGTTTGAATTGGTGACATAAATGGTCATTGATGAATACGAAGAAGGTATACCTATTGCTTTTTGTATAACATCTACTGTCAACACTATAATTTTGAAAACCTTCTTCACATCCATTAAAAATTATACAAGTGGAATAGGTCCCAAAGTATCATGAGTGATGACGCAGTCATGTTTAAAAATGCTTGGGTTGACACATTTGGTCCATGTGAAAGCTATCTTTTATGTGCATGGCACATGGATCTTGCCTGGATAAAAAAAATCTTCTTGAAAAAAGAAATTAAAGAAGATATATACAAGTCGTTAAAATCCTTAATGTATGAATTTAATGTTGATAATTTTAATAGCATGATAAACAGCTTGAGTGAAATGCTTCGTGAAGATAAAAACACAAGGGATTTTTATATCATTATTTCTACGATAACTACACTGCTCACAACAATTAAAGGATATTGGTGGTTTTGGTACATATTGGCAAGCAAATAAAAAATTTGCAGTGGTTCATTGTGCTGACAGCACCGCACTTCCGCCAATGGTAGTTTACCCGTACAAACGGGTTCCTACACATATTCTACACAAACCTTCCAGGAAACTGGGGACGGGGAAGATCAGATTCTGGGTGGATGGTCTCTGAAACATTCTTTGCATTTGTCACAAACATGTCCAACCTTGGTTAGATAAAAATAATATTCCTCAACCAGTCGTACTATTCTTAGATGGTCACAAAAGTCATCTTAATAGGGAACTGGCCAGTTACTGTGCAGATAACCAAATAATGATTTACTGCCTACCCCCAAATGCAACTCGCATTATTCAGCCCTGAGATGTGTGTATATTTTGCCCTCTAAAAGGGAAGTGGAGACAGGAAGTGAGGAAGACTAAACGTCAGAGGGTATTGAAATAAACAAAACTAATTTCGCTCGATTTTTAAAAAATGCAAGGAAATACACTAAGTAGAACATCCAATCTTTCCACAAGCCAAAATAATTAATGTTACATTCTGAACGAAGTTAGTTCAGTCTTTTATAATTTGTTATACCTTAAATATTATTTTTTAACTATAACGTGGCAATAAAGAAGTTACCTCACTATATTTTTTATTATTTTTGTTACCTTATTAATATTATTAGTTTCCTCTCCTTATATTCAGCTCCCACATTTTATAAAAAAGAATAAAAATTCTGGTACTATAGGATTAGCCAGGCGCAAGCTGACTGTGGTATGCTCTTTCGTCCATATTTTAATAAAATACTACTATAATAATAACAAGATCTTCCCGTCTTCTGACCTGGCGCCGTACATGACCCGATGGTAACGGGGGATGGAACGTTGCGTTGGACGCTACGACACCAATCCAGCCACCACGAGAGGAATCTCATTTTCGTTGAGGTTTGGTGCCTCTAAAAATCCTTTAACATTTGCGTTTACAGTAGTAGACGTCTTGACCACCTGTCGGGGTCGTCCCTTCCCTTTATACTTTATATTTGAAACGTCACCCTTCGGCTAGGAAGACTGTAGTCCACCTCTGCTCTCTGTGCTGCGTCCCACTTTTATCAGTGAATCAATGAGTACAAAGGTCGCTATCATTTATCTTCAATCAATACGGAAAGCAACGAAAAACTGTTGGCTGAGCTGAAGGAAATTAAGCAACAAAATAAAAGCCTTAAAACTCTAGTCACTGAAATGAAATAGGAAATTATAGATTTACAACAGTATAGCAGACGTTTGAACGTGGAAATATCCGATTTACCAGAGACTTCAAATGAAAATATTTAGGCGATTCAGGCTAACCTGATGAGCTCCATTAAGTGAAGGATTTCTATCGATTGAAAAGAAATCAAGATAACCCCAAAGATGGGTACTACAAAGATGGTACAAGTACCCCAAAGATGTACTTTAATTACTAACTCTTTGATTATGTCAATTTTTAAAATTTATACTTAGGTTTGCGACATGAAGCTGAAAGTTCTTAATGTCCTTGCAAGATTTCCTGGTTCCACCCACGACGCTTACATTTGAAGGACCAGCAAATTTAAGAGCACATTTAGAGCAAGCAAGACTAATTCATGGCAATGGGTGGTTCTTGGGTAATAATTCCTTTATTGTATTAGTAGCAACCAATTGTGGTCCGAATCGGTTGAGTAATATAATTTGGGGGCATGGTAAAAGAAATGCTTATTTTTCTTTAAAAAAATTTCTTAGTGGATTCGTGGGATTAGAAAGATTTCAGATGGCCTTTTTGCAGAGATATTGTTCTTAATATTACGAATATTTTTATTAAATTATAAAAATAAAATTATACGGAAGAAAGCAATCTAACGAAAAGGCAGAAAAACTTTTGAAATCCTAAAGATTAGAAGATCTAAAATGGTATTTTTTTTTTCATTTATTTTGAATAGAAATTAAAGGAAATAAGTTTTATAGTCACTACCCCCAACAATAATTCCATAGTCAAGCAAAGAATAAAACCATGAATAATATAGGCCGATCAAAAATGAAGTGTTGGCCTTGTTTTTTAAATGACAAAGTTTTATTAGGCTGAAACGAAGTTTTCTACCTCATTAAAAAAGTTTTCCATTTAAGGTTAGAGTCCAAAAAAACTCCTAAATATTTAAGACTATTTACCAGTTGTATCACTGTACAGTTACAATTTAATAAGATACCAACACAAGAGTTCGAGTGGAATTTAATATTTACAATTAGTTTGTTTTAACTGAAAATGAATAAATTTAGTTTTATTCAAGTTTCAAGACAAATCATTGAATGAAAACCATCCGTCTATAAAGGTTTTGAAGATTAAGATTATTGTACTATGCTTTTTCTTCTATAGGAGACAGTGGATACCCAAGGGAGCCGTGGTTGCAAACCCCCATTTTAAACCCTTATTCGGCAGCGGATAGAGATACCAATTTCAAGCAATCTCGAGGGCGGTCCATCATCGAGCGGTTAAATGGGGTGCTGAAGTCCAGAATTAGGTGCCTGAAAAAGGAGAGAACCCTGCACTATGCTCCTATTACAGCATGCAAAATTATAAAAGCATGTGTAATCCTGCATAACATTTGCACAGATAACAATCTGGAATGGGAGGATGAGCCTCTTGATGACGATGACCTACCTTTCAACACTGGGAGTGGCAGTGATTATGCTAATTAACCTGCCATTCTTTATTTTTTCAAATTATTATTCCCATGTCAGTTGAAGCAGGCAGTAGGCAAGGGGGCCTGCCATTATAATTAAGATTTCGGTGACTAAAAAAGGAACGAACTCTACACTATACTCCAACCACAGCATGCAAAATAATTGAATGAAAACCATCCATCTATAAAGGTTTTGAAGATTAAGATTATTGTACTCTATGCTTTTTCTTCTATAGGAGACAGTGGATACCCAAGGGAGCCGTGGCTGAAAACCCCCATTTTGAATCCTTCAACGGCAGCCGATAGTGATTTCAATTTGTCGCAATCTAGAGAGATGGTTCGTCATCGAGCGCTTAAATGGGGTGCTCAAGTCAAGATTTCGGTGCCTAAAAAAGGAACGAACTCTACACTATGCTCCAACCACAGCATGCAAAATTATTGAATGAAAACCATCCATCTATAAAGGTTTTGAAGATTAAGATTATTGTACTATGCTTTTTATTCTATAGGAGACGGTGGATACCCAAGGGAGCCATGGTTGAAAACCCCCACAGCAACATCGACGAATTCCGACGTTGCTTTTCGGAAGATCGTTGAAATCCAATATCAACATTCGCTTAACTTCGTAGCACGAAGTCCAGAATTCTAAATATTGATTTGGAAAAGTCGAGAAAGCGATGTTGGAATGGGAATGGCGCTGGCCAATCACAGAATAGCTAACATTGGGAAAGGGATAGATTTCATTGGTTCCCAAGATGTTGATGTTCATTCTTGTTTTGAGTTCCACTCGCGTGGTTGTTTCATCGTCCCTCTCTTAAAATCACCCCTAAATTAATTCTTAACCCTAATTCCATTCCTAATTTCATATTAACCATGTCACCTAAAAAATCAACTACAAGCAAAAATATCAAAATGAACCTTAATCAGAAGATTATAGTTAACTTCATGCATAATCATCCGGAACTCCATAAATCTAAATTAAACAATCACTTAACACATGAAAAACGGACAAAACTTTGGCAGGAACTAACGGATATACTAAACCAAGAAGGTGGTGCAACAAAGACATTATTTTTCTCGAAATTAATGTGGATTGAAACTATTTTTATAGACGAGATAAATTTATTAAAAAAAATCAAGGAGTTATTATGATGAAAATCAAGGAGTTTTTAAGGTACAGCCTAAACTCAAGGAGTTTCCATAGTGCTTGAAAATGAAAATCATTTTTTTAAGGAGTTTTCAAGGAGCGTATGAACCCTGGCAGTAGTAGGCAAGGGGGCCTACCATTGTAATCAAAACTCCCCATGAGAAACGATGCTATACCCCTCGTGATGTTTCTCGGGTAACCCCAACAATCACGAGAAAAAAAAGTTGTTCAATTTTACAAGAAATATATATACCCGATTGCTTGCCCTAGGAAAAATGTCACCGCACGCCACTGCTTCAATCCTATACAAAGACACTCCTATACAAAGTTCGGGGCTTAGGCAGAGGGCCTCATCCAAAAAGTCATCTACGGTCCCTTATAAGCTGAAAACCTTAAAAATCCTACAGTGCAACATAAATGATCTCTCAACCAGTGCTACTCGAGTTAAACTCGATCAAAATCTTGATTTTGCAAATATCCATGATGTTCAAATTATTGCGATACAATAAACAAAACTAAGCAAGACATAGAACTCAAAAATAAAAGGATATAACATTTATCGACTTGACAAACCCTCCGGTAGAGGAGGAGGGACTGCAAATTCTGCCCTTGAGATCTATGGCATCGTTGTTACTTGGAGAGGCAAACCATTTCACATCTATAACGTAACATTTCACATCTATAACCAATGTCTGACGCCCTTTGATATCCTGTCTTTTTTATTGGATAGTGTACTAAGCTAATTAGTTGGTTTCTTAGAAAACGTATAGAGTTGGGATAAAAAGACTAGAGGCAGAGTTTTGGAGATTCATTTCTCTCTCTGTGTCTTCGTAGGTATCTCTCGGTGTCGGTAGCGATGAACGAAATAAAGTTCATAAAATCGGAACGAGGTGGTTACCTTGTCGAGTTTACGGATTTTCAATTCCGCCTGGACAGGAAGAAGGACAATACAGTACACTCTTAAAACTGTGCCGGATGTCTATGCTACATTTTCGGTTCAAAAGTGCCGGATATCATATCCGGCACACTACATGTTTATCCGACACTTTTGGAAAAAATGTGATTTATATTTTATGTGCCATAAAAGTCGTGCATTATAAGATATACGGCACTTTTGGAATAATTGTGCCCCTTATTGGTATATTGGTTGGCCTTATATGGTATATAATGCGTTCCTCGTGCATTTACATTGTGCTTGACGTTTCCTTTTAGCCTTTTTTCATATTAATATTATGCTTACATTATTACTTTTTATGGCACATTTGACTGAAACTTTTGAATATGCAGTAATTTACCCCATGAGAGAACACATTTCTTAAATTCAAGAATAAGTGTCTGATTATAAATGCGAAAGTGCTTCGAAGACGAAGTGCAATGCACGCATTGTTATTATAGAAACCAAATAAAAAGGACATCTGGTAATCACAACAACCCTGTGAACATAATACAGAAGTTAAAATTTTCTGCAAAGCTAAAAAAGCTATCGGGGAAAGTACAGTTCCTGTTCCAAGAATATACAAATAAGTAATATATAATTTTCCTACAAGCCAATCTCTAATATAAATTTTTATAATTAGGGCTGGGATTTCCATGTTAATATTTTCAAAAATCTGATATTTTTCAAAGGTATTTCAAATACTGCATGTTTTTAGGAATTTTGGATCGATTTAGAACATTTTTATTTTATATATATGCAAATACAAATAAGTTTCCAATAATAATACTGTGTTTTTTCCAAAAAAAAATGCACTATGAAGTAACATATCTACAATTCAAGTTAAAATGTAGTGAACCCAATTTTGAATTTAGGTGTCGAACATAGTGTATTCATTTTCAGTTGTTAATTGTATGGAAATCCCAGCCCTGGTAATAAGCAATATACAGTAGAACCTCTGCATAACAACCCGTTTGTTACAATGTCCAGTTGTAGAAGTACCATTATTTTATCAATGATGAAGAATTCAATGAGAATATAGATTTGGAGGAGGATTGCCAACCTAAGCAGAAAGATAAGGTCAAGATCATTGATCTTGTACAAATACAACCTCCAGTCCAAGTAAACTCTTTGATTTACATGGTAAATCAAAGACGTTTTCAACTGAGGAAGACCGAGGAGTTGTCTCGAAACTTGGCGGATGTCGGCGTGTCTCAGGAAACAACCATGGCCGGATAACAATTATTCCATATGAAACATTTTCACAGCCATTAAAAGATTGCCTAGACAAAAAGCTTTAAGTGGGACATGTGGAGGGAGTTGGTATGCCATTTGCCAACTTACATTTATAGCTTTAAATCGTATCCTTTTAAGATTGAAAGGCTAGAGGTTTGTGAAGCTTTGCCCAGGAGGTTTCCCCATCTGAGAAACCACAAAGGCACTGCCGTGAATGGCTGGGAGCTGTAAATTTTAAATAAGTTGAAGAATGTGAGGCAGGGGACCCCTGAAAGGAAGTTTTATTAAATAGAGAGGAATCAAAGGTCCCTGGAAAGAAAGTTCCAGTGAGGAGAGTTCCAAAACGAGGAGAGTTGGCCTGCTACCGAGGTATCTATTCCTGAGGAGGCGTTTCTGGAAAGACGCAAAACAGTGGCCATGAACTTGGCTACCACGAATACAGACAAGTTTAGTGAGCGGTTTCTTTATTTTTCTAGTTATAGGCGAATCCTCCGAATGACGGCTTATGTAATGCGATTTGGAAGCGCCCGCGGGAGAGATCCGAGGACATTTGGGAAAGAAGTCTCTTTTGAATAAAATTTTCAAGCCTTAGTGAATAGGCCTTAGTGAACTAATATAAAATAAAAACTACTCAAAAATTCAATCACAAAAAAAGAATGAACCAAGAAAGTAAAACAGCTTCTGAACAAGCTTCAGTAACTGCCGAAACGAGTAGAGTTATTTCCTTAACAGTTGAAGACCTCGACAGATATGTGGGCACGCAGTCCCCTTCGATCGACATCACTAAACTTATACTCTCAGGTTTCGAGCACATCGGAAGCAGGATTGATGAGAAGGTCATCAAGTTCAGAAAGAATGTCCTCGCAGGAGGATCTGGATTCAAGCGATTCGTACTGGACACAATCAGAGAGTCAAATGGAGGAAACATGCCTGCAAGAGAGTCACAGGTCAAAGTCGGAGAGCTCCTTATCCATTACAACAAGCGTGAGTTGGGTGAAGAACTTAGCATCAAGAGGGTTACAGCAGTGGCTGCATGTTATGCGCAGATTTATGCAGAGGACATCATCCCAGCAATGTGGGTCAACATTGACGACAGGATCAAGAGGGATCTTCCAATGCTCCAACGAGTTTTTGCTCCAGGACTCTGCTTCCTCTTCAAGGTTGCAGCAACAGCTGTTGAAGAATCAGAAACAGAAGAAAAATTTAACTACCTCAGAGCTTTTGTATCAGGAGGAGAAGAATTCAGAGCAGGGATTGTCATCGGATGCCTGCTCATGGACTGGCTTGCCTTCATCGGAAGTGAAACAGCAAAGAAGCAAAATCTTACACAAATTACCTTCAAGACTTATAACTTCGCAAGATCCGATCTTCACATCAGAGGAGAATTTGCGGCACTCTGCGCAAATAATGGAGTTAAGAAGCTTGAAGACCTCCAGTTCAGCGAATCAGGAATTGCCTTTATCAACAAAATCATGTCAAAGGAATACACTGCCAAAGCAAGCAAGAAAAGCTCCAAAATTGCATGCAAGCTCATGGACGAATTCAAGACATTCAAGGCAAGTGACGGAATCAAGGCAGCTAATTGGGGAAAAGGAAAGACAATCAAGCCTCTTAAGGCTGATGGCACGATATAAGTTTGATGATGAAGAGACTTTTGTTTAATGGTTGTGTTTTTTATTATTTTTTAGAATCTTATTCAGTATTATTTTGTATGTTTTATTTAATTTCGGTGATTTTCCTATTTTTTAAATGTATTATTTTTTATCATTTCATTCCATTTATTAAATTTTCAAAGGAATTAATGTCTCATCGGAAACAGGTTCAGTCGCGGCCAGTTCTCGATTGTCACTCGGATCAGCGTCAGGATTTAAATCTGATGAGAGAGAAATTCCGGGTTTCTGATTTATATTACCCGAACTTAACTCCAAGGGGTATATTTTCTGCACTGGTCTAAGGAGTTCACCATTGGCTAGTCTTAACTTGACAACACGCTCTACTCCATCTTTGCCAGGAAAAACCTCGATCACTTCAGCAAGTGGCCAATTCAATCTATTTGGGGTTGGGGCCTCAATCAAAACAATATCTCCGGGAGAAATCCTCACTCTCCTTGACGTTCCCTTAGCATTTCGCACCAACTCTCCGAGATACTCCTTGTAAAACCGCTTCCTTAAATTCAAGCGCAATGAATGTAGATATTCTTCCATTTATTACTGCTTCACAGTCTATGAGCAAAGTCAGCATCTCCTCGTATGTGATGCAGGCTCCCTCCCCAAACTCTTTCTTAAAAGCTCCTTGACACTCCTCACCATCCTCCCCCAAAATCCGCCGTACCATGGAGCCAATGGAGGGCTAAATATCCATTTGACTCTTACTGCCGCGCATTCTCGTTGAATGAAGTTCCAATCCAGGGCTTTCAGCGCGTTCGCTGTTCCAGTGAAATTGGTCCCGTTGTCGGTATAAAGAGTCTTATATAAAGAGTGGCACATATTTCCCTCCTTCCCCAAAATCTTCTTAAATCTTCTTAAAATCTTCTTTCTCACATAAAGGATTCAGTGGAAAGGGATGAAACCAATTCCAAATGAACTGCCCGATATACCGCGCACGTAAAGAGAACTATCCAGGCTTTGGCTCTGCCACGTAGGTACAGAGGACCCGCCAAATCCGCACCTGTAATTTGGAAAGCGGCAACTCTCTGTACTCTGTTGGGGGGTAACGGAGCTGGATCTGGGTTTATATTTCTAGCTGTTAGCTACTTACACTTCACACACTGACGAAGAACAGTCCTTACAACCTTTCTTCCCTTTGGGATCCAAAATCTCTCTTAACTCTGCCAGAGTTGACAACATCCCAGCATGCATCAATGCGAAATGTTGCTGCATGATCAGCCTTTCAACAATAGGATGACTAGGCAAAACTATTGGACGTGTGAAGTTCTCGGGATCTTGACTGAGAATAAGCTTAGTTTTTACCTTTAATACGCCATTTTCTTCGTAAAACTGTATACTACGACTGTATTTTTCTCGTTCGTCGGGACTCCATTCAGACTGTATTAACTTTACAAGAACATTTTCTGCTCTCTGAATTTCTTCAAAAGAGACTTCTTTCCCAAATGTCCTCGGATCTCTCCCGCGGGCGCTTCCAAATCGCATTACATAAGCCGTCATTCGGAGGATTCGCCTATAACTAGAAAAATAAAGAAACCGCTCACTAAACTTGTCTGTATTCGTGGTAGCCAGGTTCATGGCCACTGTTTTGCGTCTTTCCAGAAACGCCTCCTCAGGAATAGATACCTCGGTAGCAGGCCAACTCTCCTCTTTTTCGTACAACCAAAGTGGGCCATCTCCCCACTGACTTCGTAAGAGGTCCGACCAGTCACAGGGTCTGGTAGCCAAATCTGCCGTATTTTCCCCCCCCGGGACATGTCTCCATTCTTCTATTTGCGTCAATTCTCGGATTTCTTTCACTCGGTTTCCAACGAATGTATTCCAGGGTTCTTTCTTCGTAATCCAGCTCAGAGCTATCATTGAGTCAGTCCAGTAGAATATTCCCACAGATGGTGGCAGAACAGATTGGAGAGATGCCGCCAGACGAGCCCCGATTAACGATCCTAATAATTCGAGCCTTCAAATCGTGGGTTGCTGCAGAGGTGCAACTCTTGCTTTGGCAGCCACCAAACTCACTTTCACCCGTCCTTGACACTTACATCTGGCGTAAACACAAGCAGCATAAGCACGTGCAGATGCATCTGAAAAAACATGTTAAGTATATTCATCGTATTTATCAGGAAATATTTTACGGGGTATAAAACATTCAGGAACAAGCTTTAAAGTTTCCATCCATTTCCTAAACTGTTTTTCCAGCTCCGTGGGGAGTATTTCGTCCCAACCTATTTTTCTCTTCCAAGCATCCTGCAACAGCAACTTAGGCAATAAAAGCGCAGGAGCAGTAAAACCAATAGGGTCGTAAAACCTGTTAATTACAGAAAGCAGTACCTTTTTGGTGACACCCCCTTTAGACACCTCTAAATCCAAACTTGAGGGTAGTTTACAAGACAGCTTATCGTCCTTAATGTCCCACTTTAAACCCAAGACCATTTGAGGATCTTGCTCTTCCTCGAAAGCATTAGATGACCAACACCGTAATTCAAACCCACCTTCTTTCATAATTTGTATAGCTTGCGATTTCAATATCTTTGCTTCTTCGGTAGAATTAACAATCGGCGTCGGCCGTAAATCGCCTCACACCCCCGAAGAGAAGAGGGGAGGCCGGTGCCGATGAGTGATGGCGATGCGGAGAGGGTGCCGAAGATGAAAAACAACTGTGTTAGATGTTTGATTTTTGTTCCGATTCGTGTGTGATTTTGAGTCGTGTGAATTTGGGCACCATGGAAGAACTAAAAAAGCAGAGAGCGGTCATCCGGAGCCAGGCGACAAAACTAGTCAACAAAGACGTGGACTCAAACAATATTCTGCAATTGAGAGAGAGGAAGGAACAATTAAAGAAAAATGTTATGTTTTTTATTTAAAAAAACCTTGTTTTTTCTAACTCTGAGTGGTTTAAAAGTGCAAGTATTTACATGACTTTTCCTTATTCACGAAATTCCTAAATAAACAGACTAACGGAAGTGACGTCACCAAGTAACTCAATCTTCCGGTTTGTCTGATATTTACATTGAACAACATTACACTACGGCGCGTTTGGTTTTTTATAATTTTTCTTTTCTTATTTTAAAGCGTAATTTAAAGGAGAAACTCAAAATATGAGTTCTCCATACTTCCGATCATTATCTGAAAATTGTAAAAAGAGATATCTTGATAAGTTATCTGTGAATGGGATTGATTTACCCGATCCACATTGGATGACGATATCGTAAGCGCGACAGCCTAATGTTTCCAACTTCGACATTAGTTCAACTTTTCCTGGGCGGGTTTTTAGTTTCGCTTGCAGACGATTCCAAGCCAACGAACTTCCGGTGCTTCCGGTTAGAACCCGGAAGTTGATGCATTTTGTTCTAAACAAATACAGCCAGTCACGGCGACTAAGTTCGCTGCATGGTTTTCTGCCTTTCTGATATTTCAGTACTTTAAATTACAACAATGTTTTCACGAAAAAAAAGTGGTGCCAGTTGTTCTGTTTTGGGGTGTACGATGAGAAGGAGTACCAATCTTCTTTCGCAGATAAGGATGTTTTACTTCCCTACGGATCCGGTTCGACGTGCTGCCTGGAGTAATGCATTGAAAATAAAAAATTGGACAGCTAATGATAACAGTTTGATATGTAGCGCTCATTTTGTTACAAGTAAGTGATGAATTTTAATATTTTCCCTTAATTAAACTGAACTAGCTCATTAATTAATTAAAAATAAGAAAAGAGAAATTATAAAAAAACAAACAGGCCGTAGTGTAATGTTGTTCTATGTAAATATTAGACAAACCGGAAGATTGAGTTACTTGGTGACGTCACTTCCGTTGGTTGTTTGTTTATTTAGGAATTTCGTGAATAAGATTTTCTCAAACAATTATCATTTTTAAAAATAGATTATGTTAAAGTCCGCGATGAGTGGTTGGTCCTCCAAGCATGTGCAGATGTGCACCTTTTAAAGAATTGACTTTGTTTGGCGAACCATATTTGAAGACGGATCACCTTCAGGTTCCTTAAAATTCCCAAATCTAACTTTGCTTGTGAAGGCCTGTCTAACCCTGAGCCATGGGAACAGCGATATTGAACGAGGGTTCTCCATATTAAGAGTTTTATCAGAAGAGAAGGCATCTATGTCGGAGAGAATGTTGAATGCTAGATTGAATGTTAGAGACGGGTTAAAAAATTTGAATGTGTTTCTTAAGTCCCCATTTGCAAACGACTGTTAAGTATGGCATTTGATGCCTCTAAATCTCTCTAAATTTACTTTTTTTTTTGCATTTGTTGTATTTTTTATATTAATCTAGAAATAATTTTGCGTATTGTTTACCTCATATTTATTTTAATCCTGTCAGTCCTATCCGCCCCAAACGTACTATGGGCTTGAATGAGTCTCAGTCGGTCGAGGACTAAAAGGGTTAAATATGAATATAGCCCGGTGTTTGTAGACAAGAACCACGGCTAGCTTTCTTGAACAAACTTTTTAGTTTATTATTTCACAACACACGGGATACAGATACTCACACGACATAGAAGGGGACAACGACGAACACAGGTAATAAATGGACATTGTTACATTATCAGTTCACGCGGCCATCGCTCTCCTTCAAGTCTCAGTTCTGCCGCTAGGTGGCTACGCGCGCCAGAGGGGGGCGTGTGCACGTTACACTCCCCCTCTGGTCCCGAAGAGTCGTCTCGACGAGGGACCAGGATCAACAGAGAAGTTCGTAGCAAGTTTTCTTGGTCTCCTCTCTTGGTGTATGTACTTATACACCCTTGAAACGGCCAAAATCGACTAAAATATGGAGAAAAAAATTGTAGTAATAATCCTTATTTCACAAGCTTACAAACCATGCGAAAAAGTTGATGATACGTTGATTATTTTGCAAGTTATGACGTTTTTTAAGAGGCATAGTTCACTGAAACTTGAGTTTCGGTTTCAGATCCAAAACGAAAACAAACGCAGATTAATGTTTTTCTGCGATTTTCATGGTTCAGTTTGATGTTTTATCTGTTTACAAATGAAATATTTTCTACTTACAATATTTATTTTTTATTCTGTTGGCAACAACCCATTTTAAATCCAACTTTCACTCTACTTTAAACACTCTTTGGGTACCTACGATGCAGTTTCGTCTTTCAACGTGGGTAACATCTTCAAACTTCAGACTTTGAGAAGACTCGGCATTGAACCAGGTGACTATACTATAAACGCGATGGAAGTACTAGACAAAGAACGACTTCATAAATCTCGCTACGCTAGTCTTCAGAGATCTAAAGAGGTTCAAACCGAAAAGAGACTCAAAAGGAAGAGGGAGGATGATAATGTCAAGAACAATCCTGATGATATGGATTATGGTGTAGGCTTGTATTGTAGCACTTTTGCTTTTCACAACGCATTTTTCTCAAAGTATAATCTGATTTCCGATGTACATTTTCAAAAAAAATACTGCTCCTATGGTTCAAATTTTTTACTGATAGTTCCTTATGCTGTCTAGTTGAAACTAAGGTAAAGATTTTACAAAAAAGAAAACAAGTTTTTGTGATTAAATGATTTATAAATGATTGCAATTAATTTTACTTTTTTTTAATTTTCCAAAAATTTTAACAAATTTTTAACTTTATTACAATTTTACACTTATATTTAAATTATATTAAAATTTCAAACATTTATCAATTGAGAAAAGGTACACCCAGAAATAAGTCATTGATTGTTCTTTATGTTCTCTAGTTTATACTGAGGTTAACAATTTAAAAAAAAATCGCAATTTTTTTAAATAAATTATATTGGTGCACCATTTCTTTGTTAAATTAAATTTAAAAGTCTGAAAAACATACCAACAGATAGCTGTATCAATACAATTTTTGAAAATTGGCAGGTTTTGGAAGGCGCAAAGTAAAATTTCTTCCAATTTTATGGTGTAAAAAGTTAATCAAGAAAGATTTTAAAGTATAATTTTTACCTTGCTTTAATGTGGCATAAAGTACAGCAGTAAAAAGTTTTGTTTCACAATGTCATTTATAAAAAGGGGAAGGTTGTGTACGTCAGACCTAATAGAATAACACTGCTGTAAATGCTTTTTAATACCGAAAATGTTGTTGCAAAATACTCAAATTTTTTACATGAATTTTAAATTGCATATGAAACTCGGCTTAAGAAGACTCCAAGTACTACCGATACTACATAGTTTCTACAGCTATTATTATGTTGATAATAACGGAAATTATCAGAAAGCATTCTCAGCGATGTGCCGAGGTCGAACTTCTGACAGGGGAAATTATTTAAGAATCCATAAACCTTTTCTGGTTTTAACAGAAGAGATTTAAATTTCCGCATATCTAGACAAAGGTTTGATTATTGTACCGTAGAATATAACTGCAACAAATTGTTTGTATATGTTATGATTCATAAGCAAATATTAATTTATTTACTCTTATTTTAAAGGAGAATGCTAAAAACTGTAAGAAAAATAAAAAGGATCAAGATGCAGCATTTATAAAGAACATAAAAGACAAATTGTGCGTGACTTCTGAATTCAGTAAATGCTCTGTATCAGAGGCAAAATGATCTCTACTGATTGAAAAAACATTAGTAAAGAAGCCGAAGAACTAACAAATCAAATTGAACACTTAAAAGATAAGTATAAAAAAATGAAGAACAAGTACAGCGTATTGAAAGAGGTCAAGAAGAAGGAGGCCAATCCATTTGTGGACACTCAAGTGAGGATTCTGTGAGGACTCAAGTGAGGTCTATCTGTGGATTGCTACAAACTTAGTTGTTGCCGAAATGCTGACTATTCAAAATTCACAGGTGACTTACTTGATGTGGTGTTTGGGCCAGAGGTCCTTGGGGAGAGCGTCCTCAAGGGCATTGTTGGATGCCAGAAGAAGGTATTAGACAAGTAAGGACATAGTGTCGGACATTCAGATTTATGTGTCAAAAAAATTAAATATATCTGTTTCCAAGTTAGGGTGGCCATCTGCCAAAAACTAAACGTTTGCCACAAGGCATGCAAAAAAATCACTTAAGATTAAATTTTTGTTATTTGTGTAGTAAATATCCGACTTCGAATCTTAAACATAAGTTTATTGTAACATAATTTTGATAAGATGGTTGGTTGGTGGGGTTTTATGGCGCAAGAGCCATATTTGGCCATTCCGCGCCAAACACAAGACAAATATATTTCATTCAAATTTAGATACGTTTAATTAAATTAATATCACATAGAATTGATAAGATGTTTATACTATACTATCCCACACTGCTTTTTATTAGCAATAAACCTTTGAAAAATATACAAAAGTTAATAGATGGAATCTAACATTAACCTCACTTATAGCAAACATTTTTAATAAAATTGTATGAAATTTTGTGTATATATAATGAAAAAAATCGATAATTTTTGCACAAGTCAAGGGACAGATTTATGGTTTAATTAGTCTGCTTACAAACAGTTTAAAGTAAAATTTAAGGGTTCAGCATTATACAAATAGTAGTAAAAAGTAAATGAAAATTCGAATTAATTAAAAAATTATTTTAGCATAGAATTCTGTATTATAATTTGGATGATTTAGATGTGCACAAGATCTCCTGAAATTTTAAAAATGTAAAGAATGAAGATTCTATAGAAGTAAGCTTTTGGAGACATTTTGCATAAAAAATGATTTTTTCCAGGTTTCTTTAAACATTTCTGAAGAATATCTTCAGGAAAAATCTGCAGATTTTCTCAAGTTATTTGAAACACTTCAGAAGAAAATCTTATTATAATCTGAAGAAAACCCCTTAAGAAAAAAGTGTTTCAAATAACTTGAGATAATCTGCAGGGTTTTTTCTAAAAGAAAATCTTTTTAGTGGGGTATTGGTGCTAGTCAGCTTCTCTGTTCGCAATGCTTCGCGAGATTGGATGGCAACCACTGACAGTACTAAGTTATTCATGGCAAATATCGTATTCCACCTTATCATTTCCATACTAAAAATAGTACAAGGTGTTTAAGACACGCCAATAATTTTCAGTTCAAGCCGTATTTTTGTAAAACCGATTTGTTCAAATTTTCCTCGCACAATAGAAGATTGGAACAGGCTCCCAAATGATTGTCTTTTCGTAGTCGGTAGGTTCTTTTGTTTCCCAACTTAAACAATATTTATATTTTTGCTGTTTTAGTGCGTATTTTAACTTTAGTTTCTGTATGTACTGGTATGGTTTTTTTTATTGTTTCTTGTTTTGTAACCCCCTGCTTGGCCCTTAGATGGGTCGCAGTATATCAAATAAAAATTAATACTAAATAACTTTCAAACATTAGGTTATATAATAATATAAAATAGTAGTGTGACCAATTAATTCCCTTTGATTTGTTTTGCATCATAAGTGTTAATGTTGTGCAATTACCAAGCTTATTTTACTTGTACTTGTTGCACATTTCATTTTCTAGTTTCTAGCCTTTGCAGCAGCTAAACCTTAGATTCATGGAAGCAAAACTACATAAAACACCAACAAAACCTAGTAAAAACAATATCTTATCAAAAGTTATTGGCTCTTCATCTTCTGAAATCAAGTATGAAAGGGCGACTTTTCCCGATTTCACTCTTACAGTAAAATCTCCAAATAATGTTTGTCTTGTACAGGATGGAAGTATTGTTTTAATTTCTAGTTTCCTCAAATTTCCAGGGAAACCTGATGAAGAAGCAATTTTTGAAGGAAAAAAACTTGTAAATGTGAAAAATTTTATGAAAAATCTTGTGAATCCTCTTTGCTGGGAGTAGTCCAAGCATCAAAACTATCTTCCAAGCTCTCCTGGCCCTTATATAGTGTTATTAAGAAATCCGTGTGTTTTAAATCTCAATATAACTTCATTGTTTTCCCCCTTCTTCACAGTGAAAAGTGACCCATGTAATAGTATTGTTTGCTTTTTATGTTAACATAATTATTTTTGGGGTAATATTCCATAATCGAGGTTTTCGCCAAACTTGGCGAAATCGGATTTCAAGCGTGGCGAAAAGTGCGCCAAGCTCCAAACATCTACCAGCAGGACTATTCCTATATTACGGCAACCTTAGTATTTATAATAGGTGAAATAGTGATCGCTTTTTTATGACTTGAAAATATTGAAATAATACTAGTGGCGGCTTTTTTTCACTTCAAAATGTTTGAATATTAAAATATTGGAAAAAGTTAAAGGTTAATAATAATAATAATAATAATAATAATAATAATAATAATAATAACGAATTAATAAACTTTATTATTAATAATAATAAATTAATGAACAAAAAAATAATAATTTTTTAAAATAAAGTTTTTTAATGTGTGATTAATTACGTTTTGGTTAATTGGCAACATCATAATAGCCTCCGCATTTTGCAATGATTTTAAATTCATGAAGTGATCGTTTTAAAGTAAGTGGTAAGTTTTTTCTTAAATATGTAGACATTTTAAATTTAACATATTTTCTACTTTAAGATACTCGAAATTTAAAATTTTTGACTAAAGTCTAATTTTATAATTGAAAATATCAAGCATTAAATAAGGATAAAAAAATACTTAAATGGAAAAAGTTGAAAATGCTTACTTCTCTTTAGCAATTTTGAATATGGAACTTTCAAACTCAAGACTATTTAATAAAAATATTTTTATTTGTTTTTTTAGTCATTTTCTTTTGTGATTTGTTTTGTATCGAATTTTATTTTAAAATTTATGTTGTTCAATTCCGTTACGCCCGTAGTCTGTGCTTTTGGATTAAAATCACTTGAACAGCCGATCAATTGATTCACAAATACTAGCGAAGCCCTGATCTGTAAAATTTGATAGTCTGAGCACCTGGATCAATTGATAAAAGTGAATCAGAAACACCAGAGCTGGCGAACAAGCGAAACCGATGGCGATATAAAAAGCTCAATCGTGATTGGTTGAGATAGTTTTGATTGATGAATTTGATAGGAAAGAAATTTGCGAAAAAGTACGACATAAAAAGCACTCGGATTGTATTTTAAAAGTCAATGATTTTTAATGAAAATTAATGAAAGAATATGAAACTTGAAGTTTTGAGCAATACAAAATAAACATAACACATGTAATCAGAATATTCGCATTTCTGAAATTTGCTTCATGGAATCCAATTTAGATTTGAATATAACTCAAATAAAAAATAAAGCACCGTTAGCTGATGAGATTTTATTTTTGCATTTGAATGAAAATAATAAAAACAATCTTTTATTTTTAATTAACATAATTCTGGAGTTCTATATTCTAACCTTTAGATTAGGTTAAAAGATAAAACAAATTAAGCAATTATTGGGAACTTGAAATATTGAATCAGTTTTGTACTTCGGTCGGTAAATAATTTAATCTAGTAAAATAATACAGAATTTAGTAATAATAATTAGCTACCTTCAAAAAAATGACCATGATGAAAAAAATTAAATTGAAATCTTAATCAGTTTAATCAAAAATTGTATCGGCCGCCGGGAATTGAACCCGGGTCACTCGTATGATAGCCATGTATTTATCCACCAAGCTACTGGAGCGAAAGCCGCGCGAGAAATTTTAAGTATAAAACAATAGAGAAAAATACTTTAATTACTAGAAATAATAATTTAAATAAACATTGGACTCGACAACACACACCTCAAAAATACTGTGAATCAAAAATATTTTATTTCTAAAATACTAATCTAATTTAGATTATATTGACACGAAGTGCATTTCCCAGGATAGCTTATGACGGGCGACGCCATGTTTTTGTTTCGTAATCATAGCTGAAGACAGACTCGATTCTGATTGGTGATCCAACCTAGATCAATGCTTTGAGCGGTGATTACTTGACACACAGTGGTCAACTGATTCATGGTGCTTCGGAATACCAAATCAAGCTGATTTGTGCTAAGAGATCCTGATCACAGGTTGCCAGAGGCTTCAGAATACGGCCGTTAGAGTCCCCGCTAAATATCGCCTATCTCTTTTGAACACCAAAAAGTATAAATATTGCTAAATAATTTTAAATTCATGGTTAATATATTTAATTAGATGTTAACTGTTCAGTTTATTATTCAGATTATTATTAAACCGGTGACTATCGTAGCCAAGAAAAGCCCAGATCCGCCATTTTAAAAATGGCGGATATTTTTTCTTTGATTTGATCGATTTGGAGCTTGGCGCGATTTCCGCCACGCTTGAGATCCGATCTCGCCAAGTTTGGCGAAAACCTCGAATACGGAATATTAGCCTATTTTTGGTACAATGACAAAACCTTGAATCTGTAATTGTGCTGCCAATTCCATATGAACTCCTCCCAGCCTATTCAACAAATTGTTTCCATTCAGAAATCTGACTAAATATTTTTAATAAATATATTCGTCCATCTGACGTTAGCACCATTCCTGCATCATTGTCAGACAGTACACCATCATTGACACATCTTGAATGATTACCAACTTCTTTGTGGGGTTCTGCAGATTAAGAATACCTATGCAAATAAACCATTGTATTATATTTACATTGCAGCTGGGGTTTTTTCTTGATTATGTGTGGTTATATCAGTAAAATAATAGTGCATTTCAGATACGGACACCTTTACAAATTAGAAATCAATTCCTTAAAAGCAACTTCACGCAACATCATGCAAAAAGTTGAAATTAAATTAAGTCAGACACTATGTGCCTAACTCTTCTCTGATGGTTGGACTAACGTTAGAGGAGATAGGTTTAGGTGTAAATATAATGAAATTGAAGACACCGTCTTCTACAAAAGTATAGACGCATCTGAAAAAGCATACCGCAGAGTATATCAGCGAACAATTAACAGAAGTAATCGAAAAGGTTGGCGGTGATAAGTTTATTGCTCTTATCACTGATAATGGAAACTACATGAAAGCTGAATGGGAACTTGTAACTAAAAAAATTCCCAGCCATAACAGCAATAGGCTGTTTTGCCCATGGCTTAAATTTACTCATAGGCGATTAAATGAGTCTTGAAACCATGCAAAATATCTCCATGAAAGCAAAAAGAGTGGTAAAACACATTAAAGGAACTCTTATATAGTCCTCTCTCTTTAAAAAAGAACAGAATGAAAAACTTGGCAATAATAATATTGTTATCAGAGGAGTAATATATTATTATAATGCACAATTTAAAGCGATGTTCAAAGTGTCCTCGTATGGGGCCATATCTCAAGGAACTGGTGTATCGAGACGTAGTGACAACACAAATGGACTTAGTTGCTGGTCTGCATGCTGCTTGTTCTTCGGTGGACCCCTCGATGCTGCAACGTGTGATGACAGCCATTCCACAGCGTGCTCAAGCCTGCCTCACTTTTTGGTCGGTTAACTAACCAGGGATTTAAGAACTTTTATCGAATATTTCGATACGTCCTATTTCGTGATTGGTATAAAAGATATTGTGTCTTGAAACTTTCATTTGTCCACAAAAAACTGTTTACGTTCTATCATTTCAACGATTGTTTTGTGTGCAAGTGAGCTATCCTATATATTTTCAAAATGTGTGAAAACAGTAGCGAAGGAGGAAAGAAGCGTAGTAGAGGAAACAACTACTCGATTACCGAGAAAAGAACTTAGGTGGATTGGGTGACCAAATATGCAAAAATTAATAAAAAAACTGACGGCACGTCATGGAAGGAAAAAGAGGCTGCCTGGAATAGAGTTGAATGAGAGTTTAATTCTTTGATATTGACAAATAGATTGGCGGCTTCTTTAAGAGCGTGTCGAGATAATATAAAACGAAACAGCAGAAAAGCTATTGGGGAAATGAAGGTAGATCAGTTAAAAACAGGTAAGCAGTTAAATGGAAAAAGATAATAAGAATTTGCCAAGATTTAATTAGGGGAGACCATCGCCAAATTGAGGACTTATTTAGAATTGCGGCACCCGGGCGCAATAATCTTGGTCCTCGACTCCCAGATCACGATAACCCTGCCGCGACGCTCCGTAGCTGTGTAGTCTCTTTTTTTCTTCTCGCGTTGGTTTCCTGTCTCCGCCTTACGGTTTTTGAACTTGACCAATGAGAACTTTAATCGCGAGGATAAGTGGTTCTGCAACCGTGATGCCGAAGGGATTAGGAAGGGGTTAGTGGCAACGGATTGAATCGTTCTTTTCAAATTTTTGGCGGCGAAAGTAACGTCTCGAGCCTGCGTGGTAATGCTTTTTGAGCAGTTTTACACGTTCAAGACAGGACTATAGCTTAATTACACATCTGTCGCGTAGGAATACAGTTTATCGTCCAATAGGTGAAAACCTATTACGTATTCGCTATCTGGATTTCCTTCAGCTAAGTTGATTTGTTTTCGTCTTCAAAATATTAGTCTTAAAAGACGTTTAAGTTAGGAAGATGCTCCTACTCCTTCGTGGTTCTACAAAGACCTACCGTTTAGGAGTATAATATTCCCCAGCCTGCTGAGCCAAGACGCCGCTTTGATAATGTGGCCAGTGCGGAGTAGAAAAACGTGGGCTGAATTTTCACGAAAATTAGTCATTGACACCAGGGTCGTAAGAAAAGTAAGCGTGGCACTCGATGTAAATTTTACAAGAGATGCCATTGACGTCTCTCACAGATTGGGAAAAAAGCCCGACTCTAACCGGCTAGCTGGGATAATCGTTAAATTTGTGCGTCGGGAAGTTAAACAAAGCTTGCTGGAAATAAGAAATCTCAACACCAAGGACTCCACTATAAATCATATACTAAATCACAGTATTAAATTTGCTGACAATCTTAACATCGATAACAATGTTCTTGTAATGGATGAAGCCATTTATTCTAACGCTGAAATCAGATGTCAAAATAACCAGTTTCAACAACTGCTAATCTTGGGGAATTCCAAACTACGATGGCATTTCTAGCAGTTATTGGGGAAAAGATTTTGCGATTCTGGGTTGAGAGATATTTTCATCGAGTCTGGGTTAGTGTCTGAAGGCTCAATCCAAGGAGTAATCAGTGGACGTCACTATAATATAAGTGTTCGTGCCAACAAAAATATTTGTGAAGCTTTACAACGATTATGTATTCAATCTTTTCTTTGCGAAATGGAAATAAACCAACAAATTACTGTTCAACAAATAATATCTGTTGCGTCAACACTCATTTTTGTCTGCCCTTGTGTCAACACTGTACTTTCCCGCTATTATTAAGAAGTGAGCGGCGCTATACTGTACGAGTCTCGTATTCTAAAGAGTTCAAAAAAAATCGTGTACTTATTTACGCACACGAAGACTGTAAACAAATTGCTGGAAATACTGGCCGCTGAAAGTCCCGATGTCGACGACTTAGAAGTTAATCTTGATCAACATACGAAAAAATACAAGGACTTACGGACGAGTAATTCCTCGACTTTCTTAAAAAAAGAAGCACTACGAGTAGGAATACGAGACGGCACAGGAATACTAAGAGAAGCTATCTACAGTAAAAATCAAAGTGATTAGCTTCGGCCGAAACCAGAAGCGGAAGTCCCGCTTCTCCTAACCCTAAGGCCGGCCGCTAGTTGAGGCGCAGGCATGGTGAGCGAGGCAGAACGACTCATGGAAAAATTCTGCAAGCTGTGAATCGTAATGCGATAGCGCACAATACGGCGCAGCTCAAGCAGGAGCCGTGCCTTACTCTACACAGTCTTTGCAAAGCAGTTTTCAACGGGTGAGCGGCGTGGTTTTTCGTTTTTTGGATCTAGCTTTTTATTTCCATTTCCATCATTATTAAAACTGTGACCCAGATCGAATTGCTTATAGAATCTGTTCGCCAAAGAAGTGTCCTGTATGACACCAGCGATGAAAACTATATGCGGACAAAAATGAAATCGCCAATTTGGGATGATATTGCGAAGGAAACAGGATTTGTCGAAGGTAAATTGCCAAGTTATTATGTATCTTGTATTGCATTCTTTTTAAGTTATTAAGCTTTCTAGCCTTATTTTTTTAAATATAAACTGTGTTTTCGTGTCATTGATAGTTATTATTTAATTAGATAGCGCCAAGGTATAATTAATTCATGTATGAAATTGTTCTAGTTCTAGAAGTTTCTAGTTGTGTTCTATTTTACCATAATCCAAGTAGTAAATTTTAAATTGTTTAATAGAATCGAGTTATAAGTAGTGGTAATGATCTATTTTAAGGTAGAGAAAGATTAAGTACATTTATGAATTATGCTGTTTAAAATTCGATTTTTAACATATGATTATCATATTAAGCTTTGAATCTCATCAATTTTCCCATTGTAGGAAATTAATACATTAGGTATTAAAGTAAAAAATTTAGAGTGAGCTTCAGTTTTTGCGAGCAAAGATTTGGCTCGCTCAACGCATGTATTTCTGCGTATGGATGCCGTCCGACAACCGCTCAACGGACCTTACACTGTGATGCAGAGAGCTGCGAAGTTCTACACTATTCTTGTAAAAAACAAAAACGTTTGTGTTTCTTTGGACAGGCTGAAGCCCATCCTTTCGTTTCAACGATTCCGAAGAGATTCCAGTTCCAGTTTTTCATCTTCCCCTCTTCCTGAACCCGTTCTAGTACTCCTATGTCAGCCCTGCGTGAGGGAAACCCCAACTCATTCTGGTCGCCGGGTCAGGTTTGTCGTTCCCTTTCAGGCCCAGGAGCCTTAGCACGAACACTTCGAGATGAAAACCAACATCGACGAATTCCGACGTTGTTTTCGGAAGATCGTCGAAATCCCATATCGACCTTCGCTTAACTTCATAGCACGAAGTCCAGAATTCGATCTATCGATTTGGAAAAGTTGGGAAAACGGTTTCGGAATGGAAATGACACTGGCCACAATCACAGAATAGCTAACAATGGGGAAGGGATGGATTTCATTGGTCCTTAATATGTTGATGTGGCGCAGGCGCATTTCCATTCCTGTTTTGAGCTCAACTTACGAGTCATTAGCTTTTTCGTCGTCCCTCTCATAGTATCACCCTTGATTTTTTATTCCCAATTCCTTACCTTAATCATGTCACCTAAAAAACCAATCAAAAGTAAAAACAATAAAATGAACAGTAATCAGAAGGAGATAATGGTTAATTATTTGCATGACCACATCCCGAACTTCACAAAACTAAATTTAATAACAGCCTTACTAATGAAAGACTGAACATACTCTGGAAGGAACTTGCAGATATACTGAACCAAGAAGGTGGAGCTACTAAGACAGTCGACAAATGGCAGAGGGTAAGTAACTACCGACATTACTAATAACATTAATGGCATTATTCACAGCCTCTGAACCAGTGGATAATTATCGGTTAAAGAAGGATTCCACCAATCAGTGTGAGCAAAAAGCAGTTTTTCTCTCTTTAACTGCTCGTTAACCAATAGTAACGGGGCTGTGAATCATGCCATTAATCCAAATGTAGGGAGTGATATTTTCATGTTTTTACGATATCTTGTGTGAAATTTAAACTTTCTGCATGAAAATTTCATTCCTATTTTTTCTGACTAATCCCGCGTGTTTTATTGTTTTAGGTTTATATAATAGTTATTGAGAATCATCAGATTAGTTTTTCGAAACCTGAAAATAAGTAGTTTATTTTTGTTAAGATTCTCAGTGGGAGCTTGTCCCTCCATAAACTCCTATGATGAATTCAAATTTTGACATTCATGAAATGAACAAACAATATTCAAAAATTATTTTCTCTCCCTTCTATGAGAAAGAACTATTTATTGATATTTATAAATGATGGTATGTAAATTATATGTTACATGTGAAAGAATTAAAATAGAAAAGAACTTTTTTTTCTATTCCTAACCTAGAACCTTTGAAATCTGATATTTAGCTAATTTTGATAACTTTGAAAAATAAGGAGAATATTTTTAACCCTTTGTTGCATGATGTCCACTCTAGTGGACAAAAGTTAAAAATTTTTTGCTATTCCGTAAATGCCTTTACAGATTTCATTTCAGTTGTTTTACCTTCTACATCATTTGAGCTTTCAATGGAAAATCATAGATGGCAGCAACACTCCACAGATTGAAGCCACATCATTTTGAAAATGGCTTCTACCTCTACATGCAGGTTTGTACGATTGCTTATTTTAAATGTTATTAAAAAGTGCTAGCAATTCATTCTAATGTTATATTTTATTCATATTTATTGATTTTAGACATTTTATTTTGAGTATAAGTAAAAAAATGTTGTTTAGAAGCTAATTCTGTTGAGATAATTAGTAGTTTTTCGTTTGTCTACTGTAGTGGACGCCATGAACACAAGCTAATGTTTTCTGTCCACTGTAGTGGACGTCATGAACGTCATCTGATGTTTTTATGACATTATGGGATGGAAACTTTCACAAAATAAGTTCCAAATATCAGAGGGAGGGTCTTATCCACATATTTGCTGCACTTTATTTTAAATAATTAATTTGAATTAAGCATGGTATTTATCTTATAACCAAATTAAAGTTATATCTTATTTTTATTTATATTTCAGGAGAAATCCAAAACGGAAAATTTTGAAAATTTGAAATTGATCCAGAAAATCCACATATTCATGCACCAAATGTAAAATATATCTATGTATTGATGCAAATCCTGACTGTTTTTACAAATTCCATCATTAAAATTCTAAAAAAATCAAATTCGTGTTAATGTTTATTCATAATGCTTATACGCATACTGTCCACTGTAGTGGACAAACTGTAACTCTTAATTAAAACCAAATCTGAATCAAATTAATTTTTTTAATTATTTTTAAGACTATTTTAAATAGAGAAAACGCATGTATATTCTTTTTACTTCTCCAGATTATTTGTATGCAACAAAGGGTTAAATGAAAAGGGACATGACATTAGAATTATCTGTTGGGAAAAATACTTCCAAATTTTTTAATATTTAACACAGAATAATTAATTTATCACGAGAATATTCTCAAAGTGGGTTCAAAAGAGTTCATTCAAAAGTTCACTTTAGTTTTTGGTTGGTCGTTTGAGGTTTTATGGCGCAAGATCCCAAATAGGACATTCTTCGCCAAACAAGACCAGAAAAATATGTCGAATATTAAAAATTCAGGGGCCGAAAAGCATAATTGATTCTATAATTTTGAGAAAATTTGCTGCTTGAATGATAATCAGCTGATTAGTTGGCTCTGAAGCATTAATACTAATAATAACAAAAATTGTTTTTTGTTGCGCTAAAAGTTTTTGTTCTAGCATTTGATAAAGCAAAATTCATTTTTTCCTCAAAAACTAATATTTTTCTTCACTTTAGCTGCAGCTGTTCCCATGGACGAACTACCATCACCGGCAGAAATTTTGATGGGTCGTCAATTTAGGACTCAGATTCCAAATTCCAACTTTGCCAATGCCAACCCAGCTGACCCCTCATCACGACTGCAGAGATGTCCAGCAGAAGCTTCATTATCGACAGCAACGACAACAGGGGTAATGTCCACTCAAAACCATTCCAACCCTTGCACCAAGGCAAAGCTGTGCTATTCTGCCAACAAAAGAGATTGGGTAGTGGTATCGGTTCAAGTGGGACCTCAGCCACAGTCTGACAATGGACAAACCTATCGTCGTTATTGACAGCACATTATAATTGGAAGAGGTTCCCCAGGTGTTTCCCCAGCGAGACCGTCAAAAGTCCTCTTAACATCCGAGGGATTAGCAAAATTCAAACCACTGTCCCTGGAAATTCAGACAACTGAGGAGACGTCAGTTCCTGTGCCTCCAGCTTGGCTTGTCACTCATGCTGGTGCTTCGAACCTAATGTTGTCTATGCCTGTACCAGTGGTGCAGGGTTTTTAAACTTGACAGTATTTGTTGTGGTATTATGTGAGGGGTTTCTAGATAACGTGACGAAAGGATGAATTCACAGTTATTTTGGAAAAAGTTTCATAAATTTTAATAATATTTAGCAACTTATTAAATTTTACTTACAAAGTAACCAGCTATTTTTCCAGAAAGCATCCAATTTGAGTAAAACTGACTTCAGAGTTGGAATATTAAATAAAAACTTCTTCAATAAAAATTTTGAATTTTGCTTTAAAATTTTTTTCCAACATCAAATAAAATTTTACTGCTAGAATGCAAAAACAAGGAATCACTACCCAAAAGTTTTTGGCATTTTTACTACCCCTTTATAATAAAATTTAAAAAAAATTTCAGCCGATTTGTTAGAGCAATCACTTGTAATATGCAATATAATAATAAGGTCATAATAAGGTCATCATACTAATAAGGCCCTGTGGAAACATTTGAAAAATCAAATATTTAATTTTTTTAGTTATTGATTGACTGGACCTTATCTAAAGTTTTAATCCATAAATTTAATGTCATATTTAATTAAAACTTGTATTACATTTTTATTTACCTAATAATTAAACGAAAGCACTGTTAAAGAGGAAAAAACATTTTGATATAAAAAAACATGTTAACCCTGATTGATAAAAAATTTAATGTTATTTCTTCCAGGGTTTGTGATGAGTTGAAAACAACCAAAGAAAATGATCAGTCCTATACAAATTTAAGTTCTGCAGATGAGGAAAATCCATGTGACAATACCGAAGATATGAATATTGAACTTCAGGAGTCCTTGAATCCAGGCAGTTCCCTGAAGGCAGGGTCATTTGCAACATGTTATCCATCAGCCCAGAGATTTGAAAAACATTCCATCTCCCATGCTGGTTTTCCAATTTTTGTTAAAGCTACGCGGAAAAGGCTTATTTATTATTATCATTTTATTTGTAACAAAAAATTTTGCAATTTCAGTATGGTTCTGAAATCGGACAAAGAAAAAGAATCATTGAACCACCTTTTAGTTTTAGGTGCCTTGTCTCCGGGTTGTGGCTTTTCGCAAGAACAGAAGTTTGGCATGATGAATATGGAGTTCATGTCCGAAAACACATTTTAAAAATGCGAGGAAATAGTGGGAAGGCTAATGAAGTCATATGCCAAAGAAACGATGGAAATGGCATTGCAAGAGGAGATATCGATTGCCACATCAAAGAACGGTTTAAATGAAGATGGTTCTGTAAACATCTGTGTTGTAGTTGATGGGGGTGGTGGAAAAGGTCCTATGGTCACGGCTACAATGCGTCAAGTGTTGTGGCAGTGATAATTGGGGCAGCAACACAGAAATTTATCTATATCAATGTACGCAACAAAGTGTGCTTGATCTGCTCTGCAATTGCCGAGGGCAGAATTATTTCCAAAGATCACATATGTTCCAAGAATTGGACCGGACTATCAACAGCGATGGAAAGCAGCAGCATCGTGGAGGGTCTACAATATTTGGATGAAATACATAAAGTTAAGTGTACAAAAGTGATAGGAGTTGGGGACACTAATCCCATGAAAAAAATTAAGGAGCACGTGTCCTATGGAGACAAAGTCCAAAAAATAGAGTGCGCAAATCATGCCGTGAGGCGTTATTTTAGTGCATTTGAGAAGCTGCAAAAGAATGCTTCTAAATTTCTTGGAGTAAAAGGCAGAGTGGCCAGGAAATTAATATTGCAGCAAATGTCTCGGCTCACAATAGGGGCTAGGGAAGCTATCAAACGTCATGCAAATAAAAATTTAGCAGATGTTGATTCCATTAAGATTGAAGAGCTGACTCTTGAAACGAAATTATATTAACAGTAATTGATAAATTTCACAAATGTACTATGCATGGAAACGGGGAAAATACAGGGGATTTTTTTTCCCAAATTTGAGTGGCAACTCTGTTACCCTTAATGGTTTTGTATTATTATGATCAAATTAATATGTTGAAAAAGATAACTTAAAAGTTAATCATAAAATGTTATAAAAACTCATTAATGGTCCTTGCTTTGCCCAATTGTAAGATAACTATATATTATAGGATCTGGAGTGGAACAAAGAATGGTGACACCGGCTAAGGCACCAAGAAGGATGGCACCGGCTAATCGTAAGTGTTCATGTATTGCAGCCATCAATTCATTTCATTTACACACATGGTAATTGATTCATTACCAGAAAATAATAAGTATTTATAAGATTTTCAAACCACTAATTGAGATACATTTTTATATCAATAAGCAAAGAGGGTAGCATAAGGAAATGTCAATAACATTGCAAGAATGATTTATTATGTATTTACGAAGGTGCCAATAGTGCACCTAGAGACTTAGACACCTTTTCCTGTTTAATTCTACAAATTTGGTGTTTAGTTAACTACGTTTTATTTGTTACCTAAAAATGTAATATGATTGATTTTCAATCTTTTGCAGAACGTGAAACCTGCACTAACTGCCAAAATCAGGAGGCCCTGAGTAAGTGATTTCTTTCCCATAAACTTTGAATTCAATTAATTTGATGTAGAATTCAACTAAGTTTCTTAAATATTATTTGAAGTAGTCGGGTTTCTTTTCCTGTAAGAAGTTTTTACTATGAACTTTAAGTGCTTGGTATAAAATAATGTATATTTATTTTTATTCACAGATCAGAATTTGATAGCTAAATTTATGAGCCCCACTGATGAGAGAATTCCAGAGCCTGAAAGGGGTAGTGATGGGACTTAATGCCAAAATAGACCAACTCTTGGATCAGAGGCCTTCTTGTAATGTATCTGTTGTGGATCTTCCACTGGATGTGGAGCTGCCACTGGCATCTTGCGATGATTTAGCCAATTTTAATTACAGGCTGAAGACAGAAAAAAAAGCTTTCTGCCATATTGGTAATTTATCTGTCTATGATCAGAGTATTGCTTATACATTAAAAGTAATCCATGGCATGAAAATAGTAATGCTAGAAATCTGTGGCGCTGCTGCGTTTAGTGCTGCGGTGCCTAAGTGAGGTGGCGCTGTGTGTTTGAGTGCTGTGGCGTCGGTGCTGAACTGCGCATGCCCTATAGGTATGTTTTTCTATAAAGCTAAGCGTTTCGGTGGCAATCGTAGCTTGCTTCTTTCTCCCTCTTTCGGCCGAGACTTTGTCTCACTATCAAAATTCCCTTTTTACTTAGCACTCAGCACCCGCGCCGCATCACGTAACTTTCTTTGATAATGTTTTTTATTGATGTTCTTTAATGTGAACTTTTTTCACTTTTTGCAAGAGATTTAACATTTAAATTGATAGTTCATAATATGTAAAGTTTTTCTGGATATTAAAATTGTTGTGTTTTATCACTACCTTGTATTTATTTATAGTACGACGTTATGGCTAGGCTATGTAACCTTCTGATCCTAAAAATTAGTCTTAAAATGAGATTTAACTAGCCCCGCGTGCTATAACTGGTGACCCGGTTTATTACTGATTAACCTGTTTATAACTGATGACTTTAAGTGGTAAAGTGTAGTTTTGGTTAGTGATAGTATTCTGAGAAACTTTGTAATATTGCTAATTAACTGTTTTTCGGGTGCACTCTCTGATCTGCTTCTTGCAACTCGGGTAAAATGGCTGACCATACGTTGGGTACTGTTGAATCCGGTACGCCTCCAGCCGATACGCTCGGAGCTCAGGGCGATTCTCAAGTTTCTCGAATTGCATTTCGCGCACCACCACTTTGGAAGGATGAGATCGAGTTGTGGTTTTTGCAATTAGAATCTAGTTTCGAGGTTTCTGGCATAACCAGTGATCGCCCTAAATACCATTGTCTTGTGTCGGTTCTCGACATTGAGGCTTTAACCTGCGTTCGGGAGTTAATACGTAGACCTCAATCTACTTATGATGAACTTAAAAAACAAATTTTGTCGTATTATACGCAATCGGAAAGTAGCATGTTGCGGAAACTTTTGCAGGGTCTGCAATTAGGTGATAGACGGCCAAGTAAGCTTCTTGCTGAGATGAAAAGCCTTGCGGGTACCAAGATGAAATCGGATGTTGTCCAAACTCTGTGGATGCAACGTCTTCCGATCCAGTTACAACAAATTCTTGCGGTAAGTAAAGAACCCCTTGATGATTTAGCGCGGCTCGCCGACAGAGTGTGCGAAGTTTCGGACTTGACAAGTGTGAACGAAGTTTCAGCTGGACCTGAACCAGCGGTTAGTATGCAATCCTTGCAACGGCAAATTACAGAGTTGCAAAAATCTTTGGAGAGACCTCCTCGTGTACAGAGACGTGGGTCTAACCGTAATCGTTCTAGGTCAGGTTCTCGCCCACGCAATAGGGTACCTAAGCATCCCAATTGTTGGTATCATTTCAAGTACGGGAGTAAAGCCAAAAAGTGTATACCCCCTTGTGAGTTTTCTAACAAGCAGGAAAACTAACCGGCTCATCTGATTTGGCGGTACCAGATGTTAGCCTGCAGTTTACCCGCCTTTTTGTTCGCGATCGGAAATCTGGTATTAGATTCCTGGTCGATACAGGCGCATCGTGCTCTGTCTACCCCAAAGACGCACACACTTACAAAGCAGCGGATCCCGCCTTTACCTTATACGCTGCTAATAACACAAAAATACCTACTTACGGTACAAGACGAATTTCTCTCGATTTGGGACTTAGACGAGTATTTTCTTGGACTTTTGTTGTTGCTGAGGTTTCGCGTCCGATCCTCGGCGCAGACTTCCTCGAGCAATTTTCCCTATTAGTAGACGTAAAAAATAAAAGACTAATAGATTCTTTGACAACCTGCTCAGTGGTTGCATCTCGGGCACCAGGGGAATCCATTGGCATAAAAACTATCGCCGGTAGTTCCCCATGGCACAAAATGTTGGGAAAATACCCGAATTTGACAAACCCTACTTTTCTAAATTGTCCCAGGAAAAAACATGGTGTAACCCACTGTATTTTGACCACTGGACCGCCCGTGTTTTCAAAACCACGGCGGCTCAACCCTGAAAAACTTAAAGCGGCCAAATCTGAGATTCAGAGTTTATTGGATTTGGGTCTAATTCGTCCATCAAAAAGCCCATGGGCCAGCCCCATTCATTTAGTTTTAAAGAAATCGGGTGAATACAGGCTATGCGGGGATTACCGTAGGCTTAATGCCGTAACTACCCCGGACAGGTACACAATACCCCACATTCACGATTTTTCCTTAACTTTGGATGGGAAAACGGTTTTTACAAAATTGGACTTAGTAAAGGCCTATCATCAGATTCCGATGGACCCTGAATCAGTAGAAAAGACGGCTATAGTAACACCGTTTGGGTTGTACGAATACTTGTTCATGTGTTTTGGACTTTCTAATGCGGCGCAATCGTTCCAGCGCTTCATGGACCAAGTCCTACGTGGTTTAAACTGCTATGTGTATATTGACGATATTCTCATAGCGTCTACTAATGAAGAGGAACACCAGAAAGATGTTAAAGCGGTGTTTGAGCGATTGAGCTCGTTTGGAATAGTTTTAAACCCAGACAAGTGTGTTTTTGCTCAAAAGCAACTAGAGTTTTTGGGTTACATGATTTCAAGTGAAGGCGTAGCTCCTTTGCCTGGTAAGGTCGAAGTTTTGAAAAATTACCCCAAGCCCAAAACTATCGATGAACTTCGTAGGTTTTTGGCCATTCTAAATTATTACCATCGTTTTCTAAAACATGCCGCCTCAGACCAAGCACCCTTACATGAACTGTGCAAGGGTAAAAAGAAAAAGGACAAAACCCCAGTTATTTGGTCTGAAGAAACCGATCTGGCTTTTCTTAAGTGTAAAGAGTCGATTGTCAGGGCAACAGCTCTTGCATACCCCAAAACTGGTGCGGAATTATCCGTAGTGGTGGATGCTTCCGATTTCGCTGTTGGTTCGGTTTTACAACAAAATGTTAATGGTGTGTTGCAGCCCTTGTCATTTTTCTCTCGTAAGTTGACCAACGCCGAAAAAAATTATAGTACTTATGATCGCGAGTTACTCGCGGTTTATAGTTCTGTTCGTCATTTTAGATGCATGTTGGAAGGGCAACCTTTTGTCATTTGTACTGACCACAAACCACTGGTCTTTGCCTTCAAAAAGTTAAATGCAAATTCTTCACCGCGACAGCAAAGGCAGTTAGAATATATTTCTCAGTACACAACTGACATCAGGTTTGTGAGGGGTTGTGACAATACAGTTGCCGATGCGATGTCGCGTATTGCGTCTATCGCGCTGCCAACCCATGCTAACTACGAGGAAATGGCTCGGGCTCAACAAAACGATGACGAGTTGCAACGGCTTTTGCAGTCAGAGAGTCCACTTAAGTTAAAACCCATATTTATTGGACCCACCAGTCTTAAACTGTATGTTGATGACTCGACAGGTGTGCTTAGACCTTATGTCCCAAAAGATTTTCGTTTCGATATTTTTAAGTCAATGCACAATCTTTCACACCCAGGCGTTAAAGCTTCGGTAGAATTGTTAAAAGAACGTTTTATTTGGCACTCTTTAAGAAAGGACGTAAGTGCCTGGACTAAAAGTTGTCTTGACTGTCAAAAATCTAAGGTCCATAGACATACTAAGCCACCTGTCGGATCATACGAATTGCCAACTGATCGTTTTTCTCATGTTAATATTGATATTGTAGGACCACTTCCTCCCTCAAAAGGGTACTCATATTGCCTAACAGCTGTTGATAGGTATACCCGATGGTGTGAAGTTTTTCCTATGTCAGATCAAACGGCTCAAACCGTCGCCGACACCCTGTACAGTCAATGGATATCTCGTTTTGGCGTGCCCGAGCGGATCTCAACCGATCAGGGGCGCCAGTTTGAATCGGACTTATTTCATTCTTTTTCTAAACTTTTAGGTTCTTATAAATTGCGGACAACGGCTTACCACCCCTGTGCAAATGGACTTGTAGAGAGACTCCACCGCCAGCTCAAAGGCGCCATCCGGTGCCATGCTACGGAGCGTTGGGTGGAAGTGCTCCCCAGCATCCTTCTGGGCATTCGGAGTAGCGTGCGCCCAGACATTGGCACATCCGCTGCCGAGTTGGTCTACGGTCAGCCCTTACGTCTACCTGGCCAATTTTTCCGTGAGACCAAGCCTCCCACCGCCTACCCAGAGTATTTGCGCCAGTTACGGAGCCACTTCGACATGTTGCGACCACAGGACACCTCTAATCATTCTGCCAACAAAGTGTTCATCCACAGAGACTTGTCGTCCTCGTCACATGTGTTTGTTCGACAAGACCTTGTCCGTAAGCCGTTGGAACAGCCGTACAAGGGACCATACCAAGTGTTAAAAAGAACTGACAAGTTTTTCACTTTGCAAGTGGGGAATGGATCCAAAAACGTGTCCATTGAAAGGCTAAAGCCTTGTTTTTTTCTTAGAGACGATATTTCAGATAAAAGTCAAGAACATTACGTAACTCGATCTGGCAGGAAAGTTAAATTTAGAACTCCAAACGTAAATTAGTGTTTGTGTTGATAAATTAGTTTTTTTTGTGTGGTTTTTCGTCTTCAACTTCGTTTTGACTGGTGGGGGAGTGATGTGGCGCTGCTGCGTTTAGTGCTGCGGTGCCTAAGTGAGGTGGCGCTGTGTGTTTGAGTGCTGTGGCGTCGGTGCTGAACTGCGCATGCCCTATAGGTATGTTTTTCTATAAAGCTAAGCGTTTCGGTGGCAATCGTAGCTTGCTTCTTTCTCCCTCTTTCGGCCGAGACTTTGTCTCACTATCAAAATTCCCTTTTTACTTAGCACTCAGCACCCGCGCCGCATCACGTAACTTTCTTTGATAATGTTTTTTATTGATGTTCTTTAATGTGAACTTTTTTCACTTTTTTGCAAGAGATTTAACATTTAAATTGATAGTTCATAATATGTAAAGTTTTTCTGGATATTAAAATTGTTGTGTTTTATCACTACCTTGTATTTATTTATAGTACGACGTTATGGCTAGGCTATGTAACCTTCTGATCCTAAAAATTAGTCTTAAAATGAGATTTAACTAGCCCCGCGTGCTATAAATCCATCCTAGCAGTAATTTTAGAGGATATAAAATTAATTCACCATTTAAATAATAAAACAATTTCTTTTAAATAAGATTCAGTATATTTCTTCTTTTAAAAAGTTGATTAAACTTTCGTTTTTTAGAAATTTTACATCATAAAATTTTATTTTGTCTAAATATTTCAATTTTCCAGGTTAAATACTTATATGATGCTGGATACGGCAAGACTCCAAGTGCTTTCGTCCAGAGCATTACAAAGAAGGTGCTGAGCCAAGAGTTGGCATCTCAATTTTGCCGGTGTGGCCGGAAGGGAAAGAAGAGTTTCTTGGTGTACAATGACACCTTAAATATAATCTTGGGTATGGTTTAATAGGTGTATTATTTTCAAGTTAATGAATATTACCACTCTTTCTCTCTATGGGATTAACTTAGTCTTAGCATATTGTTGAGTACGATTTATGCATTTTGGATCTGAAAGGCATAAAATTTAATTTTATAAAATATTTATACTTAGGGAAAATAATTTATAAAAGCCATAAATATTAATTTTCCTACACAATGAGTATTATAATTGTCTAAAAAGATGTCAAATTATAAGATAAAATTATTATTAATACTAATTTAAAACAACAATTTTACACTTAATGTGGCAAACGCAAAAGGATAACCAAGTTCTTTCATGATGAATTAGTTGTAATTTTTTTCTAAAAGTTATTCAAATAAATGATTAATTTTTATTAATTATCTTAATTTTTATCAAAATAAACATTTATAAGTTCTACTAATAAATATTTTGGAAAATACTCTTTTACAAGTTAAAAGAATGAATTGTATTAAAAATGCCAATTTCTGTTCTCTTCTAGCTGCTGCTTCTATGCGTTTCGAAGGGGAAAAGAAGCATACCCTCTCGGAATATTTTGTTAAAGCCCTAGCCAATGCCCCTGACTGGGGTGGAAGGAAGAAAGACGAGATCCATGTAGACCAGGAAGATAATCCTGACATGTGAAGCATTGCTTGGTTGTATTTATGTAATAAACCAATTTTTGTAACTATTTAAGTTGTTTTGTTTCAACAATAGTACACTGAAACTTTTAATTTTGACAAACATTTGTAAATTATGCTTATTTCAATAGACTTTACAGGATTAACAAAACCATTTATTGCTTTTGTATTTAATGCTGTATAATGTTAAATTTGCAAAAATATGCTTTCAATAGGAGCCAAGAGGTTCCCCAGGTGTTTCCCCTGCGAAACCGTCAAAAGTCCTCTTAACATCCGGGGCTTAGCAAAATTCAAACCACTGTCCCTGGACATTCAGACAACTGAGGTGACATCAGTTCCTGTGCCTCCAGCTTGGCTTGTCACTCAAGCTGGTGCTTCGAACCCAATGTTGTCTATGCCTGTACCAGTGGTGCAGCCTCAACTTCCTAACGTCCATACAACGTGCGAACTCGCTTAAGTCATGTTAAACCACCTAAACATTTTTATAAAAATTCTCCCGAGTGAAGAAGTGGTTTATTGTGATGTTTTAGAACGTTTTTATGCCTTTATTAGTGTGATGTCCTTACTTTTATAGCTATCATTCTAGTCAGCATTAAGTTGCCCGAGTATTTGTCATATTTGTAGTGCATTTTGTGTCCAATCTTGAGTGTATTTCAGTGTTACTTTTACATTGTTAAGTGTTTTTCTAAGACTGGCTATTCGATTTTGTAAAGGTTCATGTATTTCAAAATTTAACCAATTTTGGCTGCAACCTCTTAACAGTCCTTAAATTTTATTTTTGTATTAGAATATAAAAGGTTGTCCTGAATTTTTATTCAGAGCATGTACTATAACAATTTTGTATATAAATATTTTAACACTAGCTGTTACGACCCGGCTTTGCCGGGTCGTAACAGCTAGGCTAGCCTTTTATGCGAGCTTCCCTCGTTACTACTTCCGTTTTCTGATTATTGCGAGATGCGAGATGGCATCATAGTGTGCGAGCGTTCCAGAATCAGTGAGTCAGTGAGTGACGTGGGCTTTTATATGAGAGATTTTTGTCCAACAGTGGATGTTGTATATTTATCCAGTTGTTAACTAGAAAAAGTATTTATTTAAATAAATTTTTGTTTTACTCAATAAAATAGTGAATATTTTCTATTGTATTTTCAGTGTTTTCAAGTATGTACTAGGGGGTTGCCGCCCCCTGCTCGCTATCCCTATAATCTGCATAATATAGCGGATGTTTTGGGTTTTTCAAATTTTCAAAATTTATTCAAGTTATATTTTTAAGGGAATTTTCAAAAGTAAAATTGTTGCAGCAGCATTGCCGCCGACCGCTCGATGAAGAGGTTTTTCGGGGAGCGTGTTTTTAATGCGCTAGTGTTTCAATGCGCTTGCGCTTAGTACGTAGTCTAGGCACATCAACCACATTTCTAGAACCTATAACCCAGTACACCTTAAAGTAATATTTTTTGAAATTCCCATTAATATGAGCTGTAAAACACTTTTTTCTAAGACGGGTGAAGGTTTTTTAAGCTTAATTGGCCTCTATTTAGTGTCAAAATTGACAATTCCCACTTAAATGCACTTTTCGTTCATTAGAAAACTAAGTTCAGAATTGTATTGGATAAAGTTCCCTTTGTGTCAAAGGTATAAAAGATGGACGAGAAGCAAGAATTGCTCCGCCGGATTTTCAGTCAGCTGAACGAGATGAAAATAAGAAACAGTCCGCCAGTGACTCCGTCTATCATCACCGAGGCGTCTCCATCAACTCCGCCAAGTCAAGCACATGCGAGGTGGAGATCAAGGCAATAGGAGCCGACTCGATGGAAGACAAGGCTAACATCGTCGTCGCCGTCCTTAGGGCTGAAAAGTCCAAAGGAATCAAGATAGGCCCTGTGGATTTTCTAGCTCTGTTCCAAGAATAGTCGATCCAACACTGCGGTGCCAGCAAGAAGAGCTGCCCACCCTTTTTCCTACTTTGCCGGATACTGAGGATCAGAGGTCTGTGTCTCTAGCGTTCCACCACCAAACAAGGAGAGTTAACTAGGAGGAAAAAAATCCCAGGAAGCGGCATGAGGCCCCTAAAGGGGCCAGGTGACCGTCACTTAGTTCAGAATGTCAGAGGAGAATCACTTTTTTGTAAGCTATCATGGCTAGAACACGTGAAATGAGCAGCAAGGATTTTAGAACGGAGTTGGCCTGTCTCCAAGAAAATCGAGATGAATTCGCGAGAGATATGGCTATGTATGTGAGGGCTCTTCATGGCCCGGACAGATGAAAGGAAAGCAAACAATGCAATGTGGAACCTGGACAGGGATCTGAGGAAGAATACGAAAAAACTCGACAAACTGGAGAGAAAAATTTTCCGGATCTCCGAACGTTTACGAGAGTAAAAACACCTGCCTTTCCTAAAGACTCAAAAAAGGCCCTTTTCAGGGCCAAAAAATATCACCGAAGGTCGCAAAAATACTAACGACCCGCTAGTCTGGATCAAGTCCATTTTTCGATGACCATTTTTTATAAGTAAACACGAACTATTGGTATTACGGAGATACTTGGCAGAAGACTTAGGGCATTGGAGATGGCCTTTTCAATCTCATATCCTGCCAAGCATTGAAGAAACTAATAGCTCGTAAATCAGCCATGGGGAGTAGCCACCGACTCTGTATATAAACCAGCTTTCACATCAGAGAAAAATCACTTTCTTTTTCGCAAGCTATCAACATGTGTGCCCCTGCCGCTGAGATCCAAGAGATGTTGCTCCGGTTACATTCGAGAAGAGAATTCCTTCACTCAGAACTTATCTCTCCAAAAATCCTCACACCTGAAGAGCTGATGTCCATTGTATACGAGCTACAGGATATAGGACGGATGGAGGCTGATTTTCTGCGATTACTCGCTCGAGAGTAGAAATCAATAAACGCATTACAAAAAAAGGTCATTTTCAGGACCAAAATATATTGCCGATGGTCGCAAAAATTATTGCCGTCTCTCTAGGCTGGATCGAGTCCAATTTTCGATGACCATATTTTTTATAAGTAAACACGAACTATTGGTATTACGGAGATACTTGGCAGAAGACTTCTCATATCCTGCCAAGCATTGAAGAAACTAATAGTTCGTAAATCAGCCATGGGGAGTAGCCACCGACACTGTATATAAACCAGCTTTCGCGTCAGAGGAGAATCACTTTCTTTTTCGCAAGCTATCAACATGTGTGCCCCTGCCGCTGAGATCCAAGAGATGTTGCTCCGGTTACATTCGAGGAGAGAATTCCTTCACTCAGAACTTCTCTCCAAAAATCCTCACACCTGAAGAGCTGATGTCCATTGTATACGAGCTACAGGACATAGGACGGATGGAGGCTGATTTTCTGCGATTACTCGCTCGAGAGTAGAAATCAATAAACGCATTACAAAAAAAGGTCATTTTCAGGACCAAAATATATTGCCGATGGTCGCAAAAATTATTGCCGACTCTCTAGGCTGGATCGAGTCCATTTTTCGATGACCATTTTTTTATAAGTAAACACGAACTATTGGTATTACGGAGATACTTGGCAGAAGACTTCTCATATCCTGCCAAGCATTGAAGAAACTAATAGTTCGTAAATCAGCCATGGGGAGTAGCCACCGACTCTGTATATAAACCAGCTTTCGCGTCAGAGGAGAATCACTTTCTTTTTCGTAAGCTATTAACATGTGTGCCCCTGCCGCTGAGATCCAAGAGATGTTGCTCCGGTTACATTCGAGGAGAGAATTCCTTCACTCAGAACTTAACTCTCCAAAAATCCTCACACCTGAAGAGCTGATGTCCATTGTATACGAGCTACAGGACATAGGACGGAAGGAGGCTGATTTTCTGCGATTACTCGCTCGAGAGTAGAAATCAATAAACGCATTAAAAAAAGGTCCTTTTCAGAACTAAAATATATTGCCGATGGTCGCAAAAATTATTCCGGACTCTCTAGGCTGGATCGAGTCCATTTTTCGATGACCATTTTTTTATAAGTAAACACGAACTATTGGTATTACGGAGATACTTGGCAGAAGACTTCTCATATCCTGCCAAGCATTGTTGTTGTTGTTGTTGTTGTCGTGTGCCACTTGGTACTACCCAAGCTCCACAAGGATTCAAGGCAAAGGGGGTGCGGCTCCTGAGAAAGTGAGGCCCATAAATGGCAGGAGTCCGACTTCTGCCTCATGAGATGATAGATTCTGCCACTATCTATCGCCACCTCCACAATTTTGCCATGTATCTGAAGGGGAGGGAAATAGTCTCCAGACACCTGGACCCATGGTAAACTGCGCCATGACGGACCACAGGACTTTCGGACCCACAGATTTAACGAGCACGTACTCCGCATATACTCGGTGGGTCTTTAGCGGTGTCGGGAATCGAACCCGGGACCCTCCGATCCCGAAGCCGATGCCTTAAGGTGGGCACAAATTGGAGCCGAACGGCGAAGCGAACAGCCACGAACACACTCTGCGCAAGCGCCGCTCTTAGAGCCTCCGAGTTGCGCGTGCGCAGAGTGTGTTTGTGGCTGTTCGCCTTAGCCGCTCGGCTCCAATTTGGGTCCACCTTTAACCACTAGGCTCCCCACAGCCCCCTGCCAAGCATTGAAGAAACTAATAGTTCGTAAATCAGTCATGGGGAGTAGCCACCGACTCTGTATATAAACCAGCTTTCGCGTCAGAGGAGAATCACTTTCTCTTTCGCAAGCTATCAACATGTGTGCCCCTGCCGCTGAGATCCAAGAGATGTTGCTCCGGTTACATTCGAGGAGAGAATTCCTTCACTCAGAACTTAACTCTCCAAAAATCCTCACACCTGAAGAGCTGATGTCCATTGTATACGAGCTACAGGACATAGGACGGATGGAGGCTGATTTTCTGCGATTACTCGCTCGAGAGTAGAAATCAATAAACGCATTACAAAAAAAAGGTCATTTTCAGGACCAAAATATATTGCCGACTCTCTAGGCTGGATCGAGTCCAATTTTCGATGACCATATTTTTTATAAGTAAACACGAACTATTGGTATTACGGAGATACTTGGCAGAAGACTTCTCATAACCTGCCAAGCATTGAAGACACTAATAGTTCGTAAATCAGCCATGGGGAGTAGCCACCGACTCTGTATATAAACCAGCTTTCGCGTCAGAGGAGAATCACTTTCTTTTTCGCAAGCTATCAACATGTGTGCCCCTGCCGCTGAGATCCAAGAGATGTTGCTCCGGTTACATTCGAGGAGAGAATTCCTTCACTCAGAACTTAACTCTCCAAAAATCCTCACACCTGAAGAGCTGATGTCCATTGTATACGAGCTACAGGACATAGGACGGATGGAGGCTGATTTTCTGCGATTACTCGCTCGAGAGTAGAAATCAATAAACGCATTACAAAAAAAAGGTCCTTTTCAGAACTAAAATATATTGCCGATGGTCGCAAAAATTATTGCCGACTCGCTAGGCTGGATCGAGTCCAATTTTCGATGACCATATTTTATTTGTAAACACGAACAATTCGTATTGCGGAAACACGTGGCAGGAGATTTTGGGCCCTGGAAATAGCCTTTTCAACGCTATAAAAAAGAGTGATCTGCGGGAACCGTCGAGAGAGCACACGCCGGAAGATGCAACGGATTTCCCCTTCACCTTCTAAAAGTTATTCAAATAAATGATTAATTTTATTAATTATCTTAATTTTTATCAAAATAAACATTTTTAAAATCTACCAATAAATATTTTGGAAAATACTCTTTTACAATTTAAAAGAATGAATTATATTAAAAATATCAATTTCTGTCCTCTTCTAGCTGATGCTTCTATGCGTTTCGAGGGGGAAAGAAGCATACCCTCTCGGAACATTTTGGTAAAGCCCTAGCCAATGCCCCTGACTGGGGTGGAAGGAAGAAAGACGAGATCCATGTAGACCAGGAAGATAATCCTGACATGTGAAGCATTGCTTGGTTGTATGTATGTAATAAACCAAATTTTGTAACTATTTAAGTTGTTTTGTTTCAACAATAGTACACTGAAACCTTTAATTTTGACATAAACATGTGTAAATGATGCTTATTTCAATAGACTTAACAGGATTAACAAAACCATTTATTGCTATACAGGGTGTCCCATAAATATTGGGTCACACTTCTAGGGGAGATGGCAGACACCTAGACGAGTCAGAATCACACAGGATTTGGGGGTCCCAGAGAGTTAAAAATGGAGCGACACCCCGAAAAAATTGTTGAAAAATTCAATTTGTCAAATTCATCATTCAAAGGATCTATCGCTGAACACAAAGAATGGATGAGGAACCGTTTTGAAGAGTGCCAAAAAATCAAATGTTCTGCTGGTAAAATGGAAGCCGGTGGCATGGTCAAGATATTCCAACGGTCTTGAAATATTAACTGAAATATTTTATCCTTGGGCACAAGCAGCGGGCGCACCTAGACCGATCGAAGGGGGCCATGGTGCCCGCGGGCATAGGGTTGGGGACCCCTGCTCTATCTAATCGCACACTTCTTGCTCGCTGTCTTGGTGCGTTCACACAGAATGCTAACGAGTCCTTAAACTCGGGAATGTGGCAGATTGGTCCGAAGACATCTGGTTCAGGTCAGATTTGTATAGTAAATTGATAGTTTAACTAACTTTAAAGAAATGAAAAACTATAACGTCATTTTTCTCCAAATTTATTTTTGGTGTTGCGGGTATTATATCTTATCACAAATAATTGGTATATAATCATGACAATTTCAGATTTTTTTATTTTCACTGGTATCTTTAATATCCCATCAGCATTCATACAGTAACACATTGCAAAAGCAATGAAAGAGCATGAAAGATGTTTATCATCGCAACAAAAGAAACGAACGGGAAATCAGGAGGGGGGCTCCTGTTCCTGTAAAGAGGAAAAAAACCAGCTCACCATCTGAAGGCGATGACTTTCCTTGACGTTTGTGAATCAAATATGGTTCCAGATGGAAACATTCAATCTCCATCCGATAGTTTGGATCTCGATACCTCTCGGAACTCCAGAATCGACACCACTAAGGCCATCAGTGAAGAGAAAAATAACTGCCTTGGAAGAGGAATTGATTCGACAAGTTAGTGATGAAAAAAAGATGGAATTTCCAGCTCTAATAAGTCGTTCCTCCTTTCACTAGGCAAAGATTTAAATTCGTTGCCGGAGGAAAAACAAATGGACAAAGGTTGGACGATGAATGGCACCGTCTTCCTCTCGATGACCTCGAGCAGGACATTACTGAAGAAAAAAGAGTTTACGTGTTCTGGGCCAAAATCTCCAGCCTTATGGATAGTGATGGAAATCTGAGGTATCAAGAGATCTCGTTTTGCCCTCTCTGCCTTGAGAATTCCTCATTCAAATGCAGAGTGCCAGAGAGTGTTCAGCAAGTATAACCTAATTAAGCCCAAAAACAGAAATAGGTTAATAACTGACACCATCGAAGGGGTTATGCTAGCTTCCCAATGCATAGACTTCCAAGGAGGGCTGTTCAAATTTCGAGCCAAGCCGGGAGATACCAAACTGAATGGTCACATCTAATAATGTACGAAAATCATAAAGAGAACGACAAAATTGATGATATACATCTGAATGAATATTATTCTAGCTTTCGCTAGACCAATTGGAAATTAGAAACAACATGAATATTATTCCGTTGCTTTTTCTATTATAGTTCTAATTTCCATGGTTGGTTGGATTTTTAAGGCTCATGACCCAAGATAGGGTATAGTGCGCCAGACACAAGACAAAACAAAATCATCAATTCCCATAAAATCTTAAAATAACTAACTGGCCAAAGGCCATTGTCGGACTCGAAACACAAGTTACACACTCGAACACTTACTCGCTCAAACACTTACTTACACGAAACACTCAACTTACAAACTCAACGAAACACAAGTTATGGCCTTTCAAAAGTTGAGGCACTCTGGCGAAACACGAGTAGAGGGCGTGACGCGAAACACATGGTGGCTGACACTCCCCTCCCAGTGTTTGTTTACATCTCATCAGTCTAAGTTTTGGATTTATGCTACTTGTTTGCCTCGTGTTTTATATAATATTTTTTCTCAGGATCAGGAGATAAATAACTAAACATTTAAATTATCTCCCCAAATGTTTTCATTCTTCACGGATTGTTTATCAAGCGTGCTAGTATTTTTCTTATTTGCGATTTTATTTTGAATATATTGTTTCGTAACGATTTGAAGTTCTGAATTTATATGGGGAATAAAAGAAAGGCAAGTAGACGAAGTGCCAAAGAAGATTTCATGGCAATGTATACTTGAAGCAGGTAGATGAGGATGGTTGCAAGGTTTTCGTCCCAGCAGAATCGCCGGTCAGCACATCTGCGAAAAAACTCTAAATCTCCTGCTGTGTGCTTTTAACAATGTGCCTTCTCAAAGCTCTGAAAACTTCGATGGGTATCGTTTAATTGACATTTCTGCTTTATTTAAATTTGTTAATAAAATTGCAATTTGCAAGATTTGCCATGGATCTTTCACTTCACTTTCTTTTTCTAAGACTCTTAAATCTATGGGACACACGGATTCTGTAATTCCTCGACTGAAATTCACGTCAGAATATCCTATCAAGACCCTACCTTTCCCCATACCTGCTGCGTTAAGTCAAACTGCCAAGTTACAGCTTGATCAGATGGCAGAAGCTGGCATAATAACTCGTTGTGTATCGGAGTGAGCTTCCCCTATGTTACTAGTATAGAAAAAAACCCGATGGTACTAAGGAACAAAAGTATCGGTTGGCTATTGACTTGAGGTTAGCGTTATGAGGATGAAATTATCTTCACTGCATTTCATAACCAAAACAGTTTAATACTCTCTGGTTGTAACCGGGTAGCAACAAGGCGCATGGAAACACCTCGTGGATGGAATTTTGGGGAAAAGAAATCAGGAGTGTGGCAGAAAATAGCCGCCCATCGTAATGTCAAAGTTAAAAGAGAAGGCCGAAATACTCAGGGGGTGACACCTCAAGAAACGGTGGGAAAAATCGCGGCCCTGGACAGTGGAATAATAAGAAATATTAATAAAATTCACTACACAAGACCAGACGCCAGGTGGTCCTCTCTGACTAAAAGAGCGGCCTTCTATCTAGCTATGTAACAAAGCATTATATCGGCACCCGAGGATACTGTCTCAGGTTAAGTTTCGGAAAACTAGTCGTAATATCACAACGCGGGCAGGTTCAAAAAGGAAGGGGTGGGTTGCCGATAGCCAAACTATTAGGGTCGGTGGATCTAAGAAGTTTTCGGATCAAAGTTGTCCCGGTCAACCAGAGGGTATAATTAATTGGGAAATATCCTTTGTAGAAAAAGTACTTTCGATTCGTCACAGGGGAATATACAACCAGTGTAAGTCGAGAAGGAGTTTTCGGGATTGGGATCAACGGGGATTAGTTTAGAAAATAAGGGATGTAAAGGGGGCGTAAAAATATACAGGGATTGGATAGCGTAGAATAATAGAGGGATGATTATAAATACCGATGCACGAGAATTGCAAGCAGTTTTTATACGATATTTTTCGAGTTTCCAGAGTTTTTAAGAGTTGGACACATTGACAAAAGTTTTATATTAGTCTTCCGCGAGTTTTTCGAAAAGGGTTCGACGAGTTTTATTTTGTGAAGTGAAAGTGTGTTTTGTGTGATTTCGGAGACTGTGCCTCGCTAGTTGGATTATGGCTTATTCGATGGACCTAAGGGATGAGTACTTAAGTTGTTTCAATCCGCCAACCATTGTAGCATTCTTGCTTAATAGATCAATTAACAGTAATAAATTGAAATTTTGATAAGTTGTAAGGAATAAATTTTTATAGATGTATATTGTTTATATGTAATAATTAATTCATCACAAGGCCTACGTTATAATGTTCTCCATGTTATGTGTATATTCGTTATATGTAACCAGATTGATTATTGTGAAGTATACTATTATGTTCAATTAATGTGTAGTAAATAAATTTGTGTGTTAATTGTATCTTGCCTGATTTGCTCCATTTACCAATTCTTAATTATTTAAATTTGTTTCTACACTTTTTCCACTAAAATTATTTTTAATCCAAGTTTCATCATGCCATCATTCTATGCAGCAGTTGGATGCTCTAACTCAGGAACTAAGTTAGAGTGCAAGGAAAAGAACATATCTTTCCACTATTTCCCACTCAAGGACAGCAAGCTTTTGAAGGAGTGGGTAATAAGAATGAAAAGAAAAGGTTTCACTCCAAACAAGTACTCTCAGTTATGCTCTGAACACTTTCTTGAAGAGTGTTTTCACTATCAAAACTTCACCAACAAAAGACTTCTGAGAAAGGAAGCATATCCAACAGTGTTTAACCATAACAGACCAGCTCAAAAGCGGAAGCGCACATCTTGTGAATTTCAGCAAGTTTGTATTTATAATTATTGTATTGCTAAATCTCTGTATATCTCATGGACATAGTAATTTCAGAGTTCCAAGATTATTTTGAACAATATATTTTTTAAAAATTTAATCAGAGCATTTGAAGAAATTTTTTTTATTACGGTCAGTTTAGAGATCCATTTTTTGTTACGGCCATGATGAAAGAGTGCAGAATTTCAATTGTTAGAGATGTCATGTACAGCGTTATTCCTAACCATTGTAAAAATTTCAATCTAATACAAAAAGTCACCAATAGCGATAGCTTCTTATTACTTAGGATTAGGGCAAGTTTTAATCGTGCAGCACTATATATACAGGGTGTATCTGAAATGGTGCAACAAACTTTCAGGGATTATACTCATCAAGACTAACAAGAATCGGTATAGAAAGGGGTCCCAGACCAAATCCCAGGGAGTTAAAAATGGAGCGACACCCCAAAAAAATCATTGAAAAATTCAACTTGTAGAAGAACTACTATTAGTAAAAACTTAATTATGGTCTCAAAAATTGTGGTTTAATTTGATCTTTAAAATTACCTCAAAAGTCTTCACCTTAAAATTTGTTTTGTTATGAAAAAAGTTAAAAAACCCAAAAAATGTGAAAACTCTGCCAAAACCTTATTTTGTATTTCGAAATCATTTCTTTTAATTTGATAATCTGAAAGATCATACTTGAAAACCCTTAAGTCAAAAGTTTCACGTAAATACAATCAATATTAAACGCTTGAGATCCTGTTAAAGATCGTTTTTAGTGTGCGCAAACTGATTTCCTATAGCCGTTTCCAAAACGGCACTTTGCGGACGCAAAAAACGGACTAAACCATGCTTAAGTTTTCACATTTGTTTGGGTTTTTTAACTTTTTCATAATAAAACAAATTTTAAGGTGAAGACTTTTAAAGTAATTTTAAAGATCATATTAAACCACAATTTTTGAGACCATAATTAAGTTTTTATCAATAGTAGTTCTTCTACAAATTGAATTTTTCAATGATTTTTTTGGGGTGTCGCTCCATTTTTAACTCCCTGGGATTTGGTCTGGGACCCCCCTTTCTATACCGATTCTTGTTCGTCTTGATGAGTACTATCATCCCTGAAAGTTTGTTGCACCATTTCAGATACACCCTGTATATACAGTACAGCATCATTTATATGTTTATAAATATAATTCATGTCAGGCTATAAAATAAAATTAGCATTGGGTAAAAACCTCAGATAACCGATAACTGATCCTGTTGATGATCCGATAACACAAGAGGCCATGGTACAAACTGATGAGGACGTCATTTCAACCTTATTAGGGAAACTGGAAATTGCCAGTCTTACCGTTTTCGAATTTTTAAATTTAAAGGAGGACATCAAAGACAGAATCAACTTAACAGTTAAATAGTGCTAATCCCAGGCTTCAGCAGATAACATTTAGCCATTACAAAAATAAAAACACATTAAAAGCACTTATAGGTATAACCCCGTCTAGTGCTATATCTTTTATTTCAGATCTTTGGTGTGGCGGTATTTCCGACAAGGAACTTTTTTTACATTTAGGCTTGTTGGACAAGTTATCAAATGATTTGATGATGGCAGATCGAGGTTTCTTTATAAAAAAGAGCTGCTAACAAAAAACTGTGAACTTGTCACCCCCACTTTTTAAAAAACCTCATACAGTTCTCAGTGCAAGAAAGAGAGGATAATAAAAAAGTGTCTACCTAGTGTAAATAACCTACAAGTTCATGTGGAGAGAGCAATAACCCGAATTAAAAATACCGATATTTTAAAGGCCGATAAAGATTTAAAAGATTGACACTCCTTCGCCTCTCGTTGGGGGAAAACAGGGAAAATTTGGGGATGTGGGCGTTGTTACGCGTTTCAGTCTTCTCTTCGATGTTCCCTTAAAAGGAAGTTTATAAATATTTTAATAAACCCATAAAAACCCACACACAGGGCACCTCAATTTATTTCAATAGGATGATGAGCTCGACGGATCGGTCATTTGGGAAGCGGTGCGTGGGCGTTGGAATGTTCGTCTTCCAGGGTTCATACAATTTTTCACAAATCAAAATCAAGTAGTTATCAAAGAGTGTTTTTAAAAATTTCAAGGAGTATTTGAGAGAAAATTTTTTACACAGTTTAAAACGTACGCTTTGCCCATTGCATTCCTGGGGCCTTAGCATGAACACGTTGATATGGAAAGCAACATCAACGAATTCCGACGTTGCTTTCGGAAGATCGTTGAAATCCCATATAAACATTCGCTTAACTTCGTAGCACGAAGTCCAGAATTCTAACTATTGATTTGGAAAAGTCGAGAAAGCGATGTTGGAATGGGAATGGCGCTGGCCAATCACAGAATAGCTAACATTGGGAAAGGGATGGATTTCATTGGTTCTCAAGATGTTGATGTTCATTCTTGTTTTGAGTTCCACTCGCGTGGTTGTTTCATCGTCCCTCTCTTAAAATCACCCCTAAATTAATTCTTAACCCTAATTCCATTCCTAATTTCATATTAACCATGTCACCTAAAAAATCAACTAAAAGCAAAAATATCAAAATGAACCTTAATCAGAAGGAGATTATAGTTAACTTCATGCATAATCATCCGGAACTCCATAAATCTAAATTAAACAATAACTTAACACATGAAAAACGGACAAAACTTTGGCAGGAACTAACGGATAGACTAAACCAAGAAGGTGGTGCAACAAAGACATTTTTCTCGAAATTAATGCGGATTGAAACTATTTTTATAGACGAGATAAATTTATTAAAAAAATCAAGGAGTTATTATGATGAAAATCAAGGAGTTTTTAACCCGGGAGCAGTCGCACCTATGAAACGAACGCGGGCACTCGCTAGTGGGTATGTGATACCCAGGGATGGATTCTCACGTTTTAGCACTCAACCTGCTTGGTTTTACAAATAATATTACTTTAAATAAGACACAAACAATAAACTATCATTTGTGTATCTTAAATGAATATAATTTACTCACATTTATTCGTGCAATCCTTACATAATTTGAGTTCTGTGTTCCACACAAATATATTTCTGGAACCTTTCATATTAGCGTTTTATTTTCAAGTCCCTTTTGCTAAAGTAATCCCTACATCTTTTGTATCCCGTTTTTCTACAATTTGGCATTGTTTCCTTCTTCTGAGGTAGTTTCTGATGATGTATCAAGAGCATTTTTTGATTGCGTCTAAGTAGGCGCTCGATAATCACTTTTATTTTCAGGAATTTTATTTATAATATTTTTCCACACCACTCTGACGTTGGTTCTAAACTTCCCTTTTATCCATTTCGTTCCACTTTTACCGAGGTAATATTCTCCATTTTCCGGAGAATCGAGACTTTATGAACTTTCTTCATCAATTTCATCACACATTCTTCAGCCACTTCAATTGTTTACTCATCACAATGAACATCATAAACTCCAATATCTTCTTAATTTTCACTAAAAAATCAAACCATCGGTAGAAACTGTCTCAAGCAAAGAACAAAGCTGCTATACCGACCAATCGAACGGAATCCACAGCCAAAACTGACACCTCTACCGGCACGCGCCCGGGTATCTCATATCCAAAAGCCTCGATTCCCGGAAACCGCGTATTCCTGAATTCTTATCTAACCTTGAAACTTGAAGAATGTGACCTTGAACTCAGCTACACGAGACCCCACATGTTTTGGAAAAAAGGGGGGAACGCTATGAGACTAAGAATGCGCGCCTGGGTATGACATACCCAGTGCGAGTGCTCCCGGGTTAAGGAGTACAGCCTAAATTCAAGGAGTTTCCATAGTGCTTGAAAATGAAAATCATTTTCAAGGAGTTTTCAAGGAGCGTATGAACCCTGGTCTTCGTTTTCTCTTCGATGTAGTAGCATGTAGTTAACCTCCTTTAAAATGGAATCATTGTGAAATTTTAATTATTTTTAATAAACCTACTATATAAATCGAAGCACAGGGTGCCTCAACTTATTTCAATCGGATGATGATCTCGATGGTTGGTTGGTTGAGTTTTAATGGCGCAAGACCCATAGATCACATTACGCCAGACATAAGACATCAAAATTATCTTTTTGAGCAGGCAAAACCTTTGTTAGATTTATTTATACATCGATGAGCTTGACGGATCGGCTATTCCTGATACAACGTCGACCCTGTGAATGTCCCACTCTAATGTGCCAAAACTAACAAAGATAAAAGTATATCTACCTTTATTTCAAATTTTGTTATAAAAACAAGTACTAGAAACGAGGGTGTTCCAGAAGTTTTTGATAAAAAACATTTGAATTTTCTAACCAGGCTGTTTCAATCTATCAATGACGTTAGTCCAGAATTGTCAAATGACGGTTGGTTGGTTGTTTTGGGTTTTATGGCACAAGATCCCAAATAGGACATTCTACGCCAAACAAGACCAGACAATAAGACGAATATTAAAAATTCAGCGAGGGATTCGATTATTAATTTATCAAGGTTTTTCCTAGCGCATTCCACCTGCACTTGCTTGCAATACTGTGTGATATTATTTTTTTAATTATATCTTTGTTCTAGACTAAAAAGATATCGCAAAAAAATCCAAGATATCTGCGGGAAAAAATCTTGGAGACCTTTTGCAAGAAGAGGAAATTAAATCATACTAAGCATAATACACCAAATGAAGAGATTGAAAATCTGCAATTTGAAAATCAAAAATTGAAAAATGTTGAGGGAAAAGGAATAGGAATGCAAGGAATTGAGAAAATTAAATATCAATTATCAAAAGATATTTAAGGGTAATGTATAGTATAATTTACTACTCATCTTGCTTAAACTAGGTTAAAATTTATTTATCTTGCTGGCCTCGAGGACCATCCAGATGATTTGAGCAACATTGTGGATGTAGCGGTGTCATTTGATGGCACTTTGATGACCCGAGGTCATTCTTCGCTGTTTGGAGTGAGTTGCGTTGTTGACCTTTTAACTGGGTATGCATTAGACTATGTCGTTATGTCGAAAGTCTGTCGGGTTTGCCAAAATGCAAAGAAAGATCTTGGCGACTCCGCAGAATACCATATATGGTATGAAGGCCACCGAAAGGATTGCTCCATAAATCATGTCGGTTCCTCCAATTCAATGGAACTTGCTGCCGCAGTTCTCTGGAAATGTTCGTACGTTCAGGGGTTCCGGTATACAACGATGCTCTCTGATGGTGACTCCAAAGCCTTCAACCATCTGAAAACTTTGAAAGTGTACGGCGACACTGTCATTACCAAAGAAGAGCGTGTGAATCACGTTGGCAAGAGGCTTGGAACTGGGCTAAGAGAAGTAGTGAGAAAATCGAAAGCCAAAGGGATCGCATTAGGAAGAAGAAAAGTTGACTGTCTGAAAGACCATACCACAATGAAGCTTAATAAGTACTACACTAATGCAATTCTAAACAACAAAGGTGATCCCCAAAAGATGAAAGGAGTCATATATTCGTAACGTTATATCATGCGATTTCAACGGATGCAAAGCCTCAACATTTTAAATGTCCGAACGGAATCTACTCTTGGTGTTTCTACCAGTCCGCCATTGCTCATGGTAAGGTATCAGAGTCCCACAACACCAGAGTGCATGCATACGCCTTTTAACGAAAAGTTCATGAGTATCTTTTGCCAATATATCAGCTACTTGCTTCCGTCGAACTTCTCGAGCGTTGCACAAGATCAAGGAGACAGTGCCTCCTAAAACCACTCCTGTGGAACGCCCCATCAGTTCCCCTCAGACAGTGCCTGCAACTCCTACTGTGGTGACAAGTCCTGAAGAAGGTGAATTTGATGCTATGGATACTCATAAAGAGACATGATGGTGATGTAAGATTATCTTGGGTTCAATTTTGTTTTTATATTTGCGGGTTTATTTACTGGTCTAATTCATCACTTATACCTTAAATAACTATTCGTCTGTGGGTCAAAAAAGTTTCTTTTCGCCCAAGAGTCCTTTTACTTAATTCTGCTTTAAAATTTTGAAAAATTTGTCACCATTCATAAAGTTAAAATTAACAATGCTTCTTGGAATATGATAAGGATGTCCAAGAATCCCAGTTTGTTTACCAAAAATTTTGCGGTAGCTCTTTGGGGTTATTCTGTGTTGAAGACCAGAAGCACGAAGGGGATGGTATGCAACCAACTTAAGTTACCAGAGTTCGAAAAAATTCCCAGGCGAAAACTCAGAAACCGGAGAAAATGGACACGATAATATGCGAGTACTTGAGGTACTAATCATCAAGTGTAATTTAGTGCTTTTCATTAATATTGTTTCATCCTACAACCATTTTTAAGTACATTTTGCGACAACTTTTTTGGTATTATTTTCCAAGCTACACTGTCTAAATGGATGAAAGAAAAAGGCTTTGACGATGAGCAGAGAAGAATTGAAGTGAAAAATGTTGCTAAGAGAATTGGAGAAAAAATTGACCTTGATAGAAAAAAATAATTGTAAAATTTATCGATCATAGGCAAAATAGACATTTTGGGACGCTACAATTCATTTCAATAAATTCCCAAAGGTCACTTACCTAGGGATATGCCTTACTTCTATGACTACGAGGCGTTGGTTTAAAATAAAAGCCGTAAATTTAAAAGAAGTTCCCCTCCCTCGTTTGCTCCGTGTTATAAAGAAAGATATTCATCTCCATGCAAAAAGGAATCCTTGAGAAAAATTCTTCACAAGATTGGTTTTAAGTACAAACAAAACAAACCACAGAAGAATTCTTATGGAGCGCCCGGACTTGCAAATGTGGAGAGCGAAGTATTTAAGAACTGTAAGGAAGTTTCGTGAAGAAGGGAGACTAATTGTTTACATTGACGAAACATGGATCGACAGCAACTTGTCGCATCGAAGAAGCTAGAGGTCTGATAAAGATTATATTAGTGCCGTTACTAAGGATGGAGCTAGCCACAGATTGATAGTGGTTCATGGTGGATCTGAACTAGGATTTGTTCCAAAGGCAGACCTAGTTTTCATGGCTGGTTGAGCTTTCGGCGATTATCACCCACAAATGAACTTCAATAACTTCGAGAAGTGGTTAAAAGAAAAACTTCTGCTGAACATTCCATCAAAATCTGTGATTTGCATGAACAATGCATCGTATCATTGCAAAATTGAAAATCAAGGCCATTACATTGAAAGAACTATCTGCCTTTTTTAGAATGGATTCTCCAAATAAAATCCATTGAGTTTGATAGCTTTTGCAGATCAAAAATCAATATTTCCCTCTGCGAGAAGGTTGAGAAAAACACCCAGGGCCAATCGAATCAAACCCTGTTGCTTGAGCTCTGCTATGGACGAGTTAATACGTCCAAGCTCCATGCAGTTGCTCACTGCTCAACGTTTGATGGATCGCTAGGGGAGCAAATTCTTGGGGCCAAAGTACGGCAAACAGACCAAATGAAACGTGGTAGTGAATTGGAAGCAACTGTCCGGAGAGTCCTCGGAAAGCATTTACAATGTAAAATAAAAGTTTGTGGATTTTTCCTGCATGTTGATTATCCTGTTTTTGGGGCATCTCCGGACGGTATTGCTTCTGACTTTATTGTATTGTGGAAATCAAATGCCCCTCAAATAAAGTCTCCTTCCAGGGATATTTTCTTGCAGATGGCAAAACTCCTGCTGCAAAGCACTTAGCTCAAATGCTCTTAGCAGGTAAGGCTAAAGGCTGTTTTTGTGTGGCAGATCCCTTATTTGAGGTGACTAAGTATCTACATTTATTGTGGGTGGTGATGAAGAATACTGCAGGGACATGCTGTGCAAGGCGTTTGACTTTTGGGCAAAAGCAATACATCCAAAACTTGCGTAAAATGTGTAATTTTTTTTTCACGCCAGTCTACTCGTCGAAAACTTATAGCAGGTGCGACTATCATCTTCAATGCTCAAAAAACTGTTAAGAACACCAGTATTTCGACAGTGCACAAAAAGATGAAGAAAGCTTACACCGGCCTCAATCCAACAGACAATCCAGACATTGTAGTGTCATTTGATGGCAATTGGATGACATGAAGAAATTCTTCGATGTTTGAAGTAAGCTGTGTTGTTGACTTGCTAACTGGGTATGAATTAGGATTAGACTATGTCGTTGTCTCAAGTCTGTCAGCTTTGCCAAAATGCAAAGAAACATCTTGACGACTCCGTAAAATAATATATGTAGCGTATGGGGGTCACCGAAAGGACTGCCCCGACTTAACCCTGATTTTTCTGAATCGGAAAAACTTGTTTGCTGCAGGAAGTGCCATGGGTTGGGTTTAATGGGACAAGGGCCAGATTAGGCCATTCTATCCCAAGAAAGACAAACATTGGAAGTGCCACGGAACCATCAAACTGAGGGAAAAATCCATCATTGTATTGTCTTCAACTTTCCTCTTACTATGAGATGGTTGTAAGGGGCAGGAAAAATTCAATTCCTGCGAGTTTATCTGCGATAAAATAAAAAAGGTGCCCGATATCAAACAGGAGTGTTTTGGCCAGGGGCTCTCAAGTCTACAAACATTTTGCTTGGTAATGTGCTAACCGAAACCCATTCCTCAAAAAGCTTACGACAGCATTGAGATCTCGTAAATATGAGATGTTGGTACTCGGAAGTGAGAACTTCATTGTGAAACCTGTGAACAATTCCTTTTAGTACAAATAAAATTAAGATTAAGACTTCTAAATGAGGATCTGGGTTATAGATTCAATATAAACAAAAGCGACTGTAACGAGGATATTTCACGAGTGGTTGAGGAGGATGGCACCTGAAATAAATTAGTTTATAAATTGGCCTTCCAACAAGACTGCCTCTAAACATCTTCCAATGTGTTTTCAAAATCCTTTACTTGAAAAAGTAATATGCGTATTAGATTGTAGCAAGATCTTTATCGATACCCCTTTCAACCTTGATACTGGAAGTCAAACCTATTTGTCATATAAGAATCATAACACAGTCAAATTTTGATATCAGTGTCTCCATCTGGCTCTATTACATTTTTATCAAGGTTGTATGGGGTTAGAATCTCAGATAAAGAAATAACTTCAATATGTGGTATTATGGACTTGATCAAGAAAGATGTCTTAGCTGAACGAGGTTTCAGGGTAGAAGAATTGATTACAGCCAATGGGGCAAAGTTACTTATCCCTGCTTTTACAATTGTTGTAGGGAAAGCAATTGTAAGAATGGACAAGTCATTGTGCATAGTGCTGATTGGTTGGTTGTTTAAGAATTTATGGCGCAAGGTCCCTATATCGGACATTCCGCGCCAAACACAAGATCAAGATCTTTAATTAAAAGTCATGTCTGTTTCCAACCAATATTTAAAGAGTGCATAGTGCTGAATGCCATTTCAAAAAGTTATCTGGCGATTGATATCTATTGAACGTGGAAAATCTCACAACGAAGATGTGTGAGATAAGAAGCAACCATAAGAAAAGTAAAGAGACGAGTAAGGAATTTGTGGTTGAAACATCGTCTGGAGCTGAATGGGCAGTTTTCTCAAGCACTGCTGCATCCTTCACCATAATGTTGGATATGTATTGTGTATTATATGAAAAAGACTCAGGGTTCGTACTTTTAAGGTGAAAAAAAATTCCATGACTTTTCCATGACTATTTAAGGATTCAAATAAGCTGCTTTCCAGCTGCTTTGCCGAAGTATGAACTCTCGTGTTGTTATTTAGCCTGTTTCCTAGTCTTTCAGAGCCCCAATGAGAGGGTTGCAATTTAAAAGAAATCTGATATTGAGGCTTTTCATTGGCTCGGAAAGACTGGGAAACGGGCTAGTTAAGTACTTCTTAAGAACTTAAACACACACACACACTGTTGAGTTAGCATGAGCGCCTCATTTCATTACACTTCGTAAGGAAATTTTGCTTCGCGTTAGTGCGAACGCTTCTGAAGCCAATTTCAGCCGTTGATCCAAGTTTGACCATGTCTTTTACAGATTTTTCATGAGTTTTCCATGACCTTCATGAAAATTTTCAAATTCCATGACTTTTCCAGGCCTGGAAAATGATAAACGATATTCCATGACTTTCCAGGATTTCCATGACCCGTACGAACCCTGAAGACTGCCTGCCACATCCGGTGCGAGGATTGCAATGTCAGTATTCATGCACTGTCGTGCACTTGCCACGACTATTCCATAAGCTACGTAATCTGCAAACAAACAACGAAATTGGATCTACTATGCAAGATGAGATGAACACTGTGCTGAGAACTTAGTTACGGTAGTGCACCCGCCATTTCTAAAATTTGGAAAATTCTCTGCTAAAGAGTGCAAGTGCACCAAGTCCCTCGCTGGTGCTAGGGCTCACGTTGAACGATTCATCCAAATAATTAAAATCTTCAATATATAACATAGTATAAGAGTACCTTACCGATGTACACACCAACCGGTGTACACACAAACACTACCGATGATAACTAATGTTAGGATGCAAAAACAAAGAATTTCAAGCAGTATTAGCAAGCAAGGGTATATTTCCTAAAAAAGTAAAAACTGTTTTGAGTTGAAATTAGAATACAAACAGCTCACTACCAAATCATTCCAATTCTTAACATAACAACAAACATAATCTCGTCTCCCTACTCCCTACTGCTCCCTCCCTCCAATCCAAACACACAATGCCAAACGGTGCTCCTGAAAAATTTTAAAATAAATGTATTTTATCATATCGATTTTAGAATCGAGTCTTGAGAGAACGTGGTCGATTTCCAAGTTTTCAAAACTTATTAATATCACAGAAGGCAGACTCAGAGTTGCTCAGAGGTTAATAGATTACTACAGGTTGGCTCATAAAATCAGGGGCGTAGCCAGAGGGGGGATTTAGGGATATATCCCTCCCCCGAAACTCAGGAAATTTCTTTTTTGATCATAGAAAAACCACTAAAAATACCCCATATCCCCTCCCGAAATATCAACATCGCCCTCCGAATTTTTTTTCTGGCTACGCCACTGCATAAAATGTAAGCAAAACGAGGTCTTGACGTCACAAAATACAGGAAGTTGGTCTGCCAATGTTAATCCTATAAGAAACTATGCATAAAAATCGACGAAAATAACTAATTTCCACTAAATTAATTGGTTTTCTGGCACTTCCCAAGTAGACGGATGACGTTTGTTTTTGTAACAAAATGCCCTAAAATTGACGTCATTTTTTGGTCGAAATGTCCATTTTGAAGACGTCATTTTCGACGTCTTAAGGTGGACACAAATTAGAGCCGAGCGTTGTTTTTTACATAATCCTCTAGAATCCAAAGTTCGTTTGTGACGTACCTTCACAGTCACAAACAAAGAAGATGTTATAATAAGTTCTACTGTTACTAAATCCCCGCTGGAGCAGTGGTAGCGTGCCTGATTACCATGCAGCAGTTCGCGGGTTCGAACCCCAGTAAATATTATTTTATTAAAATTTCCAAAAATAGCAAAAAACAAGTCCGCACGCATGCGCAGTTAAGAGAATTGTCTCTGACGTCAGAAACGAACTTTGGATTCTAGCGGATCGTGTTTTTTACGTTGAATTCTCGTGCGGGGTTGATAGTTGTAAGGATTAAAATCGAGAATTCAACGTAAAAAACGAGATTTCAACGTATATTCGACGAACTTCAACCCCACTCCTGGTTTTATTTGGGGACCAAATTGTTAAAGTTAATTAAATAATGTATCTTTAGTTAGAAAGTGAGTGGCAACAGTACCCCATGACAGTTTAGTGTTTACCTTTTTGTTTACTTCTTCTGATGCCGTCCGCATGAAAACGCAGCGCGTTTATATGTCTTGTCACCGATCATTTTTGTACATACTCATATCATATAATATGTAACCAAGACAATCATAATCATCTTAATAAACAAGATTAACAGGTCATGAGGCCCAGGATGCTAATTGCGCACTCGATGCAAAAAGATTGAAACTTGGTTCAGATGCCGAGGTAGATTGGATCGGCTTGCGCGTAGTTGAAAACCTGAGCATCGTCAATCGTCATGGATTCAAATAAGATTCAAGTGAAACCACTGAGTGGCAAGAGCGACTGGCCGATATGGAAGTATAGGATCCGGTTCGTGCTCAACTGCCGTGCAGACGCCCTCGAAGTTGTTGAAGGAACTCTCCCGAATCCTGATGAACCAGAAGCGGGTGCAAACGCAGCAGCCCGACAAGCTTACGACGCAGCGAAGGCAAGATATGGCAAGGCCAACAATTATGCGATGATGGTCCTCACAAACTCAATGACAGAAGAAACGGTCCAGAAGATCATTAGATTTGTAGACGCTCGAGAGGCTTGGTTGGAGCTACATAAGATCTATGAGGATTCCTCTGACAATCAACTCTACCACACATGCATGAGGTTTTTCCAGGAGGCCTGGGAAAATGGAGATATGGCTGCCCACTTATCAAAGCTGAAAAACCTTTGGGAAGAATTGAACAAGGGGCTAGAGATGAAGAGGGAGAACAGGCTGCCTGAGATGTTGCTCATCTGTAAGATACTTGACAGTTTGCCACCCTGTTATCGTCCCTTCAAATCCACCTGGCTTTTGCTGAGCGATGAAAAGAGAACTCTGGACGAGTTAACAACTCAGCTCTGTTCCCATGAAAGAGAATTAAAGAAGGACAGTGTTCCAAGCATCAAGAACGATGAACAAGAAGCTCTAGTCACCCAAGAGACTAAGATCAAAATCAGCAAAAACAGTAAGTGTGCCTATTGCCACCGTAAAGGACATTGGGTGAAAACCTGTAAAAAGTGGATCGCTGACGGAAGACCACCGAAAGCAAGCGCTTCCCATTCAAGGGATGGAGGAAGCAGGGTTGCAGCCAACTTCACCCTTGTGGCTCTGGATGAGGAAGTGAATTCTTCTGAGTCAGGATCAGAGGACTGGTTCATTGATAATGGGGCATCAAAACATGTGACCAACAGCACTCAGTATTTCTTTGATTTTGAGAAATTCCAGTCACCCCACAGCATTACAGTTGCCAGCGGCAAGGCTTTACCTGCTGTTGGGAAAGGAAAAATTAACATAGTAACTGATGTTAAAGGTGACACACATTCCATTGTTCTCAAGAATGTATGGTTCGTGCCTGAAATAAGCAAAAATCTGTTTTCGGTACTGGCTGCCCAAGATGAGAATCAGAACAGCGTGTTTGAATCAACCTATAAGGACTGTGTCTTGAAAATAGGTGGGATACCAGTGTTGCATGGAACAAGAAGTGCTGGTGGAGGCTTGTTCAAAGCTGCCATGACAACACTACCTCCAGACAGGAACATCACGGTGGACATGGCTACTGAAGATGTTCTCCAACTATATCATGAAAGATGGGGGCATCAAGACAAGAGACACGTAAAGGCTGTGCTAGAGAGGGAGATAGACCTAAAAGTTAAGCTTGAAACCGCTATATGTGAACCCTGCGCTTATGGGAAAACACATCGACTAAAGTTTGGTCAGCGGAAAAAGGCAACTTCTCCTGGAGAACTCATTACTACTGACATTTGTGGCCCCTTCGATGAATCTCACAGAAAGTTCAGGTATTTTGCAATCTTCAAAGATAGCTTTACCAAATTCAGGTATTGCTACTTCCTTAAACATAAATCAGAAATACAAGACATTGTGGGTGGATTCATTAACCATGCAAAGAACCTCGGGCACAATGTTAGAGAGATCCTTAGTGACAACGGGGGTGAATTTGATTGCGAGAATGTCAGAAAAGTCCTAAGGGAACTTGGAGTGACTCAGAGGCTGACTTCACCATACTGCCCAGAGCAAAATGGTAGTACTGAAAGGGAAAATAGAACCATCGTTGAAATGGCCAGAACTCTGAAGTACGGAAACAAGGAAGTAGATTTCCCTAAGTCTCTATGGGCAGAATTTGTCAGCACATCTGTCTATGTTCTCAACAGAACAGGTAAATCCTCTGTTCCTGATACAACCCCTTTTGAACTGTGGATGGGCAAGAAACCAAGGATCAGACACTTGAGGATCATAGGATGTGTTTGTTTTGCCCATATCCCTTCTCAGAAGAGGAAGAAGATGGATAAGAAAGCTGTAAAAGGATACCTCATTGGTTATGATGGTGATGAGAGGTATCGAATCTATATCAAGGAAACAGGAACTGTCACTTGTTCTCGAGATGTGGTATTTGATGAAAAGCCATCAACCTCCAACCAGGAGACGTCCTTACCTTATCCATATGAACACAAAGATCCAGAAAAGGAAGATCCTGAGGAATCCAGCCTAGAAGATCCTGAGAAATCTGGCCAAGAAGATCCTGAGGAATCCAGTCAAGAACCTTGCCCAGGAAAGAACTCTGAAGATGCCAGACCAAGGAGACAGAGAAACACACCTAAGTGGACTAAAGACTTTGTTATGGAAGACTCGTTGACCTATGATGAGCTGGCTGTGACAACAGACAAGCAAGAGTCCAGTTGACTGGCTGCTGGGGACAAAAGACCCAAGAATCTTCAAAGAGACCCAGAAACTCTCAAGGAAGCTTTAAACAGCAAGGATGCTGAAGAATGGAAGAAAGCGATAGACGAAGAGTTGGGAAATCTCAAGAGGAACCACACTTGGGAGGTAGTCCCCAGGCCAACAGACAGGAGAGTTGTGAAATGCAAATGGGTTTTCAGGAGGAAAATAGAAGCTGGAAGCGTGAAAAGATATAAGGCAAGACTAGTGGCTCAGGGACACACTCAAGTAGAAGGCATCGACTACAATGAGACGTTTAGCCCGGTGATCAAGTCCAAATCCATAAGAGCTTTATTGGCATATTCAGTTGAGGCCGACTGGGTAGTTCACCAACTTGATATCACCGCAGCCTACTTGAATGGCAAACTGAGAGAAACCGTTTACATGGAATTGCCAACCACTTACTTGCACCAGGGACCATCAAATGAAGTCTGCTTATTGAAGAAAAGCCTGTATGGCCTTCACCAATCAGGAAGAGAATGGAATATTTGTCTAAATAAGTTCCTCCTTTCTTTTGGCCTAAGTAGGTCAAAAGCAGATCCCTGCGTGTATTTTGATGATAAAAGGAAACTCATTGTAGGAGTTTATGTGGATGATTTGCTGGTGATGTCTCCAGATGAGAAACTCATCCAGGGGTTCAAGGACAGTCTTGGTTCAAGCTTCGAGACCAAAGACCTGGGAGAAATCCACAACTTACTCTCCATCAGGATTGAGAGAGGCCAAAGTGGGTCAATGACTCTTGACCAGTCTGCATATACCAAAGAGTTACTGGAGATTACCGGTATGCTTAACTCAAGAGGTGCATCTACCCCTTTGGACCCAGGGATGAGGTACATACCTGCTACTGCGGAGGACTGCTTGGATCCTGATGGAGCATACAAGTACAGAAGAGCCATCGGAGGACTACTGTACCTGGCAGGCGGGACGAGACCTGACTTGGCCTTTGCGACCAACTACATGAGCCAGTTCAATAGCCGCCCAAGCAGAGAGCACTGGTCTGGTGTGCAGCACATCCTTAGATACTTGGCAAACACCAAGGACCTCAAGCTAACTTATACCAAGACGGGTAAGGAGCTTCAACTCTACTGCGATGCGGATTGGGCCGGCGACAGAGTGGACCGTCGCTCCTACAGTGGTTATGTAGTCATCCTGGCTGGTGGTGGAATCTCCTGGAGCAGCAAGAAGCAAAGAACTACAGCTTTGTCTTCTGTAGAAGCGGAGTACTTAGCAATGTGCTCGGCAGCTAAGGAAGCACTATGGTTCCAGAACTTCTTTGTGGAGGTCTTCAGAGAAGACGAGTGTTTCCCTCAAGAGATTTCTGTGGACAACCAAGGCGCAATTTCTTTAGCCAAGAACCACCAGACTTCCGAAAGGAATAAGCACATAGACCTCCAATATTTCTTCCTGAGGGAGAAGGTCGAGGAGGGAAAGCTTTCTTTCACCTATGTGAACACTAAAATGAACTGGGCAGATATGTTTACCAAAAGCCTAAGTAGACTTTTGCTTCTCACTCAAAGACAGGCTATTGGGTTGAAAAATTATTAAATTAAGGGGAGGTGTTAAAGTTAATTAAATAATGTATCTTTAGTTAGAAAGTGAGTGGCAACAGTACCCCATGACAGTTTAGTGTTTACCTTTTTGTTTACTTCTTCTGATGCCGTCCGCATGAAAACGCAGCGCGTTTATATGTCTTGTCACCGATCATTTTTGTACATACTCATATCATATAATATGTAACCAAGACAATCATAATCATCTTAATAAACAAGATTAACACAAATGACATGAAAATTGGTTTTGGGGTGCTCTTTCAGAATCGGGAATAATCTTTGATGTCGCCCATAGGAAAAACGAAAGTTGGTGCTTCGTTTAATATGTAGACGGCCCCCTAAGGACATAAACTATATTTTATTTTCAAAAAGAAGTTAAATCATGAAAAATAACACAAAAATTATCATCCAAACCCCGGTAGTTCGGAGTTCGCTCACAATGGAAACTGTTTCACTTTTTTTTCTACGACTTTACTAGCTGGTATAAGTGGGGTATTGCCGTATTTAGATGACATTTTTATACAGAGTAAAACCATAGAGTTAGTACTAATATTATAGAGACAGCTTAAACATCTGCTCTGCTATTCTAAGCGTGACCGGTCTCCCGGTTTCGCTCTGCCACTCACACTTGACTTTTTAAACCAACTTATTAGCCACTAAATCCCTCATTTGGCATTTTCGGTTTTTCGCGTGGCTTTGTCACCCGTATAGAAACTACGGCAAAAACGCCCGCCAAGCTCATACCGCCTAGCGCCAAGCTTTGCCAACTTCCAGTTCCTTCCTCGACCATTAAATCAGCAATTTTCTCCCTTAAATACTTGTTTAAACGAATCGGAAATGACTCGTATCGAATCAGGAAGGTTCATATTATATAGTGTGAAGCTTTTTTTTGAAGAAATTTCCCCGCAACATTATAAAAATACAGTTTAAAACTGTTTTTTCCGAATCCGCGGAATTTAAAAAAATTACAGGTAAAAAACTAATTGAGATAGAGAAATTTTTTCTTCACTGAACGATTCGTTATTGCTTTTTCTCGAGTTTCAAATTGTCGATATCTTTTTTTCATCACTTTTCTGGGAAGAATAGCAGTTTTTATACCCCAAATTCCACCTGCCTACGGGAGCTCCCATGTTAAAAATTTACTTCCGCCACTCACACAGGTCCGACTCTTTTCGACATGCAGGGTTGCCTTACCGAGAAGAGTAAGCTGTCTCTATATTTGTACTAACTCTATGGGTAAAACTAAAGAAGAGCATAACTTACGGTTAAAAGAAGTTTTAACTCGATTAAAAACTTCAGAGATTCGACTAAAGCGTGAAAAATGTGAATTTTCAGTTACCTCTATTGAATTATTGGGGTTTCGGGATAATAAGGATGTTATCCAGCCTAGTTTAAATAAAGTTAAGGCCATTCATGAGGCACCCTGCCCTAAAGATAAGACTGAATTGCAGGCTTTTCTGGGGGTTATTGAATTTTCATGGCTGTTTTCTTAAAGATAAATCTAATGTTTTAGAGCCCTTGCATCAGTTACTTCAAAAGGATAGGGTTTGGCATTGGACATCAACCGAACATGACAGAGCTTTTGTCGCAGCTAAGGAATTGTTAAAAGACGATGTAATCTTAGCTCACTACGATGAAAACCTTCCCTTAATTCTAACTTGTGAAGCGTCTTCATATGGGGTTGGTAGTGTGTTAAGCCTTTTTTGCCAAATGGGAAAGAGACACCCATAGCCCATCACTCTCGTTCTCCGTCGAGTGCTGAAAGGAATTATAGTTAAACTGATCTTGAGGCACTTGCAATAATATCAGCACTAAAAAAATGTAATCAATATGTGAGTGGGCGACATTTTAAAACAATCACAGATCATAAACCATTACTGGGCCTGTTTAATCCAAATAAACCTTTGCCGCAGATAGTTGCACCGAGGGTTTTAAGGTGGAGTTTAATGTTAGCAGCTTATGACTATGAGTTAGAGTACCGTAAAGGTAAAGATATTTCAAATGCTGATGCTCTTAGTCGCTTGCCCTTGGTTGTTCCGGACTGTGATGTGCCTGCTCCAGCAGAAGTTCTACTTTTGGAGTCTTCTCCAATGACCCTACTAGATTCCTCAAAGATTTCTTCAGCAACAAAAAAAGATCCCATACTATCAAGAGTACTTTTGATGACCATGAACGGTTGGCCTTCTAGAGTTGAAGAAAATTTCAAGCCATACTTTCGCAGTCAGAATGAACTGAGTGTTCACCAGAACTGTGTGCTGTGGGGTAACAGAGTCATTATTCCTACTAGCTTAAGGAAAGAAGTTCTGAGTCTACTTCATAATGGACACCATGGCATTGTAAGAATGAAGGGATTAGCTAGAAGTTACGTTTGGTGGCCTCACATGGACAGTGATATTGAGATGACAGTAAAGACGTGCACCCCATGTCAAGAGAACCAGAGAGCTCCTGCTAAAGCTCCGTTACATCGTTACATCCATGGGAATAGACTGATAGACCTTGATCACGTCTGCATATTGATTTTGCCGGTCCGTATCATGGCAAAAAAATTTTGCTTGTGCTTGACTCACACTCTAAATGGCTTGAGGTGGAACTGGTCTCCTCAATGTCATCGTCAGCTACAGTGGACACTCTCCGATCGCTTTTTGCGACGCATGGACTCCCAGATACCATCGTGTCAGATAATGGCACCACATTCCAATCTGCTGAATTCAAGGACTTTTTAGCGAAAAATCAGATACGCCAGGTTTTTGTGGCACCATACCACCCTTCATCAAACGGCCAAGCCGAACGTATGGTTGCCACTACCAAGCAGACGCTGAAACGTATAGTTAAAGGAAACTGGAAGGCTCGCATTGCACGATTCCTATTTGCTCAGCATCAGGCCCGTATTTAGGGTTTTTGCCGCCCTGTGCATATCGATACATTGCCGCCCCCCTCCATTTCATTTCCTGTTTCAAGAAAATACCCCTCTTGTTTCTTTTAAAAGTCTACTACTTAAAGGTGGGGTCTTAACCTTTTGAACCAAAGTATCAAAATGTTGGGTTTTTTTTTAAAGAGTATCATGCAAGATCGCCTTGTGGTACAACTGGGGGGTATGGGGGTCCTCCCCCGGAAGAAATTTTGAAATTTGACCCTTAAAAGTAGGGTTTTAACTCGTTTTGAGAACCTTTTTAGGTTCATCACTTTTACCTTTTAACACAGAATGTCAGGGATTTTCTCAAAAGTGTCACGCAAAATTATCTGGTGGTACCACTGGGAGGTCTGGTGGTCCTCCCTCTCCCTCAGAAAAAATTTTGAAATTTACCTGTAAAAGTAGGATTTTAAATCATTTTGAGAACTTTTTAGGTTCATCCCTTTTATCTTTTGACACAAAATTTCGGGGATTTTCTCAAAAGTGTCAAGGAAAATTCCCTTGTGAACCGCAGAGATGGGGGTCCTCCCGCAGGAGAAATTTTGAAATTTAACTTGTAAAAGTAGGGTTTTAACTCATTTTAATAACATTTTTGGGTCTAAGACGGGACACTGTCCAGAGTGCTCCCCTTGGATCGTTTGTTTGGGGGGCGGATTTTGGGATTGGGATTTTGGGGGGCGGCAGATTGTTGTAATCTGCCGCCCCCCAAAATTTTGCCGCCCTGTGTTATAGCACATGTTGCACGTGCCTAAATACGGCCCTGCTCAGCATACTGACATACCGCCAGAAGAAGAGCTATTGACGTCATACGATGATGCTGCGGTTGTTATAGAAACGGATTATTCCACTTAATTTCGGGGGTGATGATGATTCTTTTGGCGCTAAAATAAATGTTTTGCGCCAAATCTGAGTGGCTATTTTCAACTTAGTACTTCTTTCGATTCTAGAGTCACGGATGGGAATTTCCTTACATTACTAGATCTAATCTGATTTATTACACCTGATAAGATCTATCTCAACTGATCAGATCTATTTCAACTGATCTTTCATATAATCTCTGATATATTTAATTTAATTTCATATTATCTGATTTACTTCATCTTACCTGATTTGATTTTGGATATTTTGTAATTTTTTTGGATTTAATCTGATCTATATCAACTGGTCTGATCTATTCACTATCTGATCTGATCTTTTGATCTGATTTTTTGTTAAATTTTGCATTTAAGTTCAGTTTGCAGAGAATAAGTTCAATGAGCAAATCTTTGTGAGGATTTCGAAGCGATCCGAAAGGTCCTGCATACGCAGCTTGGTGAGCGATAGCGAGTAGGGGGAGGTAGCTCCCTAATCTTGTAAAAAATATCAAAAAGATAATGAATACATATTTTTTATATTTTGTCACTTCACAAGTTTCTAACGCCTTATTTAAATTTCACATTTCACAAGTATGATATTATAAAATTAAAACTAAAGTTATATCAGCTATATAAAACTGAATATAACTAATTCCCTCAAAATAGCAATATAAAAGCATACTAAACGGTAAAAAGTTTTCATGTGTAAAAGTATTTCCAATTTTTATTGACGAGAAATTTCAAAGATAATCAATAATTTAATGTAGTTTAATAAGATTTCTCAATCGCCAAATGTACGCTTAAAATGCCAAATATTGCAGTTCAATTCATACCAGCTTCCCTCTTCTTTTGGACTCGTCTACTCACGGCAACCCTGTTCATAGCTCTTCTCCTCGCGGTATGTCTATATTCTGCCGTGTACCACTACGGGTAAATCACCGGCAGAACTTTTAATGAATAGGCGTCTTGCGTCCTTGTTGGATCGATTACATCCCGACCTCAACAAAAAGATGAATAGGAAAAGAGATGACAAGTTGATGGAGGAGAGGGACAAACGTCTAAGAATCTTCCAGGAAAATAATCATGTCTATATTCGTAATTATACTGAAGGAGTTCCTTGGATCCCCGCTAAGATCCTAAATGCGACTGGTCCTGTCTCTTACCGAGCTGAATGCTCTGATGGTAAAGTGACTCGACGGCATGTCGACCAAATCCGCAGTCGTGTGTCTCCTGCACTGCAGATGAGGAGGACACTGATCCTTCTGTGGTCTCTGGTAGTGATCTTCCCATACCGGATGAGCCACCGCAGCCAACTCCTGAGGCTGCTCCTGATCCTTACGACCTTTCACCATCATTGGATCCACTGCAGGTTCAGCCAGCAGTCTCGCCTTCGCCAGCGCTTCGGAGATCGGATAGGAAGCGCTCCAAACCAGAAGGAGAAGGCCTAAAGGATTTTATATATTCAACTTAGAGGGGAGGAGTGTTATGTATCGTAATCGTGTGCGGCCCTGTGTGTCAACTCTTCACACTGACAACCAAACGGCATCGGGTCAGTGTAAATTACAACAATCAAACCCTAAATCAAGTGGACACTTTTCGCTAACATGGTGTGTTTCTGGAAAGTAAACTTTCATGGAAAAAAACATGCTGAGGAAATGGCAAAAACGGGTAGCGGTAGACTCAAATTATTGAAAAGGCTTTCAGGTATTACCTGGGGTTCCTCGACCGATACCCTCTTGACTACTTATAAATCCTACGTTATACCAGTATTAGAATATGGAGAGGAACTTGTTGCTACTGCCTCTTACCGAGCTGAAGCTCTGATGGTAAAGTGACTCGACGGCATGTCGACCAAATCATGTCAAAAAATTGTTGATTTGACCCAGAACAAGGCACTCAGACTTATTACTGGGGAAGCTGGCTCTACCCAAATCGCTGCTATGGAGGTTCAAACTGGCCTTGAACCTTTAAAAATTAAAAGGCAGAGGTAATTAGTGAATCTCCGTGAAAAGTGCAAAAGATTAAACCTCCAACATTGACAAAATCATATCCCCGCCAATGCCAGATTAAAAACTCATAATACCTTTTTATCATGTGTTGACCAAATCAGTGATGTCTACAGCCTCTCATCGACTCGACCTAAACCTTTTGCTGTTGGTTTGTCTCCTCCAATTTTCAGGACTCCATCATACTCTTTAACTATCGGTCTTACTGAAAAGAAATGTCGTACCGTACCGGAAGCCGAGCCCTTAGGGCCTTCTCTTTGGAAGTTAAAGCTACAAATCACCCAAAAGAGGAGTGGATCCATAATTACACTGATGGTTCTGCTGGTGAAGGAAATACTGGTGCTGGTGTCTACTGCGAGGGTTCTTTCGAGAAATTTTGTGTGGTTGGATCTTATGCCTCTAATTTTGATGCAGAGATCTATGCCATAAAAATCGCTATTTCAAACCTGTTGAGTCTGGAAATTGTTTATAGAAAGGTAGCACTTTTCATTGACTCCCAAGCTGCAATCCTGGCTACTACTTCGCCTAATCCTAGTGATTGCTCTCTTGTTGAGGAAGTCAGGACAAATTTTTCCCATGCTATCACTGTGGCTGGAAAATAGTTCTTCAATGGATTCCTATCCTTTGTAACATACCCGGTAATGAGAAGGCAGATGTTCTAGCCAAAAATGGATCCAAATTACAACAGCCGTTTTTCCCATTATCTTTCTACCAGTCCTGTGCCTGTATTCAAGTCAAAAGGACGGTAAGGAAAACCTTGGAGCAGGATTACATAGAACTTTCAAAAGAGAAGATGTGGAGAGATCTCCTACTTTCTCCTATCCCAGTGGTTCCCAAAGTGGGTTCCGCGAAAAAATTTAGGGGTTCCATGCGACAAACTTTATTTCATTAAAAAAAATTAGAATGGTGTAAAAAATAAGAATGGACAGCGCCGCCCCCCTTGTACCCAAAAATGTTCTCAAAATGAGTTAAAACCTCACTTTTTTCAGTCGAATTTCAAAAATTTTTTTGGGGGGAGGACCCCCAGACCCCCCCCATGGTATCACAAGGGGATCTTGTGCGATACTTTTTGGAAAATCCCAAACATTTTGACATTTTTTTGTCAAAAGATAAAGGTTATGGTCTGGAAAATTCTCCTCTTGGCCCCGAACAGCTTCATAAAATGAGTTAAAACTCTACTTTCACAAGTCAAATTTTTCTGGGGGAGGACCCCCATACCCCCCAGCGGTACTAGAAGGGGATCTTGCGTGATACTTTTAGATAATCTCCAAGAATTTGACATTTTTACTAAAAAGGAAAGGTGATTGTCTGGAAAAGTGCCCCCACCACTGGACCCGTGCTGGAGGTTTCATTTAATATCATATATATTAAATTTTGAAAAGTCGTTGATTAAAAAATTTTCAGGTCTTCCGCGATCATTGGTAACAAATTTGTGGGTTCCACGACCAGTTTCCACGACGAATAGTTTGGGAACCACTGTCCTATCCCAATGGACCTGCCAAGAGCAGTTTTTGTTGCAAATTTTAGAATAACTACAGGACACAAATTTTGAATGGACTCCTTCACCGCATCGGTGTGGTTGGGAGTGGCAGCTGTTCTTTATGTTCCTCGGGCGACAGCGACACTATGAACTTTTTACATTTGACAAATGAGGTATTTGCACGTTTTGAGATTAAATTTTATTAAAATAATAGACAAAAAACCACGAAGAATGACGTTTACATCAAGTATTTTCATAGCCTAGTTTCTGAGTTATAAATTTTTGAAATTTTGTTTTTTGTTTGGGCGCAAAAACACTTTTGAATCTCAAATCGTGTGCTGTGACGTCACATCCAATAGAAGCCCGTTTTCTGATCACGTGAATACAGCAAACACAATGGTTTTCATGCGCTGTGATGTCACATCCAATAGAAGCCCGTTTTCTGATAACGTGACTTTTCTGGCGTTTTGGCAAAAATAAAATTTGAATTTTAATTTATTTAAAACAAATTTTCGAACTTAAAAATCAGAAATTCGGGAGTTTTAAACCATAATGTATCAAAAAAGTATAAAATCAAGCAAATCCCTCACTCATGCAAATACCTCATTGCTCTGCAATGATTGGTTCTATGCATTTTGCTATTGACAACTTTACCGAGGATAAGTTTTATTGGGCTGCGAGAAGGCTTATGACGGATCGCCACAGCCTAGTCGACGTGGTAAAAAAAGGTATTAACCGAGGAGCACCGTTCTTTGTAAGCTAGATAATCTTTAAGGAAAAAATAGAAAATCTGACGTTTCTGAGGCAGTGGTTGATCTATCTAGGATTCGTTTTTTAGGGGGGAGCTAAAAGGTTTGAATCTTCTCAACAAATGTAATATTGAAAAGGTTGAAAATAATCGCGTTCTGGAGGACCTCCCCATGAAATTTTTTGGAAATCGAAGTCTAAAAAGCAGGTTTTCAACTCGTTTTGGTACACGTAATCCGAAATTCGAACATTATATTTTCAAGAATTTATTATTTGCTAGGAGTTTTGTATATTGACGAACTCATCAAGTCCCAAGGGGGTCTGGGGGTGCTCCCCCAGAATTTGACCCTAAAAACAGGGTTTGGGGGTTTGGTTTTACTCGTGTAGTACCCTTTATTCCCCCCTGCCCTAATATCGTCCCTCAATTAATACGTTTGTTATGGGGAAACCGGGGGTTCCACCGGAAAATTTTAGATTTTAACATGCAGAAAAGGTGGTTTTTAGACTTTTTTTAAGGGACATAGACAACCTCTTTTGAGTTAGGCACTGGAATATTTAACGCCTAAAAAAGGGTTCAAAAATTTTGGCTCGGGCCCATTGGGGGGGGGGGGTGGACCCGGATACTCCCCCTTGGCTACGCCCCTGTATCGGGTGATTTTAAATGAAATGACCCAGACTGTTTTTATCTTGAATTAAAATTTCAGAAGAGTAGTGTCAGGACTCCTCCTATAGTAAGGTATCCGATTTATCAGGGGGAGAGCAGTATGAAAATTTGTTTAAATTTCGTGGGTGAATTTCAATCCGTAACCCCCCATGGAAACGGCTCTCGGAACTTTTTCTGATCCCCCCGTATTTGATTTCAGGTTCAGGAGGGTATTTAAATTTCTTCCAGACTTTAAATTTCTTATTTTTAAAAGGGGGTTGGTTCATAATTATTTCAAAGGACCTCCCTTAGGGGAAAATCCATATATTACGTAATGTGTTTTTTCAAATATCTGGCCCCCTCCCCCTTGGTGAGATTTTGCTGGACCCCCTTCCCCCACGTGAGATTTACCTACAACCTTTAAAAATAATTTTCTATCCTATTCGTTTGCATTTTGTGCTTCACAGCACCTAAAACTTTTCCATTATTAATGATGTGGGGGAAAAGGACATTATTCCGCCTAAAAATCACCACAGTATCTTATCTGTTGGTATTATTATTATTCCTTTCTCATACTTAAAAAAATCGTTTAATTTCTAACTTAAAAAGTTGTTCTAATGGAACCTCCTTTTCAAAGATTCATGCGAAAATCAAAAAATCGATCCATGAATAAAATAAAACTCAGAGATTAAGGTAAATTAATGTTGAATTCAAACTACAACCGCAACTATACCTTTGACTTAAACAAAAACTAAACTATAAATACGTACGAATTCTAATTCTATTACAAAATAACAAACAGTATTTAATAAAAGATTTTGTGTGGAATATACATATGGTAAAACCCGTCCCTTTAATTAATTGTAAATGTTTCAGAAGGTATTCCAAAATATTTAATACATTTTCTAGAATATTTCTTAAATGAAGTCTTATGTGACTTCGGTACAATATGTTAACGCATACGCAAGTAGAGAACGTTAGCTTTCTTGTAAAAAATTGCTAGAAATTCATTGAATATGAATCAGTTTTTTAAATTTAAATGCCTATAGTAAGGATATTTCGGTAAAAGAAGTAATTTTTAATGAAATAACTCCGAAGTTTACAAGTTAAAATATATCTTCCGGTTTTTGTTAAGCTTTTCTCATGCATTTATGGTTGAAATGAACTACATAACTATCTAATTGTTTTAACACATGTTATGTTACATTAGAAAAGTATATTTTAACAGCTTAAATTAGACTACCTAGATATGACTTAAAGCTTAGCAGGGGTAGTGAGGTCTCTCAGACCACACATTATTTTCCAATCCTCCCCCTACCACATGCATGGACTAATTGAATGGAATCTTCCCCTAGCTTCCCCAAATTCGTTATCAACGGTCTCCTAGGCTTCACCTCCTCCGCAGTGTAACAGTTTTCGTCCCGAGTTAGTATGCAGGGTATTGAAGGTTGGCCGCAGAGATATATTCTCATAATATCTCTGTTCCGCGTTGTGTGCAAGAGTTAAAAAAGTTAAATTATGAGTGATTTCAGTTGGAAAAATTACTGAATAATATTTTTGAATTTATATCAATTTTTTGCTTTCAAAACAACGGTAAAAAATTTATATATTGGACACTCAAAATATTTTGTAATGTTCCAGGGGTGCAGAATATGTCCAAACGCTCTTACGATGTTTGAGGGAAATTCAAGCAGCTCTGGGGAAATTTTTGCTCCAGATTCCAGATAGGAAAAAAACTTATAAATTCAATAATCAATAGCTGAAAAACAAATATTTTGGGTATTGACAGCATCTAAATCTCAAGACAGATGTCAGGTGAAAACTGCAGAAATACGATGTAAAGTGGTAAAAGTAAAACAAAATCTCATTTTGGGGAAAATTTTGTAGAAAACAAATTGTGAGGGGAAAGTTTTGGCCCTGAAACATTTTCTGCACCCCTGTAATGTTCTAAACTAATTTTCTCTTACTAAAATTTGCTCTATGTATCAAATCATAAAAACAAAACAATTAATTCACAGCAGATGCGGTTTTATTTTTCAGTTTAAAGATTTTACTGTACCTATGAATTCTATCGATAATTTTTAGTCGTTCGTGTAGGAAAACGTTCATTTCATCCTAAAGTTACTATTTAGGAACAGCTTTCGTCTACGGTATGGTGATTTTTGAAAGTCGACAACGGAGATAACCCCTTGGATACGTGGTATCGACCAAGTAGATTGAAAGTCACCGTACCCGTAGACGAAAGCTGCTCCACTATTTTTTAAAAAATATATAAAGTTGCGTGGTCTCAGAGTTGCGTGTTCCCCTGGTATGTTTCATTTTTCACCACTGTTACGGGTTAAATTGCACCAATTTTCTTTGTCTTCAGTAAATATAATATTTTATTATATTATTTATAATAAAAGAATTAAAACACAACTGAAGATGTTTTTTAATCCTTTTATTTGCTTTCATCTTTTATGTTCTATCTGTCAACTTCTGCTACTTATTTCAATCTTCTGTGGTATTTCTGGTTTAGGAACTCACTAGTGTTTTAATAAGCCTTTATATGATAGGCATGTAGCAGAGAGCGTTATTTCAACCGACTCCATGTTTACACAAACAAGGCTAAACATGATCCAGCACGTTAACTGTCTGGTAAGGCTTGGACATTGGACAATAGGGTAAATAAAGGGATGTATTCCGTTTCACTATGGTAGCGCCATCTTTTACACAAACGTGAAAACAATCATGAAACTGCTGATCCTAGGGATTTTTTTACTTTTTAATCAATGGTTTAGATCAGGCGTGCCGGACTGGGACTCCCGTCGGAGCCAACGCCGGTGGCAACACAGCCAGTCATTCTCTCGGATGGGTTTCCGAGCTTTCCGAACGCTACCGAATCAAACGAGCTGGCGCGCGCCTCGTAATAGTATTTTTTTTCTATTTGAAAGGCGGTAATTATTTTAGTTTCCGTAGCATCTGTTATTTATCTTATTCGTGGCGTTTGTTTACAAAACCGGCGGAATGTTTAGGTCTGATTTTTCCTCGATATCCGTGGCTGTTGATATTAGCAAATCATTAGTATCAAGAGGCAGGCACCAATTAAGAAACTTTTCAACGGGGGTGCGGTCTTTTTTTTAAATATTTTTTAGAAGTAAAATAAACTCACTTATTCAACTCGTTTTGTTACGCCTTAACCGAATTATAAAGATTTCATGGTAGAATTTTTGCGTTTTGACGATTGAAGATGTTATAATAGAGATATAATTGCCAAGGGGGTCTGGGGGTCCTCCCCTCAGAAAGTTTTTGTTTTTAAAATACCTTAAAATAACAGGGTTTTAATTTTAACTCTTTTTGGTGTATAAAACTTTGTACAGCTCCCGGAAAAAAAAGTGTTTATTTTATTTTTTGCGGGAGCCGTACCTTGTGTCAGAGCAAAAGGTGGGACGATGGACCCCTCCACCCCCCCTTGATCCGTCCCAATCAAGAGGGATAGAGTCACTACTTTTATGTTTTTAGTTGAAAAATATCTAAAATCTGTACAGATGAAACATAATTATACGTGAATACTGCACGTTAATTTTTATTGCGATCGGCAAAGTTTGTTAACATGTATCTATCGCTTGTCTTGATTTCCCAATCCCATCTGCCGTTTGAAAATATTACATCACTGAAGTTTGCAGCCAAGATTAAGCGAGGTTTGATGATTGCTTTGGTTCAGTGTTTCTTGCTTTTAAGGGGTAAATGGATGATCGTTTGAAAATTCGATTGAAGTTTGAAGTATTGATCTTAATCCTTTTTTTTATCAATCACTAGCGCTAAAGCGCTAGACCCGGCTTTGCCCGGGCGCAGTAGTGCTGACGCGCTAGACCCAAGCTTCGCCCGGGTTTTATTTATTTTTTTATAAATATCATCTGGTGTGTTACAGATGGGCTTCGCCAGTCCATTTTTAAAGAAGATGATTCTGGTGTGTTACAGATGGGCTTCGCCAGTCCATTTAAAAAAATTCTTCTGGTGTGTTAGAGATGGGCTTCGCCAGTCCAAATGTGGAAATAGTTAAAGAAAGGAGCCACTTTTATGTTTATGTTACAACAATGGATTTTAAACTGCAACAATCGAGAATATGCCTACAACAATTAAAGTTACATCTTCTCTTATGATATTTACAACAATGGGAGTTTTCCATGAAGTTAGGCACGAAATATGGGGTTTTAAGGTAAAATCAGATTTGAATTATAAATTAAGGGTTAACAATTAAAATTTCGAACAAAATAATTTTGTAGTGAAAATGTAAAAGTCTGTTTTAATTGCAAATTTAAGGCGGCTTTAGACCACCCGGTTTGCGACAGCTATTCCGCGGTTTTCGGGAATTTCGACAACCGCAGTAACTCAGCGACCTCTCGAAAGATGGCGCTGTTCAATTGAGGGAAGAGGGTCAATTTTTTGTCGCGAACCGGATGTCGCAGAATCGCTGTCGGGAACCGCGTGGTCTAAAGCCGCCTTTATTGTAATGAAATAAGAAATTTCACAGCAATTTTTTCAAATCAAATTTTATTATTGCAATAAACAAACAAAATACAAAAACTATGACAAAAAAGAAAGAAAAGGGGAAAAAATACATTGTTCCATAAATTTGTATCCCAAAGGAGCAACTTGCTCGTCCTTGGGGTACAGGAATTTTAAGAATAAATGTCTGATGAAAAACAGTGGATGAATAATGCATAAAATCACGTAAAAATAGAAAAGAAAAGTGCGAATGGCTTAGCTGGCAATTTTGTGTATTAAGATTAAGGTTGGAAATTTACAGATTTTTATATTAAAATAAATATATTATTCTTATAGTCAAGTAAAAATATGAAATTATTTATTTGTTTTCATTGTCAAATGTGTAAATAATATTTTAAAAACCTATTAGTGCATTGACATAACAAAATAGTTTAATTTATCATTTGAATTTTTTGTATTTTAACTATTTTCTGTAAAGAAATGTTTATCAAATCATGTGAAATATTAGTAATTCTATTCTACTTTGATATATGCTTTTAAATTTGTTATTTATAAATCCTGGAGAGAGCTAATTTTGACGATATTGAAATGACATATGACAATGTTCATGTTTAAGTGTCACAAAAGCAATAAGGATTGAACTTCATTTAATACTTAACCATATTAATATATAATATAATTAATTTAATAACTTCATTAATGACGTACTTATAGCTTCCATTGTCAGGTTTTTCATCCCTTTCGAAACTTTGCAATGGGAACTAGGCGGACCTGGAAAAGTTGTAACTTTCCCCTGAACCTTATATTTACCCAAACCTTATGTATTGCTCCTATGGAGCTGGCAGGGGCTTCCCCCAAACCAGGTTCTTAGGTTCGGGCACTTTTTCCAGGTCCAGCGCTAGGGATTGTCGTTTTAGGGCATTTTGGTCGTCCCGGGATTTTGGAATAATATTCCATAGCTGCCAAGTACTCCTATTTTATCGGAGTTACTCCTATTTTATGTTCCTTCTCCGATAATCCGATTTTTCTGTAAAAACTCCGATTTTTCGATTTAAAAAAAAACTTATGTTGAAATCGTAAAAGACAAGCAAAATAAAAAAATAGTGCCATTTAAAGAACATGTTATTAAAAGTAAGATGAGTGAAATATATGAATTAAACATTACATTTTCTTTTTTAAGTTTAATTTTTCCAGAAAGCATTAATTTCTGGTATGGCAAGGGCAAGAGCTATGATAAATAAATCGTTTTGGACGCCTGTAGTCGCAACTTATGAATGAATTTGTTTTCATCTATTTTAAGGGGATGTTGTTTTTGTTTCTTCAGACTTCGTTTTAGGTTTTTATCTAAATTATTTGTGCTTCGTAGTTTTACTACTATGAACTAAAAAAGCGGCTTAAATTTTAAATCGTGACTGTAAAAAATTTGGGGGAGCTTCCATGTGTATTCTATGAAAGTACTCCTATTTTTTCCTCCATCAGGTTGGCAGCTATGATATTCGACATCAACAAGTACAGTGCCCAGATATTACTTCTCCATCATTTTTGGTTACAATCCAAGGCAGGTGGAATGGCTTCAACAGAAGGATTGTTGGATGTTGTTTGGATGGCTTCACCAGAAGCAGCAACAACGCTCACTTTATTTGCTTCGCATCTAAAGCATTTAAACTCCCTAACTTTCCCCGATTCTACATACGTAGTTATAAGGTGGCAAAGAAGTGTAGTCATTAAATGACGCCTTGGTGTACATTTCCTTCTTCACCACCAAATAACTGTAGACATCGAAGATTGTTCGGCAATTTCGTCGCCTTGAAAACGAAGTTCCAAAGATCTTGGTCCAACGGATCAGGCAAATCAGTCATTTATCTGTAATATTTCCAAATACTGAGCCTGGAGATGGCCCTCAAGGTTTTTAAAGTACGAGGAACTCATTTGGAAATAAATATACCTTAAAATGTTATACTAATTCAAATCAAACCGCCGTACAACATGGGCTGCCTATGGAGAAACAAGTCGAACCGGTAGTTAGGAATGCCTGGCCTAAATCACTTCCGTCAACCAAGTCGTTTATTGGTGACTAGGTGAATGGATATGTAGGGGAGAGTAGGGAGGGATGGGACATTTTTTTTACAAATATATTTTTTAAATTATTTTCTAAACATACAGTATTGAAATTTTCATGACAATATCTTGAAACATTTTAACATACTTAAAAAATATGTATTTCATGGTAAGTAAGAAAATATGTGTTTTATAACCTAAATAAAATAGCAAGAAAATGTCCCATCCCTCCCTTATATGGGGGAGAGATGGGACATGTTTATAAAACTTAAAATTGATGCCTTATTTTAAAAAATACTATGAAAAATGATAAATACAAAGTATTTTTTTTTATTTCTAATGGGCCGGTACTAGGACATTATCCTTTAACCACTGAAATGCCCTGAGAAGTACCTACTTAGCGTTACCCAGCGAGCACCTGTGGACTGAAGCCACGGAGGTTAGGTACTGTTGCCCGCGCCACACACACATTCACTAGCACAACCCCTTTTTACAGGGGGCCACATTCATTCATCACACAAGGACAGAAATTAACATCCATGCCAAACGGGGATTCGAACCCCGGACGTACGGCTTCGCAGTCAGATACGCTAACCACTCTGCCAGCACGTCGGCTAAATACAAAGTGTCGCTTATGTATCAAAGGTTTATTATTTATTAACACATTTATTTTTTTATCTAACATTGTATTTGGAGAAATCTAAATCAAAGAAAAAAATATGCCTGAGCACGACTAGTTCCGCCAACCATCTTTGGTGGGGACAACTTCGCAATAATATCTGCTTTATCAACGATGGAACAGTCACTTTCTTGAGGGAAAATAAATTTCCTTTTCATTTTTTCTCAGGCAGAGTACATTAAAACTATCCATGCAATCTTCATCCTCAACTTTTCCGACATAGTGCACCACAGATTTCTTGGTAGAAAATTTCACCAATACAAAATCATTTAACCCTATATTTTCTTTCTCCCAATCAATCTCTTCTATATCTTCAGGCACATTTACATCAACATCATCATCATCAGAGGTATCATGTATGGAAATAGATGTTTCCTCATCAGTTGACTCCTCAATTTGAAACAGCTTCCTTTTCTTCTGTGGTTTTGCTTTCAGTATCTTCTGCTTCCTTTCATTTGTTTGAGTTTCAATTTCCTGTTTTTGAGGTGTATCGGTAAGAATTTTTGTTCTTCCTTTGGAAAAGGACGAATGTCTGCAGGACTTAAAGTCTGCGAGGTTGAGGTTGTGCACTGTAGCAAATTAGTTTCTTCAACTTGGTTCAAAGATTCTTCTACACAAGAAGGACCATCCTTATCAGTAGGCATGATAGGACGATCAGTGACAAATGAGGTTAAAAAATCTTCCTCTGTAAAGGGCTCACTATTGAATGGATATATTCCTGTCTTCTTAAACCCTGAAATGATATTCAGCGGTGTAAATGAAGAATGGTTTATCTCTCCAACTAACTCTGCTATGTGATACATGCTTATAACTTTGCCTGGATTGTTTATATGCCAGTCGTTACAAGCTGAATTAAATCGTGCCTTAAATGAAGAAAACACCGAAACATCCAACGGCTGTAGTTTGTGGCTATAATGAGGAGGAAATGTTAGCATAACAATCCCGTTATCTCTTGCCTTATTTACGACTTCAATGTTCACATGACTGGCATGATTATCAAGAATCAACAGAATGGGATTTTCTTTTGTGCACTTGGTGTACTGATCCATTCAGCTTTCGACTTGCAAGCAGAATTCGCCGAAAAAGCTCCATATTCCATGGTTGTTGACTTAATAAGCTGCTCAATAGTGCACAGCTTTTCGACTTAGTTTCTAGTTGTTCTCTTGTCCGAATCCAGAGACTCCCACACATTGTTGAATTCTTGGTACTCTTGTCCTACAGTCAACAGAATTATTCCATGCAAGAGTTCATTCGGAATAGAGTTCGAGCCAATTCAAATCAAATTTATTGGACAAAAGACAAAACATGTATAAGACATGGAACACACAGACAAGGACTGTACAAAAAACAGAGGGAAATATATACATATATTGACATTTAGTTTAAACATAGAAAAAACAAAAAGTTGATTATGTGGATCCCAAAGAGCCAAAGGTTCGCCCAGGGAACCTAAATTAAAAAAAAAGATTTTATCATGTGGCAAGAGCTGCGCTGAGATAAAAAGTCCTGAGATAAAAAGATGAATACCGGATTTAAATTTGTTAATATTGTTGGTTAGTTTAAGAGTTTCTTCCAGTTTATTAAATATGTATGGTCCCAAAAAGGCATGAGATTTATGAAATATTTCTTTTTTAGATTTAGGGATATACAAGTTACCTTTAGCGTTTAAAGGCATCCATTATAAGATAGTAACTGAAGAGACGTCTATACCCGGTATTCACAGCTATTTCAGACCGTACACAAAATGCAGGACTATTTAGCTCATATTAACTTATTTAGCACATTATTAAGCGCTAGTTTGAGCCAAAAAGTCTCAAAAACACTTAAATAGGGTGGGTTGGGGTAATATGGGTCAATTTCAAGGTACCTTCACATTCTAAGTTTTATTTCATCAAAACTATTACTTTTTAATGATTTCTTTCAATTGGATCTTGACATTACAATCCTTCAGAACATTTTCATATAATTTTATCAAATATTTTTTAGTTATAAGTTGGTTAAACTTAGCATCAAAAGTAATGACCTATTTTACCCCAATGTGGGGTAAAATAGGTCTCATTGCAAAAAGATGTCAAAAATATATTTATTACTACATATACATGAAAATAAGAAAAAGGGCAATCGGCTAAGCCGTTTTCATCTGAAAAAAAATTGTTTTAAGTTGCACTTTAATGAAATTGTAAAAGTCCGGAGTTAATGAACATTGTTCAAATTTAGCATTTAAAATACTTCGTTTGGGTAAAAAAATAAACTTGTATGACAGTTCAATGTATATTTGAAGGAAATAAGTTAAAAACATTGTTTTTCTTAATACAGAAGGCCTCCTAACTATGACCCATTTTACCCCAAGTAAAAAATATTGTTATAAAAGATAAAATATTTAAATTTTTTCTAATCTGATTGGCTTTAAATGTCTCTCAGACTTTCTTTTATGGAAAAGTATTACAAAAGTCTGCTGTAATTTATTACAATATATGATATTTTGGAAGTTAGTAAACCCTGTTTTTTCGATGACATCATTTACGGTTCAAATTAAATATTTTTTCAGTCCTCAAATTAATAAATCTTAATTTTTGATAGTCGAAAAATATTGCCAACAGATAAAAGATTATAATACAAAAAAATGAATGAAAATTATTCAATTTAAATTTGATTTATATCGAGTTAATTAAAACTGACCTATTTTACCCCAAGACCCACTTTACCCCAACCCACCCTATAGTAAATAATAAATCAAAAATACCAAAAACTTTGCCAGAGCAGAAAAACACGTCGACAACAACATTCACAGCTGTTGCCACTCAATTCTTTTCAGCTCATTGTTTAAGTTAGCAAACAGCCTTTCCACTTTAGCTGCATGGGTCGCAACATTATCCTGAGGATCTTTGACGAACTGGAAGAACTGCGTCATCAGCAGATTTAGCCTTTGGATGCTGCTCTGCTCGTACACGCTCACCAATTTGTCCCAAATGTCCTTTGCATAGGTGTGCGTCATTACCAAATCCGCCACGGATTGACTTTTCGTGCTTGCGATGAGTGCAGACGCTTTCGCGTTATCACGCCGCCCGCCACTCGCCGATGCTGCGGATCGCCACCTCCTCCATCCCAATCGGGCAGGGACGTGTTCCATTGACGATTGATGTCAAATCGAACTTCGAAGTGCATTTGCTTCCACTTGCTCCAGTTAGATGCCCCATCCAACTTATCAATATTCACTTTCTCAGCCATCGCAGAGGTACACGTGTTAGGCTTACGAGTTACGAGTTGAAAGTTCCGCCTTTGTAAACAAACAGTCAAACGAAAAGTCAGATGCGCAGATTTCAGCAAGCTGGGAACATAACCTGTTCAAGCTGAAGTATAAAAAGCAATAACTTATAACTTAGCAATAAGTTTAACAGAAAACGGACAGAGCTCTGGTTAAGCAGCAAGTTTATTATCAGAAGTAAAAGCACGAGAATATAGGAGAAGTAGTAGTACATACAAACATTATTACAAAAGTTAAGAGTTGAGTTGTAGGATGTCTTCCTTAACAGAAAGGACATGCCATTAAAACGCATCTATCAAAGGGATGCCGTCCTTCAGCACCAAATCTGCTGCAACTTTCTTATTCGCATCGCTAACCAATCCTCGATTAGTCTTTCGAGTTTGTGTACGAGACAACTTGATTCTAAAAAAACATTGTATTATAACATAGTTCTTGTTCCGAGTTAGTTTCTAAACTTAATACCTTCCAGGCATAACAACAAATCATAAACTTTGTTTATATCCTTAATTTTTATCTGGTGTCACACCACCCCGAGGTACCGCAGTGTTTTTCCACCCATTGTTCTGTTTGTCTTTGATAAATAGGCAAGATACTTTTTACGAGCCCTGGGTGCTCAAACTATCAGCTCTTGTGGATATGTTTATTTTTCAATCCCTCCCAACCAGGGTTGCTTGATTTAAATCAACTTGATTTAAATCACTTGATTTTTTTTTTAAATCATTGATTTAAATCAAAAATGTAAAACTACCAAAATTTTTATAAAAATTTTTTTTGTATGCTTTAAAAATGGTTTAAGATTATTTGCATTACAATTTTTTTTAACTGTTAGATATGTAACTGGGAAGATAAGTTAAGTTACTCTAAATAAAATTTACCTGCAATTTCAAGATCAAATTTTTGACCAATAACAAAAATGTTTATAAGGAATAGGGGTAAATAGTAGGGTTTGGAATCAATAATTGTGATAAACTAAACAGGAATGAAAATCTTATTTTTTTTACCTGGTATTAAATTTTAAAATACAAGTATGTGGATGTTTTTATTGCTCGATTTTATAATTTTTGTCATGTTTTTCAAACTAATTTTTTCTTATACAAAAAAATGTATCAATGTAGTGTGTTCATAGTTGTTTACATTCAGTGCGGCGAGAACCGATTTCCCCATCTGTTTAGTGTCTTCGATTTCTACCTCCGGTAGATATACTGGCTGCGGGGTGTCAGGGACCTAAAAGAAAATCAAGCAAAAAAATTTTAATGCACAGTAATCTCTCAAAACAGTCTGAAATCTGATATTTAGAGTTGTGGAAAATGTCGGCTGAAATAAAAAATTCATAAACCGTTAGTTTTCCCATGGACGTGGAAAGTCCCTGAACCTGGATTTGCCTTGGTATGACATGTTGATGAAATCTAACACAATTCCAAAAGGATTATACTATATATGTTACACATACTATTATTTATTTCAACATAAACTTGAATTTTTGTTAGATTCTAACTTGAACTTATTAAGTAAACCAATACTTACTTGAAAAACCTCCACAGCCCGAAGGCTTTCAGGAAACAGTGTTTCCATCCTTACTACCCTTGGGGTAGATGAGGACTGAAAGTAAGAAAATTAAATCAAGAAGGGTAAAAATCTTAACTCAAGGTTATGTCTTAGAATCCCAAATTTGTTATTAAACTCTTGAAAGTCGAGAAAAAATAAATATCCAATTATTACTTGAGAATCTACAATGAATTCTTCCTCTTGGCTGATTGCAGAAACTGAAACACTCTCATGAGCTTGAAAAATACAATAAAATAGGTAAAACTCCCAGTATCACCTCCAAACAGAGCTTTAGAAAATTTAAAAAAACCCCTAAAATTAAGAAAATTGAAAATAAACAATTCTTACCTTGATTACTTATATTTCATATACTCCATCTGTCGGGTGGCTCCACTAGTTCTTAGGGAACTGTGTTATCATCACCCTAGCCGTTAGTGGGTATAGTGGTTAGTATTACATCGACTGCAGATTGGAGGTAAAATAGAACAGAACAATTCATTTTGATTTAAAAAAAACATTTATTTCTAGATTATATTTTGTGATCATACACTTCAATCAGTTTGAATGGTTGATTTTCTTAGGGAATATCAAATATTATGAATCATTGCATGCACTAATGTTTTAACTCAGGCCTTATTGGCTGAATTATTCTAACAATACACGATCACACATTAAAATATACAAATGATTAAATATTGGTAAATATATATAAGCACTTGACATACATTTAATGTGCATATACTCTACACCAGGGGTCCCCATCCCTATGCCCGCGGGCACCAAAGCGCCCGTCGATCGGTCTAGGTGCGCCCGCTGCTTGTTGTGCCCACCGATAAAATATTTCAGTTTTCCATAAATTTGAAAATCGCTTTCAACAGTTTAATATACACATGGTCACCTTTTTTGCAAATCCTTTTACCAACCACTAGCAACATACATTTTAAAATTTCTTCAAGTAAGGCAAGAAGAAGTGGAGATATAACTTTTGGATCTTCAGAATGACATTATCCTCAAAACTATTATATCATGTGAGAAATTCTGGAATATAGTTGACAAAAATAAATTTCCATTCGTAAAAAGAGCAGCATATAAAATAAAGACGTTTTTTTGGTTCCACATTGCATGTGTGAATCATTATTTTCTACAACTAGGGGGCTCTGCCCCCTGCTCGCTATCGCTCACCAGCCCCCGGAACTGCTTCGCAGTTCTTTGAAGATCGCTTCGCGATCTCAGCGAGCAGAGCTCGCTTGTTTCATCTCAACAATCCAGGCTCGTCGGCTTAGTTAATGCTCCTTTGATACCGAAGCTACTCATCTCTCTAGTTTATCAATGATTTAATTCGAATCATTCATTCCCTCGAAGATATCAAAATAAAACTGTTTCTAAAATATTCATCTCTTAACTTCAATTCTTCTTTCTTCAATTATTGAATGGAAATGTTTTTAAAAAAATATCAAGCAAGTCTACCAATTATCATCAACCAACTTAGAGTAAAAACAACCCTTTAAGAAACTTTAAATTTTTAATATGCACGTAAACATCTAGTGAATCGTCGGAAATTAAAGAAATAAGACTCATAAAAGTAAGCTGTTTCCCTACAGAAAGACCTGAAAGAGAAGAAAAAATTGAAACTTTGAATCTCAATAATTCCAAAACTGATTTGAATTTTTTAAAAAACGAAACGCCAATATTTTTACAAAAAATAACTGTATATGTGTCTAAAATATTGTACCTCTATCATGATTAGTTTTTATTTTATAACGGAAAAATCGAAAAATTGTCAAAAATTTCGAAACTTTAAAATTGAATTACTCAAAAACTAATTCGAAATTCGAAAAAAGAGCGATGAGGTGCAAAACTTCATGCCTAAGAGTATGTGTATGCAAAAATCACGTTTCTGCTTTAAATAGATTTTGCTGGAGGCGAACTCGCAGCAGAAAAAAATAATTTTCGACTTTGACATTAAATAACTCCACAGCTAATTATCTAATTAATTAGGTTTTGGAACGAAAATGATTATCATGCATTTGTCTACCAATGGTCAAAATTTCATAATATTGCTTTGAATAGTTTTTGCGTAGTTAGAGTTCAAAATGTTCAAAAATAAAATTTTCAAAATCAGCGGCGGCGGTCACTGTTACTTTTTTTTAATATAGAGAGATGAGTATCATAAAATCAAAATATAAATCACGACTTACAGATGAACACCTTGGCAATTGCTTGTGAGCAGGAATTTCACCATATTCTCTCAATTATGAAGCGCTGGTCAGTGAAATGCACAATGCAAAAGATCACATTGACTGTATTTTATACACTAGCGGAAATAAAAATCCCAACACCAAGAAGGAAAGGAGATATCAAAGTCAAATTTATTTCTATGATTGCACATAGTATTAATGTGAATTGATTAAAAAATCAGCCTTCCTGGATGTTAGGGGGCCGAGAAAATCGGTGAGGAGTGTTGTCTCCATAGGTGTCCATTACCGCCGTCACACGTCATGGTATTGAGTGACAGGAGATCTAAATGACTTCTGAGGGATTGAAGGACCATGTTGCCTCCTCAGGTAGTCCAAATTCATATGGTGCGCCAGCGGACGTTGCATACCGGGCTAGGTGATTTCTCCTCATTGACCAGACTTGTTTTGTGGGTGTTGGTTCTAGAGAACGGGAAAGACGGGGTAAAAATGCAAACTAGGGGGTTAAGAAGAAAGCTTGGACATTGCACACAACATGTGGTTGTGCATGTTTCTCTTGAAATTTGTCCCCAGGACAGGTCTGAAGGTAAGGACGGTCTACCGGCTGCAAAATCTCAATGACGCAGCTCTAGTTGGAAAAAGTACTGGCGAATCATACTCAGGAGTTGCAGAAATGGAATCCAATGCATCCCCTCTCCGTTACCCTGCATCACCACTCTGTGGAACGATTAGAAAATCATCAGCTGAGTGCGCTCTCTCCATTGTGTCTTCAAACTCATACCCAACCGTCGTGGTACTCCAAACCGAATGCCCATTTTCAGCCCCTTGTTTATAGACAAAGATGTAAGAAGCTATGCGGACCGAACGGACGATCCGCAGTACTGCAAACGACATCCATCCCACTGACGCTTGTCCTCAGTTTGATCTACCGGTATTTTGACCAACCAAAGCTGCTTCATTGAGGTTTTTTAGCCGGTTGTCCGCCCTTACCTTCAGACCTGTCCTTGGGACAAATTTCAAGAGAAAAAGGCACAAACACATGTTTTATGCAATGTCCAAGCTTTCTTCTTAACCCCCTATGTTGCATTTTTACCCTGGCCTATCCGTTCGTAAGAACCAACACCCACAAAACAAGTCTGGTCAATGAGGAGAAATCACCTAGCCCGGTATGCAACGTCCGCTGGCGCACCATATGAATTTGGACTACCTGAGGAGGCAACATGGTCCTTCAATCCCTCAGAAGTCATTTAGATCTCCTGTCACTCAATACCACGACGTGTGACGGCGGTAATGGACACCTATGGAGACAACACTCCTCACCGATTTTCTCGGCCCCCTATTTTCCAGGTAGGCTGATTTTTTAAGCAATTCACATTGATACTATGTGCAATCATAGAAATACATTTGACTTTGCTATCTCCTTTCCTTCTTGGTGTTGGGATTTTTATTTCCGCTAGTGTATATTTTATTAATTTTTATACTTCGTATGTTTTGCAAGCAATTTAGTAATAATTTATTTTACAAAATTATATTAATACTAATTATATTCATATGTTAAATTAATTTTAACTACAAAATTAACTATAATAACTTGCATATTAACTATGTCCACCAACTATAAATATATCTTGAAAAAATAAATGGTGCCCGCTATTCGACCGATATTCTGATATGTGCTCTTAGGTACAAAAAGGTTGGGGACCCCATCTCTACACACTCTGCAATTCTTATCCCAGGCATTAATCCCCCTCATGGTCCGCAATTATTATTTCCAATAAGGATTCTTTTATCATTACTTCCTAATTCTTCCTATTTCATCCCCACGAATTAACTTCCCTATCCTCAATTACACTAATTCTCATATCTTACTTTTACACTAAGGTTTCAAGCTGGGATGAAATCCCATGAATTAATACTTATATCAGTTCACTTAATTTATAGTATAGTGCATTTCCTATTATTATTATCAGACCGGGAAAGAATGCCTGAGAGCAATAGAACAATGTGCTTATTGGACACATAAAAGGAATACTAATTAAAATACACATTTATGCAATAACACACATCATTTAGCAATAACAATTGTAATAATCTGGACTGAGAGGAGAATTGGGGAAATTGCACCTACCTAAGAGAAGCAGCCTAGAGCTCCTCATTGTCCTCTACTGGGATTATTCCAAGGATAGTATAAAGTCCAAAATTGGGTTGATAATTTTAAGCACTACACTATGTTGAGTCGGTCGTAGAATTCACGTTACACTTAGTAATTTTCAATGTTCACTTAGTAGAATACACATCTTATAGACTTTATCGCGCACTCGGGAAAAATATCTTCTTGGACCTAAAGGGGTGTCCGATCGCCTGGGGCCGTAGGCCAAATCTTCTGGAGCCCAGCTCCAGAGGGGTTAAAAGTTTTATAATATTTAATCGCCTGAGGGTAAGGATTTTATGAGTGATTTTCCCCCTTTCCTGACTTTAAATACGGCGCCGCCCACCTTTGGGTGGTGCTACCCCTGACCACTCGTAAGGGACCACCTACACCCCCTGGGACTGCCCTGGGGCTCTTCACCCAATCTCCACGTCCCTTATTGTGTTAACCCTAGCCTATGGCGAAGTTCTTAGTGTTCCCCAATGTATCCTATATGGCCTATGGCAAGGCACCCTTCTTGCTTTGTTAACCTCAAATTTATAGGTGACTATCGCCCTGCTTGCCGCTTGCCCCCAGGTGCGCGTACCAAATTTCCCTTTATTTCATCTAGCTTTGCCCTTATTGTTCTGTACCGCCTTGTGGCGCCCGACGTCTGGAGGTAACTTTTGTGCTTCCCAGACCCTTTGTAACCCCCTTCTTGTTCCGGCGGTCTACCTGTCTCGTAATTTCGTCATCGTGTTTTCGCGCAGCTCCCTTTCCTCTTGTTATTCCCGATGTGGTGCGCTTTTTGCGCCCTTTTCCACGGGGAACTTGTGTGGTCTTTTCGGAGGGAGGTGATGCAGGTGGCCGATGGAATGTGTTTTGATTCCAGCTGGCCAACAGAATCTACCCTACTCCCGCCAAAAAAAAGGGTTATGCAAAGGCAGAAACCTTTTTTTTTCCTACAAGAAGGAAATTAATTTTAGAGAGGGTTGCAAGTGCCTGAGTTTCACCCCCCTGCTCAGTCCAGTGGTTTACATTAGAAAATCAAGAGTATGCTAAATAATTGAACAGGTAGTGAATATAGTAAATAAAAGCGTGCTGGAAACCAACCCGAAAGAAAAAGATAACATAAAGATAACATACAAACATAGAAATGACATATAAATGACCCTTACGTTTAACATGCTTGCTGCGATGCTAATCGCCAGGAAGTGAAGTTAGTGCGGTAACATTCGGGAGCAACTTATCATTTACGTGTGAAAGGCTAAACCTGCCTAGGCCGCCCATCCCCTAGCGTCCTAGGCGATGTGCCACCTGCAGCGGGTAAAGTTAAGGTGTATGCCCCATATGATGGCTACGCATACCCCAAGCGTCCTTGGCGATGCGTCCCCATTAGGGTGTCTCATTTTTTCGAACTTTGGAAATCTTATCGGGCCATATCCCAAAAAGTTTCCTTTTGGCACCAATAAACATCCCTGAAATTTTTAAAGTTGTGTTACAACCCTAACTATTGCCTCAAAGCGGTTGAAGTTACGAGAAAAGCCTAGTCTAGGCTGCAGCGCTAGTTTTACTTCATAACGCGACCAATTACGCAGCTACTTGCTTTTGCTTACCTTTTTCATACCATTTTTAGACTGTTTGGATTGAGATAATGTAATAATGCATATAATACAATAATACTTGCCTTGAATATGTTACAGTTTTTTATTGCACTAAAATGCACATTTTCTATGTTTATGCTCCATGATAATTTTAAAATTCTTGAAATAAAGTAGTCTTATCTGTCTTAGAAAACTTAGCGCAATATTTATTGACAGGAGGTACTCCTGGGTTAGGGCCCCTCCTCGCTCTGCGACATCATTGGTGACCGCCAAGTTGTTGAAAAAATCTCGGCACCGCTTTAATTCGTCTAAGCTTTCCCATTCAGTACGAGACTTTAAAATGAAACTTATAGGTAATCCAAATCTTTGAAATAAGTTCAAAGTTAAGTTGTTCCATGGGGGTTAAAAGCGCGCTTTGATCGAAAAAAGAGAATGCTCGCCGGCGCTTGCGGCGGGAGCTGGATGAAGGCCTCACATGGGGGTTTTATTGAATATTTTTCCTATTTTACTTCAGCTGGCATCATCTGATAGTCTTGTATCTCAGTTTTGGGAAGTAAAACCCTATGTGAGGCCTTCATCCAGCTCCCGACGCAAGCACCGACGAGCATTCTCTTTTTTCAGTTAAAGCGCGCTTTTAACCCCCCTGGAACGTCCCCCAGTTAGGTGCTATTGAATGTTTTTCCAATAGGATCTTGCGACAATGGTGTCCCAAAGATGATGTATAGGTTTTAATTCCATATTGACTGCGTTTAGGCTCATAAAATTGAAAAGAACCAAAAATGACGATATTTTCAATATTATCCCTACACTTTAACATGGGAAACCTACTTTTGAAGGGCGCGGAGGTCAAAAATTGTCTTAGAGACCTGAAAATTTGCAGGTAATAATATTTTAGTATTTGTAAACTCTTAAGAGGGGGGCATCAGGGAAATTCAAAATAAAAATTTCCCCGTACACTTTTGAAACACCCTAATGTCTCACTCTCTCAGAGAAGCAACCCACTCCTACTTTCACCTGGTGTTATGGAATGTTTACATTCAAGATACGAATAAAATATGAAATCGTAGAAAAAATAATTTTATCTATCATGCAGCAGATGTCTAATTAAGTATTTTCTTTCAAAAAGTTGTTTTTATTACTTTTTCAACGTTTCGTTTGGATCTTAATGCCGTTAATGGAATGTTAACCTCTGGTTTTGGGGTATTCCCATGAAATCCAAATCTGTTTTATTTGCTAAGTTTGATGTTTTAAGGGAAAATTCGGTCAACAGTGACAGTTTTTCAAGGTCATTGCGATGCGTTAGTGTTTTAGTGGTAGAGGTTGCTTGCCTCTCACTATAGAGATTTCGCTCTCGTTGAGGCAATAGTTAGCGCAATCAGAAATAGTTTTAATTTTGCACCTGACCTTCTAACACCAAAAGGAAACTTTTTAGCTAACGGCCCGATCACTTTTCAAACTTTTCCAAAAAAACGCACTTTTTGAGACACCCTAGTCCCCATCCATGGAAATGATGTTATTCCATTAGGAATAGAGAAGCATTGGATTGCTCCGAAATGTCCGTGCACCCCAGAGTCAAGTGCTCGGGCACCCCACCTCCTGGAAGAGAATGCACCTTGCATGATTATATGTTACACCAAATTAGCATGCAGGAAAGTAAAGAAAAATATGCAGAAGACACAGACAAGAAAAAAAAACGAGATAAAAGAAGTTAATAAGTAAAAGTTCACTAAATAAAAGTGAGTCCATAAGTAAAAGTTCACCAAATGAAAGCGAGTCCATTAGTGAAAGTTCACTAAATCAAAGTGAGTCCATGAAATGTAACAGCTTATCTCTGCTTGCAGCAGCAGGTGACGAGGGTAGAGACGATCGTGATGGTAAGTCCAATGGCTAAAAGTGCTGCTCCGGCGAATTTTAGAATGAAGAATGCCGAGTTAAGGCTGGGAAAGTGGACCCATTCGAACAATGAGCCTTGGGTGCTGCTGGCTGTTTGTTCCATTGTCTTGCCCTGCATTTTTAAAAGTTCAATGGAAGGCTCGTCCAGGCAAAATGATATTTGGCGACACTGAATGTTCGAGGACGATTGCAGGAAAATCTTGTCCTCGAAGCACTTTGTTTCAGCCAGGAGCTTTACTGTGATGGTGGAGGGCGTGACCGAGAGCTCGACTGCCTTAGTGTGTACTTGGATGCTCTCGAAAGTGACGGAAACTAGTCCCGCCTTGCACGAGGATTTAGCCGTGAGAGTGAGCTCGGCTTAGATCCCGCACTTATAGCAGCCGGATACCTCGTAATTTGAGCCCTCAATAACGGGGCACACTGCGTCTCGCTGGACGGATATTTCATAATTGGAGATGTGCAGCTGGAGCTTTATGGCTGACGATGCGAGAAGCTTTGATCGCAACCGTCCCTGGTGCAGGTGCAGGCTGTGCAGTTCCCTGGTGATTGGAAGGCGGCCTTCCTGCGTCTCCACCATGGTGTTTACTGCCTGAGTATTCTCTATGCAGCGTAACTGGTCCTCGAAGAAGGCACAGTCGGCGAGGTCCTTGGCGAAGAGGAAGGTCTTTGTGTAAGATGTATTTGCCTGCACCGCTCCGATGAGGTTCGCCACTGGATCGTTCTTTTCACTCCCCATTACCAGGTAGCCTTCGGAGGGGTTGTCGATGCTGGTGACCAATTTCTCTGTGATGAGCATTGTAGATTGGTCATACGCGCCCAGAAGCTTCACTTTTATTCCGTCGATCGCTATTGTTTTGTCTTTTAGAGTGGCTCGGGAGGTTGTTCCATTTCTGGAATGCTTTAATGCCACTTTGTAGCCGCATTTGTAACCAGTTATTTTGGAGACCTCGTAAGACTTTTCCAGCTGTGGCACGAAGTACACGCGCTTGAACGCGCAGGCCGGTGTGTGGCTTATTATGCAGCCGTTTCCGCGGTTGCTCGGCTCACACGTTGAGTATCCGCTGTACGATCGGGCCTCCATTGTCTCTGCTCTTCGCTGCTTCAAATGCCAACAATTTGGCCACGGCCACAACTCCTGTCGAAACTCCCCTGCATGTGAACAGTGTGGAAGTTCTGAGCACGCAAAAGACCATTGCAATAATACAGCTCATTGCGTTAACTGCTCATTAGAACACCCCGCAACTTCAAAAGATTGCAGCAAATGGAAATTTGAAAAAGAAGTACAGCGATTAAAAGTAGTTAATAACCTCAGCTATCAAGAAGCAAGAAAACAAGCAGAAGTACTATACCCACCTATACCAAAAACCACGTACGCTGAAATAGTAACCAAACCAACCACCTCCACTCAAATTCTTAAAAATCCCGTTAAACCGGATGCCAGTGGAAAACAACCAGCCAAACAGACAAATGAACCAATAGTAACCACAAATTCTAATGTCTCAAATATAGCACTCCAAAAAACTACAACAGCACCTTCAACCAGCAAACCTGATCTCCCAATAAATGAATGGCTCCCTCAAGTAATAAATAGCTTAACAAACAAATCACAAACAGAAATCAGACGTTCACAATCCAGTAAAAGAGGACAAACAGATGAAATAAAAAGCAATACAAAAATTCCAAAACAAACAGATACATCAGAAAACACAAATTCAGAAAACAAAATGGAACTCGGGGAAGACGAAGTTATTGAAAGAGAAAAACATAAAGAAAGAGGAAGGAGCCTATCTAGGCACCGTCCAATAATTCCTCCATCCTGACGGTAATCCAATGGAATTGCCGCGGTCTACGCTGCAATCTCGAGGACATTAAAAGCATAATAAATTCTTACTCTCCTGTATGCATTGCACTACAGGAGACGTTTCTCAAGCCTTCAGACACGATACGACTGCGGGGATACTCTCTCCTTCGCGAGGACTATGAGAAGGGTGGAAGAGTTTGTGGGGGTGTGGCGCTGTTAGTCGCTCACACGACACCCTTTACTCCCATCCCACTCAGTACACCTCTGCAAGCAGTAGCTGCTCGTGTCTCGATAACATCCTCCATCACGGTGTGTAGTCTGTACCTACCACCAAACACTCACATTAATTTTCGGGAATTGGAAGACTTGATCAACCAGCTGCCAACTCCATTTCTCCTTCTAGGAGATTTCAATGCCCACCATACCATCTGGGGAAGTAAAGAAGTGAACTCTAGAGGAGAGACCGTCGAGAGATTACTCTCAGAGCTCGATCTCTCTATACTTAATGACGGCTCGCCTACCTATCATCATACGCCAACTCTATCTTTCACGGCTATTGACTTGTCCATCTGCTCTCCATCTTTGTTCCTAGATCTCTCATGGAAGGTTTTAAACAACCCTTATGGCAGTGATCATTTTCCGGTGGTTGTATCATTTTCCGCGCCGGTCGCGAATATGACGTCTCGACAACCACGCTGGAAATTTGATAAAGCCAAATGGCCTGCATTTCGTGTCTACGCAGATATTACTGAACAAATGGTGCAAACAGGAACAATTGATGAGGCCGTAGAAATTGTCACTTCCACCATCTTAAGAGCTGCTGAGCTAACCATCCCGAAAACGTCCTCTAGGTTGCCGCGTATTCCAAAGCCTTGGTGGAACCAGGCTTGTGCGGAGGCTAGGAAAGCACAAAATAAAGCCTGGGGTAGGTTCAGGCGTTACCCTACCCAGGAAAATATGCTTGCATTTAAACGGGCAAGGGCTAATGCGAGGAAAGTGAGAAGACAAAGCCAATATGAATCATGGAAAAACTACGTAAGCAACATAACCTCATCCACTCCAAGTAATCAAGTATGGAACAAAATACGTAAAATATCTGGCAAATACCAAACCTCCCCATTATCCATACTATCATCTAATAACGTCACAATAAGTGACATCCCTACAATAGCAGACACACTTGCAGAATCATTCGCTAGAGTCTCAAGCAGCGAGAATTATCCTACAGCATTTAAGGCTTTGAAAAATAGAGCTGAGCAATCGAGGTTAAACTTCGCCTCTTCAGATCGTGAAGACTATAACTCTCCACTCACAATTCTAGAATTTCAAACTGCCTTACACCGCTCCAGAGATTCTGCTGCAGGTCCGGACGATCTGCATTATATCATGTTCCGTAATTTATCTAGAAACTCCCTCAATTCAATAGTATCTCTGTTCAATCGGATCTGGTCCTCGCACGTTTTTCCTTCAAAATGGTATCATGCCTTTGTTCTTCCGTTTCCTAAACCGGGAAAGGATTCTACCGTACCGGATAACTATCGCCCAATAGCTCTGACTAGTTGCTTCTGCAAATTACTGGAACGAATAATCAGTGCCCGACTTATGTACTATTTAGAGTACCATAACCTCCTATCCCCGTTTCAAAGCGGGTTTCGCAGATTCCACTCGACTGTTGACAACCTCTTAAGATTAGAAACCGCTGTACGCGAGGCCTTCCTGCGCAAACAACACCTTGTCGCAGTTTTCTTTGACATCAAGAAGGCTTACGATATGACCTGGAGACATGGAATTCTCCAGGACCTATATCGTCTAAACTTAAGAGGGAATTTGCCAATTTTTATAAAAAATTTTTTAGCACATCGTTCATTCCAAGTCCGCATTCATTCTCATTACTCATCAACTTTTACTCAAGAGCAGGGAGTTCCACAGGGTTCAGTATTGAGCCCAATTTTATTTATCCTAAAGCTAAATAATATCACCCAACATTTAAACCGAGGTGTGCAATGCTCCCTATATGTTGACGATTTACAAATTTCTTTTGCATCTCAATTCATTAATGTGGCGGAAAGACAGCTACAAACATCTATAAACAGACTTAATAGATGGGCTCTTGAAAATGGATTTGCGTTCTCTGCCGAAAAGACCGTTGTTGTTCCATTTAGTCGGATGAGAGGACTCTTCCCAGACCCCGAACTACGATTGGGCTCTACAACAATCCAAGTAGTGGAACAAACGAGATTTCTCGGCGTCATATTTGACAAAAAGCTTAAGTTCAATAGCCATATCAAAGATCTGAAGAACAGATGCCTAAAAGCACTTAATATATTGAAAGTTTTGAGTACCACTCGCTGGGGAGCCGATAAAACATCTCTCTTAAGGCTATACAGAGCTCTAATCCGATCCAAGATCGATTACGGCTCAGCTGTTTATGGTTCGGCTTGTACATCGACATTGCAGACACTCAATACTGTCCATCATCAGGCTCTTCGTATATGCCTCGGTGCATTTCGCACCTCGCCGATACCATCTTTATATGCGGAGGCATACGAACCTTCTTTGGAACATCGTCGCTCATACCTGTCATTGTCATACTATATTAAAATAAGATCTCTCAAAAATCATCCATCCTTTTACTTCCTGTTTGATTTTAGCTTACAAAGTCTCATAATTCATCGTTCTACTCGTCTATACACCCCTCCATTTCATTTTAGAATGAGGGACTTGCTGAGAAGAATGCACATCACACTTGGTTTCGTGGCTCAATCATCCATAGCACCATTTCCTCCTTGGGAATTGGTCATACCAGATGTAGACTTATCATTATCCTCATTTCAAAAGTCATGTACTTCAGATCTTACCTATAGAGCTCTATTCCTAGCACATAGAGAGGCTTTCTCGGAATTTATTCCGATATATACAGATGGATCTAAGTCCGACTCCCATGCCGGATCGGCGGCTATATCTCATCAAATCTCCATGAGCGACGCCTTGCCATTAAATACATCGTCGTATACCACAGAACTCCACGCCATTAGAATAGCAATAGAAATAATACAAAGATCATATTTCCTGAAGTCTATCATCTACACTGACTCCCTTTCAGCGCTACAAACCTTAAGTTCTCACCAACCACCCATACACCCTATTCTCATAGACATCAAAAGAGAACTGTGCAACCTAGGGAGAAGAGGGTTTGAATTAAAATTCTGTTGGGTCCCTGGCCACACCGGGATCACGGGCAATGAAGACGCGGACCAACTAGCAAATGCTGCGACTGGAAACCCAGAACGTTTCCCAGTCCCCTTCACTGACTTAAAATCGTTTACCCGGTGGAAGCTTCGTTCCGAGTGGCAGTCCAGCTGGGACACTCAGCTGGGGAACAAGCTTCATTCGGTTATGCCATTGATCACTCCTCCTCGGGTTTCTTCTTTGAATCGCCGCACAGTGTAACGAGTCTATGGGGGAAGAGGACAAAATTCCTCTACGACGTAATATTTAAAAATAAACCATTTTAATTATGTTATGCCATCAATATAGCCTTAACAATCAATTCCGAGGAAAAATCTGATTGGAATAATAATTTTTTTTAAAAAATAGACCATTTTTATATCTTAGCTCCATGTTATTTCAATGGGGGTCATTCTTTCGTAACTTTTGTTAAGGAAAAACTACTAAAAATTGAAAATAAATAATAATTTTAACCATTAAATATTAATTTTAACCCTTTAATACTCCTTTTGGGTTAGACTTTAGTCATATTACGCGTTGCATAAATATTCTGTGTTGAAATCAATGCTGAATGTTATCTCAATAGGGACCATTCTTTTGTTATTTTCTACTACCACTAGTTGAAAACTAATAAAATTTACACCTGGATCCTAGTCTTTCCTCTTGTAATTACTAAAAACAAAGAAAAAACAGCTGTTAAATAACAGGTGTTTTGCTAACAGCATATTTTCTCTTTTGATTTCCAAAAAGCACTATAAGCTTATTCAACGACTTTCAGGTCCATCATAGTTTTCCGTTTCAATTTCTTTAAAATCAATTAGAAAAAAAATCAATCACAAAAATAACACTTAAAATATAAATACAAAAAACCAGGACACCATTTACAGTAAATTTCACTGTGTAATTAAAGCGCAACATGATTCGATATCAAATAAAAAAAGTTTTATACTTTCAAAAGCTGAAATCAATGTGTTTCGTATGGAGCGGTCAAAATGGTGCTTCATTTTTCGCGAGTTTCGTTAAGAGATTGCGCGCTTCAAAATAAGATTATCGCTAAATCGGCAAGCTTCGGCAAGCCAAAATATGATAAATATAAAGTTTGAAACATTACAATAAGTGTATCAAAAAATTGCGGAGGTACCTTTCGATACTTTTTTTAAAAGTCTAATTAAACATGAGCAAGTTACAAAATTGGTTTACATTTAAGAATGCGGTTAAAAAAGTAATAAAAATGTAATTACCGATATTTCTTTCTAACAATTCTATTAAACAAGAATGAAGTGTGAAATATTCACCTTCATTTAAAAAATCAAACGATTTTAATTGCCCGAAATACAAACTCCGTTGTTGATGATCTGAAACTGTTTTTTTCAGCGCAGCTGGCTTCTCCCGTTTCAATTATCGTTTGCGAACATCAAAATGAATATTTTTCTTTTTCATTATTGATTTCATATGGTCTGAACACTTCTTAATCCAGCTAGCACACTAAAAATTAAAATTTTGAATGTCAAAATTTTGACTTTTGTCCATTGCTCGTTACACTGTGCGCCGGGAGGAAGTTATAATCAGCAGACTCCGAATTGGCCATACCCGGTTCACACATCGACATCTGCTCCTTAGGGAGCAGGCTCCCATGTGTAATATTTGTGATGTGCCTTTTTCTGTCTTACATATCCTATGTGAATGTCCTGTTTTTAATGCTCAGAGAAATCTTGTTTTTAAATTTTCAAATTTTAACCTTTCAGAGATCTTATCCTCTCCATCAAATTTTAGACTTGTATTAAAATTCATCCAACAAATTGGTTTTATTCATCATGTTTAAGTTTTAACTAGATATCATTAACTTTTATTCATCACGTGATTTTAAATTAGATGTATAGAGTACATCAGACAAAGGCTTTTAGCCTTCTTCAATTGTTTAAAATGGTCTTGTTTGGCGCATAATATCCTGATTTGGATCATGCGCCATAAAACTCCAACCAACCAACCAACCAACCATTGTCTCTGCCTCGAAGTTCAGTCCGTCGTATGAGTGAATAGCGCAATGTTCGCCCCAAGCGCAGTATTTGTTTTGGCTGCAGGTGATCTGTGATTGGGAACGGGTCTGTACCGGGAAGGTGTAATATAGTCTTTGTGTCGAGAAATGACACTCCACCGACTCCAGAGTGATTTTGAGCGAGAATAGAGGCTTACTTTCTTTGGAGTGAAACCATAGACATGATGCGTGGCGAATGTTTTTGATGGTTACTTCCGCGGAAGTGGTGAGTTTGCAGGTTTCTTCCCACGCGTCATGGTGCTCACATAGTTTTAGTTCCGATTGAACTATGTCGTAATCGGAGCAACTTGCGGTGGCTCCATCGACGATTAAGCAGAGTGCCAGAACCGCAAGTGAGGCCGCCTTCAGTCCTGTTCCGTATCCTCGGTCTCTGTGTTCCAATGCCTCGTAGATTCCCGCACAGCCGTGCCTGATGGCATGTCCCGTTACCGCTCCCAAGAGGAGACAGAACCGTGCCGCCATCCGGATGAGTCGGCCCAGTAGCATGATCTGGTAGAGGAGGAGCATAATAGTCCACGTGATTGTTTTGATGATTATCTTAACCATGATAAGGCTTACCATGGTTAGAAAGATGAGAGCACCCCACGGTAGATTCTGGAAGAATGGCTGCCAGCATCGGTAGGTTCGGAAATTTTCTTTACAAAAGATACACCCCGTTAATCGACAGAGCTTTTTGCCTTCGATGTGTATCTCCGCATCGACGGAGAGACCGTTTTCCGCTATGAATATGGCAGTGAGCGTTGTCTTGTGCGCCAGTAGCTCGAACGGGACGGTGATGTGTCTGGTATCCTTTACCGTCAAGAGTGTCTCGTAGTCGTCGGTTCGCAGGATGAGTCGGCCATTGCTGTCTGGCAGGGTGAGAATGGGATCAGTGAACGGGAGGGTTAAATTGTTCTGTTTGAATGTGGCCCGTTCTGCTTCCAGTAACTTCCTGCTATAGGACTTCTTCTTCCGGAAGATGCATGTTTGTATGGTAATAATAGTCGGGTTGTCTATAGATCGGTCCTCCTCTACATGCGTTATTAACGCTTTGTCATGGGTAAGGTGACACTCGCAAGTAGCTGACTGTGAGCAGTTGTATAACTGACAAAAATCGTTTGGGCCTTTTCCAGTGGCCGTGTTGCAGTTGCAGGAGGTTCCCTGCGGTGCCTGGCAGGTGTAAAATGTCGTGTTGACACTTGAGATTTAAAGGAAATAACACATCTCGATTCTTCCATACTATTGACCCACGATTATATGCTAATAGAATCATTTGGATGCTTGACTGCGTCTGACTGCAGCCCATAGCAGGCCTCGACATTTAATAAATCCTTTCTGGTGGTGATATGTTTTCTCTGCAACTCATCACTAGTAATGTTATCTCTCCGTTCATTCAGGATGTGATCAAATGGGATATGATTAGCCATCTTAGCAGCAAAATATTCTTGGGCAACTGCGACCACTGAATCATGGATCCTTTAAAAAAACTTAGGCATATTGATCCTGAAAATCTAAAACTTGCATCCATGAGCCTTCTGTACAGCTCTTCCGTTCCTCTCTTGAACAACTTTTTGTCCTCTATCTCCATTTGCAGAACCCTGCACCTCAATCCATCCCTCGTTTCGGAGGGTGTGAGTGTATTGTCCATTTTCTGATCGCCTCTTCAATAACATTACTAAACATTTAATAAATCCTTTCTGGTGGTGATATGTTTTCGCTGAAACTCGTCACTAGTAATGTTATCTCGCAGTTCATTCAGGATGTGATCAAATGGGATATGATTAACTATCTTAGCAGCAAAATATTCTTGGACAACTGCCACAACTGAATCATGGATCCTTTTAAAAAAATTCAGCATATGGATCCTGAAAATCTAAAACTACATCCATGAGCCTTCAGTAAAGCTCTTCTCTTCCTCTCCTGGACAACTTTTTTATCTTCCATCTCCAGTTGCAGATACCCTGCACCACAATCCATCCCTCATTTCAAAGGGTGTGGGTTCTTCTGTCCATTTTCTGATCGCCTCTTTAATAACATTGTTCTCTGCTTTCCTTTTCCTCTGTAATTAATTTTTATAATAAAGCAATCAAAATGTATGCTAATTACTTGGACATACCTATTATTTATTAAGCAACTTCAACGAGTTATTAATTAAAATATTACTGCAGTATTGGATCCAGGAATTTTAGATGCAATTGTTTTGGACAATTCCTCCCTGAGATAGTAAGTCTCCCAATTTCAAGATATTAAATTATTTCATATTTTTTCCAAAACATGAGAAAAAGATTACTGCTACCTTAAAAATTATCTCTCTTGATAATAAAATAACTATCTACAAAAATGACTCAATCAATAAGTAATATAAAGGATTCATACTTGTTGCCGTTGCTTACAGATAATCATAAATAGACCTCCTGGCACCTGTTTTAGGTTTACCTGAAAAATATAGGATTAGAAATCAAATTGAACTGTTTTGTACCAATGTGTAGCTATTTCAGAATAAATATTAGTTTTTGAAACAATAAAAAGATCCATTTAAAAGCAAAGTAAACAATAGCTAATAAGTATATAATTTATTGAGAGATAACTTTCACCGGATCTAAAAAATTATTGAATATTTAAAATATTTACCTTCGTAATTCCAATCTTGAATTGGCCTGAGCTAGTCTATAATTGATCTGAAATTAATGATAAATCAAAACAATACCCGCCACCGTCGATTCAATTGAGTGACAAGGGGGAAAATGGCGGCAAATTTCGAGCTCTGAGATTTCTGTAGTTGCACCGAACGATCGCTAGAGGACGCCCCAAGAAAAAAGCGACTGGTTGTCCCATAGGACTAGCTTCTTCCCTTAACTTTGTAAATCTTTGGTACTTGTAAATTCTTGGAACTGGGACTGTTATCTCTTATGGCTTTTTCTCTTAGTTCTGAACGAAATTTCATCTTTTTTATTTCTTTCAATGGTTTCTCATGGGTTTGAAAACCGGGTGAACTCTTTACCTATTAATTTTTTAGAACGTGCTTTGGAATTAGAACTGGATGCACATATCCAATAAGATAAATAATATATTCTTCTTTCAAGGCGGAATAGAAGATACTTTTATTCCACCAGATATACGCCACGTTTGGATTTGATGAATATTATGTCGGTCGTCATCACATATTCCGATTCTGCGCCAAAAAAAGATTCTATTTTGAACAAAGAAGACCAAACCTTAATCTAATCTGGTGAATCTGTTAAAATTCAGCACAAGTTTTCTTAAATTTTGTGAGAGATTCTTTTTCACTTATCAATAAGAATATCTGTAGCATTTATACCTACATATCGTCGCTTAAGGCGCAAAATGACATAACTGCATTTTCCCTATTTTGCAGGAGATGAAAAAAACAGTTTGGCTATTAATTAAAGAAAATAATATTATTACAGTTTTAAACCTTCATTTTAGGCCTTTTTGACCGGGGATTGAGATGAAACGCTTCTCTGTGGCGGCGTCCCTAACAATATCAATGAAAGGCGTGCAATTATGTCATTTTGCCTTACGAATGCAGTTATGCTAAAATGACAAAATTGACGATTGCAGCGATTTGAGTCATTTTTTCGCAAAATCGTTGGTGCCAGGTGATTCGGGGCCGGGATTTGCATAAAGATTGATGCATAACTCAAAATGGCCAAAATGTCAGTTATGTCATTTTGCGCCTTAAGCGACGATATACATCTTTAATATCTACTTAGATATTTCTATTAAGTTTAATGCGAGAGGCTCACATTCTCTAACAACATTCAGCTTAATAAAATTCGAAATCAACTAGGTGGGTTGGGGTAAATGGGTCAGTTTTAATGAACTTGATATATCAAATTTAAATTGAGTAATTTTCGCTCATTTTTTGAATTATAATCTTTTATCTGTTGGCAATATTTTTCGACTGTCAAAAATTAAGATTTATGAATTTGAGGACTGAAAAAAATATTTAATTTGAACCGTAAATGATGTCATCGAAAAAACAGGGTTTACCAACTTCCCAAATATCTATATATTGTTATAAATTTCAGCAGACTTTTGTAATATTTTTCCATCAAAGAAAGTCTGAAAGACATTTCAAGCCAATCAGCTTAGAAAAATATTTTATTTTTTATAACGATATTTTGTACTGGGGGTAAAATGGATCATAGTTGGGAGGCCTTCTGTATTAAGTAAAAACAGTGTTTTTAACTTATTTCCTTCAAATATAGATTGAACTGCCATCCAAGTTTATTTTTTTATCCAAACGAAGTATTTTAAATGCTAAATTTGAACAATGTTCATTAACTCCGGACTTTTACAATTTCATTAAAGTGCAACTTAAAACAAATTTTTTCAGATAAAAACGGCTTAGCCGATTGCCTTTTTTATTTCCATGTATATTTAGTAATAAATATATTTTTGACATCTTTTTGCAATGAGACCCATTTTACCCCACATTGGGGTAAAATAGGTCATTACTTTTGATGCTAAGTTTAACCAACTTGTAACTAAAAAATATTTGATAAAATTAGATGAAAATGTTCTGAAGGATTGTAATGTCAAGATCCAATTGAAAGAAATCATTAAAAAGTAATAGTGTTGATGAAATCAAACTTGGAATGTGAAAGTACCTTTAAATTGACCCATTTTACCCCAACCCACCAACCCTTTTATTTAATGAGTTGAACTACTTTTTCATTTAAGACACCCAACACTGGCTGCTCACTTTGAAATAGAGTGTTAAACTCGTTTGTCCTGTGTAATTGAACTTGAAGAAATTGCACTTGAAGAAATTTTTTCACCGATGACACTTGTGAAGTAGAGTATCAATGCGTCCCATTTCTTCAGTTATCTGGAGACGCACTGTTCCAATGAAAGCTAACTAGTTTGGCAGATTGATAGCATTTTATGTGGCGCTATTTGTAGAAAGCCCTGAAACTATGAAATTTCTTTCTGTCTAATTGAGAATCGGCTAAAATAGTTGTGTACATTTCGGCACAGATCCTCCAAGTGGATCATATGGCACGAACATTTGATGAACGTAACATTCCGACACTCCTCCTTCATTAGAGACACAACACTTTTCTTATAACCAAAGATGACATTGCAGGTGTCTGCATCACATTTACTCATTTCTATAACATCAAAAAAGAGGTTACAACCTCAAACTTGCTGTAATCATACTAAGAGACACACATAGTGTGCGATATGTGTGATGTGGGTATTACTAATCAGGCCAGGTATGAATACAACAGTTAATTTACAGAAACAAGAACAGTAAGCAAGTGGCAAGTGAAGTCGGATAAACGCAGCGCGTATATATACAGTTCGGGCAGTTCGTGACGTCAGCTCCATGGTAGTTCCGCAGACACGACACCTCCCCGCTAAGCTTGAACATATCGGTCCGGCGGCTTCCTTTGTTTCGTAGACCGTCGCAAAGGTGGATCTGGTATCGGTGTAGTAGTAACTGCTGGAGGCTCGTTGGATAGAGTACCTGGACTGTACGACATCTGAAGTCGTTGGCAAACTTTGTGTTGGAGTAGGTGTAGGAATTTCTGGTGGTTGTCCAGTTTTTCCAAAATTACTGTCTGAGAGAAAAAGTCGTTATTATTCCTTAGCACAACATTTTTAGAATGATCCGACAAAATTTGACTCGTGTGACGCAGTACAACTTTACCCGTAGTTAAATCTTCAATTTGATATAGCATACTTCCCATCTTTCTGAAAATTCTACCTTGTAGCCATTTATTATCACTGCCATACTGTAAAGAACCTTCTCCCCTTCCTAAAAAAACGTAATTTCCTATTATTATCAAGCCTTTGAACACTCTTTTCTTTAGATTCAGATCGGTTTTTAGAAAGGAGCATACAAATTCCAGTTTTTAACCATTTTCAATGTCAGTGTTAAGACCTTTCATTTTCACCATTCCTATATGACCCTGGTGTAGTTCGTTCAAAACTTCTAGACGAAACCTTTTTGCTGTTTATTGCTTCATCTGGAAGTATACTAAATTGTGTAGTTTTCAGAATATTAACGAAATCTCTAGAAAAATAGTCACCCTGACCTTGTCTTATTATGTTGGTACATTTAGTTGATCCCAATTTCATATTTTTTACTATGCCATTTCAGCAGTATTTGAAGGAATTGTAGATTTAATTAGATCTACAAGTGGTTCACTTGAAGAAAAGGGTAAGTTGTTTTCAGATAAGAATGCTGCAATTCTACTCTCCACTTGCATTTGGAAACTTATGCCAGGTGGATTAGCAAAACTAAGCTTTGGCTGTGTAAAACCCTAAACAACCAACCAACCTGAACTGAACTTTTTACAGTGTTATTTAACACTGGAACTTCAGGATCGTTTTCCTTCTGGATCGTTTTGCTTTGCTGGAATTGAATCTTCGTCAGGACAGAACAGATAGCAGCCACTAATCTAGTACTATAGTACTTGTCAAATTTCGTTCCAACAATCAAACAGTGCTTATATGGGAATCTTTTTCTTCTGTAATCGATGCAAAGTGCAGGAAATTTTTTTTATCTTCTTCTTTAAATTTAACTATGTATAACCAATTTTTAAAAGAAACTCTAAAGAACCTTCTTCAATACTGTTTTCATCATATCAATCAAGCTTTTCTTGGATGTGTTTTATGAGCCATTTAGGGCGTTCATGCAAAAAGGTTGGCATGTCTTCATTGTATTTCATGAACCCCTTTGACATCTTCAAATTCCCTCTTGTATATTTATCGTTCCTCTGAGGAAGGAAGTTACTGATGAGTACAAAAATGTATTTCTGACAAAAGACGATTCTTGTAACCAAGAAATCTATACTTCAATTCCTCGTTTAATCTCTCAACTCCATTGTTTGTGTTTAGCAACACCATCTCGCAATTTCTGGTACCCACGTAATTTCAAAATACTTTTTAATGTAGTAGATTTGTAATTGTATGCTTGGATACTGAAGTGCTGATAACAGCGTGATTTGTGTTATAAGACTGATGAAAACAGAAGCACGGTTTAACGTTGTTTATTATCTGGCAACCCAAATTGATCCAGTTGTTGCAGACATTGGGGTAATCAGTGGTCAATTCAAGGGGCAAAAGGAGGGTCAATGTTGCCCTGTTTTCCAATCTGAGTTTACCACAGTTGTTGCTGCAGACAATGCTGCAAAGGAAGACACTTCAAAGGGGATGACACTGCACTTGAGAAGGGAGCGTTTCTTTGAGGACTAGATCTCCTTCATTTAGGTTTGGCTGAGGTTGCCGCCACTTTTTCTGTTTCTGAAGCGAGTTCAAGTATTCTAAATACCATTGCTTCCAGAAGCCTTGAAGCATGCTGGATAGCAGAATTGCGTCATAAAAATTTTCCGATTTCTTGGAGATGCGTCATAAAAAGTCAATTAACCAACATGACCTTCAAATTTCGTAACCCTGATTGGTGGACGTTGTCGCGTCATTCGACATCTGCGAGGGTTTTTTATTTTACCTCCTTGGGTCCGAAACTGAGCATGGTGTCTATCATAGCAGATCTATCATACTTAATGTCATGATACTCAGATCTATCTTCAAGCCTCCAAGCTCCTTCATTGGCAACACCATTTTCATCAACATTATCAACAAAATCAGTGGAACAGTACACTTTCCTTGTCATCTGACATATTTTCGGCCAGTGCCTTGAGGAAGTTATGGAGGCATACTGTAGCTTTTTACTTTAGCCTCTACTGTCTCCACTTTTGCAATTATTGGTTTACGAAAGATTCGGAAACGGGAACTTAATATCCCGAACGAATTTTCTATCAACCTTCTTGCTCTAGAGTGCCTATAATTGTAGATCTGCTCGTTAAGTGACAAGGATCTTCCAGGGTAAGGCCTCGTAAGGTTGAACATTAAAGGAAAAGCGGCATCAGCAACAAACACGTAGGGCATAATCCCAGTAATTGAAGGTATGTGCGATGGCGGTGACAAATTCAAGGTCCCGTTTAAAAGGGCTAGGCCAAATGCTGATGCTGACAATACTCCACCATCGCTGTTTCTCCCAGGGTCTCCTATGTCCACAACAGTGAATTTGTAGTTACCATCACAAGCTGCCAACAAAACTACACTTAACTGTGTGAACCTTTGTAGTTATAATACATGGATACAGATTTCTTTGGACCCGGAAAACAATGTGAATTTAAGTTAATTTCTTGTGTTCTTAACTTAATAATTTAGTGAAATATTATACTTTTCTTTTGAGGGTTACTCAAGTGTAGTTAACCTATTTTTTTTATCAACACTGTGTTCCAAGCCTTCTTTTTAGCTAATTTTATTTAACTATTTTAACTTTGGTGTGTAGAAGGCATTATTGAGAAATTTTCAAAACGCAGTTTTTTTTAGCTTGAAATGGTTTGGGGAGAACCCCCAGACACCCTTTATTCAGGAGCTTAGAGTTAGTTGACCCTGTAATTACGCAATTTGATACGATAAGGATCAAATGCTTCCTTTTAATTTTATTAGAATCGTTTAACTTTGCATATAATTTATAATTGTAACAAAATAGTTGGTTGCAAGTTGGGCCGAAGACCCACTAGCCTTCGCCCTGATGACCCTGGTTACTTTCGTTTGCCGAATTTCGATTCGTCGATTTCAACGACTTTTCCGGCTCCTCCATTTTTTTCAGAAATATTTTCACTCGCATTTAATATCTGTTCATTGATGTATCGTCTCCAAATGGCAAGTGTTGCGCTTCCGAAGCTGTACTCGGATATAATATCAGCCATTCGAGTACCATTGTCGATTTATGAGGTAATGATGAAGACCTCTTCCAATTTCAGATTACTGGAAGAAAACGAAGATCAGAATTGAAGTGTTTTCTTCACACAAACATCAGGAGTTGTTAGTCACCATCGACATCTTTTTGGAGCACAGATAGCAATCAAGTAGCTTTTCCAATAATCCGATTTCTTGAAGAAATTTAACGAATTGCTCCTTTTCATTAATTAATGAGAACAAAAAAAATCGATTGATTTCTCCTAATTTGCCATACGTTGGTCTTTTGGCCGACAATTAAAGCGAACTCGAAACGTTCATTTTCTCCTTGTAGATTTCTATAACCTTCTCTATTGACGACATTTTGAACACTAAACCAAATCCGAACTAAAAATGAAAATGGTGAATTAAAAATAAATTAAACTTGCCTTCCGCAGCAGTAATGTCCAATCGACCGATATCCGATTGGAGTTACCGAAGGAGCATTAGGCAGAAAAATATTTTTCTTCTGCATCGAAAGAAATTGGTGCTTTCAAAAAGCTCTAGTTTGCCCTGAGAAACAAGTGCACTCGCCAACATGAACTGTATAGCACTTGTTGTTATGCCCACTAGAGCTCTTCACCACATACACATCTGTGGCAACTTCATCAATATCTTCTTCCTTGTATTCTGTAATCTTCTTCATAAGGTTGGAGTAAATGACTCCAGTTCCCTTTCTGGAATGGGCAAAATCCAACAATTTTTTTTCTGGAAGTAAGTCTCACATGTTGTGATGCAAAATTCACACAGTGCCACTACATTGAACGCTTTGGTGTGGCAGAGAACTATATCCTTCAATATGCGAATTGAGGCTTCTGCATAATTATTCGTGTTATTCTGCCTCGTTAGCAATTGAAGGCGATCGAACAACACCCATTCCTCACGTCTTTTGAAGAACTTATTGGACCTTTCTACAAAATCAGGGCGCTATTACATCTCTCTATTGGCGACACGTGCTTATACACAACACCTTATATCAACACCATAATATTTATAAAGACAGTGAGCCCGCTTTCTGCTGTCAAATTTCTAAGATATGTTTTGCAACGTTTTCCATGAACTTAAACTCTGCAGAAGCTGTTACTGCAAGCATTTTGGAAAGTTCATAAATATTAGGAAATATTCCTCTTAAATATTAGGGAATATTCCCTTTTCACATACCCTCATCTACGATTGATGAAGGTTTGGTGTCTGATTAGTTTATAAATATTTTCCTCAGGGAAAATTCACCACGCTTTGCTCAGTAATTGCCTTTTACAAGAAGATCTTCATGTAAAAAGAGACCAGCTTATTGAACCCCGGATTCATTTCCTTTACCATGGGATAAACAGAAAAAAAGATAAAAAATGTCCTTTTACAATAAGAATAGGCGTTTAGCCTAAATTATTAACAATTTATCTTTGAAAACAAACTGATTTAAAATAAACATTACTTCAGAAGCACACCAGCCCTGAAAGAGATCATCCATTATATCAATTGCTAAATTGTCTGATACGTGCCAATAACCCAAATCGTTCAAGGGACAAATACTTTTAAATCCACAGGATGAACATGAGATAGTTCCAGCCAGTATATCTGCAACTTGTTGATCATGAAGATCCTTATGGCGTAATAAACCAATATCATTATTTGTCATAGTTTGCATTACATGCTTTTGAACATGCAAAATCGACAGCAATAATTGGCTGAAAAGCTTTCAATAAACACTTTTTCATTAATCTTTAATCGCTCTTCAGAAAGAAACTTTAAATCACGCACTAGTGGCTCCAAAAATTTTTTGTAACCGCATACATTGACATCGAGGGCATAGTGCACATTAACAAGGAAAATCGAATCAAATTCTGACTGAAGATATACTGGTAAATCTTTGATTGAAAAATATACAAAACCAAGCTTATGAATCCCTGTGTGAGATCCTAATGGGTTAACCTCCACATCATCAATGTATAGTTCTATTACAATAGTATTCAATGATGACAAATGACAATTAGAATTGTAATAAAGTCCATCATGAATACTTTGCAATAAAGAATTTTGATTAATTTTACTTAATTTATATTCCTCAAATAATTCCACAAATCCAGAAACCGAAATTAAGTTCTTCATAGTTTCTGCAATATAAATATATGTGGGATGGGGCCACAGAGAAAACGACAATTGTTAAAAATTAATGTTTAATGACGGTGCTAGGGGTAATTACAATATCTGAGCGGGGCGGGAAAAATCATGGCACTCTGGAACGATGAATGAAGTGTATTTCCGACTACTTTCGTCGACTGGAACGTGAAAAAACCCGTTTTTCAAATCCAACGTAGTGAAGACTTTAGCATCTTGAAGTTGATCCAAGACATCTTCAATCAATGGTAGCGGAAACCTATCCTTGATTAACTTCCTATTGAGCTGGCGATAGTCTACGCAGAGTCTTGTTGTTTGGTCTTTTTTCTTGACAAGGACTATTGGACTAGCATAGTCTGAAGAACTTGGTCGCAAGATACCATCTTTGATCCACTCGTCAATCTGTCTGTTTACTTCTTGTCTTTCTGAATAAGGGAGTCTTCTTGCCCTTTGGTAAACTGGAATTTCGTCTTGGAGAATGATCTTCATTGATACATCAGTGGATTTTGTTTTTTCTGGTTGATATGAAGACATCATGTCTTCAATGCACCGGCGAATTTCAGTATTACGGATGTGGCTGAGGTCTATCTCATCTTCTCCTTTTTCCGAAATGTGGTAGATCCATTCTGGAGATTCTGGTTCTTTCTCCTCTTCGTGAAAAGGACATGGTGCATGGGCGAGGAATGCTGATCCAATGATGGCTTCAAACTTCAGAGCCGTGTTTGGGACCACTTGAAAATCCAGACGGCAGATGTGTCCGTCGATATCCACAACGTGTCTAAAGGATCCAAGAGTATTAACTTGTCCTTCTCCTAGTCCAGTTAAGACCGTCGATTGTGCCCAGAGTTCTGGCTTTGGGTTTATTTTCTTAAAGGCGTCAAGGCGTATGATATTACGCACGCTTCCAGTATCTAGCAGAGCTGTGACAACGAGGTCTCCTAGCTTGACTTTTTTTGTAAACTTCTGCAAACTTACATCAGGATATTCCCTTGCTTCTACTTCGTCAACGATGTGGATAAGATGCATGTCCGGATACTTTTTGCTTTCTGACTGGATATTCTGACTTCTTCTTACTTCAGGACAGGCATTTCTCATATGGTCTGGGGAATTGCATTCGTAGCAGCGAAGATTCTTTAGTTCTGAAGTTTTGTTTTGGCCTGGCATGGAACCTCTTCCTTCGGGTTCGGTCTTCATTTGGCGGTTGTCGCTGAATCTCGTGTGATTCTCTATATATCTGCTACGGTTGTCACTGAACCTCCCACGGTTGTCACCGAACCTTCCACGGTTGTCACCGAACCTTCCACGGTTGTCGCCAAATTTTCTGTGGTTGTCTTGGAATCTGAATTTGTTGTCGTTGTAGCTTGGGCGGCTTTCTTTCGGCTTTGCTGTATTCACTCCGTGGCCGTGCCTCCTCAAGCTTTCTTTCAAGCTTTCATATTCATCAAATTTATCCGCAAGTTCCTCTGGTTCATTCAACTCGAGCCAAGTTCCAAAAAAATGTTCTTTTACATCTTCGGGAGCTTGGGTCTTTATTCGCTCTGCAATGATCAAATCGGATAGCTGTTCGAACGTGGTGATTTGGAGAGTTGAAATCCACTCTTTGAAATAGGAACTTAACTCATGAGCGTAGCTACGCCAAGTTTTTTCCGCATCTTTATGATGTCTGTAGAAGAGGGTTTTAAGTTTTTCTGCCGACAATTTGTACTTTTTCAGAACGAGCTCTTTCACATAGTCGTAATTGTTAGCATTGTCAGCATCTTCTCGGGCTAACATGTTGGATATCTCTGTCGGCATGACATGGAGAAGGTAGACCACCCATTCCTCTTTGGGTACTCGGGCCATCTGGGCACGCCTTTCAAAATTTACTAGAAAAAGACTCATTTCGTCATTTTTCTCGTCAAATTTAGGAGTGATCTGTGCCAAAGGAATTTTGTGATGAACTTCCTCAGTTCTAGGTGGTGCCGCGGTTCCTGCAGCTGACTGCAACTCCATATTTCGGATCTCCAGACGTTTAAGTTCAAGCTCTGCCTCGATCCTTATCCTTCTTTCCTCTATTTCATCTTACCTCTTCCTTTCGTCTATTTCTTCCTGCCTCTTCCTTTCTTCCTTCCTTTCTTCTATTTCTTCCTTCCTCTTCCTTTCCTCAACGATGGATGCAAAAAAGTCTTTAGAAAATGCTTCATCATAGTTTTCATCCTTCAGTATTTTCTCTCTTATGTCATAAACGGTCATTTCCTCATTCACTCCTAACCCAAGCTCTTTAGCCAACACCAAAATGTCCTCCTTTCTCCCTTTACCATACAACGCCATTTTTTTAAAATATGAATTAAGACTACCAAATATCTTAGGCAAAACACTCAGGAAATACACTAAATAACAACTACCATCCCCAAAACAAAATCATAAAAAACTTTTAAAAAAAAAACTAGTGTCCTCTTTAAGAACAACAAAACAAAAAAGAATAACCTCCTTTCAAAATACAAAACTAACTTCTATATAAGAACAAAATTAACCTCTTTTCAGAACACAAGGAAAACTTGCATTAAAACGTTCTTTTAATACGTACCAGTCAACTTTTGTTTTTGTTTGCAAATTCTAAATAGCACTGTTCCGTGCACAACTTTTCAAACTAACGCTAAATAAATAAAAAAAAATCACCTTATATTGATACTTTAGTCACATAAAGCACACTTCTTAATCAAAGATACTCAATCATTAATCATTAGCTTACTTCCTTAACTAATATTCAAAACAAAACCAACATCAAATTCTGTGTACTAGAATCTCACAGTATAACCAAATAACCAATAATTCAATAGAATAACCCAATTCTACTTAACTCTTAATTAACACTCCAACATTTAATATTCAGCACTTCAATTTACTCAAATATCAAAAAGATACGAATTAACTTCAAAAAAATACTGAAGTAACAAAATCATGCATAGCAACAATTTTCACTTATCTCACTAAATGGAGTTATCCTCGGGTGACTGTAGAAGACGAAACCGCTGGACACTGGACGGGTCAACTCGAACACCAGGAAACCAAACTGCCGGACACTGGATGGCTCAACTACCAGAAGAAACGCACACCGGACTCTGGAACAACAGGCGACGAAGGAACACTGGTCTCGCGGCTCAGTCCAAGCCGAAAATTCACTTCTGTGGTACAACAGTTGCGATTCAATCCCGGCCGAACCCCCAAATTCTGTGGGATGGGGCCACAGAGAAAACGACAATTGTTAAAAATTAATGTTTAATGACGGTGCTAGGGGTAATTACAATATCTGAGCGGGGCGGGAAAAATCATGGCACGCGCCCGCTCGCTCGCCGATGAGAACAGTAATAAAAAAAGAGCAGAACATATTCATTTCAAAAAAAGGAATTCCACAACAAAAAAATAAAACAACCAATCGTAAGCTGAGAGAGAAAAAAGAAAAACGCGCGCCAAAGAAAAAGAATAAAACACGAGGCAAACCGAAACGAACAAGGGGAGTTTCTCTCAAATCCCACATATATTGGCAAGTGTCTTTTTTTTTTAATTTTTCAGTTACACCATGTTTTCCAAGCTTTGCTTCATACCGTGTACCAAGAACAACATCAATAGGATCTATATACAGTCCAGAAGATTTTGAAGAATTCATTAATTTTTGCTCTGAATTGAAGTTTTCTAGATAGTTACTACAATCATAAAATTTTTGCATTAATGAATCAATATTAGCACTTGTATTACCTGACTAGTTTATGTGTAGCAATGTTTGAAATTTTAAATATTTTACAGTGTCATTAAGCAATTCTGACGCATTCCCAATTGATGATAAAGTGCCCTTAAATGTATTTCTACTATTACATGCTTTGGTGCAGTATTGTACAGTACTTTCCTTAAATTGTTGAAAAGTTATTTCAGATTGCTCAGTAAGTGGGATATCTTTTGGACTAGCAGAAGAAGGATCTACAGAGTTTTCATTAGTGTTAAAAAAATTAGTGATTGGCTCTGATATATTCGAATCAAAAGTTAAAGGATCTGCATCATTATTTGCTACATTTGAATGAAAAGTAATTAAATGTCGTTCATAATTGAATAATTTGTTAAATGTTTGTTTACAAAAACATGTAAAATGTTTGGTATCAGGATGCCATGTTCTAATATGCTTGGATAATTCCTTAGCTGAATTAAACAATTTATTACAAAGCATGTGTGGTGATGTTTCACACCACCCCATATTTTTGTGTACTTTTTACATTTTAATTTCAAAATTCCCGCTGAATTATTTTAGGCCTACACCCTTCTTTCTAATTTCCCATGGTAACCGTCGGTTTTATGCATCACGCGCATCTCATAAATTGTTATCAATCGAAATTACACCGTTTCTTCTGCCGTTAGTTAATTATTCTATCAACACTCCCATGCTTTCCTCCTCTCTGTCGCCGGCCGAGACATAACTTTTCCATCCCAACGTAATCTTACTATCGCCAATATTCAAAATTAATTCTGGAGATAATTTCACCATTCGGTAACCTCTCCTGCCTTTTCTTTAATTAACCTTTGGCTAATTGTGGTTTTTATGGCGCTAGCCATCATAGGTTTGTAATAGTAGTACTTAACCCGATGCACACGATTTTCCACACCCCTCTTGCTCTTTTCAATTTCTCCCGAATCTATGCTGCTCCGGTCCCCATAATGTAGCTGCAAGCAGATATTTCTCGGAGACCCAGGCGGGTCTGCCGAGGCGTCCTATGCGAGGTGCTCGTGCGGTCCAGTCCGCGGCCTCAGTCATCATACTATGTTAGAATCATCATTCATCATATCGCTAATTCATTCTCCGAACCAAACTTCCCGATTTTGAGACCCTCACCGAAATATGACAAACTGATGTGTACCAATGTTTCCTGTTATGGTTTAAACAGCGACCGAAAGTGTTTCAAAAATGTGCCAGTCCGCAACCTTGTGTGACTATTGTGAAAAACTTGCATCCACAAAAATGTGTCCAATTTATTTTGAATTATTTGAACAGTTTCAATTTCCATACGTTAGTGCTGAAAAATAAATGAATGATTAGTTTAATGAACTTGGATTGTTTTTAACATCTTGCCAAGACACTATTTCTAGAAGCCTTCATTGACTGCATTTCCAACATCCAAAAAAAGGTATGACCGTTTCGCCACCTTTCTCCAGTCTAACTTACTATTTCACTCACAATCAGAAGAGTCTTCGTCGAACCTGGGTTATCAACAAATGAACTTTAGAAACTTCTCTTCGATACATCATTCATCCATACCATACTTACATACACTAATAATTAAATTTTCACCATAGCATGCAAAACATATCAAAGCCAATTTCAAAAAGTTAACCAACTATATAAAATCAAACTAAACTAGGCGAAACTATAGATATATACTTATATAAAAGTAGTACTTGCCAACTTTTGAAAACTTGAATCAGTAAAACTTTTTGCCCAATGTTACAAAACGAAAAGAATTAAAAGTCCAGAAGTATTGAAAGAATTCTTAAGGAGCATTCTCCAAATTTTAACCTTAAAAACATTAAAGGAAAAGCCGATTTTTTAGTTCTTTTATACAAGATGGCAGTTCTGATTGAAAATTACATTTAAAAAATATTTCATTCAAAGAATGCCATACGTTCTTGCAATAAGGAGAGAACTCTAAATTGCATACATACACTTTTAAAAAAATCCTTGGACTTTACACACTAAATGTGTGGAAAACTAATAATTATATTAAGTTAGAAGGACATGTTAGTTTTTAACTTATATTTAGAAATAATTATCCTCCATTTTCCCATTTAAAAGTGCGCACCGCAAGTTCAAAGTCCCCCTTGCTTTCGAATGTAAGGCATTTCTTCCCGCGACTTGAATGTTGCTCTTATAAAAATCCTTTACGCTTTTGGTGGCCAGCTTTGGTTTTGGTCATCCGAAAAAACTTCTTTATACGGGTGTGGGGGTTCTTCACTTGATTACAACTTGGTAGAGAATCTTATTCGAGAGATCTGTTTAAGAAGTCTTTTTACTTTGTCTACGACACAAATCCTCCCTATTCGTTTGTTTCGTTGTTCATATAGAAACCTAACTTCAAGTTTTGGTATTATTTTCAACTTTTAACAATTGCAGTCAATCAACATGCAATTCAACAATGCAATCAACATGCAATTCAAAAATGCAATCAACATGCAATTCAAAAATGCAATGTCAAATGAATGTGTATACACATTCATTTGACATTGCATTTTGTAAATGTCCAAATGTCCTATAAATTTAAATGCACTTGTAGAAAAAGGGTCAACACAAGTGATTGTTCAGTCCACCATTGATCGACTGCAGTTGTTAAAAGTTTTAAAGAAACCAAAACTTGAAGTTAGGTTTCTATATGAACAACGAAACAAACGAATAGGGAGGATTTGTGTCGTAGAGAGACTTCTTAAACAGGTCTCTCGAATAAGATTCTCTGCCAAGTTATAATCAAGTGAAGAACCCCCACACCCGTATAAAGACGTTTTTTCGGATGACCAAAACCAAAGCTGGCCACCAAAAGCGTAAAGGATTTTATAAGAGCAACATTCAAGTCGCGGGAAGAAATGCCTTACATTCGAAAGCAAAGGTGACTTTGAACTTGCGGTGTGCACTTTTAAATGAGAAAATGGAGGATAATTAATTTCTATATATAAGTTAAAAACTAACTTGTCCTTCTTATTTAATAGAATAATTAGTTTTGTTACTTTTCATTAATACGTTATTGGTACTTAACCGTTCTTAAAGAAAGTTATATGAGACTATACAAAAGACGAAGGCAATGTATTTGCCATAGGCCATAGGATTGTCTTTGCTTAACTATACAACTCTTTGGTACTTATAAATTCTTGGAACTGGGACTGTTATTTCTCTAATGGCTTTTTCTCTTAATTTTGAACGAAATTTCATCTTTTTTATTTCCTTCAATGGCTTCTCATGGGTGTGAAAACCGGATGAACTCTTTACCTGTTCATTACATAGAACAATACGTGCTTTGCAATTAGAACTGGATGCACTTTTCCAATAAGATACATAATATATTCTACTTTCAAGGCGGAATAGAAGATATTTATATTCCACCAGATAACCGCCACGTTTGGATTTGATGAATATTATGTCGGACGTCATCATATTCCGATTCCGCACGTATAAATGTCTTGTGTTTGGCGCGGAATGGCCAAATATGGCTCTTGCGCCATAAAACCCCACCAACCAACCAACCGATTCCGCACCAAAAAAAGACCAAAAAAGATTCCATTTTGAACAATGAAGATCCAAACCTTGATCTAATCTGTTGGATCAGCTCCACAAGTTTTCTTAAACTTTGGGGGAGATTCTTTATCTCTTATCAATGTATCTGTAGCATTTATACCTACATATGTACTTTTGCTAGTTCTAGGGATCTGGCTTGTTCAAAAGCTGCATCAAGTGTATGGAGGTATTTTTCAATAAACGTTGGCGAATACGAGGGCATCGCAATCCCCGTATGAACCCATCAAAAGATAAATCAACATGAAATCTTCAACAGCTAAAATGGAGCTGAGTATTAGTCAATATGTATATTGAGAATTTATATACACTTGGCAATGATCAGTAATGAGACAAAAATAGTGAACAATAAAGTAATTTTTTTGTTTCACAATACAATAAAACCTATATTAATAACGGAAGGATATCAAAATTGAGAATTGGTAGAGCAAAAGATTTAAAAAAAACTTAAAACAAAGTACAAAATGTAAATCAAATTCATTTTATTTTTTCAATTGCTTATGGCAGGTGTTTAATTTTTGCCTTATTGAGCTTTTTACAGCTGACACGGATACATTAAATTTTTGGACAACATGTCCAATAATGTCATTAATTACATTATAATCCAAATTAGTTTTTGTATGTTTTTTTAGATCCTTAATGGACACCTTCCCCAAGATCCTCTCTGCCAAAGACAACCTCCATTAAGTCTTACCCATACTTGGAAAAACTATTATCTTTACTAAAATAATTATTACATCTGATGATGAGTATGTCCTTTATTAGTAGTGGTGATAATGAGTACCTTAATATAGAGAGAACTTGTCCGAGATGCGAGAAGGGTCTATCTACGCTACTGCGTCATAGGTACTCCAAGCACAACAGTTGCCAACTTGTACAATTCTGGCTCTAAATTTTTTCGTTTCCCCAAAACTTCACAATGTTAGTGTCTAGAAATTTGAGGCTGTGCCCCAACTTTTTCCAAAAGGTTGCTTATATGGTGGAGTGAAATGTTGGGTGGTTCATTTGGCGGGATCTTTGATTTTATATTCTGTGCTTTCACAGCATCCCTCTAAAGCAGTGTTTCCCAACGTGGGGCGCACGCCCCACAGGGGGGCAATATCATTTTCTAGGGGGGCAATTTGAAAATTTTCAACCAAATTGCCCCCCATGTGGTGCCAATTCAGGGGGAAAATTAAAAAAAAAACTTTTTAAAAAGAAGTTTATCAAAATCTGATCCTATTATCCTATCTGAGAATGTATGTCTGAAATCTGGACCAGTATGTATCAAAACCAAGTTGAAACTCTGTTTTTAAGTCTAATTTCCAAACCTTTTCTGGGGAATGACCCACGATCTCTTTGTTTTTAGAACGCTTATATTTGAAACTTTTTTTACATTAAGTTCATCAAAATGCAAATCTTACCTAAAAACTTATATCCAAAATTTCCCAACTAGGTTTCCAAACTAGTTAAAAACCTGTTTCCTAGAGTCAAATTTCCGAAAATTTGCTGGGGGAGGACCCCCAGACCTCCTTTGGTACTTAGCATTTAATTACTCATAACTTGATTTAGTTCTTTAGCATACAAATTCTACCTAAAAATGTTCTGGAAAGCTTCATTAGACTTATTAAATATACATAGCAGGGAGGGGCTAAGAAATAATTTTGACTCCCTCCCAAAATATATTTCTATATATGCCACTGAGACCGGGGGGGCATGGAAAATTTAGAAAGGCTTTGGTGGGGCATGGACCGAAAAAGGTTGGGAAACACTGCTCTAAAGCATTTCCGCTGGATTTGTTATGCCAGGTGCATCTTCTTCCACCGCTGGCTCTTGTATGACGTTTTCTTGATTGTTTGCAGGATGAATACGACACCACAGACCGAACAAATGATTTTTTGCTGCTTCGGTCATCGTGTCCTTGAGAAGCACTTTGTACCTTGGATCAAGGTAAATTGCCGCAGCAAATACGGGGGTGCAGAGGAGGTGTTCTTCCCTAGTATTCATGGATTGTACGTTTGCTTTGCAAAATAGTTTTCTTTGTTCATAATTTTGAATTTACAGTCAAGCCACGCACCATAAAAATCTCCTATGGTTAGCTGCCAAGGTTTCGACAAGTGAGGCAGAGGAGATGTGGCATGGCATCGTTATCAGACATTCTAGTGCACGAATTCCATAAAAATATTTTTTCCTTTCTGTATGATATTAATTTAATGAAACGTATCTAAATTTGAATGAAATATATATTAGTCTTGTGTTTGGCGCGGAATGGCCAAATATGGATCTCGCGCCATAAAACCCTACCAACCACCCTTTGGTTAGCTGCTGTTGCAGTAATTTTGTGGCTGTTCTGGACGGCTTTAGGGTTTCACGAAGTTCCTCAATCTCGGCCCATTCTGAGATAAGAGATATTTTTATAATTTTTGCTGATATTTTAGCTATATATTCTTTTTGTTCCAATTTTTCTGCGATTACTTGGCACCCATCCCGTGTTTTCAATAGACACAAGCATGCCATTAATGGAATTCCAACGAGTGACAACTTCCGATAGGATTTTATAGTACCCACATTTCTTCTATTCGGATGCCAATGTTTTAATTCTTTTGATTTTACACAAGTTTCTTGATTTTGTTACAGTAGGCAAGTATTTTTTCGATACCTTGAAAGCGTCCTTGGCTATAAAACATCGCACGTTAAGTTCCCGGCGCCGTTTATGGCTGAGGTCATTACAGAGCTCGATGGCTATGATCAACTTGTCACTTAAAGCCATGGAGATCTCGGCGAAGGAAGCAAAAGCGACCAAAGCCAAGAAGCGCTATCCACGTTCGCACGACAAAGATGGTCCGTAGCCAAGTAACCGGGGAGTCTCAAGAAAAACCTCGAGACATCAACCGGAGGTGTGGGGAGACAATGGAATGTTTTGGATCCTTTAATTTTCGGAAAATTTTTCCTACATGCCAAGTACATAGAAGCTGGTGAAGTGAAGGGCCCATGACAGATTTCCAAGCGTCATAGGCCCCGTTTACATGGACCACTTTGAATCCCGGGATTAAAGCCGGGTCGAGGGGAACCCAGAATTCGTGCTAAAAACCCGTTTACACGTCCAGTCCTCAAATGCCGGGATTTGACGTCATTGGTCACGTGATGAAGTGAATATACGTCATAATCAATCCCGTCATTCCATGCGATTTGTTTACTACTTTACTTGCTGTTTTTATATTTTGCCCAAGAATTAAAATCTAAAGCATGGATTATTTGCAAGTTCAAGTTCTTTTGACGTTGAATTTGACAACGATTTTGTTGTACGAAGCAGCTGTAAATGAAAGAAACACACGAAGACATCCTAGGATTAGAAGGATTTTGAAAATCCTGTCAAAAAATGTAGAAAGTTCCATCGCCCTTGCCTTTCCACAGAGGCGAATGTGGGCTGCGGTGAGGGACTCTGGATGGTTCGATTTAATCGTCTTAAATCATTTTGACGATAAGCGATGGAAGGAAACCTTCAGAATCAACAGGTAGGGTAGGTGGGGGTAAAAACCCGCACGGGGCAAAACCACGCACCGCGATTTTTAATTGTTAATAATCTATTTAAAAGTTGAAAACCAGGTGGTTGGTTTGTCTTACTGTGACCTATCGTTCTACGAAAGTTCGTACCCCTAAGTCAATCACGAGTTGAAAAAATGCTGTAAGTTTGTTTTTCATCATTTTGATGTAATTTTTCTGATATTTTACTTAAACATAACATAAAATAGGGCTTCAGAAGAATTACAAACAAATAAGCCAATGATAAGATAGCATTTGAACTTCACTTTCGTCTTGAAAGAATTTCCGTAACATGTCTCTAAAAATAATAAGGCTTGTTTTTCAAAATAAAGTGAAACGGGGCAAATACCCGCAGGTGTTTTGGGGCAAATACCCGCATCTTCAAAACTTTGGGAATTCGCCCCAAAAGGAAATTAGAACCTATAGGATCCCTAAAAAGTTGAATAAAGGTTTCCGAGATGTCAATCCTCAAACTGAAACACTTTTTTCTCCCCTTTGAAAGATATTGGGCACTTTGAAATGAGTTGCTACAACAGATTGACAATTTTCATTAAAACGGATTATATTTATGTTTAATATTGTTGGTTCACTTAAAAATATTAAAACAATACATTAGAAATCCATTATTCGCGAGCGGATGATCCACGATTGCCACGAAAAAAAAATTCAATGATGAGGGTTCATTTTAGACGAACATTAGAGAGATTTTAGATGTAGAGCAAATAATTCTACTGTACTGTACACATTTTAAAAGTTTTACATAATATGTTTTTGTACAATGAAACATAGTTTTTATGGTGAGATATTTTGTTTCGGTGTTTTCACCTCATTTTTAGTCTTTTTTCGGGTTATTCGTGATTTTAGCTATCCGCGGTACCCTTGCCACCCAATTCCGCGGATAATAGGGGCTCTACTGTATTAAGATGATTATTTCTAGTGTTTTTATAATGAAACATTTTGTTTATCCATGTTTATTTCACTTGGACACGAAGATTCAAAAGTGCGTGTCTTTGCCCCATTTTTCGAGGCAAAGACCCGCAATTTTTTTTTTCAACTAAATTGTCAATTTCTCTTGAAATACTATCAATAAGAGTATAAATTTGGATTGGTTTTGTAGGTAACATCTCAATCTAACACCTCCAATTGAAATTTCGGGATTATCTACCCCCTTTCGATCACAATGTTAAAAATACTAAAAACTGCGGGGCTTTGCCCCCACCTACCCTATGTCCGATTAACTATTTCGTTTGTAAATAAATACTGTGTTGATGTCTAGCCTTGATTTACCTAGACCTTGTCTCTATATAAACGTGTATTATCAGTGTTGCAGAAAATTTTTCAGGGGCCTAAATTATAGGGTGCAACCATCTTTCACTTAATAACAGAAAGCATTTAAATATTCGGTGAATTTTAACAATCCGGGCCAATCGCAAAGGGTTGTCGAAAACTGGGCGTTAAATGATTATCCCTACTTTAAAATGCTTAGTACAGAAACCCTAGATTCTAATTATGATGTTCCCCATCTCTTGCTGGCGAGAAAGCCATTCGCTTGTCTTGAAATATTTTATTAGTCTTGAAATATTTTAATTTTATACATTACATGAGGTTTTAACACTCAATGCTAGGGTGCTGCATAAGAGAACCATGGCATACAGAGAGAGTTCTACGTTTAATCTGCTAAGTTCCAGATCACTCCTAGCCAATGAGAAACACTTTCATTTCTCATTTTTGTTCTCATCAGTGGCGGATCTATGGGGGGGCTTTCGGGCTGAAGCCCCCCCAAAACGTCTTATATTTTACTAAGTTTGTCAAAACGCAAAAAATCTATATCCGAAATTCGGATGAGGCGTACCAAACAGAGTTGAAAAAGTGGGGTTTTTTACTTAAATTTCCAAAAATTTAATGGTTTGAGTTGGATAATTCACTACCTTTTCCGTATTACCATCAACAAGAAGATTCAATTCGAGTATGAAAATTCTTAGCCCCCTCCAAAACCAAATCCTGGATCCTCCACTGGTTCTCATATTTTGAATTTTCTCATTGGCTAAGAGCGATAGGGACTTTTCAGATTAAATGTTTGTCAGAGAGAGGGCTATAGAAGTTGACTGGTGAGAAGTGAGATTTAAATTTTTCGTGCCAATCTCCAATCATAAATACTCATATCTACTCAAGAAATCCACTCAAAAGTATGACCAAAATTCCCATACCCATTTCAAACCACCATAATCACACAAGAATTTCACCCACCCTAATTACCGGAATATTCCACGGTTCAATTTCGCTAAAGTTCCCGCTAAATAACACCCTCCTATTTTGGTCAACAAAGAGTATATATAGAGTATATATTCCCATCATCTGCTGTAAGAACGGCCGTTGGAATGGGAATGTATTGACGGACACATGGAAAGTTGCTAGAATTAAGAGTTAGGTTTACCTATCTTCTCATAAAGTTAGTTTGGTTCTCTCTTTGTTAGATTTTCAAAGTTTAGCCAAAGTAATATTTTCTTACCTTGTAACAAAAAATTTTAACATTTCATATTGTAACTAATGGTTTCTGCTAGATCGACATTTGACCATCTATGCCAGACACTGAAGCCTCACCTGGAGAAGAAGACTGTGGTGAGGAAGCCATTTTCTGTAGAGAGGAGATTGGCAGTCACATTGGCAAGATTGGGCAGCTCTGGAGAGATGAATGATTGCCGACTTGTATGGTATTGTAGGATTTGAACTTCAACTCATGTCTTGTAAATTGTTAGGGGGAAACTCGTACAATATGTCCTAAGTTAATGGGCAACACAATTTTTTTTAAATGAAATGCTAAATGTTGATTTCATGTTAATGTTCTTATTATTTATGTTAACAGTTTGAACCCTATGACTACTTCACAATTTGTTATTTATTAATATTTTAATCTTATTGTTCCATTTCAATAAAAAAATCATAACATTAAAAAAACAAATAAAATAATCAAAATTAGATAGTTCTGTTATTTTTATTGCTAAAATAAGGAAAGCTTAATATGAGTCCAAGATACATCTACCTTAAGTAAAGCCCTACTTAAATGGCGTTTTTTTTGGCAAAAAGTTTAACCGCATCCATCGATGCAATTGTTGGTTGTTAACTCAAATTCATAATAGTAATGAACAACCTATTGTCATATTTTGTTGTAAGTTGACGTAGATATATTTCCTTTAGTAACAGCATAAAAATTTTACAGGTATGGCCAGATCAACTGCCTGTGTTGTTGTCATGCAAACAACCAGAGTTATAGTTCGTCACTTGCAATATAAAATAAAATTTCCAGAAGGGCAAGAACTACAGGAAGTCATTAGCTCATTCCTGGGAAATTGTGGACTTCCTGGAGTATGTGGGGCCCTAGATGGAACGCACATACCAATTAAGGGCCGTATTCTACTTTTTCGTGAACTCACCACACTAGCGAACTCCCCTCGCCTCGGTGAATTCGCTGGTGATTTCATTTCTTGTATTCTAACGTGGCAGGTGAAATGGGCGGAGATTTTAAATCTCCGCTTTATTAGCTGTTCTGGCTGACGTCAAGACTCTGCGTAACAATGCTTTTAAGCCAATCAGAACAAACCGGAAATCTAGACCCACGTGCTTCTACCATCAACAATCAACAGCAATAATCCCGATCAGCGCGGTTTTTTAAAACGAAAGTAAGATAAATTATTGTAATTGCGTAATTAAGCAATGTTTTGGGAAAAGGAGACAAATTTTCTCAAACATTTCTTGGAGAGCAACCCGGACCTCGTTTGCATGGGCGTAGCCAGGGGGTAGGGAGGGGCAGCTGCCCCCCCCCTAAGTCCTAATTTACTTTTACTTTGCTTTTAGTTAAGTTAAAACCCAGTTTTTAGGGTCAAATTTTCAACATTTTTCTGGGGGAGGGCCCCCAGACCCCCCTTTAGTATTTACACCTTTATAATTAACACTTTTTCTTTAAAAAGTTCATTAAAATAGAAATTCTAACAAAAAATGTATGTCTAAATTTGGGTTTACATGTACCAAAATACAGTTTGAAACCCTGTTCTTAGCATCAAGTTTTGCAAACATTTTCTGGGGGAGGGAAGCCATGGTCACCTTTAGTATTTAAACCCTTATTATTCACGTTTTTTTATAATAAGTTCATTAAATCAAATTTATACCTAAAAGTGTTTGTCCAAATTTAGGTTTACTTGTACTAAAAAACTGTTTAAAACCCTGTTCTTTGAGTCAAATTTCCAAAAATTTTCTGGGGGAGGACCCCAAACCCCCCCTTCGAAACTTGGACCTTTTTTACTAAACAAATTTTTTTAAATAAATTATTCTTACACGCAAATTCTACGCAAAAAGTGTGGAAAAACTACATTAAACCTATTGATATAGAAATATAGATGAAAGGGGCTGAATAACATTTTTAGGTGCCTCCCGAAATAAATTTCCTTATTTACCAGCACTGATTCAAAATTAAGAAGTATGCCATAATAAACCACAAAAGGAATGCTACTGGAGGTGGAGAAGGGTCACTGTTATTCTTAAGATTTTTTTGGAGGAGTAAAAATACTCCTTGACTTTTTTTTAGGAGGCGTGAAATTCATTTATGAGGAGTGAAATACGGAAATAGCATAAACTATATACTATATAAAGAGACAAATTTTTTTTATAGAAACACTTTTTTTAATGGACAAACTGAAATAGAAAAACGAGGATGCTGTTTTAGTTTTTAATTATAACATTATTTAATTTTAATTAATTCATCTGTTAATATAAGTAGAAAATATAAAACATTATATAAAATAATTTATTTTACATTAAACATTATAAATGAAATATTTATTTATTACAAATTTGAGTAGAAAAATTTTATGATTTCAGTGGGGTGCCATGCATTTTTTAAGCAAAACGTTTCTTAAAAATTCAAAGCGTTAAAATACGCCTGGCTAGTTTTTACAAGCGTGTTTCCTATTTTAAATGCGTGAAATACACTCTCAGAGGAGTTAAAAATATCACTGAGAGGGGTCAAAAGACGTTTTGATACCCACAGAAGAGAGGGAAATTGACCTCATTGGGACCTCGTCTTTAGGTGTAACCAGGGCTCGATTTCTAAAATAAGAGGTACCGGAATGGTAAAATTATTAGTGTCAAAAGCTGAAAAAAAGCAAATACTTTTTTATACAAAAACTGAGGCATCTTTTTTAATTTAAAAAATAAATTCAAATGTGTTGAACTAGATTAGGAAGAATTTTCTAACTTAATTATTGTATAAGACGATGAACTATTTTGGCAATTTTTTTGTTTTAACACCTTTTTTACAGTGCGTTTACTTTTTTTTCCAAAAGGGCGCCTCTTGTAAAAGGCGGGACGGTTTATCATCAATGAACCAATTGTGTCGTATATTTTGCCAGTTTAACGAATATAATGCGTAGTTAAAGTCCTTAAACTGTAGAATTTAAGGTATCGTAAATTTTCTTGGCAAATTTGACCAGCAATCTGGCAAATCTGATGGTTCAAATAAAAAAAGAATCAACACCAGGAGCGGATTGTGTTTGAAGTTCAAATTGGGGTTCACAATTATGTTTTTAAAGAACACAACTAAGTAATAACCTTAATATTAAATCACAAAATTATTGTTATTTGCAAAAAAAGGTAAAATTGCATTTTGAAGTTTTTTTAAATTTAAAATATGCACCAGTGAATCCTTGAAAATAAGTTTAAAATAGTAACAACAGAAAATTATTTTTTAACATGTCTAGGATCATAGTGGCGTATATAGAAATTTATTTTGGGAGAGGCCCAAATATCCTTTAAGAAAATAAAATCACTATCAGGCCCCAAGTTAAATTTTTGCACAGGGGGAGAAACTCGAAATTCCCTCTAAACCCCTTTTACGCATGTTTACAGGTTTAATGCTATTTTTTAGTAAGATTCTCCATTTTATGAACTTGATCTGAAGATAAATGTGATTAGTTGAGTTCTAAATACCAATAGGGGGGTTTGGGGGTCCTCCCCCAAAAAATTAAAACATGGTTTTAATTCATTTTAAGACTTTTTTTCGTACAAATAGAAAGGTTTTCACCGGCTTGAAGGGTTTCGCGGGCTGCAGTTATAGGAGACCCCTGAAATAAAATATTAAAATTTTAATCGAAAAAGGGGTTCCGGAACGTCGTTCCGGCTGAAATCGAGCCCTGGGTGTAACAGACCAAATGTGGGATACTGATGGACCACCAATGGTAAGTTTTAAAAAAATTATTGCATATAATTATTGGATATTTCTATGTATTACAAAATGATGTGTAGTAAAAATTCACATGGGTCACCGAGAAGCCACTTTGACAAGAGCTAATAAATAAAAATTATTTTTAATTTTACATGATTACAATTCAGTTGTAGACATAAGTTTACACGATAATGTAAAACCTCTTTTGCATACTTTGTTTTCATGGGCCAGGACACATTGTGAAAATTGTGTCAAAAGATCTGATGTACATAACAGATTTGACTGATTTTAAATGCAAATTAAAATTTAATCTTTATCTACTTATTTGGTAATTGCTAGAAGTTTCCTTTAACAAAAAGTTTTGATGTTTATTTCAATGAAACTGACTTGACGCGAACAGAAAAAAATTGGCGCGGCGAGATTGTGAAGAGAACAACAAACCAGAACAACCTCTCGGCCAATCAGAGACTACTTCACTCGAAACTCCGCCGAACTCCCCGAGCCAAGAGGTGGTGAACTCACTGCCGGTGAATTCACCCGAAAGAGGCGAGAAGAAGGTCTAGTAGAATCGAGTAGAATACACTTTTAGCGTTTTCACCCGGTGAGTTCACCAAAGTGGACGAGTAGAATACAGCCCTAAAGCTCCGTTTTCAAACAAAAGAGACTACTACAACAGGAAGCAGTTCTACAGTATTGTATTGCAAGGTGTGGTGAACCACAAGCATATGTATACAAATGTGAATTTTGGTTGGCCAGGATCTGTGCATGATGCTAGGGTTCTGGCTAACTCAGAATTGTATTCATGTTGTGAAGGGGGTTTATTCAACTCGTATGTGTGTGAATTGCCTGGGACTACTCACACCATCCACCCCTATGTGGTTGCTGATCCAGCATATCCATTGAAGGATTGGCTGATGAAGCCCTTTAGTGGGGCTTTATCTCCTATTCAGGCTGCCTTCAACTACAAGTTGAGTAGTTCCAGGGTATATGTTGAACAAGCTTTCGGTATGCTAAAGGGCAGGTGGAGATGCCTCCTGAAAGTAAATGATTCGCATCTAATTAATGTAAAATATCAAGTCCTAGCATCATGTATTCTCCATAATATTGCACAAGAGGAGCAAGATGAATTCTTGTATGAGTGGGAAGACCCAGATACATTTCTGTGCAATGATCCAACTATATTCCCAGTACTTTATTCAAATAACAGCCAAACAAAAAGAGACCAGCTAATGTTTTGGGTTGAAAATTATGGAGGCTAGATTTTTATGCCCTAAGGGGACATTCATAAATAACGTGAGGTGTTTTTTCCAAAATCTGGACCCCCTCGGTAAGATTTAGTGATATTTTGCTGGACCCCCCTCCCCCCCACGTGAGATTTACCTACACCCTTTAAAAATAATTTTCTATACTATTCGTTTCCATTTTTTGCTTCACATCACCTAAAACTTTTCCATTATTAATGATGTGGGGGAAAAGGACATTATTCCGCCGAAAAATCACCACAGTATCTTATCTGTTGGTATTGTTCCTTTCTCATACTTAAAAATAGAAAATCGTATAATTTCTAACGTGAAAAGTTGACTTGAGATTTTAACCCCCCTCCCCCTTGGTGAGATTTTTCCAAACCCCTCCCCCCTTTTTGACCTCATGTAATTTATGGATGTCCCCTAATGAAGTACTGGGTATATAGTTGATTCTTCAGTTTTTTGTCATGTTTTCTGAGTTTTTGTGGATTTTTCAAAATTTATTCATACTTTACAAAAACAAGTAAAATCCTGTTTTTAAGTCAATTTGCAACTTTTTCAGAGGGTATATCTAGGCATAAGCTTAACTAACCCCTCCTTTTGTGTACACAGGGACACCTTGTATAACTTGCATTTAAAATAATTTTTCTTTGAAAAAATTAGTTAATTTCTTTATTTTTATGTTGACATTCTAAATCAATGAGGCCTTAATGTTTTCTCTATTGTCTTCCAATATTTGTTGTCGCAGTAAAATTGGTTACTTGCTACTTCTTAGATTTAAATATCAAATGCAAATGCTCGGTTATTTTAATTCATTTAATTTTTAATTTTATTCTTTTTACTATTTTTGAACATTGTTTTAATTAATTTATCTAATTTAACTTGCAAAATAAGTTTTACAAATAAATTAAAACTGCATTAAGAATTTAAAAAATACAATTTTTGTATGTGCTTCATTCTTTTTGACTTAAGAGAATCCTATATTTTCATTTGACATTAGTGCTATCACTGTATTCTGTCAGAAAACAGATTCAAAACATTTGCCTGATTATTTTATCGCTTGTTTGACATTGGATTTTAGCTAGATATTTCCTAAATAAATTTGTTCATATATGTAATTTCCTTCATTTTGTAATGCTTTTAACTCTCATCTAATTAGATGTTCCTAACTCTTCATTTATTTCAAGAAGTGTGTTGGAACAACCCTGGTATTTTTGTGTTAAACTTAAACATTTTGGATTGTTTTTGGTTGTGGATATGTTAAATAAAAAGATTTTTTTAATTTTCCTCAAACAAAATGACTTAATTTTATTCCACTCTAAGAAATAAAAATAAAACATCGGGTTTTTGTTGCATTACAGAATAAAATACATGGTTAGGTTATACACATAGGTTTTGTAAAACCTATGAATTAATTTTGAAAGCATTGGGTTTTTATTGATTTTGTAATTCAACTATCTATTTCTTTCAAAAATTTAAAAATACATGCAACATAATTTTTAGAAATAACATAATTAAATAATTTTTAGATTTATGTACAAATGGCTTCTAATACATTTACTCAGTACTTAGAAGCAAAAAAAAATTTTAAACAATTATAACCCAATGCAATGGCTTAAACTTAAAACAATGCACACCTTGTCATTGTTAACAAAATGTGAAACAAGTTTCAACTACTTTAGCATTTATGATTTCATTTTAATTTTTTGATACTTAAATTAACAATTTTGTTAAATTTATTTCAAGTTTTACTAATTCAAAGATTATTTTAAATAGAGCCCCCATGTATAATGAGCTAATGCTAATTTTTCCTGCTTTTTATTGGAACATTCTGTTATTTGACCTCTATCACGATAACTTCTCAATTGTTACAGGATAATAAATGTAAAAATCAGATATTTTTAATCTACTGGCATTTATATAATTAGGTGTTTTGTGGCCAAATCGAGTCAACAGGGTTCATACTCTGACATTGTAAAATTCAGGAGTCTAAGGAGTTTTTCAGGTGTAAATTTTAAGAAATCGGGTTAAAATATGAATGATTATTAACCTTATACTACTCAACATATTAGAAGTATGTGTTCCACCATTACATATGGAAGAAAGTGTAAAAATTTAGAATTTTATATTTGGATCACATTTAAATTACAAACAATTACTTCTACAAAATTGACAATTATCTTCTTTGCTTTTGAATAGATGTTTTTCAGGAGTTGTAAGAAAAATTCAGGAAAAAAACATAACTTTTAGGAGTTTTAAGGACACACTGAGTCCAGAACTGTTATTATCAAGCCGTGATTCCTCATTTTTTAACACCTGGTAACACTCATTTAGTTTAATGCTAACTAGAATCAAAGGTAGGCCTGTAATTTTTATGAACAGGTATAGGTGAACACATAAAAAAAACCTCAAGTTTCAGATAAGTGTTGATCAAATACAAGAATCTGATTGAAACAATAAAAACTTTTTATTATTATAAAAATATTTAAATACATTTCTGCTTCACAAAATTTCAATAGATATCTTGATTATATGCAAATGACTTTATGATAAATTGGCAAAATGAAATGACACTTAAAACTACAACACATTGCACTTTAAAAGAGGTTATTGCAATAATTCTTAATAGGATGATTCCAATGTTACGTGTGGCTTTAGCAGCTTGGCTTTTAAATTTAAATGATAGTCTGGTGGCGTTAGCTCCAAATTTTTTGTAACATCCAGAAAAAAATTATTTTACACATAACTATGAGGAAAGAATTTTTTTAATTTCATAAAAACTTTGAAAAAACAGTTTTTTACACAGTTCATAGTTGTCTTTTGAAAGTGGCACAAAAAAACTGGATGTTAACATCACTATGTCTGTAAATAGTGCTTTTACAATCTTGATATTTTAACAAGGGGCACTTGATAATGTTACATACTGGAACTAAAAATAACACCATTTCAATCTTGATTATATACACATGATTTGAAAAAAAAATCAAAAAATGATGATGAAAGCCCATCTTAAATTTAAAAACATTGCACCTTGATAAGGTTTTACAACACATTCAATATAGATCTTGATCATCATATGCAAATGATTTATGACTATAATAATAAATTTGTAAAATAAAATGGTTGAAAAGATACTTAGAACTACAACACATTGCACTTTAAAAGAGGTTATTGCAATAATTCTTAATAGGGTGATTCCAACGTTATGTGTGGCTTCAGCAGCTTGGCCACAGAGTAAAGATTATTCAGAGAGTCCATTTCCATAGACGCTAATGGCAACTTTTTTAACATGGGTTTTCCCATAGACGGTGGCGTTTCTATGTGATAACGGTGGAACTAACCAGAGACTATGACGTAACGTTATTGACTCTCTACAATCGAGCTACAGCCGCATACACTCTCTCAATTAACCCCGCCCTCTTTCAAATCGCTAAAGAGGGAAAAAAAATTATATAATTTCCCGGTTATTAAAACAGTTGCGTGTATCTTTCTTTCGAGCATGCGCTGGGGATAATTTCTTAGACATTACAAGTCTCTCTGATGTCACGATCTCCAGGGACTCACCCAATGTTCTGGCCAGCTGAGATCTCTCGCTGGCTTATATATACTTGATCTGCCCGTGACGTCACTATCTCGCATCTTCTTTAAAGTGGCGATGGATCGGGAGCTACTCTGGAATCGAACTCACAACTCCAAGTCAACATTTAATACAATTTAAACGAATAACTTCACATTTAATGATAATTTCTGCGACCACAATCACTATAACGAGATATTAAACGACAGAACAAACGATATCAATGTTTATAATAGGGAAAGTTTAGTTACTCGCCGGGAAAGTTTGCAACCATAAGGGAAAAGTTTCATTGATCAGGGGAAAAATAGCAGAGATTGAGAAATTCAAATGCAGCCTCCATACAAAGTTCTAAGTCCAATGAGAATCACTCGTTTCCTTTAGTCCCTGCCCACACCAATGATTGACAGCTGGAGGGTCGAAACGCCACTATGCGATAACTGTAGAACTATTTTAGTAAAATCGCGTTTTGGACTCTCTGAATAATCTTTACTCTGTGAGCTTGGCTTTTAAATTTAAATGATAGTCTGGTGGTGTCAGCCCCAAATTTTTTGTGCCATCCAAGAAAAAAATTATTTTACCCATAACTATGAGGAAATAATTTTTTTGATTTCATAAAAACTTTGCAAGAAACGATTTTTTACACATTTTTTGAGAAAGGCACAAAAAACTGGATGTTAACATCACTATAAATAGTGCTTTTACCATCTTGATTTTTTAACAAGGGGCACTTGATAATGTTACATACTGGAACTAAAAATAACACCATTTCAATCTTGATTATATACACATGATTTGAAAAAAAAATCAAAAAATGATGATGAAAGCCCATCTTAAATTTAAAAACATTGCACCTTGATAAGGTTTTACAACACATTCAATATAGATCTTGATCATCATATGCAAATGATTTATGACTATAATAAATTGGTAAAATAAAATGGTTGAAATAACACTTAAATAACAACACATTACACAATAAACTCTGATGTAAAAATAACAAACAAATTCTTTGTCTACAGTCTTTGACATATCTAATGAAATAAAGAATAATAAAATTTTCCAGGGGCTTCTTCAATTAGGCAGGTAACCCCAGCAAACTGCATTTTTGATGAGCAAAAAGAACAAGACCAGCAACAGTTGAGTAAAGGCGTCTGTAAATCTGAAACAACCAAAATTCAAATTAGGTTTTCAATCCATCAAAATTTAACTTAAGGTGTTTTAATTTGAGTGTAGGATGACATTTCATTTATTTTATCTCGACTCGACTTTCTTTTGCAAATTCTAATTTTCACAGGTGAAAATTCGAAAAGAGAAGTTTAAACTCCACATGGCGTATTCTTAAAATATAGAAATAAGTTTTTACACCACCATAGTATAAAATTTCCACACTATAATTTATCCCAGTATCTCTATTTGATTTTATCACTAACAAAGATAACACCATTTAATTTTTAAAGCCTTGCCACACAAGATATTCAACTTAAATTTGTGGATAAATTGTTTGGTTCTTATGTATTATGCTGTCAACCGTGCTGCTTAATCTGAAAAAGTTTAAAATCCCATTGACTGTTCTATAGCTGTACCGCTGAATTTAACGGCTGCTGTACGGTTGACGGTATAATACGTAAGTACCCATTGTTTTTTTACTTAAGAATTTCTGTAATTGAGTTAGTTCAGTCATCCTTAGAAATAGGGTTTTTACAATTTATGCTTTGCTAGTTTCAATTTAAGGGGGACTTTTCGTACTTCGTTTAATATTTCAAGGAAGGAATAAGTTCATATTGTGATCCATTGCTTACATTTACTGGATTATCAAATGACTTATGGCAAGTTGCCTACTTAGAACAATTGTTAGAAAATAAATTGAAGGAGTAAGAATTTTATAAAAAAATGTAGCCAAGTAGAACAATTTAGAAATGAATTAAATTTAAACACTAATATTTTGTTTCCCCAGGAAGAGGTTGTTCCTTATCACTTAAAGATAGATAATAACTTAAGTTAATCTTAATTTGTTTCAATTATGTAATAATTACCTTATTGGCCAATAGACATTTTAATCATCTCCATGAGATCGTTTTGCTGCTTCAGCAGCTTTTCGCGAAAAGCCTCCCTCTTTTCTTCTGCCTTCTGCTCCATTTTTGTTTCGAAGTCCAAAACTTTAGCAGTCACGTCCTCCATCACATTCCGCAGTGCTTCTTCGTATTGATTTTTTCTTTTCCTTTTTCTGCCTTTCTTGGATGAGCATGGTAACTTGCTAACAGTTTTTGGATCTGATGTGGTGGTGGTGTGTTCTGATGTATTGCTAAATTAAAGATAATTTCATGAACATGAGATACAAATAGAAAGGATGTTAAAGAATTAAATCCTAATAGGAAACAAATTATAGTCAGCATTTAGATAGAAAGAGAAAACATTAGGTGACATTCTCAAGCATTTTGAGACAGTAACATGTTGGTCATAGTTTAAGAGGCCAAGCTTAATTACTTAACTCTCTTAACCTAAATTTTACAAACCATAGCCAAACCACAGCTTATTTAAACCTACCTTGAGTTTTCAACCTCTTGCACGTCTCCATCCAATGCTTCTGACTCAAAAGGTAATGTTGAGTCCAGCTCTTCAAATGAGAGGTCAATTTCTATACTTTGGTTCATATCTGAAGGAATAATAATTAAACGTGGGATAAATACTTATTTACACTTTATTGATAATATATTAATATATCAAGAGAGAAGGAATAGTTTGAAATATACGTTGTCAAAACTTAAGTACCTATAGCATACTAAACTTTTCAGGGAGGCCCTCAGGACTCCAAAATTGCCAATTACTATTGTGTATGTATTTAAGTTCGTGCAAAACAATTAATTCTACTTTTTACTATACACTATGATTTTATTTAGAAATTAATAAGGGGTACAACCGGACCGGGAAAAAGTTGTAACCTTCCCCCGAACCTAATAGAATTTCACAAAACCTTATGTATTGCTCCTATGGAACTGGCAGGGGCTTCCCCCGAACCAGGTTTGTGGGTTCGGGCACTTTTTCCAGGTCCGGGTACAACCCAAAATTTTCAGTTTGTCTTAAATCAACTATCTGACCTTTAAAAAGGGAGCCCTCAAATATTTATTCTCTGACTCAGCACTGAGTTTTGTTGATTCTCTGACCTACGATTGCATTCCCAAAAAGTCAGTTATTTTCATTTTGTTTCTATTGAGATAAACTAAATTTACACTACTATTCCTCCTAAAACTCTAATACCCACAACCAAAATTTTATCTAGCCACAATACTGTTCTTGAGAAGCAATAGATAGGAGTGATATATAATAATTGAGGTTTTATTACTGTTAACAAACAAAACTTATAATTTCAAAATTATTTGAAAAATACAAATATATATGCATAAAACAGCAGTGAAATGACTTAAATGGTTATTCAGTTACGAACTTTAAGCCTATATGTAATCTTAAAACTTAAATGCAAAGGCAAAGTTAATGAGAAATATTAAAATGGTTAGCTTACTTGCTTTATCATTTCCAAACCCAATATCGACAGATATTGGTGGATTTACGACAGCTCTGTGCCCCATCACCTTGTCCATTTCATCAAAAAAGGGAAAATGTATGGAGCTCCCTGCCCCACTTACTCTAAGCTTGTCTTTTGCCTCTTTATATTTTCTCTTTAGTACTTTTAATCTGTTGCGAACTTGGACAACAGTTCTTGTTACCCCCACTTTAGTCAGTTCTGCAACAATTCTCTTGTATACTTCAGTGTCTCGAACTGTCCCATCAAAGAGCTTGTTTATCATGAATGCTTCATATACACTTATTAGAATTCTTGTTTCCTCGTCAGACCACCTATCGGCCTTCTGCCTCTTTGATGGTGGCTCCATTTTTTATGACCTGACAAGAATAAAAATATTTAAAATTAAGAAAAATTATAAAAATTGTACCATCAAAATAAACTTTAATTCTTTAGCTTGTGAACATTTGTTGTACTACTTGCTTGTCCACTTCAGTACAGAAAAATTTATTCAGCAACATTTAAAAATAAGTTAGTATGTAAAATTTTGGGTACTTTCATCTTTTTTCAGTTAACCGATATCCTTAAGTAGAAGCAGTAAAATGTTATAATTAATGTACCGAATGAGCTTACTGGCAATACAGTCAACAAAAACACCATAGTAATATTATCAACCTGTAACAGGGGAGGTGAAAAAATGGAATTTCCTAAAAAGGAAATAGAAGTGGAATTTCCATACAGTGGCACTTTTCAACGTGCTGATAAGTAGGGGTCAGGGCCAAGGTCATGAAAAGTGAAGCTAGCGGAATAGAATCCATTCAATCCAAGCGTGTGGAGGGGAGGAAAGGAAAATGATGCGGAGTCTGGGAGACCCACGTCCCCTGCTACGGGTTAACTGAACTTGATAAAATTTCATAATGTAAAAATTTTTTGGATTATTCACATTCATGCTATATACATGCACACAATACAGAATTTCCACGAATTATCAATTCCTTTTAATAAAGAATTAGGAAACACTATCAGGAACGTCAGGTGAATTAATATCAGGAAAATCATCATTAAGTATCTCACTGAAAAACTTTCAACTAAAAAACGAAGAACCTCTCCAACAGTTTTGGAAATTACACAAGTAGTAAATCAGTATAGAATTTTTAACAATGCTCTAACGTTTGATAACAGTTTCCCGTCCTAATTTAGCACAAAATGTAAGTGCAAAGAAATTTAACATAAGTGTGCACATAAATTTAAAAATGACAATTAACCAGTATCCACGTTTGATGAGCTATTTTAAATCCATCAGCTAAAAAATATATTTATAACGAAACACTTACTTTTTTTGTGAGAAATCTAATAAAGAATAAAGTAAGATGTTGGAACAAAACTAAGTGAAAATTTACGCTCTTGAGAACACAAAACAAACATCTAACATGGCGGAATTTTGAACCGAAATGCATCATGGGAAAGCCGGTTTCAGAAATTCCAGCTTTGAACCCAGCTTCGGAGGTGGAATTTACGATTCCACCTTTTTTTCGGCATTGCGGGTTTAAACCGAGCCAAATCCCGGGATTTGTGTCCATGTAAACGGGGCCATAGAAAGCAGCATCAGACATGAAAATAGTGCCACTTATAACTCCTGCCTTCAGTTTAACTGCTTCTAAAAACACTTGCATAGCTGTCTCATCGACTCTGTTACTTAAACAAAAAGCAACTGGCAACCTGACCCAAACTCATCAATAATCATCAGAGTGGTTAATTGAAAGTGGTTAGAATTTGTTCCATGAGTTGAATCAATGCAAATTTTTGAATTATTTTTTCTGGAAACTTGTCATTATGACAAGTTGAAAATCTTCCTTGTTTAACCGTCTTCCAATCCTTGCTCTTTGCAAAAAAATTACCGGGGAATCAATTCGAGCTTTGATAGTTTCAATTCGGCGACTAATCCGGCTAATAATCCACCATATGCTGTTCAGACAACACCTGTTACCTCAACTTTTACAGTGAAACTACCGACGATTAAGTTAGAACCATTTGGAGGTGAAATTGAAAATTGGCAAAGTTTTTGGGAGCAGTTTCAATCTGCTGTAGACTTGAAATATTTTTCCCTTTGGTTTTATTAGTAGCTTAAAAACTTAAACATCTTTTATGCTAATCATTTTGCTTTTTTATGAACCAATAACTGAATAAACTATAAAAACTAGAGTAATATGAAAATGAAGAAAGATACTTAAAATATTTGGTACTTTAGCTTGCTATTCTATGAAGCCAGAAGACAATAGCGATGATATGCTTACAACCTCCTTCACTGGCTGCACAACCTTTACAATCAAAAGAGAAAATAACCTCTTTACTTTCATCACATATCATAGCGACATCATAGGCTTTGCTTCTTAGACGATGTTCAGGTGTCATTTTGGCTTTAACAGTACACATCTGACCATCTCCGCTTGACCTGAACATATCCCACGGCATTTTCAGAATATGAATTCCTCGTTGACCTGTAATTATGTAAAATTTATAAGTTTCAATATAGAAGTCTAACACTCTTTATTTAATAGATTAAGCAATTTTTTACAATTTTTAAATTAATAAACACAGTAGAAATCCCGTTTGAATTAAAAACTTAACGTCCACAAGAATCTGGATAAAATTTCGGAGTATACTTACAATGTTCTTATAAGACCATTTTTCATCGATAAACCATGTTTTTGTATTTAAAAACGAATTGAAACATTAAATTTTAAGCTCAACAATAATAGCCGTACCTATCATAATTTAAGTTTTGTTAAATGCAACTTAAAACGCATAACTTTGTAGTAATTCTATACTGAATAGTTTAAAAACATAAAATATGGCGCCAAAGTATTTTTATCTACATTTCTTGCTAAGTTTAGTAATGTTGATTCAAATTTAAATGCTAGTAGATATGAATATCATTTTTTTGGAACTTTTCATAGTTCCTTTATCTAAAATTCATTTGCAAGAAGTTTAGGAAAATCTAAAACAAATGTAAAGAGCAACGCTTTATTAGTGGATAAAAATCTCTTACCTTTAAGCGTTTAATTTCCACAGAAGAATACCAATCTCTATTAGCGGAAAAGAACTGTAAAATCATGATTTCCGAAATTTGCGGCAAATTGGCCGTTTGAGCCTTTTTTAAATCCATCTTCCATGTCTCGTTCGTTAAATTATTAATAATTGCTTTTAAATAATATAATCAAAGCAGAAAGTCTCCCCTCTTACTATTAAAGCCTGCTAAAACTTTTAACAATGTTTTGGCGCTTTTTGTCCGATTTTTTGGACCTTGCGCCATTAAACCCCAACTAACCAACCAACCTCCCCTCTTACTATATAAACAACTAAAAGCTTTGCTAGATGGATCGTATAGCCATGTGTCTGAGCGAACCTATGGCACAAGACACGTCATGATGGTGTGGTGGCTGAGGTGAGGCATCTGCTCACAAGCCACACACCTAAACTCAAAAATACTCTTTCTCCATGTGGCAGCAGCATTCTCCTGTTGCTACGTATAAAAGGCAGCTTCAGGATGAACTCAGGCTCTTCTTTTTTTACTGCGTTTTCGTATTTTTAAATGTTTTAACTTCTTTTAATAAATATGTTATTTTACCTTATGTTGTTTTAACTTGAATCAATTCGCCAACTGAGGTAGGACACTAAAGTGGTGACCTGTCGTTCACGCATCATTTGGAACTTTGTTTTGGCTGCCTGTTGCGATCACTCAAGATGCCCCCGACTGCCGATGGCGACAAACCCGAACCGGGATCGATCTCTCGAGTGGCTGTGAAGCCACCTCCTTTCTGGAAGAATAACCCCTCCTTATGGTTCATGCAGTTGGAAGCCCAGTTCTCACTGGCCGAAATAGTTAAAGATGAGACAAAATACAACTACGTGGTTTCAACAGTGGATTCCGATGTTCTAGACTCCGTTGGCGACATCATTCTGAAGCCTCCTGACCAAAACAGGTATGACGTGTTAAAAAAAAGATTGATATCTGTGCACTCTGAGAGCGAATCGTCAAGGATGAGACGCCTTTTGCATGGCCTGGAACTTGGCGATCAACGTCCGTCCCAACTTCTTTTTCAAATGCGTTCCTTGTCCAACGGCTGTATTGATGAGACACTATTGAAAACTTTGTGGCTCGGTCGTCTCCCCAGCAACACTCAAGCTATTTTGCTTTCTTTGGCCGAGAGTCTTGATGTGTTGGCTTCCAGAGCAGATCAATTAGCTGAATTAGCCGTGGACGCTACACAGGTACAGCTTGTTGACGCCTCCAGCGATCCAGCTCCAGTTGTCAGCGATTCCAGAATTGACAGGATCGAGTACCAGGTATCTCAGTTAAGCGCAATGATCGGTAAATTGAATTCAACTATGGATCGTCAACACCGTACTCGGGATACGACCAGAGACTGGCACCCTCGAGGCCGCAGACGTTCACCATCACAGCCTCGTAGATACAGAGACCCCATCGAGGGAATATGCTTCTACCACACAAACTTTGGAATAATGGCAAGGAAATGCAGCCATCCATGCTCTTTCGGAGTCTCGGAAAACTTAAGGGGCAATCGCTAACTGGCCATACGGGTGATTGCCACGTGGACCGAATTATGGTGGCCGATGCTATTTCCAAAAAATCTTACCTCATAGATACCGGAGCGGACATTTCTGTTGTCCCTAAATCTTACGCTCCTTACGCCAAGCCACAAGACCTAACCCTGTTTGCGGCCAATAGCTCAAAGATAAAAACCTATGGCACGAAGCGGATCATCCTAAACTTGGGTCTACGACGTCAGTTCAGCTGGTTATTCGTAATCGCGGACGTCCGTCAACCCATAATTGGAGTGGATTTCTTGAGGTATTACAATTTGCTGGTTGATGCTAAACATCGCAGGGTTATCGACGCAAACACTAAGTTATATTCCGGTGGACAACTTCCAAAAATTAGCTCTTCCGCTACTAATTTATCAATATTGGTCGGTGACTCTAAATTTGATAGCCTTTTGAAGGAATATCCAGAATTAATTAACCCCTCCCAACCGGTAAAAACTGATCGAAATAATCAGGTTTATCACCATATCGAAACTAAAGGTCCACCTGTTTTTTCGAGACCCCGTCGTTTGGCTCCCGATGTTCTTCAGGCGGTCCGCAGAGAGTTTGAATATCTTATGGCCCAGGGGATCATTCGGCCGTCAAAAAGTCCATGGGCAAGCCCCTTACACGTTGTTAAAAAGGCCAACGGAGAATATCGACCGTGCGGAGACTACCGTAAGCTGAATTCGATTACTGTGCCTGATCGTTACCCAGTTCCCCACATTCAGGACTGCACCCAGAGCTTATATAAAAAAAATATTTTTTCAACTCTCGACTTGACCAGAGCATATCATCAAATTCCTGTTTTTCCCCCTGATATTCCAAAGACAGCCGTAACGACCCCATTTGGCCTTTTCGAGTACACGGCCATGCCCTTTGGACTGCGGAACGCAGGGCAATCGTTCCAAAGACATATGCACCAGGTACTGGCTGGCCTTGATTTTTGCACTCCCTATTTTGATGACTTGCTCATTGCATCTTCCTCAGAGGCCGAGCACTTCAATCATTTAAATCAGGTTTTTTCTCGTTTGAGGGACTATGATCTCAAGTTGAATCCGGATAAATGTGTTTTGGGGAAAACTTCCATAAAATTTTTAGGCTGTCTCATCACAGCGGAAGGCGTAAGACCACTTCCCCACAAAGTTGAAGCAATAACCGAATTTCCTAAGCCTGAAACTATATCTCAACTCAGACGATTTTTGGCTATGTTAAACTTTTATAGACGGTTCCTCCCTCACGCTGCCGAAATCCAAATTCCTCTAAATCTAATCTAATCTGACTGTGGTGGCTGAGGTGAGGCATCTGCTCACAAGCCACACACCTAAACTCAAAAATACTCTTTCTCCATGTGGCAGCAGCATTCTCCTGTTGCTACGTATAAAAGGCAGCTTCAGGATGAACTCAGGCTCTTCTTTTTTTACTGCGTTTTCGTATTTTTAAATGTTTTAACTTCTTTTAATAAATATGTTATTTTACCTTATGTTGTTTTAACTTGAATCAATTCGCCAACTGAGGTAGGACACTAAAGTGGAAAACAACATAAGGTAAAATAACATATTTATTAAAAGAAGTTAAAACATTTAAAAATACGAAAACGCAGTAAAAAAAGAAGAGCCTGAGTTCATCCTGAAGCTGCCTTTTATACGTAGCAACAGGAGAATGCTGCTGCCACATGGAGAAAGAGTATTTTTGAGTTTAGGTGTGTGGCTTGTGAGCAGATGCCTCACCTCAGCCACCACAATGGTAACAGCCAATCATAGTGCGTTTCTGATTGCATCACTTTTCGCTCATTTTTAATACAAACATTTTATACAAATTCATTTTTAATACAAACATTTACAAAAGAACTAATTATTTTTGAGATATAACAATGTGATATTCGGAATCAGAAGGCCAAATTTTACTACGAACAAACTAAATGAACATTCATTTCAAAATTTAACATTCATCAAACACGGCCATCTATCCCGGAAATTTAATAAATTAAACTAAATAAAGATAATTTAAGAGATGCTGCAGTTATCCATTGTCTGAAGGAAACATTACGAAAATGATGGAGTTTTATCACAAGAAGTCCAAGGAGCGTTAACTACGTTAAGAATAAAAGGGGATACCATTGTACCGTTTACTCCTTTAACTGCCATTAACGTGATTACTTACCCCACAATTTAAAATAAAAAATGACGTTTGATTTGCACATTTATTAAAAGATCTTAAAAATCAGACATGTTTCGAGGATATAATGAACCCTCTTCGTCAGTGAAATAACGATGTACGCGAAAAATATAAACATGGCTATCAGTAATACAGGCAACAACAAGAAACAGTAACAGGTAATACATTTTGGCGTTATAATTTGGTTGGATATAGACTCTTGGTAGGAAAGTTATAATCACATGCAGTGACAAAAAACTTTCTCACAAGAGGAAAAACAAACTCTTTCCTCAGGCGACAAAATAGGATCATTTAAAGAGATCTGCTAACTGATCCTGTTACAAGGGAGTCATCAGGCTTTTTACCTGGACACATTCTGGAATTTGCATCCTCTTCCAAAATTCTTTAACGTTATTTCGTACTCAATTTGTTATAACAAATCCAAATACACGATATTTCAAACCATAACTCTTTTAACTCGTCGGTTGTAGTGTAGTTAGATCGTTTAGGCAAGAATAGCTTTTCTTTTCTTATTAATTTGTATTTTTTAAACGGGCTTCCTTTCACGATCCCTTTAAAAAATTTGCTTTGCCTTTACGCTTTACTGTAGCCATGTGTAAATTCTTCTTTCAAATCTTTTCCAAACAACATTTACTTTTGGGGGAGCAGGCTCCCTCATGCCATCAATGTCAAGTGTCTCTTTCTGTTCGACATATTCTATGTGAATGTCCTCTTTTTAATAGTCAAAGATTACAAGCATTTAAACGTACAGATTTGAACCTCTCAGAAATTTTACACAACTCTGATTTTAAACTCGTTCTTGGTTTTATTCAACATATTGGTTTTATTCATCACGTCTGATTTTTAATTGTTTTATAATTTTCACTGTTCACGTTTTATCTTCTCTTTTATCCTGTTTTTAACGATGATGTATAGATTACATCCGACAAAAGCTCATTGCTCGCTGAATTTTTAACTTAAACGTCTCTGTCTTTCTTGGGATAGAATGGCCTAACCTGGCCCTTGTCCCATAAAACCCAACAAACCAACCAAACAACATTTTTTTTTCACTACAGTCGTGACATTTATCTTTTTGGTGAGGTTTCCAATTTTTGTTTTAGGTGTTTCCCGACTAGATTCTCTCTCTTCAAGTCTAAAACTTTTTTATACCTTTCAGAAGTTCGGCGAGTTCTTTAATAACACTGTTCTACAAATTTGACCTTCAAAATTTTTTCCTTGATGAAAATAGTCAATTCTTATAGATTTTGGGTCGCTGAATACGAAAATCACCATTAAAATTCTCAATTGACTCAGGATTTTCGGGGAACAGCCCCTCCCCCTTTTTACGTTTTTCGACGACCTTATAACTTTAAACTCGATTTTCAGGGTCAAAAAGCATTATTTTAGTCTTCAAATTGCTCCAAAGTTAACAAGTAATGTTCAAATTAATACAATATGATAAATTTATAACAAATGGATAGGGTTAAGGGGTAATTACCCCCCTAAAAATACAAAAAAATAGCTAAAAATTAAAGAGGTTTCTATACGCTATTTTTCCTCTTATTTTTTACGCAAATCCCGTTTGAAGGGTCCTAACCCTTCCCCAAGGACCCAAATTTGATGACAATATGCAGCAATAATTTTTACTAAAAGCGGTTGAGGTGTTAGCCTCCCAGAAGTCCCCGCGGAAGAGTTCGGAAGACTTCCAGAATCGCGAAGGCGCTCGAGAGTTCAGGAATTAATATCGATGATTTTGAAAAGATTACAAATGACGTTTTTCTTATACTTTGGGTGTATCCTAAGTAGAAACTCTTCAGTTCTTTAAAAACTGACCGGTTTTCGGGAGTGAGGATTCCATGTTTCAAGATGTTAATAGATGCACGGCTGTGGATAACAATTAGGGGGCATCCCCTTAAAAACTGAGGATGATGGAGGAAAATGGGTGTCATATTTGAATTCAGCAGATCATTTTACACAAGAATCAGCTGAAATTCAGTAAGTGGCTTCAAATTTTTTTTTGTACAGCACAAATAAACTCTAAGTGCGGCATTGAACCCTTCCGTGGGTGCTCTGGGGGCGCTCTCACCTCAACCGCTTTTAGCAAAAATCATTGCTGCATATTGCCATCAAATTTGGATCCTTGGGGAAGGGTTAGGACCCTTCAAACGTGAATTGCGTATAAAATAAGAGGAAAAAATAGCGTATAAAAACCTCTATAATTTTTAGCTAATTTTTTGCATTCTTAGGGGGTTAACTACCCCTTAAACCTATCCATTTGTTATAAATTTATCATATTTTATTAATTTGAACATTTCTTGTCCCCTGGGGGGCAATTTGAAGATTAAAGCAATGCTTTTTGACCCTGAAAATCGAGTTCAAAGTTATAAAGTCGTTAAAAAACGTGAAAAGGGGGAGGGGCTGTTCCCCGAAAATCCTGAGTCAATTGAGAATTTTAATGGTGATTTTCGTATTCAGCGACCCAAAATCTATAAGAAATGACTCTTTTCATCAAGGAAATTTTTTCAGTGTAGAACAGTGTAATTCATCTTTCATCCAGGGCAATTTTCAAATTCTTTTTCATAGTATTTAGTACGTGCTTCTTTTATTAATTTTTACCAATCTGTTGGTGTTTGAATAATTATAATGGGCAATTTGGTCATTGGGATTATTTTTTAAATTTTATAAAGTTTTTCTTTTCTATTCATCTCTTTCGTAATTTCAGGTGTAATCCATTTATTTTTATGTTTTCGATTTTGCAAGGCAACTTTAACAGGTACATTCATTGGCCCCATGTATCACGCAGTGACGCATGAAGTCAGAAACATGAGACACAAAAGTAGCAGTCAGAAACATAAAAAAACCCAATAGGAAATACAGGGAGTTCAACAGTCCAGCTGCTTCATAATTCGTCTGGAGTTCCAATATGACGTCCATAGACGAATATGAAATCCATAGTCGTCCCCTCCCTAGAGCGCCGCACATTCGAAAAGATGGTCACCGTCCATATCGACAGTCTTTCTACACAACACAGTTCGGGCTTTCTAAATGCCAAAGCGGTTCATCCACACGTACTCAGCAAGGTAATAATCAAATTGATTCTTTGTCTTGTAAGTACCGCGGAAGCCTCTCTTTTGACCGCACTCCAGGTTCCGTCGATGGCATTTGTGTGCTCCCATGTATCCGGGTCTACAAATGTAACACTATGGTTCACTGTCAGGTGCTGAAAGCCCTCATGTGAGAGACAGTCATACGCCTTCCAGCAGTGAGACATGATTGTAGTCCCCGGAAGAATGCGGTCAATTATACAAATACAAATACAAATTTTGTCGACCAGCTACAGGCTCGAAGCCCAACAAGGCTGGTCCATGTTTTATTAATTCACCCATTCCCACTGACTGTCTAGTTTTAGCTTAAACTCATATACACCCTTCGAATTTACTATATGTTCTGGCAATGCGTTCCATATATCTATTACCCTATTGAAGAAGAAGTATTTTCTTAAATCCCGATTGAAATGAGTCTTATTCAATTTGTACCCATGGCCCCTTGTTCTGTTATCCCTATTAAAGTCTAAACCTTCTGTATCCCCTTGCTTTACGAACTTGTAGAGCTGAATCAAATCCCCCCTCATTCTTCTTCTCTCCAGTGTATACATGTTGAGCCTACTCAAACGCTCATTGTAATCTAGGTGTGCCATTCCCTTAATTATTTTTGTAGCTGTATTACTTCTAGAAATTCTGCCTCTTTCCCTTTTGTAGTTAGATTATTTGTCCAGTCAATATTTGGATAATTATAGTCCCCCATTAGGATTACTTCTCCTGTTTGACACGCTTCAGCTATCATATTACACATACCCTTTTCCTGCTCTTCACTGCATACAGGAGGTCTATAGATATTACCCAGTGTTAATCCTTTGCCTTTGTCAGTATTCAGCTTGACCCAGACAGATTCAATACCCTCAGTTTCACTATTTAACATTAATTCTGTACAGTTCAAGAATTCTCTCACATATATTAAAACCCCGCCCCCTTTCCCATGCACTCTGTCCCCCCTGAACATTGTAAAACCATCCAGCTTTAATAACTGTTCATCTTCACTATTTGCCCAACTTTCAGTTATCCCTATGATGTCTATATCCTCCGTCTGTACTATTCCCCTGAGCTCATCCATCTTATTCCTGACACTCCGTGCATTACAATAATATACCTTGAGCTTATTTTTTATCCTGGTGCTGCACTTGCCCTTAATATTTCTTTTCCCATTTAAATTGCACTTACCCGATATGTTGCTTGTTCCTTTAATTTTGCACTTACCCTTTTTATTGCTTATCCCTTTTATGTTGCACTTTCCCGGTGTGATATGTGTCTCTATTATTTTAGACCCCATTGATGTTCCCCACAATTGCTTTGAACTGACATCCTTCTGTGTCCTGAACACCCCTGTTTGTGATCTAGTTTTTTGCCCCCAGACTGTCCAACACCCGCTTCGCAACCTCCCTGTTACCTATCTGGCTCAAATGCAAATTGTCCCTGCCTATCCAATCCCTCCTACAATCCTTCCACAAATCCAAGAATCTCACCTCCTCCCTCTCACATATCTCCCTTAGCAGTGAATTCATTCTCCTGGCTCTCTGATTTAACCACCCATTACTGGCCCCGTACCTGGGCATCAATCCCATTACAGTTATATCCTTTCCTTTTGCTTTTACCTCAGCTAGTAATGATGTAGTGTCACTTTCAAATTCCTTGTTATTAGCCGTCCCAACATCATTAGTCCCGGCCCAGATCACCACCTTATTTTTTTCCCTTTTTTAAAGCCGTCTTAGCCTCCTCCCTTACATGCCTCACTCTAGCCCCAGGTAAACAACATCTAACCACCTCTCTTTTCCTCTGCCCTACTATATTCCCAATAACTTTAACCATGGAATCTCCAATGATTATCCCCCGAGTGACTGTGTCCACCTCTTCCCGCTCCTGTTCTACCTGACCCAAATCAACAGTCTGAACACCCTTCTCCACTCTCTCCGTTAACCTCGCCTTCAAATCCTCCAGCTCCTTTCTCAAATCACCCACCTCTAAGCATACCTTACATTTAAAATCAACCTCCTTCAACATTTTAACCCCTGTCACTTCACCCTTTTCCGCCTCAACTAAATTCCCACACAAGTCGCATTCCACATACAATTCCCCACTAGCTCCCTCTGTCCTCATCTCCTTTAGCATCCTTACTAAACCCATGCTGAGAAAAATACAACCCTAAAATATAATCCAAACTCACAGAAAATGCTAAAAGTCGAAAAATCCCTGCACTGAATAAGTAAACAGAAAAATGTATGCAAACCAAACAAGTGGAAACGGCCCAACGCAGTAAATCAAAACCAAAACAAAACTAAGTCCTAGGAGCAAAATTACAATTTTATAACTATTAGATATATAAAAGCTGATAGATATTCAAGATATACGCTAAGATTGAACTAAATATAAGAAGAAAACTCAACCAAACTATTGAACAATGTTAGCAAACCAAACACTTGGATCCCCCTTGGGAAAGAGTGGAAATAAATGTAGATCTTTCGTTAAGCTTCCATCAAAAATCCTCAACTCCAGATCATATATACAGAGTTCTGTTCCAGGAGCATCGTGAGACATTGGGGGATTTCATTCCGATCTTTACAGATGGTTCAAAATCTGACACCCATGTCGGGGCGGCTGCTGTATCCGCTTCCGTCTACGATGCCCTACCATTGAAAACATCTTCATTTACAGCAGAACTGCATGGAATTAGATTGGCGCTTGAACTTTTAAAAACATCTCATCATTTTAAATTTGTTATTTATTCAGATTCACTTTCTGTTTTGCAATCGTTAGTTTCACTTCAACAATCTGCTCATCCTATCTTAATGGACATCTACATTGAACTGGACAATCTCATGAGACGAGGGTTTGACATTAGTTTCTGCTGGGTCCCTGGCCACGCCGGGATCGCTGGCAATGAAGAGGCTGACCATCTAGCACGTTCGGCTGACGGGAATCCAGATCGGTTCCCAGTCCCCTTCACTGACCATAAAGCGTTTTTCCGGTGGAAGCTTCGTTCCGAATGGCAAGACAGCTGGGACACTCAACTGGGGAACAAGCTTCATTCGATCATGCCGCTGATTACTCCTCGCCGAGGTTCTTCTTTGAACCGCCGGGAGGAAGTTATAATCAGTCGACTGCGGATTGGCCATACCCGTTTCACCCATCGACATTTACTGTTTGGGGAGCAAGCCCCCATCTGTCCTCATTGTGGCGTTCCTTATACTGTGAAACACATTTTATGTGAATGTCCATATTTCAATATTATGAGAGATCGTGTTTTTAAACTGAGAAATTTTAACCTTTCACAAATTTTATCCAATTCATCAGATTTTAAACTTGTACTCACTTTCACCCATCTCATTGGTTTTATTCATCACGTATAAGATTTTAACTGTTACTGTATCATCACCTTTTCATATAAATTCTTAAGATTTTTAATTGAACTTTTATTACAATTGATGTATAGACTACATCAGACTAAGGCTTCTTTGCTCTGTGGTTTTTAATATAATCTGTCTTGGTCTGGCGCTCTATGCCCTGATTTGGGCCTTGCGCCATAAAAATCCAACCAACCAACCAAACACTTGGAAACGGCAGAACGCAATAAATCAAAACCAAACAAGACTAAGTCCTAGGACCAAAATTACAATTTTATAACTATTAGATATATAAAAGCTGATAGATATACAAGATATACGCTAAGATTGAACTAAATAAAAGAAGAAAATCACTAAAAAACACTTATCTCCCTGGACCTCCAAAAACGCACGCTGCACTCTACGCGTGCGGTTGTGCACGGGAGCAAAAAACCCACCCTGTTCCCCTCTCACACCCTCTTAAACCCTTTGCCCTGCACCCTTTTTCCTTGATTGTTTTTATGTTTCCCAAATTTTGATTCATCAATTTCGACCACAGATCCGAATCCACCCAATTTGTCCATTCCCGAAACTCAAATTTCCAAACAAACCTTATTGTAGTATTTTTCAAAAATGGAAACAAAGAACTAAATTCATTTAAGAAGAAATCAATCGCATGTGAATGAAAACTGTATATTCCAACCATATTAAGATTCGTTTCTGAACTATGTCCTCCGCCACCTGTGCTGTATCAACTGGATTCGAGCTTGAAGGCAGGCTCCAAACAAACCTCGCGACAAAAGCTGGCCCAGTTGGTGACCGTGGGCGGAGAAACTTCGCATCTGAATATACTAACGTTTGTCCTTTTCTTGAGGCACAAGGCGGAGGGGAAAAAGGATCTGCCTCGAAGAGATAAAAGGAGGGTTGAACTTCCATTTAATGTTCGACAACGGGCTTCATGCCCGCATGTTAGATTTTCATTAATTTTTACCTTTAGCCAAAATCATACGATACGGCGCAGTATAGCCAATATTGGACCTTGGCGCCAGTAAATGAAAAATCCTATCCTATCCTATCCATTTAATGTTTTCATCTGTCAGGTAATTTTGAAACGTTTCTTCTGAAGAAAGTGAAGATGCAATTCTTCTCAATTCTCTAGCTTGCTCCCACGAAATTCGTTCCACAGTCAGAATATACTTCCGTTGGCTTTCCTCGCCGGGAAACGAATCTCCTAAATGATGCGATGAAGGCCTCAGTTGAAAGATTGCTGACAATTTCAAGATGAATGGCCTTAATTACGAAGCAGATGAACAGACAAACGTACGATTTAAAGGGTTGTATACCTCTTCCTCTTTTTGATTTTTGAAGAAAGGTCCTGCGAAATCAATTCCGGTCTTTGAAAAGGCTCTGTCCTGTAACACACGTGCAGCAGGTAGGTCGGCTATTATCTGCGATGAAGTGGTCTTTCGATTTCTAAAGCATTTAATACACCTGTATATGATTCCACGAACAGCTTCCCTTCCATTTATAATCCAAAACCTTTGCCTTATAGCAAAATGGGTTAAACTTGGACCTCCATGCAGATTCTTTTCATGAAAATGTTTTATAATCAACATCGTAAGAGGATGCTTCTTGGTAAGTAGGATTTGATGCTTCTGTTCGTATGGAAGATCAGAATTCTTGAGTCTCCCACCAACTCTGAGGATATCTTTATCATCTACAAAGGGATTCAACTTCAAGATTTTACTATTTGGAGAGAGATCTTTATGAGCCTTCAAAATTTTGATTTCTTCTTTGAATTCAATTCTCTGTACTATTTTCACCATAATAGTGCTTGCTTTGTTCAACTCTTGTGTAGTTAAGAAACCCTTTATCCTAGAAGAGGGAAATCTGGCGTTATAGCAAAATCTCAAACACCAAGCAGTCACACGTTTCAGTTTTGTCCAGGAAGAAAACCTGGAGATCAAATCAATTTCTTCCTCCTTATTGGTGACTGAGCATACAAGAGTCTCCTTGTAAATACGGCGCTGTTCTGAACGCATATCTTCATCGTCTGGAATAGTGAAAGTATCGGGTAATGACACTGGAAATCTTTCATCCAATCCGGACCATGATTCCAAAGCTTATTCTTCATCAGAGAAGAGGCAGTTGCTCCACGAGAAACAACATCTGCCGGATTTTCGCGGCTCCCTTACAGTAATTCCATTGTGAAGGTGCACAATGTCTTGTATTTCTTGAACACGGTTGGCTACAAAAGGTTTCCATTTGTTTGTAGAATCCTTTATCCAGTGAAGCACAATTTGAGAGTCACTGAAGCAAAATATCTTACTTTCCTTTATGCCAAACAATCTCTTCAAATATTTCACTATTCTTGATGCAATAATGACGGCCCCCATCAGCTCCAATCGGGGCAAAGTCAATTTCTTCAGTGGAGATACTCGGCTTCTTACCATCACAAAAGATGAGGAACACGATTCCGGATCACGGAAATAAGCCACTGCTCCATATCCCTTTAAACTTTCATCACTAAATACAAAAAGTTCTATATTATTCAAATTCATGCAATTATTCAATAGATTTCTTCTCTGAATACTCCAATTAGATAGATTTTGACTTCAGAGTACCAGGACATGAATTTTTCACTAAACTCCTTTCACATTAAACTTTCACATTATTCCTCTAACCAGAGGTAGTGGTGATGCACTCCCTTTTTAAAGCCTAAAGACTTTTTACTATGTTGTAATTAGGCACTATAACCCAATCTAAACCCATATAATCTGATTTAAATTTAAAATACCAGGTATAAATTTAAATGCCTCAATAATCCTATTTTATCTCGCCAAAATCCAATTAATCGACAAATCGTCTAGGGTATAAATGTCTTGTATTTGGCGCGGAATGGCCAAATATGGCTCTTGCGCCATAAAACCCCACCAACCAACCATTAAAAAAATTAATAATTTTTAAACAGGATGCAAAAACGGGGGTTTGTGGGTGTCCCCAATGAAAATTACGACATTTTCAAAATAATTAAAATTTTAATATTTTGTTTTAAAATATAAATTAAATTCATTGAATCCAATTGTAACAACAAATGACGCGTATTTTCTTAAAATGCCGAAAAAAAAACAAAATATCTCGTATTACTCTCAAAAGTCAGAAAACCTCAAGGATGCTACTTTCCTATATCAATACAGAGGTTTATATGAGAAATTGACCTACTTTGTTTTTTTTTCATCTTTTCTCCTTTATGATTTTTCATTTTCATAACAGAATTGATGGTTACCTTCACAGCCAATGATGGGTTTTCTTCCATGAATGATAACCATGTGTTAGAATTGAAATCTACGTTTTTTATCAACAAGTCCAAAGAGGTGTCCATCAAATTATCATCATCATCTTTGAGTTTGTCGGCGACAGCTAATACTTCTACACACTTGTTTTTCAGCTGTTGAAAATTTAACAGGGAATTTCTTTTCCCTTTCCCCTTTACACTCGATGATGACGTAACTTTTCAGTTCTCAGCATCTTTGAAATCAATTTCGGCAAGTCACGATGGGTATAACTAAGGCAAAGAGGCGCAGTCTTTAACAAGTACACAATGCCACCTATAGGCCGAGTTGATTTATTGATTTTTTCATCCACCATACAGATTAAAAATCCTTTTACATGGTTGGTCAATATAAAAAACACAGTAAAATATAAAATACATACAAGTATGATATAAAATACACACAATACACAAATTAAAGATAAATATAAATTGAAAGAAAATCTTTTCTTAAGGTAAGGTCTTTTTAAGGTTTAAGGTCTTTTCTTAAGGACTACGTTGAAAAACCGATTTTCGACCAAAATTTCGAAAAATGTTTTATTAAATAACCTGAAAATATGGACTCTCTTCTTTTCAAAACAGTTTTTGGTTTGTCTCTAAGCAAAGTAGAAGCCGAGATATTTCAATTTTAAGAACAATATCGCAAGCTTTTCAACCGGAGTGGCGGACTTCAAATGCGTTTTTCTCTGAATGTTATTTTTAACAAATTTGCTTTACGGTGAACATCATTACTACAAATATAATTGATTATTTTCTTGAAATATGGTATGATGGTTCGAATATGCATATTCTATTTTGTGAACTAGGATCTATTGTGTATTTATAAAAGAAAAAATTTTTGATTCACTTTTCTATTTTGTTGAAAACAAATTTTTAGGTAAATCTTAAAATTTTTAAGTCGTGATTTATATCTTCTGATAGGAATGAAATTCAGCTTTTATCCTAGTTCACAAAGTCTAATAGCTAAATTCCATAGCTCTTTGCATTTATCAATGACATTATTGTGAATGTCTAACAAATGCGGATACTCCTTGTACCCTTTTTAAACAACGCTCGAAGCACACAAGTGCAGGAGGTGCGAGGAACAGTGGACGTGGTTTGGGAGGTGCGGGTTGACGTCGGTCGTCTGAAAAGGATTTTGCTGAAATTCGGGTCTGCTGCGTATTTTCTTCGCTGTCTGAACAGTCGGGGTCAGACGAGCTGTCCGGAATCAACTCGAACCTCTATACTCTATTTTGGGTCAAGTGCCATAAAAATCTAATCAACCAACCAATCAACTCGAACCGATCCGATGATCAAACGTCTGGCTCATCTGGGAATGATATTCCATCGTCTGTGTTGACAATCACTCTCGCATAGACTCCAAACGTTTTAAACGCTTTTAAAGTTAGAACCGTTGCCGGTTACAGTAGCCGTTATTTTCCGCGGAGTGAGGCCGAACTCTAAGTGAATCTCCTGGATGAGCTTGGAGATGCGCTCGTAGGTGTGGGAGTTTTTGAAACGCCTACACGCCAGGGCGGCTGATTTTCTTTCATAAGTCGTACTTATCCAATGGACTGTCCTAGATTTTTTTTCATACATAGTAAAGCAATTTTATATATTTAATACTTAAAAGGCAGAAAAATCAACTTGCCATGAAATTGAAATGCAAACTTGACAGCTTCTACATAAGTCCTGAATCGAACCATCGTTGAGCCATCATGCATGTCCACAATTATTTTTATTTTTCATAATTCAGCCTTCTGCTTCAACCACTGGATTCCATGTTCTCGGGAACGTTGGAAGGAGAGGTAGTGTCGAAAATGTTAAAGTCAAGCACACAGGAGGGGGGGGGGCGCCGAGAAGTGTTGTTCGATCCTTTCTTTTGGTATGCTTCATCGCTCACTCTCACCTTCGAGGAGAACACGAACGGCCCTCTTGCGGAATTTCTTATATGTTCTCTGGATGTATGATGCATCCTCTGGGTCGTTAGTGGACGGGCTGATCGAGGGTTGATAGTCTTCTATATTGAAACTATGGCGAACTTTTTCAACCATCCTATCATTCAATTCATTCAAGTCATTGTAAGCCACAGATAGGTCAGTTTCTTGAGAAACGTTGTCCAAAAGACCAATGAAGGAGGTGAGCGGGGTGTCAGGGTGAATGCGTGGGCGGTGTGCCGGAGGCGGAAGAGGTGGTGCGACTGGTGGGGGGGGCAGGGTCTTGAGAATCTCTGACAAGGGACGCAGGGTCGAGTGTCGGAGCAGTTTGCTGGGTTGTTCTCATGGGATAGGAAGGAACCTTTTAATCGCGGTTGCAGCGTAAAAGCTGCTGGAAATGAAACGTTTGCTGCACTTGGGAAAGGCAAGATTAAAGTTGGAATTACTATTGTTGGAAAGTTACCAATAAATCATTTTAGAAGATGTATGGTTAGTGCCTAATATTAGTAGAAATTTGTTTTCGGTCCTTGCTTCTTGGGAAAGAAACCCAAATAGTGTATTTGAGTCAACTTCTACAGAGTGCAGATTGAGAGTAAATGGTCAAGTAGTGCTAAATGGACCCAGAAAAGTAAATGGTTCATTATTTAATGCTCAGCTATTGTGGACTGTTCAGTTACAACTATATCACGAAAGATGAGGTCACCAAGATAACCGTCATGTTAAAAGAGTTTTAGAAAAGGAGCTTGGCATCTGTGTAAATATGAATAAAGAAATTTGTGAGCCTTGTACTTATGACAAAGCACATCGGTTACCATTCGGTACCAGGATGAAGGCTTCTAGGCAATTCTTTCATCATGATTCCTCTGGCATTGCAGCCGAAATTCACGTAGGTGTTCCGGTTCCTCCTCAGCCTTCCTTTTATTAAACTTTCTGTTTACCTTAGGGGTGTAAGGGGGGGTATGGGAAGTAGGGGCTGTGAGATTGGGTTCTGCAGATGAGCCTTCTGACGAGAATCCATGGAGGGACGAGGCTGATGACACAGAATTTATGTCCGGTCTATCAGAAAACAGGGCATCCAGCTCTTTGTAATATGGAGATGTCTGATGGCTGCTTCCTGATTGTCGATTGTTATCTTTAGCCTTTTTAAATAGGTTAAACAAATTTTTAAATTTATTTTCCACTTGAGTTCTTGACACACTGTACCTATATTCATTCATTGTGGAAGAAATCTCCTCCCACACATTCTTTTTTTTTACAAATGAGGGTTTTGAAACTTTTCTTTCTTTGCTTCATACAATGCGATCAGCAACTTTGTAGGTTGGTCATGCCATGTGAAGGGATTACCCTTAGCAGGAACACTTGGTTCACCTATTTAAGAACATAAATATTTAGAGAGAAATTTCCGACATTATAATGTACAATACTGGAAAAAAAATCGTCTCAGACCCTATATCTTTGGAACGGCTTGTGATGTAAAGACAAATAAGGTATCATTTTTCGTGATTTGAAGTATTCTATATACAAAAATTTTTCAAGTTCTTAGGGGGTCGTCTTCATATTAAACGAAGCACCAACTTTCGTTTTTCCTATGGAAACCATCAAAGATTATTCCAGATTCTGAAAGAGCATCCTCTAAAACCCCCAAAACCAGTTTTCATGTCATTTGGTCCCCAAATGAAGCCAGGAGTGGGGGTTGAAGTTCGTCGAATTTAAATCTCGTTTTTACGTTGAATTCTCGATTTTGATCCTGCGGGGTTGATGGTTGAAAGGTGTTTGCTTTTTTCGATCGTGATACTTTTTGAAAATATTTACTTTGGAAAAAGTTCTATATTTATCTGCTGTGTGAGCAGAATGATAACAGTAAATAAGCATTATCACATACTGACTGGTCGTGATAATAAACGCTCACGTGCCAATACCCAGAATATAAGAAAGAGATGATATTAGAAAGAGATTTAACTAGTATCGAAAAGCCATCAAAGATAATGCTCCAGATATTTCCAAGATGAAGAATGCAATTTTCGCATCGCTCTCTATCACTGTTCATCCAAAGATCCGAAACACAATAAGTGTCCGCCTGGTGCTTCATCTTGGTGTTGTTTTCAACGGGCCCTGGCTGAGAATGTGCCACCATCACATTCAAGCATGAAAACTCAAATATCAGCTGATATTTTAGAAAAAAAAATTCCTGTTTATCAGAGGCTGGCTAACAATGCTATTCTCTCTCGCTGCACTGCCGCTAAAACACGTAATATTAATGAGAGCCACCATAGTGTTATATGGAATAACTGTTCCAAAAAACTATCGTATCAAAAAAGGTTAGAAATGGCAGTATTGTCATTGATTGAGGAATTTAATTTTGGGTGCCTAAACACTTTGTACTCCATGAAAGAAGAACTCAATTCCATCTCTGTATCAATTGCTCAACGAAGAGATAAACGTCGAATTTCAAATTTAAAAAACTCAAGTGAATATAAGAAAAGAATTTCAACCAAAATCACCAAGTCGTTAAAAACTAAAAAAACATTCCTCGTGACAGTTTTTGAGGAAATTGAATCATATTTTCAACATACCTTCGGAATGAATTGTTAAAAAAATATTAGTATTTTTTTAGTGTTTGATCAACATTAAAATAGTCAAATTCTTGCTCCAGTTTCGAAAAAGGTAAAAGTTTTAAGAATTTTGAGTAAATAAATATATTCTGACAAAAAAAGTACTTTGTCAAACAACTAAATAATACCAATATTTTCTATTCATGCACTTACGAACAAGTAATTTGTATCATGAGAAAATAATAGGTGAAATTGTGTCGCGAGGAAGGTTTTAAAAAATTTTAATTTTTAAAATTTTTTTACTTTATTTTTAAATTAAAAAAAATTATTGTATACGATATATTTACACCGTCTTCAATCTACATACCAAATTTCGGAATTCTAATGCAATAAATAAAAAATAAGTTCTTAAAGGTCCACCATTCCCTTAAGGGCTACCTTGTGGGATGCGATAGAGACGAGCGTTATAGAATCTTGATAAAGGAAGATCATCGAGTGATTCTATCCAGAGATGTGATCTTTCATGGAAGACCAGGCACTTGTGACGATCCCACTAAACCATTCTTGCATGACGGAGTAGAGGAAGAAAAGAACCAGGGAAAGAATGAAGAGGAGCAAATAGAAAGTAAAGAAGATCTAAAGCGTCAGGAAGAGGAAGCAAGTGATGCTGAGACTGACGATGAAGAGGAAACAAGTGATGCTGAGACTGACGATGAAGAGGAAGATGCTGAACCCATATTATCCAGACAGCTAAGAGACCGATCATTTCTTCAAAAACCCAAACGTTTTGAAGATTACATCATAGAGGCATAATCATTTATAAATAAGAGTGATACTCCTATGACATTTGAAGAAGCAGTTGACGGTAAGGATAGTCTAAACTGGAAAAAGGACATGAATAATGAAATGAGTTCTTTAAAAGAAAACCAGACGTGGGAGATGACCGACTTGCCAGCTAGAGCCAGAGCAATACCATGTAAGTGGTTTTACAGACTTAAAACTCATCCAGATAGCAGCATCGACAAGTACAAGGCAAGACTTGTTGTCAAGGGTTACAGTCAACGTCAGGGCATTTATTACAGTGAAACATATAGCCCAGTAGCTGAATTGGGAACTATGCGTACAGTATTAAGTATCGCAGCTGAAGAAAGAATGCACTTGAGACAGTTTGACGTGTCGACAGCATTTCTTTATGGAAGTCTTGACGAAGCCATATTCATTAAGAAACCGAAGGGTTATGAGGATAATACAGGAAAAGAGTGTGCAGACTTAAGCGTAGTCTGTATGACCTGAAACAATCGCCACGTTGCTGGAATAAATGCTTTGGAAAGTTTCTAACAGATCTTTGTTTCGTTGCAAGTGAGGCTGATCCATGCCTCTACATTCGTGAGAGGAAGGGTAAGAAGCTCTTAATGGCACTATGTAGATGATGGATTAATTGCTGCAAATGACCAATATGACTCCGAGATGTTCATCAAGGAACTGAGGGCAAAGTTCAAGATCTCTTTTGGGAAAAGTATCCTGTTATCTGGGTCTTGAAATTGAGTGTCACAGGGACAACTCCATAACAGTTAGTCAAAAGGGATATGCTAAGAAAATCCTTCAGCGTTTTGGATTTGATGAATGTAAGTCTGTAGCAACACCTATGTTAAAAGATCCTGGAACACATCGAAAGCCTCAAGACACCACAAGTCCCAACTTTCCCCATACAGACAAGCCGTTGGTGCTCTTGTGTACCTGATGGTGGAAACTAGACCAGATATAGCGTACAGTGTGGGATTCTTTTCAAGGTCACTCGAAAATCCATCTGTAGAGGATATAGTACGAGTGAAGATAGTTTTTCGCTATATAGCCGGTACAGTTACATATGGAATTACATACCGTGCGATCATATCGTGCCGTACAACTTTTTTGGGCCAGAAATCCCCAATTGATTCATACAGTCCTTTACTTTCCAAGACTATTCTTGTCTGGAATTTCCATACATAGCACAAGAGGAATACTTCAGTGCTATAGTGATTCAGATTTTGGTGGATGTACTGAAACAGGTCGATCAACATCTGGGTATGTGATGATATATGCTGATGGAGCTACACTAGCGGAAATAAAAATCCCAACACCAAGAAGGAAAGGAGATATCAAAGTCAAATGTATTTCTATGATAACACATAGTATCAATGTGAATTGATTAAAAAATCAGCCTTCCTGGATGTTATTGGGCCGAGAAAATCAGGGAGGAGTGTTGTCTCCATAGGTGTCCATTACTGCCTTTACACGTCATGGTATTGAGTGACAGGGACTCTAAATGACTTTTGAGGGATTGGAGGACCATGTTGCCTCCTGAGGAAGTCAAATTCTTATGGTGCACCAGCGGATGTTGCATACCGGGCTAGGTGATTTCTTCTCTTTCTCCGGACATGTTTTGTGAGCGTTGGTTCTTACGAATGGATAGGCCAGGGTAAAAATGCAACATACGGGGTTAAGAAGAAAGCTTGGACATTGCATAAAACATGTGTTTGTGCATTTTTCTCTTGAAATTTGTCCCCAGGACAGGTCTGAAGGTAAGGACGGTCTACCGGCTAAAAAACCTCAATGGAGCAGCTCTGGTTGGCCAAAGTACCGGTAGATCATACTGAGGACAAGCGGCAGTGGGGTGGATGTCGTTTGCAGAACTGGGAATTGTCCGTTTTGTCCGCATAGCTTCTTACATCTTTGTCTATAAACCAGGGGCTGAAAATGGGATTTCTGTTTCCAACAGTGCACGAAATAAGGAAATGAAGATACCAATATCATGACATTGTGTTTATGAGAGAATCCTGCTTCGGTTTGGAGCACCACGACGGTTGGGTATGAGTTTGAAGACACAATGGAGAGAGCGCACTTAGATGATGATTTTCTATTTGTTCCACGGAGTGGTGATGCAGGGTAACAGAGTGGTGATGCATTGGATTCCATTTCTGCAACTCCTGAGTATGATTCACCACTACTTTTTCCAACCAGAGCTGCGTCATTGAGGTTTTGCAGCCGGTAGACCGTCCTTACCTTCAGACCTGTCCTGGGGACAAATTTCAAGAGAAACATGCACAACCACATGTTGTATGCAATTTTCAAGCTTTCTTCTTAACCCCCTAGGTTGCATTTTTACCCCGTCTTTCCCGTTCTCTAGAACCAACACCCACAAAACAAGTCCGGTCAATGAGGAGAAATCACCTAGCCTGGTATGCAACGTCCGCTTGTGCACCATATGAATTTGGACTACCTGAGGAGGCAACATGGTCCTCCAATCCCTCAAAAGTCATTTAGAGTCCCTGTCACTCAATACCATGACGTGTAAAGGCGGTAATGGACACCTATGGAGACAACACTCCTCCCTGATTTTCTCGGCCCCCTAAAATCCAGGAAGGCTGATTTTTTAATCAATTCACATTGATACTATGTGTAATCATAGAAATACATTTGACTTTGATATCTCCTTTCCTTCTTGGTGTTGGGATTTTTATTTCCGCTAGTGTATATCTTGGCGCTGCCACAAGCAAGTCATTGTTGCCACTTCCAACAACTGAGGCTGAAGTTATTACAGCATAAGAGGCAGCCAAAGAAGTAATTTGGCTCCGAAGACTGCTTCAAGGCATAGTGAACTTGAGAGAGGTGCCTATCCTTCAAGTGGATAATAGAGCAGTTGTTAAGCTTTCACACAATTCTGAATATCATCGAAGGACTAAGCATATTGAAATAAGGCATTTCTTTGTGCGTGAAAAAGTGTTTGAAGGGAAACTAAATGTTGAGCAGATATTAATAGAGAGAGATTTCTGATATTCTAACCAAACCCCTAATGAAGTCAAAACTAGTGACTGTCATTTAATGGGACTATGGGCTTGTTCTAAAACAATCGTTCGGTCTCTTTGTTTTTGTTTAGAAATCGGTACAAATTGTTCACATCTGGTTTCTTTCCATGCCATAATTCAAAAGGTGTCACTCCAGGAACCGAACTAGATCCGCTTGGGTTCAATACATTCACAACAGTAGAGACCGCTTCCGCCCACAGCTCTTTTTCCAAATTCTTTGCCTGCTGCATGGTCCTAGCCAGTTCAACAACAGTCCTATTTTCTCTATCGATTCTTCCATTTTGTTGAGGAATGTAAACACATGACTTCTGATGTTGAATCCCCATCTGTTCCAAAAATCCTCTAACTTCTTTGTTTACCTCCTCTAGTCACTGATCGGTTCTGAATACTTTCACTCGTTTGCCTGTAACATTCATGGTTATGTTCAGGAACTTGATGATGTGCTCCTTTGACTCAGACCTGTTCCTCAGGAAATAGACAGCTTTGAAATGACTATAATGATCCTTTAGTAACAGCAAATACTTTGAGTTTTCGATTGATGAAACCTCCATTGGTCCACACACATCAGCGTGGGGACTCTCTCCACAGGACTTGACAACAGTGTGCGACAAAGAGAAAGGTACGTTGAAAGAAAGGTTTGTTGCAATGGAAACAAAGGTTCTTTTCAAACTTGTCCTTTGGATAACAGTCCTTTCCAATATGACCCTTTTTCTTGCATATGTTGCATACTTAGTTTTCCCTTCTTGCTCCACCTCTCTGCCTCCAACTTGCAAATGCTCCCATTTTCGAACTCTGTTCTGTATCCCCGGGTAGACTCTTGCTTCTCTCCTCCTCCACTGAAAGACTGCTTATCAATTCATCGATACATTTTTCTCAGATGGAACTGATTCCCAGGCAGTTATAAAATAATGGTAGCGTTGTGGTAATCCCATAAAAATCTTTGTCATAAACATCTGATCCGAAATTTCCTTACTCCTCTGCTTCAGCTGTGTTCTATTGTCCTCTAATCCAGAAATATATTCAGCAATATCCGTACCATCACATTTATACACCTTGAGCTGTATTACAGGTGAGATGATGCGCCATCGGACCATCCTCGACTCTACTAGTCCAGTAAATCTACTGAAAAAAAGGGTCAAACCGGGAATAAATTGATACATTTAGTTTTTCAACGGTTTTCACTTGGGAATGACCTAAATAATAACATATTTAAAACAAACAACGAAAAAAATTGCACATATTTAAAACAAATTTATTAAAAGCCATACGGCGTTTCGGGGATTCTTTGGATCCTCTTCGTCAGTGGTGGTTGACATAACAAGAAAAATCAGTTTATATAACCCGCAACAAAACAAGCGTTGCCAAAATGCAAAGGAGAAAAATATGCACAAAAGGTCAATTGACAAAAATACAAGAAAATCACCAAAATGCAACATCAAAAACAATTATTCGCTCCAAATCGGGGAAAGAAATGGAAACATTGGTAATTAATGATTTTACATCAAAAGAAACCATGGTGTGACTGTCAGGGGAGATACAACGAAGTTTAGAAACAAAATCAAGAGTTTTTAGTTGTAAAGGAGTTACTTTCAGATAAAGGAGAAAATATACTAAGTATATAATAAAATGTTCAAACTTGTGTCGAAAGGTTAAAAGAAGAAATAAAACCAACGCAGAGCAACACAATAAAACAGAAATTGAAAGCTAAAAGCTTACAGCCGTTTCGGCGGTATAAAACAACCGCCTTCATCAGAGCTAAAAGAGCTTTTTTAGCTCTGATGAAGGCGGTTGTTTTATACCGCCGAAACGGCTGTAAGCTTTTAGCTTTCAATTTCTGTTTTATTGTGTTGCTCTGCGTTGGTTTTATTTCTTCTTATACTAAGTATTTCGCTAATTTATAAGAGGCAGTTCCAATATTAGATACAATCGGTCTGAAAGGGACATCAGGTTTGTGTACTTTTGGAAGGGCATATAAACGAGCACGATTAGCAATTGAAGGGATTAAAGATTTCTTTAAAGAATCAGAAATAACATTACTTGATTTTATAGCGTTTTTGATGTTGGTAAGTTCAGATGAAGACGGATCTTTTTAAGGGGTAGATATGGGCCATCGTTAATCAATTTTTGTACATTATGAATATAATCATCTTTGTTTAAAATAACTATTTGACCACCTTTATCTGCCTTAGTGACAATCACATCAGGGTTTGATTTAAGAGATTTAAAAACAGATAATTCATGACTACTTAAATTGTTTCGATAGGTTGAATTATTAGAATCAACAACATTTTTTACCAAATGTTTCAAGTTATCTTTTTGAGAAGACGTCAATGCAGAAAATCTAAAGGCTTCTTCAATGGGAGCAGCAATCAAAGGTAAGGACGGTCTTGAGGTAATTACGAAGTTACAATTTAATTTTAAAGTTTCCAATTGAGAAGTACTGAAGGTAATGTTCGATAGGTTCAAAACAGAAGATTGATTCACAGTAGGTAAGTTCAACGGCACTTTAGGGATGGAGTCGTGATGAAGTTTAGAAAACTTCTTTTCCAGGGTCTCTTTATGGAGACGGGCACGCTGGTTGGAACGAAACCAAGATAAGTTATAAAGCCGATAAAAGTCAGGTACCCTTGAGTGGCACAACAGGTGAAGATGGTAGAGCTTCTTCTCGATTTGTGATAATCGGCTGAGTGTGTCTTGGATGACAGATCTTAAAAGAGAGAAGCGAAAACGGGACATAGACTTGGCAATTCTGATCGAAGGCTGAAGATTACAATAAGTTCTGATAAACGATGGGATGATGCGGTGAGATATGCACTTGGTCAGGAATCTGATGTGATTCATAAATCTTAGACGCTTGAGACGCAGGTTGAAAAACCGAATCACCAAGGTCATGTTCAAAAGGTTGTGGAAAGAAACTCGTTGAAGTTAAGATGAGGAAAACGCCACAAACTGTGCAATACAGTAATATTTAAAACAACGAAAATAATTGCACATATTTAAAACAAATTTTTTCGTTGTTTGTTTTAAATATTACTGTATTGCACAGTTTGTGGCGTTTTCCTAAATAATAACACTAAAAATGGGACAAAATCGGCTCGCAGGAAGTTCATTTTTTTTTATTTTTAAAAAATGGCCAAAAAAATTTATTTTAAATCAAATTGAAATCGAGACTTATTATACATGTTTATAGGCCATTTTTCAGTGCTGAATACGAATATACCATTTAAATTCAAAAAAAATATTTAAATTTTTAAAAAATTAATTCAAAATTTGGAAAGTCGAAAAAATTTAAACATCGCTCAAAACCACAAAATTATTGCAAAAGAAGCAATTTAAACGATTATCAATTGAATCGTCAGTTTGAAGAAGGGAATAAGTCCAAAAAATGACAAATTGACTTTTTGTGCTCAAAACAATCTCCAAGCTTTGCTCTACACATGGGTGAAAAGAGGGGGAAAATAACTAACCCCTATAGGGAGATATCACCCCTTGAAGTTGTTGAATCGATGTCCATTCATTGTATTTTTTAAGTTAATTTGGAATTAGAGTTAATTTGTCTTTCTTTTCATATTCTTTGAGCTGTAAACTAAGTTAAAATAAAATTTTCTCTTGATTTTTAATTTTTTTCAGACTTTTTTTATGCAGGGAACAATGAACTCCATTCATATTCACTCACTCCATTGATACTGGTTTAATAACTCAGTTTCACTATAATTTTGAATTTTATTTGTCTTATTCTTTTTATTTCACCCTTTTGTGGTGTAAACTAAGAAGAAATATAATTTAAATGTGACTTTAGGGGTTTTTAAAGATTTTTTTCATCAGAAAAATTTCATAAGGTGGAAGAAGGGAATAAGTCCATCAACTTATTTTGACTGTAAAATATTTTTGAATATACTTATATTTGTTTTAATGATTGCTCTGTTTTCTAAATAGGGTTCTGAACTTCCAGTAAAAATTTGGTGGTTATACAATGAAAATTCCATTACTTGTACAGTTTTTTTCGATTTTCTCAAAACTTGGTTTTTGGACTTATTCCCTTCTTCAAACTGACGATTCAATTAGGAATGACTTAAATAATAACAAACTAAAAATGGAAGAAAATCGGACAGTAAAAAGTTTAATTTTTCAAATTTTAAATTTTTTTGGCCTCAAAAATCGACCTTTTTAAAAATTCTTGTTAAAAAAGGTTTGAGATATTTACCAAGGTCATTTTTCCATAGATGTTGTAGGTATATACCTCTATAACCTAAAAAAACCACAATTGGTGATTAAATCACTAGTTAATTAATTTATAAAATTAATGTTGAAAATACATGCAAAATCTTTCAATCAAGTTATACAGAAAATATTTAGACATTATTTGATAATAAATAATTTTAAAATTTTTAAATTTTGTAGTATATGCATGTGGTACATGTCTCTAGGCTATATTTTAGTGCTGTTTACGAATATCAAGCCAACTTTTCAATAAAATTTAAATTAACTGTGGAAAAATTGAAGCATAAAAAACAAAATTATAGAGAAAAGTGCTTCAATTTTTCAACACTTATTCTAAATTATTTTTTATGTTATTTTTAGTATGTTATTATTTAGGTCATTCCCTAGAGAAGACCGTTGAAAAACTAAAGATATCAATTTGTTCCCGGTTAAGTTACAGATTGCCTGGACTATACTCACTATTACTTCCTGCGTCTGACTGTCCATCTTTTTTGGCAAGAAATCCCCAATTGATTCATACAGTCTTTTACTTTCCAAGACTATTCTTGTCAAGAATTTCCATACATTCCAATTTGTTTGCCCTTTCAATATAACTGCAGCTCCGCCATCCATCATTCCAAGTAGCCTCTAAACACTGTGTGTGCCGAGTGCTGTCACAAACCAAAACAAAACGGTCCGAAATTCTAAACTTTCCTACTATCTACTAAAAATGCAAATTCTCAACCTAACTTTTTCACTGGCCTTTTTACGTGGGTCTGGGCCCATAACCTGATAAATTAATTAAACTATCAAGGTCAACTCATTTATTTGAGGAATACACACACTACTGCACTAGAACAAAATACACTCACTTCCAAAAGTTAAGCACGGAGCTGTTTTTTCAACCTAACACTAAGTAGAACTATTTTTCATACATGAAAATCATACCACAAGTTGTTCTACTAGTGGGAATACAGGGCCCGCGAACAAATTTTCCCTACCAATAATTTAAGGGGGTTAATGGGCCCTCCATTGATAATGGAGTTCCATTACACATTTGGAGCAGTGACAGAAACGTCTATGTGAGAAGTATTTAACGAAAAATTTTATGTATTTTCTTAAGAATATTGTTATTCCTAAACTCAACGCATGTTTTCAAACGTGTGTGCTAACTTTAAATGGCTTTTTAAGGTTTTATTGGAGGTATTGGTCTAATCATCATTTTTGGCACGTTTTAGCCTCTGAATCCTAAAAACATTATATACAGATAAAAATACTCAACAAAACTTAACACCACAGATTAAAATTGTGAATATGCTAGTAATAAGTAAATGGTTTTTGTATAAAAACAGTCTGTTTTCTTTTTAGAAGACTTTCTCCTGTCTTCTGAAAATGTTGCTTCCTGTTTTTAAATGGATGTTGTGTATCTATGCAAGAAATGATAAAAATTAATTACAACAAATATTTATTACAATTCAAAAATATACAACTATTTAAACTTAAATTGGAATTTTATTCCCCAGAGTGGGACTGAAATCAGTTTGGTTTTTGCGAACCAAACTAAAAACTATCTGAAGCTGAATTGCTATGTGGCACAAGCAATAACGCCAGAATTAATTTAGAAAGACCCTTTTTTTTGCTCCTTTTGCATCACATAACAGTGATATTTGATGCCATATAGCATTTGCGCGATCTTGCACATCAATTTCGTTTAAGGTATCAAATTGATACGAACTCCATTCTTGTTCCAGTTTACCCTTTTCTTCCTCTGACAGTACATATAGGAATTTGGAAACTATATACTCAACAGATAAGTATGATATTTTTTCTAGTTAACAAAGAGTTCAAGTGTTAGCAAAGAATTAGGACAATCACCTACTGCCGTAGGTTTTATAAACCTTACAACAAGCCCCATTAACCAATCCTCTAGTGTTTTCCTAACTAAATGGGTTAGAGGATTTTCATTTTGCAAAAAAACGTTGGCAGACACAAATAAGGGTAATACACTCTTCAAAAACAAGAGATACGTCTTAGTACCAGGACTCTTTAGAGAAGCTTTAATTTCCATATATTTTGAATGCTTGGTGTCATTATCATGCTCGCAAAAATAAGCTGCCAGAGTCTCGGTTAGGTACTAACCGAGACTCTCCCACTTCTTGTAACTTCGGAGATGTAGTTTGGATGAAATCTAAAACCTTCAGGCAGGTACGCTCTCTGAACTTTATTTTTGAAGGATTGGACATAGCTTTCATCTGTAAAAAGAACGGTGTCCCATTCTGCAGCCCAGTGTTCATATAAGTTGGCAAAGCTCAACCTCTTTGTCTTGTGTTCAGGCAGTGTCTAATTGTTCTAGGTGTTACCTGAAATAAGTTTTTATTACTTTGTTAATTAATCGCAAATTACGGATTAACTTAACCCTACAGTGCATGATTTTTTAAATTTGCCTGAAAAAAAATATTTGATTTCTGTTATGATGTAAATTAGTAAAAAAATACTAAAAAAATTGCCTTCATATTTTTCTATGTATTATTGACAGAAAACTAACTGCGGCAATACACCCAAAATGAAATAATACTTAGTTAAAGATTATAATCATTCTAAATTGCGTACCCACTACTAAAAAAAGGAAAGTTTAAGAGAGTGCGATCGAATATTTAAAAAAAATTTCTGCCAATTTATTGTTGGAGTGATTACATGTATAATTTATTTTCCATATTGCTTTTTAACTCGCGTTAACTTCCTGAACTTTCCTATAAGCCTGGGTGCTCTGTAAGAATAACACTTGCTAGGAGGTATTAATCACTTTATCGGGATAGGCGAGTCTGGAATGATTTTGTTTACAAACAGAATTCCTCTCATATGGGCCCCTATCTCTATTTCAGCTGCCTGATAGTTATCAATTCTAAAATTTTAATAGTTTTTGCACTTTTCTAAGGTTAAAATTCCCCAAAGAAACGAATTTTCTTAAGTCTCAATACACACCCACCCTTAGGTTTATGGTTACAATGGGGCTTTTAAATCTGATAATTTAGGGGGTCTTTTTATGATTTTGGCAACTATTGTATTGAGCGACTCGGAAGAAGTGAAATTTTCAGAAAACTGATTTTTATGCTCTTTCTTTTAGAACAGCAGTATAGGGAGGTAGCCCCTTTTTATGTTGCAAAATTGAAGGCCCTTCACTGTATTTCTGGATTAATTATTTACAATTACAAAATCAAATTCATTTATTATGCAACAAATCCTTAATTATATTCAAAAAATTTCTCTGCATATCCATGCGCTCAACATGGTTTCGCTGCCTCTGGGCCCGGTGCTCCTTGGCCCACAGCGGTTCCTCCTCGGGAAGCCGCTTCCTCTTCCGCGAAGACTTCAGAAGACCACTGGAGGCAGGAGGAGGAAGGCTGGATGTGGAATCCGAGGCAGGTTCCTCTATCCCATCTCCCTCCAGCTCTTGATTCCCTGAGGGATCTTGATGGGTAAAATAACCCTGAAGGGACGATGCCCCTGACACTGGGTTAATGTCAGGGCCGTCCTGCAGGATTTCAATTTGCCTCATAGTACGGGCTACTTTTCCTCCTGCTGCTTGTTGCTATCTTTAGCTTTTTTATATGCATTTACAAGGACCTTTATCTTATCAATAAATAAAATCCAAATGTTGCAAAATATGAATGAGGTTTAAAAGACAACGATTTTTAATTGCAACTTAAAACATTAAAATATACAATTGTTTCGGGGATGCTTGAGATCCCCTTCGTCAGTATAAGTTCCAACAGTCTGACGGAGAATATAAATAGAAAAAATGCATTACAGTTACAGTGAGTACATAAGAGACAATAAATCATCAAGATACATGTTCGATCTCAAGCATCCCCGAAACAATTGTATATTTTAATGTTTTAAGTTGCAATTAAAAATCGTTGTCTTTTAAACCTCATTCGGCCTTTATCTTGTTTTCCACTTGGTATCCAGTAACACGATAGCCATGTTCTGCAAGGGCTTCCGCAATTTCTCCCCGCACCATTTTTTTATGTGGGGATTATCCAATTGAGCTTTTTTTTGTCTCCATAGAGAATCAGGAGTTTGCATGGTTTTTCGTGCCATTTAAATCCAGGACTTCCCTGAACTACCTGATTACTACCTGCAGGAAAGAATAGAATTGTGTAAGTAATAAAAAGGAGCACTCTTCTCTCAAAAGCGAGGAGTAAAAAAATCTAGCAAAATTCCTTACCTAATTGCATCATTTAGGAGTAAAATGCAAAAATAAGGAGGCAGTATGAATAAAAATTATTATACCAATTAAAAAGTTTCAAGAATAACGATGAATTAGTGAACTAAGTGCAATGGTCAAGTTTCAATTCTTGGCAGAATTTCATTAATTTGAAAAGACAATTACATTCACCAAACTGTTAATAATAATTAACAATGATTTAATAATTAATTAACATTAATTAATTAATGTTAAATAATTTTTATTAACAATGATTATATTATTATTTTCCCATTAATATTTATTAACTAATGTATTATTAGGTACCTTTTGTAATTTTACACATGAATTTTGGTAGTGAATTAATAAAAGAAATCTTTGAGAAGACCAATTATTTAGAGCTTTGATCTGATAGAGCAACGATGGGCAACCTCCGGCCCGCCTTGTCATTTGGTCCGGCCCGCATAACATTTTAAAAATTGTACCAAAAAATCACTCTGGTTTTCGTCAACAAGAGCGAAAGAGGGGATACAGAACTTTCCTCCGAAAATAACTCAATTTTATCAGTTAAAACGTGCTGTACAACTATATTTCGTTCTTGGGAGGCGTCGTTAAGCGTGGGGTTGTTGCCGGCTCTATCATACCGACTATATTCATTCTCTGCCTTTCCCAATGCTGCTAAAATTAATTTGTCCTCCTCAATATTAATTTCTCCTCCATTAATCCTCCTGTATCATGTAATGACAATTGTTAAGTCTGTCCTAAAATATTTTTTCATTACTGTGAGCTCTGAATATTATTTTAGCTCATATTAATGTAACTTAAACATTATAATTATTGTATGTAATCAAGATATTATTTTAGTCCAGATTAATGTAACTAACTTTATAATTATTGTATATGTTACCGCTAAAGTTGATAATTAGTTATTCTGAAGAATACCTAGGTAAACTTAAGATTAACTGATTTCTGTCGTTAATGTGCGGATTTTTGAGTTTTTCGCATTTTACCTAGGGAATCTACACTATAACGGCCTCTTGATAGTTAAAGTTCAAAATAGTTTGTTTCGTTCAATACTTTCTGTTAAAATGTTGAGGTGCTCACTGCGACATGCGCTTACCCCTGCGCAGTTGGGTTTCAATACGTAGTTTGTTGTCATATTTGGTGTTTTGATTTCAAATTTAGTGCGTAGCACTGGTAGTTGTCATGTTGAATGTTAAAACAAAATAATACAAGCAAGTACTGTAAATTTACATGATTAAGTACAGTATATTACTACTAAAACGGGTATTTTGAAACAATTGTGTTGAAGCTCCGACTTCAGAGTGACAGAGATTTCTTTTAACGAAAGCAAATGTCCCAGCTGTTGAAATATCTTTTCAACAAACGTCAATTCAACAATCGCTGGAACCTGGGCAAGGGTTTAACATATGTAATCGATCGCGAATCCTAGCAATAGTTCAGGGCAGGCTGCCAGCCGATTACACCGCGCTTTCATTAAGATTTGCTAGTTTAAGTGCTCATTGAAATACGCTGTCAAATCGAGATCAAAAACCACAATTGATACAAATCTCAGTTGGTACTTTAATATTCTATTATTATTGTTTTTATATTCTAGTTTTAAAATTGCTATTTCATTACTATTTTTGTGGGATTTGCGTGTTTTGTGTAATATGAAAAAAGTACCGATCCCCCTTTTTTGATTCGTCATTGTTACTGTTTACCCCCAAAACGAGTTTGGTTATAGTTAGGGCAGGGGGGTTTGGGGGGGCGGCAGCCCCCAACCTCCTTAAACTTTTTATAAAATAAAATAAAATTTTGTACTTTAACGGATCACCCTCGTTAATATGTAAAATAACTGATTACAGGTAGTATGCAGATTAACGAGTGTCTAGTCGGTAGGGTGCAGAATACCTAGGTAATTTCAAGATTACCTAGGTAATCTTAGAAATTGAAAAAAAATTCGCTCTTTAACGGATCACCCTCGTTAATCTGCAAATTACCTAGGTTATCTGTAAATTAACTGATTTCCGGACTTTAACTGTAACATATATAATATTATTCTAGTCCAGATTCATTTAACTTCATTATATTATTGTATGTAATCAATATATTGTCCAGATTAATATATAGTCCAGATTAAATTTTGAATTTAGTATTAAACTTCGTAAATATATATAATAAAACTACTCATTTTTTAATTTAAAAAATATTACCTATTATCTACTCTATGGCCCTCCACGTTATTATAATCATTGAAACCGGCCCGCGGATTCGAAAAGGTTGCCCATGCCTGTGATAGAGGTTTACTAAAGAATTGTCGGAAGCTTTTACATACAACTTAAAAATATCCAAATTCAATTATTTTGATTTGATAAAAAGAAAAGACATTGAAGTTTAGACATGTATACAGGGTGGTCCTAAATTCGTAGTACAAACTGGGTAGGGTAAGTAGAGGGGACCTAGAAAAGCATATTTTGAAAAACTAGAGGGGGCGCAGATGCACCGTTTAAGAGCTAGGACCTAATGTAGTGCGAGAGCGTTCCAAAAGGACGTTTTGCCAAGGCCCGTTTAACGAAAAAACATAATGAAATGAAAAAATTTCAGTATCCGTACTACTTACACCATAAATTTGATAGAAATTGGACCACTTGCTAAACCGTGGGGTGAGTTTTAAAACGCGCAGTATTAATTTTTTAGCCAAAAAATGGAGTTCCCTTAATGGTATTTAGAAAAATGATGATCGGGGAAGGAATTTTCAATGATCGTACTGTGGCAACGCGAGTTGCCTACAGCTCAACTCCAGTGACATGGGTTATGTAAGTGTTTGTTTTGGTTGTACTCTCTGCTATTCTATTTTACTTGTGAGCGCTGGTCGCTCTAGATGTTAGTTAATAAATGCATTTTACTTTTAAGCAGTTCTTTATTGAGTTCACTTAAATGGTGACCGTTCGGTAGATATTGCAACCTGTACGATATTGCAACCTGTTATAATATTGCGATAAAATGGCGGAGAACTCAGTATCGGCAGTTCAGATTCCTAGCTTTATTGCAGCCGATCCAAAGCTTTGGTTTAGCATGTTGGAGTCTACATTCGAGCTTGCAACACCAAAAGCTATTACTGAGAGTAAAACTAAGTACAACTACTGTGTTGCACATTTGCCCCCTGAGGCAGCGTTGTTGGTGCGTGACATAATATTGAATCCCGATGCAGCTGATCCCTACAAGATTCTGAAAAAGGAGGTAATCTCTCGTTCTGGGGAATCAAAAACTGAGGAATTGCGACATTTATTGGCTGGCGAACAGCTAGGCGATCGGAAACCATCTGAGTTATTAAGAGTGATGCAGCGACGTGCAGAATCCCACGGACTGAAAGACGACTTACTGCTGGAGCTGTTTCTGCAGCAGTTACCAAGTAATGTGCAGTCTATCCTTGCGCCGTTTGAACCTTTGACGGCCAAAAAAGCTGCTGAAGTGGCGGATAGGATTTTGGAAGTATCGCCTGGCTGCGTGAGTTCCACATCAGCGGCGGCGGCTGATTGCTTGTCCGCATCAATCTCTGGTTCATCATATTCTCAGTTGATGGAGGAGTTGAGGAAACTGAGAAAGGATGTAGCCGATTTGAAAAGATCCCGTAGCACTTCCAGGAACGGATGATCAACATCGAGAGCAAGGAGTTCCAGTCCTGTGGGTTCGGTATGCTGGTACCACCGAAAGTTTAGGAATAAGGCTAACAAGTGCATCCAGCCTTGTGCCTACCAGGAAAACTCCAACGGGCGGGCGTAGAGGCGACATGCACCTTGCCAACAACCCATTCTCGTAGCCTGTTCGTCAGAGATCGGAAAACTAACATCAGTTACCTCATAGATACTGGTAGCGATTGTTCCCTTCTACCGGCTTCTAAACAAGAGAGACGTCTACCCCCTATCCAGGGATTTAAAGCGGCAAACGGGACACTTATACAGGTATACGCTCAAAGACTTGTATCTTTGGACTTGGGACTGCGCAAGCAATTTATTTTCCCCTTTTTCCTTTGTGATGTTTCTCAAGCTATAATCGGGGCTGATTTTTTACATCATTTTAATCTAAAACCCGATTTGAAGAATCGTTCGTTGTTTGATGTTTCTACTAACCTAAATTCAAATGCTTTCCTTAAAAATGCTAATGTATTTTCTGTAAAAACTGTTGATAAAAAAAATGATTTTTGTGAACTGTTTTATGAATTTCCTGATATTGTTAAGCCGCCTTGCACTAGCCAAATAGTTAAGCATAATGTTGTGCATTTTATAGAAACTTTTGGACCCCCTGTTTCGGCCAAACCTCGTCGGCTTGCACCCGATCGACTCAAAATTGCTAAAATGGAATTTCAACAGATGTTAGATTTGGGTCATATGCGCCCTTCCACAAGTAACTATTCATCGCCCCTGCACATGGTTCCCAAAAAGGGTAGTCAGGATTGGAGACCTGTGGGAGATTTTCGCGCTCTAAACGCACAAACTAAAAAGGATCGATATCCCATACCAAATATTTTGGATTTTACAAGTGAACTACACGGGGCCACGGTTTTTTCACATTGCGATTTGGTTAAGGCGTACCATCAGATACCGATTGCTCCTGAAGATATCCATAAAACTGCTATTTGCACCCCCTTTGGCCTTTACGAGAGCACAAGAATGCAGTTTGGATTGTGCAACGCGGCCAGTACTTTTCAAAGGTTTATAGATGAAGTTGTAAGGGGTTTAAACGGGGTTTATGCATTCATAGATGACCTCCTAATCGCTTCCAGGTCCAGGGAGGAACATTTTGAGCATCTAAGGGAACTTTTTGGAAGGTTAAACCACTATGGTTTGTCATTGAAACCATCCAAATGCACATTAGGTCAATCTTCCTTGGAATTTCTTGGTTTCAAAGTTTCGGCTGAAGGGATCTCCCCCCTTCCTGATAGAGTGGAAGCGATTACGAAATTCCCCAAGCCTAACACGGTAACCCAATTGCGTCGTTTTCTGGGAATGTACAATTTTTACCGACGCTTTTTACCGAGAGCAGCCCACATTTTGGCCCCCTTAATAAAACTTTTGGAGGGTAATGTAAATAAAGGTAAACACCATAAGAGTAAAGAAACCCCTTTGAAATGGTCCAGCGACGCAGAAGCTTCCTTTTCTGCCGCTAAAGGGGCACTCGCAGATGCAGCGCTGCTCAGACATCCTATCCCCGGGGCAAGGCTAGGTCTCTGGTGTGACGCATCGGATCTGGCTGTTGGTGCTTCACTGACGCAATTTTCTGATGGGATTTGGGAGCCGATTGGTTTCTTGTCGGTCAAACTTTCAAAGAGCCAAAGAAATTGGTCAACCTACGATAGGGAGTTGTTTGCCATTTATACAGCTGTCAAACGCTTCAGGCACATGCTTGAGGGGAGGTGTTTCGATCTTTACAGATCAAAAGCCACTGGTCTATGCGTTTCAGCAAAGACCAGATAAGTGCTCTCCTTGACAATTAAGGCACCTCGATTTTATTTCCCAGTTTTCAACAGACATAAGGCATGTCAAGGGCAATGATAACGTGGTTGCAGATGCCTTGTCTAGGATAGAGGTTGACGCTGTTACAAAAGAGGCTATAGATTTTAACCAAATATCTAATTCTCAGGTGGTAGACCCCGAGTTGGAATCCCTTTTAAAGTTTTCAGATTTAAAATTAAAAAAGAAGTTTTTCCCTTTGGAAGATGTAACTCTGTTTTGTGACGTGTCAACAGATAGCCCAAGACCCTTTATTCCCGAAGCATTTCGCTTTAGAATTTTTCGCCAAGTGCATGAGTTTTCCCATCCCGGAGTTTTGGCAACTACTAAATTAATCACAAAAAGGTATTTTTGGCCCAACATGAAAAAAGATTGCAAAGTGTTTGTCCAGAATTGCATTCAATGTCAGAGGTCAAAAGTGCATCGCCACAATAAGGCTCCCATCGGAACGTTCGCCCTACCTGACGAAAGGTTTGCCCATATTCATATTGATTTCATAGGTCCTCTCCCTCCTTCAGAAGGTAGCAAATATTGTATGACCATTGTTGACCGATTTACCCGTTGGCCCGAAGCGATTCCAACCCCGGACATTACAGCTTTAACTACAGCCAAAGCTCTGGTAAGTGGGTGGATAGCTAGATTTGGTTGTCCTGTGTCAATAACCACGGACCAGGGGAGGAATTTTGAATCAGCATTACTTAGGGAGTTAACTAACTTGTTAGGAGCAACTCGTATTCACACAACTGCTTACCATCCTATGTCGAATGGTATGGTCGAGAGGCTGCACAGAAGTTTGAAAAGTGCAATCACTGCTCACGAATCTACTAAATGGACGGAATCTCTCCCAGTAGTTCTTTTAGGGTTGAGGGTGGCTATTAAAGAAGACATACAGGCAAGTTGTTCAGAGTTAGTGTATGGTTCCACCTTAAGACTTCCCTCGGATTTGTTTTTGATTAAATCCCCCCGAGCCGACCCCGATTCTGATTATGTATCTAGGTTGTGTGAATCAATGAGGCGATTATCCCCTGTAAATCCCATAAATCACGGAAACCGAGATGTTTATATGCATCCATCACTTGAAACGTGTTCCCATGTATTTTTAAGAGTGGATTGTGTTCGTCCTCCTCTGACTCCTCCTTGCACAGGACCTCACGCGGTGATCGATCGGGGTAATAAAACCTTCAAAATTAAAGTTAATAAGTCGGTTACTGTATCGGTGGATCGGGTGAAGCCAGCCTTTTGTTTTTCAGAGGACACAAAACCAGTAAAAGTTGGCAGGAAAAGTAAACCCGAGTTAAAAAGAGGGCGTTGCATGACCTCTTTAGAGAAAGCTGAAAAGGTAGTTACAAAGAGATCAGGCCGGAGAGTGCGTTTTGCCAAAAATCTTTGTCAATTCGTGTAATTTTGTCTATAATATTTTCTTACTTGTATCTTGTATCGTTCCTTTGTCACTGGGGGGATGCTTTGTGGCAACGCGAGTTGCCTACAGCTCAACTCCAGTGACATGGGTTATATAAGTGTTTGTTTTGGTTGTACCCTCTGCTATTCTATTTTACTTGTGAGCGCTGGTCGCTCTAGATGTTAGTTAATAAATGCATTTTACTTTTAAGCAGTTCTTTATTGAGTTCACTTAAGTACATTGATCATTGAAACTGTATGATCATTAAAAATTCCTTCCCCGATCCTCATTTTTCTAAATACCATTACACTAATTTAAAGGAACTCCATTCTTTGGCTAAAATATTAATATTGTATGTTTTAAAACTCACTCCACGGTTTAGCAAGTGGTCCAATTTCTATCAAATTTATGATGTAAGAAGTAAGGATACTGCTGTACCTCATGCAATAAATTTTTTCATTTCATCATGTTTGTTTTTCGTTAAACGGGCCTTGTCAAAACGTCCTTTTGTAACGCTCTCGCACTACATTAGGTCCTAGCTCTTTAACGGTGTAACTGCGACCCCCCTTCCTATACAAATTCTTGTTCGTCTTGATGTACTCTACCTACCCTACCCAGTTTGTACCACGAATTTAGGACCACCCTGTATATAAAAGGTTAAGTAATACACTTAAAAATACTAATCTTAAAAAAAACTATCTAGTATTTTCATTATGGAATCAAATTACTTTAAACCTTAAAAGTTAATCACAATCGAAAATATCAAATTAAATTGTTACTAAAAGTCTTACTACTTACTTGGGTACGGCATATATGTTCCACTTGGGTATCAACATCTAACACAACGTTACATCTACTACAAATCTGTAAATATTCGGACATTTTCAGAGAGAACCTTTCCACGGGCGAGCGAGACGCAACTTAACTGAAGCAAACGAAGAATTTTCTTCGTGCGGGGGTCGCGTTCGAACGAGTGCGAATTTTTTTGGGTTACACGGTATTTTTGAACGAGTAGTTATCCGCTCAGAAAAAAATCAGTTTGATAAACGAACGCATAACTGGAAAACGTTTGAACCGAGTGTGCACGAGTTAGGGTTTACGAATAGGCCCTTAGATCAAAAGGTATAAGGTGGATTTCTTACCCCACCCCCAATAGCTTTAATAACATGAAAACAATAATTTTTTCAACCATATAAGTGTGAAATTTTAGGATGTAAAGTGAAAAGAATTTTTTGAATAAACTTTTTAATTCCAGATAAGTTAATAAAAAATGCACTTAAAATTAATTAACAAAAGCACGCATAGCATACAAAATTAGGATGCATGCATGATAGTGGGAGGGTGTCATACCCCTTATAAACCCACTATTTTGCTCTATTCTGGAACCGCTATTTAATACCTTTCAACTCTGGCGGTTATTACTTCTGCGCATGCTTGTGTATTACATTTTTGAAGGATTATTTATTTGGTATTATATCAACCTATGTTCATACCAAATTTCATCAAAATCTATCCAGTAGATCTGGAGAAATTGAAAAAATGTGCAAATTCTCTTAATTTTGAACACCAATGTAATTAAGGACAGTGGAAACCCCCTATTTCAGTTTAAATCCTTATTTTAGAATACTACATCTTGCTTTACTACTAAAAATCTACTACTTTAACTACCGAAAACTGTTTTTCTTTCTGCAGTTCTAGAAACAAAGTCTTTTAATATGAAATCCAAATTGATATTTGATGTTATTGAGTCGTGTATTGTCAGTAACAAGAGATGGCTTAAACGTTTCTGGGTCATTTTAGACCGTAAGAAGGTTTTAACCCGTCTTAAAGTTTTAAATGATCGCTCTGCTGGCGCTGCAGAAGCAGGAACAACTAAAATAAGCTCCACAATCTTGAGCACTTCGTCCATAAGGTCTCTAATATTTAAAGACTCCGTCAGCATATTTCTGCAGATGTCGTACGATGATGCCTTGTTTTCTTTCAAAACGCTTGGCAAAAGAACGAGTTGGGCTTTTAATCTTTCTTAATTCAAATCCTTGGCAAAGATCCCCAACTTTTCTTTTAAAGCATTGCCTTTAATGGAAACTCCATTTGCTGAATTTGTTAACAAATCATCTAGGAGCATTATATTCCCCATCCCTTCTTGATTAAATTGCCTGTCTATTTCATTCGCTACCGTATCAATTACTTCAAAGTAATTTTTTCTGAGAACTGTGGATTCACTTATGTCGGAAGCGGGCTGAGAAATATCGCAATACTCGTACCTACGCCGAAGCTTTTTTGGACGTTTTGCTACCGGTAGGTACAAATCTAGTTTCTCAGCCGCTTCTTTGGTTTCTTCCCACAGCTCCAGAAACTTCTCACTGCTCCTCATATTTTTTATGGTGTTGGATACAAATTCAGCAGATTTTTTTGCCTTCGAAACCGTGTATCCAACGGTTTGCAGTGATGTGGCCAATTGCTCACAAGGGCCAAAAATCTTAATAGCTACTTTTAAGGCAAATAGAGTCTTGGCTTTCTTGAGGGATTTTTGTAGTCATTCAGAGCAGCTCTTCTCTCATCTGCAACCGCATTTCGTTCAGACAAAATAGAATCTACAGTCTTACGGGGTTATTCACTGTTCATGCGATCATACGATGCGATTTCCATGCGATCGTATGATGCGATGCGATCGCATGCTACCAAAGGCTCATTCTGTGGTCTCAATCGTGCGAGGCGTGGCTTCAGATCGTGCACTTATTGGTCAACCTTTCTTGTTGTTTTTCTATATTTTTAACAAATCACGGTACTTCTTTTTGGGATCCCGCCGTTTTAAGCAAACGCTCACGTGCAAAGCGAATCGTTTGTTTACATTTGTTCTCTTGTTCAATAGTAGATATTTATTTCTAGCAGATAGTTTTGTAGTGTAAAATGCCGAAAAAGGAAAGAATCCTTCCTGGACTTAAGAGTCCGAGGCGCTCATTGATAATTTAGAGAAATGCCCCGATATGGCGAAGATTAAACACGGTGGTATATTCAAGACAAAAGAACAATTTACAAATACGTGGAACAAATTAGCTGAAAAGCTAAGTGCTTTAGGCTATTACAGTCCTGCAATAAATGGAGCTGAAGCGGAAAAAAAAATGGACCGATTTAAAGTATCGAGCTAGACGAAAAGCCTCTGAAATTGATCGCAAGAGAATTGCTACCGGAGGTGGTGAGCCATCAGTGGACGACGATGACCTTAACAACTTAGAGGAAAGAATCCTGGCCCTTGCAGGAGAATCCTCCTACAAAGGGTTAACTGGAATCGAATACGATTCAGTTTATGTCCAGGTAAGAAAATGGATGTTTAATTTATACTTATTATAACCCCCTAAGCTACGAGGGTAGTTTGAAAAGTTGTCAGCCTCACACAGAACACGCATTAGAATTCTCGCGAAATTTTTCCTCCTTTTAGAACAACACTTCAAACGAGCCTAATTAAAATTTTCGGTTGTTCTGATCAGAACTCTGCTGTCGGCAATTTTTTTAATGAGTTAAGGTGAGGCTATTAAATTAAAAAACCGAGTATCGAACTGTGATAAAAATGCCATGAATAAAAGTGTTTTTCAACACAAAAGGTTCGATTGGATGATATGGCGTAAGAATTCTAGGATTTCAGGGAAGTTTTATAAATGAAATACCGGGAGAAGAGCATGAATATAATAATTGGAGAATATTAATCTTAACTGTTGATGATAATATCCAAAGAAAACACTCATTTAACAGATTAAAATTCCTTTTTTTTACAGAAAAGTGCTCACGTTAACAAATGTGTTTCAGAGTTCCCACTCAATTTCAGAAATAAAACTCCCCGACTTTTCCAGGTCAATTTTTAATATTTTTTGGTAAAAAAACTAGCAATTCACAGCATTTTTTGGATTATCTTACATTTTTGAACACATAATTTTCAATAAATTTAATATTTTTTCACTAACTAGAGCCAAAATTGACACACAAACATTAAAAATTTTCAATTTCCCTGACTTTTTGGGTGAAATTTAAATTCCCTGAATTTTCCAAGTATTCCCTGACCCGTGGGAACCCTGGTGTTTTAGTGGTTAGAAAATTGAGGGATTTGGGCTAAAAATATTTTATAAAATTAAAAATATTGGGGTATCTACGAGACAGCTGTCTTATTGTATTTTTATATTTAAAAAAATTTCTATCCTATTTTTAAAACAATGCAAACTCAATGAATACCTAAAGATTATTAATACATTAAATATTTCTTTCAACCTGAATAGAAATTATTTTGAAAAATCATTCTTCTATTTTCAGGAGGAAAATCTTGCTTGCACAGACCATGATTATCAGGCATGAAAGTTAATTGCCTAACAACATTTTCCTTTTTAATTGGTCCCTCAATGACCAATAAAAAGTTATCTTTTTCCTTTAAGATTTCATTTCTTTGATGTTAAGCAGAATTTATGGTACTTCCTTATTAATTCCCATTTGAAGGTGGGATAATACGAAAGAACCAAAAATAAGATCATTGTTGTCGATTGTTATATCTTTGAGTGATACAAAATAGCTATATAAATTATTATACACACATTAAATTTTTGGAAATGAAACATGACCCCACTTATGGCAAGATACAACTTTTTTGGGGGGGGGTGATTTGCTATGCAGATTATATCTATTAATGCGTTTCATTACATTAATTTGAAACAAAAAATAAGATTTCTCAATATCTTGCAGATTAGCACTTCTGGCCAAATAGTCAGGTCCAAATTAGACTATGGATGTGTGGTCTACAGCTCTGCTTGCAAATCTTTATTAAAAACCTTGGACCCAGTCCATCACCAAGCCTTGCGGTTATGCCTGGGAGCCTTTCGCACGTCGCCAGTGGAATCGCTCTATGCGGAAGCCTTTGAGCCACCACTGGACCTGCGTAGAAGGTACCTTAGGCACCTTCACTTCATCAAGATTCGTTCGATGAAAAGTCATCCTGCATTCTCTTATTTATTTGATTTTAAACTTCATAATTTTATTAATCAAAGTTCATCCCTCACCTATTTAAATCCATTCCATTTTAGAATTAAAAACCTTTTAGAAGACTTGGACATTAATATCGGAAAAATTGCAGTCTAAGTTTTCAGAAGTATCTCTTTGGGAACGAATCCATCCAAATGTTGATTTTAGCCTTTCATACCATTCTAAATCATGCACTTCTGACAACACGTATAGAGTGCTGTATTTTGAGCACAGGGAACTATTTTCTGACCATGAGCCAATCTTTACTGATGGCTCCAAGTCTGAATCCCACGTTGGCTCTGCAGCAGTTGCTCCAAACACCACCATAACAGATGAACTGCCAGTCTCAGCCTCCATCTATACAGCTGAACTTCACGCGCTTAGATTAGCGTTGGAGTACATCTCCCTTTCACGTACAACAAAGTTTATAATTTACACGGATTCTCTTTCTGCACTTCAAACCATTTCCTCATTACACCAATCTTCCCATCCAATTCTCATAGACATTACTCACGTTCTCTCTCAACTTGATAAGAGAATTGACGTCCAATTTTGTTGGATACCAGGCCATGCAGGAATCATCGGGAACGAACAAGCTGATGCGGCTGCTCGATCAGCGACCGGTTTTCCCCAAAGATTTCCTGTTCCGCACTTGGACCTTAAACATAGTTTCAAGCAAATATTGCACAGTGCATGACAATCCAACTGGGACCAACAGGTAGACAACAAATTGCATGAGATTATGCCTATACTTGCTCCAACGAGGCATACTCATCTGAACCGCCGTGAGGAGGTCGTGTTGGCTAGGCTGCGCCTGGGTCACACGCGCCTCACTCACAGGCATCTGCTGATGGGAGAGCCCCCACCTTTGTGTGAGCACTGTCATGTGGTTTTAACTGTTAAGCATATTCTGTGCGATTGTTCTCATTTTAATCTTACCCGACTTCGGGTTTTTAAAAACAGTAATTTTAACTTATTGAGTATTTTAAACTATCCTTGTAACTTATCACTTGTTTTTAAATATATCAACACCATTGGTTTTATTCATCATGTGTAAATGTTTAGCAATGTCTTAATATAACTTTTATCAATGGCGTATAGAGTACGCCCGACTATGGCTTTTAGCCTGCTTTTAGTTCATTTGTATATAAAGTCTCTCTTGGCGCATTATGATCAAAATTGATTCATGCGCCATAAAACAATAATCAAACCAAACTTCTGGCCAAATCTTTGAGCAGGCCGTTACTTCAGCCCCTGATGGACCCTCTTGCTTGGTAATAAATTTTATTTTTTTGTCCTTTTAGATTTTAGTATCTGTACTTGAAACTAAACTTTATCTTAATTAGGGTAGATAAATTAGAGGATTACTCTTTTTCTTGGGAAATTTTCCATTACACTAACTAAGGCCTGGATAAAGAAATAGTAGAAATATGTTTAACCAATCCCATTAATCAATAAAACAATTCATTCATTAATAATGAGAAATTGTATTATGATGTAGTGGTGTGGTTTTTAATTCTATGAATTTTATGGAATAAGTAACTAGCTGACATTGTGCTCTTAATTTCCTTCTTTGACACGTAACCAATTCGGTACCTTGTAGTTACAACCATGCACCAGCGCCACATGTAATTCTTTTGTTTATTATTCCTTACAAGATTTCAAATCTATTCCTAATTTCTTTTTTAGATATACATTTTAGTCAATGAGCCTCAAATTTCAGAAATCAGTATTATACTTCTACTGTCTATTTCAAACTAAAAATCTTAATTAAGCTTATTGCCTGACAATTGTATTGCAGATTGACACTCCTGGCCCTTCATCTGAGGCTTGCTTTACTGTAACTACTGAAGGAAACAGTTCAATCTTGGTAAGAAATTAAGTTATATAATCAGGTTTTCAAATTCATTCACTAAGTGGGAATAACCAGAAACGCTGCTTTCAAGGATATAGTAAGAAGGGGATTTGGGGATATATGAACCTGAAAAATTTTCCTATTTGTCCATTGAATACCACTAAAATTACCCCAATATCCCTTTCTGAAATTTTTTCCTAGCTTTGCTGGCAGTGCCTGATTTTGCTAACATGTCAATCTTTACAATTTACCCTGTCTTTCTATTGGTGCCTAATGGTCAATTAATACCTAACGGAAAATAATCTAAAGCAGTAATACTTCACTTTAAACTAGTGTACAGTTATAAAAAAGCTCGAAGCTTTTTGCTAAGCTTTATTGTAAATATTTCGGATACATTTTAAAAATTGTTACATATATCCAATATATGACAAAATTATCTATAGAATTTATTTAAATATCCAGATATTTTCCCAACCCTGATTTCTTTCAATCATTTTTACAATTTTTAGATGTCTGAAATCTCATTTTGTGGCAATGGAGATCCCCCAATGGAGATGCACAACAAGAAAGTAATATAATTTTAAGTTCTTATAAAATGCAATTGGAACATTAGTCTTATATTTTTATTTGGGAATTTGCAATTTAATATCAATATATTTACAGGTAAGAATACTCCTTCAAAGTACAAACCTTTTAAAAGGAAGAGGAGTTGCAAAAAAGACAAGTATGATGAGTTTTTAGAACTCAAGAGGCATAAAATTCAGTTGATGACAGAGCAAATCCAAGTACAAAAAGAAATCCTACAGGAACTCAAATTACTTAATTCAAAAAATAAATAAAACTATTTTTTCTTTCTACTTTCATTTTAAAAACTATTATTCATTTTTGTTTGGGAAAAAAGTTCAAATTTGTCAACTAGTGTTATTAAAAAATAATTTAACTGCTTTCAAAACCTTCTATCTTGCTGTATTCAACTAATTTAAGTACTTTCTGATTAGCTAAAATAGATGCAAAAATCTATGTTTAAACTTGTGTTTTATGTTCCAAATTAATGTGTGAATATGCTAAGACTTAATGAGCAAATACTTACTTTTCTTCCTTTTCTTTCTTCTTTTGTCTTTTTTGTAAATAAAATATTATTATTATTATTAAAATTGTTATTTTTAATCAAATCAACTATAAAAGGATGACACAAATTGTAATGCACTTCATACTTAGATTACTTCTAAGATGATTCGAAGTGGGATTAATAATTATCACTAAGTTTTGAATAACAAAAGAAGTATATGTAACTTAAAGATTAATTGTATATGTACTTATCATATTACTTATCACAAAATATACCAATATTAGTAAATAAACAATACAAAAAGAGTTAAAGAACATTTATTTTGGATAAAACGAATTAAAAGAAAATATGTGAAAGAGAAATATACAGAGATAAAGAATAGAAATACAGATGGAGATTAAAGTATGTATAGAAAAAAGAATAGAAATGTAAACATACCAAGAATAGAACAGGGAGTAATACAGCCCAAGTTTGGTACCGTTTATCGACACCTTCACAAAATATATACTATATTTTTTTAATGTTAGGTGAATTGTTTATGCTTAAATTAGTCTTTAAATTGCTGTATACAGGGTTCGCCCAGAAGTTTAGAGTTTAAGTATTTTTAAAGGACTTACATTTTTGAAATTTTAAGGACCTTCTGAATCTAATTTATACATTAAGCTATAAATAAAATGCTTTTAACGACTTTTCGACTTTTCAAGAATACTTTAACTAACATATTTCCCTTTGATAGACGGGAATAACATAGTTTAGGTTTTTTCTCTTTTACTTTTTTAACTTGCCAGCTAAATATTATTAAAATTTTGTTGACTACTATGAAAGAACAAATTCTCCAAAAACAAGCTTTTAAAGGCAAATATATAACAACAGTTTAAGTACTAAAACAAAAAATCAGATCTGCCAAAAAATTATTTTATGAAAGTAAATTTAATGATTGTGACTCAACCCGTAAGCAGTGGAAACTAATCAATAACATTCTAGGTAATAGCATTAAAAATCAAACCCTGCCTGATCATACAGACGAACTTTATTTAGCAAATGATTTGAACTCATACTTTTCCTCAATCAACAATATCCCAAACTCCAATGAAAATTTTAAAGAACATTTAAAGACAAATCTAAATTCATTTGTGTGGCTAGAGATAGATGATGCAGAAGTCTTAAATTGCATTTGTAATCTAAATCCCCAGAAAAGCCCAGGATCAGACGGAATAGATGCTAAAATTCTCAAAATTCTATCATTTTCTCATATAAATATTCTCACTAGTCTATTTAACAGCTTAGTAAATGAAAGTATTTTCCCAAAGTCATTAAAGACCTCAATAATAACACCCATTTTTAAAAAGGGAAACAGAAATGATTTCTCAAACTATAGACCTATCTCTGTCCTGCCTCTGATTTCTAAAATATTTGAACAATTAATTAAGGATAGATTAATTTCGTTCTTGGAAAATTCAAATTTTTTCTCAAAATATCAATACGGCTTTCTACCTAAATCAAATACTGTAAAAGCTCTACTGGAGTTTACAGATTTTATTCATAATAGTATAAATTCTAGTAAAATAACTGCTGCTCTTTATTTAGATATATCTAAGGCGTTTGACTCGGTGAATCATGGTATTTTATTACATAAACTGTCATCAACGGGAATCAGAGGTCACTTCTACAATTTTTTAAAATCCTACTTATCAAACCGTATACAAATTGTTAAAATTAACAACACCTTAAGTAAATGCCTTCCAATCAATTATGGAGTTTTCCAAGGTTCAACTTTAGGTCCGTTGCTGTTTTTAATATTTATAAATGATTTATGTAACCTTAATTTACACGGTAAAATCATAAGTTTTGCCGATGATACAGTTCTTTTATATTCTGTCGATTCTACTGAAGATTTGAACCAAAAGATGAATTTAGACTTAGTTAAAATTAGTAAATGGTTTTCTGATAACTGAGATTAAACGTCGATAAAACAAAATACATGATTTTTAACTTAAGACAAAATAATCCAATTCAGCTTTCCGTTAAATATCATGTTAATCACTGTAATAATTATGATGATTGTAATTGTAAATCAATTGATAAAGTGTCAACAATAAAATATCTTGGACTTCATATTGACTGCAACTTAAAGTGGAAATCCCATACCAAGTATATTGCTGATAAATTAAGACATATAATGCTAAATTTTTATCATTTAAGGCCAAAAGTAAGCAGCAAATTCCTTATAACTCTTTATCACTCTTGGGTTCAATCTAGAATTAACTACGGTCTAATAATATGGGGTGGAGACTATCAGATAAATTTAAAAAGAATATGTAAACTCCAGGAAAGATTTATAAAATTGTTATCATCTCAAGTGCATTCCATTAATATTGATAAGTTCAAATTATTGAATATTTTACCTATTCGCTACCTATTCTACTTTAAAACAAGTCTCTATCTCTACTTAAATTCCGATATCTGCAGAAAGCGAAACATAATAAATCCCCGAAGACCTAATGCTGTATATACTGTACCTAAACCTGAAAAACTATAGCGACGACTAGCGAAAAACTATAGTTGGCGAGCGATAGCGAGCAGGGGGCGGTAGCTCCCTAGTTGTCCAAAAAATAAAGCGATGCCATTTTACTGTTAAATGGAAAAAAAAACAATGGCGGAGAACTCAGCCTCGCTTCATCCCGTTCTAGATGTAAACAAATTTCTCCAACCAATCAGAGAGCCATGCGATTTTCGCATTGCTCAGACGGCTGCTAAAAAGCTCTCGTATGGGTCAGCTCGCATGGAGACATCATACGCATCGCACGGAGCCCCAGAGAATACCGTTTTTAGGCCATACGATCGCATGATTGTCTCATGCGATCGCATGAAGTGTGCAGTGAATAAGGCCGTTAATTACTGTTTTATAAATGTTGACAAACCTAATTAAGGATTTCACTCTCACACACCACCTAGTTGGGCATAATGGGAGAAGGTTTAGAGCCTTCTTTTCATCATTTTCGGACAATACAATATCCGAATATATTTGCTTTCTTTTGGCCGAAGACAAAATTATGTTCGACACATCCTTGACTAATGCCATAGCTTCACATAGTAGTAAACAAGACCTAGCCGCTTCTTGCAGACATATATCTAAACTGTGATTACTGCAATGTACGAACACTGAATTGGGTTGTATTTCTGAAATTAGTTTTTGGATTTAAATTACCACTCATAACAGGTGCTCCATCAAAGCAGTGTGCCCTAACTTTTTCGAAACCCAATCCAAGTCTAATTAATATATCCTCGATGGCATGAAACAGTTTTCGCTTTTGTGTCACGTGTTGTGTACATCCCCAAAAAATCTTCCTTTATTTCATTGTCATTCATATATCTTACACATAAGCTGAATTGTTCTTTTCCTTCTACATCGGTTGTGCCATCAGCAATTAATCCAAAAAAATTGCTTTTCTTTATGTTTTCCACTAACTCCCGTTGAACAAAATGTGCCATAATTTCCAATATTTCGTTTTGTATCTTCCCGTCTAACCATTTATTCCTTTTTTGTAACCATGTCCTAAGATAAGGAACATCTTTACATCTTTCTTCCAGGAGTTGAATGAGATTTCCGTTTTCTTTTTCATTTCCTCGTAGTGCTTCCCCGTTTTATACTATGTTCATTTTGAACTGGCGCTTGAAAATATTTCCTTCCCCAACCACCGATCGGTAACCATAGCAACTATCCTCGTCAAAGTGACGAAGAAGGCTTACTATTGGCTGCTCGAAGAGCGTAACTATAGTTACGCTTCTAGCGTGGGGGAAAGCACTATTTCTCAAGCGCCAATTCTAAATGAATAGAGTATAGCTAGGTAGCGAATGCTATTTATAATTGTTCTTAAAGCCAGTCTCGCTTCCTTTTGTTCATTAAGAGACTGTTCACTCAATAAACTAATTACAGGGGCACTTTTTTCTCCAACAATTAACATAGCTGCCAACTGAGTTTGTTCAAAAACCGGAAGATTTAGGATAAAAAACGAAAGATTTTAATATACATAGACGCATAGATATTACATAAAAAAATCGGTCTTCTATGAACTGAAATGAGGAACATTTTTATGTTTACAGTAAAATGTTCAATTCTTAATTGAATTAAGAATTCGCCCGATAAGCAGTGAGCTTCACTTTTTTCGTGGTTTTTAAATTTTTCAGGACCTTTCGTCCAGTTTTTAAATCCTACTTTAACAAAAGCTTGCTCAGATCCTTTCGGGAGTATCATTCCTTTGTTAACAGCTGAAGCGCATTGGTGACAAAGAACGTAATTCTTTTACATAGTGAATCCATTTAAAGGCTGAAAACCATGAATGTTTGAAACATCTCTTGATTTCATCTCGGGGAAATGGATATTCTGGGGGAGGTTGACATTTTTCATCAATATATGGGATAGCTGATTCTGATAACTGAGACTTCGAAACCACTGATGTCTCTTCTTAGGATGTAGGGGGTATTTTCTTCCGAGTCCTTGCTTGTTCCCCTGAGATTTCTTCAGATGTTGGTATTGTATTTGTATCCAAAGAATTTTCTTCAGTTCCTTTAGGTTTAAACCAAGATTCCAAATGGGTTTGTTTTCGCATCTAAAAGTAATATTGTTTTAAATTCCCTTAAATATTTGCTATAATAAATGGTAAAATATATAGACGGCAAACTGTGCAAATTAGGTTAAAATAAAAGAAAAAACGACGTTTGATTTGCACATATTTATTAAAAGGTCTTAATAGTATCTTTCGTCATTTCACTGACGTAAATCACTTGTTCATTTCACTGACGAAGAGGGTTCATTATACCCTCGAAACATGTCCGATTTTAAGATCTTTTAATAAACATGTGCAAATCAAACGTAGTCTTTTTTATTTTGATTATAATAAATGGGCTAGCTTAATATTTCATTTATGGACGATAAAGTTTTAAATAAAATTTTCTGTTCGTTTCTTAAGGAAACGTATGAAATAACACTCTTATGGCCCCGCAGGGTTCGTGTTTACGAGCTGTAGCGGGTTTTTTACGCAAATTTGGGAGAGAGGGATGCAACTCCGGCAAAATACCGGGTCCGCGGGACCCGGAAAATTTCAAAAGAATAGACGCGAAGAAATACTATTCCGGACAAGGAACGCAATTTTGGCCTAACTTCCAGAAGCAAATAGGACCTGCTGGCTTCTAACCACGGCAAAGTTGGTTTTTCTACATCGCAAACGCAACTTACGCGAGAAGTAGCGATTTCACGAGTTTAACGCAATAACTTCCGATTTTTCTGGGAAATAATTACAATGAGAATTTGCAAAACTGGCTGAAGTAACTCTTATACATTTGAATAATATAACTAACTTCTCTTTTTTTTACCCAATCCTTCAATATTTAACAATCTTAAGACTGATTTATGAAGAAAAAACCTCAAACCTATATTTGTTATTCGACAAATTATAATAATTTTATTAACATACAATTTCATTTATATTTTTATGCGGTTTTTCTTTGTTGTTATTATTAAAGATGATTATTATTATTTGTTTTAAAATGTCCAATGAGAGAATTTTTCTTCAATGAAAAAACCTAAAAAGCAGGGTAGAGGTACCAGTAACTCTGACAGTGCACCAGTAACTGCCACATTGAGATTTATTTCATTATAATATAAATATTGTGAACTTGAAATAGATGGTGGTCTCTCTTAATAATTTAGACACTTATCTTTTACTTTATGCAGTATTTATTTTCTAACAAACGTTTTTAAGTTTAAAAAAATGAGAATTTTCATTTTGTGTCAAAAAAAATTCCGATTTTCAGAGGTTGGCTTAGCACAGAAATTAAAAACACTCATTTTTATTTTATGCCTTAATTAAGCAAATTTACGATTTTGAAACATATTTTAACTATAATTATCTTTTTTGATAAGTACAGAAAATCATGAAAAATTAGTTTTGAAAAAAATATTTTATTTATTCATTTTAATCGGGGCGACAGTTACTGGATCAAAAAGACCATTTGCACCAATAACTGACATGGGTGTCAGTTTATGGTGAAATAATAATTTTTATTAATATAATCCCCCACTTTAAAAAAAATAGAAATCAAACTAAAAACAATAATTAATTAAAGGACAGACTATTTTATGAAGAATATTTCCTAATTTCAAATTAATCAATTTTAGTACATTGTTTTCCGTATCTTTATTTATTCCTATGTTTTTATAATAATAATAAGTTTATTTACTACACAAAAATATTTACAGAACACAAAAAAATACATTTGACGCCAAGGGGAAAATTGATGAATCCCGTTCAGGCGATATAGAATTAATTACATCAAATACAAAAATAAATGAAAAGAAATTAAAACAACTTTAGAAATGAATAAATAAATAATGGCAATAAGTTGGAAAAAATTTTATTAGAAATAGTTTGCTTCAATTGAGGGAAAAATATAAATCTGGATCGTCGATAATAATTATGAAGTTAAATAAATTTCTTTTAAAAGTGGAGTATTTATTAATAGTAATTAAATTTAGAGGTAAACTGTTATATAATTTAGGTGCAATTTAGAATTTTAAACATTTTGTTTTGGATTGAGGTTATGGGTAGGAGATTGGATTTATATTCATCACCCCAAACGATAGCACCGTAATTAAATAATGAATAAAACCATGCAAAATATAAGGTTTTAAAAAATGATAAACCAATCTTATTTTTAAGGTGGTAAAATTTCATCAAAACAAAACGCAACTTTTTTCCCAGCTCGTTGATATGAGTTTTCCATTTTAGATTAGCATCAATACAGGGTGTCTCAAAACGTCTAGTACAAACTTGGAGGGATGATAGTAATCATCAAGACGAACAAGAATTGGTATAGAAAGGGGGGTCGCAGTTACACCGTTAAAGAGCTAGGTCCTAATGTAGTGCGAGAGCGTTGCAAAAGGACGTTTTGCCAAGGCCCGTTTAACGAAAAGAACATAATGAAATGAAAAAATTTATTGCATGAGGTACAGCAGTATCCGTATTACTTACATCGTAAATTTGATAGAAATTGGACCAATTTCTAAACCGTGGGGTGAGTTTTAAAACGTGCTTAGTCAAACAATGGAGTTCCATTAATGGTATTTAGAAAAATGATGATCGGGGAAGGAATTTTCAATGATCAAACAGTTTCAATGATCCATGTTACGATCATTGAAAATTCCTTCCCCGATCATCATTTTTCTAAATACCATTAAGGAATGTGATTCTTTGACTAAAAGATTAATATTGCACTTTTGAAACTAATTTTGAAACTTTGGTTATCTTTCAACTGCTTTTTAACAGCGATTAAGACCCCTCCCCCACGATATTTAGATGCCTGAAGGGGGTCACGGTCCCTACGGAACACATCATATCGCTCATCAAAGAAATCTGAGTTCATAAATTCATCATTTAGCCAAGTCTCTGTAAAACAGATTAGATCATAATTTTCAGTTAAACACGTTTCAAAAATGTCACTAAATTTAGATCTGATACCTCTGACATTTTGATAGTACATAGTTAGAGCAGTACCATTGATAGGATCGATTACACTATTAACATATTCATAATACATAAGATTAGTGTGACTTTACAAAATAATTGCAGGTTATCAATTAAAAAAATAATCAAATTACTATGTAAGTTACAATCAATGAAAAGTTTCGCCTCTCTTAAAACTGGCCGCCTTTTTTTGATGGAAGAGCAGACCGTTGAGCTGGCAATGAAGAAGCTGAAATGTGTATAAAAATTAATAATAATCATTTCGATTATGATACATAATATTAGTTGACTTGGCAAAAGTTTTGATGGTTTTCAAAAGAAAAAAATCACCAATTTTCTTTGTAAGCTGGATTGTATGAAATATTTTACCTCTGATAGGATTGAATGCCTCTTTCCTATTATCATGGTTATCATTATCAGGAGACGCGTCAGGTAATAAAGATACTGAAATAAAAGCATATTTATTAAAAAATGGCACAGGATTTGCCAATAAAGAAGCAATATAATCTAATATAATAAAACAAAGTGTGTGTATGTATGTTTGTCTTTTATACAAATCCACAGTTTACTTCCGATCTGCACCAAACTTGGTATACATACGTAAAAAAACTCGGAAAAAAACATAGGCTATGTTTCAAAAACTTTTAATGACCCCTTGACCCCTTTTTTGTTCTTTTTATGGTTATTTTGCTGAAATAGCTTTATTTCTCCTCCAAAAGAGATCTGTTAACTCCATTGTTACAAAGAAAACTTAATGCTAAAAAATAAGTTTTTAATAGAAACACTAGGTACAAGTCTATTTAAAAATTATATTACTAATTTAAAAATCTATTTCCACGAAATTTAAAAGTTTAATATAGTTAACCATATTTTTATTTGAGATTTTATCTAATATTTATATTTTAAAAGCTTTATGGAATACCATTGTTGTTAAAACAGTCTCCATGGAAACGAAGATGTAAAACTAAAAGGTGATAATATTTTAGCTTTTAAGAAAGTTGGTTAACAAATAAAAAACTATTAAAACTCCCTTTCAACTAGAAAAGATTGATTTTTTTTCTTAATTTGCAAAATGGAATAAGCTTTAGTTATTGAATAATTTTACCGAAAACGTTAATTCCTGAAGATATGATTAATCAAGGGATCTAAGCAATTTTAAATACTTTTTAGATAAATTTTTCCCATGTAAATGTGGAAATCATTCAAAAATTATATTGCTTGAGAACTGAAGGAATTATAATCCATCTGGGAACACTGGGATAAGAAAAATTACTAAGAACACCGGGATAGGAAAAGTTACCGGGAAGACTGGAGTAGGGATGTTACGTATTAGTTAAAGTGTGGAACCGGTTCCACAGTTCCAGTTCCAAGGTGGGATTAGGTTCCCTTAACAGTTCCAGTTCCAAACGGTTCCAACTTTAAAACCGTTCATATAAAAAACGCAAGGGTCCCAAAGACAAAAAGAAGCAATAAAGTCAAAAAATTCAAAAATTGACCAGTGGTCAAATGGGGTTGACGAAAGGTCAGGGATGCCTAAAACAACCATGAGACAAAAAGAAAAGGTCAGAAACGTTACATATAGCGAGAAAAAATGGATTGACCACTGGTCAAGAGATCTTGACCAGTGGTCAACACCAATATGTTACCCGTCTCAAGGCGTTTGGTTTGATACCCCACATGACCTACTTAAGTGCCAAAGCAAAGAAGTTACAAAAAGTTGACCGGACTGACCAATGGTCAACCATAACCAAAGACACATGTTATAACATTAGGGATTACAAAATATCAATTAGCAACTCCTAAATTTATTTTATAATGAATTTCAGTCATCTTGGACAGTGGTCAAATGAGGTTGACCAAAGGCCAGGACCCCCAACACAATCAAGAGACAAAAGGAGAAAGTCAGAAAAGTTGCATATCATGAGAAAAAGTGGAATGACCACTGGTCAAGAGATATTGACCAGTGGTCAACACCAAAATGTTACCCGCCTTAAGGCGTTCGGTTTGAGCCCCCACATGACCTACTTCAGTGCCAAAGCACAGAAGTTGCAAAATGAGGATCGGACTGACGAATGGTCAGTCGGAACCAAAGATACACGTTATATCAATAGGGATTACAAAAGATAAATTGGCAACTCCAACATTTAGTTTATAGTGAATTTTAGTCATCTTGACCAGTGGTCAAGCTACAGGAAACTTAAAATGAATTTCCAGATTTAATTCTCATTCTCACAGACAGACAGTTATACCCTTCCCAACGAAGCCCAAACAGAAACAAACGCTTATACATTCCAGTTCCAGGTTTATTAGTATTATTATCTTACCAGTTCCAAAGAGTTCCCAAGTTCTAAACCTAGTTATAAGTTCCAAAATAGCTCCAAAGTTCTTACCAGTTATAAGTTCCAAAAGAAGTTCTAATCAAGTTCCGGTTCCATTCCAGTTACGCGAATTCCTCCCAGCATAACTAATCCACTCGAAACAAGTTCCACGAGAACGTATTAGTTTCCGTAAAGAGTTCTGTCACTGGAACTTATTTCTCTCAGAACCGTTAGCGATCGCTAACAGTTCCAGGCCGACCCGGCCCATTCCGACAGCAAATCCATAGGAATTTCGGGCGGCAGTAATGAAAGCTCATAATCCGTGGAACTCAGGGTGTTAACGAAGCCGGCCCATTCCAACGGAAAATCCATAAGAATTTCGGGCGGAAGGGATAAAAGCTATCGACTGCTTTGGAGCGTTCTAATTGGCGCAGGCGGCTGTCAGTCATTCTTTTTTTCTTCTGCTGCTTCTTCGTCGAATCGGCAGATGTCTTTCTTTTTTATTTACTTTCCCTCGTTGCGGTTTTTCAGTGAGATAAGAGCATATTTGTTTTGAAAAGGGATTGATTAATTATAGATTCAGTTTTTTGGCAGATGTGCTCTATGGTGCGAATCAATTGTTGCGTTTTTGCCTCGCTGGGTTTTTTTTGCTATAGAATATATCTCTGCGGTAGCGGTTTGCGGGCATTGCTTATCTTTTAGTTTGGAAATCGCCTTATTATTTGAGGCGTTCTCGTTCAATGTTGGATAGGATTGCAGAGAAATTTGGATTTGTTATTGATCTTTATCGGTTCCAGGGTGGAACCGTTAAGCGGTTCTTCGTGGAACCGGTTCTGACGGTTCCATGCTGGGATTAGGTTCCATGGAACTGTTCCAGTGGAACCGTAACATCCCTAGACTGGAGTATGAAAAAGACGCCTAGGATACCGGGATGATTGGTAAATGCTGATTATCTAAAATTAGTAATGTATTTGGGAAAACTTAAAAATGAGGCGTTTGCTATCAAAACAAGCTTATTCCATTTTTGGAAATTTTACAAGAGAAACAAAAAACTTCTCACGTCCACAGTTCTGAAGCTAAATTTCTTTTTAAATTTTTAATTATAGGTATAACCACCTAGAATTTGATTAGTTTTTCATTTTCCTTTCAGTTGCATTTATGGGCGTAATTACGCTAATTAGGTTAGAATGAGCTGACTTTGATGCAAAAACACGATTTTTCATACTTTTTTTCGGTTTTTTTTGTTCAATTAAGTTGTGAAGTAGTTTTTTCCAGTTTATTGGGTTGGAATGAGCTGGGTTTGAGCTATATCCCTTCGCCAGGTTATGAAGGACCCTCTAAACTTTCAAAATATGCAAAAAAGTGGATTTCAGAAAAATATGGAATGAGCTGGTTTTGATAGCAAACTCCTCAAATAATAAATTTATACTCTTCACCCGTGCAAGGCCGGGCATATCAGCTAGTATTAAATATTTTTTATGCTTAAAAAATCCACCTGATTTCTTGCTTTTTCAATTCACTACTTTTTTAAAGGAATTTTACTCAAAAAGGGAGGAACTAAAAACTTACCGGAAAATAATTCATCACAATCCTCCAATGGACACTGCTCTGACAGAGCTAAAGGATCTTCAGGACAATCTAAACGTTAGAATAATATAATTAGCATAAATCATTAAACTGTTATCATAAATCATTTTTAACCTTCAGATACCAGTCTATAAGTTTGAATATATAACATGGACCCCAAGTTGTTAAGTAGGCAGTAAGTGCTGTTTTATAAAAGCAAACTCACAGTAAGTATTCCTGGTGTAAAATTAACTAAAGAATCTAAAAAAACCATACACTGATTGGCATAACAGACCAACTGGGCCGTAGCCAATTGTAGTTAACTAATAACATAATTCATTATTTAACATTTCTTATTCAAGATATAATTTTATCATACCAGCTTTCATACTTAAATTTAAAAAAGTATTGCATTATACAAACAAATAAGTACAATTAAATGGAGATGATTAAAAATATTGAGAAAAGTATCAATAATTTTTTTCTATTGTTTATAAATAACCCAGTAAATTACCTGGATCTTTGGTGATGCCTACCAACAAAGGGGTAGAAGTCATTCCATTTCCAGGAGGAAAGAAAGAAGGAGGCTCTTGAAAGTCATCTTGGTCTGACTCTACAGAAGACGTGTCTTCGTCCAGTTTCTTGGGGAGCTTTATTTTTCGCTTCCCTTTCCCGAGCATCTCAGGATCGGTGGTTCCCACGTACGATGTTTCGGTGGATTTTTCCAGTTTGGATCTCGCTTCCTTGTAGGTAGCTAATTTAACACAAAATAGAAAATACTCTATTTAAAAATTTCTTTCTTAAATTATTGAAACATTAAAACAACTCATCTCAACACGTTCTACTCTAAAAAAATACCCTTCTAAAATTAAATTTAATTTAGCTGTAGCAAGTTAAAACTCACCGAAAACTGACATGATATACACTTTAAAACTATCCCATGCGTCTGATGGAGACAAATCCTTTTCAATCAATTTTAAGCACCTTGATTGAAGATTCTTCGGAGGCCACACACATTTCCCAAGTCTGATCCAAGACACAGGAACCACAGCATTTTCATTTGTATCTACAAATGTAACTATAGCAAATTCCCCCATACCTAAAATTGGTTGATGCTCATAAGATAGGTCATAGGGGTAAAAATAATTTTAACATAAATGAAACAAACACATCTGAAAACGACAAAACAGAAAAACGTAACAGTTGCATTCCAACATTGTTAGGGTGGGCAATCATATAATGCCCCTCAAAAATTTCAACAAAACATATACCACTTTAAGACATAAATACACTACCCTACAATGATGGACCCGGACAACGAGATATTTTGGTTTAAAGTAAGTAATTCTAGGGTTTGAAGTTTATGGACACTCTTAAGAGTTATGGTTGGTTGGTGTCGTGTCCAATTTTCGAGGTCAAGCTAAATTTCTCCATGAGCCAAAATTACGGCCCTGGCAATGTCCACAATATTTTCATCATAAAAATTTCCCCGAAAGGGAAATTCATCAATGGCCTGCAACGGTCTTATGATGGCCGGACAGTTCATAATGTGCTCCGGGGTAAGTTCTTCTCCCGGGCAGTTTCTACAGGATTTGTATACTCTGGTGCCGTCGGTATTTATGACCATTCCACCAAAGTGTCGGGTTCTAAGTCTAGAGATAGTCTTGGTTATTGTCCTGCTAGCGTTGATTACACATAGTTGATGTTCCTACTTGATGTGTTTTTCCCTCAGTCTATATCTAGCAATTGCATTTGCGTCTCCCAAAGTTACTGTGATGGATGTATTTGAGTTTAGATTTTTTGCCTCTTTCGCCAGCCTATCTGCCTCCTCATTCTCTTCTATTCCTACATGTGCAGGTGTCCACTGGAAGGTGCAGCTTTTCCCTAAGTGACTTATTTCCTCCAAGTGGTGATGAATATCTTGTGCGAGTCTAGAGTCTCCGTTTCCTATCGCCTCTAGAGCAGCTCTGGAATCACAGAAAACGACGAGCCCACTAGCTTTATCAGCATCATCCAGAGAAATATACATACGAAGGGCCTCCAAAATTGCAATTTGTTCGCAAGTAAAATTAGAAGCGATGCCTCCTGCTCTTATGCTTTTCTGCATTTTCATTCCATTTGTCAGAGTGATAGAAATGCCTGCTCCACCGTTTTGAATAGTTTCATCTGAGGATCCGTCAGTATACATGTGCACTAGGTCACGCGCCAAATAAATTTCGATAGTTTGAATTCCCTTAGCTTGAAGTTAAAAAATTAAGAGATAAAAATGGAAATATGATAATACACACATGTTGTAAATAATATTCTTAACTTGTTAAAGAAAAGATTTTCAGACGACAGTAATTAAAAATTATACTTAAATTTCATACTAAGAAAAATTTTATAACTTGAAATATCTATATGTTCACAACGCACATGAAAAATTTAAACTTACTTAACATTTTATCTGCCAGTTTCAAAGGTCCATATTTAGCATGCAGGCTAAAAAAATTGGCTAGGAAAACAACCATAAATTTTCTCAATTCAAATTGTAAATTACACCAATATAAGTGATTTTCAACACACAGTAAAATATTCAGTTTTAGTTAAATTATTTTTTAACAACTTCTTAACCCATTTTCGACCAATGGTGCGTAAACGAACCGTTTCAATAAGTATTTTCTTATTAATACTGCGGAGCATATTTTCCACTAAATTTATAATTATCTTATTTTTAAGGGTTCTGAAGAACTTATTAAAAAATTAGTATTAAAATATTAGTATTTAAATCGAAGGAACCATTAATTTTTAAGAAATTTTCAAAATACGTCAGATTTCTGAATGGAAACACAATTTGTTGAATAGGCTGGGAGGAGTTCATATGGAATTGGCAGCACAATTACAGATTCAAGGTTTTATCATTGTACCAAAAATAATTATGTTAACATAAAAAGCAAACAATACTATTACATGGGTCACTTTTTACTGTGAAGAAGGGGGAAAACAATGAAGTTATTTTGAGATTTAAAACACGCATTTCTTAATAACACTATGTAAGGGCCAGGAGAGCTTGGAAGATAGTTCCCCCAGCAAAGAGGATTCACAAGATTTTTCATAAAAATTTTTCACATTTACAAGTTTTTGTCCTTCTAAAATTGCTTCTACATCCGGTTTCCCTGGAAATTTGAGGAAACTAGAAATTAAAACAATACTTCCATCCTGTACAAGACAAACATTATTTGGAGATTTTACTGTAAGAGTGAAATCAGGAAAAGTCGCCCTTTCATACTTGATTTCAGAAGATGAAGAGCCAATAACTTTTGATAAGATATTGTTTTTACTAGGTTTTGTTGGTGTTTTATGTAGTTTTTCTTCCATGAATCTAAGGTTGAGCTCCTGCAAAGGCTTCTCATGTTTTTTTAATTTTCTCTTTAAGTGTTGCATGTAATTTTCGAATGGAAATGCAGAAAATTCATCGAGGGTGCCAAACTTTCTACAATCCTCAACCAAATGAAGTAGGCCATGGACATTGTATGAAATGTTTTGAATGCCGTACACCCCAAAGTTCTTAACAAAATAAAACAGTAAAGAATTGGCATATGTTAAGAGGGCATGATTTCCCTTCAGTGAGGAGTTAAAGAGAATGGAAATTGCACAATGAAGTGGTTATTGAATTGCACATGAAATGGTTATACATATTTTTTGGGAGGAAGTCATGTAAGACTAAAGGCCCTGTGTATAGGATAACTTGTCTGAACTCAGTTGCTTTCCATCTATCTAGTTCCTTAAGGGACCTAGGCTTTCGAGAAAACTCACTAGGTATGAATTCCCCTAATTTCACTAGAGCTGCAGATATGTTTTCAGAGGTGGGACCAGGTATCCTGAACTTGAGGTCTCCTCTCAGCCAAAATTTGAAGAGCTTCTTAACAACACCTAGGCACACAAGGTGCATATACTCGAATGGTATTTGGGAGACCATTCCCAAATTTAACTCCTCAAGAACAGAGTTCCCAAGGTGATGTTCTTCTTGGGATCTATTTTTAAGGGGAGTCGGTACCCTCTATACCGATAATGTTAAATTCACCATTTTTATGTACCTTTTTCTCAGGAACTCTTGGACATAAAAGCTTGAAATTTTTTGTGTACATTGTATAGGTACTTGTCTTTATACTGAAGTGAGCTTTTTAAAAAATATTAATAATTAGGGTTTAAAAAAAATTTTTTTTAAACGCTACTCAGAAATTTTTAAAAATCGACAATATTTTCTACGAAAACTCATATAAAATAAGTGTCTCATAAGATATAATTATAATCTCATTTCAGTATGTAAAACCACATATCAGGAATATATGTTAAAAATTTCAAGAGTATACATCCAGTAGATTCTGAGAAAAAGGTACACGCACATTCAAAAACATCATTTTGAGAAAAATGCAATTAAAGGAAATAAACATACCCTATTAGTAAAAACCTGCAGCATATCCAGATTTTACTGGATTTTTTTGAACTTCAGCCTCTTCTCTTTTCCTTTTAAGTCTCTTTTCCACTCTCCTTTCCTTAGTTTGCTCAAGGAAGGCATAAGAAGCTCTCAAAAGCTTTTCCCGATCTAGAAGTTTCATTGCGTTAACCGCACACTTTCCAGGTTTTATCCCCAAATTCTGTAGAATTTCAAGTTTAGATGCGTTCCCCAGGTTGAAAGAACATACAGCATCATAGACACCCAAAGAAAGAGTCTCAATGTGGACAAAAGTAGTCTTGGGAACTCGAGACCAGATTACATTGTGAAGGCTCTCGTTAGGATTTTGTGTGTTTCCATGCAAACACTTCTTCAGCAACTCGGGTTTGGAGAGTTCTCTGAAGATAGGCCGCATAGCTTCAACAACAGGAACAGGTAAACTGTGTTTGTGATCATAAACATTTCCTGTAGCCTCCGCTTTTCGGAATCCACACCAAGAATCTTCACCGACTGGACAAAAACCGTGCTGCGGGTGTTCATTTGTTGAGAGTTTATGAAGAAAAATTGCCCAAATAGCTTGCTTCATTTTTTCTACATTATCATGGTTCCTTCTTATCGCTAGTCCATAATATGTCTGGATCTTGTCAATTTCTGCATCTGTAAGACGGTTTTTCCCAGATAAACCTTTGCCGTCAGACAACAATTTGCCTTTCATCTCATTCTTGAGACGGCGAAGTCTTGTCCCCATTCTTTTCATCACGTGTCCAACACACTCCCATTTTTCTATTGGACAATTTTTTCCATAAATGTCTTCTTTTTCAAGTTGATTGAAGGCCTTGCAATCTCCATCCCCTAAATAAGTTACATACCGCACATCATGGGTCGACAACGATCTTCGAAAAATAGCGGACGCTCCTTTCACCTCCATCATCCCACTGGCCCCGTCAAAGTTCTTTTTACACTGCTTTTCATGTTGGAGTTTGCTTTTGCATAGACAGTATTTCGAAAACACTTCAACATCAAGAACTTTTCCTGTGTCTACACTCGTGAGAGTTACAACACCATTGAGCGAAGAAAAGCCCCGCTTCTGCCATGTGCCGTCGATTGCCACTGCAATGTCCGAGTTGTTGTTATTTTCAGCAACAGCCTCTTGAGCAGCAGTTGCTATAGAATTATCAAAAGCAAGCTTAGTAGCTTCAAGACATCTCTTGTTGTAGGGGGCAAATCTTGTTGGAGGTTGCGGAAGGTTCAAAACCGCACACAGCATTCTCCCGGCTTCAGCTCCTTTACCAATAGAACGCATACCATAAACAAATCGGCTGTTAATTGTGGCTATCTGCGTACCTTCATGATATTCAGATGAGGAGAATTCCACTTGATAAGGACATTGAAAACATTTTAGAGTAAAACAAAGTGCAAGTCCGGCATTGTTTCCTTTTACTCTGAAGTCCATTCCACTATTGCACATTTTACACCGAATGTCATTCTTAAACACTAATGACAGTAATTTCAAATCAATAATGGAGTTAATTGTATCATCACTGTCTTCAAAACTTGAATAGGTGTCGTTCAAATCAGGAATTTTTCGCTCCTTTGCTGAGCATTTAGGCACCTTTGGTTTGGAACTTACACTTTGGTCCACATCACTGCCGTTGGCAGAGGAGTTCCTACCTAGAAAGTATGTTCCCCGACGTTTTTTAAACACTTTTTTAGATCTAGGCATTGTAAATTTACAAAATCTCAATCGACGAAAGCAATCTGCAGAAAAATAGCAAAATAAAATATCAGACTGCAAAAATTAGCACGCTACTTTTACGATTTCCGCGAAAAGGGTAAATAAACAGATCTTTCAGTCATGTTTACAGTTACACTGACATCTCGGTTAACATAAAAACTAAAATATATTGAGGCTTTTCTATAGCTCTGAAAGTTCCAGACGCCTCTGTTTACAAGTCTTTCCCAGTCGAAGTGGGCGTGGTACAACAGCTGATCGTCGGTTTTGTTTTTTAAAAACAGGTTTTAACACACTTCTAATTTGAATTTTCGCATAAGCGATATATCACTGTAAAGGTATTGAACTGTAGATTCCAAATCCATCAAAAACTCAAAATCGATTTTTTTAAGATATTCAGGGTACTGACTCCCCTTAAATGAATTATCATCTCTAAGCTGTGAGTCCAATTCAGGAAAGCACATCTTATTAATGTATACCCCTTCCTGAACACACTTTCCACAGCCATAGTAACCTGAATGTCCTTTTATTTAGGCTACAAAAGCTCTAGCTGGTGCATCACAAATAATGCCTTTGATCAAAACATTATAATTTTGGCCATGTACATTGATGCCATTTCGTAACACTTCTTTAGCTTCTTGAACTAATTCATTCAGAAATTCATTAGCATCTGAAGGTTTTGACTTCCCATGGTGTGCACCAATGGGGAACACTAACTTTGAATTAACAGCACCAAGAATCGGCCACAGCTGGCTGCCCGAGCTTTTTGCTAGAGGCAACCCATCAACATTAAGAAGAATCTCAATATCTCCATCAACTGGTGTGTGGCTTCTTTCTAAAACTTCCTCCAGCCCATTAGCCAAGCCAAAATGGCAATAGGATCCTGAAGATAAGTTTTTAACTTCTGGTGATGCAGGGGGAAATTCTTCTAAGGCAGAATTTGATGATGGTGAATAATCAACCATTTCAAGCTCCTCGTCAGACAGGTTAATAGATGAAGCAGGGGGAAATTCTTGTAAGGCAGAATTTCATGATTGTGAATAATCAACCATTACAAGCTCCTCGTCAGACAAGTTAGATGCATGAATATTACAACTATCCTGAATAGCCTCCACTTGACAGTCGGCTGTTTTCTTAATATAACGCCACTCTGAGCGCTTACAAAACTTCTTAGGAAACATAGTAAAACTAAGAAAAAGATCCTATTTAACAATGCAATGATGACAGACAAGACGAATGGAATTAAAAGTGGGATAAATCTCCTATAACACAAAGCAAAACTCAGACTTCTGCGATGCCGCCAAAAAAGACAAATGGTATTAATTAACAAGAGCAAGTTGCCAGGTTAGCCAAGCTTAATATTTATATTTCCTTTGATCATTCCGATGATTCATCCAAGAAATATGCAATTATTCAAAAGATTAGTTTTTATTGGGAAAGATTATTTTTTTATAAGGAAATGTTACTTTTTATCTTCAGAAATGTAATCGAGAAATACATTCCCGACTTTTGATCACGTGACCTTAGCTGTGAATGGTCATGTTCGTCACGTAATAGACGTCCATGGGCCGTCCAGATTTGATCCAACCGGGACGTGGACCAGTTTTGAACCAAGTGGACGAAATCTGGACGAACTTTCGTCCGTAATAGACGTCCATGGGCCGTCCAGATTTGATCCAACCGGGACGTGGACCAGTTTTGAACCAAGTGGACGAAATCTGGACGAACCTTCGTCCCATTTTGCTGTCTGGGTTCATGTTGGTATAACGGTTAAGAGAAAATTTCGAGAGGCTTTTGTCTCCTCAAAAAGGAACGGATAAGGCTATGTTGGTGTAAAAAAGGAAGAACACTGAAAAAACAGCAGGCTACAGGTTTGTAGGAATACAGTAAAAGAGAAGAAATGTCGTAAAAGATAAAGGACATGACCACTCTATACAAAATGAAAGCTGATTAAATTACCCCCAAGTTTTACCCAGTACAAGTGTAGGCCCGATGACCAGGTTCCTCACACTTAATTAAAGAATATCTAGACATGGGAAAATATTTTGCTGTGACCATGTTTGTGCATATAGGATAGGCATTGTGATAGTTTTACAAAACAACCGTTTATAACTAACGAAGTTTATTGGCATTGAAAAGTAAACAAAAAAACATTACAATAGTAGGTATCATTCAGTTAATTTCTTGCTCTCTTAGGGCGGGGAGGACCTCGATCCTCGATTTTGTTCGAATTAGCCACCAAGGTAGCTTGTGTTTGTCACTCCCATCTGCGAAAGATAACAATGATAACAGGAAGGCCATGGACAATGAAAGAGGAAGAGGAAATTAAGTGTTAACAATGTTTAGACGCCGATCAGAGCCCGAATTACAAATTTGGGGGGTCCAGGACAAGACTCACTTGGGGTCTTCGACATGTCTTAAAGTGAAATTTAAATTTATTAGACTTGGAATATCACAGCACAGGCGACATTTAATTTAAAGAATATTAAATTTAAGTAAAAATGCTAAAGGGTTTCGATATGTTCAGCAAGGAATCGAATCGGAATGGCGCGCCCGGGAAAAATCAAAACATGAACAGCATCAAAAAAGTTAGAGTAAGAACGTTTGATCTCACAGACTTGGTTCAGGGCTTAAATTAAAGTTAAATAATCAGCTTTCATTTTGTATAGAGTGGTTATGTCTTTCATGTTTTACTTTTCATCTCTTTTACTGTATTCCTACAAACCTGTAGGCTGCTGTTTTTTCAGTGTTCTTCCTTTTTTACACCAACATAGCTTTAGAACTGTCCTTTTGGAGGAGACAAAAGACTCTCGAAATTTCCTCTTAACCATTATATCAACATGAACCTATGCCTTCAAAATGTTATAAGCTGTAATTTATGTATGACAAGTATGCAAAATTCATAAATATGGCCCTCAATTTTTAAATTCAATAAATATAGTACAAATAATTAATTAAATTGAAAATAATTAATAATTAAGAAATAGGTAATTAATAAATTTTATAAGGTAAAAATGGAATACTTCAAACAAATAAATACAGTTTTCAATATCAACAAGCCAAAATTTACAGAAAAATAATATGATAAAGGTCTGAGGCGTTGGACTCTTATCAGGGGGTCCATCCAACGCCCCACACCCGGACGGCCTTTCTGAAACTGTCGCAAAGCGACAGCTGAACCCCAAGGCCATCCAACAAAACACAGAAATAATCAAAATAACAATACAAGAAAAATTACAAACTCACGTCATCCAGGGAACAATTCAAAACGATCCCAATCTAGCAATGGGCGTAGCCAGGGTTCCACTTAGGGGGGGCAAGCCGGGTCGACTTTTTTATGTTTATGGAGAACAATTTTAAACCCCGTGAGAGAGGGCCGTAGCCCCAGTATTGTTCTTCGAGGTGCTTTTGACCTTTAATGAAAAGGTTTTGTGGGTAGTGTAGAAACAAAGAGGTCTCTTTCATCCATAGGTTTAATGTAGTTTTTCAAAACTTTTTTAGGGAGAATTTGCGTCCAAGAAAAATTCATATAAGAAAGGTTTTTAGTAATAAAGGTTCAGGTTTCAAAGGGGGGTCTGGGGGTTATCCCCCAGAAAATTTGTGGAAATTTGACCATAATAACAGGGTTTTAAACTGTTTTATAGTACACGTAAACCCATATTTGGATTAACATTTTTAGGTAGAATTTTGATTTTAATGAACTTATTATAAAAAAGTGTGAATGATAAAGGTTTAAATACTTAAGGGGGGCTGGCTTTCCACCCGCAGAAAATGTTTTTGGAAATTTAACCCTTAGAACAAGGTTTCAAACATGTAAACGCAAATTTGGGTATCATTTTTTAGGTAGAATTTCGATTTTAATGAACTTATCATAAAAAGTGTGGGTAATAAATGTTTTAATACTAAAGGTGGGCCTGGGGGTCCTCCCCCAGAAAAATTTTGAAAATTTGACCCTAAAAAACTGGGTTTTAACTTAACTAAAAGTAAATTACTCAGGACTTAGGGGGGGGCAGCTGCCCCTCCCTGCCTCCCCTTGGCTACGCCCATGAATCTAGCCAGTATATATAAACCTTAACCCTCCGGTTACAGTTTATCTCTGTTACAAAACAATCCAGGAAACTCATTATCATTCAAATTCTTTTTAAATATAGTCAAAGCTTTTTCCAAATCTGATGAATTATTGCAAATACGCCTTATTCTGTTTAGCTGATTGTAGTAAATATTATAAAAAATGCTTGGAGCTAAATTGCTGTAGTAATTTGTGTAAATATTTACCCTAAACTCAAAATCAATTCTTTTATCATACAAACCAACCAGCGCAACTCTGTCAGAAATGTTTATACTTAAATCCAAAAAGTTTATTTCTTTACTATTAGTATTCGTTTGCTTCAAATTCAATTCTTTTGGATAAGCTCTTAAAATATCATTAATATCATCCGGATCAAATACAATCAAATCATCCACAAATCGAAATGCCGAAATCAGATCTATATTTTCGATTCTACTTTCATAATAATGTAAATACAAATTAGCAAAAGCTGTTGAAAAACTGTTTCCCATAGGAATACCTTTAACTTGTCTGTAAAAATCTAATCCATTATAAACATAATTTTCAAAAATACTAAACTTTGTCAATTCAATCCACTCATCTTTTTCTATTTCTTCTTCTTTTAAGTAAAGATCATAAAACCCAATACAAATCTCGATCAAATCTTTGTGCGGAATGCTAGTGAACAAATTTTCAAAATCAAATGTGAAAATTTTCTCAAAGGTTCTATTCCTTAAAAACTCAAGTACATCATCATAACTATTGATTATAAAACTATCTCCCTTTTCTAAAACTTTATTCATAATTATTTTTAGATACTTAAAGAACTTCTTACTAAATACTTTATTATAACACTCCGTACTGCATGTAACAAATCTAAATTTTATAGGATTTTTATGGAACTTTATTGTTGGGAAAATATAAGGATACTTGAATAAAAAATTTTTCAGTTTTAATTTCTTATGAAAAGCCAATATTCTATTTTCCAATTCTTTTTTACTTGTACCCATTTTTATAAATGTTCCATTTCCATTATACGCCCTCAGGGCACCTCTTTCGGTGATTGGGCCCCACGACCCCAAGGGAACCCAATGATCTTTTCCCCGGGCAGTCGCGCTCCCGGGGTCCTTGGAGCGATCTTTCTTCTTTTTCTTTCCTCATTTCTTCCTCCCTTCCTTTCCGTCATAGTAAAGAAAATTGGTTTTTTGTTCTCATCCATGATACAAAGGAGCTTTATTTTTAGATACAATACCACTAGTTGGGTCTTGTTGTATTTATGTGTTCATCATTAAATTTTGATTTGCCTTCACTCTCCCTCCGTTTTGATAGTGGCCTTACATCACATCTTTCTTCTTTTAAAATAGTTGAATACTCTCCTGGTTTTTATTTCTACTTAACACCCAAGCATAATAAACCCACTTGGTTTTGATTCACTTCTCCCCTGGGGCCCTACTACCAACAAACTGGAAGTGCCTACCGAGATCCGTTCCAGTTCGAGAGTGAAAAGTTCCGTTCTATTCGGTAGAGAAGAAAAGGACTACCACCAACTTGCCACTTTCCGCTAGCGGATGCTGCGGGAACCCAGCTGGAACCGATTAGGTAGATCTATGAGTTCGAGGCTATTTTTGGGTTCTCATCGACCAATCACAACGATTGTTGTCATTTTTCGCGTTGTGGTGATGTAAACAAGGACGTACTAAAATACTGGGAATCAAATTATCATATAAATTAGTTTTTCTTTGCATTAATGAAGAAACGGTTAACGAAAACCTTGTTTTATCAGACTGCAAGATAGTCCAATAAATTTATATAGATAAACAAGTGTTTTGTTCCTCAGTAAGTCAATAGTGATTTCAATAACTTAAAGAGTGCTGTAGTGTAATTCTCAATAGAAAATTCGCATCACTCGGTTCAAAAAACATTTTTAAAATCTCAATTTTTTATTCTTTACATTTTCTGTATAACTTACCTTCAGGAATTTTTAGTAATGAAGCCTGAAGCTAATAAAACATTTAAAATCTATGCTATAGTACTTATGTAATTTGAGTTCAGCTGAAGCTCAGAAAAGAAGATTCTTGCATTATAAAGTTCATAATTAAAATAAACCCTTAAATGTATTACTTAACTATACCTTATCTTTGAGTTAGAGAAATTAATTAAAAAAATTAAATACAATTTTCAGCTTTCATGTGATAGTTGTAAGCATTTAAAAACATTACAACAAAATTCATTGTGATTTAAGTCTTATCAAACACATTGCAGCACCCTGAAATTTATTAGAAACACTTTTGTGGATATTGAGGAACAGGGTTAACCATGAATACTTGAGGAAACTTGCATATTTTTCACATTTAATTTGAAATTAAATCACCATATTTCGAGAGGAACGCTCCACATTATTCAGAGAACGGTCCAAATAATTTTAGGGGACAAACACAATGGTGTTACACCAAGACTCTCTCTTTATATATATGGCCTTGCAACCTCTTACCTTTTGATTTCCACTTTTTTAATTATGAACTATTGTTAAGCAGGGTATTTTGAGTTTACAGAAAAGTGTTACAGTATACTTTCAATACAAGGATCTGTCCAGGACAAATTTACTACCGTTTTACGGTAGCTTCACAAATTCGTCAATCGTTAAAACGGTAGCTTCACAAATTTAAAATTTCTTATTTTCAATTTACTGCTAAGTTTTCACAATTTTTAACTGAATTTTCACAAATTATTACCAAGATAATAATACTTATATTTGAAAACTAACTCCCCTTAAAATGTCTATTTTATTTTCACAAATTATTTTTAAATTTTCACAAGATAGGTTGTTGGTAAAAAATCCTAGACAAATCCCTGCAATAAGACAAACTATTTTACCTCGAAAACCTGAATTTTTACCCTGATGTTATGTATTCCCGTAAGTAACTTGTCGCATTTAAGCATTAATTAAATAAAAATCTAAGGCCCATAGGGATCAATTATATTTCAAATGAAGTATTAGGAATATATTACACTATCATTCTCATTGCTAAACAAATGCATTTATATTTGAATTGAAGAATTAAAAACTTGATAATAAAAGAAGCAACATTTATGAAACTAATACTACAGCTTTATTGGCAAGGTAATATGCACACATTATACAAATATTTTTATTAACACAAAATATTTTTTTATAATTTTTATCAAACTGTTTTTTATACAATTTTCTCTCATGCATGTTATTAAAAAGTTACAATGCAGTTATGTACATATAAAAAGCATGTTGCTTACAACAGCAGAAAATGCAGGATTCACACAAATGGTATTAAATAATTCATGATATTTTGCAGAATTTTTTCTGATAAAAATGTAAATTTTATTCTTGGGTCCTAGATTATAGTCCACTGAAAATAGAGTTGAACCTCGGACAAATTGCAATAAAAGGTTTCTCAACGGTTTTCACTTAGGAATGACCTCGATAATAACATACTAAAAATCGGCCAAAATCGGCCGGGGGGAAGTTTAATTTTTTTTAAATTTTTAAAAAATGGCCGAAAAAAAATTTAAAAAAAACCCAAAACAATAATAAAGACATGTGATACATGTTTATAGGTTGTTTTTGAGTTTTAAAACCGAATATTGCCTTTAGTTTTGAAAAAAAATTGAAATTTCAATTTTTAAAATTAATTTGAAAAATGAACTATATGAAAAAATTAAAACCCCCCTAAAAACCTAACCAAATCATCAAAAGAGATAAATCAAACGGTTTTCATTTAGAAATGACCTAAATATTAACATACTAAAATTTAAAAATTTTGACGAGTTAAAGAAAATAAATTTTTTTTCAAATTTCCACTTTTTTTGCGAAAAATGCTGTTTTTTTTTCAAATTCGTGCCAAAAACTTTAGAGGCTTTTGAAAAGGTCATTTTTCGGTGGATATTGTCCACATATAGTTATATATTGGAAAACCGGTGGAATTGACCCTCAATGAATTAGTTAATTATTTTAAATTCTGATGTAAATATGCCAAAATATTACCTTTTTTCACTTTTTACTACATTTTACCAATTTCAAAATTTTAAATAAAATAATTAACTAATTCATTGAGGGTCAATTCCACCGGTTTTCCATTATACAACTATCTGTGGACAATATCCACCGAAAAATGACCTTTTCAAAAGCCTCAAAAGTTTGGGGCACGAATTTGAAAAAAAAATGCATTTTTCGCAAAAAAAAGTTGAAATTTTAAAAAAAATTGAACTTCTTTAACTCGTAAAATTTTTTACTTTTAGTATGTTAATATTTAAGTCATTTATAAATGAAAACCGTTTGATTTATCTCTTTTGATGATTTGGTTAGGTTTTTAGGGGGGTTTTAATTATTTCATATAGTTCATTTTTCAAATAAATTTTAAAAATTGAATTTTCAATTTTTTTTCAAAACTAAAGGCAATATTCGGTTTTAAAACTCAAAAATAACCTATAAACATGTATCACATGTCTATATTATTGTTTTGGGGTTTTTTTAAATTTTTTTTCGGCCATTTTTTAAAAATTTAAAAAAAATTAAACTTCCCCCCGGCCGATTTTGGCCGATTTTTAGTATGTTATTATTGAGGTCATTCCTAAGTGAAAACCGTTGAGAAACCTTTTATTGCAATTTGTCCGAGGTTCGGCCCTTTTTTTCGCTATTTTCAGTGGACTATTATAATGAAACAGTAGTTGTTGTGCATAGCTGACAGTGCTAGGAAAGCAGATGGTGCCTGGAAATAGAATAAGGTATTATAAAAGGTTTTTAACAGTTGAAAAAAACATATTTTATACAGGTCCCAGCTCAGATGTCATACTGATTTCTTAAAAAGAAAAGTAGCTCATTTCAATGCAACACATTGCATCATTACTAACATGTGCATTTTCTCATTTGAAAAAAAAATGCTTGATAAAATACAAATATAATTCAAGGGACATTCCAAAGTTTCATAATTTCCCCCTGCAAATGCTTTAAACAAAAATATACCAAGAACCTTTGTTCAAATTCCCTCCTAAATGAGTCGGGCATTTAAGTAACACAGAAGGGATGAGAGGGCACATATAAAAAACATATCTAGATGATGTTATTCATAAGGCCTTTTAATTTGTTAAGAAAATAATCCTACATATTGTTTTTAACCAGCTTATAACAAGACTGTGAGACTATCAACTCTCGGTAATTCCATGGTAATGTAAAATCAGTCACGCATAAATTCTCCCTTATTTCATACAAGATAACCTCCTTCTGCCTAAGAATTGGTGGGTTAGTCTAACTTACCAGTTTTTAGGTAGGAGGAGGTTATCTTTTATGAAATAAGGGAGAATTTATGCGTGACTGATATTACATTACCATGGAATTACCCCTTGCTCAAAATAATTGTCCTCATTGTTAATTAAAATACTGATAATTTAAATGGCTATGTAACATCTTTTTGGACTTGCGTTATAGAAGAAACGAGAATTCTTTGCAAAGGTTGTTGTGAAACACTATTATAGATTTTAAGTTATAATTTTGAGAATTTCATTCATTGATAAACATGCAAATTTTATAACTACTTACCTCCTTTGTCTAGAAAAAGACCAAAAGTACAGGGAATCAGGAAAGACCAGCAATTTTCAACATTTTGGAGCATAAGAAGCCTAAAATGTATATAGTGTACATTAATTTTTAAATTTGACTAACCAGCTTATATTAAACACTTTAAACAAATTACAGTCGACTCAGTGGCAAAGCCTCTGTAGCAACAGGGGAAGCGCAAAATAAACACAATTCATATTTCAAGATAACGAGATTTTTAAAAAATTTACCAACGTTTAACATTATGTCGGCTAATCTAATTCAGAATCGTACAATAGAGGCCACGTTCAGTTTTGATAAAAATGTAAAAAAAACAGAAAAATTTTGATACATGAAGTATCAAGGTTTCTGTGTTGCTAAAAAACATTTGGTTATGATTTGGATGGAGGGAAATCTTTTGTGACCAGTGAGCAACTTTTTTGATACGTAGCTAATGTTTTAGTGTTTGTTGAACTATTTTCCGGAACAAAGAAAAGTGAACGCTAATGCCTACTGCCAGCGGTGGCATAAGATTTGGGTATTATGTATTGTCCGATTAATTGTCAATTATAGCTGCACAGCTATAGAACAGTCAATGAGCTTTGATATTGTTAAGGATTCAGCTACAAGGTTTACAGGATTGTACATAAGAATCAAGATTTGTTTTATCGAATCAGAAACAAACATGTTTTTAAGAACATTAACCTTGATACCAGACCTTCCGGAAGAAATCACAGGGCCACATCCAGCTTTCATAAAAAATAAACAAAACTGAAAATTCTTTTACATATAGGCCTTGGAAGTTCCGTACCTCCAAACACACATTTTGTTCAAATTGGGTGAAAAGAAATTTTACACCGCCAGTGAGCAGTTTGTTTACAATTCGCAGTGTTCCATTTAATAATTTTCTCAGCCCATTTTAGGCAGCTAGATGACTATTACTTTCATAATAATTATTATTGAATAAAGACTTCTTTGATAATTTACTGTTCTAATGTTTATGAAACTATTTAATGGGGGAAAGAAAAGTTATAAGCAAACTGGGCATTGATGAAAAAATGAAATTTGTTTTACCAAAATCAAATTGAAACACGTTTTTAAAAATGTGACCCTAGGACCTCCTGGCTCAAATATCAAATACGTTAAAACAATCTTTCTGTTTCATTAGATTATGCTTTTATCAAAGTTAAATGCATTTCAATTTTACAAAAAAAATTTTACTTTGCCATTATATCTGCATTAGCTGCTAATTCTTCTGATTTAGCCGGGATATTTAAAGTTAATATTAACAAACCGTATAACTTTGTTTTTTATTCAATTCATCCGTTATTGTCTGATTCCGTCTTATCAAGTTTAAGACCTTTTAACTCGATCACTAATTGGAAAACTCATTAAAAAAATCTCCCAGCTAAACCAGAAGAATTGGCAGCTATGTTATCTGATAATTAAGGGGTTAGTTCATGATTTTGATAACTATTCATTCAAGTAGCGAAACATTCTCGCCAATTAATACACGCGGCAAGGGAGAACGAGTAAAAAACCTAGTTTTTGTGTACTTTTGCTAATTCCGCTAATGGTCCCGTTAAGCTCTTTTAGACACCAAAAATTTGAAATATTGCTAGATAACTTCTATCTCAAAGTAAAATGTTCAGCTATATGTCAATAAATGTTCAGTTTATCAATATGAACCATAAAAATATGTCAACATTTGAATTTATGGCATTTAAAACAGCTTGGTGATATTAAGTAGGAACATTAACCGAATTTAACTGCATGGCAGTATTTGCAATTCTTGTTTTACTTTGAAAAAGACCCAGAGGCAATGACGTGAAAATAATATGCCGTCATTGGCTCGCCATATTATTTGTGAAGTCAAACTTTAATAATTGCTTCAAACTTAAGAAACTTACATAATTTTTGAAGTTGTGTCTGTTTTTCTACGCTAGGCACTTTTGAACGAAGAAAATCCAAGTTCGAATAGTGGGGCAGGAAATTGAGGTAGCTAGCTTGGCTTTTAAAGCACCTTCTTCAATTGAGAGGGAGGGGATGTGGGATAGTTATTGGCGAGAAGAACCCCGTTTGGAGCCTTGCTCATTAAGGGTTACACTAATTGCCTATACTTCACAGCAACGTTTCATGAACCAAGTACGTCACTAGGGGCCATTCATTAATTACGTAAGGATGATTTTGGCAATTTTTGACCCCCTACCCCCATGTAAGGGTACGTAAGATTTTTCAAACCCCTCCTCCCTATTCTTACGTAAGATTCCATTTCATTTTTCAAAGTAATAAAATGTTAGAAAAGGTTCAGTTACACTAAAACTCTCAGTTTGACGTAAATCAAAGATTTTTATTTTTCTACAGATAAAAATTTAATCAGTTTAAAAAAATAAAACTTCGATAAAATACAAAGATCGTAGGCATTTGCAGTTTTTCTGGGGTTATTCAATTGTGATTTGATTAGAATAATTGGAATTTTTTTACATTAACTTGGAAAATCTTACGTAAGAATGGGTTTGACCCCCACTCCCAAGTAAGGGTATGTAGATATTTTTCCAACCCCCCTCCGTCTCGCAACCCTTACGTAATTCATGAATGGCCCCCTATGCGAAAGGAGAAAGTGAGTAAACACAAAGCCTCTTGGGTTGGTAGGATATTTGATACACGAATCATGATAAAAAGACACTATACACCCATAGGTTTAATGAAATAATCATATTTTAAAATTGACATTCCTAGTTTCACTCGAAATTCAGACTCCGCGATGGGAACTACTTTGTTAGTGACGTAGTAGGTTCAACTTAAGTTGCTGTCAAGTATAGTAAGAAACACAATCAATACTTATAGATAAGGACACAAATGTTCTAATGGCACTTTACCTTCTTTTAAAATTGAGTAGTTCAGAAAATTGCCCTAAATTATTCCTTCAACAAGGCACATCCATCTTCGTCATTCCATTCTTTGTAGAAGCGCTAAAATACAATATATACACATTAATTTTTTAGTTAATAACTATAAGGAAGAAACTTTAACATTTTTCAAATAAAATCAACACTATCTTGGGTTCTTGCATATCATCCGGTTGACTATTCTGCTAAATTAAAGATGATTTCCTCTTCTATAATTTAGCAGCCAAAGAGTCAACAGTATGTGTTTGTATCCTTTTTTAAAATCATAAGTTTAATTTTGCCCAGCTAAATTGCCATTTAAATCAAATCAAGAAGCGATTAAGTTGTTCTAAAACCAACATGCAACATATGTGTACAAATTATCAACCAAGCATCACACATTTTGTCCTATGGGAAACTTTTCAATCAGCTAATTGTTTTTCCTCGTGATTTGTTTGTGCAATACAAGCATGATCACAGCTTATTTCACTCTTTTAATTTTTAAATTACAAGAACCAAAAATGGTTTTAAATGTTCTTAAAAGCGTTTAAAGAATTTTTAATCGATAATTAAATTTTTAAACGTTTTAGCACTTACTGTTTACATTCGTTTCATTCATTGTTTACATTTTGTCGTATTCTACACGTACCTTTAGTAGGTTTTCAAAACAAAAATTTAACTAATTCTTTCCAAATCCTTTTAGTAATATTCAAAAAGTAATAGCTTTCAAGAGGAATAAACTAATTTCAAGTTTGAAATTAACGATAATGTAAACCAGAAGTTCGAAATTCATTAGATTGTTTTAATTCTCTAGGGTTGTAATAATAGCGTATTTCTTAGTTACTTTCAAATTTCCAGCTAGATTTTGTTCAATAAAGGTAATTTCATATAGTTTATAGGATGAAAAAACTCTTACCTTTATTTTTACTTTGAATTGTTTTGGTTTGCCGTGTCCTTCCGGTAGCGGAACTACCCTTTCCCTTTCACACGGAAAGGAGGTGCCGAAAGAAATCTCGCCGAATCCTGGCGGTCGATTCGGTAGCCACGGAAGCGTTCCAGTATTTTTTGGACATGGTGGTAGTCCAAAGTGAAAATGACCACGTGACCCGGAAATACTTTCGGGAGTGAAGCGCTTCCAGTTGGCTGGTAGTAGGGCCCCTGGAGTGTTTAACGAGCTCTGGATTGGCGGCATATGGGAAAACTGAGGAGGCCAGGAACTGTTTGTGATGTCCTGTTTTTGTTGTCCCGTCCTGGTTAGCAACATACCGTCGTTCCGAAGTGTCACCTCTTGCTCTTAAGCAATGTGGCGGCCCATATGTCTCCTTGCTTGCTGGGTAGCTTGTGGGAGCTGCCCAGTCGGTTATATCGTTTTTCCACATTGGCGGACACCATGCCGTAGCGCCTGCAGCAGCAGTACAGCCCCGCTCAGCAGGCAGACTGCTGGGTACGTACTGTGGGAGCTGTGGGACCAGTAGTGGGAGTGGGAGGTTGTCGTTTGGTAGGTTCTTGATCCCTCCCTCTGCCCACCATAAGCAACAAAATAAGAACCTAGGCACCACTTTTCCTCATGGGGACCCCTTTTATGAATCATGGTGGTAAGTCCACCACACATCTACCTTCTCAGATTTCTACACCTTATCCCAAATTTTTGATTGTTCATTCCGAAGATATCAAACTAACTACTGTATCAGCATTCCTTGTAGCCAAAGCTCTGTCAGGTATTTCACAAAACATAGAAGCTGTTAAAAAAATGGTGACCTACTTGTAACTTGTTCCACTGATACACAATCTAGACTCCTCTTAAAAGCTACGAAACTCGCACACATATCCATAAAAGTTACACCTCACCCATCCTTAAACTGCTCTCGCGGTGTAATCTACTGCCCTGACATAGCTGAATTAACTGAAAACGAAATTAAAGAAGGCCTCAAAGTTCACAATGTAATTGAAGTAAAACAAATCGTATTAAAAAAAGACGGAAAAGACAAAAAATCTCCTTTATTCATTCTTACATTTTCAACTCCAAAAATACCCTCTAAAATTAAAGCTGGATACATAAGCACAAATGTGCGACCTTTTGTGCCGAACCCACTTCGCTGCTTTCGATGCCAGCGATTTGGGCATGGTACAGCTCTGTGTCGAGGATCTGCTGCCTGTGAAAAATGTGGCAGCAACGAACATCTAAAAGAGCAATGTGAGGCAAAGGAATTCTGCATAAATTGCGAAGGTAACCACCGCGCATCCTCCAAGGATTGCCCCAAGTGGCAGCTGGAGAAGGAGATCCAGCGGCTGAAGGTGGTTAATGACCTTAGTTATGCCGAAGCCCGTGAGCGGGCTCAGGCCATCCTTCCTCCACGCCCAAAAGACTCATTCGCTTCTGTTGTCAAGAAAACTTCCAGCACAATAGAAATCCAGACAGAACCAATAATTACCCTTACACCTCTAATCAAATTAGCTCCACTCAGGCCATCTTCTGCTCAAACTTCTACACTCACACCAAAAAAAGTAGATAATAGTCTTCCTCACGCCCATGTGAAAAATGTAACAAACATACATCCTACACCCACTACCACAAACCAAAATTTAAAAGAAAGTGCATCTCTGCCAACTGATAAAAATACCACCAAACAAAAAAGAAACTCATCCACTCTTGAACACATAGCAGACGATAAACCAGCCAAACAACAACATACAATAGACAGCCAAACTTCACCAGAAGAAGCCTCTAAAGAGGATAATGCCATGGAAGTAGAAGTTAAACCACCTAGAGACAAACCTGGGATAAGAGGCAGAAGTAAAAGCAGATCAAGACTTAAAAACCCAGTCATACCACCGTCATAGGTAAAATCCTGCAATGGAATTGTCGCGGTTATCGCAGTAATCTCGAGGACTTGAAGACATTGGTGAATAACCATTCACCAATTTGTATAGCACTACAAGAGACATTTTTGAAGCCATCAGACACAGCTCGTTTGCGGAGGTTTTCCGTACTCCGCAAAGACTGCGTTACAGGGGATCGAGTGTGTGGCGGAGTGGCTTTGCTTGTCTCCCACTCAACGCCCTTTACCCCCGTTCCTCTACGCACGTCCCTACAGGCAGTAGCTACCCGTGTGTCTGTAGTCTCTTTGGTCACTATCTGTAGTGTCTACTTTCCACCCAGCTTACCAATTACCTTTAAAGAGTTAGAGGATCTCATTGACCAGCTACCAACTCCCTTTGTACTACTCGGCGACTTCAATGCTCACCACATGCAGTGGGGATGCAGAGACATCAACTCAAGGGGAGAGACTGTTCAGAGATTGCTCTCCGATTTGGATTTGGCCCTGTTGAATGATGGGTCACCCACTTACATACATGCTCCAACACAATCTTACACTGCTATCGATCTTTCCATTTGTACACCTGCACTCTGCTTAAATTTCAACTGGAATGTTTTGGCTGACCCTATGGGTAGCGACCACTTCCCCGTGGTGATTTCGTCGATTACTTCAACAGCGTGTGAGCCAAATCGTATACCGCGGTGGAAGTTTGAGTGTGCAAACTGGGCAGCTTATCAGAACCATGCCATCATTACTGATAATATGGCTCTATCTGGAACTATTGATGAGGCAGTTACACACATAACATCTTGTATCATATTGGCAGCTGATTTATGGATACCCAAAACATCCTCACGATTTCCGCGATTTCCAAAGCCTTGGTGGAATGAAAAATGTTCCGAAGCAAAGAAGGCTCAGAACAAAGTCTGGAGTAGGTTCAGGAGAAACCCTACCCAAGAAAACATGATAGCCTTCAATCGGGCACGGGCGAATGCGAGGAAGACAAGAAGGCAGAGCCAAAGGGAGTCGTGGCAAGCATATGTGAATGGAATCACTTCAGCCACACCTATCAAAAAAGTTTGGGACAAAGTCAAAAAGATAAGTGGAAAACGGGGCTCCGACCCTGTGTCAATGCTAGTAGTGAACGGTGATACAGTCAGCGACATTCCCACTATTGCCGATACTCTTGCTGAGTCTTTCTCCGGAGTCTCGAGCAGTGCGAACTATTCTCCGACGTTCCGGGCGTTCAGGAGGAGAGCTGAGCGTGTGAGGTTCAACTTCAACTCTTCAAACGAAGAGAGTTACAACACTCCGCTCACCATGCTCGAACTTTTGACTGCTTTGAGTCGCTCGGGGAATACTGCAGCTGGACCCGACGGCCTTCATTACAACATGATACGCCATCTCTCTTATGATTCTTTGACTGCCATTCTTACCCTATTCAATCGAATATGGTCGACTCAAGTGTTTCCTTCACAATGGCGTCATGCCCATGTTCTTCCTTTTCCGAAACCGGGAAAGGACCCAACATTAGCAGAAAACTATAGGCCAATCGCTCTTACTAGTTGCCTCTGTAAAATCCTAGAGCGCATCGTAAGTGGCCGATTGATGTGTTATATAGAACGTAACAGCCTGCTTTCTCCTTTTCAAAGCGGTTTCAGAAAGGCTCGCTCAACAAATGATAACCTTCTCAGACTAGAAACGGCTATACGTGAAGCCTTTATACGTAAACAGCATCTGGTATCTGTTTTTTTCGATATCAAAAAGGCATACGACATGGCCTGGAGGTATGGCATCATGCAAGACCTACACTCCATGAATCTGAGAGGAAATATGCCAGTTTTTATACAGAATTTTTTAACCAATCGCTCTTTTCAGGTTCGCCTTCGCTCCATTTACTCCTCTACTTTTTCACAAGAGCAAGGCGTTCCACAAGGGTGTGTCTTAAGTGTCCTTTTATTCATCATTAAACTCAATAGCATAACGCACTATATCAACCAAGGCATTCAATATTCATTGTATGTTGATGACTTGCAAATTTCATTTTCATCTCAAACTTTAAACGTTGCTGTGCGACAAGTTCAAACAACTATTAATAGACTCTGTGAGTGGTCTGAACGGAACGGATTTACCTTTACCGCTGAGAAAACAGTATGCGTTTGTTTTAGTCGACGACGAGGTCTGTTTCCAGACCCAGAACTCCGGCTTGGTTCTAACCCTATTCAAGTGGTGGAGCAGACCCGGTTTCTTGGCGTAGTTTTTGACAAGAAACTTAGGTTTCATACCCATATCAGGGAGCTCAGAGTCAAATGCTCGAAAGCACTCAACATTTTGAAGGTGTTATCCAACACCCAATGGGGTGCTGACCGTATTTCAATGCTAAGACTCTACCGAGCACTGGTTCGCTCTAAACTGGATTACGGTGCAGTCGTGTATAGTTCAGCCTGTTCTTCTCTTTTGCGGCATTTGGACCCTGTGCATCACCAAGCTTTGCGCTTGTGCCTGGGAGCATTCCGTACATCACCAGTGCAGTCCTTGTACGCAGAGGCCTACGAGGCCCCTTTGGAGCTTCGTCGAAAATTTCTTATTTTATCCTATTTTATCAAAATAAGATCATACAGAAACAATGTTGCATTCAATTTTATGTTTGACTTCAGTTTAAATCGCCTCATCATGCATCAATCATCAAGATTTTATGTGCCACCATTCCATTTTAGAATAAGGACTCTTTTAAGAGAGATGAACGTCACGCTTGGTCGTATCGCACAATCCACCGCAGTGCAGATACCACCCTGGGAGTACACTCAGCCCGAAGTGGACCTCTCTTTGTCATCCTATCGCAAGTCATCTACATCTGACGAAGTATATCGCAGCCTGTTTCAAGCCCATCGTGATTCATTTTCAGATTTCATCCCTGTTTTTACAGATGGGTCGAGATCAGATACGCATGTTGGGGCCGCTGTGAAGTGTCTGGACACTTCGATCAGTGATGCCATAAGTTTAAAAGCATCATCATTTACAGCTGAAGCACATGCCATCAGAATTGCAATTGAGCTTATTCATAACTCACGACATTACAAATCTTTTATTTATTCAGATTCACTATCTGTCTTGCAGAGTCTTTCATCCTATCACCCTTCGAATCACCCCATTATCATAGATATTTTAGCTGAAGTATCTCGCTTTAGAAGTGTATTTGACAGTTACTTTCAAAGGTTCAGTGTGCAGATTTTGAAAGTTGTTCACAGTTTTAATTGCTTCTGAACGGTTTCTGGTTTTTGGAATATTCAAAAAAGGACCATCAAAGTCTATTTTGGCTTCTATGACACCATCAGGAGTGTATTTTAAAACTTTAATATCGTTTACCTGCGGATCAAATGTTTTTTCCCGGGCCTGATGGATTTATTCCACAGGCCCGGAAATTCCGGGGGAATCCCGGGATTCCACAATCTCTATCCTGGAGTTTTCGACAGTTTGAAGAAGTACAAGGAAGACCCATTTTCCTTTCGCTTCTTTCCGCTCCTCTTTTCCCTGCCCCTCAGGGGAACACCTTGTACGGTGCCAGGTGTACGGGTGTCACAATCCCGGGGTACCCAGTGTTTTGCGCCTTATCTCCCAAGGCCAATCTTCTATGCACCGTTCTTTCTCTCCCTTTTCCTTTTTCGTCTTGAGACTCACTACCTCAAGATTGTCTAGTGATCTTTTCCTCCCTCTACTTTTTCTCACTCGAGCTTTTGTCTTTTCTTCCCTTCTAACTTTGGGCCCCACAACCCGAAGTGACTCTTTCCCCGGGAAGTCGAGCCCCCGGGATTTCTACAAGCGATCTTTCTTCTTTTTCTTTCCTCATTACTTCCTCTTTTCCTTTTCCGCCATAGTAAAAGTAACACTGGTTTTGATTTATTAGCTGCATTACACCGTAAATTTCATTTAAAGTCTTATTACCTCTAGTAAGATTTTATGTTACGATTGGGTTTGCCATTATTATTAAATATCATTTTCATCTTATTTTCAATGTAATAATATTTTGATGAGTTTCCATTAATGCTTTTGATTAGGGGCTGCACGTTTGCCGTGTGCGGCATCCCGTAACGTGGTGAAGGGGGACCTGGAGCGTTGAGGGGATTTGTGCTCCGCAGGGTTTTATAATTTCCTGGGGGCACAAACTCCCTAATACACCTCTTTGGCCCGTAATCACGGTAAGATCGGGTGGCCGGCGTATCCTGTAGTGGGTGTAGCCCGCGCCGGTCAATCGGCTACCTTTATCATGTAAGCTCCGCCACTTCAGGGCGATTTTCCCCCTGTGGTGCCGGAGTAAATACGATTTAGTGATGTGAGGGTTAGTGCTGCGGGGCACGTAGCACTATATCCCGGTGTCACTCCTGGAGGGGGCCCCCGAGATCTTTCGTCGTCGGAATCCAGCGGCGACTGCCGGGGTACCCCCCCCTTCCCCTTGTTGGGCTCCATGGTGGGCGGGGGCGCACCGGGCTGAACAAACGGCCCATCCCAATATGATTTCTGACTTTAATCCCAACGGTGGCAAGGCCACCAACCAACTCTCTTCACCTCAATTTCTTGTCTTAAGTGGAACATCACAAAAGCTTTCTGAAGTTTCTCCTTTTCTAGTTGCCAAAGCTTTAAATGGCATTGCAGGAACAGTGAAATCAGTAAAAAAATTAGCGTCAGGTGACCTTCTTGTATGCACAGCAACTGATCAACAATCTCGAAACCTTTTGAAATGCAAACTACTTGCCCACATTCCAATAAATGTCACTCCACATAATAGCCTGAACAAATCAAGGGGTGTCATATATGCTCCAGACCTAATTGACCTATCAGAATCTGAAATACAGGACGGACTAAAAGATCAAAAAGTTGATGAAGTTAAACAAATAGTTATTAAGAAAGACGAAAAAACTAAAGACTCCTCTATTTGTTCTAAGCTTTCTCTCTCCCACTTTACCAAACAAAATATTAGCTGGTTACATTAGCATTAACGTAAGGCCATATATACCAAACCCACTTCGCTGTTTTTCGTGCCAGCGATTTGGGCATGGACACACAAAATGTCGAGGTTCCCCCACATGTTCCAATTGTGGAGGAACTGATCACTTCGATGATAAACTATGCACCTCCGAGTCCAAATGTGTAAATTGCAAGGGAAATCACCCTGCTAACTTGCTAACTCCAAAGATTGCATCAAATGGCAGGTTAGTAGTAGGTACAGCACTATGTGCCACGCCGCAGGGCATATATGTGGGCGTGGTCATCTATTGTCTTAGTTAATTACCCTATTGTCTTAGTTAATTAATTACCCCTAATTACTTAATTACCCTAATTAATTACTTAATTATCCTAATTAATTACCCTTAATTACTTAATTACCCCTAATTGGATGATTTATGACCCTAATTAACCCTTTAGTTACTAATTTCGGGGACTTTAACTTTTTTCCATCGAGGACACATGTAGAGTTGAGTTGTTTACTTACTGCTGGTTTTAGTTTCGTTTTAGCGGAGTTGAGTTGTTTTATGAATTTTTTAAGTTTCTCTTTTGGGGGTGGCAACGGTATTTACCTTTTGAAATTTTAATGACTGTGACGTCATTGAAACATGTTCGAACAGGGACCAACACGTTCAAGACAGGATGTTCACAGAAAATAGAGTCGACATCTAGTGAGTGAATTTGAAACTAATTCTTGGAGTTGTATTTTTTCGAAGAAAATAGTGTCGCCATCTAGTAAACAAATATTTAACCAATTATTGATTAGTATTTTCCAAAAATAGAGTTTTCAGGTGGATTCGAACTCGCAACGTGCTTAAAGTGATGGTGGCCTAGCAATATTCTTCGATATACAAGCCAGGCCACCACCACCTACCATTTCATTAGCTTTTTATCTAAACATGTCCATTTTTTCGAGCCTAGAGTTGAGTTGTATATCTACTACTGCTGATTTTAGTTTCGATTTATCGGAGTTGAGATGTTTTTTAAGTTTCTTTTTGTACGGTACTTACCTTTGGGATTTTACAATAGAATTTATGTTTTACGTAATGGCAACGCTGGGGATGTCGTTTCAACCGGTTTAAACAAGGACGAACACATTCAAGACAGGTTCGAACAGGGACCAACTCGTTCAAGACACAATTAAAGCCCCCATTACGCATCTGTCGCGTAGGAATACATGCCTTCGTCCAATGAAATTGCAGGATAGTTACGTCATCTCGTTTCAGCCAATAAGAGCATTTCCCCAGGTTGTCGTCATCAACCCTGGCACTTACCTGATTGGTCCAGGAGAAAACCTATTATAAAGGTTTCGAGTAAAGAGGTTCAGATCTGTTACGCATTCGCTATCTGGATTTTTCTTCAACTAAGTTGCTTGTAATTTTTCTCTTTTTAACGAAAAAATGAGTTTGAAAAGACGTTTAAGTTAGGAAGATGCTCCTACTCCTCCGTGGTTCTCCAAAGACCTGCCGTTCGAAGAGTACAATATTCCCCAGCCTGATGAGCCAAGACGCCGCCGTTTTGATAAAGTGTCCAGCGCACACAAGCCTTCAACCAGTGCAGAAGAGTTCCAAACTCTCAATACGTGGGATATAACGCCTGAACTTCGTGTATCCATTGTGTCTCACCGAGGTCAGAATCTTCGAATCCATCTTCGCCGTTACGAGGGTATCCGTGCAACAAACCAAGGAGTCACCATGTGCCGTAAAACCTGGGCCGAGTTTGCCGGTAAATTTAGGGCCTTCGACGTTGCCTTGAAAGACAGTGGGTACGTAGCCAATAACGAGGTTTTGGTGTGCGTTAATGAGAATCAAGCGATTCTCCAGAACTTGTTCTCCTTTAAAAAAGGAAATTTTGGATTGAAAAGTGCATTTCTTGTGTTGAGTAAATGGGAGGTTGAAAAATTGTACCATGAACTTGAAGAATTAAATAATGAACTGTCCCAAGAAAAATTGAAATATTATTTTTGTTATAAAAATGATTGAATAAATATTGTTGTTTTAACTTGGTGTTCTTATTTGTGTCTTTCATTGTAGTTTGCTTGTATTTCAGGATTTTCTTTTTTCAGGGATAACTTTAATATAAATAGGTTTTTCTATTTCAGGATTTTCTTTTCAGGGATAACTTTAATATAAATAGGTTTTTCTCTTTGAATATTTATCATTCTAGCAATTGAGCATCATGGAAGAAACTTATCAAGATCCAGCTCTGCCAGGTAGTTTTGGAGGTATTAATACTTTGCAGCGAGTTTTGAAAGGAAGTGCTAGGAAAAGTGAGATTAGAAAATGGTTGCAATCTAAAGAATCTTATACGTTGCATAAACCACTAAGGCATAAGTTTCAGAGAAATAGAGTAATAGTGGGAGGTTTAAATGAGCAGTTTCAAGCTGATTTAGTAGATATGCAGGCATATTCTGTTAAAAATGATGGTTTTAAATATTTACTTACTTGTATTGATATTTTGTCCAAATATGCATGGGCAATTCCCCTAAAAGATAAAAAATCAGAAACCATTTTGTCAGCTTTTGAAAAAATATTTTCTGAAAGAGTTCCTCAATCTTTGCAAACAGATGCTGGAAAAGAATTTACAAATAAACAGGTTCAGGCTTTCTTAAAAAAGAAAAAAGTTAATTTCTTCACAACTCATAATGAAACTAAGGCTTCTGTAGTGGAACGTTTTAATCGCACTCTTAAAACTAAAATGTGGAAGTACTTTACTGAAATGAATACTAAGAAATACATAGATGTAATTGATAAACTAATGCATAGTTATAATCACACGTGGCATCGTAGTATAAAGACAGAGCCAATTTCAGTGACAGAGGAGAATGAAAAGAAAATTTGGCATACACTGTACGATAATGCTGTTAGTGTTAAATTGAATACTTCAGATTTGAAAGTGGGGGATACAGTTCGCATAAGTAGAGATAAGATGATATTCGATAAGGGGTATGAACAAAATTGGACTAGAGAAATATTTACAATTCACAAAATAATAAATAGGGTTCCTATTGTGTATAAATTAAAAGATTTATCAGGGGAAGAGATTAAGGGTAGTTTTTACAAAGAGGAACTGCAAAAGGTAACGGATTCCGGATATTACCCAGTTGAAAAAGTTTTAAAGAAAAGAAAGCGTAACGGGAAACTCGAGTACTTTGTGAAATTCCTAGGTTACCCTGAAAAATTTAATGATTGGGTTGAGGATGTTAGGATGATATAAATATCGCATTCATTGCAATTTCCTTTCATTCGGTGAACAATGTCGTTCTACATCACATTGATCAGTGATAGCTCTATGGGATTTTTCCCGAGCAACAAAATTTCTCAATTCACTACCCAACTGCCTAGTTCTATAAATTTAAAGGGTGAATGGGAAATGGCACTTGTAGATTTCATTTATCCTCATACCTGGTATAATGTTCAAAGGGGTAGTAACCTGTTTGGATTTGATTTGGGAGACCGAAAACTTGAAGGTAGAAGAGTTCCACCCGGATGCTATGAGACAATACCTGATCTTATCAAAGGAATGTTACTCGAATCGCATAGAAACAAAATTGAATTATATTATCACGATGTTACCAAAAAGGTTGAAATCGGAACAGCTGAGAAATGTAAATTGGTTCTCCACGAAGGCCTGGCTGAATTACTTGGCTTTGAGCCAGGTCAATATTCGGGTACCTATATGAGCCCTTATGTAGCTGATCCCAAAGCCACTTTTCCTGTCATGTATGTGTATTGCGATCTCGTAGAGCCGCAAATTGTGGGTGACGTACAGGCTCCTCTGCTTAAAGTAGTTACAGTGGAAGGACGCGATGGAGAAATCATTAATGCCAAATATCCAAGACCTTTCTATGTACCAGTGATTCGACAACATTTTCAAACTATACAAATCGATATCAGACTCCATTCTGGGGATTTAGTGCCATTCGAACGAGGGAAAGTGTTTTTGACGCTGCATTTTCGACCCAAACAAATCCTATAAAAGAGCAGTACAATTGAAATTTCCCTTCATTTCTTGATTCGCGTTCAAAGAAAGAACAATGTTGGTTCCTTACACGTGTTGTGCAAAAAATTTTGAAGATTACTATGCTAATCAAAATGGAGAGGGAATGCCTTATTATAAGGGGGTCGGATTTCAGAAAGGGTATGGCATAGGTGGATTTTTTGCTAAGCTCTTTCGAAGAGCTTTACCTTTTCTAGTGAGTGGTGCAAAATCTGTAGGAAAGGAAGCATTAAGAGCTGGAACTATGGTTGCTAATGATGTACTAGCTGGAGAAAATTTTAAATCGGCTATTAAAACAAGAGCAAAAAAAGGTGGAAAAAATTTGGCAAGAAAAGCAGTTCATAAAGCAGATCAGATGATTGGTCGAGGAAAGCTTAAAAGGAAGCGCAAACACTCTAACCGAGTCATTTCATCAAAAACCAGGAAGGTTGTAGTACGTGATATTTTCGGCTCCTGATACCATGGCTTTTTTACTTAAAGATTCCCCCGAATGTGCCAAATCTGAATTAGAATTATTTAGCCTGCCTCCCACTCAAACCGTTATAGAAAGAGGACAATGGATAGAATTTCACCCCCTTGCCAATGTCTCAGACGGAAGCCCTGTTGAATTTAATGTATCCGGAAGTGGAGATGAATACCTTGATCTCTCCCAAACGCAACTTTATGTTAAAGTGAAAATACTAAAAAACGATGGCAAGCCCATTACGGCTGAAAACAAAGTAGGCCCTGTGAATCTCTTTTTACACTCCATGTTCTCCCAAGTGGATATCAGTTTAAATGAGCGACTGGTTTCGTCAAGTAACAACACGTACCCGTACCGAGCCATGATAGAAAAATTACTAAATCATGGTTTCGATGTAAAAACCTCGCAACTCTCCTCGGAGCTCTTTTTCAAAGATACGGCTGGCCGAATGAATGTTTTTGATCCTGAAAAACCCGAAGACGCCAACGATGGTTTTAATCAAAGAGCTAATTTGTTTAAACTCAGTACTTCAGTGGATATGATTGGACGGTTGCACTTGGACATGTTTCACCAAGAAAGATTACTATTAAACATGGTGGATGTGAAAATTAAACTTATTCGCAGCAAACCAGAATTTTGTTTACTAGGAGACGGGGAATTTAAAGTCTCTTTAGAACATGCCTCCCTATTTGTTCGAAAAGTTAGAGTTAGTCCTGGAGTTGCATTAGGACACGCCAAGTGTTTGGAAAAAACTTCAGCTAAATATCCAATCAATAGAGTGCTGTGTAAAGCTTACTCCATACCCACTGGAAATATGAGTTTTGTGCAAGATAACATTTTTACAGGACAGATGCCAAATCGCATTGTAATTGCATGTGTTGATAACGATGCATTCAACGGAGAGTATAAAAAGTCGCCTTTTGAATTCAAACATTACGATATGAATTTTATTGGTGTGTATGTGGATGGACAGCCTGTTCCTCATAACCCTTTACAGCCCAATTTTGGGAAAAATCAGTTTATCAGAGCTTATCAAAACTTATTTACGAGTTCAGAAAATAAAGGCTTGTATCTTTCACGATCAGAATTTCCGGAAGGATATTCATTGTTTTGCTTTGATTTGACTCCCGATTTGTGTGACGGTTCGCATTTAAATCTCATTCGGCACAGCAATTTGAGATTGGAAATTAAGTTTGCAACTAGTTTACCGCAAACGGTTTCTCTGTTGGTGTATGCTGAATTTGAAAACTTGATAGAAATCAACAAGGCTCGCAACGTTATCTACGATTTTGGAAACTAAGATGAATTCCTCAGAAATAGACAAAATCTTGTCTCGAGATCCTACTACGACAAGATATTACAGAGGAGTTTTTCCTTCTGATAAAATACCATCCATTGGAAGATACCCGTCTGCATTAGTACTGAATACAGACCGCGCTGGTGAGGCAGGAACGCATTGGTTAGCGGTATTCGTTCAAGATAAGAACTCAATTGAATTCTTCGATTCCTACGGATTACCACCTGAAGCTTTTGGCCAAGACATTTCCAGATTTATCCGGATGCACGATCGAGTTATGTGGAACAAGACTCCATTTCAAAGTTTGACCTCGAATGTATGCGGACACTATTGTATTTATTTTATTGTAAAACGATGTCAAGGATTGTGTATGAAATCTATCATTTGTCAACTTAAAGAACAGAAGAAGAATGATTTTCGAATATTTCAATTTGTGAAAAAAAGATACGGTGTAACCATGGTTTTTAAACAATAAAAAAATTAAACTATACATTTGTGTTTTTTCTTTATAAAAAGTAACGAGTACATGTTCAAATTTTTAGTTTATACTGAACATTCAATCATGGATGTTGTAAAATGCGTGCTGTTCACTTTACTTTTTTTATCTTACTTAATTTTTTCAGGCATTGCTTTATGGAGTTACCATAACTGGCCAAAACCCCTTAATATAATTCAAAATAAAACAACACTTGAAATTTACAAAATTTATCAAAGTATTGATTCTAAGGGGTTTATTAAATGTAATGCGTTTTCAGATTTTCATTACAGTAACACAACCTGTGGAAACAGCATATGCACTTGTGTTAAGGATTCCATTAACATATTTCAAAATCATTGTATTGAATATACTGAAAATATTGTTGACTCTTTAAGTGAATGTCATATTGTTGCAAATACTTTAGAAGGATGTGTAGATATGCTATGTAGAGTATAAAAGGAGGTAAAACAATAAAATTAACTTATTTGCAAACATGAAGCTTCCGAGGCTGGTTCACCCCTCCACTTTCCTCCTCAGTGGCCCTACCGGATCAGGCAAAACAGTTTTTGTTAAAAAAATTATTGATTATAAAATGTTTAATCCAATGCCTTCAAACATCATTTACTGTTATGGAAGTTATCAACCCCTTTTCAAGACTATGAAAAATGTTCATTTTGAAGAAGGATTACCATCTAACTTAAACACTATTCGAAATGCATTAATTATTATTGATGATTTAATGGTAGAATTAGCCAGTGATACCCGACTAAGCAATTTATTCACGAAAGGCAGCCACCACCGAAATCTTTCCATTATCTTTATCACCCAAAATCTGTTTATGCAAGGCAAAGAAATGAGAAGTGTACATTTAAATACACATTACGTTGTTTTGTACAAAAACCCAAGAGACAAAAGTCAAATACAGCATTTGGCAAGACAAATGTTCCCTAGAAAAATTAAAGCTTTTCAAGAAATTTTTGACGATGCTACTTCTACCCCCTACAGTTATCTGTTAATTGATTTGAGACCAGAAACCAGTGAAAGGTTACGGTTACGATCAGGAATATTTCCAGGGGATAGACATTACGTGTATGAACCTCGCTAAAAATCATTCGGTCCCCAGACACCACGAACGTAACATGGCTTGCCCCATCGTGTTGGATTTTGAAGGTTTTCAATTGAAATCGGACTGTTTTATTATCAAGGAACTTGCTTTTTACTCAATCAACGAAGGACATCATGCTTGCTGGTCATTCCTACCCCCTATGCCATGGGAAACTTTGTCAAGATTTCATCAAAAGAGTTTTACTTGGGTGATGAGAAACAAACATCAGTTACAGTGGAACAGTGGCGTATTACCTTACAATGCATTGCATTCTATTTTACAATTTTTATCATCAGCTTACTCTACTATTTACGTTAAAGGAAGGGAAAAGTTGTTGTTTTTAGAAAAATTGATGGATGGAAACCTTAGGAGTTTGAATTGTCCTAAAATTAAAGATTTACCCGATTTATGTGTCAAGTGTAATCATCACTCCAAGAACTCTCACTGTTGTGCTTTGTTCAAAGCAAGTACTTACGCGGCCTATATAAATCAACGCATACAAGCTAATACGATCATTTCGACCCAGAATGCCTTCAGAGAAGGATGTGGAATATTTAAAGCTGCTAAAGAAAAGTAGAAAAAAATCTAAAATTTTGAAAAATTGTTCAAATTGTATGATTAAATCTATTTACGAATGTGTATTAAATTTACTAAAGGGGAACCTACCCATCAGCAAACGCTCAAAGAATAAACTAACTCCTTTAAAAAAAACACTGAGAACTCTTGCTCGGAAACGAGTTCCTTTGTACACAAAAAGGCGGCTATTAGTTCAAAAAGGAGACGGATTTTTATCTTTTCTTATTCCAACTGCCCTGACTGTTTTATCTAATCTCATCCATGGAGCATAGCAAAAAGTACGCATTGGTCCCATTAGACCGCATGCATGAGTTTGAGGATGATCACATAACGGAACTCGATACAAAAATAAAAGAAATTTTAAAGAAGAAAGTGAGTGATGATGAAAAAGTAAAACTTTATAACCAAGTTTTACAAAAATATGTTACCTTTCCAAACGTGAATGCTGTCAAGCCTGAGCCTAAGATTGACCTGGAAAAGTCGTACCTGGAAACGGAAGAAGAAGATGAAAAGCAGGAATCCAAGATTCCGGATACTGTTCCTGTGAAATATAAAAAGATAGCAGAGAATATCACATCATTTCTTCAACAAAATGGTATCACCTGGAATGAAAAGCAAGAAGTTTTCATTGATAATCAAGTGGTTCCTGGTTCCAATATCACACAAATGATAAATTTTCTATTGAGAAATAGGAAAAGAAGACCGAAAGGGTTTGACAAGTTTCAAGGGGTATTAAAGGAAAATAATTTTCCTGAAGAATTTGTGAAAAGCACTTATTTAAAAAATATGAAAACGTATCCTAAAAGAGAAAAGAAACAAGAAATTGTGAAAAACATTAATGTGAAAACCATGTATGCTAAACCAAAAAGAATTGTTGGAAAGAAATCAATAAATTGGTTAAATTTGTAACTTTTTTTTTCCAGAAAATAATAAATTTTTTAAATGAAATAATTCAGGGTGGCCACAAACCTGGAAAACCGGGAATACCGGGAATTATCAGGGAATTTCAAAAAACCGGGAATTATCAGGGAAATATCAGGGAATTTTCAGAAATTTCAAATTATCAGGGAATTTTCCCAAAACTTCAAAATTCACGGAGAGTTTTCAGCGAAATCGAAAAAAAAACTAATTTCGGTTCGAAAAGCGACAACGTACGAAACGAAACTGCAAAATGTTACATCGGCAAGGAGGTATGTAACTTATGCCCCGCCCACATTCATATTTTCCTTTGGATTAAGCCAGGCCAGGCTCTCGGGTTAGAAAGCGTTCAAGGTCTTTTTGGAGCCAAACCGAAACTTCTCCATTGATTGATGAAAACCAGCAGAAGTCTTCATGTAAGTTATTTTTTCTCTTTTTTTTATTCTTTTCAGATGCAGTGAAACATTGATGATTAATTAGAGTGGTATTTGATATTTGATGGTTTTGGGCGCTGATTTCGAATTCGAAATTTATTGCCGCGTAGGGGTGCGGCGTCGCCAATGAGTTTTAAATAAACTGCAGGGTGCGTACGGTCATGAAAAGTCCTTAAGAAGTGATTAATTTTGCTTTCCACTTTTTAAGGACCTTGAAAGTGCTTCCGCAGCTAATGGGCAAATGTTATGCGCGGGGTTTCCATGTGCGCTAAAGAGAGATTTCAGTTTCGGTTTACTTATTATTGCTCTGTTATGAATGCATCAACAGCATAAGTAATGTGAATCAGAAAAAATATATTTTCTTTTCCCCCCAAGCTGATAAGTTTACATGCATGTGGTTTCAGAGTTTCAGCACCTCTTTTTTATTGTATCTCGGGGAGGATTGAAGTGTTTATTATGACAGTGATTACAATTTATTTCTCTTAGACTTCGCTTGTACTTAGGGAGTTATTTATTACCTAAACAGAATAAAATTGACGTGTTAAGTGTCTGGTTGGATTTAGAGATGAAAATAGATAATTTATTTAATATATTTCTCAGATTCAGCATTTTCTTCAAAGTTGTTATGCTGGATCATGAAAAAATTTATGCCGTAATTTTAGTTACAACATTTTTTATAGTCATCTTTGACGTGCGTACGCACCCTGAACTGTCTTTTATTATGCGTTATAATAATAGGGAATTCAATGTAATTTTTTCCGCCATAGGTGACAACATTTTAATACAAAAATGTCAACATCTTTTCAAACAGACTGGTTGAGTGATCCTGATTTAAACGCATGGATAGACAAAGTTAAAGATGATCCTAAAAGGGCCAAGTGTAAGATATGTAATGTCACTTTTTCCCTAAGCAACATGGGAAGAACGGCAGTCAATAGCCATGCCAAAGGAATAAAACATAAAAAGAATGAAGAAGGATGTAAACGAACACCATCCCTTAATTTACTGTGGAAATCACAGCCTTCCTCCTCAACTGTAAATGTAGAGACCCCTGCAGTAACAAATGGTCTGGAGTCACAGTCACAGCCTAAAAGTTTAAACAGTTTTATTTTGAAAGAAGAAGTTAGTAAGGCCGAAATTATGTGGTGTATCCAGACTTTGTTGCGTCATAAGTCTATGCGCAGTGCTGGAAGTGATGTACAACTTTTTAAAGTGATGTTTAATGACAGTGAAATAGCCAGAAAAATAGAACTTCAGCGTACCAAAATTGCCTACTCCATTGTCTATGGCATTGCACCTTATTTTAAGGAAAAGTTGCTTGACCATATCAAAACTTGCAATTTTTTCGTCATAGGTTTTGATGAGTCCTTGAATAAGGTTTCACAGCAGACTCAAATGGATATTAATATTCGATATTGGAATAACGAAAAAAAAGAGGTATCAACTAGATACCTGACTTCCGCATTTCCTGAGAGAACAAGGGCTGTGGATCTCTTGGCTGCTTTCAAGAAAGAATTGACGCCTATTTTGAGCTTGAATAAAATCCTTCAAATCTCTATGGACGGCCCAAATGTCAACCTTAAATTTTTGAAGGATCTCAACAACGACTTATCTTCTGAAGATGACGAGGCCCCAAAAATGCTTTCGATGGGTAGTTGTGGCCTGCATAAAATGCACGGAGCATTCAAAAATGCTGTGAAAGCCACAGGATGGAATATTATAGAGTTCTTGAGGGCACTGTACTTTGTCTTTAAGGACGTGCCTCTTCGACGGGCCCAACTTATTGAGTATTCTGGCGCTCCACTTTTCCCAAAAAAGTTCTGCGCTATTCGGTGGTTAGAGAACATTGATGTAGCTAAACGAGCTATTGAAATTATTCCCAACATAATTAAAATGATTGAGGGACTCCAATCAGAAAAAAATGAGCCCAATAGCTCTTGCTACAAAACTGTACGTGAAGCAGTATCAGATCCCCTTCTCCCAGCCAAATTGGAGTTTTTTATGTCCTTATCTACTGAAACAAATCAGTTTCTTGAAGAATTCCAAACGGATGCACCAATGGCCCCATTTCTGTATAACTCTCTGCTCACCATCCTAAAAAATGTTATGGGAAGATTTGTGAAGAAGGAAGTAGTTGAATCAGCCGAATCGATTGTATCGATTGATATTGAGGATAAGAGTAATATAGTGTCACATTCTGATGTTGACCTTGGGTACGGAACTAGAAAAGCTATAAAGCGGGCAAACCGTATGAAGAAAATTCCTGACGTAGAAATATCGATGTTTCGGAAAGACGTTTTGAAAGCTTTTAAGACTTTTTCGGAGAATCTTATAAAGAAGTCACCTCTGCAATATAAGTTAACAAAAGCTGTATCTTGCTTTGATCCGTGTTTGTCAAGTATGCCAAGCACTAGGGACAGTCGTCTAAAGCTGCTTCTCTCAATTTTAGCGGAAAACAACTGGATAAGTGGATTAACTGCAGATGAAGTTGCAAGAGATCTCAAGAGTTTATGCTCAGATTCCTTGGTTGAAAAGAAGTTTCTAACTTTTTCTCGATCAAGCACTAGACTTGATCATTTCTGGATGGAACTAATTAGTAACCCACTTAAATCGAGAATCTTTAATTAATTTAACGAAATTTGTTATGATTTTATCCCACGGTAATGCAAACATAGAGAGAGGATTCTCTGTTAATAAGGAATGCTTGGTAGAAAACTTGAGAAATGAAACTTTAATCGCCCAGAGACTTGTCTACGACTCTGTTAGAGAGGAGGTAAGAGGGGAAGTTGCTAATCTTAAGATAACGAAGCCAATGATTCTCTCGTTTAGAAATGCCAGGGCTAGACTGGCTGACGAAACTGAGAGAAAGAAGAAAGCTGCCGCAAATTCGGAATTAGAAAGGGAAAAGAGGAAACGTATTGCTAGTGAGAAAAAAGAACTTTCATTAAAGAAGGCCATGCTTATGGCTGAAATGGAAGCTATAGAAGAACAAGTGAAGAACTTGGAGTAGAGTGGTGGGGTGAATTAAATACAGTCGAACCCGCTTAATATGATCGCGGTTAATGTTATCATTCGGTTATTGTTATCGAAATCAAGAGGTCCCGATCATTCCTATTTAATTTATTGTAAAATATATAGTTTAATATGATCATTTCGCTATTTAAACCCCGCTAATTGTTATCAAATTAGTCCATATCCCTTTCAAAACGACCGTTTTCAATGTTTGTTTTGTAATTAAATTGTAAATTTATTTGTAAATTTTAACAAGTGAACATCTGCCGCTCATCGTAAAGCATCTGGTGTTTCTCTTTTTGGAAATTCACATAGAGTCGGTTGCACTACTATGGTTCTTTCCCTTGGTGATCAGAAAAGAAAACATCTAATGCTCTGCACCTGCATACATTGGAATTTAACTTTTAGGGAGGATGGTAGAGGAGGTACGAATCCATGCTTGCGATTATAAGTGAATGGGATATTCCCACTGTCGCCTTGCAGATGTTTCTGAAAAGAGCTTTTTTTTCGTCTTTGTTTACTGGAATTCAAATAGATTTCAGAACATCTAGAGGGAAAGATAGATCAAAAGGAGAAACCTAAGTAATGAGTTTCTTGATGGGGTGCTGTAAATAAATAAGTTTACGAAGTAAGCGATTACTAATTTTTTTTTAGTTTAACTATACTATTTTTTATCATAAATATTTTAATTTGTATAGTAATGGTGTAAGATCGTACAAGTACATTTTAATTACACCAAAAAAAATATTTATTTTGAAGCAAATATTCTTGATACGCTGTTTTCTACTTTAGTTTTTTCGCATATTGTTATCAATCGGATATTATCAGTTTGATCTCGGACAAAAGTGATCACATTAAGCGGGCTCGACTGTATAGATAAAACATTCTTAAAATTGGCGAGTTTTACAAAATTGATAAAATAATATAAAGAATACTTTGTTACATTTTTTTAACTTCGATGATATTTTCAGATTTTATGTTTAATGTCAAGAATAATTTTCCCCAATTGGCAAATTTCTATTAAATAGTCATGTAAAAAGTCTATAAATGTAAATATGTTTTCAGTTACAATAAAAGATGTCATTGTTGTAATGCATTGCGTTTTTGTGTATTCTCAATTGTTTTTGTTGAGTTATTTTTTGGATGATTTACTTTTTACAGGAGGAAAATATTACGAGAATCTATCTATTTTAAGTAAAATAATTGACACTTTAGATATGCATTTTACTTCAGTTTGTACTTTAATTATTAGTATGAATTTTTCTTGATTTTTATCAGCTAACTGCTGAACTATTATTCCTGGTTTAATTCAATTCAGATTACTTAGGTTGAGTCAAAAAAGTTATTGGTTGAGTTTATTTTTACTACTATACTAACAAGTGCAGTTTTTACTACATCTATTGGTGATATTTTTTAAAAATTAGTTTAAATACGATTTTTTAAAACTAAAAAATATTATTAATAAGCTACATATATCACCTTAAAAACTACTTTATTTTTTGTTATGATAGGATTCAAAAGAAATAAAAATTTCATTAGCTGATCATGAGATTATAATTCGTAATTGTAATCAGGGAAAATTTTGAAAATTATCAGGGAAAACCTGGAATTATCAGGGAATTTTAAAATCAGTTCTTTGTGGTCACCCTGTAATTGTGTCATGTCTTATTTATAAATTTAACATGCAATAAAATGAATTTAACATGCAATAAAACGAATTTAATATAAGAAAATGATTTTAAAAAGCCTGAATTAGAGAACATCTCTTTTATTAAGAGTCATATTTTTTAGAAAAAATAATTAAAGCCTGAATTAGAAAATATCTCTTTTATTAAGAGTTAACAAAAGATAGAAACATAATAATAAATAAAATCTGAGTTCTTCTTCATATCCTGATAAATATAGCTACTCTGTAGTTATCTCATAGCATAGGGAATTGGTATCGGTGAAAAGAAGTTTTGTATTTCAATTAAAATTAGTTTTGAAGTAATCATAATGAAGTTGATACAGTAATAAAAATAACTCGTTCTCTCGTATTCTAGAGTGTGGTAATTTTATTTTGCGTGTTTAAAAATAAATTAGCAAAACTCATTTTCTATAAAATGTTACAATTTAAACAACTTGTAGTTATTATTTTCAAGATAATTGTTTTTTTCTTTTGAAAATAAATGCTCTGTCTTTGTGAAATTGAAACTTGTGAATAGCCATTTTTCTTCTTTTCAAACAACCCCCTCTAAAATCCTTCCAAAATGTTCATTGGTGGTTCAATGGTATAAAAAAAGACAAAATTTCAACTTCAAAGAATGACTACGCAGTTTAAAATTAACATTTTAATTTAATAAGAGATTAAAAGCATGCGCTACATTCGAAAATCTAAGAACAAAGTGATCGAAATGCGTAGTAACAAGCACAGACGAAAGCATATAGAGCTTGGACGAATGCATTGGTTAAAGTGATAGGTTTATGAGGCATGTGGCGCCCGCTCGGTCCCCTACTCAAGAGTCAAGGATTGCAGCACTGAATAGGCTGAATGTCCCCCCTCGCATTTTAGTACTTTCAAATACTGGCTAAAATTGGTTAGATAACCAAACTCAATGACTTTTGGGGGGAGGGGGGAGGGCGCATTTTCGATGTATATATATATAAACCGAATCTCATAATTTTCTCGACACATTTCTCCTCTCTCTCTCTCTCTGTGCGTAATTTTGTTTTTCGAGAAAAAATGCCTTTAACTCTTAAATCTTTATCACTGTGTGCGGTAGCCGATTGCCTTTCAGTTTTGAACGAAATCCATGATTTGGATATACCAGAAACATTGAAGTGCGATATAATCCAGGAGTGGTTATCCGAGAAACCAGCTAGGTGGTGTAACAGCATGTTTAACCAAAACATCCCAGCTTACGTTGCGGATGTGGGGCTGGGAGTTCAGAGGGAACTCTCAGACTCCTTGGATGCAGCATACGACAGGCGGCGGCAGATAATTTTATCCTGGAACTTTTCCAACTCAACAAAACTGCCTCGATGCCTGTATGCATCGTTCGTTGAATGGTGGGACACCTGCGATTTAATGTGGACAAGACACTTTGTGTTTGACTATAGAAAAGTCCATGCAGGACAATTGGACTTAAACGTGTGTAGTGAGTGTTTTTCATCGTACTACAGAGGGTGCAGTAACACCAATATAAGGTTCCATATGGAGGAAAGCATCACAAATCCTCACTGCCTGGCAAAGGAGCCTATAAGCTGGTGTGACAGTTGCGTAAGAACGCCCCTATTCATGCTGAAGCACCCCGAGGATTGTTTTTACAGCACACCTTATCACAGAACTCCGACAGTTTTAGCGGGTATTTCGTTCTTGGTAAGTACTTGTTGTTAACATAATTTTATAAATTGTTTCTAAAAATATTTGTGTGTTTTAAAAAATCTTCAGACTTGAACTTAATTTTTTATAACTAATTGAACTTTTTTTCTTCTTTTTCAGCCTGAAAATTATTAATTGATCAAATATGTAAATAAACTTTTTTATTTTGTTTAAAATAAATGTTGTATTTAAAAATATTTAATTTCTTTATTTGTGGTACTTTAAAAAAACATTTATTGTGATAAAACTTTATCTTGCTGAAAATCATAACTTAAGAAATTGTTTTTAAGTATTAGTTAAAAATTTATTCTACAGTGTGTTAGCTTGTGTAAAATATTGACAAACACTTTAAGTTTAAATGTTGTATTTAAAAATATTTAATTTCTTTATTTATGGTACTTTAAAAAATATTGTGATAAAACTTTATCCTACCTAAAACATTGTTAAAAAGCTAAGTAATGGTTATAATTTTTTATTTAAATCCTAGAACAAACCTAATTCAGCTAACAATCTTGTTTAAAACTACATTTTCTTAAAAAACATTTAATTTCTTTATTTGTGGTACTTTAAAAAACATTTATTGTGATAAAACTTTATCTTGCTGAAAAGCATAACTTAAGAAATTGTTTTTAAGTATTAGTTAAAAATTTATTCTACAGTGTGTTAGCTTGTGTAAAATATTGACAAACACTTTAAGTTTAAATGTTGTATTTAAAAATATTTAATTTCTTTATTTATGGTACTTTAAAAAATATTGTGATAAAACTTTATCCTACCTAAAATATTGTTAAAAAGCTAAGTAATGGTTATAATTTTTTATTTAAATCCTAGAACAAACCTAATTCAGCTAACAATCTTGTTTAAAACTACATTTTCTTAAAAAACATTTAATTTCTTTATTTGTGGTACTTAAAAAACATTTATTGTGATAAAACTTTATCTTGCTGAAAAGCATAACTTAAGAAATTGTTTTTAAGTATTAGTTAAAAATTTATTCTACAGTGTGTTAGCTTGTGTAAAATATTGACAAACACTTTAAGTTTAAATAAACTTTTTATTTTCACCAATATTTGCTCGAATTCGCACATAGCATTTTCAAAACATTTTAAATAATTAAAGTTTAAGAAAAAATTCTTGCTAAAAAAGAGCTTAATTTACATTTTCAAAAATGAATGCTCTGGTTCATTATTCATGTTATCAAATAAGCATCTAAAAACAGAAAACATGTTTATTTTTTTAAAAACATTCAAAAACTGATTTTTGATGTATTTTATACAAGTAAGTACTCTGATTCCATGAGAGGATTATGTAAAACACCCCTTTCATAAATCGCATTAATTATAGCTGGTTTAAAACTATAACGTAAAAGTGCGAAGATGATATTAGAATTCACTCCTTCTGGATAGTACTCTTCCATCAATTTCTTCACATTTTAGAAATAGGTCTGAAGAAACAACCTGCAGTAACAAAGAAACAGGTAAAGTAAACTATAAAATATATATATCCTTCTTTAAAAGGTAACAATTTGTTTTAAAACATTAACAAATATTATCTCAAAAATGATTATTTAAGCAGTTTTTTAAAAAAAAGATAAGTGTAAAAATTAAAAAGTTGAACTTACTTGATTGTTAGAAGGATCCATTTTCTAGCAAGGTAATCCGAAACGCAAAAAACTGTTAAACAGCAAAGAAGCACGATTTTTAAAGCACTAGAATGCAATAAAACTGAATGAAGCAAGGAGAGTCTTACATTTGGCATTTTCAATGAAGTTTAACTTAAAACCAATATATTTAATAAAATGTTAACAGTATTTTAATAATATTTTGAAAATGGCAAATTTGTGTGAATTTTAACCTAAATTTTGTACTTCCGTTAACATGTGCTCACTCAATTTAACTGAAAGTATTTCAATTTCCATGCTACAGAATGTCCTCTTAGCTACTAAATAAACTAAAAATATTAGATATTTAAAAAAAAAACTGATAATTTAAGAAAATTTTTTTGTAAAATAATGCAATTTTTTTATTAAATGACCATTTATTGTGGTCCGAAAAGCTTCATAATTTTTTTAATTGTGTTCCTACAGCTTAGTTAATAGTTCATATTGTAGATAATAAGAAGTACAATTTTTTTAACAAAATTTCATCCACATACACCAAAATTTTAAGAAGCAGTAAATATATATACTGTTCATATAAATAACTAAAAAAACAAGCTTTGCAGAAAATTTAATTTTGAAAATTTAACATAAAAATAATGGAAAACCCTCCCCCTATTGAACAGATTTTACAGGATCTTTTTTTTAAGTTTATAGATTGAAATTTCAGTCTATAGCAGAAGTTAAAGTGTTAAGTTGATAGTTTCCGAAAAGGGGCCGTTTCAACGTAGACAGATTACCATCGAGGGGTTCCCTGTTTGTTGCAAACATCAAAGACCCCTCACCGCTATATCGCCCCCCTCCTTTTATTGTTCGCTCCTTTTCGAAGTATTAAACGGGGGGTGAGTGAGGGCTATTCACACCTCTTTATTGTCCACTTAGGTCGGCGCGCTTCCCTCCCTCTGTCGCGTGCGGTTCTATTCGTTAACAATACCGTTCCCTAGCCTTCTCTTCCAACAACCACTCCCCGCCATCAAAAAGGCCAACCTTTGTTGAATCCCCTACTTATTTTCACATCTAGAATCAAACTGACCTTGTCTCTGCCAAAAAATCGACGTAATTTGCAATGTAGTGTGTCCCCCGGGACGAAATCACGTAAGTGGTGCGTTTACATCTTCCCCTCCGCGTAATAAAATTGTCGGTAAGTTGTGATTCTATTCATGTTATCTGTTACTACAGGCTATCCAACTGAGTGTCGTCGACGGTGACTTTGATCAAACCGAAAGGGTATGTTCCATGTCTGAGAAATTGGTTTCTCTTATTGTCATGTGGAGCCTAATTTTGTGTGGGAATAGAGCATCGGGGTAGCTGTGTAAAATGGGGGACAATGCCAGCATTTTTTTGAAAACAGAAAAAAAAATTTCCAGTAAAGGAAATAGATCTAAATTCAAAATAGATGAGAAAGATAGCAAATTAATGAAATATTTTAAAAAATCGATAAGCCCTTTGTATAGGATTGAAGTTACGTAACACCTGGTTTCGAATTTGCTTTTAAAGTGAAATCAACAATCGGTTTGAATGTGTAATTAGGCTATAGTCCTGTTTTGAACGTGTTGGTCCCTGTTCGAACACGTTTCAATGACGTCATACCGTTTCCTTTTGTTACCCCCGCTCCCTACCCCGAAAGACAAGTGAATAGGCTCCCCGTCTTGAACGTGTTGGTCCTTGTTCAAACATGTTTCAGTGACGTCATACCGTTACCGTAAACATAAATTTCAAAAGGTAAATACCGTTGCCATCCCCAAAAGAGAAACTTAAAAAATTCATAAAACAACTCAACTCCGCTAAAACGAAACTAAAACCAGCAGTAAGTAAACAACTCAACTCTACATGTGTCCTCGATGGAAAAAAGTTAAAGTCCCCGAAATTAGTAACTAAAGGGTTAATTAGGGTCATAAATCATCCAATTAGGGGTAATTAATTAGGGTAATTAACGTAATTAATTAAGTAATTAGGGGTAATTATTTAACTAAGACAATAGGGTAATTAACTAAGACAATAGATGACCACGCCCACATATATGCCCTGCTAGGGTGGTCCTAATTTTTCAAACTCGGAATTTCTTCGGTCGCACCCCCCAACTTTTTTACTTAAGGTATGAAATGAATGTATACCAAATATTTTTCAAATATTTTAATATTAACACGTGCCGCAACGCGATTGAAGTTAGAGTACGGTAGATGGGCAGGACTCCGTAACACTGACAGGAGGAATGCCGGCTCGAAGCGCACTTTCCGCCGCAACAGTGGACGCTACGCACGCTTTTTCAAAAGAGCACTTTGAAAAGCGGTATCTTCATGTATTTTATGAATAAACTTGAAAACATTCTTCTCTATGATTATTGCACATATTTTAGGGCGAAACTCATTATTATAAGTGGATTCCAATGAAGGATTTAAGGTAAAGTGGAGGATATTCCAATGAGGGGGTTGGGACATAAAACAAAACTTTAATATAATGTTCAAAACAATGAAAATTAGATTTTAAATGTAATGGACCATATCCGACTGACGTCACATTTCTCCATCATGCGACCTACTGAGCTTGCAATTGGTTACCACAGATACTACACCAGTAGAGTTTGTAGTGAGATATGATGATAGTGAGATGTGATTTGATAGTGAGTTTGTTTTCCCCCGATCACGTGATTAATATGGGCGTGGCTGAATATGGTCCATTCATCATAGTTAAAGGTTTGATTTGAAATTTGCACTGAATTTTATAAGCCAAAGCTCATATTATACATTTTAATGTTCTTATGATAGTGTTAAAAGCGGCGTTTGGTTGGCGGTTACTGCATCCCATGGACCTACATTTTTATTTAAACGTTTTGAAAATCTTGGGATGTTATCTATAAACCAAAGTACCCATCAGGTATTAAAAATGAAGTTGTAAAAAACACCATTGATGGAAGAGACAAAGAAGAAATTCACAAGTTGGTTAAAACAAGCTTGAACACCAATCGAGAGATGACTACCAAAAGTTTCTATAGTTGACAGTAGCACTTTTAGATTATTATAAAGCTAAAATGGTTAAATTTAAACAACCTGGTGCTATCCATCATTCTAGGTGGATGTATATTTTTAGAAATGGATATTTATAAGGATATTTATATTTAGAAATGTGGGGGTTAATTTGGATAATCCATTACTACAAGGTATGAGTATTATTGTTAAGCTATACATTAAGGCCTGGTTTGATGTGCAAATGGATCACAAAGCTACATTTCAAGAATTGAATTTCATGAGGGACCTGTTTTTCTACAGAGGAATTAATGAAAATATAATCTAAGGCAGCATCAAAGAAAATGATTAGTCATGGATATGGTTTCTTGGAGGAGACAGTTGCCTTAGCCTTTTTTGATGAGTCTGTCCCCACACATTAATTTCCAAATAGTTTAGATGGAAAGAATCTACCCGTGTGTAAGGGTGGTTGCAAATTAGTTTTGTAGAACTGGAAGGATCAAAATGATCCGCAAACTGTTTTCAAAGGTTTTTAAGTTTTCTTCAAAATTTATTTCTAGGGATCCTTTAAAACGTGTGAAGATTATTGGAGGTTATCAGGAAGGGTCTAAAGTCGTCAGTAACTTATCTGTTGTAAATAATGCTGCAGAAAGGGAAATCAAGCTTTTTGAAGAATATAACGATATTTTAACGCATAATCAGGAGAAAATACAATACCTTTAAAAATTGTCAAAGGCTATAAAAGCCAATATCCTTCATGTTAAAGCATTTTATGTTAAAAAAAATATAGAAACATATTGAATTATATATTTTAAATAAATTTAATAATTTTTCAACGTTTTGAGAATTTTGATGTTTTTTCAGATTTTCATCCCTTTTGCGGCACGTGTTAATATTAACAGAATCGGATAAAATTTTTACCAGTTATTTACTACCCCATAAGGAAAAAATTTAGGGGGTGCGACTTGAAAAATTCCGAAAAATTTTTTTTACCATTATACTTAGGACCACCCTAATTGCCCTGCGGCGTGGCACATAGTGCTGTACCTACTACTCAGGTTGAGAAGGAAATCCAGTGTTTGCGGGTAATCCATGAAATGAGCTATCCAGAAGCCCGAACAAGAGCCGAGTTAATTCTTCCGCCTAGACCAAAAGACTCCTATGCATCTGTTACCAGAAAAGAAACCCGAACAATAGAAACACAAGTTGACTATGCATCCATCCTCACAGCTACCAGACAGCAGAATTTTCCCTCCTCAAACCAACTGAAAAGACAAACTCCATCCTCAGAGAAATCATCAGACTCCAATAAACCTCCAAAACAACTCCTAACCGAAACCATAGCCCAAAATGTACTACTTCATAAAGACACTCAAGAAAAAATGGATCTCAATTCACCCGAAGACAATAACTCTGCCAGTAAAATACCACTTGAAACACGAGAAACTCCTCAAAAGCCACAAACCCAACAAAATAAACCTGAAAAAATTAATGTTTCAGATCTTGAAGAAAAATCTAAAACACCAAAACTACCAGGAAATTCCGCGGTAGCTAATAGAGGAAGAAAAAAACCCATAACATGACCCCTTTATGGGTAAAGTTCTCCAATGGAATATACGTGGCTTTCGCGCTAATCTCGAGGATCTTAAAAACCTGATAAACATAAACTCTCCAGCTAGCATTGCACTTCAGGAAACATTTCTAAAACCAGCTGACGTTTCGCGCTTGCGAGGTTACTCAGTTCTTCGTAAAGACTGTGTAACAGACGGTAGAGCTAGTGGTGGAGTTGCACTCCTTGTTGCACACTCAACGCCCTATACCCCTGTCCTGCTTCGCACGTCGCTGCAGGCAATTGCTGCCCGTTTATCGATTGGAAAGACAACCCTTACATTGTGCAATGTCTATCTCCCACCAAGTACTACAATAGCTTTCAATGATCTGGAAGACCTAGTAAACCAACTCCCTCATCCTTTTCTTCTGCTAGGCGACTTTAACGCTCACCATTTAATTTGGGGATGTGGTGACGTTAACTCCAGAGGGCGAATTGTAGAACGGGTACTGTCCGAACTCGATCTCGCTTTGCTGAATGACGGCTCACCGACTTACCTACATGCACCAACACAATCTCTCACAGCTATAGACCTATCCTTTTGCTCTCCCACACTGCTCCTTGATCTCTCTTGGAATGTTATCAGTAACCCACTCGGAAGTGATCACTTTCCTGTGGTTGTATCTTTCACCACCCCAACTGCGTGCACGACATCAAGTCAGCCGCGTTGGAAATTTGATCGAGCCGACTGGACTGCGTTCCAGTCACTTGCAGAGATAACGGAGCATATGGTGCAGATGGATTCAGTTGATAAAGCTGTTGCATCTGTTTGCTCAAGTATTTTATCAGCAGCGAACTCGTCCATTCCTAAAACATCCTCGAGATTACCGCGATACCCAAAGCCATGGTTTAATGAAAAATGCCGGGAAGCTAAGAAAGCGCAAAACAAAGCATGGAATAAATTTCGAAGATACCCTACGCCGGATAACATGATGGCTTTTAAGAAAGCTCGTGCTTTTGCTAGAAAAATTAGACGGGAAAGCCAAAAAGAATCATGGATCAAGTACGTTAGTGGGATCTCAACATCAACTCCCACCAAATCCGTATGGGACAAAATTAAAAAAATTAGCGGAAAATACCACTCTCACCCATTGTCCATTCTACAGTATAAGAATTTGAGCATAAATGAAGTTCCTGCCATTGCTGATGCATTAGCGGAACATTTCTCAGAAACATCTAGCAGTTCTAACTACTCTCCTGCTTTTCAGGCCTTGAAGCGCAGAGCTGAGCGTCAGAGATTGGATTTTACCTCCTCAGATGAAAGCGGGTATAACTCTCCGCTCACTATGCTCGAGCTTAGAATTGCCCTGAGCCGCCTAAAGAACACAGCTGCTGGACCTGATGGAGTGCACAACGCAATGATCCGCAATCTCTCTAATGACTCCCTGAACCATCTCTTGGCGTTATACAGGGTGTATCTGAAATGGTGCAACAAACTTTCAGAGATGATAGTACTCATCAAGACGAACAAGAATCGGTATAGAAAGGGGGTCCCAGACCAAATCCCAGGGAGTTAAAAATGGAGCGACACCCCAAAAAATCATTGAAAAATTCAATTTGTAGAAGAACTACAATTGGTAAACTTAACTATGGTCTCAAAAATTGTGGTTTAATATGATCTTTAAAATTATGTCAAAAGTCTTCACTTTAAAATTTGTTTTATTATGAATAAAGTTAAAAACACAAAAATTGTGAAAACTCAGCCAAAACCTTATTTTGTATTTCGAAATCCTTTCTTTTGATTTGATAATCTGAAAGATCATAGTTGAAAACCCTTAAGTCCAAAGTTTCACGTAAATAAAATCAATATTAAACGCTTGAGATCCTTTTAAAGTTTGTTTTTTGGGTGCGCAAGCAGTTTTTAGAGCTGTTTCCAGAACAGCTGTTAGCGCACGCAAAAAACAAACTTTAACAGGATCTCAAGCGTTTAATATTGATTGTATTTACGTGAAACTTTGGACTTAAGGGTTTTCAACTATGATCTTTCAGATTATCAAATCAAAAGAAATGATTTCGAAATACAAAATCAGGTTTTTGCTGAGTTTTCACATTTTTTTGTGTTCTTTAACTTTTTTCATAATTAAACAAATTTTAAAGTGAAGACTTTTGAAGTAATTTTAAAGATCACATTAAACCACAATTTTTGAGACCATAATTAACCTTTTAAACGCCGCAATTCAAATTTCGAATTAAAGGTTCTGGTTTTTGGCTTAAATGGCTTGTTTTATCATTACTAAAACCATTCAAGTCATTTTTAGGCCGAAAAAAAATCCTAAGTATGATTTTGAGGATGTTCCCATTTGGGAACATCGGCGTTTGGGGTGAAGTTTTTAGGGGGATTTCCAAAATGCACATATTTTACAATTAATTCAAATAAAATGCTTGAAATAGGTTTCTACTCAATAATTATGAACATTTTTATGATTGTGGACGGTTTTTTCATTTTTATTATCCATACTTGGACGATTAAGTAACATTTTTATAGATTTTCATAAGAAAAAATTGACATGTTTATTACGTACGCGAAGCTTTTTCGTTAATTTTTCTAACACTATGGGTAATATTTTGGTGTAAAAAATACATAAGAGTGTTCCCATGCTCTTCAAGGCTAAACAGTTAAGTTTCTGTGAGAAAAATTAGTTTTAATTACGGTTCTATAGGGATATCTAGCATAAAATTCACTAATTGCATTCAAATCTAATTAGCTTTCAAAAGTGATAATCATAATTATCTCCATTGACTCATTAAAGCTGTGTTTCTCATGGAAGATTCCGAACTGAACCACATATATCTTACATTCAACTTACGTTAGAAGAGTGTTTTTAGATGTACGCACTTTTCCTTATTTTCAAAGTTCTTCGATTTTAGTCCTAAAATTTTTATGTAAAAAAAGTACTTGAACAAAGATATAAACGCAAATCATCAGAAGCACTCAAAATATGCTCTTTACATAACCCCTATTGATAATTACTGAAAATTAATCGATCGGGGTGTTAGAAAAATATACAAGTGTAAGAATCTGCTATAAAGATTTTGAATTTATTTCTCCATAAATCAGGAGAAAAAGTAAAAATCACATATTTTTGAATTTAAAACATCATTCTTAACCTGTTTTGATCCTTTGAGACAAAAAAAATTCAAAAAATTAAAGAAAATAGGAAATAACTTGAATTTTTGCATGTTATAAAAATCCCCTCAAATACTATACCCCAAACGCCGATGTTCCCATTTGGGAACATATACGTTGTATTGGTAATTACTCTCCAAAATTAGAATGTAAAGCTATTCTGTCAAGCCAAATGGGAAGATGTGTACTTAAGCTACCAAAACACAGCAAAATTATTTAAAACTAAATTTATTTAAAATTTTCACAAGTTGAAACTTGTGCAACTTTTGGAAAAGCCAAAAATGTCTAATTTTGATGTAAATTCTACAAAAAGGATTAAATTGCACGTAAAAAACTTTTGCATGTAAAATAACTTCATATCTTTGAGTTGCTTTCTACCAAGTATCAAATTCTTGCATGAAAAATTAAGTGGTGAAAAAATTCGTTAAAATGATGTTCCCATTTGGGAACATCGGCAGGTAAAAGGTTAAGTTTTTACCAATAGTAGTTCTTCTACAAATTGAATTTTTCAATGATTTTTTTGGGGTGTCGCTCCATTTTTAACTCCCTGGGATTTGGGTTGGGACCCCCCTTTCTATACCGATTCTTGTTCGTCTTGATGAGTACTATCATCCCTGAAAGTTTGTTGCACCATTTCAGATACACCCTGTATAACCGTATCTGGAGAACCCATACATTTCCATCTCAATGGTGTCATTCAATAGTTTTGCCTTTCCCTAAACCTGGAAAGGATGCAACTCTACCGGGTAATTACAGACCTATCGCTCTAACTAGCTGCCTGTGCAAGCTTTTAGAGCGAATAATTAGCTCCCGATTAATGTTCCACTTGGAAACCAATAATTTTCTTTCTCCACATCAAAGTGGATTCCGCAGATCTCGCTCCACAAACGACAACCTCCTCAGGCTTGAGACTGCGGTCCGTAGTGCTTTTATTAAAAAACAACACATGTTGTCCGTCTTTTTCGACATCATTAAGGCGTATGACATGACATGGAGACATGGTATCCTTAAAGATTTGTATAATATGGACCTCAGAGGGCACATGCCCACTTTTATTAAGAACTTTTTAAACCATCGCACCTTCCAGGTTCGCATTCGCTCAATTTTATCAACAACTTTTACCCAAGAGCAAGGCGTACCTCAAGGTAGTGTGCTAAGTGTTTTACTATTTATTATTAAACTGAATGGAATCGCTTCTCATCTGAGGCAAGGGGTACTATTCTCACTGTACGTAGACGATTTACAAATTTCATACCCTTCTAAGTTTTTAAATGTTGCTGAGCGACACATGCAAAACACAATCAATAAAGTTAACAATTGGGCTGAAGAAAACGGATTTATGTTTTCGGCTGAAAAGACAGTGTGTGTCCACTTTACCCGTAATCAAGGCCTCTTCCCTGAACCAGAACTTCAACTTGGCACCCACCGTATCCAATAGGGCGTATCACGAAAAACTTTTTTTCGAAATTCAAAAAGGCATACGGAAAAAAAGTTGCCTTAGGGGTCACATATTCACCATGAAAAATTTCAGCCCGATCAAAAAATGTTTAGGTCCCCCGGAATTGGGTCAAAGTTCTGGAAATTGCCTCATTTTTCAATAAATTGACCGAAATCTCCAAGATAAAATTTTCATATAAAGTTCATAATTTTTCTAGGATAAACTACTACCAAACCTTATAGTTTGCAGTTGGTTTTATATTTTTACTACTCTTCGTTTAGAAGTAGTAATTTTTTTAACAATACGAGATATTCGTGAAGTTGTTTTTCCTGCATTACTAAAGTTAATATAAATAAAGTTCTATCTACTCTAGAAAGTTGTAGTTTGTGTCATTTTGATAAGTATTTTATTTTCTAACATATTTTGTGCACTGTACAAATTATTTGGGTTTTGTTTACCCGAAACGCCCTGTATAGTTATAAAAATAGTACTAATTTTGTCGTTTACACTTATATTTTTTAAACTGCTGTGATATGAATTTATTAAAAGAAATTTATCCATAAAAATGATCAAGATCCTCAGATTTACAAATACAGTACATAATAATTTAACTTTCATATGTTTACTAATAATTCTAGCTATTCTAATTAAATGGAAATTATTTGATTTATCCACTTTTAAGACAATTTTTTTGGTACAGAGTGAAAATTCTAACTACAAAGGACAATACTAAAAGTTACAAATAAAATAACATTTTTTAAAATAATTACCAAGTATTTCTATATTAAGTATTAAGGGATACATACACTTACTTATATTACATACATATATTTTTATTACTTTGTTTATGAAGAAGCACCTGAGAAATACCATTTGTTTCGAACTTGTGAAGGAATTTCCTGTCCAATAACCTGGATTTAATTAATATATCCCTATTTCTGAACCCCCAAACACGAAGGGAAGCTTCAGTATGACTTCCTTAATAATTCTTTTAGCTGCTTGGGTGTGTGAAGGAATTTTAAACTCCTTTCTATCACTCAATCCAGTTTCAGCGATTAGCTCGAATTCTTCTTATTACTTAAGATATTTAGAAGTGGCGGTTCAGTTTCCGTCCCAGTTTATGATGTCAACGATATCATCCGCCTCGAAATTTACTTCAGGGGGCTTGAAAACCTTTTTTTAGGGAATCTCTTTCTCGAGCTTCCTGTATTTTTTATTTTCCATATACAGAACTAATGTTTTTTTGAGAATCAAATAACATTTATAAAAGAAGATGATCTGGGTGCACCATAAAGGCGTTCCTTTGTAAGGTAGATTTAAACACATCGATTTGATCCTATTCTAAGTGCCTTATGCGAATAACCTAGGAAAAAGGGTTTTCATACCCCTTCAAGTAAATTTCGAGGCGGATGATATCGTAGGCATCATAAACTGGGAGTCTATGACTGTAACTGAACCACCACTTCTAAATAACTTAAATAAAAAGAAGAAATCGCTGAAACTGGATTGAGTGATAGAAAGGAGTTTAAAATTCCTTCACACACCCAAGCAGCTAAAAGAATTGTGAAGGAAGTCATACCGAAGCTTCCCCTCGTGTTTGGGGGTTCAGAAATAGGGATGTATTAATTAAATCAGGGTTATTGGACAGGAAATTCCTTCCCAAGTTCGAAACAAATGGTATTTCTCAGGTGCTTCTTCATAAACAAAGTAATAAAAATGTATGTATGTAATACAAGTAAGTTTATGTATCCCTTAATACTTAATATAGAAATACTTGGTAATTGATAAAATATAGATGCCAACTGTGCAAATTAGGTTAAAATCAAAAAATGACGTTTGATTTGCAAATAATTTATTAAAAGATCTTAAAAACCAGACATGTTTCGAGGGTATAATGAACCCTCTTCGTCAGTGAAATGACGATGTGACATCGCTCATGACGAAGAGGGTTCATTATACCCTCGAAACATGTCTGGTTTTTAATATCTTTAATAAATTATGTGCAAATCAAACGTCGTTTTTTGATTTTAACATGGTAATTATATAAAATAAATGTTATTTTATTTCTAATTTTTAATATTGTCCTTTTTTTGTAAGTTTTACTTGTCCTTTGTAGTTAGAATTTTCACTCTGTACCAAAAAAATTTTCTTAAAAAAGGATAAATCAAATAATTTCCATTTAATTAGAATAGCTAGAATTATTAGTAAACATATGAAAGTTAAATTATTATGTACTGTTATCTGAGGATCTTGATCATTTTTATGGATAAATTTCTTTTAATAAATTCATATAACAGCAGTTTAAAAAATATAAGTGTAAACGACAAAATTAGTACTATTTTTATAACTATACAGGGCGTTTCGGGTAAAACAAAACCCAAATAATTTGTACAGGGCACAAAATATGTTAGAAAATAAAATACTTATCAAAATAACACAAACTACAACTTTCTAGAGTAGATAGAACTTTATTTATATTAACTTTAGTAATGCAGGAAAAACAACTTCACGAATATCTCGTATTGTTAAAAAAAATTACTACTTCTAAACGAAGAGTAGTAAAAATATAAAACCAACTGCAAACTATAAGGTTTGGTAGTAGATTATCCTAGAAAAATTAAGAACTTTATATGAAAATTTTATCTTGGAGATTTCGGTCAATTTATTGAAAAATGAGGCAATTCCCAGAACTTTGACCCAATTCCGGGGGACCTAAACATTTTTTGATCGGGCTGAAATTTTTCATGGTGAATATGTGACCCCTAAGGCAACTTTTTTTCAGTATGCCTTTTTGAATTTCGAAAAAAAGTTTTTCGTGATACGCCCTAGTATCCAAGTGGTCGAAAAACACAATTTCTTGGAGTAATCTTTGACCGTAAACTTAGATTCCACTGCCATATTCAAGACCTGAAAACAAGATGTTCGAAATCTCTAAACATCTTAAAAGTTGTATCGAATACTCGTTGGGGGGCCGACAACATATCTTTGCTCCGTCTGTACAGATCACTCGTAAGATCTAAACTAGACTATGGATGTGTAGCGTATGGTTCGGCTTGTAAAAGTCTACTCGGACTACTCAACACTATCCACCACCAAGGCCTTAGGATTTGCTTAGGTGCTTTTCGCACATCTCCAGTACAGTCTCTATATGCTGAGGCTCATGAGCCCCCTTTAGAACTGCGCCGTAAATACCTTGCCCTTTGCTATTTTATCAAAATTCGTGGCATGCGTTATAACCCAGCTTTTAACTTTTTATTCGATTTTAACTTACAACAATCAATTTCACTTAGATCACCCCGTACCTGTATTCCTCCATTCCATTTTCGCATTCAAAACATCATTGATGAATTCGGAATCAAAATATGTTAGAAAATAAAATACTTATCAAAATAACACAAACTACAACTTTCTAGAGTAGATAGAACTTTATTTATATTAACTTTAGTAATGCAGGAAAAACAACTTCACGAATATCTCGTATTGTTAAAAAAATTACTACTTCTAAACGAAGAATAGTAAAAATATAAAACCAACTGCAAACTATAAGGTTTGGTAGTAGATTATCCTAGAAAAATTAAGAACTTTATATGAAAATTTTATCTTGGAGATTTCGGTCAATTTATTGAAAAATGAGGCAATTCCCAGAACTTTGACCCAATTCCGGGGGACCTAAACATTTTTTGATCGGGCTGAAATTTTTCATGGTGAATATGTGACCCCTAAGGCAACTTTTTTTCAGTATGCCTTTTTGAATTTCGAAAAAAAGTTTTTCGTGATACGCCCTAGTATCCAAGTGGTCGAAAAACACAGATTTCTTGGAGTAATCTTTGACCGTAAACTTAGATTCCACTGCCATATTCAAGACCTGAAAACAAGATGTTCGAAATCTCTAAACATCTTAAAAGTTGTATCGAATACTCGTTGGGGGGCCGACAACATATCTTTGCTCCGTCTGTACAGATCACTCGTAAGATCTAAACTAGACTATGGATGTGTAGCGTATGGTTCGGCTTGTAAAAGTCTACTCGGACTACTCAACACTATCCACCACCAAGGCCTTAGGATTTGCTTAGGTGCTTTTCGCACATCTCCAGTACAGTCTCTATATGCTGAGGCTCATGAGCCCCCTTTAGAACTGCGCCGTAAATACCTTGCCCTTTCCCAAGTAGACGGATGACGTCATTTATCACGTCAAAATCAGGTCATATTTTTTCATATGACGTCCAGTGGGAAAAAATCACGTCAACTATGACGTCCTTTTTCAGTCAGAAAAAATGACGTCAATTTAAAACGACATTTAGACGTCAGATTTACGTCACCTAGAATGACCTAATTTTGATGAATGGTGATAATTTGGTCAATTTTACGTCACTTGGAATGACGTGAATTGCACGACGTCATAAATGTGGTCATTATTACGTCAGTCTAAGTGACGTAATTTTAAACACGTCATGAATTTGGTCATTTTTGCGTCATTTAAATGACGTGATATTTAGTACGTCATTAATTTGGTCATTTTTTCGTCACCTAAAATGACGTGGTATTTAGTACGTCATAAATTTGGTCATTTTTTGGTCACCTAAATGACGTGATATTTAGTACGCCATAAATTTGGTCATACTTTCGTCAGCTAAAATGACGTGATATTTAATACGTCATTTTTTGTCATATAAAATGACGTGATAATTTGTTACGTCATACATATCGTAATTTTTTCGTCACATAAAATGACGTAATATTTAATGTGTCATACATTTGGTAGTTTTCACGTCTCTTGATGTAATTTTTTAGGTCTCATTAATTTGAGGCCTTTTTTGCAACCTTTTGACCCACTTCAAACATGAATAAAAAAGCGGTTAAAAACGACGAATTTTTGTAAAAATTTTGTATTTTTGTACATAAAATTTCACACTTTCAATCAATCGAATTCGTCTTTTCCGACATCTATCGGTGTTACCCGACACTCCTGTTGTAAAAAAAGGAAATTTGCTAAGATAATGTCGGAGAAGTGGTATTATCCGGCATCAGATAATGATGATACAATATACTCGCTCATATTGGATGTCGTCTTAAATTTGGCGTTGATTAAAAATTTAATTTAAAATTTATTTTTTTAATATTTTTAAATGATGTTTGAGTTTTTTTATAAATTTCAAAAAACAAATTTACATGGGCTATATAATTTCAGTGCTGAATAAGAATATTTCCTTTGATTGGAAAAATAAATCATTAAATTAATTTAACAAATTAATTTTAAAGAAGGTCTAAAAGTGTAATAATCCCTTAAAAGTTTTAAAATGCAAAAAAAGTTAAGTTTAATATTCCAAATATTTTTACCCATTTTTGGCCAAAAAGTTCTATTTTTCTTTCAAGTTCTGGTAAAAAAACTTTTGGGGCATTTATTTATCAGACACATATAATTTCAGACACCAAAAACACATCTGAATTTCAGACTTATAATTGTAAGTTTTGTGGTATCGAAGAGCTGAGTCAAGTGTCTGAATAGTGACACCGTCTGAATTTAAGACCTTTCGAGCCGCATGTGCACTCTAGACATTCTTCCTCCTCGCCTCGGGTGCCGGCGCGCGACGCGGCGAAGCGGCGTCAACGAGTTTGTTTTGAGCGCCATGCCATTTTATTTTTCGAGATGCTTGATGCTGATGATCTCGAAGACGAAGCGTGATACAAGTAAGTGTTTATTAATACTTGTTCATTTCTTGTGCTTCGGCAATGTGTGTATTCATGATTATGTTATAAATCCACAAGATAACTTCGGCTTCAAAATGGGTTTGGTTTGTAAATGCTAACGAAATCTGAAAAATATTTCAAAATCAAGATAATACTTGCAGATCTTTTTAGAATGTACTATTTCGTACGGGAAAACATTTACTTATCGCTCTTACTTTTTGAGTATTAATTTGATTTTATAACTAATGGAGGGTTGTTTACATTTATTATTACTATATGTATGACAGCTACTGTTTGCAATGCAACCCACATTGACTCTAAAAACATATTGTAGATGTAGTGCACATTTTACAATCTAACATATATAGGGATTGATAAAATTTTAACTGAAATTTAAAATGAAACATGGGGGAAACTGCTCTTAAAAATCTTGATTTATCATTAAATTTAAAATAATTAAATTCAACCAAAAAGTATATTATTAGGATACAAATCATATTAATGAAAATGAAGTCACAAATTTATAGGTCAAGTTTAGTTGACATTCCGGGTAAGGTAAATATCGCCAGCTAATACATTCCCTGCAAGATATTGTTTTGGTTTATTCATTGTGTTTACAACTTCAGTATTTCCCTCCCCTGGTCACTTAATTTCACATTGATAAACCCCCTTCCTCCCCTCCAAATGTGAAATTTTTAAGGACAGTCTTAACTTTCACATGGTGTCGACAAACATCTTATCCCAAAAAAGATTGTTTAAGGAATTGAACCAATTTACAATACATAAACATTGGGTCTTAAAGCTGAGTTAAAAATTCCTATGTTTTGGTCACCCATTGTGTTTCCAATTACATACATATGTTTAATGATTTTCTGCATTTAGGTATTATTATTGATCTTAAATAACATCTTTTTAATATTCCTACTACAAAAATTCTAAGGGCTATAAATAACACTGAATAACGTGGGAAGGGCCTTTTTCTTAGGGTTCTGTGATGGACATATGCTTGGAATTTTTTACTTAAGTAACTAATTCCTATTTGAATATACTGTATTCTGATTTTGTCAAAATTTTTATTTCCTATAGGTGCTGATGGTAGCTGTCGAGGACTGCCAGGTACCACCACCAGCCAGGTCTGAAGTGAATCAAGAGAAGTTAAATTTCATTTGGTTAGTACATTTTTATTAAAAAATGCTGTTTATATTTCTGTTAAGCTACCTCCCCAAAAAATATATTGTTTTGGTTTTGGTTAATTCAAATCACTGTGTTGAATGTTCCCTGAATAATGATTCCCTGCATTTAGATTTGATCTTGAGTATCTTTTTCATATTCCTACTACAAAAATCCTAAGGGTTATAACTAACACTGAATAACGTGGCAAGGGCCTTTTTCTTAGGGTTCTGGGATGGACATAATCTGAGGATTTTTAACTTAATTAACAATTCCTATTTGAATATACTGCATTGTAATTTTGTCAAAAAAAATTCATTTCCTACAGGTGCTGATGGAAGCTGTCGAGGACTCTTAATCTGCCAGGTATACCACCAGCCAGGTCTGAAGTGCATCGAGGGAAGTCAAATTTCATTTGGTTAGTACATTTTTATTAAAAAATGCTGTTTATATTTCTGTTAAGCTACCTCCCCAAAAAATATATTGTTTTGGTTTTGGTTAATTCACTGTGTTGAATGTTGCAACTATGTTTAATGATTCCCTGCATTTAGATTTGATCTTGAGTATCTTTTTCATATTCCTACTACAAAAATCCTAAGGGTTATAACTAACACTGAATAACGTGGCAAGGGCCTTTTTCTTAGGGTTCTGGGATGGACATAATCTGAGGATTTTAACTTAATTAACAATTCCTATTTGAATATACTGCATTGTAATTTTGTCAAAAAAAATTCATTTCCTACAGGTGCTGATGGAAGCTGTCGAGGACTCTTAATCTGCCAGGTATACCACCAGCCAGGTCTGAAGTGCATCGAGGGAAGTCAAATTTCATTTGGTTAGTACATTTTTATTAAAAAATGCTGTTTATATTTCTGTTAAGCTACCTCCCCAAAAAATATATTGTTTTGGTTTTGGTTAATTCACTGTGTTGAATGTTGCAACTATGTTTAATGATTCCCTGCATTTAGATTTGATCTTGAGTATCTTTTTCATATTCCTACTACAAAAATCCTAAGGGTTATAACTAACACTGAATAACGTGGCAAGGGCCTTTTTCTTAGGGTTCTGGGATGGACATAATCTGAGGATTTTTAACTTAATTAACAATTCCTATTTGAATATACTGCATTGTAATTTTGTCAAAAAAAATTAATTTCCTACAGGTGCTGATGGAAGCTGTCGAGGACTCTTAAACTGCCTGGTATACCACCAGCCAGGTCTGAAGTGCATCGAGGGAAGTTAAATTTCATTTGGTTAGTACATTTTTATTAAAAAATGCTGTTTATATTTCTGTTAAGCTACCCCCCCCGAAAAATACTGTTTTGGTTTGTTCTTAGTGTTGAATTTTACAACTTAAGTATTTCCCTCCCCATGTCACTTAATTTCACATTGATAAACCCCCTTCCTCCCCTCCAAATGTGAAATTTTTAAGGACAGTCTCTTAACTTTCACATGGTGTCGACAAACATCTTATCCCAAAAAAGATTGTTTAAGGAATGGAACCAATTTACATTACATAAACATTGGGTCTTAAAGCTTAGTTAAAAATTCCTATGTTTTTGTCACCCATTGTGTTTCCAATTACATACATATGTTTCATGATTTTCTGCATTTGGGTATTATTATTGATCTTGAATAACATCTTTTTAATATTCCTACTACAAAAATTCTAAGGGCTATAAATAACACTGCATAACGTGGTAAGGGCCTTTTTCTTAGGGTTTTGTGATGGACATATGCTTGGAATTTTTTACTTCAGTAACTAATTCCTATTTGAATATACTGTATTGTGATTTTGTCAAAATTTTTATTTCCTACAGGTGCTGATGGAAGCTGTCGAGGACTCTTAATCTGCCAGGTATACCACCAGCCAGGTCTGAAGTGCATCGAGGGAAGTTAAATTTTATTTGGTTAGTACATTTTTATACAAAAATGCTGTTTGTTTCTGTTAAGCTACCCCCCCGAAAAATATTGTTTTGGTTTGTTCTTGGTGTTGAATTTTACAACTTTAGTATTTCCCTCCCCTAGTCATTTAATTTCACATTGAGAAACCCCTTCCTCCCCTCCAAATGTGAAATTTTGAAGGAGATCCTCTAAATTTCACATGATGTCGACAAATATCTGGTCCCAAAAAGATGGTTAAGTAAGGTTTTACAATCTAAAAAACACTTAGGGTCAAGTTATATTAAAAGATAATGTTACATTATCTGGTGACTTCTTTGATTAAGACTAATTTAAATACTAACTGACATGAGTTATTTTTGGAGTGCACAGTTCCCCCTCTAATCACACCTCTACACTAGGCTGTTAACCCGTAGCAGGGGACGTGGGGTCTCCCAGACTCCGCAACGATAATTTGATAACATCGATCATTTTAAGTCTATTGGAAAATTGTTTGGAAAGAATTTTATTTCTTCTTAAAGTTAAAGAAAATATTTTTCTATCAAGAGTTAAATGTTCAAATAACAATGTACTGAAATATCAGAATCGTATATTAATTAGACGATTTTTAAAAAATATAGAAATTTGCGGAGTCTCTGAGACCCCACGTCCCCTTGTATGTTCCAATTTTTCACCTCCCCTGTTACGGGTTAATGTAAGCTAGTGTTTAAGAATATTTTATACAGGGTGTAAAGGAAAGTCCCTTTACCCTGTAATAAGTTGCCAACGGAGCAAGCTAAAGCTATGCAGTTAATGTAACGGTATAGTAAAGTGACTATGCGCAATCGAATGCGACCAACCGCAGCGCCCTCTAGCGGAAATTTTAGGAGTTAAAAATTTTATTTTAAAAACTATTGAGAATTTGTTAAAATAGTCAATTACAAAGTTGTAGAGCAGCATCGATTTAGTAGGAAAAGACACCTTAAGCAAAAAAATATCTTGAATAGAACCCCTAAAACACGCGCTCAATTAGGTTGAATTTACGTTGATTTTACGTCTTAAAACGCTTCTCACGAGGCGAAAGTAAGAAATTTTCAATTTAATGAGTTAAGAATACTTTTGTTCATTTATTTAAGTCATTAAATTGAAAATATCTCATTTTCGCCTCGTAAAAAGCGTTTTAAGACGTAAAATCGACGTAAATTCAACCTAATTGAGCGCGCGTTTTAGGGGTTCTATTCAAGATATTTTTTTGCTTAAGGTGTCTTTTCCTACTAAATCGATGCTGCTCTACAACTTTGTAATTGACTATTTTAACAAATTCTTAATAGTTTTTAAAATAAAATTTTTAACTCTTAAAATTTCCGCTAGAGGGCGCTACGGTTGGTCGCATTCGATTGCGCATAGTCACTTTACTATACCGTTACATTAACTGCATAACTTTAGCTTGCTCCGTTGGCAACTTATTACAGGGTAAAGGGACTTTTCTTTACACCCTGTATACAGTTTACTCTTGATGTGACAAAGTTGAAAAGACTGATAAAAATTTCAAGATAATAGCTTTTAGCTCAAGCAAGGGTAGAAGTCGTCCTATATTTCCTATAAATCCTATATTTTCAAAAAACATGAATAAAGCGTCCTATATATCCTATATTTAAAAAAATAATCCTATAGGGCTAGGTGGGGTAAATGGGAATAAGGGGTAATTGAGAACAACCCCTAGTATGACTAGTGTAGGGGCTTGGTGGCCCGAAATAGCATGAAACTTGAAAGTTACTATCCTTACGAAGGGGTTGAATGTATTACCGCGTTTTCTGATCTCCAGCAGAAAGTTCTATGATAACGATAACAGAATGTGTCCAATTTTTCTGATTGTCGAAGTTCGAGAGTTTCATTCAAGAGCTGCTGGTTCCTCCAGATTTCGCTGGTAAGAGTCTTTCATTGTTTGTAATTGTTTGTCTAGAGTAATATTAATATAATTTCTTTTGATTTTTGCTTAATACTCTTTTTACTATTTTTTGTACGTCTGTTCTCAATTACCCCTGAGATTTTTACCTCAGGGGTAATTGTGAACAGATTTTTAAACTTCTTTTTTTCTACTTTTTAAGAATTTTGGACCCATTTTGCTTGAAATAAAGTAACTATCATCTTTGTAAAATAGTCTTTTAAGATTTAAATTTAGAATTAATAATTTTTTAGACTTTTTATTTCATTTCATAGAGTATCAATCTTACTGTTAGGAATTAGAACAGATTTTTATAAAAAATATATATTGTGATCTGAAATAATTGAACCTGAATAATTTTATGAAATAAATTAAGAACTATTCCCTCTAAACCAACTTCCATAAAAGGAATTTTTAATTTATAAGAAAACCAACTGTCTTCAGAGATATTTTAAAGAGCTACTATTTTAATTAATTTTAATATTTATTTATTCATTTTCTGATTATTTTAGGTTGGCAATAGTTTAATTTTTATTTTCTAAAAAGGAATAGAATTTGGTAAATAAACGCGTTTAATAGAATTGTTTTTACTTAGGCAATGAAGTCCTTATGCAAGTATTGATTGTTGCAGTGATCCAAGATGCCTCGAACTTATAAGCGAAAGACCCCTGTACCGTCCTATACCGTGGAGGATGTGACCTCAGCTGTCTATGAAATTCTCAATCACAAATCGACCTATATTGCTGCATCTATGAAGTATGGAGTCCCCCAAAGCGTCCTTTTTAATCGGATAAAAGGTAGGAAAACCGATATTTCTACATTAGGAGCAGGAAGAGCTCCTGAATTACCAAGAGAAGTTGAAGAAACACTTGTACAGTGTTTATTAGCAAGGGCAGAAATGGGATATCCTTGCGATAAAGTAGAGCTAAAAGAGCTTGTCCAGGAATACATCAAAGCTAACAATATGATAACAAGATTTGTTGATGGAAAACCTGGTGAAGATTGGTACCAGGCTTTTATGCGACGGAACCCAAAAGTTTCTCTAAAAAAACCTGAGCTCTTGCAAAAGGCTAGAAAGCAAGCCAGAGACCCTTTTATAGTATATGATTTTTTCCAAACTTTGAAGTCTTTGTTTGAAGAATATTCTGTGAGAGAAGCTTGTTTAGTTTTCAACGCTGATGAGAGTGGCTTTCCTTCTGATCCATCTCGGCTTAGAGCTATTGGGGCCAAAGGTAAATCCCTTATTAGAGTGTCAGATGGATCAGGGAGAGAGTCAACCACAGTGCTTGCTTGCATCGCTGCAAATGGTGACTGCCTCCCTCCTTTAATAGTATTTAAAGGTCTCTCGGTTCAACCTCGTTGGGTGCCTGAGAAGCAGTTCCCAGGAACTATGTTTGCCGCTACATCTAATGGGTGGATGGAGGAATCGACATTTTTTAGTTGGTTTTTAAACATGTTCATCCCCCATGTAGAAAAAACTCGTAGCGATAATAAACTCGAGGAAGAAACGGCAGTATTGCTGTACGATGGCCACGCCAGTCATATGAGCATAAGATTGATTCAACTGGCAATTAAAAATAACGTGCAGCTAGTAAAATTCCCAAGCCATCTAACAGACCGCCTCCAACCTCTGGATAAAACCGTGTTTGGACCTTTGAAACAAAACTGGGAAAAAGCACTAGTTGATCATGGGAAGACTCAAATGGGGATATCTTCAAGCCGACTAAAGAAAGATCAGTTTTCTGAGCTTCTAGGGAAAGTTTGGTGTTCTATTTCAATCAAAAACGTTGTAAGTGGGTTTAGATCTACTGGACTCTTCCCTTTGAATCAGGATAAAATTCCTAAAGACCTTTTTGATCCTAAAGATATTGAGAATTTCAAGAAGTGGCAAAGAAAAGATGAGAGTAGGGAAACAAAAGAGTTAATCAACAACCCTTCTTTACTCAAACCTCAAGAACAAGAGAATCCTTGTAGCATTCCCGTTCTTTTTGGAGAAATATTTCCTACTGATGAATGCAGCACTTCTGACGTTTTAGATTTGAGCCTAAAGAAAATTAATGAGGATTTAAATGTTGCAAGTGGAAGTTCTGAAAAAAAGTCCTTTGATTTAATCGACATCTTTTCTGAAAGCATCACCAGAAAAACTTCAGCATCAACCTCATCTGAGCAACCTAATAAAAAACAAGGAACTAGGCTAAAACACCATACTTATGGAGAAGTTTTAACTTCGGAAAGCGTGCTAACAAGACTCAAAGAAGCTGAAGAAAAAAAAACACCCAAGAGGAAAGCTAACAAAAAAGTTGAAGACCCTGTCATAAAAGTCCGGCCTAGTAAGAAACGCAAAGCACAGAAGTCGAATAACTACGAAGCTGATGAAGAGGAAGATATTAAAAAAGGGATAAACTGTGACAACTTAAGCAATGATGATCTAGATGAAGATATGCTGAACGAGGAACTCGAAGAGGTTAGCTACTTGGACCCAACTGAAACTCAAATAGCTCCATCCATGTACATTCTTGTCGATATAAAAGGAGGTCTTAGGAAGAAAACGCACTTTTTTTACGCTTGTAGGGTGGATAAAGTAACAGATGATGAATTGGAGGTAACTGGCTTAAAAAGTATTGATAAATTTAAATCAAAGTTCGCATTGATTGAAAACGACAAATTTTCTGTTATTTTTGAGCAAGTAAAAGCTATTTTGCCCACACCAGTCTGCATCAAAGAAGGTAGAAAAGAATTCTACAGTTTTAATGGCTGTGTCAATGTAAAAGAAACATAATGCTATTATATATATATTTTTTTTGAAGTGTCTAATTTGTTCTCTTCAAAAACATTCTAGTCTTCCAATAATTTTTTTACTGGCACAATATTTTTAAGTTTCTGTTTTCTTGCTTAATAAATATTAAGTTGTGCATAATTGTAGTTTTTATTGAACAAAAGTGTGCTTTACATCTGTTCTGGTAAATGAGAACGTAAAGGGATTAACGAGAGTAACATTGATTGGGGTAATTGTGAACAAGGTGCTAGAGTTCTCAAACTTTAAGAGGAAAAGAAGGTTGTTATATTAATTGTTGCTAAGGGTTTGGATTCATTTGACAGACCCAGGGAAAAAATTTAGCCGTTTCCAATTACCCCCTACCCTATGGGGTAATTGTGAATCTATGGGGTAATTGTGAATGTAAAAAACTAGGCCTTTAAAAAACTCTATTTTTAACTTTGACTCTTTGGGAAGTTAAATAAGGTCTGAAATAACAAACGTGTGCAAAAATATTTTTTAAAAAATTGTTTACTTGGGGGCAGTGATGAGGAGAAGTTAAAGTAACGAATTTTGTTTCCATTTACCCCACCTAGCCCTATTCCATCAAACAACCCTACTTTCGAGTTCAAGTATTCAAAATTTAAATTAAATGTCTTGAATATCATTAAAAAATAAATTAGAAAAAATTCAAATTGTAAATTCTCTCACAATTGCAATTTTTGTCTCATGTCAATATTCTCAACTTTAAAACTTGGTTTTGGAATAAGTTTACATGTGTCCAAAATATGGACAGTTTTAGCGAGCATATTAAAAGATTTACCACTTAAATTGCTTGCTATTATGTAAGAAAGCAAAGTCGCTTGATATTATTAAGTATTTTTCAGTAGTTTTTTTTATCAGGAAAACAGTCTTAAAAGATATTTTCTGGGTATTAATAGATTTTAAAATTGCTGGAAATTGTTTTTTAAACAAAAAAAACATTTTTTTTTAGATTTTCCATTCATGCATTTTTACTTTTTGCATTATGGATTAAATTAAGTATGGTTTTACTAAAAGTATTTTTTAAATTAAATACATTAATTTTGTTTTCAAAGTTCATTAGTTTGAAAATTCATGGAAGTATTTAGTTGCAATATAGTTTGACACTTTTAGCCAACTTTTGTAGCCAAGTACAAGTAAATTTGAGGTTATAAGCCTAAATACCAAACACTTAAAACTGATACAGAAGTGTCTTTAGTCCTGTTACCAAACTATTAAAAATTTATTTTCATCCTATTTATTTTTTTGAAAAATCCTATATATTTATATTTGGTCACTTCTACCCCTGCTCAAGTAAAATTAGAGGAATATACCTAATAAGTCTAGGATGAAAATATTTGTAAAAAAGATTTATGACATAATAATTAAAATTGTCTTATGGAGAGTATTTCACCACAAACTTGGTTCAAATTTAGCTGCAACATTAATTTTAGTGATTTTTATTTTATATTATGTTTTTAAAAAATTATTAGATGATATAATTTAAGTAAAGCTGATTTTTTTATTACCTTGTAGGAAATGTCATGTATACAAAGTCCTGCTGCTTTGAATATGTTTATCTGCTTATGTGACAAGTGCCTTCTTCCAAGTCCTACATTGTTACTAATATGTTTTTCTCTCAAGCTTATGGTTGTTACAGTAAAAAATTAAAACAATAAAATAAAAAAATTAAGTCAAACTGTGTTTTGCTTACATTTTAGTTATTTTTATGTCTACTATCAAATAAAAATCAAGTGTAAATTAACTAATTCATTCTTAATTATCTAAAAATGTGTTTTCAACATACAAAACATTCTAATTTGGAAAATTAATATTTTTGGATAAGCATTAGCATTTAATGCATTAAAAATTAAGTTGACTAAATAATTTGAAATTCGGTTAAACATGTTATAGGTGCCTTTTGTTGATTTTTAGTAGAACTTCAAAATCCTTTTAATACATAATATAATCGTTCATTTATTCTGTAAATAGGTTACTTTTTTGTGATTGGTATGTTTTGTCCTGTGCACTGGTTATTTACAAAAAATGGTTAAAATATGCTAACTTGATCAAATGAATTGACACCATTTCTCTCTGATTAATTATTTAAATTAAGTTAGCATATTTTAACTATTGAAGGCTAACCTAACCAGTGTCTAGGGCAAATAACAGGTCATTCACGTCATACCGAATACGTGAAAAAAACGTTATCGAATCACGTGAAAATCACGTCGTTTAACCACGTATAAAAAACGTCATAAAATCACGTAAATATGATCACATATGCCGTCAAAATCACGTCCTAAATGCCGTCAAAATTCACGACACATATGACGTCAAATTCACGTCATTTGTGACGTGTAAAATCACGTAAATTTAATACGTCGTTTATAACGTCCAAATCACGTAAATATGATCACGTCGTATATAACGTCAAAATCACGCCATAAAATCACGTCACATATGTTGTCAAATTCACGTCATTTATGACGTCGAAAATGACGACGAAAGGTTGGACATTTCGACGCAAAACATGACGTCAATTTTAAGGCATTTTTTGACGAAAAAATGACGTCAAAAATCACGTCATTCGTCTACTTGGGTTGCTATTTTATCAAAATTCGTGGCATGCGTTATAACCCAGCTTTTAACTTTTTATTCGATTTTAACTTACAACAATCAATTTCACTTAGATCACCCCGTACCTGTATTCCTCCATTCCATTTTCGCATTCAAAACATCATTGATGAATTCGGAATAAACCTTGGCAAAATAGCCCAGTCTCCTACATTAATACCTCCTTGGGAGGGCATTCATCTCGAAATAGATACTTCATTTACATCCCATACTAAGTCATTAACTCCCGATTGTGTTTATCAAAGTCTGTTTCAGGAACACCGGGAAGAGTTCTCTGATTTTGTACCCATTTTCACAGATGGATCTAAGTCTTTGACTCATGTCGCCGCAGCTGCAGTTTCTCAAAGCGCCACCATAACCGATACACTCCCTGTTTCGACATCGATCTACACTGCCGAGCTACACGCTCTCAGAATGGCGGTAGAATTGTCATTAAATAAAAGGAAAACGATCATCTACTCCGATTCATTATCTTCATTACAAAGCCTACAAGCTCATAAGCCACCTGATCATCCTATTTTAATCGATTTATTGAAGGAAGTCTCCCGTCTTGCCAAGAGAGGCAATGACATCCGCTTTTTCTGGATTCCCGGACATGTAGGGATTACCGGAAACGAGCTCGCTGACAGAGCGGCTCGGGAAACCCGAATAGGAGGAAACCCGAATCGGTTCCCTGTTCCGCCTCCCGACTACAAACCTATATTCAAACAGAAAATGAATGACTTATGGCAAAAGGAGTGGGATCAAGAGAGCGAAAACAAACTTCATTTTATCATGCCTCACCTTACGCAACCTCACAACATTCATCTCAGTCGGCAAGAGGAAGTTATCATCACAAGGCTAAGAATCGGGCACTCACGATTCACTCACCGTCATCTGTTAGCGGGAGAACCCCCACCCATGTGTACGAAATGCAATGTCATCTATACCATCAAACACATCCTATGTGAATGTCCCTCCTTTAACTCGCCTAGAATGTCTATTTTCAAAAAAGCAAATTTTACGTTGCCTGAAATTTTAAACCATCATTCCGATTTTAAACCCATCTTCCAATTCATTAAACTTATTGGATTCATGAATCATATTTAATCTTTTACTCTAACATTCTAATTTTTTAAAAATGACATTTTATTGTATTTTAAATGAGAGATGTATAGAGTACATCCGACAAAGGCCTTTGGCCTTCTAAAGTTGTTTTAATGTCTTTTCTGGCGCATAATATCCTGATGTGGATCATGTGCCATAAAAAACCAATCAACCAACCAACCTCTTTTCCCTGGCATACCGTTTGGTTTAGTCCATCCTATGTAAGATTTACCTTTCTCCCTTAATTTTTTTATTTTTGAAGTCATGCCAGTCACTTTTTTTAGCGATCCGTCTTCTTTCTATAAGTCCTTCAGTTGTTGATTCCGGGTGCTGCAACAGTTTCTCTTCAGATGAAATTGAAATCAGACGAGTTTCCTCATTTGAATTTTCTTCTGGAATCCATGTCGGGTCATCAACGATTTCACTGTCAATGCCAGCTTCTAGATTGATCGTATTTACTGAATGTGGTGGTGTTGAGATTTCCTGCATAGCAATCGGATCTTCATCAGTTTGAATGCTGTTGTGGTCCTCCATACTCTCGTCATTATCCAATAAACCAAGTGAAGGATTATTCCCTTCTATAAAAACGTCCATTTCTTCTTTAGCGACTTCAAAAGCAGGCGGTACGCAAGTGTCGTCTAACTTCAAGTTTGAAAAAGTCTGACTTTCACGAGGTGTTTTCAAAAATCAACAAGGAACAGAGAACCACAAAATACTGGTTTTCACAAAAAAAACGCAAATAGAAATATTAATATAATCATTAAATATTTAGTGTTAGAAATATTTGGGAACTTCTAAGTCAGTTTTGAAAATTTAACAGCGTAGTTAAGTTTGAAGTTTAACTGCGTAGTTCGTAATGCCTAATAAAATTTAGGGATTCAGATTGACCGATCGATTTTTTTAAAGTTTTATAGAATTACAAATGAAACCACGCCGATACAAAATGATGAAAACTTAGTCACAACCCCCAAGTGTAAATTTAAAAAAATTGATTGTCGAGATGGATAATTAATGAAATTAAAATCAGTGTACGCATTTATCTGATCAAAAACCCCACAGTAGGTATTGTTTGGATTTGCATTGATCGAACACCAGCTTTTCACTCTAGCCATAATGCCCTTTCACCATATAGTCTCCACAGTGGAGATTACATAACTCAATTTTTAGAGAAATGATTAATAAATTAACAACTTTATAAATTAACCATTTAAGAGAAATTTTTAGAAATTAAGTTTCGCCGAAATTCAGATCGTCCAGGACTCTTGATCCAAAAAAAATTTTGTGTTCATTGTAATAACCAGTATTCCTAAATATTACAACTCTTTAATTATCTATTTTTTACATAAAACTATCCAATCATACAAAATATAGAGAAAGAAAAATGCACTTTTAAGTAAAATTAAAATTTCTTGTCGCAGATACCGATTTGTGTGTCTTAATTTTAAAAATCTCCGACTAAACTGCAAGCTCAAGTAACTTTATGAATATTCAACTCCTTTTTGGCGAATAATCTCCTTGGCGGAAAAGGTTCTTCCATAGTAAATCTGACTAAGGTTGTCGTTTACGAGGTATCACTTCTTCACCGACGATAGTTTATGTAACAAGTTATATTTTAAAAGCAATGTGTGGAGGGAGGAATGGGACATGCAAATCATCTGCAAAAATCAGCTTAAACTTGTCTGTTTAAATCTGCAAAAATGTAAACAAAATTTAAAAATATTAATTTCTGATAGCTATCTTTATCGCTTCAATTGAAATGCTTTTCTTTTCTTGAAGTACTACATTGTAATTCAATTATTGATTCTTAACACCATGGGACAGAGTTCAAGTGTACTAAATATTTTTTAAAAATTATTCTATAATAGATATAAGATTGAAAGCTGTTTAACAATGTGGGCAAAGGTTAAAATAATAGTAGGTAAAATACTAGGCCCTTTCTCATTATGACATTTTACTAATTTTCTTTACTTTTCAAAAGTGTCCCACTCCTCCCATACTCATGTCCCACTCCTCCCACCCATGAGGGAGGAATGGGACAAAATTCTTGTAATTTGAATGATCAAAAGTGATAAAATTAAACAACATTTAAGAACTGTATATTTTTAAAAAAATAAGTTAAAACATGTAAGTTTATTATCCAACCATTTGCATCTATGAATAAGCAGGGGATAATGAATAAAAAAATATTTAGTGAAAATTGTCCCATTCCTCCCTCCTCTCCCCTACATATGAAACCATGTTTTTATAGTTTAAATTTTTTTATATAGATTTTTCTCAAACATGGGGAGTGAACCATGTTTTTGTCCTTGTAATTTTTTCCGCTTCTTCGAACAAATGCTAAAGAAAAAAATTCTAGCAAAAAAAATGCTAAATTTCCAGTTGACACCTAAAAGTTACTAACATCCAAATTTTTTTCATAAGCTTGAGAATACTGGCGTGAACTACGGTGAAATCATACCAATTTAATATTCAAAGTCAAGAATATGGATGCAAACAAGGCTATTTTGAGTTAAAATCCTCTATCCATCTGTAATTTAAATCTTGCAAATTAATGTCCACCACAAGTTTAATAACACTTTTGCATAATTTTATTATGGGAGTATTTACTATGCTTTTTTACAGAAATAAATAATAAATCTTATCTGTAAACAATTAAAGTTATCCATGGAAAAAAAGAATATAATATAAAAAAAACAGCAACATTAAAGTTATCCCTGAAAAAGAAACCTAATCTGTAAATAACTAAAAGATAGGCCTGAAATAGAAAAAAACTTGCCAAGAACACAATTAAGAAAACCAAGTTAAAGTTAAAACAGCAAAGTTTATTGAAATAATTTTTTATAACAAGTACTTTTTACAGATTATGATATTTTTTACACAATTGAGACATGATTTAAAAAATAAAACAAATTACACGTTGTTAAAAAACATAACCATGAAAAATGAAGAAAACACAATGAAAAAATATAAATAAGTTAAGAACCACAAAGTGATTACATACATCATAGATATAAAAAAAACTTTTAAATATTACGATTTATTCATAAACATGTTTGTAAATATTTTGCACAAATGAGACATGATTTAAAAACAAAAAAAAACTATAAGTTATTGGAAAAAAGTTAACCATGAAAAATGATGAAAACACAATGAAATTTTAAAGAGAACAAACAAAGTTTACTGTATTTAATTTATAGCAAAAAAAAAGTGTTACGTTAATGGTAAAAAAAACGCCTTCTCACATTTACACAAATATGAAGCTAAAGGTATCTTTAAAGGTATCAACCTCACATTTATTTAAACGTAAGAAGGAGTCTTCTATTGTTAATGTGTCGTGCGTGGTAAGAAAAAGATTGTGAACGACTAAATGTTCATCTATTATACATCCAATTACTTTATTGTCAGCCACAAACCCTGCAGAGGGGGTATTCACGTCAACCCTGGCAAGCTTTCGGGTGAAATCACACCAGGTATGTAAAGACATTGTGACCCCAGCTCCATAAGCATCATGGCCTCTAAATCTTCTAATACTTAAATAATCATTTTCTCTTTCAGATTCTAAAGATACTTTTATATCTCCTTTTTAATATAAATTTTCTCAATTTCCAATGGTTCCGGTTCTTTTAGTGGCTTTACAAACATGATAGGTCGTGAAGCCACAGTCTCACTAATAATACTCTGGCTAGGAGCATCCTTTTAAAAAAATAGATTGTTATTTATCATTTAAAATATACAACAAAATCAAAGCACTGAATTAGTTTGAAAAAATTAAATAAATCATACCAAAATAGAATATTATAAAAGTTAAATAATAAGTTTTCTTTTTTAAATTTTATTCTTTGCATATATAGTATTAGACTTTTTTTTAAAACATAATACTCACATTAGAGAGGGAATCGTGCATTACCAGAGCCTCAGATGTGGACACCGTAATAGGGTATGGAGCATCCTTTTTTTAAAAAAAAGATTATGTTACTTACCAACTAAAAATATGCAACAAAATCAAAGCAATGAAATAGTTTTAAAAATATTAAGTTATATATTAATGCTAAAAATTTTTCACCACAAAAGTTAAATGAACACTTAACAAATGAAATCACCCTTTACATAAATTATACTATTTATTATTGATAAATCATACTAAAATAGAATATTATAAAAGTTAAAAAAATAATGAATTATCATTAATTTACTCACATTAGAGTGGGAATCCTGCACTTCAAGGCATCGGGTACAGGTCTAACACTAACAACTCTCGTTGGCAGTAATACTGATAATACTCGGGCTAGGAGCATCCTTTTTAAAAAAGATGTTATTTAGCATTTAAAATATGCAACAAAATCAAAGCACTGAATTAGTTTGAAAAATTAAATAAATCACACTAAAATAGAATAGAATAAAAGTTAGATAATAAGTTTTCTATTTAAATTTTATTTTTTACATAGAACTATACTATTAGACAATTTAAAAAATACTAACATTAGAGTGGGAATCATCCACTTCCAGGGCCTCAGGTGTGGATGCCAAACTAGGGTAAGGAGCATCTTTTTTTAAAAACAAAAAAAATATTATGTTACTTACCAATAGTCAACAAAATAAAAAAAACACTAAATTAGTTTAAAAATTAAATGATAAATTCTTACTGAAATATTTTCAACAAGAAAATCTTTTTAAATTTATTCTTTACCTAGACCTATTAGGCTTTTTAAAAAATAATACTCACATTAGAGATGGATTCATGCATCATATTAAAGTGGGAATTATGCTCTTCCAATACCTCAGGTGTTAATGCAATATTTGAGAAAGGAGCATCCTTTAAAAAAAAAGATTAAGTTATTTACCAACTTAAAATATACAACAAAGCTAAAGCACTGAATAATTTTTAAGAAATTATATGATAAATTAATTGTAATCCAACTCGCTGAACTTAATACACTTTACAAAACAATTAAACAATTTACAAAAAAAAAAAGGTCAACCAACTTTCCAAAAATACTTCACCAAATCCACTCCATGAATAAATCTCCTTTAAAAGTTTGAATATATATAAACTCGAACTTATCAAAAATTTAAACGAAATGTTTTTAAAAATATTCATCTTAATTATTTTTAATCTATGATTAACTAATCTATGATTAATTAATTAATATGATTTTAATCTAAAAGTAACTATTTCAAATTGTTTATCAATATTCGGACCAAACAAAAACCATTATTTTAAAGTAACTCGTTAGTATAATATGCCTAGTGTTTATCATTTTTTTTAAACCCAGACAATACCGTTTAAGCAATTGAAAATAATAAGAGACAAAACATCACTCTATGTTTACAATTAATTTCGATAAAATCAGACTAAAAATTATAAATATTGTACAAAAACTGTGAAATTTTAGTATAAAATGGCGTTCATGTAAGTTTTCAGAATATGTTTTTATCAGTCTTTGAGTGATATTTCATCAAGAAAGTACTTTTTTAAAAGGTAAAAAACATGTTTCATCTAAAAATATAGCGTTAATCGGTCGTTGTGATTGGATTCATAATAATTTGAATGACAGTACTTGCTTTGTAACTGCGACCTTATCCGTAATCTAAAAAAATGGAAATATTTTAAAATTGAGAATTTTTTTGAAAAATCGAAGGGCTTACTCGGAAATCCGGAAAGAATCCGGACATTTTGATACCATATATGTGTCTTTCGGTTCAGTAATTAAAAAGCCTTTCTCTGGAAACCGTTCACTAAAAACTTTTTTTTAGAATAGAGAGATAATACTCACGTTAGAGGGGGAATCATGTATTTCCACTACAGATCTTACACTTATAATCCTCGGAGTAGGAACATCCTATTTATTAATGAAAAAAAAATATAAAAGTTAAATAATGGATCATCATTAGGTTTTTAATTTTACTCTATGCGTTTTATATACAGACTTTTTAAAAAAAATAATACTCACATTTGAGAGGGAATTGCTCATTTTCAAAGCATCGAAATAGGATGAGGTGTTAGGCAACGATGATTTTAGCTTTTTCGCACAGGACCCCCTATTCATGTCATCACAGCATTTTCTTTTCTGTTTAAGAAAAAAAAACAAGTTTATAAATGATATCACTTATGAAAATGAATAAGAAAAATAACTAATATTAAACTTTTAACTTATTAAGAATGAATAATCAGCGAATTTAATTTAAAAAAACCCAATTTTCGAGATTACATCAAAATTATTTACTTTCTGGTCTGTTCTTAAAGACAAAGGAAACCCCTCTTTTTCTTCTATTATTTCTATCTCATCTTCCTTCGCTGGAACACATCCTATTATTTCGATATCATCATCTTCCTCTTCAATAAAGATGATGGGGTAAGCAGGATTCTGAAATAAATACAATAAAATATACAAAACTTTTAACTTATTAAGAATGAATAATCAGCGAATTTAATAAAAAAAACCCAATTTTCGAGATTACATCAAAATTATTTACTTTCTGGTCTGTTCTTAAAGACAAAGGAACCCCCTCTTTTTCTTCTATTGTTTCTATCTCATCTTCCTTCGCTGGAACACATCCTATTATTTCGATATCATCATCTTCCTCTTCAATAAAGATGATGGGGTAAGCAGGATTCTGAAATAAATACAATAAAATATACAAATTTAAAGTAAACAACACAACAAAACAGAAAAAAAACAGCGTACAAATTATTTAAAGTTAAAAGCTATTCCCAATTAATACATTGTAAGTACATGTGAAAAAAAATTAACTATAAATTTCATTTAGCACATATTAAAAAATATTTTTTTACAAAAGAATAAGATGCAAGTTTGAAAAATTTTTTTTTAAATTATTCAGCAGCTAAAAAAAATTAAGCAGGTAAGATTTTTTATTTAATGTAGAGTAATATTCATGTTCTAAATATGTTAATCCATATGTTAAATCACATGTAATTCCATTTTAGGATGATTAAAGCAATAAGTAATTTGGTAATTAAGGACAATTCAAAACATGTTTTTGCATGCCTTCTGAGGTCAAAACTTACGTCGCAAGTCTGAACACCTGGTGTTTACTCAAATCTTCATTAATTAAAATTAATACTTTAATTAAAAATTATCTAGCGATTAATCATGGAGTAAAACAACTTCATTTCGCTCCAGTACTCAAAGGGTTAAGGAAAAACCTTGAAAAAAAGCACAAGTCCCCATTTTAGTATTCAAAGGGTTAAGGTAAATTAGGGTAATAAATCATCTAATTAGGGTTAATTAAAATTATCTAATTAATAATATAATTAGGGGTAATTAAGACAATATATGACCACGCCCCCTTCCGGTGACGTCACTAGCCACGCCCTCTGACGTCACGAGGCCACACCCCTTCTCATCTAGTAGAATGGGCAGGAAACCTCAGAGCCCCTGCCCTCCTACCCAATGTCGTAGATCTGTCATTTTCACACTACTGAGGATTTATGTACAAATATGATATGCGATTATGGGATGTAAAGGTAAACATAAAAATAATAATTTTCTTAGGCTTGTAGTAAATTTAAACAAATTTGTGGTGAGGAGCAACAACAAAATGCAAACAAGCTATTCATATACAGAGATGTATATACAGAGGTGAAGATTTATGTACAAATATGATATGCGCGGTTATGGGATGTAAAGGTAAACATAAAAATAATAATTTTCTGAGGCTGTAGTAAATTTAATCAAATTTATGGTGAGCAACAACAAAATGCAAACAAGCTATTCATATACAGAGGTGAGGATATATGTACAAATATGATGATATATACATGCAGATGGTTTAGGGTCTTGGTCTACTCCTCTGGTTGTCTAAATGTTCGGCGGTGGCAAGTCTTACACTGACAGCTTCAGGGTCATTCTCTTCAACAGTGGTGATAACTTGGGTGCTTTCCCTGTGGCCTTGGGAAGCTTCATCCATCCAAGAGGTATCAACAGAATCGTTGTTAAATTCACAAATGTTGTGAAGGACACAACAAGTGAGGATTACCTTCCTCATGGTCGATGGAAAAATCCATTCTTTTTGGTTGGTTGGTTGGTGGGGTTTTATGGCGCAAGAGCCATATTTGGCCATTCCGCGCCAAACACAAGACATTTATACTCTAGACTTTAAAATTATACACGATTTATGCAGTTTATATCGCGTAGAAAATGAAAGATATTTTTGTGGTACTCATCACCTATAATATCAGATAGCGTTGGATATTCTACGCCTAGTCTCAGTCGCCTAACTTGTCGAAATCTCGGACACTCTGATAATATATGTTTGACAGATAAAATAACATTACAAGACGGGCATGTAGGCGGAGGTTCTCCATGAAAGAGGTGCTTGTGTGTAAAATAAGTGTGTCCAATTCGGAGCCTTGTCAACTTTACATCTAAAAATCTATTAAGTTTTGTTTCAGGGAAACCAGTTACATAGGGTTTAATTTCATACAGCTTATTTCTAAACTCTATATCCCACGAGTATTGCCAGTTCGTCTTTATTGAGTTTCTAATATGTGTTAAAATATCGCAGAATGGGATAAAAGAGTTGTTTTGTAGAGTGGCTGTTTTTGCAGCCAAGTCAGCTTTGTCGTTGCCGGGAATGCCCGTATGTCCAGGAATCCAGCAGAATTTAATTGAAAATCCCCTGTCCTTTAAGTCTGAGTAGGTATTGATGATTTGTAGTATGATAGGGTGGCTCTTTTGATTATAGTTTCGAAGGGCATCTAAACAGCTTCTAGAATCAGAGTATAAAATGAAATTTTTATTATGAGAGTATTTTAGTTTATTCATTGCCAAGAGGATAGCCCAGCTCTCAGATGTGAACACGGAACACCGTTTGTCAAGTTTCCTGGATATAACTCCGTTGTCAAAAATTGCTGCACACCCTACATGGGTGTTAGTTTTAGATCCGTCGGTATATATTTCAGCATAGTTGGAGTAAACTTGTCTATGTGTATTAAAAAGAGAGTTAAAAACGATATTGCATGTGGTGGATTTCCTCCACTCACAAAAGTCGAGAATGAAATCCAATTCTCTCGGTTTCCAGGGTGAAATTTTTAGGCTATTTTTCAAAGGGTTCAGGTTCTCAATGCTTAATAACGACAGTAAGTTCGGCATTCGAATGCCAAATGTGGGGGTAAAGGATGGTTTTGAAGAAAAATGATTTTTAAATTTGGGATACTCTATTGTTTGAAACAGGGGGTGTAAAGGATTTGACTTAATTTTAAAATAGTATCGCAATTGAATATTTGCTCGTCTGAACTGTAAACTTGGTTGACCAGCCATGACGTAAAGGCTGTGGACAGGAGAAGTCCTAAAGGCTCCTAGGGATAGTCGTAATCCCTGGTGATGGATTGTGTCGAGGCTTTTCAAAGCAGTTTTAGAGGCAGACCCATAAACAGAGCAACCATAGTCAAGTTTGGAACGAACAGTGGCGTCATAAATCTTTAAAAGGTATTGAGAGTTTGCTCCCCAAGATGTACTTGTCAAAAATTTTAAAATGTTCAATGCTTTAGTGCAGTTCCGTTTAAGTGAATTAATATGAGGCTTGAAAGTTAGTTTAGAGTCGAAGATTATGCCCAAGAACCGTCCCTGAGTCTCAACAGGGATAGGGTTTCCATTCAGTAAGACTTTGGGTTCAGGAAAGATCCCTCGTTTTCTAGTAAAATTGATACACACAGATTTCTGAGGTGATATCACAAATCCGTTTTTGTTCGTCCAAGAGTTAATATTGTTTACTGCAGTTTGCAAAAGTCTTTCTATAGAATCAATGTCAGTTCCACTGCAAAAAATTTGGAAGTCGTCGACAAAAAGAGTGCCATTGACTCCAGGTGGTAATTGATTGATGATATCGTTAATTTTAATGATAAAAAGAGTGACACTCAGGACACTTCCCTGGGGTACTCCCTCCTCTTGATAGCAATCGTCTGAATATATGTCATTGATGCGAACGTTGAAAGTTCTTATCTGTAAGAAGTTATGGATGAAAGTGGGAAGGTTCCCCCTCAAACCCATATTGTAAAGATCACGTAAAATACCATAGCGCCATGTTCGATCGTATGCTTTTTCCATATCGAAAAATATGGATACCAAATGACGATTTCTAACGAACGCCTCTCTGATTGCAGATTCCAATAAAATCATATTGTCGTTTGTGCTGCGTCCAAAACGAAATCCGCTTTGATAATTTGATAAGTGTCGTCCTTTTTCTAAAAAATATACTAATCTAGTGTTAATCATTCTTTCTAGTAGTTTGCAGAAGCAACTCGTCAAGGCTATGGGTCTATAATTGTTAGGGTCGGCAGCATCTTTCCCAGGTTTTGGAATAGCTACAACAGTAGCCCTCCTCCAAGAAGTCGGGAAAACACCCTCGTTCCATATTCTGTTAAATAATGATAGAATGTTGAGTAATGAGTCTTCGTTTAGATGTTTAAACATGTCATAATGGATGTGATCGGGACCAGGTGATGTGGGATGTGATTTTACGAGTGAATGTCTGAGTTCGATGATACTAAAATCTTGATTATAGTCGAAGGAGGACGACGAGTTAAAGTCGAGAGTTGGTTGGTTGGTTTGGTTTTTATGGCACAAGGCCCATATCAGGGCATGTTAAAGTCGAGAGATTTCAGCTCTTCACTTCGTTTGTAAGTAATAAAATCTGATGGATATGAGATTTCATGCGACACTCTGGAGAAAGCGTTCCCGAGAGTATCCGCAATCGTTTTGACATCATATATTATGTCATTATTGATTTTTAAGGACGAGATTGACTGTGAGATAAAGCGGCCCGAAATCTTTTTAACCTTGTCCCAGAGGACTTTCGACGAGACCTTTCCCTGGATTGAGGATATATATTTTTCCCAGGACTCTCTCTGGGCTCTCCTTCTCACCTTGCGGAACTCCGCCTTCGCCCGTTTAAACGAGATGAAATTATTAGTTGTCGGGTATCTCCTAAAAATGGACCATGATTTCTTTTGTTTCTTCAGAGCGTCTTTGCACTCTTCGTTCCAGTAAGGCTTATTAATTTTTGTTTGTCTCCCTGACGTTTTGGGAATTGTCATTTCGGCTGCCGCGAGAATGACAGATGTCACCCTCTCTACAGCTTCATCTATAGAACCAATATTGGTCATGTCAGGAGTAATAATAGCTAGTGTCTGAAAAAATTCCCAGTCTGCTTTGGATAAAATGAATCTCTGTGGCCTTCTAGATGATGGAAGGTCTTTAGATAGAACAGATAAAATCAAAGGAAAGTGGTCACTATTATGGAGATCGTCATGGACTCTAAAATTCAATAATGGTAACAATGATGGCGAACATAATGCCAAGTCAAGATGATGGTATGTTCTAGATGGGAAATGGAAATAAGTTGGGGTCGCGTCGTTAAGAACGCAGAGCCCGTAGTCATCTATAAAATTTTCGACAAGTTTACCTCTATTGTTAGTGTCATTGCTTCCCCAAATAGGGTTGTGTCCGTTAAAGTCTCCCAGTAGTATGAGAGGTGATGGCAATTGTGCAATGAGGTTATTAAGGTCCTGCTGATTAATGTCTTCATTTGGAGGTAAGTATATAGAGCATATGGTGGTTAATGTGTTTAATTTAATTCGAATGGCGACTGCTTGGATGTTTGTTTGCAGATTGAGAGCTGAGGAAGGAAAGCTATTGTTTGCGAGGAGTGCTGTGCCACCTGAAGCTCGACTACCATCTGTATGATCCTTTCGGTACAGCTGGTAGTTCTTCAGTCTCAATGAATTGTGAGGGAGTAGGTAAGTCTCTTGTAATGTAAAGATGATAGGATTAAAATCATTAATCAATGATTTGAAATCGTCAAGGTGAGAATAAAAACCATGACAATTCCAATTTAAAATGTTGGTCCCTATAATTTAGGTTTTTTTGGTTTATTTCGACTTGCGCCGCCTTTAGAATTTAAAACATCCTCATCAGCTTCCAAGTTAGAATTAGAGCTTGCTTTTTGTTTTGCATTTAGTCTATTGTTTCTAGGAGGTATGTTTTTAGGTGAACTATTTCCATTAGAAGTATTGTTTGTATTATTTCCAGGTTGGCGTTGATTTGACACGTTTTGAGGTGGGCTAATAATTGTTTTGGGTATAGAGCTATTTCCATTATTGATATAGTTTTTATTTATATTTTCAGGTTGACTTTGAGTTGCTACTGTTTGGGATGAGATTGGAGGAGGAATTGAAGTTAAGGTTTGATTATTCTTTGGTTCTACTGATGATTTCTGCTTGATATTATTGTGATATGCTATGTTTGTCTGGGTGCCTCTGGTGCTGGTAGATTTAGCTGCAGATGCGTATGAGAGATTAGGGTTAGGATATCGACTCATTACTATTTTTCGGGCTTCAGGGAAAGATATATCTTGTTTGTATTTGAGAGTAACTATTTCTTTTTCTATTGTCCATCTGGGGCATGTTTTGTCGTAGGCAGGATGGTTGCCTTCACAGTTGGCACAGCAGGCAGTCTTAGAGTCGCAGTTATCAGAAACGTGTTTCTGACTTCCGCACTCGCCACACCTCGCTTTACCACGACAAATTCGAGCTGAGTGTCCAAATTTTTGGCATTTAAAGCAGCGTGAGGGGTTAGGAATATATTGGCGGACTGGGATATTAAGGTATGCTATTTTAACAGACTTTGGAAGCTCAGTGGTACTAAAGGTAAGTATTATATGTTTGGTCTTTATAATATGGTCTTGTTTCTTAATTACTATTCTTTTGACATCGATAACTTTTTGATTTTCGAGTTCAGACTGGATATCATTCTCAGTGTCATTATAAAGGTCAGGTTCTGAAATTACTCCTCTACAGGTGTTAAGGGATTTGTGTGGTGTAACTTCGATTTCTATTGTTCCAAGATTGTTTAGAGCCAATAATAATTTTGCTTGATTTGGATTTGCTACTTCTATTAATAGGTCACCTCCGGCAGTTTTCTTTATATTTTTGACTTCGCCAACCATGCCTAGTATACTTTTGTGAATAAATATAGCAGATGTTTCTTTGAATGTTCCATCCTTTCTTTTCATAATGAAGAATTTTGCATCAGTCATATTCAATTTTTTCGGTTGCTCCACTGAAGGAGAAGGGTTGGTGGTATCACCACCATGCTCAGAAGGAGAGGGGTTGGGGATTTCGGTTTGAGCGTTTTGATCGGAATCACTTTTTTCGATTTCCATAAAAAATTTTTAATAAGGGAGGGAGGAGGAGAATCCCTTCCCAACTTCCAGAGGACCAGTTTGGTGGGGCTAGCCCCAGAGTCAACAGCCAGCAGTGGCCTCGGGAGAGCCCCCCGCTCTGCCATGCAGGACCCCATCCAGGCACCACCTGGGACTACAAGACAGGCGAGATTATTCGCCAGCTGATAGAGCAGCCAGGACATTGCTGGTTAGGCAGCCCCGGGCTCCTGTACTATCTGGCGGCCTGAGACGCAAAACTCAGTTTTTAACCTGTACCCTCTACATGGCTGTCTCCTCCAAGACCCCACTTTACCAGTCCAAAGGTCCTCGAGAAGTTCAAATCCCCGCTCCCGATGCCAGTTTCCCTAGGGTCGAGCAGTCCGTTGGGTCGTCATATAAGTTATAAATCATCAGACCCAACCTCAACCCACTCAACCCTGGTATGCCACAGGACTTTGTGTTGAAGGTTGGCCTATAAAAGGCACAAATACCACAGGGGTAAAGTAAAACAACAAAAAAGAAAATTTAGTCTTAAATGAAAAACTGAAGAACTATATAAAGATATAAATAAGTGTTTGAAAAGTAAATTAAATCAAGTTTTTTATATTTACATATATAATGGTGCGTTTTCTATGGTGAGAACAAGATTGGCCTATTATAAGGCACAAAATACTGGGGTATCACCAGGCAGGCTGAAGATTTGCCTTTAAATAAGGCACAAGGACACTGGGGTACCCTCGGGATTGTGACACCCGTCACTCCTGTCAAGGTTTGCCCCGTCACACCCCAACAAGGAGTGCCCCTGAGGGCTCCATTCTTTTTGAAGGCACATAAAACGGGCCTTTAGCCTTCCGAAGGTATTCTCAATCACAACCCTTGCCCTTGAGAGGCTGTAATTGTAGCGCGTTAGGTGCCTATCCATTTGAACACGTTCAAAGAAAGGCTTTTGTAACGTTGCCATAAGGGGAAGGCAGACATTCTGAATCAAGCAGTCCGGTCCAAGAACCGGCAGTCCGCAATCAGACATTCTGAGACGTCTTTATTGCTGAGAACCTTCTTTAAGTCATACCATGGAAAATGGTTCTTGAGGCGTCTGAACAGTTTGGAGCGACGGAGGATAAGAGAGTCGTTGCTCCTCCCTGGTGAGCCAACATTCACATAGCTGAACTTAGATTCAGCATCAGCCACAGCTAAAAGTACCGTGCTATATAATTCCATATAATTATAACAGCACGAGGCGTACCGTTTGGGAGGTTTCACCTCTATGTGGGATGATCCATCAATAGCTCCCCAACATTGAGGAAAACCCCAGATACCCTCAAACGCCTCCACAGCAGCAATTATCTTAGTAGATGAGGTCGGCATTTTTATTATTCTTGGGAGAAACGTGGAAACAACAGCATCGCAAAATTCCAGGACAGCTTCGCACACTGTACTCTTAGCAACTCAAAACAGGTTAGCAACAGTCATGTACTCAGATGATGACGAAAGTTTGTAAATTGCGATTGCAACTCTTTCCAACAGGTATAGACTTCCGAAAATTAGAGTTCTTGCGTTGAGGTTGCAAACAACACTCATGACAGAGTTGTACAAATGTGCACTTGCTAACTCTGAAGTTCGCCATCCTTATCTCTTCTGGAAAGGCTGATGCAATTTTTCCATGCCATTCTGTCATTTTGGGGAGATTCCACGCATCCGGAGTTCGGATGTTATCTGCAATGACGACTGCCAGTCGAAACATCCGTCCTTGTCGAAAATCCTGTTTCTCAATCAAATTACTTAAAGCATTCCTCAGCCTTCTTCTGCAGCTCATTAAAACATTCAGCATTATAAAATTTTGAACAATTAAAAGCTCCATATATTGTATAACAAACAGAAAAATAATAGAAAGAAGAATTGGAAGTCGAATGAAGAACATTAAGTTTAGAAAACAAATTTTAGTCGTTTTCACAAAAAAATGAAAATAAAAAAATTTTCAAACGAAAATAATTCATTAGATAGTAAAATAAATAATGTAATGAAAAATTCTTTCTTCAAATCCAAACTCTCAGTTGTGGGAAGAATTTATTATGACCTAACAAAAGAGCAAACATTTGAGATTTTTTGCAATTTGTGATGTGAAGATGACTTTGAAAACGAAAATAAACTTAAAATTCGGATTTAGCGATGCAAAGAACATATAAAATCGTTCCTTAAAATACCCTCATAATTTAATATATGAATTTAAAATATTGATCGAAATTCCGCCTAAAACACATAATATTTCGTAAATAAAACTAATAACTTATTTTTTAAGCATTCTTAGTCATCAATAAATCCAAAACAAACCATTTTATTGGTAATATACCGGAAATAAAGCGCAGATTGCATATTAACAACCGCGTAAGTCCGTTTGGTCTGCGAGGCGCGAGAGTTTTATTATCGATCTTTGCTTCCCTCCCTCCCCCTTCTAAATAAATAACAATGTAAAGCACGTTATTTATAGAAAATTAAATGCTTTTTCACGTGGTATAAAATTTTTGTTGATAACATGAATAGTTTTCATTTTGTAGAGGGTAGAACTCCGCGTTTTCCTTTTTTTTGCGGAAAGGCAAAAAAATCGATGTTTTTCAGCGCGCTCTAGCTTCAAAACCACTCTTCAGAAAATCAAAGTTGATTAGTGCATTTTGTAGGAAATTTTGTTTTCTTTAACTTTGTAACAAGAAAGTTTTTTCAAAAACTAGTTCTTTAGGGTTATAATTACCAAAATTTGAAAAAAAAACTCTATTTTTCCGCGGTTTTTTTCGATTTTTGACAAAGTTGCGTTCGGCGCTCGAGGTCTAAAACTTGGATTATTCATTAGGTCAACATCATAAACAAGTCTGCAAAAAATCAGAACTACCGGATTTGACGCATGCGATGATGTATAAAGTTACTGGACTAAATTGAATATAAAGAACACTGTTTTTTTCTAATCGGAATATGCTAATGCACTGGTGTTCAAAATTAAGAGAATTTGCACATTTTTTCAATTTCTCTAGATCTACTGGATAGATTTTGATGAAATTTGGTATTAACATAGGTTGATATAATAACAAATAAATAATCCTTCAAAAATTGTAATACACACGCATGCGCAGAAGTAATAACCGCCAGAGTTGAAAGGTATGAAATGGCGGTTCCAGAATAGAGCAAAATAGTTGGTTTATAGGGGGCATGACACCCTACCACTATCATGCATGCCTCCTTGAGTGATTTTATAGCGTGAATAAGGCAGATAATAAAATTTCCTGTTCATTAAGCCTACTTTCTCAGAAACCCCGTTTCGGGGCTCTGAAGGGTATGTGGAGGGGGCTAGCGATATGCAATTGCCTTACATAGAGTCCCTCATATCTCCTCTAAAGGGGCGAAATCTTTGAATCTGGCTGCCCATTCCATATGGCGAATATCTCCCGTTTTAATGAAAATTGCTAACCTGATGAGCTCCATTAAGAGAAGGATTTCTATCAATTGAAAAGAAATTAAGACCGATAGAACCCCCAAAAGGTGAACAAAGGTCTCCAAGATATCAACACATTACCTGAAACTGTCAGTGTGTATATCAAAGGCAGGAAGGGATCTGTAACTTAAAATTTATGCAAAAATTGTCTATAATAAGGTAAAATTCAAAGGTTAGTAAGGACCTCTCTGTTAGGTCTCAAATCAATTGAACCATTGGTTCTCGATGCAATCTCATGTGGAAAGAACCAGACTGCACTGTCAGTCCTTTAATGTAGGAGAAATTGACTATTATGGAATCCGAGATTTGATGCTCTTTGTAGGAATGTTGTTACGTCTATGTCAAACTCCCTACATCTTTCAAAAGGAGAAAATCACGGTTGAAGGTAGTGTGTTGATATCTTGGAGACCTTTATTCACCTTTTGGGGGGTTCTATCGGTCTTTATTTCTTTTTAATATATAGAAATCCTTCACTTAATGGAGCTCCTCAGGTTATCAATTTCCATTAAAACGGAAGATATTCACCATATGAAATAGGCAGCCAGATTCAAAGACTTCGCCGTTTTAAAGGAGGTACGAGGGACTCTATATAAAGCAATTGCATCTTGCTACCCCTCTCCACAAAACGAGGTTTCTGAGAAAGTAGGCTTAGTGACCAGTAAATTTATAATATGTCTTATTCACGCTATAAAATCACTATAAAGGCATGCATGATAGCGGGAAGGTGTCATACCCCTTGTAAACCAACTATTTTGCTCTATTCTGGAACTGCTATTTCATACCTTTCAACTCTGGCGGTTATTACTTCTGCGCATGCGTGTGTATTACAATGTTTAATGGCTATTTATTTGGTATTATATCAACCTATGTTCATACCAAATTTCATCAAAATATCCAGTAGATCTGGATAATTTTGAACACCAGTGTAGATATTATCAATTCAAAATTTGATCTAATTTTTAATTGGTGTTTGGCACTAATAATAAATAAATTTATAATAAAAAATAAAATGATGGATTCATTTTTTTATTCTTTAGGTACGTATTTTTAATTAAAATAACTAGAGATGTTTTGAAGGAGCTGCAACATAAAACAGCTTCATCTTATGTAATTTTTCTTCATTGTTTATATTCTGGTTCTGGTCAACAACGTTGGCGGTCTGTGGGGGCTTTAAAAAATGCAAAGTTTAAAATTGCGGTTTAGGAGTTTGTTTTCACAAACAATTATAAATGAAAGTTTAAGTTGTACTCTTTAAATTTTACCAGTAGCACGGTTAGCAGTTACAATAAATAATAAATAAAGTGCTCAATCACCCTTTGCCAGTGCGAACGCCGTTTTAAGAAAACGCCCTATCCGATAAAATGCGATATGCAACAAAGGGTACTTTGGCGGCAGTGCGAACGGGGTATTAGCTGATAGAGCTAGCTTATTTTGCCTTATTGAAAAAACTTCATGTTTTTTTTATCTGATCATATTAATTTGTTTGTAAATATTTATTTTTTAAAATAGACATTCCTTATTTCCATCGAAATTAATTCTTTTTTACTGTAAGCTTTTTAATTCCTTTTAATCGCTTTTCAGATTTTTTCTGTCCTGTACGCATACATTTTTGCTCTTTTAACCCCACAAATTCAATTATTAATTCCCCTTCGTTCTCATCCTTCTTCTTACCCAATACCTTTTTATTTATTAGAGGTAACCCATAGATATTATTTGGTTGATATTCCGAGTCCCGAGTCACAAATATCCCTACTGTCTGACTCAACCGGCTTCTCATCAATCCTAGCGGCGTACCCCACCCTCATCAATCCCTCGGACAACCTCAGCCCTACAGCACCGTCAACAGTTCACCACAACATCCAAACCACAGGACCGCCAGTCTTCTCGAAACCCAGACGTCTGTCCCCTAAGCTCTGCAAAGCAGCGCAGCAGGAGTTTCAGCACATGCTCAAAATGAACATCATTCGTCCATCTAAGAGTCCTTGGGTCAGTCATGGTGCATAAGCCCAGTGGCGAGTGGAGGCCCTGTGGGGATTACCGTCGGCTCAATGCTGTCACCATCCCCGACCCATATCCCCTACCTCACATTCAGGACATCACACAGCTCCTGAGCAATAAATGCCTGTACTCCACACTGGACCTCGCACGCGCGTACCATCAGATACCAGTCCACCCAGACGACATCGAGAAGACTGCGGTCACCACACTTTTTGGCCTCTTTGAGTTCTTGTCAATGCCTTTCGGTCTAAGGAACTCTGCACAGACCTTTCAGAGGCACATCCACCAAGTGTTTCAGGGGCTGAACTTCTGCATTCCGTACCAGGATGACATCTTGGTCGCCTCAACCAGTGAGAAGGAACATCAACACCATCTTCACCAAGTATGTCAAGCCAAGCTGCTCACGGCTTAAAGTTGAACCCAGCGAAACGTGTCCTGGGGAAGTCCACCGTTAAATTCTTAGGCTGGGAGGTAACGCCCCAAAGAGTAAGACCTCTTCCGGACAAGGTAGATGCTATTTGCAACTACCCTCAACCCTTGCTGAGCTCAGGAGACTCCTCACCCCTATCAATTTTACAGGCGGTTTATCCCCAGAGCGGCCGACACCCAAGCTCCCCTCCATGATCTGTTACAAGGAGCAAAGAAGAAATATGCCAGACCTGTGCTATGGACAGAGGCCACTCTCAAGGATTTTCAACCGTGCAAGGATGACCTAGCACAGGTCACTACCCTTGCATACCTGTCAGCGGCGTCTAACCTATCCCTTATGGTGGACGCCTCTGACACTGCTATTGGTGCAGTTGTACACACCCATACCAACAACACACCCCGACCTGTTGTCTTCTTTTCAAAGAAACTGTCACCAACCGAAAGAAGGTACTCTACTTACGACAGGGAGCTGCCGGCCATTTACGCCGCAATCAAACACTTCAGGCATTTCCTTGAAGGTCGACAGTTCAGGATTTTCACCGATCACAAGCCTCTGACCTTTGCTTTCAAAAACCCTTCCCCTAATGCATCTCCAAGACAACTCCGTCAACTTGACTTTGTGTCACTGTTATCAACTGATGTAGTGCATGTGTCGGGACTGTCCAACACGGTGGCAGACTCCCAATCCAGAGTACAGGAGGTCACTTGTGCTCCTCCTGTTGACTTTGACGCTCTGGCAGAAGAGCAACCCCAGGACCCAGATATCCTTGACCTCCTCTCGTCCCCAGCAGCACACGGTCTCAACTTGCAGAAACTAAAAACTCCTTCGGGGGCTGACTTATTTTGTGACATTAACAAACATATACGACCTTATGTGGCCCCTAAGTACAGACGCCAGGTGTTCCTTGCTCTGCATTACTTGGCCCACCCTGGTATCAAGGCCTCCCGCCAGCTTCTTCGGCAGCGCTTTATGTGGCCAGGCAGGTCGAAAGACGTTGGAGACGTACACACGTCTTTGTCAGGAATGACATGGTCACACCACCTTTGACCCGTCCCTACAATGGACCTTACCTGGTGGTCAGCCTTTTTACCAAGACCTTCAAGGTGGAGATAAAAAGAAAAAAAGGTGGTTGTGAGTGTGGATCGACTGAAACCAGCATTGTCATTACCAGCCACTTTTCCCGTCAAAAGCCAGCGGCACACCAGATCCTGCACCCTCCACGTCGACCTCCCCTCCTGTAGTAAAGCCCTCTACCACCACTCGTTCTGGTAGAGTGGTCCGCTTCAAAACTCCAAGTATCTTTGATCAGTGTCTCGAACACTTGCGGGGGAGTACCGTGGTGAACCCTCTGCATGTGGCAGGAAAAAGGAGTACAACTTCTATAGAAGAAAAAACAACAACGCTTTTGCAAGTGACTCTCTCACTTCGCTTGCTTCCTGTGTGGCACGTGCTTCATGTGAATATCTTAAATTCTAGTAGCTATTCATTTAATATTTTAACCCCAATACCCCGTTCGCACTGGCAGACTAAAGACCCTTTATTTTCGTTAACACTTTGTTGTCATGGAAACAAAGGCAAAATCGTCCCATCTTCAATAAAAGCGTTTTTTTTTAATCTTTTTTTTACTTTTTAGTCATCGTATTTCTTTAAACAAAAACTAAAAAAAATATTTATTTCAACCATATTTAATCAAATGATATGAGAAAACTCCCCAACTTCAGTTATGCTAATATTTTCCATTATCTGGTGTCCCAGAAAATATATACCTTTGAGGCCTTGAAAAATTACAAGGCTTTGGAAAGTTATAATTTCTTATTAAGTGGGAAAATTAGCAACTTAAAGGTAACATAAATTATCATGGGATAAGATAATTGCTTTTTTCACTGATTTTAATTGATTGTTACTTATATATTAAAAAATCTGAAAAGTGAAAACATATTTAAATTTTTATACCCAACTTTAAAAAATTCCTGTTATGTAATAAATGCTTTCTGAACTGTATGACTAATAGAATTCTTTTCAAAAAAGTGAAATAACTTAAAAAAATATTTGCGAGAAAGTTTTGCCAAAGACTATGTAAAAAAGCATTTAAACATCCACAGATATATTTAATTTAATGTAATTAAATTTACTGTAACAGTCATTAAAAGATGTTAAAAGTGTAAGATTCGTCTTAAATACTATTTCTTCTAATTTTATGTCTAGGTTTACAGGAATAATTCACTGAAAATTTGTATGATATATTGTAAGGTTCAAGCAAGTCAAACCCTCTCAAAATATCACAAGTCCTGGGCTGTAGTCCTATGTGATGGCGATATCCTGAATGCTCATTGCACTTGCATGGCAGGGTAAGAATTACTTTTTAAAAATATAAATTTTTTACCATTCTGATGGTTGAAAAATGTTTAAATTCACTTATAACTCAACTCACTCAATTTTTTTCAAGGATTAGGATTTTTTCGGATTAGGATTATTAAGATTTTTTACTCCATAAGTAAATTGTACCTTTAGAAGAACGATTGCCCAACTTCTAAGTAATTTAGTAGTACTATGAGTTGGTCTTGGTGAGTATTTGCCAAGTTTTCTACATTTGGCTGGATTGTTTAACCAAGAATTCAACCATGAAACACTTTTGAATCATCTTGTGTTATAGTTTCAAAATCTTGTTCGTTTATTACAAGTAAAAGAAAAATATACTGTCCGTTGGCAGTTATAAAATTTGTTATTTAATATAATTATTGTACTGATATTTTTCTATAGACTCGGAGAAGCTTGTTCTCACATTGCAGCACTTTTCTTTGCTGTGGAAACAGCAGTGAAAGAGGGTGTTTCTAACCCTTCCTGTACCTCTTTGCCCTGTACTTGGAAAAAAACAAGCAAAAAGGTAGATTTTACACTTTTATTGAAAAGCTCATAATTCTTAATTGAAATTATCTGTTCCATTAACCCTTTCCACAAGTATTGATAAATTATTATTTACTTAGGTTGATGCGATACCTGCCTCTGAAATAAGTTTCAGGCACTAATCTAGAGATAAGCTGGTTGTGAAGAAGACTGCTCAAGCCTTACCTTCAGAAGGGGCATACATAATTTTTTTAAATTTTCCAAGAGTAACTTTATACAGAATTTATGGAACAAATTCCGTTGTTTTTCATACTTAAATTTCTTAATAAAAAGTACATCTTTCATGTAATACTCATCAAATAATTGTCATTACATATTTATTATTAATTTTAAAAATTGTTATTTTATCCTTTTACCACTTTAAGGAAAACACCTCTGAACTTTATTATATAATTAAAATTTACTTGAATGACTTTAAACATATATTTTTGATTAAGATTAATTAGTACAAATGCAATGTAATTATGGGTTCTTAATTCAAATTATAAATAATTTTGATAAACGGAATTTATTTTTAGGAAAATCATCCAAGTGCTCCTGTCCTCACCCTTTACTCAGACAGTGAGGGTACTGACACAGCCAGCGAGTCTGAAGACGAGATCGAATCACCCAAAAATTTTGTTGAGGTCATTGGGGAGCTGCAGTCCACAGAAATAAAAAAGCTGCCACTGAACCAAAGAGTGGATATTCTTATGAAAGAAATCGCAGCCTTAAATGTTGATCGGTGTGGAATAGAGAGGGACACTCGCATGCAAAACTCATCCCCCCTGTGGATGTTTCACAGGCTAGGTAGAGTTACGTCTTTTCTGTTCCACTGTATCACCCGGTTAAAAACGGGTCATGAAAAGGTCATAAGAGCGATACTTCAGAAGGATCCACCTTTTATTAATGATGATATGCGTTGGGGGCAAGAAAATGAAAAGAAAGCGATTGAAAAGTTTGTTTCCATAATGAAAGACCAACATATGAACTTTCAATACGAAGAAACTGGACTCATGCTAGACGAGAAGTTTTGCTTCTTGGGTGCCTCTCCGGATGGAAAGGTGATTTGCGACTGCTGCGGCATTTCCCTTGAGGAAGTCAAATGCCCTGCCTCTATAAAGAATATGGCAGTGAAAGAGGGTACTAATTCATCTCGCTTTTGCCTGGACAACAGTTTAATTTTAAAAACTAATCATAAATATTATGACCAGGTACAAGGTCAGATGGATATCTGGAAATGTGCCACTTGTTATTTTGTGGTATACACTGAGGTAGACAGTGTTATTCTTAGGATTTTTTTGGAGGAGTAAAAATACTCCTTGACTTTTTTAGGAGGCGTGAAATACGGAAATATCGTAAACTGTATATAAAGAGACTAATTTTTTACAAAAACGTTTATCTTAATGGACAAACTGAAATCGAAAAAATGAGGATGATATTTTGGTTTTTAACAATTATAAATAGCATCTGTTAATAAAAGTAGAAAGTATTAAACATTACAAATAAAATAATTTATTTTACATTAAACATTATAAATGAAATATTTATTTATTACAACTTTGAGTAGAAATTTTTTTTTTGATTTCGGTGGGGTGCCATGCATTTTTAAGCAAAACAATTGTTAAAAATTCAAAGCGTGAAAATACGCCTGATTAATTTTTAAAAGCGTATTTCATATTTTCAATGCGTGAAATACGCCCTCAGAGGCGTTAAAATTATCACTGGAGGTAGATATTGTTATCCAACAAATTACCTATGATGAGTTCTACTGGTCATACCAAAAACTGGCCTTGATTGATTTTTTTAAAGACCATGTTTTGCCAGCAATTCTAAATGAAAGTACTTGATTTTCATTTTAGTTTTCAAGGGCCCTGGAAAGTCCTTAAATTTTATTTGAAATATTTTAATCTGTTAAATAGTTCAATTTCTGTTAGCCTCTTTTAAACACAAGTGTGATTTTTATATTGTAGAACAAAAGTATATATTGCCTGCTTTAACTTTTCTGTGTCTTAAAACATGTGAATAATAGTTATATGTGCGAATTGGAATGGGGCTATAACTTGTCTCGGTTCTGTTGATGATTATTGTAATCCCTATAAAAAATTACCAATATTATGAAAACTTACTAATTGGAAAAATTGAGTGTTCTGTGTATAGATTGCATATTTATTTAAATAATATTGGGAAATTATTTTTATATGTGTATACCAAGTGTAATAACTCTCAGGGAAATTTCATCCTCTGGTCAAGAAAATGAAAAATCACTAGCCACCATGTAAAAATTTCAATGTTTACAATGCATATGTGTTTCATTCTCTGATAAAAATGAGTATGTATAATATTTTTTGGTAATTTGATTATGTACTTTTCAGGAGGTCATTTATTTGGAGTTTTACGGCACATGATCCACATCAAGATATTATGCGCCGAGTGCATTTATTGAAATACTTTGACTTACAATGGTGAAGCTTTTATCATAGGTTCAGGAACTGGGATTAGTTTCCGAGAATAAGAATAATGAAATTGTTAGGATATTGGGTAGAATAGCTGCTCTACCACTTAATTCAGAAAACCAAGTAGTGGAGGCATTCCTCTGGCTGCTAGAAGAGTCACCTGATATTCCCCAGATCAAAAATATGTATGATTATTTGGCAGAAACTTGGCTGAATGAATGTTGATCATTATTTCAAATGTAAGTTATTTTAACAGCAAAAAAAATTGTATATTACACAACATCTGAACATGAATTTTTTTGGTGTCTTAAACGAATGTATTACTACTTTTCTTTTCTTATTGAGTTTTATGCAACCATAAGCATTCCAGCTTCATTCTCAGTCTGTAGAGTTTTTATTAATTCTATCGGACAGTAAATGTTCTGATGAGGCTTTCCGGCTCTTCTATTTAATTTCGAATGAAATCCCTCATCATGATTGTTCTTTCTGGAGCCGTCATTTGAAAAATGGTTCCAGATATCCCTAAATATGGAATGCAAGTCTCATAAATAACAGATAAAAATTATAAAACACAGTATGGTTGCATAAAACTCAATAAGAAAAGAAAAGTAGTAATACATTCTTTTAAGACACCAAAAAAATTCATGTTCAGATGTTGTGTAATATACAATTTTTTTTGCTGTTAAAATAACTTACATTTGAAATAATTTTCAATGCGTGAAATACGCCCTCAGAGGCGTTAAAATTATCACTGGAGGTAGATATTGTTATCCAACAAATTACCTATGATGAGTTCTACTGGTCATACCAAAAACTGGCCTTGATTGATTTTTTTAAAGACCATGTTTTGCCAGCAATTCTAAATGAAAGTACTTGATTTTCATTTTAGTTTTCAAGGGCCCTGGAAAGTCCTTAAATTTTATTTGAAATATTTTAATCTGTTAAATAGTTCAATTTCTGTTAGCCTCTTTTAAACACAAGTGTGATTTTTATATTGTAGAACAAAAGTATATATTGCCTGCTTTAACTTTTCTGTGTCTTAAAACATGTGAATAATAGTTATATGTGCGAATTGGAATGGGGCTATAACTTGTCTCGGTTCTGTTGATGATTATTGTAATCCCTATAAAAAATTACCAATATTATGAAAACTTACTAATTGGAAAAATTGAGTGTTCTGTGTATAGATTGCATATTTATTTAAATAATATTGGGAAATTATTTTTATATGTGTATACCAAGTGTAATAACTCTCAGGGAAATTTCATCCTCTGGTCAAGAAAATGAAAAATCACTAGCCACCATGTAAAAATTTCAATGTTTACAATGCATATGTGTTTCATTCTCTGATAAAAATGAGTATGTATAATATTTTTTGGTAATTTGATTATGTACTTTTCAGGAGGTCATTTATTTGGAGTTTTACGGCACATGATCCACATCAAGATATTATGCGCCGAGTGCATTTATTGAAATACTTTGACTTACAATGGTGAAGCTTTTATCATAGGTTCAGGAACTGGGATTAGTTTCCGAGAATAAGAATAATGAAATTGTTAAGATATTGGGTAGAATAGCTGCTCTACCACTTAATTCAGAAAACCAAGTAGTGGAGGCATTCCTCTGGCTGCTAGAAGAGTCACCTGATATTCCCCAGATCAAAAATATGTATGATTATTTGGCAGAAACTTGGCTGAATGAATGTTGATCATTATTTCAAATGTAAGTTATTTTAACAGCAAAAAAAATTGTATATTACACAACATCTGAACATGAATTTTTTTGGTGTCTTAAACGAATGTATTACTACTTTTCTTTTCTTATTGAGTTTTATGCAACCATAAGCATTCCAGCTTCATTCTCAGTCTGTAGAGTTTTTATTAATTCTATCGGACAGTAAATGTTCTGATGAGGCTTTCCGGCTCTTCTATTTAATTTCGAATGAAATCCCTCATCATGATTGTTCTTTCTGGAGCCGTCATTTGAAAAATGGTTCCAGATATCCCTAAATATGGAATGCAAGTCTCATAAATAACAGATAAAAATTATAAAACACAGTATGGTTGCATAAAACTCAATAAGAAAAGAAAAGTAGTAATACATTCGTTTAAGACACCAAAAAAATTCATGTTCAGATGTTGTGTAATATACAATTTTTTTTGCTGTTAAAATAACTTACATTTGAAATAATTTTCAATGCGTGAAATACGCCCTCAGAGGCGTTAAAATTATCACTGGAGGTAGATATTGTTATCCAACAAATTACCTATGATGAGTTCTACTGGTCATACCAAAAACTGGCCTTGATTGATTTTTTTAAAGACCATGTTTTGCCAGCAATTCTAAATGAAAGTACTTGATTTTCATTTTAGTTTTCAAGGGCCCTGGAAAGTCCTTAAATTTTATTTGAAATATTTTAATCTGTTAAATAGTTCAATTTCTGTTAGCCTCTTTTAAACACAAGTGTGATTTTTATATTGTAGAACAAAAGTATATATTGCCTGCTTTAACTTTTCTGTGTCTTAAAACATGCGAATAATAGTTATATGTGCGAATTGGAATGGGGCTATAACTTGTCTCGGTTCTGTTGATGATTATTGTAATCCCTATAAAAAATTACCAATATTATGAAAACTTACTAATTGGAAAAATTGAGTGTTCTGTGTATAGATTGCATATTTATTTAAATAATATTGGGAAATTATTTTTATATGTGTATACCAAGTGTAATAACTCTCAGGGAAATTTCATCCTCTGGTCAAGAAAATGAAAAATCACTAGCCACCATGTAAAAATTTCAATGTTTACAATGCATATGTGTTTCATTCTCTGATAAAAATGAGTATGTATAATATTTTTTGGTAATTTGATTATGTACTTTTCAGGAGGTCATTTATTTGGAGTTTTACGGCACATGATCCACATCAAGATATTATGCGCCGAGTGCATTTATTGAAATACTTTGACTTACAATGGTGAAGCTTTTATCATAGGTTCAGGAACTGGGATTAGTTTCCGAGAATAAGAATAATGAAATTGTTAGGATATTGGGTAGAATAGCTGCTCTACCACTTAATTCAGAAAACCAAGTAGTGGAGGCATTCCTCTGGCTGCTAGAAGAGTCACCTGATATTCCCCAGATCAAAAATATGTATGATTATTTGGCAGAAACTTGGCTGAATGAATGTTGATCATTATTTCAAATGTAAGTTATTTTAACAGCAAAAAAAATTGTATATTACACAACATCTGAACATGAATTTTTTTGGTGTCTTAAACGAATGTATTACTACTTTTCTTTTCTTATTGAGTTTTATGCAACCATAAGCATTCCAGCTTCATTCTCAGTCTGTAGAGTTTTTATTAATTCTATCGGACAGTAAATGTTCTGATGAGGCTTTCCGGCTCTTCTATTTAATTTCGAATGAAATCCCTCATCATGATTGTTCTTTCTGGAGCCGTCATTTGAAAAATGGTTCCAGATATCCCTAAATATGGAATGCAAGTCTCATAAATAACAGATAAAAATTATAAAACACAGTATGGTTGCATAAAACTCAATAAGAAAAGAAAAGTAGTAATACATTCGTTTAAGACACCAAAAAAATTCATGTTCAGATGTTGTGTAATATACAATTTTTTTTGCTGTTAAAATAACTTACATTTGAAATAATTTTCAATGCGTGAAATACGCCCTCAGAGGCGTTAAAATTATCACTGGAGGTAGATATTGTTATCCAACAAATTACCTATGATGAGTTCTACTGGTCATACCAAAAACTGGCCTTGATTGATTTTTTTAAAGACCATGTTTTGCCAGCAATTCTAAATGAAAGTACTTGATTTTCATTTTAGTTTTCAAGGGCCCTGGAAAGTCCTTAAATTTTATTTGAAATATTTTAATCTGTTAAATAGTTCAATTTCTGTTAGCCTCTTTTAAACACAAGTGTGATTTTTATATTGTAGAACAAAAGTATATATTGCCTGCTTTAACTTTTCTGTGTCTTAAAACATGCGAATAATAGTTATATGTGCGAATTGGAATGGGGCTATAACTTGTCTCGGTTCTGTTGATGATTATTGTAATCCCTATAAAAAATTACCAATATTATGAAAACTTACTAATTGGAAAAATTGAGTGTTCTGTGTATAGATTGCATATTTATTTAAATAATATTGGGAAATTATTTTTATATGTGTATACCAAGTGTAATAACTCTCAGGGAAATTTCATCCTCTGGTCAAGAAAATGAAAAATCACTAGCCACCATGTAAAAATTTCAATGTTTACAATGCATATGTGTTTCATTCTCTGATAAAAATGAGTATGTATAATATTTTTTGGTAATTTGATTATGTACTTTTCAGGAGGTCATTTATTTGGAGTTTTACGGCACATGATCCACATCAAGATATTATGCGCCGAGTGCATTTATTGAAATACTTTGACTTACAATGGTGAAGCTTTTATCATAGGTTCAGGAACTGGGATTAGTTTCCGAGAATAAGAATAATGAAATTGTTAGGATATTGGGTAGAATAGCTGCTCTACCACTTAATTCAGAAAACCAAGTAGTGGAGGCATTCCTCTGGCTGCTAGAAGAGTCACCTGATATTCCCCAGATCAAAAATATGTATGATTATTTGGCAGAAACTTGGCTGAATGAATGTTGATCATTATTTCAAATGTAAGTTATTTTAACAGCAAAAAAAATTGTATATTACACAACATCTGAACATGAATTTTTTTGGTGTCTTAAACGAATGTATTACTACTTTTCTTTTCTTATTGAGTTTTATGCAACCATAAGCATTCCAGCTTCATTCTCAGTCTGTAGAGTTTTTATTAATTCTATCGGACAGTAAATGTTCTGATGAGGCTTTCCGGCTCTTCTATTTAATTTCGAATGAAATCCCTCATCATGATTGTTCTTTCTGGAGCCGTCATTTGAAAAATGGTTCCAGATATCCCTAAATATGGAATGCAAGTCTCATAAATAACAGATAAAAATTATAAAACACAGTATGGTTGCATAAAACTCAATAAGAAAAGAAAAGTAGTAATACATTCGTTTAAGACACCAAAAAAATTCATGTTCAGATGTTGTGTAATATACAATTTTTTTTGCTGTTAAAATAACTTACATTTGAAATAATTTTCAATGCGTGAAATACGCCCTCAGAGGCGTTAAAATTATCACTGGAGGTAGATATTGTTATCCAACAAATTACCTATGATGAGTTCTACTGGTCATACCAAAAACTGGCCTTGATTGATTTTTTTAAAGACCATGTTTTGCCAGCAATTCTAAATGAAAGTACTTGATTTTCATTTTAGTTTTCAAGGGCCCTGGAAAGTCCTTAAATTTTATTTGAAATATTTTAATCTGTTAAATAGTTCAATTTCTGTTAGCCTCTTTTAAACACAAGTGTGATTTTTATATTGTAGAACAAAAGTATATATTGCCTGCTTTAACTTTTCTGTGTCTTAAAACATGCGAATAATAGTTATATGTGCGAATTGGAATGGGGCTATAACTTGTCTCGGTTCTGTTGATGATTATTGTAATCCCTATAAAAAATTACCAATATTATGAAAACTTACTAATTGGAAAAATTGAGTGTTCTGTGTATAGATTGCATATTTATTTAAATAATATTGGGAAATTATTTTTATATGTGTATACCAAGTGTAATAACTCTCAGGGAAATTTCATCCTCTGGTCAAGAAAATGAAAAATCACTAGCCACCATGTAAAAATTTCAATGTTTACAATGCATATGTGTTTCATTCTCTGATAAAAATGAGTATGTATAATATTTTTTGGTAATTTGATTATGTACTTTTCAGGAGGTCATTTATTTGGAGTTTTACGGCACATGATCCACATCAAGATATTATGCGCCGAGTGCATTTATTGAAATACTTTGACTTACAATGGTGAAGCTTTTATCATAGGTTCAGGAACTGGGATTAGTTTCCGAGAATAAGAATAATGAAATTGTTAGGATATTGGGTAGAATAGCTGCTCTACCACTTAATTCAGAAAACCAAGTAGTGGAGGCATTCCTCTGGCTGCTAGAAGAGTCACCTGATATTCCCCAGATCAAAAATATGTATGATTATTTGGCAGAAACTTGGCTGAATGAATGTTGATCATTATTTCAAATGTAAGTTATTTTAACAGCAAAAAAAATTGTATATTACACAACATCTGAACATGAATTTTTTTGGTGTCTTAAACGAATGTATTACTACTTTTCTTTTCTTATTGAGTTTTATGCAACCATAAGCATTCCAGCTTCATTCTCAGTCTGTAGAGTTTTTATTAATTCTATCGGACAGTAAATGTTCTGATGAGGCTTTCCGGCTCTTCTATTTAATTTCGAATGAAATCCCTCATCATGATTGTTCTTTCTGGAGCCGTCATTTGAAAAATGGTTCCAGATATCCCTAAATATGGAATGCAAGTCTCATAAATAACAGATAAAAATTATAAAACACAGTATGGTTGCATAAAACTCAATAAGAAAAGAAAAGTAGTAATACATTCGTTTAAGACACCAAAAAAATTCATGTTCAGATGTTGTGTAATATACAATTTTTTTTGCTGTTAAAATAACTTACATTTGAAATAATTTTCAATGCGTGAAATACGCCCTCAGAGGCGTTAAAATTATCACTGGAGGTAGATATTGTTATCCAACAAATTACCTATGATGAGTTCTACTGGTCATACCAAAAACTGGCCTTGATTGATTTTTTTAAAGACCATGTTTTGCCAGCAATTCTAAATGAAAGTACTTGATTTTCATTTTAGTTTTCAAGGGCCCTGGAAAGTCCTTAAATTTTATTTGAAATATTTTAATCTGTTAAATAGTTCAATTTCTGTTAGCCTCTTTTAAACACAAGTGTGATTTTTATATTGTAGAACAAAAGTATATATTGCCTGCTTTAACTTTTCTGTGTCTTAAAACATGTGAATAATAGTTATATGTGCGAATTGGAATGGGGCTATAACTTGTCTCGGTTCTGTTGATGATTATTGTAATCCCTATAAAAAATTACCAATATTATGAAAACTTACTAATTGGAAAAATTGAGTGTTCTGTGTATAGATTGCATATTTATTTAAATAATATTGGGAAATTATTTTTATATGTGTATACCAAGTGTAATAACTCTCAGGGAAATTTCATCCTCTGGTCAAGAAAATGAAAAATCACTAGCCACCATGTAAAAATTTCAATGTTTACAATGCATATGTGTTTCATTCTCTGATAAAAATGAGTATGTATAATATTTTTTGGTAATTTGATTATGTACTTTTCAGGAGGTCATTTATTTGGAGTTTTACGGCACATGATCCACATCAAGATATTATGCGCCGAGTGCATTTATTGAAATACTTTGACTTACAATGGTGAAGCTTTTATCATAGGTTCAGGAACTGGGATTAGTTTCCGAGAATAAGAATAATGAAATTGTTAGGATATTGGGTAGAATAGCTGCTCTACCACTTAATTCAGAAAACCAAGTAGTGGAGGCATTCCTCTGGCTGCTAGAAGAGTCACCTGATATTCCCCAGATCAAAAATATGTATGATTATTTGGCAGAAACTTGGCTGAATGAATGTTGATCATTATTTCAAATGTAAGTTATTTTAACAGCAAAAAAAATTGTATATTACACAACATCTGAACATGAATTTTTTTGGTGTCTTAAACGAATGTATTACTACTTTTCTTTTCTTATTGAGTTTTATGCAACCATAAGCATTCCAGCTTCATTCTCAGTCTGTAGAGTTTTTATTAATTCTATCGGACAGTAAATGTTCTGATGAGGCTTTCCGGCTCTTCTATTTAATTTCGAATGAAATCCCTCATCATGATTGTTCTTTCTGGAGCCGTCATTTGAAAAATGGTTCCAGATATCTCTAAATATGGAATGCAAGTCTCATAAATAACAGATAAAAATTATAAAACACAGTATGGTTGCATAAAACTCAATAAGAAAAGAAAAGTAGTAATACATTCGTTTAAGACACCAAAAAAATTCATGTTCAGATGTTGTGTAATATACAATTTTTTTTGCTGTTAAAATAACTTACATTTGAAATAATTTTCAATGCGTGAAATACGCCCTCAGAGGCGTTAAAATTATCACTGGAGGTAGATATTGTTATCCAACAAATTACCTATGATGAGTTCTACTGGTCATACCAAAAACTGGCCTTGATTGATTTTTTTAAAGACCATGTTTTGCCAGCAATTCTAAATGAAAGTACTTGATTTTCATTTTAGTTTTCAAGGGCCCTGGAAAGTCCTTAAATTTTATTTGAAATATTTTAATCTGTTAAATAGTTCAATTTCTGTTAGCCTCTTTTAAACACAAGTGTGATTTTTATATTGTAGAACAAAAGTATATATTGCCTGCTTTAACTTTTCTGTGTCTTAAAACATGCGAATAATAGTTATATGTGCGAATTGGAATGGGGCTATAACTTGTCTCGGTTCTGTTGATGATTATTGTAATCCCTATAAAAAATTACCAATATTATGAAAACTTACTAATTGGAAAAATTGAGTGTTCTGTGTATAGATTGCATATTTATTTAAATAATATTGGGAAATTATTTTTATATGTGTATACCAAGTGTAATAACTCTCAGGGAAATTTCATCCTCTGGTCAAGAAAATGAAAAATCACTAGCCACCATGTAAAAATTTCAATGTTTACAATGCATATGTGTTTCATTCTCTGATAAAAATGAGTATGTATAATATTTTTTGGTAATTTGATTATGTACTTTTCAGGAGGTCATTTATTTGGAGTTTTACGGCACATGATCCACATCAAGATATTATGCGCCGAGTGCATTTATTGAAATACTTTGACTTACAATGGTGAAGCTTTTATCATAGGTTCAGGAACTGGGATTAGTTTCCGAGAATAAGAATAATGAAATTGTTAGGATATTGGGTAGAATAGCTGCTCTACCACTTAATTCAGAAAACCAAGTAGTGGAGGCATTCCTCTGGCTGCTAGAAGAGTCACCTGATATTCCCCAGATCAAAAATATGTATGATTATTTGGCAGAAACTTGGCTGAATGAATGTTGATCATTATTTCAAATGTAAGTTATTTTAACAGCAAAAAAAATTGTATATTACACAACATCTGAACATGAATTTTTTTGGTGTCTTAAACGAATGTATTACTACTTTTCTTTTCTTATTGAGTTTTATGCAACCATAAGCATTCCAGCTTCATTCTCAGTCTGTAGAGTTTTTATTAATTCTATCGGACAGTAAATGTTCTGATGAGGCTTTCCGGCTCTTCTATTTAATTTCGAATGAAATCCCTCATCATGATTGTTCTTTCTGGAGCCGTCATTTGAAAAATGGTTCCAGATATCCCTAAATATGGAATGCAAGTCTCATAAATAACAGATAAAAATTATAAAACACAGTATGGTTGCATAAAACTCAATAAGAAAAGAAAAGTAGTAATACATTCGTTTAAGACACCAAAAAAATTCATGTTCAGATGTTGTGTAATATACAATTTTTTTTGCTGTTAAAATAACTTACATTTGAAATAATTTTCAATGCGTGAAATACGCCCTCAGAGGCGTTAAAATTATCACTGGAGGTAGATATTGTTATCCAACAAATTACCTATGATGAGTTCTACTGGTCATACCAAAAACTGGCCTTGATTGATTTTTTTAAAGACCATGTTTTGCCAGCAATTCTAAATGAAAGTACTTGATTTTCATTTTAGTTTTCAAGGGCCCTGGAAAGTCCTTAAATTTTATTTGAAATATTTTAATCTGTTAAATAGTTCAATTTCTGTTAGCCTCTTTTAAACACAAGTGTGATTTTTATATTGTAGAACAAAAGTATATATTGCCTGCTTTAACTTTTCTGTGTCTTAAAACATGTGAATAATAGTTATATGTGCGAATTGGAATGGGGCTATAACTTGTCTCGGTTCTGTTGATGATTATTGTAATCCCTATAAAAAATTACCAATATTATGAAAACTTACTAATTGGAAAAATTGAGTGTTCTGTGTATAGATTGCATATTTATTTAAATAATATTGGGAAATTATTTTTATATGTGTATACCAAGTGTAATAACTCTCAGGGAAATTTCATCCTCTGGTCAAGAAAATGAAAAATCACTAGCCACCATGTAAAAATTTCAATGTTTACAATGCATATGTGTTTCATTCTCTGATAAAAATGAGTATGTATAATATTTTTTGGTAATTTGATTATGTACTTTTCAGGAGGTCATTTATTTGGAGTTTTACGGCACATGATCCACATCAAGATATTATGCGCCGAGTGCATTTATTGAAATACTTTGACTTACAATGGTGAAGCTTTTATCATAGGTTCAGGAACTGGGATTAGTTTCCGAGAATAAGAATAATGAAATTGTTAGGATATTGGGTAGAATAGCTGCTCTACCACTTAATTCAGAAAACCAAGTAGTGGAGGCATTCCTCTGGCTGCTAGAAGAGTCACCTGATATTCCCCAGATCAAAAATATGTATGATTATTTGGCAGAAACTTGGCTGAATGAATGTTGATCATTATTTCAAATGTAAGTTATTTTAACAGCAAAAAAAATTGTATATTACACAACATCTGAACATGAATTTTTTTGGTGTCTTAAACGAATGTATTACTACTTTTCTTTTCTTATTGAGTTTTATGCAACCATAAGCATTCCAG